>CAWUFW010000025.1:5125000-6360000 GCA_963921515.1 Calotriton arnoldi | reverse complement strand
AAGCGGTTGACTAGAATTTTACTTAAAATCTTATACTCAGTATTTAACAAGGAGAGCGGGCAATATGCAAACAACTTAGTGTGGTCCCTCCCGGGTTTGGGAAGGGAAGTTATTAGTGCTTGTGTGGTAGAGAGGGGCAAAGTGCCTGTCTGGAAGGCTTCCTTATACAATTTCTTCAGCTGAGGGGCAAGTTGTTGCGTGTAGGTGGCATAAAACTCTGCAGGTAGGCCATCTAGCCCTGGGGTTTTGTTATTAGGAAGGCCCTTGATTGCAGCTTTTATTTCAGCCAGTGTAATAGGCTCAGCTAGCATTTTTATGTTCTCTTCTGACACCTGCAGGAGTTCTACTGTTTCTAGGAAGGCGTTAATCTCTTGGTGGTCAATCAGTGGCGGGGCCGTGTAAAGGGCCCTCCAATGGTCATAGAAGGCTCCATTAATATCTGTTTGTGAATGGCCCTGGTATGCTGAGGCGTCGAAATTTCCATTATTGGTGTGGGGGGGAGCATTTCGAAGGATCCGTGCCAGTAAGGTGCCTGGTCTGTCTGATTCTGCGTGCGTTTTGTGTAAGTAAGTGCGATGATCTATTATGCGTAATTAGTCCAGTAGTTCCGCACATTTTATGCGGGCCTCTTGGAGGTCTGGTTTTGCCGTGGGGTCTCAGGCCGCCCTAGTTTCGAGTGTGTGCAATTTATCTTCAATGTCCTGCAAGTCTCGGTGGACATGTTGTCAGGCTCCAGAGGATGTGCTAATAGTCGTGCCCCTTAGTACTACCTTGAATGCCTCCCATTCCAGTCCTATAGAGGACGCCGTGCCTGCATTTTCGGCGAAGTAGTGTGTTATGGTAGACGCTAGTGCTTCCTGATATACCCCATCTTCTAAGTGGCGGGGATCTAGTCGCCATGTAGGGACCGGGGCTGGGACACGCCCCCATATGAATGTGATCTCCAATGCACTGTGGTCTCATATTGTTTTGCCTACATAGGCTGCCCGAGTGGTCTGCATGAGGAACGACGAACTACAGAATATATGGTCGATTCGTGTATGAAGATCATGTGTGGCGGAGTAATATGAATATTCTCTCATTCCGTTATTGTGGTTACGCCATATATCCATCAGGGCCCATCCTTGTGCCCTGTTCTGCAACGTTTTGGACTGGCGTATTGCTTGGGCCCCAATCAGGGGGGGATGGGATCTATCTAAAACATATCAGCGACCGCATTAAGGTCGCCACCAAGTACCCAGCAAACATCCGTCCAATCCACCAGCACCGTACTAACTCAGGCATAGAAGGGTTCCTGATCTGAATTAGGGGCATATAAAGTGCCTAGTACTATTGGGTTACCATCGAGTGTACCCCAAATCAAGACGTATCTGCCCTCCTTATCTATACGTTTCTCCTGTACTACAAATGGGACCCCAGATTGTAACCATATGGCCGCTCCCCGAGCAAAAGCAGAGTAGGTCATGTTATACAGTTGCCCTCTCCATTTATTCTGTAGTTTGGTGGCCTCCAACATGGTTAGGTGTGTCTCTTGTAAGAACACTATCTGTGCTTTGCGCCGAGTCAATTGAGCATGTACTCTGTGTCTCTTGTGTGGTGATCCCATTCCCCTGATGTTCCATGTAATGCAGTTATAATGTTGTATCCTTCTCAGCCCAGCCATTAATGTGAATGAATGTAATCCAGTTGGTGCGGAGTCTCTGTGAGTTACGGCCCGTCAGCATCCCTATTAAACAACCCAATACACGGTCCAACTGCGGAACTTGGTTCGACCAAACAATAGAAACAATGCTTTTTAACTCTACAATTCTAAGACTTGCTATTGCATTGGGGGTCATGGTTGAATGTATCACTTGGGAGCTTCCAATACTCCCACAGAACGAAGGGGGGGGGCCAGCTCCCGCCCCCGGGGTCCCACCACCCGCGGCCTGAGTCAGTGTTCAAGTCTCTAGGAAAGTAAAAGAAATCGGGCATCCGCCCCCAGGTGAGGGACTAATATAGTTCCTCTGTTGTACATAGTGTTCACAGGCTGCTTTCTTGACAGTCTTACCTCATCCGGCGGGGAAACCAGGAATCGTCTCCCCAATTGGCACATGCTAGCTGCACCACAGGAAGCACGCCGTAGAAGTGTCAGACTTGTCCATGCAGGCTGTCCTTACGTGAGTCTTTTAGTTGAGAAGTCCGTTCACCGTTTGTGATGACAGTGAAGAAAACAGTGGTGGGCTATGGTCCGGCTCCGATTGAGCTGCGTCTCCCGTAGATGATTCATCGTCCGTGACTACTCTCGTTTCTCTGAAAGTGGCAGCAGATATGATGGCCCTTCTCTGTCCCTCCAGCGCCTGCGCGGGTGTTGGGGTCGAATCTTCGTCATGTCGTTTGGGTTTAGAACGTTGCCGCTGTGATTGTCGTCGCCTGGGTTGTGACTCCTTTATCTGCCTGTGGGCCGAATTGATAGGTAGGTCAGGGAAGGTGTGCTCAATCCATTCCCACGCCTCTGTTGGGGTGTCGAAGAAGTTAATCTTTTGATAATGTATAATTTTAAGTTTCGCCGGGTATAAGAGCGCATATTTCAGATTTATAGCCTGTAGATGTTGCTTGACTCCGTGGTATTGCACCCTTTGTCTCTGCACTTGGAGTGTGTAATCAGGAAAAAAGGAAATACGTACATTATCTTTCGTGATTGGTGCTTTTTCTCTCGCCACCTGCAATATCTGGTCACGGTCTCTGCAATTGAGCACTCTGGCGACAATAGGGCGAGGTGGCATACCCGGTACTCTTCTCTGTGTGGGGACCCTGTGGGCTCTCTCAATGCAGGAAGTGTCAGTCAGGCGTCCCGGCGTCATTAGTGATTTGAGCCAGGCTTCGATGTAGAGCGTCGCATTTTGACCCTCTGAATTCTCTGGTAGGCCAATAATGCGCACGTTATTTTGGCGTGACCGTCCCTCCTATCTGTTCTTGTAGAGTTGCGAGCTGGTGTTGCATCCGCTCCAGTTCGTTTGAGTGCTCTTTTTGTTTTGGGAGTAGTTCCTGCACTGCTGCTTTGTTGGCAGTCACCTTCTCAGCGGGTTTTTTATGGTCATCTCGGATTTTTGCAATATCCGCTGTGAGGGAGTCCAGCTGTTGCTCCATTAGTGCGCGTGACTGCCGTATTTCCTGCAAAATGAGGTCTAGTTTGTCTGGTTGTGAGCCATCCGCTGTGGGGGGAACCATATCAGTATATGTGGTGGCCGAGGCCGAACTGGAGTCTTCTGTATCCTGGTTCCTACCCTTTGTGCGTCTCATTTTGCCTAGTGCGGGCTTATGAGTCTGGTGTGTTCCTGTGGTTATAGTTCATATAGCGTCGCTTTTGTGGTTTATTTTTCCCCCCAATTAGGCCCCGCTGGTCTGTCTGGCACTTGTTCCGCATCCGGCTAGCTCCTCACCTCTGTAATTGTCTCTCTTGGCCCCTCCGGGAAAGATATTTATGTTGTGTCAAAGAAGGTGCAATGGCACTTCAGAAATGTCTCAACGCTGCCCGCAGGGCCAGCGTTGTTTTTAATGACTATTTATCCGTGGAAAACAGTGGACTCTAGGTCGGGACGCCAGTCGCACTGCAGTGGCTAATGGTGGCTTCAAGCCCAAATCCGCTCTCCATGCCAGAAGCACTTTACATGATGCAGAGGCCGTGCATTCTCTGGCTGCACAGGATCCCGAAGCTGATATTGGATCGCTAGGGGTCACAGGACCCAGCTTAGGACTTCCTCGCTGCCATGACCAGATGCCCAGGAGCGGAGCATATCTAGGCCCTGGAAGGTGTGCCTCCCTGTGACCAGGGCCAGGCGCGGGGATCCCACCTTTTGCAGCCCCCTGTCCTGTTCCGGATCAGCCCCCGTCTGCTCTATGACTGCAAGGAGGGCCTCCGTGGTAAGCGGTCTCCCCACCTATGACTGCAGGGTGCAAATGTCGCAGTAGCTTACTCCCTTGATGCTATTAGGGATGCAGCAGTTTATCGCTAGTGGGATCCACTATCTCGGGCCACTCCAGGCGGGTCCGGCCCCACTGCTGCACACCCCAGGGCCTTTACCACTGCACAGTCCCGGCGTGGGCTAAATCAGTCACTATGGGGTGCTGCCTGCCCCGCCCACAGCCGGTTTCTACCCGGTGCACCAAGGACAGGGTCTGGCCCTCGGCTCACAGCCGACGACTTGCGCCGGCGTCCAACATGCACAGGTGGCACTCCTCAGTATTGGAGAGGTCGGGGTAGCGATTCACCCAGGCGGCCCACCCGGGTCGCGACCTTCACCGGCCTGTAGCTTGGCTGTGCACCCCCAGGGTAAAACCCCAAACCCCGGTGCCAAGTATGGTGGGCTGACAACGGCTACTTCCTATTGCGGGCGCCTTTCGACTCAGTCCGTTCCTAGTATGCAGCGAACAGGTCCTGCAGCATCCGGTGGGGGCTCGGGCACTTCTCTATTCCAGGGCCGCCTGGAGGCAGTGATTTTCTCCCGTGGACCTTTCAGGTCAGGACCACTGCAGGTCCGCCAATTCGCAAAGTACTTGCAGGAGGGCCCCTCGAGCCTCGGCGTCGCGTAATGGTGGACGCCCGGGGCGTCCTCCGATTCCAGGCGCCGCCAGTCCCAGCCTGCCCCGGCTCACCTCACTCTTCTCTCATTCAGGCGCCCGGCGGGGCGGTGGGCATTTCCTGCTTCCGAGACAGCCAGGGGGTGATGGTGCGGTGATCCGGCCTTTCTTGCAAGCAGGGATCGGTTTGTTGTCCCTCATCAGCGAGAGTCGGGAGCCGCCATTTTGTGAAGTGTCGTGTCGTCGGGCGCGTCCTCTGCAGCAGAGTTAAACACCGGATGAGTGTTACTCCGAGATATGTTTCGGGTCTGCAGGATCTTACAGCATTCCTCAGTGTTTTTGGGGCATGGATGCCGCCTACCAATACACGATATGGCGCGGACGGACGATCCCGGGCCGGGAGCTCCGCAACTATACGACCGCCATGCTCAGTGGTTGGCCATGCCCCCCGAGAGATTATTAAATTACCTCAATTAATGGAAGGTGGGGTACTTCAAAGTAGAAAGTAGGGAGACAATATCCATTTATTCAGCATCTGGACCTTGATGTGGGTAATGTAATTGGTTGTTAAGATATGACTTGATGACCTTATGTTGAAACGCTATATGGTGTATATGTTGAAAACCTAATAAAGAATTGAAATATAAACGACATCACTCAACAACTCAACATAAAACCAACACCCCACAAATTGCCAACAATTTCTTAATCCACTAAAAACCTATGTGAATTCTTTCTAGACCCTCCAATCAATAAAGGGTACTTCAAACACTCATACCATAATTCATTGACTATGCCGCAGGAGCAGTGCATTGGAAGACCCCTTTGACTAATTTGAAGATTATATTATGCTATTAGAAAGACTGATCCTTGCTTCATATATGTCACATGCTTCAGATATGGTCACTTCAACAATGAGTGACTTACAACTGAAAGTGTAGTGGGACTTCTGTGTCTATGAAGTTTGAGAGGAGCATTCAACAGTTCTCTCTACATTGCTCCTACTATACATGCATTTAAGTTGCTTAAAAATCTAGGGTGGGTCAAATGATGTCAGTAACATTTCAGAGGAACAACGGGATCCCCATTGGCTATCAGGGTTGTGATGCAGACAAATTAAGCATGCATGGTCACACACAACATGCATGGTCCCAGTGTTGTACATCTCATGCCTCACTAGTGAAGGAACCGTAGGCAATGTTGTATTTGTATAAATCAGTCAAAATAGATTTTAGTTTTAGTTCCAGGTGAAAGTCCTTGTATGAGGTATTGGCTATACATACTGTCAGGCCCAGGTGATTTTTGACTTGTATTTATTTTCCTGAAGGGCATGAATTTTTATGAGACCATCTTTCACTTTAGGTTCTTCTATTGCACCTGTAAGATTTGTACAATGATTTGCTGGTGAAAAATGAATTTCTCGAAGAGATAGATTTCAAAAATTCTTCAAAGAGGAAGGTGTAGTTGCAGAAACATGCTTGATTGATTTTCGGATCCTTCATAACTATATTTCCATCTTTATGTCGAACTCTGTGAAGCAGTTTCTTGGTTGTTAATCTGCTGAGTTTGTAGGAAAATAGTTTGTTGTTGTTTAACACTGAATTAAGCAAATGTATCTTTCTTTGAGTAAATACAGGTAGTCTTGTATTTCATTTCCTCAAGATTTCTCAGAGAATCTCCTTCGGTATTTGTCTTTGGGCAATTTTGAGCTCAAGTGCTTCCATGTTTATCTCCTGTATTTTGAATGTTTCTAATTTGCTTTCTTTCTTAATTGGAATGAGGGAACCCCCCCCCCCTAAAAAGACTAAAACTACTAAGCCTGGGCGTAGCAGGCGAAGTTGCTCTACGCGGAGCACCACGGAGTTGGCCAAAAACTCCGCTCCGCGCCTCCCAGCCCCCCGCAATAAAT
This sequence comes from Calotriton arnoldi, assembly GCA_963921515.1. NCBI lineage: Eukaryota > Metazoa > Chordata > Amphibia > Caudata > Salamandridae > Calotriton > Calotriton arnoldi. The sequence goes on along the minus strand of CAWUFW010000025.1, from coordinate 6,353,531 downwards.
ATTTTCTAAATGCAATCTACAATTAATGTAAAATAAAACCGCACTTACCTTATCGCGGCGTCACGGGCTGCCCTCCTCCTCCTCGCCGTAATCCATGGTAGGACTGCGCATGCGCGTGCATGCGCAGTCCTACCATGACGTATGTCTAACGTAGGAGATTACGGCGAGGAGGAGGAGGGCAGCCCGGGACGCAGCGATAAGGTAAGTGCGGTTTTATTTTACATTAATTGTAGATTGCATTTAGAAAATATTTATTGCGGAGGGGTGGGAGGCGGGAGGGTCCGGGGCTGAACTCCGCTCCGCTGCAGAGTCGGAAGTTTTGCAGGAACTTTGCGTTCTCCGCGGAATGCGGAGTATGCAAAATTCCGCAAACTCCGCCAGCGGAGCGGAGTTCAGTGCCCAGGGTTAAAAACTACCATAAACTACATTGACACATTGCATGCTATTGGGATTTCTTTCAGCAAGCGCTCTATTTATTTATTTTTTTACATTTTCTGTAAATTGTCTTTGAATGTAAGGAGACTCCGTGGTAGTTGATGTTTAAAAATAAGGCAGAGAGTTCAACTAATATATGGCAGAATGTGTTCAGCGATGTTTCATGCCCCCATTTATGGCGAGCGATCTTGTGGTTGGTTCTGTGCATATCAGAAACATGTGTTCTCAAAAATCATTCGTGGGCTTCAGAAAAAAAGTGTAATCCTTCCCATAATGTTTTTATTTGTCCCTTGTCTGTAAGACCATGAGGGTCAATGTACTTAATCAAACAAGATCTGTTGCAATGATCTCTTACTAGAACAGTACAAGTTGTGTCGAGAAGCTGAACTAGACGATATTAAAATCCCTTCCATCTCTATGTAATCTGAAAGTATAAGGATGAACTCCTGGCCCCCAAACTCGGCCCTTGGTCTGAAGTCAACAGGTGAGTACCGTTAATTATGTAATAGCAGCACTCATTATTCACAACTCAATGGACCTGCTGGCCTGTGGCAGGGAATGCGAAATAAAAACTTCACAATTAAAATTGCTCTCCAAAATATACACACTTAAAAGATGAGCAGCTTAGTGTGATTTTGAACACTTTGAAAAGTATAGTAGGATAGCGGGGTGGGTTCAAGAACCTGCTGCAGATATAGAACTGAGTCAGATGTCTGGTTGGAGCAGTCAGCCTTGTTTGCCTGTCTGTGACCAATAAAATGAGTGGGCAACAGAACCTCCGGTTTTCTAGAGGACGGTGACATGAAGTATGACTCTTACAGTAAGCACCACACGAAAGACACTTTACTGGTCCTCTTGGGCACCACGCTTGCTCCAAGATAGAGAAAGTCTGGCAATACAGCCTAGCAGATATCTCTGTGTAGCCGGGAAGTCTCTGTTCCTATTTAATTTGTTTGAGCCAGGTTTTCATATTTCTGAGCTCGATAATTGTCTTACGGGACTATACTCACATTACTTGGGACATGGGAGAAAGTTATGTGTTAGCACGTTCTGAGTGTAATGGGGCCATGTGATCTGAAACACGCCATTCCTACTTCAGAGTGGGAGATGCCGGCATATTGGTCTCAGTGCTGGTAAAAGTAATACCCTGTACAATTCTGCAAGTCGTCGATTGACGCCACCACATAAGGCAAAGAATAAGGGAAAATAATTACATTGGGAATTAATCACCACCTAAAGTGCAGAGGCTCTATCAACCCTTTTCCAAGTGCTATATGAGCAGGATACACAACGGGACGAATGTCTTACAGTAGAAGCTGCTTGTGCCAAAGGGCAGGTTGGTGGGAGACAGCAGGAGTGCAATGAGTAATTTTGTGAACACCAGGCACATATGCGCCAAGCTTCTCCCCAGTGTCTTATGAACTACTTTACAATACATTTGTGGAAACAATGTGTAAATGCTTTCATCACAAATTTCATTTTTCTCAAAGCATTCCGGCTGCAGCCCAGGATCCTTTAAAAAAAAAAACATAACCAGCGAAGGGCCGGCCTTGTGGCTCCCTGCAGGTACCAGGAGAAAACTTCAAACACATGAAGTGTGAGCCCAGGGGCTCTCTTCATGCATGCTTGGTCAGGGGCGGCCAAGCTGCACTATTATCATCTGCTTCTCCAAGCTAGACTGTGTGGCATAAAAAAGAGCTGAAAGATGATAAAGAGTAAGGAACCTCCCCACAATGTAAGAATAGTATGAATTAACAAGCTCCCTTCATGTATGGTGGTGGCCACCACCTAGAGCAATGCTTGAAAGAGGCAGCAAGAGGTGATTAGAGAAATACACTAGGGAGACAGCTGTAAAACATGTGAAACCTTGTGGAGTGCTAAAGATAAAAGAAAAAGTAGTTAACTAAAATAGAGGAGAGGAAGGGTACAAGTAAAGAGGCTATGCCGCAGGGAGTGACATACACTAGGTGGACAAGTGTTGGAGATGTTTAGTCGCCTGTGTCATGACCGTTGTTGATGTCTTAGATGAATTTCATATTGATGAAAGAGAATGGATTGAGTGCTGTAAGCAGGATGTGACTAAGCAAAGTTAAGGATTTTATTGTGAAAGATTAGCCAAGGGACAGGTATTGTCTGCAGAGTTCAGAGTTTATTCACAATTGTATTCAGAACTATTTTTAGTTAATGACATAGTTTTAAGACAAGACTGTTATATACCACCTTATGGGCTACGTCAAAAGATCATTTGGAATACCTCTTTGAAATCCGGCATTTTCCCGGCAGTATGGAAACAGGTGTTCCTGCTGCCACTGCTTAAAAAGCCCAATGCGTATCCGGGAGTGCTTAGCAATTTTAGGCCCATTTCTCTGCTATCAGCATCCGCAAAAATCGTAGAGAAGTTGGTTCAGCGACAGTTAGCCGCCTTTGTAGAAGCCAATGGCTTGCTGAATGATTCTCAATCCGGCTTCCGAGCTGGTTGCAGCACGGAGACCGCATTACTGGAAGTATTCAAAACAGTCAGGGAGATGCTGGATGGTGGCGCGTCCGCTACAGTAATATTACTAGATCTGTCAGCTGTGTTCAATACGGTAGCTCATCCGCCCCTGCTGAAGAGATTAAGTCATCTTGGCTTTCAGGGGACGGTACTATCCTGGCTGTGGTCTTTCTTAGAAGACCGATCTCAGCGGGTCTTCGTTAGGCCTTTTTCATCCTTACCTAAACCGCTGGTCTGTGGAGTGCCACAGGCTCGGCTCTGAGCCCGCTGCTTTTTAACCGATATTTCGCCCCTTTGGCCACTCTCATTGAATCCTGGAGCGTGAAGGTGGTTTCCTATGTGGATCATACGCAACTAGTGTTTTCTTTTAGAGAACACTCTGTAGCTGCCTTCCATAATTTCAAAGAGTGCCTGAAAGATATTTCTAAGTGGATGAACAGCAATTTCCTGAAATTATACGCAGATAAGACCGAGGTTCTTTTTTTTTAGTCAAGCTTCGCCTCCTTCATCTAGTCTTTGGTGGCCTGCGGAGCTGAAATCACCGTCAACTCCAGTCGTGCCAGCTAGAAACCTGGGAATCAGGTTGGATACCGATCTCTCCTTTATGGCTCAAATTCAGATTTCTTCATCCTGTTTTGTGAAGTTAAGATCAATATGGAAGCTATTGTGTTTTCTCCCAGAGGAGAGCCGCAAGACCATTGTCAATGCGTTGGTGACCTCGCACTTGTATTATGCCAATAGCTTATACATGGGCTTCCAGCTTATCTGATTCTCATATTGCAAATAATTCAGAACACGGCTGTGCGGATCATTCGTCGGGTCCCTTTTTGCCATCATATTTCCCCCCATCTGAGGCAGCTCCACTGGCTTCCTGTGGCCAAGAGGATCGAGTTTAAGGTCCTGACAATGGCCTTCAAAGCCGTAAGGGGCTTAGGGCCACATTATCTCAGATATAGGCTTAGCTTGTACCATCAGGAGCGACCCCAGAGATCTAATCATCCTCGACTTCTTCGCATTCCAAGATATGCCAACGCTCGACGAGGTGGCAGGTCTTTCTCGGAAAGGACGGTTAAGCTTTGGAATGTATCTGATTACGACAGTGGATTATTTTTCAAAGTGGTTGTATTATGAGTTTGTAAGAATATCGGGGGGGCGTGGCTAGCGCCCAAGGAAGATTGCCGCGGTTCCCTGACTCTCCCGGGACGGCGGGCAGGCCGACGGACCAGGCGACGCACCCAGCGCCTGCTATCACCCCAAAATGGTTGTGCAGGCCCCGCAAGTAGAGGAGCCTTTAACGAAGTGAGTGCCCGACCGCGCTGCATCTCACAAGCTGTCTCTTGCACTCAGTGCGCACAAAAGCGGCTCTGTCATCATGACACCCGCCATTTTGTTTACATGACGAGAGAGCGGTTTGCGCTCTGTGTGACTGGAGCGCTTTTCAAAGAACCAATTATGGAGGTTTGTCGGCGAGTATATAGAAAGTAAGTGCATTATTGACCCATCAGTGTTCTGCTTGCCCCTTTTTCTTGAACTGCAGTGGCCGTATTGATAGGGCTATCGTCTTTTCAAATTACCGGCAGGAAGGCGGCTACGCACTGACTATTTCCAATATCTGCCCTTATATCTTGTGCTTATTACAAGATGAATGATTGCCATGACTTTCTTATTTGATACACTTTTGTCATTATTACAACCTCACTGAGCACCTGAAATTTCTCATTTGAAGGCTATACATTCTGTTTGGAGAATCCTTTGCACCCTCACAGAATAAGTGCGACTCTGTGCTTTTGACAGCTTTTCTTCAACCTGCACATTCGCCTGCGGCATTTTAGTACGTCATTTTATTATTACAGGGCATAAGTAAGCTGTAAAAAGTCCCCTTTAGCGTGACTGTCTCATTTCCTCCTCCACTGCTCTTGTGTATGGGCAAACCAACTAAAGTTACATTTCTGTTAACACCCTCATCGCATAAAGTCTTAACATGCTCAAGCCTTCGTACGCACCTGTTTTCAATGGAAGACTCAATTAATTCACCGCCAAAGGGCACCTCGTCACCTGCCATTCATGTAACCCCTGGTACCATTAAAGCGTCGAGCAAACGTCTGAAGAGGGACCCTCCTTCTCCTCCTAAACAATCCTCAACAGTCTCTATGGACCTCTTACTGGAAGAGATCCGTGCTCTTCGCCCTTTTGTAGAAGAAACAAACTCTAAACTACAAACTCTAACATACCGTTGGTCGCAACTAGAAGAAAGAATCACCACAGCAGAGCACAAAATTGAATCTTTGCGTTCATCCAGCATCAAGGTAGAAGCTCTTCAATCTCTAGTGACGTCGCTACAGAAGCAGGTCGTAAATCTTGAAAATAGAAACAGGTGGAACAGCCTTCGTATTTATGGTCTACCAGAGGGCTTGGAAGGTTCAGACCCTATTGCCTTCTTCAAGTCATTTCTTCCAAAAATCTTCAATCTACCAGAGGGTGCTCTTCTTAATATTCAACGCACCCACAGACTGGGCCCTGCTTCTTCTACGACTTCTTCCAGTGGGAGGAAACCGAGAGGGGTGATCTTGTATTTCCTATAATACACTGACTTGCTTAGGGTCTTGTCAGCAGTCAGGTCTATTAAACGAATTTCATGGTCAGGTAGCTCTTTATTCTTCTCACAAGATTATGCAAAGGCTACAGCTGACAGATGTAGAGAGTTCCTGGCTTTGAGAACGCACCTCCGTTCTATTGGTGCACGCTTTGCCCTTTTTCACCCATGCCTGTTTAAAGTAACCCATAACAACAAAACTACTACTTATGAAGATCCTATCAAACAGAAAAGTTTTCTCAATTCTTGTATCACAGAAACTATGGACACTTCCTCACAGCATAATAAGTAGTTGCTTCTGTTACGTCTTATGGTTCAAGACTTGCTAACTACTTCAAGGATTCATCTTTGTTAAATATTAGCTGATGTTTCTGTTTATTATGTTCTGCTAAACGATATTTAACTTCTTTTCTCTCCCTACAGGTTACATCTCCATGTCGTATGATCCATCTGTTTTATCTGTCGTCTGTCTCGCGGCTTTCCCCGCCTTCCCTCATGGAGTCCGGACGTGTCATTGTTCCATGTGGCCTCATCCTCTCCCACCTTTCACATGTTTTGGAATATATGTAGGTATGTTACTCTCTTTTCCTCTAATACTTTCCGCATTATTCTCACCTCTTTCTATATTTTCACTGTTTCCCTCTTATAGTTCCATTTACTACAATAATCTCTACTACCTACATTCTATCTCTTTCTCTTCTCTTTTTTTTTTTCTTATTCTTCTGAGTTACAATGTTATTGTATTCGTTTTTGTAGTACATGTTTCACATAAATATATTTGCATTAATGCAGGTTTTTTCAATCATTTACTTTGTATTTATATTCTATGGCTTTAAAAATTGTTACTTGGAATGTTAAAGGCTTAAACTCCCCCATCAAGATACAACGTGTACTTTCATACTTATCTAAACTAGATGCTAGTGTTGTTTTGCTGCAAGAATCTCATCTAACAGAAACTGAATCTTTAAAACTCAAGAAAAACTGGGTCGGCGAAGTTTTTTTCTCACCCGGTGACGGCAAAAGAAATGGAGGCATAACCTTGTGTCATAAAGCTTTCTTTCGCAAGAGGCTGATGAGGTTGGTAGATGGTTGTTTACTAACTTAATGATAGGGAAGACTCTGATTTCTTTATTTAATGTTTATGCTCCTACCAATGGTGACGCTCCTTTCTGGTCCCAAATCTCCCAATTGATCGCACAGAATCCAGCGGATAATCTTATTCTTGCTGGAGATTGCAACCAGATAGTTGATCCTTTCCTTGACCGAAATTCCAGAGTCTCTTTCATTCCAAACAAGGCACACAAAGCTTTCACGCAAGCTATATAACAACGTAACATAACAGACGCTTGGAGATTGTGTAATCCCTCGTCGCAGGAATATACCTTCTTTTCTCCACCTCACCATACCCAATCAAGAATTGATTACATCTTTATCTCACACAATGTTTTCCAGTCTTTACTTTCAGCTGATATAGGCCCTATACTCATTTCTGACCATGTTCCCGTCTCAATTCAGCTAGATATTTTGTCCCAACCTGCTTCTCCCAGAAGATGGTGTTTCAATAACTCTCTGCTTTTAGACCCTAATTTTAACGCTTCCTTCCTATCCTTTTTTCATGAATTCTTTCAAATTAATAATACGGACAACATTCCTTTTCATACAGTTTGGGATGCTTTCAAAGCTTCTGCACAAGATTTTATCATTAAATTTTCATCTAACAAGCGAAAGAATGCCCAGTTACTTAATGCGGAACTTCTTTCTGAGATAAAGAGATTGGAACACTCCTATTATACTTCTAAATAAAAAGAATGCCTGGCAGATCTAATTAAGGCTAAGTTTAAATTTAATAAGGATACTACTGAAAGTGCTTCTTTATATCTACTGAAGACCAGTGCGAAATTCTATGGAGGGAAAAATAAATCAGGCAAATTGTTAGCTAATTACCTCAAAATCAAAGAAAACAAATTCCAAATTGAATCTATAATGGATGATAATCAAATACCAAAGCACAAAGATTCTGATATTTTACAAGAATTAGTACATTTCTATAAATGGTTATATACACCAGAGAACACGCCCACAGAAACAGATATTTTTTTTAACCTTTCTACTATTCAAAAACATACAAATCTCCCAACAAATTTAGAACCTTTAGAAACTGATATTACGAAGGCAGAAATGCTCAGTGCACTCAAAACCTTCAGGAAAGATAAAGCCCCAGGCCCTGACAGTTTCACTGTTGTATTTTACTTACATTTCGCCCAAATACTCCTCTCACACTTACATAATCTCATTTTCTCTTTCACTAACTCAGGTAACTCCTCAGGAACCTTTTTAGAGGCCCTCATATGTCTTATTCCGAAAAAAGGCAAGGAATTACGATATTGATACAATTACAGACCCATTTCCCTGGTCAACGTTGACTATAATAATTTTTCCAAAGCTTTAGGGTAAGGAACAAACAGGCTTTGTCAAGGGACGCTCTAGTACTGACAATACTCGTTTGTTTTTTGATATTATATCCAAGTCGTCAAAATACACAGAACATCTTGCTGCAATTGCCTTAGACGCGGAAAAGGCTTTTGATAGAGTGTATTGGCCTTTCACCTTTCAAACACTATCTTGGCTTGGTTTTGGCCCGAAGATTACTTCTTTGATTTCTTTGCTTTATTCAGACCCTAAAGCTGCGATTTTTGCTAATGGTCTTACATCTCCTTATTTTACGCTTCCTAGAGGAGTACGGCAGGGCTGCCCCTTATCCCCATTTATTTTTAACCTTGCTTTAGAACCTTTCTTATCCAAAATACAACAAAACAAGTCTATTAATGGCTTTATCTCAAACACCCAACAATTTAAATTTGCAGCTTATGCAGATGATATACTTATGTTCCTTTCTCAACCTCACCACACCTTACTGACCTTCTTGAATGAGGTCCATTCCTATACAATGGTTCCTGGCTATAAGTTAAACAATGAGAAATGTGAAATATTGCCTCTAACCAAATACACTTTTAAAGAGGACTTTTCGACCTCTAACTTTACATGGAATCCCCATCATATTAAATATCTTGGCTTGTGGTTCACTCCATCTAACACAACATCAATTTCCCTAAATTTTGACAAGTGTATAGAAAAACTGACTACCCTTACAACTAAATGGCACCCCCTACATCTTTCCTGGCGGGGTCGCCTTGACACTATCAAAATGATGTTGACTCCTATTGTTCTTTATATTATCTCCAATATTCCAATGCCCATACCAATAAGGTTCTTTCATAAAATTAACTCCATTCTTATATCCTTTTTATGGTCTAACAATAAATCTAGAATGTCATTACAAAAACTGTGAAGTCCCAAATCTGAAGGGGGTGTTAACTTCCCTGACTTCCCTAAATATCACAAAGCCTTCCTATTAAGACATTTATCCAAGTGGGTGTCTGACTCATCTCCAGATACTCCGTTATGGATTGATCTCGAGAGATCATTCCTTTCTTCCTTCTCCTTTCAGGAATAACTGTCTTTCACAGGCAAACCACAAAAACTTTCCACACCAATTATCAAACATTCATGTAAAGTGTTGACTACTGTTCTCCATACCGTCCCACAGGATATTGATTCATTTATCACCTCCGCCATATGGCATAACAAACATATACGCCTTAAAAATAAACCTATTTATTGGAAATCGTGGAGAGATAGAGATATACTGTGGGTCCATCAACTGGTTGATAAAGATACCTTTCTTATATTCTCAGATGCATGCTCTCCTTTCAACTGCCTCCTTCATTTCATCACAAATTTTCAATCTTACGTACTGCAATATTGGAGGCACGCTCTCAGTTTAAATCTTTAACTTCTCCATCTCTGTTATCAAACTCTACATGGTATAACCTCCTCCGAATAACACCAAAAGCCTCTACTATTTATTCTCGCCTTTCACAACCTCTCTTCGAGAGAAACAAAAACAGAGCTTTCCTGGGAATCTGACCTGGGTACACAATGGTCTATTCCATTATAGAATAAAATTTGGGTGAAAATCAGAAAATCATCTAGAGCAGCAAACACTACACAAACTCTTTTTTTCATTTATAATAGACTTCGCTTAACACCGACCATCCTACATAAAATGCATATCGAAACTCCTGATAGATGTTGGTCATGTTCCCTTGCACACGCTGATTTAAATCACCTACTATTCTCATGCCCACGTGTAGTTAACTTTTGGAAACAAGTCTGGACACAGATTAATATCATATTTCACGCCAACGTCCCCCTTTCACCTGCCAACATTTTCCTTGGTAGCCTGTCTACAGGTTGGAATACAAAGAAAGCTCAAATACAAATTATTGACTTATTACTAGCAGCTGCCTTTCAACAGATTACAAAAAACTGGAAGGATGCCTCCAAACTCTCATAGTTAGCTTGGTGGTACGCTGTTTGTCATAATGATAGAATGGACACAACTTTAGTATTTCCTATGTCTCTTGCCAAGAAACGTTTACAACTATGGTCTCCCATTCCGAAATTTTTAGATGACCGTGCTAAAAAATCTTTTGCTCCCATTCCCTTTGTACAGGAAGTTGCTCAACCTCCTTGAACTCTCTTATATTGAGATTATCATTATCTGCCATCTTTTCCTCTTTCCATTTGTTTCAAGTCTGTGTCTTTTAATGCATCAAGTCTTTCCTTTTTTTATCCCTTGCTATAACTATGACTTTTATGACCAGCCTATATGCATTCTTGATTTTCTGCTTGTATAATTTTTGATGATTAATTGTAAGAAACATTGTTGTATATCCTTTTGTGCCCAATAAACCTATCTTTTGAAACTTAAATAAATGATTTTGTAAGAACATAGAATACACAAAATGTCAATTTTTTTTTTTTTTTAGAAAAGATCATTTGAATTGAAGGTGCACCTAAATCAATTACAATGGATAATGGTTCTCATTTTATTTCTTCTAAGATGTTGCAGTTTTTCAGCGAAAATGCTATACAGCACATTGAGGTGCCATTATATAGTCCTTCTTCGAATGGTTTAGTGGCGAGGGCTAATCGTTTTTTGAAAGAAAGCATACAAACAGCACTTTCAAATAATTTGGATGTTGTTGAATATTCGAAAGAAAAGGTATAGAGCTATAATACCACGCCACAGAGTACTACTACTGTTGCACCATTTATGCTTTTGAGGGGCAGAAAACATGGTTCTAGTTTTAAACCATCTTGGTTGGATGAACGTACTAGTCGTTAGAATTAATATTGAGATTTGAACAAGGTTTGCAGAAAAGTGAAACAAACCGTTTGTAAAAAATATTTTGATCGCGCTAGAAGTGTCAAAGACATTGATACACAGGTTGGTCATTGAAAGTGGTGAAGGAAGAGTCGAAATTTACTACCAAACCAGTTAAAGTTGTTAAGGTATCTAAAACTGCAGTTTTGTTGAAAGGCCAAAGGGTGGTGGAATAGTAGCTCTATTGTGAAGCTTAAAGAGGAGCAAGTTCATATTATGACAAATAAGAATTTTGATTGGATGTGATGAATGGTTCTGACTGTCTTGACGTGCCTTTGTCCTTTAATGAAAAGTACAGCTGAAGAAGATGTTTTTTTTTTTAACAAAGGTGCATGTGGTGTTGTGTCTGAAACTGATGGTGAAGTTTGCTTACAAAATGATTCTCAGAATACTATCAGTGCAAATCTGAGATTCCACAATAAGCGGGTGGGAGCAGGTCCTGTCAAATGTAAAGATTATGTTATGTTTTAATTAAATGTTTTGATTTTCTAGGATTTCTTGTCAAATTTAAACATCATGTTATGTTTTAATTGAATTTTTTGATTTTCAAGGATTTGTGTTTTTATAAAAAATATGTAACTCATAGTTTGTTCTAAGCATATTTCTTCAGTTTTATTTATTATATTAATACAGATAATGTTGGAAATGTTTAGTGTTCATGTATTCAGAATATTCTGGCTGTCATCTGGATATTGTGAATGTGATCTGGTGTAGGTGTAATGGAATTCCTTTCAGGCATTCACAGCAGAGACTTCCCTGGGATTGGCTGTGGATCTCATTCAGTGAATACATCTTCAGATGGGGATCTACCTGATATTGTTTCCTGAGTTTCATTTCAGGCTGGAGCGAATACATTACAACAAGGCAAACCATTGAAAAAGAAGCAAGAAAACGAGAGTCACAATAAAACCAACCAATGGTAAGCAATGGGCGGGGTGCAAGCTCCTCAATGCTCTTAATAAGCCCACAATATATCTTGGAGTGTCTGGTATGCTCGACCTATAAATGTCAAAACATATAAGTTATCAAATGATTACCTTAAAGTTATAAACTACAATAATTACTAGTGTCTGTATGTAATAAAGCTACTGAATGCTAGAATGCAATAGCATAAAAATGACTAATTAGGAAGGCGTGGCCAACCACGGAGCAAGATGGTGGCTCCATAATACGCCCCCCAGGTACTCAGAGGGGGGATCTCGCTTCATACTGAGATGCAGGAGCTGATGACACAAGAGCCGGGACCGCGCAAAGTGAGCCCCCACCAGCTGATGGGAGAGGGGTTCTCTGAACACACCAGCAGTGATGCAACTGACCTTTGAATATTGCACCCCCCTCCGGCATGGCCTGGGGCTGATTGGTTCCAGTTGGCCTACAGCCCGAGACACTGTAAAGAACTTCCTGGAAGCACTGACTTCTGCTGCGACAATCCGACAGGGTAGGCGTCCTCCATAATCTATCCAACCTGGGCGGCTAGTCCCCTCTGACAACTTGCCTGCTTCAGAGCCTGAGTCCATTGCTGTGGGATGGGCCCACTGGAATAGTCCTACTCCCTGATGACCTGAGGCCATCTGGACTTGCAGCGTTGTGCCAGAGAACCCAGGAACTTACTGGAGCAGGAGATCCCCATGTTCCTCTTCAGCCTGCAGGTTGGCGCAGCACACCACGGGGCACAGGATCGAAAAGCCTGCCAGATCCAGGAAACCAGCTAGCTCCTTGGAAGGGGCCAGATCCCGGCTTGATGGCCTGAAGCACATGTGAGCTGGGCACCAAGGGCCTTCTGATTTAACATCAGAGATGCTCCCCTCCTGCATGGATCCCTATGCTCACCACTCGGGAAAGTCTTTATAGGCACAGCCGACAAGCAGTGACCCTTCATGGCCTGATCTGCGTACCGTCATTGGAGTCCTTGTGAGGTCTGTATACCAAGTGACTAGCCAACTCCAGCATTTCCACCTGCCTAGCCTCCTCTAGACCCAGGGAGGTAATGAGGGACCTTTACACATGGCCACACCCGGAACTGTTGTTGGTGTTGTATAAGCTTTATTTCGACAACTAGTGTCATAAAAGCTGTAGAAAAACAATTTATAAAAGAGGTACAGGATAAGCATATCATACAGCAATATACTAAAAATAATATGTACAAGCAATCCATCCAAGTACACCGCTGCACCCTCGGTGTAAGGTGCAGTTACCTGGGTCAGCTGATTAAAAAATGTGTACACATCTTATCAATAAAAACATCATTTGATACAATAAAAGTAAAGGGGAGGAGCGGCATAACAATTCTTCTTGATAAAATCCTTTGTAATAGGCTCAGATTGCAACCCCCAGCAGACCTACTAAAAAGTTCCAACCCTCCTTAGGATGACAGCGCGGAAGGTTAAGAACAGAAAGTGCACATGCATAACATGTGGTTTTAAAGTTTAAATAAGCAGCCTTAGAGCCCTGCAGAAGTTGCGTATCAGCATCATACAGCAGAGTGCTGTACCATTCCTGTCAGGGTCTTTCATCTAATAAGCCATACATGACTAAGGAACTTGGCCCCATGAGGCACAGGGTCAGACTGATTTGCAAATGGCCATGTTTGAACTGGGGTGGCGGAGTGAGCTAAAGAATGATGATGGATTAAACCCAGATCAGTTGACTGGGGGTGAGTGCTTGCAATGTTCAACACTCCGTCCATCATCCCCTTTGGTTTTGCTATGTTCGCCCTAAGTTGGCAGGGTATGCCCAGACGTGGGTCCCTTGCTCACTTTGCCACTGGATTCAAGATAGTCTGGCTGATGACGGCTGTAAGCCAGAAACTGGTCCCAGGATGCTTGTTTCCGGTCCAGGGAAGACATGGCTTGGCAGTTCGGGCTGGACTGTTCCCATGAGGCACAGGGTCAGACTGATTTGCAAATGGCCATGTCTGAACTGGGGTGGCGGAGTGAGCTAAAGAATGATGATGGATTAAACCCAGATCAGTTGACTGGGGGTGAGTGCTTGCAATGTTCAACACTCCGTCCATCATCCCCTTTGGTTTTGCTAAGGAACTTGGCCACACAGCACGCAAAGAGAGGTCTGGGATCAGACCTAAGGATGCGCAGGGCATCCCGATAGTCCCGTGTGCCCAGTTGCCGGCAAATCGGTTTAAGCCACTTGGCCCTCGGGATGCTATATGCCGTGCAAGCAAACATAACATGGGCAACGCTTTCTATCGGGGTCCTGCAACATGGGCAGTCGTTTGATTGCGTGAATGCAATTTCGCGGTTGTCTCGCAGACAGGAAGTGTGCTGAACCTAAAGTGGATGTATAACATCCTGTCCAGAGGGACCTGAATTATATCTAAAAAGGGCTCTAGGTATCTGGGGCCAAATTCACAAAAGTAATCTGAGACAAAATCCTAACTTACGACTTTCGGTATTCACAAAGGGCATTTAGGAGTAATAAAGTAGTCGTAAAGTTAGGATTTTGTCTCAGATTACTTTTGTGAATCGGGCCCCTGGTCTGCTTATGGAGATAAAATTCAGTTGTTGATCTACCCACATTTGGTTTGCAGGTTTCTTGATGATCCACCCATTCCCAAAACAAATGTTTGAGCTCTTCTTTCCTCGGTGGCTCCTGCCTATCCCAGTGTGCTTGGAGCCCCAAAGCTGACATCATTTCCCTAGCGTTGGAGATCCAACCTATTTTACAGCCAGTGTCTATCCGTATACCCTCAGTGAGGGCTTCAGCGTAGGGAGAGAGCTCTGGGGTCCGCCTAATGCGAGCCCAAAAGAGCAGCGGGCGAAACCTTGCTGTGTCGCCAATTGATCGTCTGCCCATATCAAGCATTAGAGGGGTAAGGGGAACATTTTGGGGCAACATCACCAAGTCCCTAAGAAACTTGTGCTCAGATCTGCAGAGATCGTGAGCCTTATCGAATCCCCATAGTTCTGCTCCGTACAGTGCTGTGCTAACTGCTTTGGAGTCATAAGCCTGGAGAGCTGGAGCTACCGGTCTGCTGTGTGAGGAGCGATGTTCCCTCCCAAGTGCTCCGACTACTCTCTTATGCCCCATCAGCATCTTTGCTAGGTGGGGCTTCCATGACATTTTGTCAGAGAGTCAGACACCAAGATAGTCAAAGGTGCCGACCCTTTCCAGAGGTGTCCCACCTAGCAAAGGGTTGCTTTAATAGGACTTATGGGGATTGCAGGCCATGAATTCGGTTTTTAGGGTGTTAATAACCAGCCCCCGGTTGCCACAAAACAGTTGGAATCTGTTGAGTAGTCGCTGCAGCCCTGCTAGGGTCTTAGACACCAGCAGGGTGTCATCAGCGAACAAGAGGGTCGGTACCTTATCACCCCCCCAGGGTTGGTGCGTCTGCTGGGTCTTCTTCCAGAAAGCTGACCACCCCATTCATGTAGAGAGAGAATAGGGTGGGATCTAAAACACAACCCTGAAGGACTCCCCTACTGACAGGGATACGCTCTGTCAGTTGTCCTTGTGCCCCCCATCTAACCTGGGCATAGTTTCCTTCATGTAGCCGGACCAACAGATTAAGGATAAATGGGGGGATGCCCATATCTTTAAGTGTCAGCCACAATTTACTCCTGGGGACCAGGTCAAAGGCAGTCTTTAAATCAATAAATGCAAGGAAAAGACTGCCCTTGCCGATCACCACTACTTTCCAGTAGATAAGCAACAACCGAAACACCTGGTCGATTGTTCCTGTCCTTGGCCTAAAGCCGGCCTGGTACTGTGAAAGGATGGCATCATCGTCTGCCCATAGGTGGATCCTCTGCAGAAGAACTCTACCAAAGACCTTCTGCAGGGCATCAATCAGACTGATGGACCTGTAATTTGAGGGGTCGTCTCTGCCTCCTTTTTTATAAATCGGGATCACCTCTGCGCCCTTCCAAGACCCAGGGACTGGGGCCCCACTGGCTATAGCATTTGCCAAAAGGAGAATATAACGTGCCCAATTCGGAGTGTCTGCAATAAATAGATCACCTGGCAAGCCATCTGGTCCTGCTGCTTTGGAGGGCACTATTCTACCTATTGCGGCCTCTATCTCGGCCAGGTCAAAAAGCTCATCATCCTTGTGGTACCCATAGGAATTATCTGGCTCCACAAGGGGCATGTCCTCGGGTGTTGAGTAAAGCCTCTGTAAATGCTAAGTTCTCTTCCAGTGCTGAAAAGTAGGTGAGGGTCTGCCCCCTTTGGTCCCCCTCGCTTAGACATTAAACAGATCGATTATGACTCCCCCTAGGCCCCCTAATGCTGACCCCCAAAATATCAGGGCTGGAGCTTGTAAGACAAATAATTTGACAGCCCAGGGCAATGTTCACCCAGATGATCAGTCCCCCTGACGGGCGCCCTCTCCCTACTCTTGTTGCAGGTGAGCAATAGCAGACAAAACCTGATTTGTGTAAGGGAACCAAGCTCCAGGTCTCCTGAAAAATACAGATGTCCAAACCCTCAATTAGGTCCCTCCAATGGGGGATTGGCATTTTGCTGCTTAGCCCAGCCACATTCCATGATATTATCCTCAGCTGTTGATGAGATGCAGGGCCATGTGCAGCGTTTCGAGTAGGAGTGCAGAGGCTGATTGGGACCTGTGCTGGTACTTGGTAATTTCGACATCTGGAAAGATCTTCACCCACCTCCTCACAAGTGTTAATGAAGGAGCTGTTTGTTCCTACTTCCCCCCGGGAACTATCTTCCTTTGATTGAGGTGCGGTCAGCAAAACCGAAGTACTGGGAAATCTGGCCGTGCAGTTAAGGGAGGTACCATCAGTATTACCCTCCCCGTCCTGGGAAAAGCTATGGTCAGCTTCCCCACCCTGGAACTCGTGTGGAGTTTCCTCACAAACCTATCAGGGTCTAAGGTCGCTGTGTGGGGGCTTCCCTGACCACACCCTCACCGCTACCCTCTCCCTTCTGAAGCCCCACACTCGCTACCGTCTTGCCCTGCCGGGCATCGAACCTGTAAGCAATATGGTGGGCACAAAAGCATCATACCAAATTTCCATTTCGGAGGCGCGAGTGAGTCCAAAGACTAGGGCTTCCTCGAAACACAATATAGCAGGTACCATACTCTAGGAAACTGTGGGGCTCAGATCCAAACTCTCCACCGCTGATGCCATGATGAATGGCCTACCTGCAGAAATCAAATCACTCCAAAGCAACTTTACGACTGTGCACAAATGCCTCGACATAGTGGATGAGCGCCTGGAGGAATTAGATTGGCGAGTGACAGAATGACCCGACTAAGGTGCAGAGCTTTGGCACCTCCAACAGAAAGTCACAGATTTGGAAGACAGCTTCCGGCAGAACAACATACGTATCCTTGGAATGCAGGAGGAGGCAGAGGGGAGTGACATGGTGAGCATTCTATAGACTGTAAGGAAACGGGGCATTAGTTGTGTGGCCTGCACAAGTAGTGGGTCCATATTCACCCTCCACTGGGAACCAAACACCCCATCATAGCCCTTGACTCTCCCAGGGTAGCGAAGCAGAGCAGTCGAAGGCATACTCAAGGAAGGGGGTGTGGGCTAGTAATCACAATTCTCTGGCATGCAATAATAACACTCAATATACAAATGTCCAGTATGTGCTTTTCTTTAGGAAAGCAAACGTACATTTATTACAGACACTCACACACACTAGTCAATACTACACAGTAATTTGCAAATATGTATAAGGCTGGTGGAAATACCTTTTGAAACATTAGATTTGACCCCTAAAGGGTCATGACTACAACATTCACAGTACACCCCCATTTATGCACAATATGACACATAACTATATATGGGAGTGACGGTTTGCATTAGGCCAATGTTGTCAAAGTTCAAGACTAGAATCACACGTTATGGTAATACTTCATTCTATCTCTGACTTCAGTAACCATAATCTCTCTGCATTCATTATCAATTGTCATGCATTGCAATCATTTGCCCACATTATCAGTAATGTAGCATGACATCCTGCATTATCAGTACTAAAGCATGACATCCTCTTCTGCACTTATAAGTAATCAGGCATTGCAATAAAGTGCTCATATCATCATTAATAAAGCATTGCAGCCTCTCAGGAATATGAATTATTGTCAGCATTAACAACCCTTGACATAAAGCATTTTCATTGACAGCTTTGAGTAAAGGATTGCTTAAACTCATGGTGAATAAGAAAGCATTGCCAAACCATTGTGAAGAACACTTATAGATAAAGCATTGTTCAAATCCTTATGGCAACCATCTTTAAATAAAGCATTTTCCAACATTCACCAAGTTTCTGTGTCTTCTTTGACCCTCTTTAGGCCATATAATCTGCAGCAATAAACTCAGCCCCCAGAAGGCGCTGGACTCCCAACTGTAGAGCTCCAGGTCCAGCATGAGGAGTGCTTGGAAAAAAAGAAGAATCCCAGGGTTGTCCTAGTTTCTTTGACTCTTCATATTGAGGGTCCATGCTTTGTGGACTTTCCCTTGGGAAAGCTGCTGCACTCCTGCAGCCCCCTCATACTCGCTTGTGCCCAGTGATGGTGCCCCTGCCCCCTGGGGCCACAACAGATCCAAGAACATCTGGCTGAGCAGAGCCCCGCAGGGCATTATTACGCCAGACGCTTTTGCTTGATGTGCCATGCGGCCTCGTGGCACACGGCTGGACTTTTTCCTTTTTATGTTTTTTCAATCTCTGTGGTGATCGGTTTCACTCAGGCACCCTGCCAGCCATCAAGTGTTGGAGGCAGCCCAGGGTGCCCACACGGGTCTCACCCACCAACTCCTGCATGGAAGCCTCCCTCTTGCTACTGCGGGAGCCAGCAGCTCTGTTCTCCCCTGCCTGCTCCTGTGGGTAGGGTGTGTGTGATGGCAGTGAGCCCCCAGCTCCCGCCAGACACGGGCATGGGAAGCGGGGCAGGCGCACCATGCTTGGGGAGAGTGTGATGGCACTCCTCTGTCCTTCTTTAGGCTGTCGGGGGCCTAGAGCTGAGATCCCAGGCCCCACCTCTCTCTCTTTCCTTCAGGGGAGTGCGATGGCGCTCACCTGTCCTTTCCTAAGCATTGGGGGCCACTCCATGAACCTGCCTGAGGTTGGGGTCCCCAGGCCTCATGCACTCTGGTGAGGGGGCCCCATACATGCCCCCTCCCAGGAAACAAAAGAAATTGTGCAGGCTCCTTGTGGGGATCCCCGAGCCTTTGCCCACCATGGGGGTATTGAGCAACTTAACAGCGAAACTCCACATGCTCCACGCGCTGGGATCAAAGGTCAAATCCTTCTCCTGCTCCCATCTCAGGCCTTGTTGCTTACTTTTGGGATCATTTTGCTCCTGTTGGTGAGCCCTAGCCACCTGGAGTACTTTCCTGAGGCCACCTGGCCTCTAAGGTGGTGAATTTTGCAGCGCGTTGGTTCCACCGGCTCCCTGCACTAGCCTTTCTGCTCTTTCTCCTCTGGTGCTTCTCTCCTCCTTGGTGCAGAAGTCCAGTTCTTCCCCAACTAGTCCTTAGGGGCCCATAAGGGGACCAGCTGGTCTGGGGTGAACTGTAGTCAGAGTTCCTAGTTCAGGTGGATATCAGGGGGTTCTTCCTTCCAGTTGTCCAAGGCCGCCCCCTCCAGTCTCAGTGTCCAGCAAAAGGCACAACCAAGAGAGCTCTCCCCTGGTGACAGACCTTTTAAGTGGAGGTGGAAAGTTCAAGAAGCCAGGCACCCTTGGCCAATACTAGGGTGCCACATTACCTCTCCATGCATGCTGGGACAATTCAAAATAGCGTCTACCAGGAGTCATTGATCACATCTTCTCTGGGGGCCTCAGCTCCATCCCTTGCTGACATTACTTCCAGGGCCCTTACCACTGAAACTTCGAAGCAAAGCCCCCTCCTGTCTTGGCTCCAGAGGTGTGGGCTCCCTCCTTTGTTCAGTGGGCTTGGGCTGGCCCATCCCTGGTACCGTGTGGCAGCTAATTGAAAGCTGCAGGTCCTTCATTCCCACCCCATTCCTCCTCAGGAGCAAGGGTGGGCGGAACGCGTGGAGTTCCATTCTGCTGAATCCCGGTGAGTTACATGAAAACTCAGCGAGACATTGCGCTGCTCGTACTGATTTTTAGTGCCAGGAGATTGTTCCATGTTGCAAAATCAGCGTGAACGGCACCATGCGGTGCGCCAGAAGGCCCTGCTTCTTTGCTGCAGCTGGGGTAAATTTTCTACTCGAGCTGCAGCTTTCTCACCGCAAACGGCCGTGACCACCCGCGACTGCCCGCGTTGGGAAAATCTCATTTGTTGCCCTCCTAGCACTCAAAACTCACACTAGAGGACGCCAATTCTCACTCACCAACTAACAGTTGGCAAGCTCCGTGCGAGAAAAAACTCTGCCATGCGGCGGTTGGTGGAGTTTTGCCGGAACTCACTGTTACAAGTGTAATTCAGTGTGGGCAAAACCTCAGCAAACTCAGCCAGTGAAGAGGAATTCATCACCCACTCCTACTCAGGAGATGAGTAAAGCACTGTTAATTGCTCCCATTGTGTGGGGTGACCTTTGTTCCTGGTGCTGGGGAGAAATGTAATTAACTTGGCACAGCAGGGTGACAAAAGGCCGGGGCTCTGATCCTGAGCTGAGCCAGAGAATCATGACAAACCTGGATGATCCATAAGCTGTAGGGATATTTTCTTGGAACTCTCAGATTTAGCTTATGCATATGTGTTCCATCCCATTTTGATATGTCACTGGACTCTGTAGGCCAAAGGGAAGTGAAACTGCACTCTAAGACATTCTTCCCATGGGTGTATAATGGAGTGTCGCTGCAGACAAGACAATAAACCACCCGGGGCACCGTTTTCAGAGCGAGAACAAGTCCGTCACCTAGGAGCCGCAGTAGGTTGGGAAAATTCTCGCCGGTCCCCCGCGGAGGCCCTCATACGGGAACAGCAAGATCATAGGTACTATTGGCCTACCAAAACTAGTGGTGAAATTAAAAACCACTATCTCTCGGTTGTTAAATAAACACCGATACACCTCAAGTTCCTGAAGAAAGCCCCCATACCCGGCTGGACGTAACGGGGCTGAAACATGTCGACCTCACATATGGACTAAACAGTGTGAAGGATTCGTAACACGATCCATATACGCACACCAAGAACACTTTTAACTTTTCCACATCTCCATAGAATTAAAGACTTTGTGGTGTGACGATGTAGGAAATTTTATCTTTCACTTCACCAAAACACTTCACCTTTTATTTTTTGGTCTCTGGACACTACTGTAAACGCCAGTGGGTCAACCTCCAGGTGGAGGTCAGCATACCAAAAAACTAACCCAATGATGATGCTGTCACGTCACGACCAGGCGGAGAACCAAGATATACCGCCTCCCACCTGCGTGTATGAGGGTTTTTTATGAAAGGTACCAATAACCAATGACCCCGGTCACACAGGTACAAGTGGTCCATCCTCTTTTGATCTTTGCAAGACAATAAACCACACTGACTGAGTGTCCACTAACATTATGAGGCTTACCCCAGGTCGATATCCAATCCTGCAGAGTCCCCTCTGCACTAGGCTACCTGTCCATAGTTACCGGGCTGCTCACGACAGGAGTCTCACGCGTATGGCCCTCCCATGTGTGCACACATGTTTATGTGTAACCAGCCAAGTACTCCTTACTCTTGCTGCGTCGCAGCAGCCTTATCTTAAAAGACAGACAGTGCTGGTAACCACGCGCAGCCCATTTACGGTGTGTTTACCGTAGGCGAGTCACTAGTTGTAAAGCTCACCCACAGTAAAAACATCAAAAAAGAGGTGTTTAAAAAGGGAAAAATCTGGGTGGATTAGATAGGCAGAACCCATCGCCTAACACGGACACTGTTGCCTGAACTTATGGGCAGAGGCTTCAAGAAACCAATTGAGTTTCAAATGGCACACAGACTCCACTCCCGCAGCTCCCATGTATCCTCCCAGCCGAGGGCCATCATAACATGCCTCCTCTGACACGTCCAGGTGCATATGATCCTGCAGGTGACCAGAAAACATTCCTCCTGGAGGACCAACAGGTCCACATAACAGCAGACTTCACACATGAGCCGGCAGTAAAGTGCAAAAGTTTCTGGTTCTCCGCCCCCACCACCATGGCATCAAGTACAGCTTACTCAACCCAGCTGTGATGCTAATCACCTGTAACAACTGCACTCTGAAATTCACCAAACCGGATGCCCTAGAAGATTTCCTAGATGCAAAAGTCTTCACTCCGATGGAGACGGAGTCCCAGGGGCATGCACCGGAGCATGGGGCCTCAGACCATACTCACAACAAGTCCTATGTGCCACCCTGCAGGAACTCAGACAGGGAAAGCCTCAACAGAGTGGGTGAGGCACTAGCCAAGGACAGTAATAAATAACTCTCCCCACTGAAGGACCAGCACACTGAAGATGCGGCGGCTGCTCCTTTGCTCATGTGAGCTACCCCAGCTCCCTCACAGGAGAGACACTCGAACATGGAATATTGCACTAGGGACTGGCAACAGTGCGCTTTCGGAATATACCTCCTGATCTTCTGGCTGGCACCATGACATTGAGGTTGCCCCCTTCCTACCCATCGCCTGGAATATACTTCTCGCTTTCCCACTATGGAGAGGTGGAGATGGCACCTCTGTATTGGTCCTTTTGGGGGCAACCTGCCTGGATTGGTCCACATGCAGATTGGTGAGTTGTACGCATCCCCTTTGGGTGTCTCCCCTGGGTCTGGTGTCATGGTACTCCCCTTGCATCGATGCTCCCTCTTACATTGAGTCTTCACCCCCTTCTTAGAATCCCCGTGGGTGACGGGTGGTAGAGTTTGGATCGCAGACTAAGGTAAAGGTTCGAACTTCCCCTTTCTCCCCTTCCCTGTAGACACTGGTCCTGATCTATAGACTCTTCCTTGCTTTGATCCAGCGCCACTGAATGGGCTTTGCATCAATACAGATCATATGCTCTGTGTCAGCTGCCTACCTACTGACACCTACTCTTGCAATCTAATACATGGTCTGACCATGCCTGTGTCAATTCCCACTCAAGCCCCTATAAACATGATTTGCCTCAATATGAATAGGTTCAATAGTTACGTCAAGCATCATAAAACCCTGACTTACCTGAAACATAAACGCACAAACATAGTGCTGATCCAAGAAACCCACTTCTCCCCATCAGAGGGGGATAAATTGAAGAGGGACTGGGTGGGTGGGATGGGTAGTCCACAGATGCTGAACAGTCCCGGGGGATGTCGTTGACCCCCTGCCCCCGCTGCCAACACCACAAAGAAGTGCGAGGTTGCCATCCCCATTAGCAAAGCTTTTCCGCACACTTTACTCCTCACTTGGACAGACCCAGAGGCAGGTTTTTCTTTACTAAACACAAATCACAAGGGCACACACTCATAGTAAGCTCAATCTACGCATCCATGGTGAGCAAAATCTGCTTCTTGACACATAGCTCATGACTCCGCACAGAATTCAGGTGACACACTGTTTGTGTTGGATGGAGACTGGACTATCCCTATTGACTCCATTCTGGACCTCAGGGCCCCCCAGACAATGCTGTGGACCGGGCTATACTGACAGATGTTCTTGCTGACCACAACCTCACTGACGTGTGGTGCCTCTCCCATCCAATGCTAGAGGTTACTCCTACTACTCGAAGGTCCATGGCACGTCCTCCAGAATTGATTACTTCTTCACACCCAACACTATGCATTCCAAGCAACTATCCTGCCTTGGGAGATTTTTTTATAACTACCAGATTCAGCTTGCTATCCATTTGGGACATAAACCTCCCCATGGGCGGGGCTGGTAGATGAACCTAGCCAATAATATGACACCTGACGACAAACGCTTACTGATCTCACATGTCCAGGTGTACCATTCTGACAACACCCACTTGGTCGACTCTCTCCAGATCCTCTGGGCAGCGGGCAAGGCTACCTAGTGGGGTCTCCTGAGGGATACTGCCATATAGCGCAACAAAGCCTGGGTCGAGAGGAGGCAGTTGGATAAGGCTGTCGCCCAATCCACAACTTCCTATTATGCACCCCCCTCTGTTACGAATTGCCACCGACTAGAAGCAGCAATATTTTCCCTTAACCAGCACTACACTTTAGCTGCTGAGAAAGCACTACAGAAACTCAAGTGGCCACACTACAAACATAGGGAGAAATCTGAGCAGCTGCTGGCCTTCCAACTTTGAAAACGGGAGGCCCAAATGGCGACACTGGCTATTCTTAACACACAGGGGATCCTTCAAACATACCCAGAAAACATAGCACAGGCTCCTGCATCCTATTGGCAAACCTCATACGTTGCCTCTGCCTAACCTAACCATGAGGAGGAGGATGATTTCCTGTGTTCCCTCCCCATACCTAATCTCTCTGACGAAAGCCCGCACTCATTGAGTGTGAGATCACGCCAAAGGAGATCAATGAGGTGATAACTAATCTCCACACCTGCAAATCGCCGGGCGAGGATGGGTTTCCAGGGGACTTTTAAAAAACCTGCAAACCTCTGGTCACACAGTTGCTGCATGGTACCTTTAAAGAGGTGGAGACCACCAATTCCTTAGGTGCCACCTCTACCAAAGCCATCATCACCCTCTTGCCAAAGGATGGCAAAGACCTCCTGGACCGTAAGAACTTTATGACCAGGTTGGGTAAGGTTATCCCCTCCATTATGCATCACTCACAAGTAGTGTTTGTACTGGGACGCTTGTCCAGGAACCCTCTGTGAACCCTTGCACACCTGTTGCCTCTGCTTCCTTGGACCAGAAGACTTTGTCGATCTCCTTTGATGCAAAGAAGGGCTTTGATCACATTGAATGGCCCTATCTATTTAAAGTCCTTCAGAAGTTTGGCCTGGGGCAGCAATTTATCAATAAAGTATGGGCATGGCTCTACTAAAAGCCAGAGGCCGGACTCAACTGCGGAGGTTTTCTGTCTGGCAGCATCCCAATCAACCGTGGGACAAGGCAGGGATGCCCTGTCTCAACGCTGTTATTTTTACTAGCCTTGTAACCCTTGGCCCTGGCGCGCAGAACCCCACATCAGATAAACGTTCGGCACTATGAGGTGTTGAAGTAAAATGCTCTCTTATATGCCGATGACATTCTTAAGACAGTGACCGGACCCGGGCACTCTCGCCCGGCCCTCACTCATCTAATGAATGTCTTCTTCAAACTTTCAGGTTACGAGATTAACTGGGACAATGGCAAGGTGATGCCAATGCCCCAGGTCTCCACCAGAGCCTGTGTTGAGGGCTTCAACTTTCAATGGGTACCCAAGAAAATGAAGTATCTTGGCATATGCCTAAACAAAGGCCTATCCCACAAGGTAGAGGACAGCATACATCCCTTGTTTGCTCAGATCAGGACTAATTTTGCAAGCTGGTCAGTCCTCCAGCTCTTCCTCTGGGGGTCGAGTTCAGGCTGTGAAAATGTTCATTGCCAGCCGCTTTAGTTATGTGTTTGGAATGCTTACGATCCTGATCCTCAAAGCACTGCTGTCACAAATTAAGACCACCATCAAATCCTTTATTTGGGGTGGAATGCGGCCTCGTTTGAAACTAGACAAACTCTATGCCCATACAGAGTCTGTCAGTCTCTGCCTCGCATGTCTTCATACTGCACAGCACACCACCTCTCCCAGCTCACCTGTTGGCTGACTCAGACCCCAGACTTGCCCATGTGGGTCAATATTGAGTAAAGCTTTTTGAGCTGCAGCAGGTCCCTTGACGCTCTCTATCAACATAAGGCTAGTGCACTGTAGCCAGAAAACCTGATGATCAGTGCCAAGCTGACCATGTGGCAGTCCTCACACACCCTACTATCAATCAATCCATGGCTACATGCCTCTGTTCCCATTTGGAATAATCATGGGATATGCATCGGCAGCCACACTGTCTCCTGGCGTTCCTTTGAAAAGGTTGATAATAGTGATGGTTGCTATCACAAAAGGAGAGACTAGGGAGTAAGCCTTCTCTGACTCCCCTAACAAATCTACTGTAACCCACAAAAAGAGAAGGACTAACAAAAAACCCACCAGAGAGACTCTATTTTACATCTCTGGACAAAGAAATAAAAACAGCAACACAGAGAGTTGAGAGAGAAGGGAGGGATAGAAGGGAAAATCCTTGGATTTTTTAATACTGCCCTCACCCACTAGTTAGTGGCATGCTCCATCATAGGGCCGCTTCTACGCCCAGGTGCAGACCAACACACTAGACGGAGCGCTGTTTTCCCCCAAAAAATTACTAATTAGTCGATGTTACGGTAATCATATATTTTACAAAAAAGGACTATTGAGTACTTTAAAAATATAATAGTTTAAATAATCTGAAGTTAAACCTTTATATCTCTAATTTAAAGAGAAATCAGATTCCTCAATTTGTTAACATAACTGTTGACCAGTTAAACAATAAAAATGTCCTATTGGGAATCTTGCTAATGGGTTACCACCGAACTCAGGAATCAGTAACTATTCAATCTTTAGATTGCAGTTGCAAAACAATCGTATTAACAGATCCAAAGCATTGATGCATCTCATACGATTCGATATTTGGAATAAACACACCCCTTCCAAATAATGAATCAGTGTGTGATTTATACATGGAAAAGGCGTATTTTGCAGTGGCACAATCTGAGATGGTAAATTTGCGACCACCGAACGTAACTTACTGTTTTCCCCTTCATCATTTTAGTATGTGGCCAAGTATGTAGTTCCAGATCTTAGACACTGGAACGCTGAATTTGTTTCCCTGGCATCTAAATGATATTACTCTTCTTGAATAGGATACATGATTAATTCTTTAATTATTTTTTTTCATTCCAAACGTCCATTAAAATCTTATCAGGTAGAAGAATGACAGAGTTGTTGCTTTGTACCATACGCATGAAAATTCAGTTTTGTCAAAACCAAAGTTTGATTCTTTGCTTACTTGTTACGATATTTTTCAGGTCAAAGCATGCTGTCAGACCAATTTGATGACCTACTTAACAAATTTGCTTCAATCAGCAAATTAAGAATTTTTGTAGAGGATGTGGCCTAACGGCTAGAGTCATCGACCTCGAAGCTGGGGAACCGGATTCAAGTCTCGGCAGGGACGCTCTACATCCTGTGATTCTGGGCAAATCAGTTAATCTCCCCATGCCTACCAAAATGAATGTGTCCTTCTATAATACAACTGGTGCTCATGCAAAGCGCTCTGATACCTTTGGGTCGAGTTCGTACTATAAAAAACTCCCCAAAAAATGAAGACACATCTTTCACATACATAACCTTCTTCAGTACTTCCTCTTACATTATGTTTATTTCGACATCAGCTTGCACCAATGCTCCTTTCTTCAATAATATCTAGCATCTGGCATTCCAGCCCCTCCATTTATCACAAGAAATATTTGTAGTTTTCTTCACTCCACCCAACCACTCTAATACATTTGTTGCTATTTAAAAAGAGTGTAGTGGAAAGTAATGTGACTTATAACTAGAAAACATGTAGAAATCTTTGTAGTATGTTCATTCATACAATATTTATTTTCCCCTAACTTCCTAGATTCAAGGTCTGCCATCTATGTAGACTACCCGTGGTTTAACCAATTAGCAGGTTAAGGTTGACTTCAACAGTGTCTCTCACTTTTCTTGGATGTGCATTCTCCAAAAGTAGTTGAACTTTGTGTAACTTCCAATCCCCACCTATCACTATCTGTTGTGATTAACTCATCTAAATAAGGGGGTGGCGGGAGATTTGTGAGTTGAAGACCTACAAGACGAGAAGAAAAGGAACCAAGACAGGAGACCAAAGTGAGAATCAAGGTTTCAGAGCTAAACAAC
The DNA here is from genome assembly GCA_963921515.1 of Calotriton arnoldi. NCBI lineage: Eukaryota > Metazoa > Chordata > Amphibia > Caudata > Salamandridae > Calotriton > Calotriton arnoldi. The sequence continues at coordinate 6,325,917 of CAWUFW010000025.1, read as the reverse complement.
AGAATCAATTTTATGTACTTTGTTATTTTGATAGCTCCACCTTCTGGGGCGGTACGAGAAGAGTAAGTTAAAGAAAAATGCTGGAGAAAACATTAGGTAAAAGAAAAATGCACGATAGCAAGTTACTAGGCAACAGAAAAGAGGAAACATGTTTGGAGAATATAAAAGGGAGTAGAAATGGAGTGTATTTCAGTTTTAATAAAAATTAAATGCAGCGAGTCTGAGAGTAACCAAAACTGGACAGATGGGAAGGTGTTTGTGATGCTGTTCCACAGCGGATAAAAATAGAAAGCAAGGCACTTAAAGATTTGATAATCACACCAGGAATAGAACATGGGAAACCTAACGAATACATTATGCAAGCTGAGAGGTGCAGTGAAGATTGAGAAAAGGAGTGGGCCAATGGACAGTGCCATGAGGAATCACGCACGTGAAGAGAGGGACAAGATGACTGATTGGCCAGTGACAGAGGGGGAGAGAGAGAGAGTGCAATTAAGAGGAAAACCTGTTGAGTGAAGACCCAGGGATCCCACAGAGTAGAATAGTGAGTAGTTTATCGAATGGAGCTGAAAAGCAGAGGAAAGCTGCGAGTGTCGGGGTGAAGTGAGATGGTTAATGATAGAACAACAGTTTCCAAAGCTGGTAAGGCATGTTACATATTGAGGTGCGGTTTTAACTCCTCTCCAGCCTTACAGTGCCTGACTGGCATTGGGCATTTTCCCCGTAGGCTGTGATCCAGCGCTACACTTTATCGGGGATCGATACTCATCAATAATTCATACAAATGGCCCACACACATTCACCCAACTCATAAATCCCTGTTGCACTGGGGGTCAAGTTTTAATGACGTGAAAAAATTGTTTCCTTCACAGATTCATGTTTAGCATTTCTAAATACATAACTAGACCTGTATATCAACTCTCTTTCCTCTCGGTCGACGGACCAATTAGTTGAGTAGTTGATGTTAATAATAAAACTAAATAACTATCTAACCAGTTAAATAATCACAGACTCTCGGTAAGATTAATAAAGTTTATCTCAAATAAATGTAAATGATTAATGCTCATCGCATACAGGTTACAAATGGAAACAAAGAATCTCACATAAGGGAGAGAAAATCAATCAATAATGCAAACAGTGTCATACTCATCATCAATAAACGATATGCAAATGAAGGAGTGGATAGATGAAGAGACAAAAGTTTCAGAGACAAAAATACATTTGCAAGTAAATTATGCAAAGTACGAGTCAGAAAGATAATACAAACCCAAAAGATCAGTGAAATACCACCCCCCTGGCCAAGGGAGTAGTGGGGGTCTCCTGAAATAGAGTCAGGAGACAAAGATTTCAGGAACTGGACAGGACCAGGAACGGCTAGGCCTCTCTGCAAACCGACGGACAGCGACGGAATTACCCCTCTCTCTCTTCTGCATCCGACCTAAGACAACCCAACCACACCCCCAAAGGGACCCCAGTTATACCCTAAAACCTACATGTCCAGCCCACGTTAATTGAAACATTACACAGAATTCAGCTGCTTATTGGTTGATTTAGGAGGTGGTGTATCACACCACCGTGATTTCATTCAAAGTTTTATATGCTCATTATTCTACATCCTTTCTCATTACCTAATATTGACCAGTTCGTTCAATTTCAGTACTTGCTACATTTCATTATTTTCACACAAATTTCTCAACCATGTCCGCGGAAGAAGTCTTGAGTCCCACGGCCAGTCTCATCTTTTGGCAGGCAAACAATGTTCTCTGAGCTGAACAACCTTGGCCTTTTATTCTCCATCCGCAGCGCTCAGCGCTTCTGTCTACTTTGTCAGGTCCTTCATGCTCATTTTCCAGCCCCTCATCCATCCGGTCAATTTAAGAAAATTCAGGCCCATTCGGCTCACTATGACAAATAAACATAAGAATTCATTAATTACATGGAAATGCACTTTTCACTGTTTACCACCCACCTTTGCACTATCCCCTGTTAATATTTTCTTAGTATAAGCTTCATGCAAAGCGGCATTATTTATTATCGTTTTAAAGCAAGATGCAAGATGCAAAATGTGAAATGCGGCCTAAACATGCATTAGCTTTGTTTCTTTCGAAACGCAATGTAAAATGAGGCCTAGTTCTTTCATGCATTAATTCACATTAGTGCACACATGCGTAAAGCGGTTTCCCATGTGGTTCATGTGATTTGCGTATTAGTTTTCACTGCACACTGTTATTAATTATTATGGGGGAGTTAATTCGAGCAGGTTTCTTTTTGCAAAACCCTGCTCCATCAATCCCCCCTCTGATGGCTTCCTGGAGCCATCATAAAATACCCACCATACCAAGTGCCATCTTTATTTATTTAAAGATCAGTATTCTCTTCTCTTTTCATCAACTTCTCATCTAACTCCTTCATCTCGTCATAATAATCTCCTTTCATATCTTCTAGTTCTATTTCATCTCTTTTTCTCTTTCTTGTTTTTCGTTTGTTATTCGATTCTGTCATCTCTTTTCCTCCACACTGACACTTACAACATTTATATATCGCTATTATCACTAAGGCTACTCCAGCTACTGAAATCATTGGCATTATTATTTTTCCTAATAAACTACTTCCAAAGGTAGAAAACCATTTACCTACAGAAGAGAAACTCTTACCTAGTCTCTCCCAGACACCGTCAACCTCCAGTTGGGTCAAGTCTTCGTGTAATTTCGTAATATTCTTAATATATCCCTCAATACCTTTACTTTTGTCAGGGATATAAGTACAGCAGTGTTGAATTTTCAACATGCCACAGACTCCACCCTCTTTTGCCAATAAGATATCAAGGGCAAGTCGATTTTGCAAAACCATTGATCTGAATGCAACCATTTCGGTGTCAATCATCAAGAACCCACCAGCAGTATCTGTCGATAAACGATCAACCACTGTGAACAATTTTCGAATTTTATGCAAATTCAGAACGACTCCAACTGATGGTATCAGTGCACCAAAAATATCACCTACTATTTCTGAGAAACTAGCTCTTTTATTACGTGTTAGTCCTTGTTTTATTTCATTGATCCTGTTGTTACTTTTATCTACATGGTAGACCTTTGGAAAAACGATTGCAAAATAACAACTACCATACCAATGTGCTGGCAACCTATAATAGGCTTTCTTACCACACACAAAATAGACTCCTGGGAAAACAGGATCAGTTCCACCCTTCAATCCCCAACCTCCGGTAATTTGGAAGGTATGTTAGTCTTTAGTCTAAGCAAGCAGATTTTCCCTCTTTGATAGCAGTCCAGGGACATTGCAGCGTATGTCTCACCTTTCTCATAATTTCCCTCTCTAAATGCCCATGGTGGTACCTGTGACTTCTGTTCCGCAGCTTTTCTTTGAAAACTTTCTCTTCTATATTCTACCATATCTATGAACACTTTTTCTTCAACCTGCAAACTACATGTTAGGTTGTTTTTGTAAGCATATCCTATATCTAGTGTCTTAGTATTATGGAAAAATTCTCCCATATAATGTGCATTTTTACTACTTAAAACCTTGTTCAGCTCCTTTATAATAGGTATTTCTGAAAATACTAAATCTATATTGGAATAATGGTACTCCAGCTTCCCCGTCACATAGAATAGGCTGGTTAAAACACTGCAAGACACACCATATGTTAAAGGTAGGTGATGATAGGTCACCCCCTCTGAGACAGACGAAGGTAATTGCATGCACACATAACAATCACTCACATTCATTGTATTAACGTACTCATACAACAATTTAGTAAAAACATTTAACGAGAAATCACTAATTGATTTATCATGATGGAGAATGCTTCCATCTATTTGTTTTATGTTAGTGTTTGGGGTTTCTTTAGTAACATCACTCATTCTTTCACTTATTATATCATTCGTATTGTTTCCATTATTAGTTACCATTAGAATAGGTACAATGACAGTTAATAATATCCACATAAATGTCAGTAAAAAAACACTACATAAGCAAGCTTTAATACATCTACGTTTTAGACTAGATTTTGAATGTTCAGTCACTTTTGCTTCGGCCATTTTTGTATTCTACTAAAAATATAAAAGTATATATCTATAGAAACTCTAAATTTACTAAAAAATAATAATTTTTTGAAAAATAGTGTAATCCTACACTTCAAGGCTTTGCTTCTTTTACCCCTTTCTTTTATTTCTTTTTTTTAAAGTTTTCTGAGTCATTCAATTCATTTCGTCTGGCAAGGTTTCACCTCAATTTTTCGCAGGTCTTTTAAGGTGGTTTCAATTTGCTTTCATCCACTTGCTCAGTGTCAGTACCGTCTTTTTCTTTACTTGGATCTGAACTTTCAATCTCTTCCAAGATCACGTACGTACGTCCATTCCGGTGCTGTGTATTTCTTGCTCGGAATTCTTACTCTCCTTGTTTTTCGTACTGAATCTTCTCCTGACTCTTCTTGTTCTGCTTGACTTGAGACCTCATTAATTTGCTCTGGTCTTCTTTTTGACTTTCTCCTCACAAGAGTATATTTCAATTTTTTCACTCCACTTGGCAATTGTCACCTTTTCTTGGTCTTTTAGTTTGAACTACTTTTTCACCTTCTTCATCTGGTTCACAGGTTCTTTTATTTGGCCTTTCTTCTATCTGTTCTTCTTCTTGACTTTCAGTAACTTCCCTTTCTTCTGGTTCTACAGCAGTTTCATGAGACCCAGTAACCGGCGCCCACTCTACTTGACTTGTGCTTGGCTGTTCGTCATCTGTTTGTTCTTCAGAATCTGTCACTTTAGATTCTTCATCTTCACACACTTCAGCCTCTGGTCTTTGGCTTTGGTTTTGGTTTACCAGTTGCTGCTTTTCTTGTCTTTCAAGTGGACTTGGGACTCTTCTGGTATGGCTCGCATGAATCCAGTTTGGCAAACCACCACACTTCACTGCTGTCGTCGTCACCAGAATTACTTGGTAAGGTCCGTTCCACCTGGGTTCTAAACACGATTTCCTCACGTGTTTCTTCACGAGAACCCACTCTCCAGGATTCAGATCGTGAGCTTGATTCGGCTGTGTCGTAGTGGCATTTTCTCCAACCTAGTGAGACACAGAACGCACCAGATTAGCCAATCCTCTGCAATAGTCAAGCACTAGATCATCAGATATATTCATCAGTTTGTTCGTTGGTATAAATGCTTGTCTCATTGCTCTTCCCATTAGGATCTCGTGAGGACTCAAACCCATCTTTTTGTCAGGAATGCTTCTAAGATTCATCAATACAAGGGGCAAAGCATCAGGCAATTTCAGTGTTGTGGATGCACACACCTTTCCTAACCTAGATTTTATTGTGCCATTTATCTGCTCAACCACTCCAGATGCTTCGGGTCAATAGGCACAATGCAGCTTCTGCTCAATCTGGAATGCTGCACAAATCATCCGAATTATCTCATTGTTAAAATGGGTTCCTCTAGCTGTTTCTAAAGTGACTGGAAATCCGAATCTAGGGATCAATTCTCTTAGAAGCAGCTTTGCGGCTGTTAGACTGTCATTCCTTCTCGTTGGATAGGCTTCTACTCAGCAAGAAAACAAGCAGACAACAATCAACACATATTTCAGCCCATTGCACGGGGGGAGCTCAATAAAATCAAACTGGAGTCGGGTGAATGGTCCTGCTGCCTTTCCAATTCGTCCCCAACTAACAACTGTCTTTCTGCCTGGATTTTGTTGCTGACAGGTGGCGCACCTCTGGCAAAGACTCTCTGCAACGACCCTGAACTTTGGGTTATACCATGATTGCTTGAAGAGCCTGATCATTGCATCTCTTCCAACATGTGCAATTCCATGGTACACCCTTGCCATTTGGGATAGTAAACTATCTGGCATGACTGGTCTTTCATCTATGTAGACCCACACTTCGTCCTCTGCTCTCTTTCTGCAGCCTGAATTTATCCAAATTCCCTTTTCCTCATCACTTGCTTCTTCCTATAGCTGTCTAATTTAATCTCAGGTTACAAATGAAGAAAAGAACATAAGATGGCAATTGGTATTTTCTTTTTCCATCCCTCTGTTTAGAGCAATTAAATTTCGCGCACAGAAACGCGCTACTTGATCCGCGTATCTGCTACCCTTCGTCACATAGTCATCTCCTGACTTATGTGCGAAACATTTGACCACTGCAATCCTTTTGGGCAATTGTAAAGCATCCAATAAATCTTTTACAGTTTTGCTGTTCCTTATAGGGGAACCTGAAGAAGTCAGAAATCCCCTTTGCATCCATAGCTGACCGAAATCATGGACAACCCCGAAACCATATTGACTGTCGGTAAATATGGTTACCCTCAGGCTTTTGGCAATTTTGCACGCTCTAATCAGAGCTATCATATTCAGCAATTTGGGCAGAGTTTACCCCCTTTAAGCAGGATGCTTCTAGAACTCCTGCTATGGTGCAAACAGCATAGGCAGAACACAATTCTCCTTTCTCATTTCTTAAACATGATCCATCAACAAACATCTCACAGTCGGATTCTTCTAATGGGAGGTCCTCAATATCGGGCCTGAGTTTTGTGCACAACTCTGTCACATCTAAACAATCATGATCTGCCTGCTCTCTCACTTCCTCACAATATGAATTCGGCAACAGGGTTGCCGGATGTACGGTCACATTTTCAGCACCCAAGATCACCCTTTCATTCTTAGTCAGCCGACTAGAGGTCATATACTGTGCCCTTGTACGTGTCAAAAGGATCTCAACTGAATGTGGCACATACGCCTTAACTGGATGTCCCATCACAATTGCTTCACTCTGTTCCAGACTCACACAAGTAGCAGCTACTGCTTTTAAACAGCCTGGCAACGCTGCGGCCACTGAATCCAAAGTAGTAGAAAAATATGCTACTGGACGTCGTGCCATTCCATGTTGTTGAGTTAAAACTGAAAGTGCACACCCATCTCTTTCACAACAGTACAATACAAAATCCTTTGCATAATCTGGCATTCCCAATGCAGGTGCTCGACAAAGACTATTTCTCAGTTTAATAAAAGCTTCCATACTTTCATCATCCAACACAATCGGATCTTTCACATCTTTTCGTGTCAACCTCTGTAGAGGTTTTGCAATCAGTGAGAACCCACTGATCCACTGCCTGCAGTATCCAACCATTCCCAAAAACATTCGAACTTCTCTCTGAGTTTTGGGTGGACTCATTTGTTTAATTACACTAATTCTTTCTGGTGTCACCTTTCTGACTCCTTTTTCTATTCTCAGTCCTAAATACTGGACTTCCTGTTTACAAAATTGTAATTTTGCTGGTGACACTTTGTGTCCTCCTTCTGCTAAATGGTTCAGTAAGGCAATGGTATCTGTCACACATGCCTCTCATGTCTTTGATGCCACTAGTAGGTCATAATTATACTGAACCAAAACTGAATTTCCTGGCAGGACTAAAGGTTCCAAACATCTTTTCAGGGTCTGATTAAAAATTGAAGGACTCTCTGTGTACCCTTGAGGAACTCGGCACCATGCCAAAACATGGTCTCCGAACCGGAATGCAAACAAATACTGGCTTTCCGGATGTAAAGGAATCGAGAAAAATGCTTGGCACAAATCAATCACTGTGTACCATTCAGAATCACATGGGATTTGGTAAAGGATTACTGCTGGATTTGGCACTACTGGACAACAGGGTACTACAATTTTATTAATTTTTCTTAAATTCTGCACTATTCTATATTTTCCACTGGGCTTATAGGCGAATTACAAGGACTACTCATTATTTCTTTCAGAATTCCCTGTTCAACCATTTGGTCAATCACAGGAGTGACTCCTGCAATTACTTCCGGACTCATTTTGTACTGAGGAGTATTTGGATATATGGCACCCTCTTTCACCGTAATCTGAATCGGATCTACATTTGTCATTAGGCCAATCTCCTTCCCTGTAAAATCCCATACATCCGTCCTTACTGTACTTTTTAATTCTTCGGGCAAACTCTCTTCTGTGAGAAGTGAAAACAACTCATCCACTTCTGTCCCTTGCTTCGCTAACATCATCTTGCATTCGACATCCTCATCAGGTGTCTGAAACGCAATACCATCTGGTGTACAAAAAGATGGTACAATTCATTTTGCACAATAAATCTCTTCCCAAAAGATTTACTGGACTCGAGTCACATACCACGAAACGATGCATGTCTCTGAAACTCCCAATATGAACTTCTATTGGATTTGTGACTGGTGTTCTAATATGCTTATTTGAGACTCCTATAACTTGGATAGTTTCTCCTGAGAGGGGTAGGTTCAGAATTTCTGCTGCTCTCACAGTAGAATGGATAGCACCAGTGTCCACTAGGAATGTAATATCATTACCTTCCACCTTTCCATCAACAAATGGACCTGACTGATCTACCGCCAAGGATGCGCCAAGTAGGCACTCTTCCTCCCCCCTCAGGGACCGTCATTGAGATGAGTCTGAATCACTCTCATTGCACTGCAACCAGTATTGCGGAACCATTTGCACATTTTGATTCTTACCAACTTGATCACCTCCGTGAAATCCAGTGTTCGCACTGTACCTCTGCACTTGAGCATTCACATTATTGGGCATAGGAGCTTGTGGCTCCTGTAACTGTGGAGCAACTACCTGCTGCTGTTGATCCACACCCACCTCATTCTGCATCTGTGGATTTAAATTTTGATTTACCCCATTATTCTTTTGAGCAGATCTACACTCGTTCTTCCAATGTCCATACTTTCCGCACGCATGACAAGGACATTTTTTCTTAGCCTCTTCTTTGCTCATTTTACCTCTACCTTTACCTCCACTGGATACCTGACCATTTTGATTCTGACCATTCATTTGATTACCTGTTTGAGAACTGTTGTTTACTTCTTGCTGCTCTGCTACCTTCACTTGTGCCCACATCATTTTCTCCTTTAACTTTTTATGTCTTGATTCAATGTCATCACTACAATATTTCGCATACCTCAAAATTTCGTCAATTGTTTTGCTCTGCCAACAAATCAAATGCTGCTGAATCATATTACTAATCTCTGGTTTCAATCCAAACACAAAACGATACACAAAATGTCCCATATCTTTGTCTCCAATATTCTCAAACCCGCTGTACTGTTTAAATACCAACAACCTTTCATAATAGGCATGAACTGACTCTTTTGGTTCTTGGGTCGTCCTGTCTATCTTAACCCAATCTGTTTCCTTTGGAGAAATTTTTCCTTTCAAAAAGGTGATTACCTGATTATACTTTCTCATCACCTCATCAGATGGTGCACCTTTTTTAGGATCTCTAGGATATTCTTCTTTTAGCCAATCAACAGTAATTTTACATTCTGTCCTCAAATCAGCTGGAACGACGATCTCAAACAAACCATCTAAATCTTTTAACAAAACCTTTGAAACTTTCACAAACCTCTCTACTTGTTTGTACCACTCAACTGGTTTCGCCCTTAACCTGGGAAAATCATTCGTAAAGGACAATATATCCTGTCTTGTCCAAGGAACGTGCACATAGCCACCACCTGGAACTTCTCTCATTGGACACACCCTTTCAACCTGTTCTATCTCTCTTAACGGAAACATCGATGCTCCTTTACCAGCTGCCTCTTCTTTCTTTTTTGTCCATCTACCTTTCCACAGTTCCACATCTCCCCATTTTTTCAGAATATTCATCAACTCTTTTATCTGTAATCTTTTTCCAAGCTCATTCAAACTCTCCAAATCCTTTTCAGTAAAGACCAATTTGTACGATTTCTGCAGCACCTTTGACTTCTCTATGTCTATTCCATATTCACTAGCAGCCTCTGTTATTTTCTCATGAAGATTTCTTGCTCTCCAAGTAATACTTTTACACAAAAACAACAGCTCTTCATCTCGGTAAGTCCCTAGTCTGTCTGGACTTATTGTACCAATAATCATCTCTTCCAAATCTACTTTCAATTGGCTCACATTTATACTCTGTGGTTGAGGTTTTCACTTTTCCATTCCTTTTATCCAATCATTTAATTCCTCTGGTGAAAGACCTGCTGAACTCCCTGTCGTTGGAATGACGCTCGGCCCTATTCTCCTTGGATCTATTTGTATACTTCTTCTAGGGGTTTGTTATTTCACAAACCGGAAGATCTAACAGTGTAGTATTTGTGTCATCCTGTCCATCCTCATCCGCTACCGTCACCATTCCACTCCTGTCGCTACTCCTTGGAAATGCCAATGTATGTACTTTTGATATATTCTGTTTTTCTCCATACAATGGAACTACAGGACCAATTGTTACCGGTACCGTCAATGCTTCTGCATTTAAACTTAACTGATTTATTTTCTGGATCTGCTCTACTCTTGCCTTATTTAATATGTCCAATTCTTTTTCTCGCACTACTCTAGCTATGTCCGTAATCTGTGGAGTTAATGGAGTTCCCATTAGTGGTGCACTCGGAGTCACCTCAACTGAATTTTCTTGATATGGCGGAGGTCTTTTGGTCATAATGTCTACTAACAACTCATCATCAGATTCATTCAGGTCCTGTCTTAAACTTGAAGTTTCTATATTTTTATTTTTCTCTTTACATTTGCCTCCTGTCTGATCTTCAGCAACTAAAACTGGGTACAAACCCTCAGTGACCACAGTTCTCCTCCATCTTTTCATTGTATCTTCTCTTCTCTCAAAAGGATATCTAGTCATTAAATTTCTGTATCTCCTACCACCTCGATACATCTCTCTTTCGAATGCTTCTACTTCCCATTCCTCTAGCACTTCATACTGGGGGGCATATTATCAAGAACGACGTTAAAAATTATCGCCGGTTTAGCGGCAGAAAACTGCCGCTAAAGCTAGCGATAATGGGCTTGATAATATGCCCTTGAGAATTCCAATAGAAGTCCATGTTCTGGTGTCAACATGGGCTTCTATTGGTATTCTCCAGGGCATATTATCAAGCCCATTATCGCCGCTTTAGCGGCAGTTTTCTGCCGCTAAACCGGCGATAATTTTAACGCCGTTCTTGATAATATGCCCCTGGGTAGGTCTGGGAATTGGCTCTAATGAATTCATTCGATTTCTCAAATTCTGCAAAATCCTTATATTAAACGAACCATGCTGTGGGAAAGCTATAACACCATCATCCTGTGTGTATTCCACCCAATTTTCTAACCAAGTACACGTATGGTATCCTCGCTTGAACATCATATAGGAAGCAGGCGTTCTCGGTGGTGGGATAGGATTTCCCTCTCTAGTCACTATTGGTTTGTCCTTTTTAAAGAAATTCTTTATTTTCATAAGCAGCTTCATTTTTCTGACCCTTTACGCTAATGTCCCTCAGTAAAACAGCAAGGAAACCTTTCCGTAATTCTACTTATTCTATTTGTCAGTTCTTGTCCAATACCAGCGCGACTCACACCAACCGTCCAATCACAGCTCTCTACGTATCTGCTATTACAACCAATACCAGCGTGGCTCACACCAACCGGCCAATCCGAGCTTACTTCACGTTCGCTACCTGACCAATGCCAGCGCGGCCTTTTTGTGACGTCAGTATTACTCCTGCTACTGACCCGCCCTTTACAAAATAATACAGCGACGTATTTCTAAGTTCTCTTTATCAAAATTCTTGTTAGTAACACAAAACAATGCTACCTTGTCTGTTCCTCTAAATAAAGAGATAGTTCTTCACTTCAAAACGAGAAATTCTTTTACTTCAAGTAAAACAAAGACCAGCATTATTTTACACCCAAACAAGCTACAGGTGGACTTGGTACTCCTCTAGGGATAAGGCCAAAGTTTCGCAAGAGGACTTTTGGTGTAAAAGAGGTCTTGGTACTCCTCTGGGGATAAGGCCAGAGTTTCGGAAGTGGACCCTTCGCTATTTCAGACACTCTACTTACATACGAAATTTTCCCTAAATATAACATCTACAGCCTTCCGCTGTACAGTATTATAACAACAGACAAAGTACTTCTGCAGTGTGATTTCTTTATCCACACTCTTCTTCTGCCTACTTCAGGCTAAATTTCCATCCCGGGATTTCTCAGGTACCTCCGTACCTGTACTTCTAGACAACATAGAACAGGACACTAACTTTTCTTGTTAAGAACATATAATCAATAATCAATAATTACCAAACTAATCAATAATTAAACCATCCTCTGCTACCAGAAAATTGATCCAGCGCTACATTTTATCAGGGATCAATACTCATCAATATTTCATACAATGGCCCATACACATTCACCCAACTCATAAATCCCTGTTGCACTGGGGGTCAAGTTTTAATGACGTGAAAAAATTGTTTCCTTCACAGATTCATGTTTAACATTTCTAAATACATAACTAGACCTGTATATCAACTCTCTTTCCTCTCGGTCGACGGACCACTTAGTTGAGTAGTTGATAGTAATAATAGAACTAACTAACTATCTAACCAGTTAAATAATCACAGACTCTCGGTAAGATTAATAAAGTTTATCTCAAATAAAAGTAAATGATTAATGCTCATCGCATACAGGTTACAAATGAAAACAAAGAATCTCACATAAGGGAGAGAAAATCAATCAATAATGCAAACTGTCATACTCATCATCAATAAACGATATGCAAATGAAGGAGTGGATAGATGAAGAGACATAAGTTTCAGAGACAAAAATACATTTGCAAGTAAATTATGCAAAGTACGAGTCAGAAAGATAATACAAACCCAAAAGATCAGTGAAATACCACCCCCTTGGCCAAGGGAGTAGTGGGGGTCTCCTGAAAGAGTCAGGAGACAAAGATTTCAGGAACTTGTCAGGACAGGGACAGGAACGGCTAGGCCTCTCTGCAAACCGACGGAATCACCCCTCTCTCTCTTCTGCATCCGACCTAAGACAACCCAAACACACCCCCAAAGGGACCCCAGTTATACCCTAAAACCTACATGTCCAGCCCACATTAGTTGAAAGATTACACAAAATTCAGCTGCTTATTGGTCGATTTGGGTGGTGGTGTATCACACCACCGTGATTTCATTCAAAGTTTTACATGCTCATTGTTCTACATCCTTTCTCATTACCTAATATTGACCAGTTCGTTCAATTTCAGTACTTGCTACATTTCATTATTTTCACACAAATTTCTCAACCATGTCCGCGTAAGAAGTCTTGAGTCCCACGACCAGTCTCATCTTTTGGCAGGCAAACAATGTTCTCTGAGCTGAACAACCTTGGCCTTTTATTCTCCATCCGCAGCGCTCAGCGCTTCGGTCTACTTTGTCAGGTCATTCATGCTCATTTTCCAGCCCCTCATCCATCCGGTCAATTTAAGAAAATTCAGGCCCATTCGGCTCACTATGACGAATAAACATAAGCATTCATTAATTACATGGAAATGCACTTTTCACCGTTTACCACCCACCTTTGCACTATCCCCTGTTAATATTTTCTTAGCATAAGCTTCATGCAAAGCGGCATTATTTATTATCGTTTTAAAGCAAGACGCAAGATGCGAAATGTGAAATGCGGCCTAAACATGCATTAGCTTTATTTCTTTCGAAACGCAATGTAAATGAGGCCTAGTTCTTTCATGCATTAATTCACATTAGTGCATGCATACGTAAAGCGGTTTCCCATGTGGTTCATGTGATTTGCGTATTAGTTTTCACTGCACACTGTTAGTAAGTATTATGGGGAGTAAATTCGAGCAGGTTTCTTTTGCAAAACCCTGCTCCATCAGCTGGAATCTTTGGAGGCTGGTTTTTGAAGGCAGAGGCCACCGCTAACACCTCTGCTTCTTTCTCCAGCTCCCCCAGGTTAATCGCAGCTGGCACAGCTTTAGGAGAGACAGAGGAAAGAGAGCAAAAAGAGAGAGGAAAGAGAGAGAGAGAGAGGAAGAAGGGAGTGGGACAGAGCTGACATTTTATGCCTGGGTTGGTTTTGGCTCCCAGTCCAGCCGTGATCCTCGTGACACCTGTGCGCTTGGACCTCGCTACAGTGACTGGAGGACATTTTCACAGCAAGGTTCTCATGTAGCCTTAAATACGTAACCGCTATCCATTAACTACGTTAACGCGCACGCACGCAATTACGCAAACACGCTTTTACAGACACGCTGGAATGCACAGGTATACAAACACACATAAAGAAATACACAATCACGTATGCAGACACACGCTCGCGCAGACGCGCGGGCAAATGCAGACACAAATCCACACGCACGACACGGTGATCAATTATACATCTGTTGCAGACAACCTTTAAAGATCATCTGCAAAGGATTTATATTTTCGCCTTCCGCGTGTTTTGAAGCCCCTGCTGCTTTTTGCATCAGGATTATTGGATTACATGTCTGCAGCCCAGTCGCGCTTTTAAATGCTTTTTTGGGGGGGATAGAGGAATATGATGTTACAGATAATGTCAGTGAAGGAAATGTCACGTTCTCTGGCACATCCTGTGAGGACCTCAGGGGGGTTGGGGGTGCCTTTGAGATGCCCTTCTCTCACTGGCCGGCAACTACCTCACACGGTTGGCACTGCAATGCTGCAAATATGTATTCAGTGCAGCATCCAGCACAGCTCTGAGTGAAGCAACGTTTAATAGGCAGTCAGAGCTGTCTCTTTTATGGATGCAAAACATTCACTTGAAATGCAACTATGAGAAAACGGAAATTCTCCTCTTTAGAAAATCTAATCTCTTTTCTCCTACACACTGGTGGCCAAAGTAGTCCCCCCTCCACCAGAGACGGTTAAAGTCGCCAAGAATTCAGGGGTTACATTTGACATAGAACTAACCTTTTCAACATCAAGCGGCAGCAGTAGCCGGGATGTGTTTCAACTTGATCAAATCCCTTAAGAAATTGCTTAATTTTCTTCCCCTGAATGCCAGAAAGACTGTAGCTTTTGCACTTATCACGTCAAGATTGGATTATTTTAACAGCTTGTACGTTGGATGTGCAAAACAGCGAATATATAAGCTTCAGATGGTCCAACATGCAGCAGCCAGAATGGTGCTACAGCTCCCTAAACTGAGCTCGGCATCAGCCGCATTAAAAAGGCTTCACTGGCTACCAATACATAAAAGAATCTTGTTTACGGCACTGCTGCTAGTCTTTAGGGCCTTTAAGGCCACAGGACCGAAATATCTCACATCCAGATTCAGACATTACAAGACCCTGAGAACACTGAGATCCTCAAACACAAATCTGCCGAAGCCCCTCCCCCTATTAGATTAAAAACTTGAGGTGAAAAATCCCTCATGGTAAAAGGCACCAAGGCATGTAATCAATTGCCAATGCATCTCTGATTTATAAACACAGTAGATGCTTTTAAAAAGACCCTGAAGACGTGGCTGTTTCAAGCCTCTGATGAGCTCTGTCACTCCCTCATTTAAACCACACCTTTTAGGCTAGGGTAAAGGCTTCACTGTTGTTTAGTATCAGCGCCAGGATGCTCATTCATTTGAGTGACAGTGTGCTTTATAAATACCCATTCATTCATTCACTCTTGCTTTCTTCAGTCTCAGGAAGAGACCAGGGGACGAGACAGTGAGGTGTGCATTGGTTCATTGAGTACCGGACACAAGATATCAGTGCCTCAAATGATAACCTTTCAAGTCAGGGAGCGGTGCTGCATGTTTTATGATTACTGAGTGGTCGGCTCAGAGCACAACCTGAAAAGAATAAGAGTAAGCATTGGCAAAGCCAGTAGGTCTCATCTATGCAAGAGCTATTGGCTTTGCCAATGTATTTTAGCCATGTTGTACACCAGCGTGGCCGCTGTTTAGCATGGCTAAAGGTTAGTGGCATAGAGATTAGTGGAGTGGAGTGGCATAAAGAGGAGAAGAGTTGCATGGCATGGAGTGGCGTAGAATGGAGTGGAGTGGTGTAGAGTGGATTGGCATAGAGTGGAGTGGTGTAGAATGTCATACAGTGTCATGGAGCAGAGTGGACTAGAGTGGAGTGATGTAGAGTGAAGAGGTGTAGGGTGGAGGGGAGTAAAGTTTTGTAGAGTGCGGTGAAGGGGCATAAGTTGGTGGGGCATAGAGTGAAGGTGAGTAGAGTGGTGTGGCAAAGAGTGGAGGGGTGTGGACTGGAGTAGAGAGGTGTGGCACAGAGTGGAGTAGAGTGTAGTGGTCTAGAGAGGAATAGAGTTTTAAAACGTCGTAGAGTGGAGTGTTGCAGAGTGGAGTGGCGTAAAGTGGCATAGAGTTGAGTGACGTAGAGTAAAGTGCAGAGTGGAGTGGAGTGGAGTGTCGTAGGGCAGAGGGTCATAGACTAGAGTGTCGTAGACTGTAGTGTCATAAACTGGAGTGTCAGAGTGTTGTGGAGTGCCGTAGAGTGCAGTAGAGTGGCGTAGCGTGGCATAGAGTTGAGGTGCATAGAGTGTCGTGGAGTAGAGTGTCATAAAGTTCAGTAGAGTGTCAGAGTGGAATGTCGTAGAGTAAAGTGCCATAGAGTGGAGTGTTATAGAGTGTCATAGAGTGACGTGGAGGGTCGTAGAGTGGAGTGTCAGAGTAGAATGCCGTAGAATTGAGCGCCGTTGAGTGGAGGGCCATGGAGTGATGTAGAGTGGAGTAGCGTGGTGAAGAGTGGAGGAGAGTGGCGTAAAGTGGAGTGGCGTAGAGTGGAGTAGAGTGGCATAGAGTTATGTGGAGAAGAGTCTCAAAGAGTGTAGTAGTATAGAGTGGCGTAGAGTAGAGGGGCGTAGAGTGAAGGGAATGAGAGTGGAGGGGCATAGAGGGGTGGTGCATAAAGTGGAGTAGAGTGGAGTAAGTGTCATAAAGTGGAGTGACGTAGAGTGGAGGGGCATAGAGTGGAGTGGTGTAGCGTAGAGTGGAGTAAAGTGTCCTATATTGGAATAAAGTGTCATAGAGTGGAGTTCTGAAGAGTAGAGTGGAGTGGAGTGGCGTAGCATAGAGTGGAGTGGAGTAAAGTGTCATAGAGTGGAGTGGCATAGCATGGAGTGGTGTAGAGTGAAGTAAAGTGTCGTAGAGTGGAGAGGCGTAGAGTGGCATAGAGTGTCATGGAGTGCCAAAGAGTGTCATAGAGTGTAGTGTCATAGAATGGAGTGTCCTAGAGTGTTGTGAGTGTCAAAGAGTGGAGTGGTTTGGGATACAGTGGCATAGAGTTCAGTAGAGTGGCCTAGAGTGAAGTGGCATAAAGTGTTGTAGAGTGTTATAGAGTGAAGGGGTGTAGAGTGTTGTGAATGGCATAGAGAGGCATAGAGTGTCATAAAATCACGGAGTACAGTGTTGTAGATTGGAGTGGCATAGAGTGGAGTAGAGTGTCATAGAGTGGAGTTGTGTAGTGTGGAGGGTGCATGATGTGGTAGCACACATCCATTTCAGACAACACATTTTCAATCGAAATGACCATTACGTATGCACAGACATACAGTTTTATTGGTAAAACTATACAGCATGCAAACAATAATGCTATACAGCATACAAACAATAATGTGGGGAAATGACATCACCTGATTTGTTTCCACCACACTTCAGAATTACAAAAACTGTGCTTCATTAGTGCTTTCCAAATTCATGTATATTCTGAAATATTTGCACAGTTCATTGACAACATTTAAATGCTGTTGTGTGCTAGAAAAAGAAAACATCATACAGCCTTCCTCCAGCACACCCCTGGTACCCAGCATGATTGACACATAAATCCTGTCTCTTTGAAGTCAGAGAAATAAAAGTAAACACCAAGCTCCCTTGGAAGAAAGAGCTCGACATTTGACCTTTGTCTATGAATGCACAGCACAAGTAACAAGATAAGAACACAATTCAAAGGCCTGTTTATAGAAAGCGAGCACTCTACTAGTAGCCAGGTAAACAGGATATGCTCCACAAGAGGGACAAAGACATACTGAACGCCCTAAAGAAAATAAAACCAGCAAATAGAGAGCAAGCAACTGTGAGTTACAAAACACAAAGCCAATGGTAAGCAATGGGCAGAATGCACACCCAGGGAAGCTTTCCGAATGTCCCAAAGAAGTCTTTGCAAACCAGGCAGCTGCCTTATCTGGTAGACTTAAACTTAAAATTTAATACAGCCTCTACCCGTACCCACTACCACGTGCCATCACACCCTTGCCTACCTCCTGCCAATCCCAAAACCATTGTCAGGCGTCTTAAGTAACAACTCTTACCGGTCACTTGCACAGGAACAGAAGATGCTAGTTCCCAACTCCCTCTCCAGGATTCCTCAGAGACCGAATATAATCACGTCTCCAATTAACCCCAAAGGGGGAAGGGGGAGTGGATAAAATAATAAACAACAGAAGAGACTGGTTCTGGACCTTCGGATTTTCTGTCTGGCTCTTCCTGTCAATCAATCAACTGACTAACTCGCTGAAGAAACCTAAGGAAACTAATACAACACAATTACTTAACACCCTAATCAACTCTACACTATCTCTATTTGATATATGCAATCTATTATTTATTTTAACATACCCCTAGTCCTTTTTGAACTAGCCCCTCTTCTTCGTTCTGATGTTTTCTAGACCTTTTCTATCTGCGTTGTTTTTTATCTGCAAAACATTTAACACTTAAATAATTTCTCTATGAGATATTAACCTTGTTATAAATTGTTTAGTCAACTCACCTACCAGTTTTATTTTCTAAGAGGTCTTCTATTTATTCCTCTACTGTAACTTCCAATTAGATTTTTTGATGAATTCCTAATTGTCCTCAAACAATATTCATTTAGCTTGCTATTAATAACTTGTCTTCTTATTATTGTAGATTACATAACTAACTTGAGTTGTCTTTTGTCTTTTCCTTACAACTATATATACAGGTTGCTGTAATGCTGCCCTTGACAAGGTAAGTTTTGAAATGTTCTTTTTCCATAAACTTATACAACAGTCTTTCTTTTAATTCACAACAACAATTGTCTTTCACTTAGCTGAATTGTGTCTCTTTTTCCTCACAGCCTTTTCCTGCTCTTCAGGGGTTAACAGTAACCCTGGGCATAATACTTTGCTACGCTCACGGAGCATGCAAAGTTTGTTTTACTACGCACTACGCAAATTGCACGTAGCAGAGTAAAAAACTGTTAATTGACGTAGCGTAGCAGCAGTATATTAAACACATACAAATGCTTTGTTAAAGCAATTTTCTATGCTAAAAAGCATATAACAAATTCACAAAAGTGAACTTTGACAATGAAAATATCAAGCAATGAGAGAGGTGATGATTTTGGGTTCCCCCTAACCTAGGGGGAGGACCAAGCAGATGCCTTGAACACAAAAAAACATATCATGTGAACGATTCAGTGGTGGTCCCTTCCTCCTAGGACCCCCCCAAGCACAGTTATGGGCAAAAATACAATCCCAACCAAAGGCCCTGCAAAGCATTATGGGATGAGATTAGCAGTGGGCAGTGAATATTATAGTGTCCAATATCAAAATAATTCTACAAAGAGCTGCAGTTCAACTAGTCGTTACTAGATGTCCCTCACGAGTCAAATGCAAAAGCATTGAAATTATTAATACATCAAGCTGCAGTTCCACTAGTCGTTACTAGATGTCCCTCACGAGTCAAATGCAAAAGCTTTGAAACCCTTTCATGAAGCTTTTGCATTTGACTCGTGAGGGACATCTAGTAACGACTAGTGGAACTGCAGCTCTTTGTAGAATTATTTTGATATTGGATACTATAATATTCACTGCCCACTGCTAATCTCGTCCCAATATGCTTTGCAGGGCCTTTGGTTGGGATTGTATTTTTGCCAATAACTGTGCTTGGGGTGGTCTTAAGAGGATGGGACCACCACTGAATCGTTCAAAAGATGTGCTTTTTGTTTTCAAGGCATCTGCTTGGTTCTCTCCCTAGGTTAGGGAGGATCCCAAAATCATCACCTCTCTCACTGCTTGTTAATTTATCATTTTCACTTTTGTGAAATGACTATATGCATTTTTAGCATATAAAGACAGTTATTTATTTTAACTTGCACTGTGCAAAATGCTTTTGACAATTATTGTACAGTGCAGTCAAGCACACAGCTACGCACTATGCAATTTGCATAGCTACGTGTAGTTCAAAATGTACTTCACGTAGCTATGTGAAGTGCTACTACGCAAACTACGCCCAGGCTTAGTTAACAGCAGCTGAGAAGCCTGAAGCGGGAGGAGTCTCGAAGTCACGAAGTCACCAAGCAAGAACCACCTTCACAACGTCCTCAGTTCTTCTCATGCTAGCTAATGCCTCGAGCGGAATGACGAGGTACTTAATTGCTCTTTCGAGTTCGGGAAACGATAGGGAAAAACTCTGGGGCAATATTATCACAGGATACCAAAAGGCATACGGAGCTAAGAAATAACAGGGTCGCTCACGGAATTACTTCAGTGAAGTGCGCACTCGTTAAGGAGAGCGCGCTTCACCACGATTCCACACAGGTGCACCCAAAACAACTAGACCGCTACCGCATCAACACAGCGGCGGCCATCTTGGAATTCCGCATCTGCCACAACTCGCCCCAAATGTGGCCTTTGTTGAAGTTCTCTCTTCCTTTCGCCCAACCGGAGTTCGCTAAGGCACAAATTGAACCTGCCACACGTGTTGAGGGTCCAACGGTCCTGACAACCATTGACAACTAGACTTCCACACAAGCTGTTACTGAAAGAGGTCTCCCTATGTTAAAGTATACGGAAAAGTAAAAAAGTTTGTTAGTCTTGAAAAAAAGTATTAATTTTTTTATGTTAACTAATAATGTAAATTATTTTTATAGTTATTTTAAATATAGAACAAAATAAAATACTTACAGCATTAATAACTTAATTTACATTTAAAATATAATTATTTTGAATACATTAAATTGAAGTAAAATATTTGTGCGAAATTAAATTAAACAAAAATCACACCGCATAAATAAATCATTAAAAATAATTTATATCTTTAATTAAAAGTAATTTAATTATATCTTAATTACAATAATGTTAGATTAATTTTTTAATATAAAAGGTTATTAAAATATGCTAAAATAAAACAGATGTTTTATTTTTAGATAATTTTTTAACATGAAATTAAATCTGCCTGCATACCCTCCTGGGTGATTATTGCGCTATACAAATCAACATAACATAACAAATGTATTTACATTTTTCAGTATTGTAAATAATTTAATTGAACTTAACATTATTTTCTATGGGCCTTTATTTTAAATTGCTACCTCCATTATTTTCTATGGAAAGGTGTTGCAGTACCAGTGGTTGGCCATGTGTGGCGCTGGGCTTGCTCCTGCTCTGAGCTGGAGTACATTTACTACTGTTTTGTGTCCTTTTTGTCTGTAGTAACTTTAGAAGTGCAGATCGTGAACAGGAATGGGCTTAATCTTTTGTCGGTGGGTGTCTGTCCCTCTCTAAACTCCTCCTTAACCTTTATCTAACCATTCCTTACTCTTCCCTAAATCCCAAATATATTGTAGTAAGTACGCCCCATTTTTCGACCAATTTCCCTGGTCCCTCCCACATTTGCTACTAAGTAGTAAGCTTACAGGTGTGAGGATCTACCTAAGAAAATCAAAGACGTGGTTAGTGGAGATTTACACTCGTAGATTTGTGAATAGCATTTTGTAACACTCTAGCAGTAATATTGTAATACTAGTAAACACACTACAAAATACAGTTTGTGAACAGGCCCCATAGTCTGAAACCAATATATCTACAATCAGTATGTCATTGACATTCTATATTCCTTGTTCTTCAGTTACCTTTGTACTGTCCTGGACCCAGGTATGGATACATTGTCATTTTCCACCACCTTTCTAGATATATTCAAGGTTATTTTGCCTAATTTCATTCCCTATACTGTGGTCAGCCCGTCATAGTTTTACGGTTCAAGGTGTTAGTGTTAAATTGCCGTCTCTTCCTTTGTTGGATCTGAGTTTGCAAACTCATCCCATTTCTCAGTAAAAGGTCTCATCTCTCTGGGGTCCATCAACAGTGTCTGTCCTTGGCATGACCAGGGCTTTTTGTGGGTGCCTTCATCGCCCTGTGGACCAGACCTACTGTCCTTTTGAGATTGTGTGTTCAGCTGTCCCTGGTGGCATCTGTGACTCAGAAGACTCAATCCCTCCAGCCAATCCTTTGAATCCTCTGGGGACATAAATTGCCATGCTTTCTTTTCCGCTGTCACTCAAAGGCAAATGGGAAACAGCACTGTTTATGACAAACATCTGTTCTGGAGTACTTTCTTTACCTCGTTGAAGCTCTTTCTTCTTGTAAGAACTGCTAGGGTGAAGCCTGGCGACAGATGTAATGTTGCATTTTGTACTTTATGCCTGTGGTATGACATTCCTACTGTGTTAGTAGAACAGGCAAGCTATAATGGAACTCCGTGGCATTCCCGCTTGGGCTGAGTAACCAGAGCTCTCTGTGTTCTGCGAATCAAGAAGAAACAGGGCAGGCCCCTCAGCTGAATTTCTGTAGGGAGGCTTTCATATAGAAACAAGTAATCATTCATTTCCCTGTTGCTTCTGTCCCCTGAAGTAGCTTTCCCATTCTTAATGTATTCCTTCTTGAGTGTTCCTCAACGTCTCCGAGATCGGCTTGGACTAATCTCTTTGCAGACTGAAAGTTTGCTACCAATGTTTTCATCTGATTCTTTTCAATTGTAATTTTGACCTGTGTTAATTAATTCTTCTGTAGTTGTCACTCATTTTCCAAAAGGCAGCTCTAGGTAGATAGATTTTGATATTGATTGTGTTCTCACCTTATTTTCTGGAACGGATTTCTTGTCCCTTAAAACCTGGAGCACTTCCATAAGTGAAGGCTCTGCCATTGGTGAAGGCTGGTTTGTTGGCCCTCCCATTTGCAATGCCTTTGATGGATCTTCTGGTGGATTGCTACATAGAAACATGTATTTGTCCAGTCTATTTTGTGTTGACCTCATGTTTCTTTATTGGCCCATCTAAGATGGTGCAGATTTAATATTTTCATCTAGTGGCTAGGGCTTGGAGCTCTAAACCTGGTCAGGATTGTCCTGGACCAGGTAGGCAGGCTGATCTAAAGAGGCTGAGCCACAGGCAATTTGTTTGTGTCACTTGTGCGGGCAATGGTGATGGATTGGTAAGCAATGGCAATGCCTTGGGTAAGCCATGGATTGAGGGAGTCTTGGCCGAAACCTACCAGCCAGCAATTAAGTCAGAGCTTCAGCTGTGGCCTCTTCATTTTCTACCCTAGAGTTCTCCAGGATCAAATTTTACTGGGGTTTATCGCACCTAAACCCCTTTCTGTGTGCTCTTCCTTGCAATATAGCAGTGCATATGGAGTGGCTGCCTGAACCTTAGTGCGGAGTTCTTGTTCTTAAGGATATGGAATCCAGGCCACCTTTCTTCTCCTCTGCGAATGAACTTCTTCCAATTTCTTTGGGCCTCAAGTGGACCCAAAGGCTCAGCACCCATTCTAGTCTATTCAGCTATTATATTTTTTCATGTCTCTCATTTTATGTTACCAGTGATATGATCCCACTCTCGGTTTAACTTCCAGAAAGATTGTTGTCCCCTCCTCCATGATCCTTCCCCACTTGGGCCACTCTTAACGCTCTTCTCGGTATGGCCACTATTTTCACCTCCATGTTATGCCACCCAGCAATGCAGCTGATTCAGCAACAGGGGCAGCACCATAGTAGTCTTTAGTGCTGCACCTAAGCTAAATCATTATGCATTTTGCAGTGGCTGCCCTTCAAATGAATTACCTTGTACTCCGGTTCCTGACACAACCCAAGCTTTCCCTTTGCAGCTGTCAGAACATCAGAACATCCGAGGTCGGACTGGCCTACAGGGCAATCAGGCAGTGCTCAAAGGGCTGTCTGACAGGTCAGTGTGTGGGGCTGGTTTGTGGGCATGTTATATGTTCTGCTGGGCCAGTTTTTACTGTTGATTTCCCTAATAATAAATTAAAACAAACATTGCCTGCAGCAAGCTCAAATCCATGCAGTCTTCTAAACCTTAAAAAACACTCCTACAGCATGCCTTTACAGGTTCAAAACTGCCCCTATTTGCAAACCTGCATTAATGTTGACTCACCAAAATGCCAGGGGTAGCGGAAGTGACATCACACTCTTTGTCCCGTCCCTTATGACATCACAGGAAGTGACCTCACACAACCGTTGACATGTAACAATCTATGAAGTGACATAATTCAACTTTAAAGGCCTACAATAAAATCAAATTACCCTAAGAATAGAAAAGATACTGAAGCAGATAAAACTCTCTTACGTTTCAGCCCACCCATAAATAACGCACAGTGCTGACATGGCATGCTAAGGTGGAGGAGCGTCGCCCCACTGCTCTCAGAGCAGTAAAAAAAGGAAAAATAAAATGATAATAACATCGATATTATCATTTTATTTTTTGTAGCTGCGAGGCTGGGTTAGGGTGGGGCTGGGCTGCTGTCACAGTGGGAGGAGTGGTGGGCACTCTCTAAGTGCACATGACAGTTTGGCCGGCTGTCTTGGGCCGGCCAAACAGTCATGTGCACTTTGCATGTTCCCCATCAGGCTGTAATGCACAGCCTGGTGGGAAACATGCACAGGCTCATAGTCCCTGTCTGAGCGCCGAACCACGGCGTTCACAGCATTGTGATTGGCTTAGGGGAGCCTGTCTGCTTCCTTCTTCTGGGACTCGCCAGGAAGAGAAACAACGACAGAGGAGAGACGGCGGCCATGAAGAGGTAAGTGGTTTTCTTAAATAGTTTATTTTTCACCCCTCCTCCCCTCTCCCCCGCCCCTGTTCCCTGCCAGCCGCCACTGGCCAGAGGTACAATCACAATAGCCCAAGATTCAAGTTATCATATTCAAGCAGCACAGCCAGCACAGTGCTATGTTCCGTCTCAAATGCCCAGACACAAGCATCAAGTGCCCAGACACAATCATCATTTTCCCAGACACAGCCCCACCTTCCTAGGCATAACAGCTTCAACCAACGTCAGTGAGGCTTTGACTAAGGCATAACTAAAGCTTGTCCATGAGCAGGCAGCAGGGCTTGGATGGCCCTCCATGGTCTCAGAGACCACTGTTACAACTGATTGGCACAGGGAGATAAAAACATATTGCGCACTGGTGTAAACACACACATACAGACGCATCTCTGTGATGCACAGCTATTGGTTTTAATTGTTTGCTGCCTGAACTTATGACCTGTCATTTCACTGCTTTTTTAAATACTGCCTAAAACAAAACAAAACCCTAACTTTCGCAGAACAACACTGATCAGAAGCAAACTAAAAGTGCTCCATGCTGTGGCATAATAAAAGCTGAAAGGGCTAACCCCCATACAGCTACTCTGCCTCCCTTCGTGTTGCACTATCTTCCTGCTGGCACACACCTCAAATACCTCTGCAGGTATGTCAGCAATAGTGTTAAGGTCTAAGGAAAAACTGATAAATATTTGTCATCGACATGTCCCCTGGTAAGAGTTCCAGTATGGTACACAGTAAACAGATTTTAGCATTATTGTATTACCAAATTGAGAGTATAGGGTATGTGCTCACAGAAACTTAAATCAATGCAGCTGTTAAGAAAAGGATCATTAAGGGACACCACATAGAAATGTATGGCAAATACATCAGCTGTGCAAGCCTCACATGTCCAAAACAGGATAGAAAAAAAAGTTGTGTAGCCTGACCTCACAAAATGGTAGAGCACAGAAAGCAGTTTTGCAGGCCTCCCTTACACAAAACAGACACAGCATGGAAAGCACCAGTGCAAGTCTGCCTCACAAAAGAGGTGCAGCAAGGATCAAGCTGTGCAGTCTACATCACACACACTGTCACTACAAGAGAAGTAGCACTGCAAACCTCCATCACAAAGCAGGTATGGAATGACTGTTTTGACCTACCTTACACAGAAGAGCTATAGCTTGGAAACATAGAAATGCAAACTTCACTTATAAAGCAGATATAACACGGAGGGAAGCTGGGCAGCCCTCCCTCACACAAAAAAAGTTACAGCAGGGAAAGCAATAGTGCATATTTCTTTTACAATGCAGAGCTTGGAAAGCAGCTGTGCAGGTTGCTTAAAAAACACAGACAGGGCAAAAAGCATGGAACGCAGGAGCAGCAGAAGGCCTGTACTCCTACAAAACAAGTGTAGTACAAGCAACAGTAGAACAGGTCTATGTCCCAAAACAGGTACCAGGTGGCATACAGGAGCTCGGTGAAGGATAAAAGTGCACAGCTCCCAAGATGACTTAAATCTCACATATCTTATAGTTACTTTCAAAGTAAGCAGCTGCGACCCCTTTTGCCACTTTTCTTTAGCAATCTAATTCACTGATGGGGGACACTTTTTATTTTACTGACTGGGCCGATTTTCTGTCCCTGTTCGACCCTGAGAATTCCTTATTCTTGAGATTTCTAGTACCAAAAGGTTTTAGTGATACATCACATGACCACTTCTCTCTTTGTAGTTTTAGACCCTCATTTATGGGATTTTGGCATGGGGCAGCATAGCAAGACACCTTGCTGTGCTGCCCTACGCCAAAGTGAAAGGGCAGGAATGCACCATATTTATACAATACGGTGCATTCCAGTCCTTTCTTCTTGAGCTGGTGCCATTTCTGCAGCCTAGCGTCAACGTAGGCACCCTTGCACCCTGGTGCAAGTGTCCCTTCGTTGCATTCAGAATTGTCCCTTCCTGCACAAAACAATCCATAGAGGCATTTTCCTATTCCTCCTCTCTACGCCTCACCTCAGGAGGTGTACGGATTTAGCGCATCCCCAGGTATACATGATTTTGTAAATCTGGGGCAGCGTCAAAATCCATGGGCGTTGCGTGGGAAAATCCACTGCAACGCCCATGGAACGCCTCCTGGGTGCAGAGTAAGGCGATGCAGCAATTTGGTCTGCGTTGCCTTACTCAAGATTTATGAGGCCACTCAAAGCCACACAGGGTGGCTTTGCGTGGCTTCATAAATCAGATTGAGAGCCCTGCGTCACGTATGTACAACTGTAAGTGGTGGAAAGGTGATGCAGGACACTCATCAATAAGCCCCTTATTTTCTATGCTTGAACAGGGCGCTACAGCTGTTGTTGTGGGGTTCTTCGATGAATCTTTGTGGATGACCAGAAAGGAAGGGAGACACTGACTCTAGTAGAACATCAGCCTTTGTTGGAGATTCGTCGGTTGTAGCTCTGAGGACCAATTGGGCCAGGGAATAGAAAACCGATTCTAACTAGAAAAATATGCTATCGGTTATGCTACCTCATTGGCTGGCACTCTACAAACGGAAACTGATAATGGAAGCAGCATAGGACAAGAGTCTTTGCAACCAGTATCCAGTGGCGGCTCCTCCGCTAAGGTGGAGGAGCGTCACCCCCACTGCTTTTTAGCAGTGAAATGAAGGGAAAATAAAATAATAACTTGCGTAATTATTATTTTATTTTGTCCTACTTCTGGCAGCTTTGCGGGGCTGCTCTGCTCACAGAGCAGAGCAGGGGAGGAGTGGTAGCACTCTCCTAGGGTTGCATTACAGCCTGTGTGGAGAACATGCCCAGGCTCCCAGTCAGCGTCTGAGCGTCGAACCCACTGGTGTAACAAAACTTGAGGGGGCCCCCCTGCAAGGTACGTGGAGGTGCCCCCTCCAGACTCAATCGGGAGCTCTACAACCAGAGTATTTTGCTGAGGGGATCCTCACGGAGCTTGGGGTACCCCCTGCACTGCAGGGGCTGCGGGGGCCTGTGTTATGCCACTGGCCGAACCACGGTGCCCAGATCAATCACAACGCTGCTAAGGCAACATTGTGATTGGCTGACTGGGAGCCTGGGTGTGCTTCCTGTTCAGGCCAAGCGAGGGACTATGGAGGAGAGACACGATGAGGAAGTGACGAGAAAGTAAGTTTTTTCTTTTATTTTTTAATACCTGCTTTCCCCCCTGGGTCCTCCCCCTCCCCCTCCCGCCCCCCTAGCTCCGATCCGTGCCGTCCGCCGCTGCCGGTATCACTGCATGCAATTCTTCTTACCTCATTTCTATGGACATTACACACTACTCCAGGTATTACCGGCTCAAAATTACTCATGCAAAAACTCCAAGTCCAAGCACAGATTGATGGAAACAATAATATAAGAAAGTCTATACCTCTGACTATAAAACGACTTCTTTTCTCAGTTGTATGTCAGAACATCGTGTGTAGAAATATCATCAGATGTGAATATTGTGTCCCAAATATCGTTTACAAAACAAACTTTTGGTCCATTGGGTGTATATATTTTACTATTAAGACCAATGAGGCAATATTTTTGTAAATGATATTTATGACACAATATTATGTCAGATGATATTCTGAGAACGAGGTTTTGGTATCGTGTCACGTTTCCCAAAATGAGGCCTTTCCTCTTATTTACCACTTTCTATTTCCTACTTCCTGCCCTTCTGCTGGGGGTGAAGGAGCCACACCTGTTGCTTTGTTATGTGATAGGGGTATCCCTTGTAAATGGTCCCAACAAGCAGAGGTGTATGAAGGAGACCTCCTGGTCTCAAAGCAAAAAAGAAGAAAGTTTCTTGGAAACTGAAGCCAGGGGCATCATAGGGGTCAGCCGGGAGGCAGAATGCCTCACAATTAAGAAATGTGATGACTGATAGAAGACAAGGTGTCATGATGAGTACTACAAGTCAACCAGGCATTCTATTATGTCTCCCTTAGACCTTCGGTTGGCTGTCTAATCCCTGATTCTATCCAGAATGGATGAAGAATTATCAATATTGTTGCCAGCATCATAACTTGCTCTGCTCAAGTGCATCTTACATTTAAGAACCCAGCTCATTGCTGGTACCCAAGAGGGTGACCAAATCACCAGCTCTGCTTTATAGGTTATCTTGGCACTATGGCAATTTGGTAAAGGTTTGTTGCATCACGTTCAAGGCACTTGTCCTCGGGATTCTAGTGTGCGGGTTCAGAGGGCAATAAACAGCCAGGATGTAGAGATTGGTCATCTTCATGTTCTGACGCTTAGAACTGTTATAAGAAGCACTGTGGCTCCTGCTCCTCAGATAGTCAGCTATTTGAAATCGCTTCTACCCATTTGTTTAGTATTGTCAATGCTTAAAAACTATTTTCCTAATTTCCAATCCACCACCTGGTTAATTTCCTTTTCTTTGCTATTCTCTTGTTTTTCAATTCTCTTTTCTATGTGAGTCGAAATGCAAAGAGCGGCTATTACCTTTTGGAGACTTAGGGGCACATGCATCAACCTAAATACCGATCGCAAACGGGCCGATTCGCAGAATCGGCCCCTTTGCGACCGGTATTTAGGCAATTG
Source organism: Calotriton arnoldi (assembly GCA_963921515.1). Taxonomy (NCBI): domain Eukaryota; kingdom Metazoa; phylum Chordata; class Amphibia; order Caudata; family Salamandridae; genus Calotriton; species Calotriton arnoldi. The sequence goes on along the minus strand of CAWUFW010000025.1, from coordinate 6,296,706 downwards.
GGATGCATCAACCCAAAACCCATTCGCAATATAGGTAATCGCAAATTTTGCGATTACCTAAATTGCGAATGCTTTTAGGGAATCGCAAATTGCGATTGCCTATTTGGGATGCATCAAAGCCTTTCCTAAATGCGACTTCGCATTTAGTAAACGCTAATTACCATCAACTGCAAGTTGATGGTAATGTGCAAAAACTTTGAAAAATGCACAAAAGTGCATTTTTCAAAGTGCCATGTGGCGCACACATATGCCCTTAAGGCATATGTGTGCGTCACATGAGCACAGATGCCAAATTTGGGGGTGCAGCAGGGTGGCCTTTAAGGCCCCCTAGCACCCTTCAAATTGCATTTGCAATTTGCGAGTACCTATTTGGTACTCGCAAATTGCGAATGGCTTTCCATTCATTCCTATGGGCCTCTAGGCCCATAGGAATGAATGGGAAGGCATTCCTTAATTGCGAATCGCAATTTGCGATTCACAATTAAGGAATGTGTAGGAATCGCAAATATTTTTGCAACACCTACATGCATAGGCAACTGTGATTCCTTAATAGCGATTCCTTAATAATCGCTATTAAGGAATCGCAATTGCCTAGCTTGATGCATGTGCCCCTTAGCTCTTTAGTGGTATAAATGAAAGAAGGCCGCGCAGGATGTCACCCTGGAAAATCTTGTTGGTAAACGAGCAAGGTGTCTTTCCTCTGAACAAATAGAAGTTGCCAACTCAGTGGCGTAGCAAGGGTGGGCGGTCTGCCCCGGACGGCACGAGTTTTGGGGGCAGCAGCCTCCCGTCTCCCCCGGTCTTACCTGCGGCCGTTGCAGGGTGGAAAATGCAGGAATCACCAGGGCCCCCCTCAATCCCCCCACTCTTACATGCGGCCGCCATGGTACGGCTGCCGCAGGGACAGCCGGGGGTGGCAAATGCTCTAGCTACTGGAACAAGCATTTGCAATGCAATAGGTCTCGCATTTACACGAGTTTGATCTATTGGCATTGTAAATGACAATGCCTTTTATTTTATGTTTTGGTTTTTAAAACGTAAATAAAAGGCATTGTCATTTCCAATGCCAATAGCTTAAACTAGCGTAAATGCGAGACCTATTGCATTGCAAATGCTTGTTTATACAGCACCTCTTTTATCAACAATTCATCCAACCAATGTGCTGCTGATACACAAATCACCTCTTCCCCACTCTCATGAAACACTGCTGCATCATAGCTACCGTGCGCTGAATGCCACCGCACTCCCTCCCTCATGTTCAGCGCTACGACACTTGCCTCACATTCCATCATCTACTGCGTCATTTGCCGGTTCTAACAACAACAAAAAGTTCCCAGCTCACACCGATTCAAAGTTAGTCAAATAAACAAGCCACACGTGACGCAATGCCGTGGCAGACCCTTTGCCGATGTTAACTAGTTCTGCATTCAGGTATTAAACTGGTACTAATGAGGTAAGAATACCAAGGTCACCAATGAACTGCGGAAGGGTTCCTGTGTGCAGCATTAAACTAACTCTGAAAAATGTCATTCAAACACCGTGGTCAAAATGTTGTCCTTTATTATTCATGTATACCCCGGTTACTCAATAAGTACTGCCCCAAAGCAGCAGCTATTTCAAGCAGGCACACAGCCCCGAATGTTTTCATTTCCGAGATCGGATGCCTTTAACCTTACAGTACCTCCTAATTAGACCCCTACATCCAAAACATGTAATTAACAATACTGCTTTACAGAGCTATTTGGTAATGGAAAGAGCTGTTTCTAGAAGTTCAACGACAAGACATCTAAACCCAAACTGACGACCAGTTTCAAAACCTAACTGGGCTCGCAGAGAGGTACTCGTTTTATAACATTAAGTGTGCGCAACTAGCTTTGCTCACTACTGAGTGCAACACTGTATGTGGCACATATATTTACTCTCGGACTTCGAAAGGACGGTGTTAGTAAAACAGCGTCCCCGTAGTTCCAAGCAGGATAGAATTATTGTTCCTCAGGAAATATCCCCTCCTCGGGTCTTGCTGAGATCCCGTGACACCCTGAAGAAGGAGGCAAGTGGCGGCTTGAAGCACTAGAATTGGCCGGGACAACAATAACTATTTATTCAAAAACAGCGGTCGACCTCGAAGCTGGGGAACAAGGTTCGCGTCTCGGCAACGACGCTCAACATCCTGTATTTCTGGGAAAATTACTTAATCTCCCCGTGTCTACCAAAATCTGTAACAAAACTGGTGCTCATGTAAAGTGCTATGATACCCGATATCCTCGGGACTAGTTTGCGCTATATAAAACTCTTTTAAAATATTTACATATATTTTTGACCTAATGAACAGGGCGGACACCAACAAACGCCGAGGATGCTGTACAGCAAACTGATGGTCATCACTAAAATGAAGCATAAAATGCATATTACGAACGCCAAGAATGCTCCCTGAAAAGCGCGAGCGCCGAGAATACTGTACAGCAAACTGATGGTCATCACTAAAATGAAGCATAAAATGCATATTACAAACGCCAAGAATGCTCCCTGAAAAGCGCGAGCGCCGAGAATGCTGTACAGCAAACTGATGGTCATCACTAAAATGAAGCATAAAATGCATATTACGAACGCCAAGAATGCTCCCTGAAAAGCGCGAGCAAGGCGAGCAAAATATGCAGTCAGGGTGGGCGGCGAGCAAAATATGCAGTCAGGGTGGGCGGGGCCTAATGGAGACAGGGCGGATACCAACCCCGCTTCCAGAGAAGCCGGACACAAAAGCGACGACAATAGTTCTCGCCAAGGCGAAGCAGCGCATGCGCGCTGCAACGCAGGCGAGACCTAAAAAAGGAAACTTCCCCAAAGGAAAGTAAAACACCTGCCTAGGAATAATTCTGAGCGCTTAACGTCTTTAGTAGGCTGAAAATGAATGCTGGGCCTGGGGAGCAGAGTCAAAGGTGCGTCAGACAATAAACTAAAGAGAATAATAAGGAAAAATATATATTCAATTTATTAAATATATAAAAATTACGACAAACATGAATTATTTTTTTTTGTATATAAGTTTTACATATGTATACATAAATAGTCAAGCAATACAAATAATATCAAAGGAATAATCTGTAGTATTCTTAAGTTTCCAACAGGAAAACAAGAGGATAAAATTCCCCCAAATAATAGGTCACGGCAATAACAAGAAATCAAGCCAGTTGCATCCTAACCATATAAACAATCACTCATATACAATTCCCATTCATACTACTATCTTGTCAACACATACACACAATAAAAAAGATTGCATAAATGTGAGGACAGATGCCAGAAAATCAAAAATACAGTGGTATGGAGATGATTAATACATTAAGTTGAACAAGAGAACATCTCTGGTGCAGCCATGAACTCTAGAACAATTTACAACTAATATTGTCTAGCAGTGCATTGATGGCAGTTGATGATAAATAAGGTAACATATACTTTGTACAGTCGGTATTGAGGCTGTTCTTGTGTGTATACCACCGTATGGTATCTGTCCAGCGCAGTGCCGACGCGCGTTTCGGTGTGGGCTAAGGTCTAGCTGTCACCTTCTTCAGGGCACAAAACTAAAGGCAATCCAACCAATCAGCCGTGCGGTACGGGGAAGGAGGGCAAAAAATATAAATATGTCAAATATGAAGAGGGGTCCACAGCTCCATTCTATAAAACAGAAAAATATACTTTGACATATCTTGCTCTCTAAATGGGCAGCCAGCACAACACAAGAGCATGATCAATAGAAGGTAAATAGATCCAGTACCAAAGCCAGAAGAGAAAGTTGTAAAGAAAAAAGATACATAGATAGCTTTACAGAAGCAGTACTAGATGATACCATCACCTACAAAGTGCAATGAAGAGGCCCCTAAAAAAATGGGCAAAACGTGAACCAAATACGTTTGGTTTCTACCATATTTCCGAAATAAGTGCTGACAGGATCAGAGGAAGAATATTTAAAAAATATATATAACGTGCTCGAGAAATCGAAAAAGTGATAAAAAGAAGGCATGCTAATGAGAAAAATTCTCTAGCAATAAAAACTTACAAGGCATAGTCCACACTCTTACGCCATCCGTATAAAAAATGCTCTAGCTACGCCACTGTGCCAACTGTTTAACTATGCACCGTTTATTAATACAGCATAGACTATGATAATGCAAAAGAGGTAGGCTACCTAGGAAACAATGGCGGTTTTTACCAAAGTAATACATCATCCTCACGATTGACACTGCCCATTCAGAAGTGGCATAATAGACGTTGAGGCAGTTTTACTATTATCTACGGTGTCTTGGCAAGGCGACCCAGGGTTGCACGCTGCTGCAGTCTTGGCACTTCAAACATTCAGTAGGCCCACTGCTTAATAGGAGCCAGCGACTGCAGGGGGTGGGTAGGTGGAGAGGTGGGGGGGCGGCTTGGGCAGAGAACTTTAGATTTTCTGGGGGGAAAGTCTGAACCTGCACGAGTGAAATAAAGGGGCAAGGAGTGTCTGATAGTGGATGGAAGAGTCATGAGCTCAATTCAACGCTACGCAGCCTTGATATTCATGCACCAACATTTAAAAGCACCAGCCTCAGGTTTCTGAACAGAGCTTTGGGCACCAGCACTCATTCTATTTCAAATTAAGCACGGAGTAGGCCATCTCAAACTGTGCATGACCTCTGTCAGTGAAACTTGCCTGATTTCCATTTATAAACCTCCATCCTCAATTCCTCATCCACATAATAATTAATAATATTTCAGTTTGCTGAATGTGTTCACAGGATGAAAGTGGGCACTTGGGTAAAGCAAACAAACAGCACTCATGAAATACGTGCACGAGCTGTGTTGTAGCAGCAAGCAAGTCTAAGGAGTGGATGCAGCTTCAGAGCTTCGGAATAGTGCAAGAAGAGAGGACAATTTCAATGTAATTTTCAACAAGCAATGAAGATCCAATTGGTCCATCCTTTTGGTTTTGCTAATGCTTGTTTTGCTTATCATGGTTTATGCAACACGTTATTATTGGGTAAACTATTGGGCTCTGATCACTCTAAAAAAACACAATTAGTTAAAAGCAAATATATTTTAGGCACACATTGCCTTACTAGTCCCTTGGACTAAAGAGAACTACTTTGTGTGCAGATGTTTTGCTTGTGATAGGGCAAAACACAGTCACTAACAGGGAGGTTAGTCAATGTCTGAAGAGGACTGCCCCACTGCCCTGTGCTGTACATTGTAGGGGGCAGGAGAAAAATGTGAATGACACAATAACACACCAATGGATGAAGAGGGATGGGTGAAAGCCCCTGTATGTGAGTATATTATGCATATAATTTAAGTAAAATCAAAAAGTCGTGGCTAATGCCAGGCCTAAAATGCACTGACTCCACGTTAACAACAGCAGTGAGCACTGACAGCAATACGATCAGAGTGCTGGAAACAGGGTGCTTATGACAAATCAAACTTAGCTGATGCCATGGAAAGCTAGAATACATATCACAGCAAATAGAGCAATACATGTAAATTGAATGGCAGAAACTTAAAAATGTTGGGCTCCTCTGTTTCCATTCGTGAAACACCACATTATGTAGGATCCGCAAAAACAGACATATTGCACAGGTTATGTGTGTTCATGTGGATGCTGTTGTGCATAATCATTTCTTAGATGTTTGCTTCCTAATGGTTGACTACTGTTCAAAGTCTGGCAAAAATAACCAGCATCCCATGTTTAGCCCAAGTGCTAAATCAGATGGTGAGCTGCTTCCTTACACCTCACACAATTAACAAGATGATGCCTTGGGCTCTACAATGCTCCAAACGCCTTGTGGACGTCGACCACCTGCCCCACCACCAAATGAAGCTGAATGTAGTCACATGGTGGAACTCAAGATTGTATATTTTGGCACGACTCCTCAAGCAATGCCTTTTACTCATACTCTAGATCATTTCATGACAACGTCTCGCGTTGAGGCCATAGATACAATAGTTTTTAATAGCAGATTAATGAGAACTGACTCAGCTTCTGTGCAAGGTCCTATGGACTAACAGAGGCAACTGTGAAGTTCACTCAGACTGATGTTTACCTGTATGAGATGTTGGGATGGTTTTCCTACACGTCAATGCTGGCATGGAGGTTATCATACGTGGAGACAGGTCATGCTGTACTCCAGATTTCTGCCCAGAAAGACAAGTTGCATGTCCATATCCCAAAAGACTGGTGAGAGATCTGGATATCCTGAATGATGGGAAACTATATTTCTATACTCAGATTAGAGCAGTGGCCAATGCTTGTCACCTTAAATTTGAAATTCTTTATCCTAATCTATATTTCTAGATACAAAATACAGTGTTATGACGAGACCTATCATTCTGTCTCAGATGGATTAAAACAGTTGCCACTATGTGGGCCTTCCTAAGCGTCACTGAATTGTGGTCAACCAGCTTATGAAAATAACAGCATTGTATATTGTACACAAGGCAAGTCTTCAGAATGGACCAGTTTTTCTGACATGTTTCACAGCTGTCAATAGCACAAAGAAGTCAGGTTTGTGTTGCATTTCACAAATAAATGAATGCATAAATAAATAGGTAAATACATTACTAGATGAAATGGAAATGTATCCTGATAAACATGTGTCACACTGAGTGTGCAGATATGCCTGATGAATGTTATAGCTTTACCACAATAACTGGAGAGTTTGTATTTGGTAAAGCTACAAAATTCAATCATCCATCAGAGTAAGTGGGCCCAGACTGTGGTCAATCAAGGACAATGATAAGTGTGATCTAGAATCGTTTGTGGACCCTTGCTTTACAAACCACCTTTCACTGTTGTTTGGTTTAGACCTGCAAATGTCAATGGGTATCAGCCAGTGCAAAATATTGTGCAGGGCACGGTGTTGTGTAGGTCCGACCAATCTGTAGGGCCTGCGCATTGTTTGGACAACATAAACTAAGGGCTTGGTGTCAAGAGTGATTCCTGACACCCCCGTAAGATATGTCGGTCTATAGACCAGCTAGCTCACAGTGCCACCGTAAGCCCCCCTATCCTACCAGGGAGCGAATAGTTTCTGGCAACCACTGAACAGGACAACCCTGACCCCTCAGGGATCATGGAAACAGTACAGAATCTTTCGCTCAATCACTCTTGCTTACTTATTCTCAGAGAAATATACAGAGAATACACAGTGGGACGTTTTCAATAATGCTTAATGAACCAACGTTATTCTTGCTTAAAATGCGTGTGCTGCAATGATAAGTAGACAGAAGCAGATAAATGTGATTACAAGCACCAAAGCATAAATAGTAGATATAGTTCTACCATGGTGCTAAACAATGTATATATGCAGACATATATAGCAAGGCAGTAATCTAGCGTACTCCTACCATGCGGACCCTACTCTAAGTGTAGCTAGAGTGTATGTAGGTGTAGAACCAAGAATCCCCCCAAGGGACGATCTAACCCCATTACCTGATGGGATAGAGTGAAGTACTCCGTCTTGGTCACGAACTGCACACTCCTCACGAGATGTCATACCGCTGCGTGGTGATTTCTCAACATGAAAGGACCCTCAGTGTCAGCAGAAGTACCTCCTCTACTAATATATCGGGATGCTCATCTTTTATAATAGAAAGAAGCCTTGCGATGTACGCGCAGATTAGTGATGTTATGGATATATAGCTAGCCCTGTCGCCCCGTGGATTAAGATAGTGATAACATTTGTACGTAGTGCGAAACAAGACTTTGTACATGAAGTTCAGGGCGTTGTGATATTGTTGTGCGAGGCTAGATGTAAAAACAAGTTTAGTTTCAGAGAAACTAATCCAACATTGTTGTGAGTGCAAATGTGTGCCAAAGGTCACAGCTGGAAATGTTATTTATGAGGACAATGTAAGAAATAAGCTGCTTTTCTATATGGGCCTAACTGGGAAATATAATAACGGTAGTAGGGCAGGTGTGTGCACTTTAGCTCCTGATGTCTCAGTCAGCTATCAATTCTAATCTAATTTCAGTCCCTGAGAGAACATGTAGGAAAAATTCCTGTCACATTGTATGCACCCGACTCTGCCACCCTATAAAGGTCTCTACATGTGATATTGAGTTATAATTTGTGCTAAGCAATACATCAATAAAGATCAATTAGTGTTCCCTAGGTAAGTTTTTAACAAGAATTTGTCCTGTTAATCCGAGGACACACATACACAGGCTATTCATGTACCACCCATTCATTACTAGGAAGCCATCTAAGCAGCAGGGGTTGCACAGGAGGCATAGCATCCTACGCAAACAAATGACTAACAAATGAGATTGGAGAAAGTCAGTGAATTCATCTGAAAAAGGTAGGGTCCCTTCAGTAAAGGGAATGCACCAATGATGAAAAGCCTGGGACAATGCGAATCATTATTCTGTGTACCACCTACTTGCTCCTGTGAGGTGTCGCCTTCGTTTTTCTGAAGCACACCTTCCATTCTAGAGGTGGATCCTTATGCAAGTAGTATTACCCCTATGGTTCTGTAAAGCATAGAGTGATTGAGCCATTGGTTTCCTGAGAATAATGTTTTCATATACAGTGGTCATACCCAGAGGTTAGAACTAATAACCACTACATTCCACTGGGACTTTTTTTGTATAATGCAAGTTTGGGTACGGAGTGCCCTTGTGTCTGCCAGTGCTGCAGGGGGCAAAGTGATAAACAAGAGGCAATGATTGTCATCCATCAGTGATGTGATCAGTGATGTCGCCAGCGATGTCATCACTAATGTCATCTAACATGTCATGAGTGATGTAATATGTTAAGTCATAAGCAGTGCATGGCCAGGGTGCAACTTATAGTTATCTCACTGAATATATAACTGGTGAATTTGAGGGTTGTTTTTTTCTTTTTTTTTAAACATTAGTTTTTATATTATTACAACACCTAACTGTTGCATCACTTTAACCTATGTTTTTTTAAGTGAATTTCTAGTTTTTTTTTTAAACGCAAGCTAAAATCATATTATCATACCGAACTACAATGCCATTTTAATATTTGTTTTTTCAGTGAATATCTGAAGTTTTTTCAATGTAAAGTAAGATCTTATTACCATACCCAACTATAACATCACTTTAACCTTTGCGTTTTTCATAGATTTTTTTTAGGTTTGTTTTATCATAATTACCCAATTCTCTCGCTGAGCATAGCTTGAGGCCATGCAAGGCGTGGGGTTGTCCAACGCCCCCAACCTCATCACGCATGGCCACCTCCCTCACTGAGCATAACTTTAGGCTGCGGACAGCATGGGGTTGGCCACAGGCCCCTGCCTGTGGCTAGGCCCTGTACCCAAACACCCATGGGTGGCTGACCACCCACCACGTACGGTCTTTGGCTGTGCATGTCATGGGGTTGGCTGCTGTGCCTGTCCTGTGGCAAGGCCCTGTGTGCAAACCACTCCCCCCAGGGCAGCCAACCCCATGCATGGAATTTATTTGTGGCAATGTGGGGTTAGCTACAGGCCTTGCACCCACCTCCGCACAGGTGGCCAACCCACATTTTTCTTGTTTATTTTTTGTTTATTATTATTTTTTGTTTGCAGTAGCTCAGTACACCTGTCGATACAGCAGATCAAGCACCATCTAGTTGCACCACAAGCCTGCACTCAGAGAAGCATGTGTTGTCTAGTGGTAACAGTCTGCTGTGGGAGTCCTGCGGTACCTCATTCATTTAGGGTTGCGCAGGACTCATGGCACAAAAATATTTTATACTTTTTTGTCCCTGGGCTGGTCCCACTGGGTGCCACGTATAAGGCCAGGGGATCAGGGTGCCCTCACCCTGCACCCTTATGTGTTTTTTAAACAAGTCCATGACCTCTGGACTGAGTCCCTGCATCCTGTAATGGAGGCTACAACATTTCTATTCATTTTTCGGCCAGCCAATCAGATCCCTTGGTCCCGCTGGATAGTTCCAGTCCAGTGAGACTGAATTGACCGAAGTGAAACAAAGCCCTCTCGGCCAATCACCGTTGGTGGTTTTGCACAAAACAATAAAAAGCATACTTTCTGAGTAAAGTTGTACCTTTAAACCAAATTTAGTGTAATTCTGTTAAGCCATCTTTTCTGCATTACTTCCCAAAATTTTCTATGGCAATTACCATGGGAACAAATGTTTTGAGACACCCCCGCCCCTTTTATTCTCGTGCCATGGTTGAAGGATCACCTGCAAACTTTCCAGGAAGGAGCTGAGGTAGCTTAATTATTTTTGGAAAGTTTTATAAAGATTCGTCAAAGGGCACCAAAGTTATAAGCAAAACAAAAAAACGCTCTTTCTATGGAAACTCTGAACTAACGTATAACTGTATTATGTGTAAAATATTTGTGTGTGTGCGCGTGTGTGTGAGTCTGCTGTATTCAGCTTTTTTGTAACAGGAACATAATTCTCTTATAGATGAATTGCCTCTACAAAGAAACAACAATACTCACACTGATTTGCCTGTTCAAAATAACACTAACTTTCCAACATAGGGGTTCTCAAAGTGCACCATGTAGCATAGTTTCAGTGGTTTGAAAGATGGATACCACACAAGTGAAACAGTGGATCTCAGAATACATTTGCTGCTGCCCATCTTAACAGGACTGCAAACAGCCATTCCACCCACCCCTACGTTGAATGACCCAGGGTGAAAGCAACTTTCATAAATCAATACATTTTTTAAACAAGAAAGTTTTAGATCCCCACAAACCTGGAAGAGAAGTGCAGTCTGGTTACAGCTTGACACCTCTGAAGCACGGTGCAGCCTTTTAGGCAGCTGTTGAAAACCAGAATCCAAAAATAATATGGTTAATGGATTCACACAGGGGCAGCCAGGTTTCTTAATCACAGCATGAATGACATGAAGCTGCCCCCAGCACCAAGAGTTCATTAGCTTCGATATGCAGGAACAGCTGTCTCATCAGTGCTAGTATATGCCCCACTGAGCTCTTGGAGTGGCAGTGCTAATAAGCAAATATAGGGTTTGCTGCCAAGAAGCAACACAATCTCCAAAATGGAGACTGGGGGGTCTTTGGCTCTCAACCCTGACAAACAAGGACTCATTTTCAGCTGAAAGGACAGGGGACATAGGAGACTTTCTATTTTTTTAGAGAAATCACTTAAACGATGCACATTAAGCATAAATGTGTTACAGTCTCATAAGGACAAAGTCTAATGTGATAGTGCAAATAATAAAAATAATATTTAAAGAACACACAACACTATGGCCCCAATTCACAAACGTAAATTCAAAGAAATGTCGAACTTTACGACTTTCGGTATTCACAAAGGGCATTTACTACTCGTAAATGCCCTTTGTGAATACCAAAAGTCGTAAAGTTCGACTTTCAGTATTCACAAAGGACATTTACGAGTAGTAAATGCCCTTTGTGAATACCAAAAGTCGTAAACTTTAACTTTCTTCTCAGTTTACCTTTGTGATTCGGGCCTATGTGCTTTTTTCTAACAAAATAGCCACAGCCCTCAGGTCACACACTGCAAAGTCAGAACACAATATTAGTGGATTTCTGAATGGAGCAGATTTTAATCTTGTTTCGATCTGCTGTCTGCCAATCACCAGTGGTACCAATATCCGGGATATTGTTGTCAGAAAGCACTAACACTGTACTCTGGATCCAACAGACAGAAGTGATGCACTCTTCCCTCTCTTACCAACTCCACTAATGTTAATATGCACAAGAATATGAGGGCCACAGGATTATGCATAACTCACATACATATCATGTGTAACACTGCCTTGACTAGAAAATCCTTCATGTTTCATTACAGAAGCGGCTCCAAGTTTAAAGTCAAATGATCATAATAGTCGTTTGTTTTCTAAACATAAGTTGGTTTTTGGAATACTCTGTAAAACTCTCACAAACTAACAAAAAGTTCTCTGCAAACAAAATCACAAATCCAGGTAGCCAGGTCCCGCCTGCAGAAGCAGCAGCATTGAAGCTTGGTTGCTTAGAAAGAGCACCGTGGCACATAAGTACATTTATACCCGATAATCCAAGATGTCAGCTGCCGCCTCCAGACAATGCAAGATTTCAATAACTGCTAAGCAATGTAGTATGTTGTCAGGGCTCCATCACATAGTGCATTCACCACACACTTAAAGCTTCACATCAGACAACCCTTAAACTGTGCACACCACCAGTCTTTCCTCCTCTGAAATGGACTGGGGATGAGCGGGTTTGGAGTACTGCATCTCCGAGTCATTTAGAGGTAATTCATGCTTTCTGACAACAGGTAACTCTGGGGATGGGGAGAAATAATCTCTATTATGACATTTTGGGAATAACATATGGGAATTATATGACATTTTGGGAATAACATATGGGAATTAATGCTTCTTAATCTCTCCATAGTTGTGACTTTATTAAAAATACATGGGGGAGACCAGTAATTTGTCATACTTTTTCTATTGTGTTGGACCTATTTAATGTTCTGGAAGGTCATAGCAGAAAAGTGCCATTTTGTATGGAAAAATTTGGATGTTGTTTACTTCAGATAAGTGTCTGCCACAGAGAGGAAAATCTCGCATTGTAAATTATTGCAAGAATTTCAGTCAGTCACTTCTGCTGAGAAACACTGACAAGAGTCCACTAGAGGGGGGGCCACAGTACTGGAGACATGCAGCACCCACAGGGCTCTTCCAAAGAATGACCCCATTCTGTGTGGCCTTTCCTTTTCCTTGCATGGTCAGTGGTTTCTGGGCATTAACTGTCTTGTCATTTACCAATCCTGTCCCAAATCCTGTGATACTACTGCACTCTCCCTCGAATGCTCTCTTTGTAGCCCTAACTCTGCAGAAGTCGCTTGGATGAGCAGTCAGGGCTAACCCTTGAAGGTGGAAGTAAAACAGGAATTCTGACACACATGGAGAATGCAAATACAAACAGCGAAATCAATGTCCAGTTACAGCTATTACTTACAAAAAGGATCCATATTTAAATGTAGGAAAGGTGAGACTGATAGAAAAAGGCACATTGCTGAAAACAAAGAGGCTGTTTTACTTTCCAAGATGTAGCCCCAAATGTTGTTATAGCTTTAAAGTTTTACGTGTGTCTGAGATTGTAGAGTAAAAGCAGTATTACACCTCTGAATAGCTGTGAACAAGGTGAACATTAGTAGTTCAGTTTTCTCTCTTTGGGTAACTTTCAGGTTTATTACCAGAAGTACTAATGTCAGCATAGTCAATAGAAAAAAAACAATGCATCTTAGTTGCTAGAATCTATCTGCCATTTTTTGTAGTTTCCTTTACAACCAGGCATTCAAGAGAGACCACTCAGTGGTTCTTACCCAGCGTTGCAGATTTCACGCCTGAAACCCAGTAAACCACTACCCAAAGGCGAGTTGTCACAAACAATTGAAATGGAGTGCTATTTCTTGTTAGAGGGATATTAGACTAGTCTACGGTGACTTGACCCCCCAAAAAACAAACAGCACACGCAGAAATATTTTGTTAGCCTCAAGGGTGTTTGCTTATTTCCTCTCTTTGGAGAAAAGGAAAACAGGCAGGTGTCTCTCACTTTTCTCTATAACGAGTTAGACTCATCTAGAGTGTTCAGAGTCAGACAACCCTGTCAGAGATGCCCTTATCTTATGGGGCACATCTCTGCTATCTGTAGTAATTAGCCTAACCTCTAGCTTAATTGTATATCTTATTTATGGTATCTGCTGAATAATTAGTTCCTTCTTCACTACTTCATGCCAAACCATGTATTATCCCTGCATACCTCGAAGACGCTTTCAGGCCTGCTGTTGGATATCGGTTCTCCGACATTCTTTCCAGCAACCAGTCTTCATGTCTGCCCTTACATTTTCTTACGTCTCTTTACACCTTTCTCCCCAATGATTCTCTATAAAGATATGACGTGGAATCACTGTGCTGCTTCTTGCATCTGCATCACTGTGTGAACAATGCTCCAGAGACATATCCAAAAGACAATCAATTTTATTAAAACAAGCTTCCTTACACATTAGATCCATGCTCAGCAAGTCGAAATTGCAATGTTGCCCACTCATGTTGCTTTCTAAACATTAGGATGGAAGATTTCTACTTTGATGCATTTCTGTTAATTTTGTTAGCACAACTAATGTTAACCCCTTTTATACGATGAAATACCGATCTTTCACACGCTGTTAGCCATCTTCACAATTCGAAATATTCGGTTCATAGGCCCTAAGCCTTTCAAATACACATTCTAAAGGATTTCTGCAGTCATATTCTTCATACAGTTAGACCTGATTTGTATGTAACATGCACATATCATCACCAGAAATAAACCCTGCCACATATTTCAGAGTGATTGTGGTGTCCATTCTACCATGGTCTCCAAAGCTCAAATGCGGGTAACAAGTATTTCTTGAAACAGTTTAGGGGATCATTCGCAATGCCAGGCCAGACTACTTCAAGTTCTGGGTGCCAACTGATGTTGCTAGATGGATGGGCACCTTAGGTTTTTTGAGCAGATGTTATACCCCAGTCTGCCTGTGCCGTTTGTTCTCTTTTTCATCACCTGTTTCCATTTTGAAGGTGCCTTGTACTCTACAATGCTTTGTTAAAGGATCTGTTAATCTAAATGCAAATGCTTGGAATTTATGTTTCAACAAACATGTGGTGCTGATTAGTTAAAAGACTCTGCTGACCTCAAGGTTGCCTGATATGTTTATTTGTTGTTTATTTGTTCAACTGCCCTAACATAGTGTTTATTAGTTAACAGCCTCTGTTTCCTATTGACCTCAAGGTTGGCTGATATGTTGTTTCTTAGTTCAACTACCTTGCCATCTAAATCAAGGCCTTCTTTTTCTGTCCCCGTTTCATCCCAGAGACAGCCTTCTAACTGACAGGAAACTCTCAGTAATCTGCAGAAAGGCTTGAGTGCCTCATGTGTTTGTTTACTCAACCTTCTATTCCCTGCCCCAGTCTCCTGCTGGAGACAGTCTTATAATTGACAGAAAATGCTAAGTAATCTTCTAGAAGGCTTCAGATTAACACTTGAATAACATGCTATAAATACTACTTTCAAACACAATCCCCTTTTTGGTTTTGTCGATCTGTCTGAAGAGAGAGATTTGTCTCCCGTCAGTGCCCTCTTTGGATTCCGAGCCCCGACGCCTGACACTGGAGTAAGCCAGATATCTTCACTTGGAAGCTGGGGTCTATCAAGCCCTCTTGAAAGTCTGTCTGCTGTGGCAGCTTACAACAATCTTAAATCCTGGAACCTGGTCATTCAGTCGACAACACCATGCCTGAATCCCCTTAACTATAACCATCATTCTTCCCCCCCGTACAGCGCTCCAGTGATTTGGGCCCATTACATGAACCTCTGGTTAGTGCGCTAACCAGTTGCTTCTAGGTTTGGTATCACCTTTTTCTTCAAGGACATCCTAGCAATCTGAGTTTGAATAAGAAAGCCTTGGCTAAAGGAAGAGGATTAGTTGTGTGAAGTAACACAAGATGAAGGACAGATAAAGATTTTGGAAATATCTGAGCAGAGGCTAAAGAATATGCACTTAGGATTCAGTGTGGGAGTCAGCGCGCAAGGGCCCTTCACATGGACTTGAATTTCTTATAGTAATTCTTGTTTGGTATGTTTCATTAAAGATTTGCATCTCAGGCTGATTGTAAATCATTTATGTATGGTTGTCTTATCGAATATGTTCTTGTTGCAGAAGGCCTTTCCTGATGGAATTTGAGGGGTCCTGCTCAGAGGTATTAACACTCCCCGCCATCCTTTTCTCTGGAGCGCCAGGTACACCAGAATCATCACTTTCTCTCTCTCCCCAAATCCCCTTCCCCCAAGGTTATTCACCAGTATCAGTCATATTTTCTGATACTAAGGATTAACCTCAAAGCGAAGTGGTGGAAGATTTTTGATTCCACAATAATCCTTGGAATTCAAGTGAGTGGCCTTTGGTGTGGCACATATGGTGTAAAAAGATTACAGGGGTCTGTATGTCAGAAACGCCTGATCATAGTCATGATTTTCTGGCAGTGGGTGCCCCCACAGGTCTGTGACATCCACTGGTCAATCGGCATCCAAAGTCATTAAAGGGGCACCCAGGCATAGGGTAACAACACAAGTTTACCTTAAAGACACACTAATTCAAGAACTCTGAGTTATGTGATGATGCTTCTGATTGTTCTGAGGTTAGGGTGGCCAATCTTGTCTAACAAAATGTTGAGAGCCAAAGGAAGAAACGAGGTCAATGAGAGAAGTATTCTCCAACTTTTGTTAGGCCATGCTTCTGCCCAACACTGGGTCACAGGCTCAGGCATTCACTACTGGCTAGAACATTGGGATCCCATGTGGCAGTTTGCGGCAGTGCAGGATCTCCATTATACAGGATCCTCAGCATGTCTCCTGCAATCTGCAATGAAAATTTCAATCTTGCTTTCATGTTTGTTCGACTGCAAGTCTTCATGGTCCCCTGAACAGGTGGTCTCGTAGATTCTTCCTCTGGCAAGTCCTTCTATTGCTCCAAGACAGGCACAGAAGCTCGGCTTCTCTAAAATATCGCGCCATTGTCTCAGGATGACCCAAAATTCAGCAACTCATCTGCTTAGGACTCTGACTATGTGTGCTCCTTGTCAGGAAAAGGATTACCTTTAAAGTTCTGCAGGTTTTAGGAACAATAAGCATTTCCGGCCCATCCTTCTTGCAGCAAACATTGTGCAGACACCATACCTTTTGCAATTTGAGACCAGAGAATGTCATGCTCCAGGGGAACCCCCAAATCAAACAGGTACAGAAAAGTCATGGTTCTTCTCCTAGTGCACCCCCAATTTGTGGATTAATCTCACTTTGCATGTGACAAAGGCACCAGGTCATCTGTTTTTCAGAGCCAAATGTGCAACTGGGAAATCGATTATGCAGGTATAGTCATAAAGTATTCTGAAATTGCACATGGAAAGTGATCATCACATAAAGGGTAGACAGTGTCAATTACACAGTCTGTCAACACCAACAGGACATGAAGATACATGCATTTATCTGAGTGCACCTACAATTGATAGCAAAACATGTAAACATTCAACTAAAAAAAACAAAGCACAAATGTTTGAAGCAGCACACAAATATGCAAATAAAGTATTTATTATGAGGTAAGTCCATTAAAAAACAAAGTAAGATGAAAATTGACATTGCAAATAAGGAGGCATACACAGTAAGGGAGGAGGATAATAAGCATTGCTAATGAATGTATAATTTGATACAAATCCGAATGTTTAAACCAGTGAACTACAGACACTATAATCACTAATCTCCACCCGAATGCTTCCATAATGTGGAATGCTAAATACGAATTCAGACACCTTGTCTGAAGAACCAAACCTCATCAACATGCAACTCCTACTGGCACACATACATAAATAAATAAGACATCAGAATATGGAGGGGAGCCAGGAGAAAAAGGAGGCTCATGACCAGAACAACACTCCATATCTGTGCCAAGTAGAAATGTGCATTGGGATTACAACTGATCAAGGACATCAGTTATCAGTCAGCTGCTATGGCTGGTCTTGCCTCACGTTATCCCTAGAATCCCAGGCTACATCCATGACTGCCCAGAGGAAGCTATACAGAAGTAAGGGATGGGCAAAGGTACTGGGGCATCATTTGCAGACCTTTATGGGACTGTCAACTATCATGTATATTTTGACAATATAAGAGCACTGCATATTTTGTACGTATGTAAATTTATGTGGTTTTCATTTCTGATTTTTGCAGGGTTATTATTCTTTATATTGGGGAATGTGATAGTCATTTTTTTGGAAGCCTCTGTACTTTCAGGGCCAGGCAAGTGTCCATGTCCTGTAGTCTTTGGTCTCAGACTATGTCTTCTGATCAATACCCATCTCTTTAGCAGGTTGTAAATCAAAATTTTGACTACAGAAACAATTAAACAAATAGGTGTCGATTCAGATTTCGGCCGGAAAACGTACTACCCGACACGGACCCGTCATTTTTTCCGACCGAACCGTACACACGCCTTACAAATAGCTGAGTAGGATGCGAAGCTTGAAAGTTACGACCGACTCGGCCGGAAAATATATTATACGTCCGAGTCAGCAGGAAAGGAGGCGCACGCGATCGACTCGTATGCGCAAAAATCGAGATAGCCAAGCGTCAACCTACAGACACGTACGCGATCGACTCCATGTAGCCAAGCATCAACACGACCTGACCGACTCGGACGCCAACGATGCCACATAGCCAAGCATCAACACGACCCGACCGACTCGGACGCCAACGATGCCACATAGCAAAGCATCAACACGACCGACTCGGACGCCAACGATGCCACATAGCAAAGCATCAACACGACCGACTCGGACGCCAACGATGCCACATAGCCAAGCATCAACACGACCCGACCGACTCGTACGCCAACGATGCTACATAGCAAAGCATCAACACGACCCGACCGACTCGGACGCCAACAATGCCACATAGCCAAGCATCAACACGACCCGACAGACTCGGACGCCAACGATGCCACATACCAAAGCATCAACACGACCGACTCGGACGCCAACGATGCCACATAGCCAAGCATCAACACGACCCGACCGACTCGTACGCCAACGATGCCACATAGCAAAGCATCAACACGACCCGACCGACTCGGACGCCAACGATGCCACATAGCCCAGTATGAATGGAACAGACTCGTCCAAAACAAATTACTCAAGAACAAGCATCAAGTGCTGTCAAAACGAATTACAAAAATGAAAATAAAAAAAAAACAATGGAAACAGAAACAAGACTACCAAAAAACGCATTGTCATCTCCAAAAAAAACACATTTTCAAATAACAAGACACACCCACAACACAACCAATATAAAGGGAGCCAAAAGTTCCCAACACCATTTGCTACTCCGACAGACATGCAAGCACACCACACCACTAGACAGACAACCCATCTAGCTACCACAAACACACACATCCCATCCACCAAACAACATCCACACAACTAGCACCAAAGAAACATACCTCCACTCACACACACTCACCCTCATCTTCACACACACACACATTTCCACCAACACCCATCACCATGCCCCCAAAGAAGAATCCACAGTTCTTAGCTGCTGAGTTGGAAGTGATAATAGATTAAATCATCCGAGTTGAGCCACAGTTATTTGGCAGCTTGGCCCAACAGACCTCCCAGTCCCAGAGAACCAAGATGTGGGAGAGGATTGTCAACAAGGTGAATGCCCATTCACCTACCTTGCGCACAAAGGAGGATATCCGGAACCGGTATTATGACGTTCTCAGGAGGGTAAAGAGGTTCATTGCCAGAGAACATGCCCTGAGCACCAAGACTGGCGGTGGACGTCATAAACCAGTGCATTTCACCACCTGGGAGGTGAAGGTGTGGGACCTCCTCCCACAGGAGGCCATAACTGGACTAGCTGGAATCCCTGAACCTGGGGAGTACATGTACAAATAGTCTAATTTCACCCCAAATACACAGACACCACAGCAACACATCTTGAATGTAACTATGTAAACACTGTCCTGGAACCCTGGAACATGCTGGCCCATTTGTCCTGTGTGGGAGGAGGAGTGGAAGCAATGACCACTGCCACCAGCACACACTAGTCCCCCCAGTCCCACAAGAACACACCTGTCAATATGCTGTCCCTGAGAGTGAATGCAAATGCCCGGTCAAGATGGCTGACACTGGCCACGGTGTGGGGAACACAAGGCCCTATAGGCAGTCCTGTACAGCATGACTGCAGGCACCACTGTCAGACATCTTGAATGTAACTGTGTACACACTGTCATGGAACCCTGGAACATGCTGGCCCATTTGTCCTGGGTGGGAGGAGAAGTGGAAGCAATGACTACTGCCACCAGCACACACTAGTCCCCCCCCAGTCCCACAAGAACACACCTGTCACTATGCTGTCCCTGAGAGTGAATGCAAATGCCCTGTCAAGATGGCTACACAGGGCCACCCTGTATGAAATCTGGAAATATCTACTGCCAGTTCTTGGCCTACTCACACAACTACAGACCATAACCTTAACTGCACATTACATACACTGACAGGTATAGATCAGTCACATGTGCCCTCAATGTGCATGCTACAAATGTGTGTGGAGGACAGGACACACTCTAATTAGCTGTCACACCACATAACACAAAACACACACAGATAAACACACATCTGGGACAATGCCCAAGGACAGTAGATGTGAGGTGTAATGCAAGACGGCTGACACTCTTGCGTTGTGTCATGTGCACAAGGCATTGTTGTGTGTAGCATTGTAATTCAACATCAGTCAGCGGTCTCAGCATCCTTCAAAAATACCACCCTCACTGTCATTGCTCCTCTGACAATGATGAGTAAGGTGGTCTGTTAGCCATTGGAAATTGGGCTAGAAGTCAACACAGCCCAACTCAAGCACTAAACACACTGTACCTCACAGCTCTGACCATGAAAAGGCAAAAGACCATCCCTGGGAAAGATCTCTCTATCCATGGAGAACAAGTAGAATGTACATGAAGTGATCATGTGCAAAAGTATGCAGCAACCAATAGTACCACATCAAGATAGACACATGTGTGCAAAGTGATGAAAAATATCGACATAAATATGACTACTCACATTGCATACGTTCACAAACAATGCAAAAAATACACACGCATAACAACAACCATGTTGGGACATAGCAGAACAGCACAATGCGAAACATCACACAAACTTGCTGTAGTCTCTGCGCAGGAGTACAAACATAGATTATTCACCATTACAAGTCCAGTGTGGGCAACATTAGGGAATGTCAGATCATACTATTATCGCATAATACAACTACTCATGTCAGTTACTCCCCTACTGCATGCCAATGTAATTAGTTGTGTTTCAAGGACTGCCATGTAACAATGCATTTGTTAGAAGAAACGCGTTGCTATTGCATACGAGGTTACACATGTGAATGTCATTGATTGTTCACATCAACACATACATCCAAGCAAAATCATCTAATGATGACACATTCAGGTGAGTGAGTTTGCATGTCACACCAGCAATGTAACTGTGAGAAACTCCACAAATGCAAGCACAGATGCATCATTCCTGCCAAACATAACATTAGTTACAGTATGTATGTCATAGTGAAAACACTGATGTGTGAAATAACAACACACCTGGCTCATGCACAGTGTGACATTTGCCCAACAACTAATAAGAACAGTCAAGGATTTAAATACATGCACATTGATGCACAGAGCTGGACATGCTCAGTAAACCACATGTCTCCAAAATAACAATGTCCAATTACATAAAAGCTCAGTGTCTGTGACGATTGATGAGTAGAAATAAGAAGGAAACGCACATTATCCACAACATCTTCACATTTGGCTGTGCATGACAACTTAACATCTGAAAATACACAACTAACATTGTGTCTCTCTACTACCCACAGGCACTCCAGAACAGAGGGCATCATCTGGAGAAGATTCAGAGTCCACCAGCAGCTCCAGCACAACGTTGGAAACTGAGACCTCCAGTGTGGACGACTCACACCTCCTCGTGCGATGGGAACCAACCTGGCACCTCCGGTGTGGGTCAGCATGCGGCACCAGTACGATCAGCAGCCCCAGCGACCACTCCTGCAACGTCCAGTAACATCCAGACACCCCGGATCCCCACGGACACACCCAGACAACAAAACCCTGGGAGCACCGCAAGACCGCCCAATCTGGATTTGGCAGGAAATACCAGCCCTGTCAACAATGAAGGAGGACAGGAGCTGTCAGTGCGTGCTACGCCAGGCAATGTCCGTGCGGGTAGGGAAAGGAGTGGTGTGAGGGTGCGTGGTGGGAGGACACGTCCCACAGCTGGTGTCGGACAACAAGCTGACCCCGAGTTACAACGCATTTTCGATGTATATCGCGAATGGACAGGAGACTTTGGCCAGGTTGTCGGGATCCTCAGGGACATAAAACATCAGCAGGCTGCACATTTCGACTGGATGGACAACCATATGGACCGTGTGGACCAACACATGGACCGTATGGACCAACACATGGACCATATGGAGTCCAACTGGGCGAAAATAGACAACCTCACGGCGGTGCATAGGGACATACTTACATGCCTACGCCAGATAACCACCAACATTACCACACCTCCCCGTGTGCACTCCACACCTGTTGCCTCTACATCGGCAACTGCCACAGGGAGGGATGAGGAGTCTGGCGTAGAGTCCCCTCCGCCGCTGCAGCCTGATACTGAGGGTCCACCCCCAACAAAGAAGAGGAGGGGCCGTCCAAGGAAGGATGGCAAGTGAGAGCCTGATGGACATGCATCCCCCCTGGAACCAAATAAATGCTCTGGATATCCTCCACTGTGTGCAAATCATTCACTTTGTTGACAGTCCCTGGACTCTCCCACATGGGATGGAGCATGTAAGTTGGACTAAATGCCAAATGGACTGTGGATTTCGCTCAGAAGGATTTTCATCTGACAACACTTCCAACTCCTCTATGAACTGTGGATGATAAATTGGGAATGCAATCACCTTTACCTGTTAGATTTTGTTACATGCACATTAATAAATTCATATTCACACAAACCCTGTGTCATCTGTGAATTGTACACTGTACCCACTTATTAGCTCATGATCTGTATCACCTGGCACTGTCTCATACTGAGGTGCATGAGTTCTGTGGTAGTGATTCTTCTCATACAGAAGTATGCACGGCAAAATAGGCCATTGTCGAAGGATGGCTGGACATTAGTTTCACATCAGAACACACAATCCAATGACCTACTACCTCTGGTGTTTCATCATCTCAACAAAATATATGCAGAAGTCACCCAATGATTCTACCACCCAGTAGCCAGCACCAACAACATCTCCGAAGCAAGGTAGCAATGCACACATTCAGGCTCACTCACCCATGCTTGTCCACCCAATCAGGAATCCGAGTGTGTGTAATGTTCAATAATTCACGTCTGAGAAAAGACAATCTGACTGTTGTCCTACAATGCAGCATACGAGCTAGCCCCTGCAGCAGTAAACATGATTCTCAAACAACATACAATTCCATTATCAAACATAATAGTACAGGTGAAATGTGTTCACAACCTCAGTGTGGAAAGCACCACCCTCCCTGTGATGGTGACAGATTCTACAAACCATTGAAGAACTCAGTGGCAATACGGGTCAACCGCTCATCTCAGACAGTAGGAGTACTGGTCACAGCATATGCACAGCAAAGCGCTGGTGCGTATACGTAGATCTTCCATCTGTGTAGATTATTACCCTGGGCGTCAATGTAATGCAAGTATTCCACTTATGTGTAACAAAGTGTAGCAGTTCATGGTGAAACTATCCGTGCTGACTAGTTCTCCCATTACAAAGAGTCCTGTTTTTCAACCTTGTGGCGCGGCGCTTCAACAGTACCAAAATGATCTCATGTGGACTCAAAGGCATCTTGCACTACAATCACAGAAATAATGTGTGCTAAAATGTCACACACAAAGCTATTATGTCAGCTTGGCTCTGGTAACTTTAGCATAACACAGCATGATCCTAGGGACCAGCTTACAATTCAGCTACCGCCTCATGAAGAAATGTCACATGACACATACCAGAGATAGCCACACACATAGCACATGCAACATTAAACATTGCACACACTGTTGTCAAATTAAAACCATTGAACCGCACAAACAAAGACCATTGTCTAATGAAATGAACACCATGGCAGAATAACATGATATGAACGGTTGTAGCATATTTTTGCAACGGAGAAGGCAAACATCAATGTGTGTAACAGATTTATTACACAGGCAGAAGCTCTGCTCAATACAAAAGCAAACTGATTACAGTCCAAAGTATCCAAATAAACCAAAGAAAAGACAAATCTGACCAAATAGATTGGCTGTCAGAGAGTACTGGTCCAAATTGAAAATCCATTATGGAACAGCGTCGTGTGTACCCACACAACAGCCAAAGGAGCCTGTGAAGGAGAGACATAGTACAGTCTTAATCACAACTTGCCATGATGACATATCCAATCATTGACTCACTATTGTCCATTGTAAATTCTGACTAATTGCTAGGGTTGAATACAACAATGTAGTGGAGACCATCATAACTTAACATACACTGTACAACGGCAAGGAGCCTGTGAATTAGCTGACCCACACACATATCACAACATATTGTCCTACTTGCACACATCACAGTTAGGAAAGGCATCATCAGACATACATGCATACTTACACTCAAGCAAAGAAGTTGTCAATGAGCTGTCTCCTGACATCCACCTCCTCTTCCTCCTCCTCCTCACTGGCAACGTTCCCCAGGCCTGGATCCTCCCATGAGGGAGGACGTTGGTCCCTGTCATCCTGAATGAGCGGTAGCTTATTCCTCACAGCCTTGTTGTGAAGCATGCAGCACACTATAATGATTTTGCACACCTTCTCCGGGGAATATTGAAGGGCACCTCCTGTCCGGTCAAGGCAGCGGAATCTGGTCTTCAGCGGCCCAAATGTGCGCTCAATCACACGTCTGGTCCGGCCATGTGCCCCATTGTAACGGACATCAGCAGGTGTGACCGGGTTCCTGAGTGGTGTCAGCAACCAGGGCATGTTTGGGTATCCAGAGTCTCCTAAAATTATCAAATATGAAGGATCAGTTGAGCAACAACAGGGTACAACATGACAGACAATGATCACACAACTGACACTGACAACTTGACTCACCAACAAGCCAGGCACGCTAATTCATGAAGTGGGACATCATTTGGGGGATCCGACTCATCCTCATTATGTATGCGTCGTGTGCAGATCCCGGGAAACGCACACATACATGGGAGATGATCTGGTCCGCCAGACATACCACAAGGGCATTGATTGAATGGAAGTGTTCACGATTCCTGTAAACCTGTTCATGGGCTCGTGGTGCAACCAAACCCACATGTGTCCCATCAATCGATCCAATCACATGTGGCATGCGTCCCAGGGCATAAAAGTCATCCTTAATGGCACGGAACTGTGGCGGTGTGGGAAAATGTATGTACAGGTCGAGGAACCTCAACATGGCCTCACACACGTCCCGGAGCACTCGACTGAACATCGTCTGGGACATCCCACCAGCATCAGACACAGTAAACTGGAACGAACCTGTGGCAAAAAAATGTAGTGCCGCCATCACCTTCACCTTGGGGGTCAGGGCAAAGGGATATGTGCGTCCAGGTAGCAAGTGTGGTGACATCTGGTCTGTCAATTCCAAAATTAATGCCCTTGTGAACCTGTATTTCCTCATGCACTCACGCTCCACCATGGTTTCAAGATCCGGGAAGGGTCTGTGGACATTTGGTGCCCTGAGGAACACATGAAAAAGTATGTACACATATTACTATATGAATTGAACTTCAATTAATACAGTATCAACAGATTGCGTGGCACTTACAATGATGACACAGTGAAGTCAGATGTCTGAGGTTGACCTAATCCAGAAATTACAGCAATGTGAGCATGAACATACACACAATTATTTAAGGTATTACCAAATATTCCTGTGTAGTACTGTGACTACTCACTGTTCTCTGACACTGTCCATGTGATCAATTGTAACATGCACAATACACACACAATTAAGTATCAGCCATAGATTCTTAGGTCAAATTGCACATGCATTGAATGTACACAGACATGGACAAGGTATTCCGACCTAGCAATAACACTACATACAGACAGCTTGTCACCATGCACAACACTGTCATGGTCTGGACATTGTCATGATGTGATGTATGACCTACACAACACATTGATCCCCTGGGACAGTGGCCAAGCATAGGAGGATGATCTGTGAAGTGGTCACTCACACTAGTCATGTCCCTCACACACACACTGCTGTAGTTGCACTGTAAGCTAGGATCATAATGTGAGTAGTCTTGTCTATTGTGCCTGTCCCATTTGACATGTGCAGGACTACATCCACACAGGGCATACAGCATGCCATTATTCATACATAGTCTGAGTTGATGAGTGGGCATTGCATGCACACGCCTGCCACATCCTGAGCGAGCCGGACTGACAGATTGCATGCTTGATTCAATGCTGTACGACGCGGATGAGTTTTCAATACACGCGTCTGCCACATCCTGAGCGAGCCGGACTGACCAATTGAATGCTTGATTCAATGCTGTACGACGTGGGTGAGTTTTCAATACACGCGTCTGCCACATCCTGAGCGAGCCGGAGTGACCGATTGAATGCTTTATTCAATGCTGTACAACGCGGGTGAGTTTTCAATACACGAGTCTGCCACATCCTGAGTGAGCCGGACTGACCAATTGAATGCTTGATTCAATGCTGTACGACGCGGGTGAGTTTTCAATACACGCGTCTGCCACATCCGGAGCGAGCCGGACTGACCGATTGAATGCTTGATTCAATTTTGTACGACGCGGGTGAGTTTTCAATACACGCGTCTGCCACATCCTGAGCGAGCCGGACGCACTGGTTTCCTGTTGGTTGTCATGGTGACAGACGCGCATTTTGCATCGTGCACGATTCACGTAGGGTACGATTCGGTTAACTTTTGGTACAAATGTATCAAACTATAAACTGTCATGATGCAGGTATTTTGAAAGTTGCGGTAGGCGTGTCCGATGAGTCCTATCTCATGGATTGGACAAATTCATAGGATGCGAACGAGTCTGACCTATCGTTTTGTACGCATGGGACCGATTCTGCCTCTGCAGCACTAATATAAGGCTGTGTCTTGCCCTGAGAGCTCACTTGCCTGCACTGAATGCTCCATACAGACATCTCTGCTACCACTGCTGCGGTCTCTGTATCCTCTGGCTCCAAGGATGGCACGTACTGTGGAGAGGGCCCCAGCATTCACAGAGGAGGAAAACCAGGCCCTGCTGGACAGCCTCCTACCACAGTACAGCAAGCTGTATGGGAAACCAGGGGAGCAGGTGAGTGTGCAGTCCACATCCTCTCTCATTGTGCATCTTGTCTGACTAGCACTAATGGCATTGTGTGAAGCATTGGCTAGCATGTTCACTCTGTAGTTGTCACACCCAAAGTGTGCAGGTACCTGCACTGAACAGGTACTGTGCTGTGAGAGTGCATTTAGAGAAGGTCATAATACCCAGGCAATGTTTCCATGTTGGTGATGCAGGACAAGTGTCCATCCACATAGTTGCACTAACTGTGTACATCAGATGCCCTTGTGAATAGCACATGTTTCTCCAACTGTGTGATGCACAAACATGTTGTATGTGTGTTAATGGCCCTTTAACTTTGTCATCCTCACAGGTTGATGCCCATCAGAAACAGGAGATCTGGCTGACCATTGCCAGGGCAGTTCGATCTGTGGGGGTCCACAGGCGTCGCATCCGCAGCTGCCAGAAGAGGTGCCAGGACCTGCGTGGCTGGAGCAGATGCATTGCCAGAGTCCTGCTGAAGCTGTCACCTCCTCGCAGTAGGGGCGGACACCGGACCCTGACCCCCCACATGCGCCGGATTCTTCCAGTGGTCTTCCCTGACCTGGATGGGCTGTTAAAGGCCAGACAGCAGCAAGGAGAAGGTAAGTGCATGCCTTGTCTGTGAACTGTGTCTAACATGATCTTTGCATTCCTTCAGCCTGGTTACGCTACCGCAGTTTGTCTGTCTGCTTGAACTAGAATCATGTCCATTATTTCTGTAATGGCCCTTCCTCATCTGATACACAGGTGTGTCCCTTTCAGTCAGTGACATGTCTCACGGGGGGGCCTGCTGTTGTCCAAGGTTGATGTGGGGGACCGCATCTGCTACTGGCAGGATGTATTAGCCTTCAGGAGTGTGTAATTTATTGACATGTATCTACACATTGACAGATATGTGACATGCACTCTGTGTGGGCCATACATACGTGTCCTAGTCGATGCTCTGCCTCGCCATATGTGCCTGGGGTGTTAGCCACACACACATGCAGCATGTGTGACAATGTTGCGATCTCTGAAGTATGTCCATCATGTGTGTCACACATGCATGGACACATGCCTACTGTTCGGGCTAATCCCATGTTGCACATGGACCAGGTCAGGTATGTCTACTCCGGACATGGTGTACACTCAGTTTTCCTAATCATGTGTGTCAAAGTAAATTGGATGCATTGTGCAATGTGCAATCAGGTGTCAGCCTCTGTCTCATTGTGGAGTGGGCTGGCTTTTTAGACTCCTGGGGTGTCAATTATTTTTGGGTGGTCAGACAGCTGACATGTGGCTGTTGGATCTTCACGATGGGGTCAAACATAGGTGTGTAATCACTTGACTGTGCCTGATGGTGTTTCCAAAATTTAAGTGCAGACAGCTTTACTTCATTGTCATCAGACTGTGATGTGCTCATGTTGCCAGACTTGTGCTTGCTGTCACTCTACTGTGGCATATGTTGGAAATGGGATCATCATTTGCCTTAACATGTGGGTAGCAGTGGGGCAACATGTGCACTTGACAGATGCAGGGCTTATATTCCCCACAACTACATGATTGAGATACAGTGCAGACTGTTTGTTTTGTGATGCACTGCCCAAGTGACAGAAGGCAGCAATGACTGATTACCCAGACTGCCCTGAAGCATGCTGTTTAATTTGCTCTAGTGTATCCTGCAGTGATGGAAGTTGTCCTGCATGCACTCAATTGTGGCATCGTCCAGCAAGACATGAGCACATCATGGTGTGTGGTGAAGGAAGCATATCCATATTACTGACAATTACTTTGTCCATCCCTTTACCTGACACATGTACAAACTCAGTGGCAGGAGATGGTATATGTGTGTACTGACACATTCCCATCACAAATCCTGCAGTTCATGCAACTGTTTATGTGGTGCATGTGTACACAAATGAGTCGTGTCTGGCTACATGCACCAGACTGATGTCTCCAGGGACATGTAGGATATGAGGGGCATGGTTTGCTGGCAGACTGACATGTGTGTTTTGCAAATATGTGTCTGCACTTAAGAGTATTTACTGCAAATGATGCACAAACGTGCACTGTCATGTGCTGTTCTGACTGATGTGTGATGTCTATACAGGTGATTGATGTTTCTCTGTTTGCCCTGTTGATTTGCAGTTACATCTACGGACTCTGGAGGAGACAGCTCCACGGACCATGAGGAGCCAGAGCGCCAGACAGGGTCCGCTGCGGAGGATTCGGAGGGACCCAGTGGAACGGAGGGTGAGGGGGGCCACACTGAGGAGACCTCGGCTACGTCCACCTCGGCTGAGGAACACGCCAGCTTCAGTGATGACTCTCTTGTGGAGGCGGGTGCCAGCAGCCCCCAGTCAACACCTAGCAGGTCTGGCCCGCCACCATCTCCACCCTCCCTTCTGCTCCCTTCCAGATGTCCGTGGAGGCTCCCGTGTAAGGGAGCATGTCTCCTTCATGCCAGGCACTGCACCACCTGCCCCTGTCTCCCCTGCTGCCCTGAGTGTGGAGTCTGTGGACTTACTGAAGCAGCTCCATGTAGGTCAGACAGCGATGCTGAGTGTCCTCCATTCCCACACCAGTCTGTTGACACAACTGGTGTCCTTCATGGAGGGCATCTCATCAAGCATGTCTGCCCTACATCGGACCATTCAGGCCATGGCCTCCACACAGACGGCAGCAGTGTCCCTCATCCAACAGGCCCTCACCCCTGCTACCTCTGCCACATCCACAGTCACCACTCCCCTGCCTGTCCAACAGACACACACACCCGCACATGCACGCACCACATCAGGCAATGGCAGCACACAGACACGCATGCCAAAGTCTCGAGCCACTAGCACGCACACTCCGGGGACTGATGGCACACACACAGGGGATGGGTCACAGACACACATACAGGCATCCACATGCACTCCGCATTCATCAGATGCCTCTCCCTCCAAAACACCTTCCCTTGCCTCACCTACTGCCCCCACTTCCAAGCAGCTCTTCCTCTGTGACCTTGGCCTCTTCCCCACAGAACCATCTGCTCCAACTTACAGGGGGAAGAGGAAGTCACCCCGCACAGAGGGGAGTTCCCCTGCAAAATGGACACCCTCCCCCAGGCGCATGGACACTGAGGCCCCCACCTGCAAGTCTCCCCGGACCAGGAAGGGTAAGACACCACCAAAGGCACAGGCTTCCACCTCACACTCTCCATCCTGCAGCCCCCTGGACACCAATACACAGGTCCTACGGCCATTCCCTGTACCAGGTTCACCCACACACCCATACCGCATACCCAGGATGCTTAGGCCCCCCCCTTCCACATGCACTTCCACCCCCGCCTCACATGCTCAGCCTGTTCCTGCCACTGGTGTGGAAACCGTGTCTCCCCTCTCTGTCCTGCCCACCTCATCTGAACCCCATTTCACTCCTCTTGATGTTGGCACTGCAGTAGGAGGGGCATCCCACCCGTCTGCTTTGGGCACTGCAGTTGAGAGCCCGTCCACCACATCTGTCCTGCACACTGCAGTGGTGCAGGTTGACCCCACATCTGACTTGTGCCCAGCAGTGGTGACGGCGCCCACTGTGTCAGACACCTCCACTGCAGTTGCTGGCGTCACTCCTGCACCCACCACACCTCCCCTACCCCATTCTCCTGTCCCCTGATCCTGTCCCTGCAGTGCCTGGCCTGCCACTATGTATGCCCCTCCAAGGGGGTGCGATGCCCCTGGTCCATAGCAGTGCAGGCAATAAATGGATTACAAGTTTTCACCTGTTACCCTGGTTGGACTCTTTGATGGACTGGCCATTGGCCTTTTTGCATCGTGGCATGAACATTCATATATATTTTATTGCTGAATAAAGCCATTTTTGTTATCCAGTGGTGTTGCATATTATGTACATGATGTTGATGATGTGTATCATGAACTTGCTATTGTAATGGTGTCTGTGTTTGTGCTACGGCAACACTGCACTGTTATGTCTTTTCCCAGCCATTGGCAGTATGTTTTTGGGAGGTTTTACCCTAGTGTCCCTGTGTCTCCTGGATCATCGGCCTGCACATTCATCATGTTTGGTATCTCCCATTGCTGACATGATATGGAACTTGTTCACATAACATCTACAGTCTCCACAGGATTCCTTAGTGTGTGTGTCTGTTGGTGTTGATATGTGTGTATTCCTCATGGTGCTCACTTTGCACATTGTCTGACTGTTCACTGGAGTCATTGTCAAGGGTCATGGCCATTGCTTGTCTGCACATGGCAGGGGTGGTTCTTGTGATATACGGCAATATTTGCAAAACCAAATCTATGTTTGTATGTGACACAACCACTACATTGCCACAACATTGCTTGTGCAATTTGGACACGGACTCATGCATGCTGTTTTGGAGATGCTGCTATTTTCAGGGACACAATGACCTTTTGGTCACTGTGGTGATGGGGGGTTTATGTCCCATTACAACGGTGATCAGTTGCAGCAGGATATTAGTGACACACATTTGCATTTTGGGCACACATGTGTTGTGAGACACATTGTATGTCCACTGCCACATTCTGTGTTGTGAGCATTTGTCACATTAAAACATGCAATGTGGCAAAGATGGTAGAGGGGGTGGTTTGCTTAGTCTCCCTATGTGTGTGTATCCTGGTGTTGATGGGCATCGTGCCCCCTATGAGTGGGGATGGTCATTCAGATAGGCATCCACCCCCCTCTGGGGTGGACAATACTGTGAGTGATAGGCATCCACCCCCCTATGGGTGGGATATGCTGGGAGTGATAGGCATCCACCCCCCTATGGGTGGGATATGCTGGAAGTGATAATCATCCACCCCCCTATGGGTGGGATATGCTGGGAGTGATAGGCATCCACCCCCCTCTGGGATGGACAATACTGTGGGTGATAGGCATCCACCCCCCTCTGGGGTGGACAATACTGTGGGTAATAGGCATACACCCTCCTATGGGCTGGACAATACTGTGGGTGATAGGCATCCACCCCCCTATGGGTGGGATATGCTGGGAGTGATAGGCATCCACCCCTCTATGGCTGGGATATGCTGGGAGTGATAGGCATCCACCCCCCTATGGGTGGGATATGCTGGAAGTGATAGGCATCCACCCCCCTATGGGTGGGATATGCTGGGAGTGATAGGCATCCACCCCCCTCTGGGGTGGACAATACTGTGGGTGATAGGCATCCACCCCCCTCTGGGGTGGACAATACTGTGGGTGATAGGCATCCACCCCCCTCTGGGGTGGACAATACTGTGGGTGATAGGCATCCACCCCCCTCTGGGGTGGGCAATACTGTGGATGATAGGCATCCACCCCCCTATGGGGTGGACAATACTGTGGGTGATAGGCATACACCCTCCTATGGGCTGGCAATACTGTGGGTGATAGGCATCCACCCTCCTGTGGGCTGGACAATACTGTGGGTGATAGGCATCCACCCCCCTATGGGTGGGATGTGCTGGCAGTGATAGGCATCCACCCCCCTATGGGGTGGGCAGTACTGTGGGTGATAGGCATCCACCCCCCTCTGGGATGGACAATAATGGGAGTGATAGGCATCCACCCCCCTATGGGTGGGAAATGCTATTTGGGATAATCATCCACCCCCCTATGGTGGTGTTTCCTTTCGTGTACTCGTGACATTTTGGTGTGTGATAGGTGTCTGACTTACCTTCTGCGTCGTGCGCGTCGGTAACGATGGGCATACAGTATAGGGAAGACATGCGCGATTGGATACATGGCTGCTCCGTCTCGTCCCCATTGATCGTGTTCTGGCGCGACTCGGAGCTTTCATTCATACGCCTCATCCGGGTGCTGTGATGTGCTGGAGCCAGCGCCCTGTGCGACGCATATTGGGGACGCATCGTACTTGCGTATCCGGAAATTGGTTCGTTTGCGCCTCCGTACGACTCGCTTTCTGTGTTTCCTGAGACTGTTCGCTATTGACATAGTGCACGAATCGGAGCGGACGATTCGGTCGGAGATTTGCCTGTTATACGCATCGTACTTGCTGGTTTGTAGGAAAAAGCTCCGGATACGAGTCGGACGTAATGTAAACCTACGAATAGCATTGGGAAGGCACTTTTGGCGACATCGGAATCGACCCCTTAATGTTAAGGTGGAATCCCTTGTAGTGCTCCGCAGGCATGTCCTGTTTGCAGTAGGGAAATGGGTACAGGGCATGGCCATTGTCCTTGCCGTGGATCCAACACCTTTGCATCCTGTTTTAAATTATTTTACTTTTAACTGCAGATTCATGCGTGGGAGTGTTTTTGATCAGTTTTGCATTTCCGTTCAAGCCCTTGCCATACTTCTTTATTAGGTCACCCTGCCCCCTTATGGTCCCTAGAAAAAGAAAAATCCAGAATTGGCTCTTGAAAAATCGTATAGTCAGTGGCGGCTCCTCAGCTAAGGCAGAGGAGCGTCGCCCCACTGCTGAATACAAAAAATAAAATGATAATAACATTAGTTATTATCATTTTGTTTTTTGTATTCAACTTGCAGTTGAAGCCAGGCGGGCGTGGTTGGGCTCCCCGCGTCACAGGAAGAGGAGTGGTGGCGCACCTAGAGTGCGCATGACGCTTTGGCCGGCTGTCTTGGGCCGGCCAAAGCCTCATGCGCACTGTGCATGTTCTCCACCCAGGCTGCAGGAGAACATGCAAAGCCTGCCAGCCCCTGTCAGACCAATCACAACGCTGCTGTAAGGCAGCGTTGTGATTGTTCAGGGGATTCTGGGAGGCTGGGTGCTTCCTGCCGAGTGCGAGAGGAGGACGGAGAAAGAAGAGGGGGTGGCTGCGGTTGGTGGTATAAACGTAAGTGCTGTTTATCTTTTTTATTATTTCCCCCCTCCCTGCGTTCAACCACCCCTGTTTGGTAGCAGCCACTACTGATAGGTCTACTGGCCTCATAGTGCCTGATGGAACAAAAATATTCACTTCCTTTCAGCCAATTAGATTCAACCTCACATTTAAATTTTAGGTCGGCAAACCTGACCCTCAAAATATCTATACCTTTTTGACCCTCATTATTACAAAGAAAGAGCGCTGGATGTATTTTTAGTGAACCAAAGGAGAGTTGTGACTTGGCCCAAGCCCCAACTCTAATGCGGGTTGAGTATCTTTGTGTTCATCTTTTTTGTGCTTGCTTTTACCAAATGTTCTTCTGGGAGTTTGAGTTTTTAATGAAACTTTAGGGATCCATTCTAAAGCTCCCTCTTCTAGTAACCTGCAAGAGGCTTTTCCAGTATCAGTCTTTTGCGTATTTATATTATTTTTAAAATGTTATTTGTGGATTCGTCAAATGGGGCCTAAACTATCAGCACTGAAAATATGTCTTTCCAACAGATGATTGTTCTCAACCATAACTACAGAGTCACACTTGTGGACATTGAAATCTAGCACACTCACACAATAGCACTACTAAGCTAGGGTGAGATGACATTGTCCCTAAGGAACAGACACATCATCTTTTGAAATGTATGACTATATTTTGCTTCACAGTGTATTTATCTTCAAGGTACATAGATGTGTAGAACAGTAAATCTGCTCTTACTTATATACACTTACCTTCACAATATTGTGGTGGTAAATATGACGGCCACAATATCTTTGCTGCCGTATATTTTTGCACACAGTATTCACACATTCCTATTATATCTACACATTGACGAGAACTAGTGATGAGCTACAATTGTGGAGTAGTAAGTGATATATAAATCTAAGTTGAAGAGTAGCTGATTAGTGTTTCAGGAGCCCTGCTGAGGCCGGATACACGTGTATCTAGCACTAAGGATGCTTTAAGCGTGAGCACCACAGGTGACTGTGATTGTGGTGCACACAAGTAAATATATTCATTGGTTTACCAGGCGCCCAATTTGCTCAACCTATTGCTTGTAGCAGTGGGAGGCTCAAATCCTTTATTGGACTTGGCGCTTTTTGGCAAGTTCACCCCTAAACTTTTTGCCTTAAGTTCTGACATGGTGTTGGTGGTTTTAGGCCTCTGGGCACTTTAGCACTGTGGTCCAGTGTAAAGTGCGTGCACTCTCTGTGTATATTTGGTGAAGTTGGCCTGCCCTCCCATAGGAATGCATTGGGTATAAGTGTGTCCATGGTAATTCCTGGTATGAGAGGAGCAGCAGGGTCGAGTTTAGTATGTATGAACTCGTGAGAATAAATGCTGCGCAATGGTGTGCGCAGATGTATGATGACTGTTGGAGAAATGCCACTTTTAGAAGTTGGCATTTCTGTGTGCTATGTGTCTGCCTGCCTGATGTGAATTGCATGTCTGGCTTGTGAGTGACAGGGGCTGAGAGGTGTGTGTGGCTCCAGGAGGGGCAGGGTGAGTCAGCGCTGGGCTGAATAGGACACCTGGACTGGGAGTAGTGGGAGGAGTAATCCCCTGACTCTGAATAGGAGTGTGCCTGCCCTGTACAATGCTGGCTCCGCCCCCTGTGGTGTGTCTGATCACCTAGCCCCCACCTGACAAAGGGGAAGAGGAGCTTGGAAAACAAAGTGCTCCAAATCCCCCCTGAACCAGTTGCATCTGGTTCCCCCATGCCCTGCACTAAAGACAAAGGAAATGTTGATATAAATATAGGGGCTGTGACCCCATGATGTTGTTCAGTTCTTGTTCCTGAAACCTGCCGGGGCGTGCTGCTGCTGGGGCCCAGGGGAAGGGGGGGCTGCCATGAGGGCTTGCCTCCCTGGGCCCTGCATTGCCCCCTTTTTATCCCTGAGGACCTGGGAGACCTTTTGGCTAAGGAGTTGTGGCTCCTAGCGCCCTGTGAGCGCTCTTATTTTAAGTCTACTAGCACCTAAATGGAGGGGAGAGCGTGGGCTTCGCAGCGCGGCGCTGCAGCCCTTGGAGAAGGGAATCCCGTCGTGAGGGATTCCCCCGTGAGGCCGAGGAGCGGGTGCCCACCCCGCAATTTCGTGTTTCTAAGCGGGAGCCCATCCCGCTGTATATTTTTAATGAAGAGGGAGCCTACCCCTCATTGCCGCCAAGAGAAAGGAGGAAAGATTTCCGCCGCGATCCACGGCCCGCCTGGTTGTGGGCGGGGCCTTGCGGAAGGGCAGTGAGGCCAAAAGCACTGCGTTCGAAGACCCAGGTGGGAGCCTACCCCGCACTGGGACGTGCTGCCGAAGAAGTCTGGAGCCTTGCGGGCTCCACATCCAAGTCCCGGGTCCCAGGAGGGGGCCCGGGTGAAGTGAGGAGCAGGCGAGGCGAAGCACACGAGGCCTCCACCCACAAGAGAGGAAGTCATCTGGAGCCTCGCGGGCTCCAGAGGAGAAGTGGGGCCGGTCCAGCCGCAGAGCGAAGAGGAGACCCGAGGAGACAGAGCGGCACCAGTGAGTCCCGGTGAGTGTGGGCTCGAGTTGTGTGGTGTCGATCACGGCACAAAGTCTGAGCGACCCCGCCTGGCAGCGGGCTGCTCCAACGAGGGGGGCACATAGTTGGCGAGGGCCCAGAGGGGCACGTGTCCCCCCCCAGCATAGCGAGGCACATTGTCGGTGCCTGAGTGGTCCCGCAGGAGAGCGGGCCACTCCAACAAGGGGGCATCTTTGTTTTTAGAGCCCGTGGGGGTCCTGAGGGCACAGAGGTGCCGGGCCCCCTTCACGAGTGATGTCACAGCTACGCCGCCGTAGCAAGCAGCTGCCACGTGGGCGCATTTGTTCGTAGGGCCCAGGGAGGGGTCCAGAGGGCCCTGAGGGGCCCATGCCCATTTGGCCACATTTTTGCAATAGAGTCCCTGAGTGGGACAGGAGGTACAGTGGTGCCAGGGCCTTCACTTGATTCACAGCTGCGCAGCACTTAGTGCAGCTGCCACAGTTCTTTCGGGGCATCTTTGAGAGAGATAGGAATGAGATACACTCCTTTGCCCCAGCGCAATGGCGCACTTTGGATTCTGCTGCCTTGGCAGCAGCCCTGACATTTGGGACATAGGGCATTTGAGCCCCTTTGAGAAGGCCAGTTGGACTGTGAGGTTCATAGGGCGTCAGGCCCTAATGTGATTTATGTGGTGCTAGGAAATGTGATTCATGTACTATGATTTACGCACCCTGTGTTATGCCTCTAACTGGTTTATGTATGAGGTTATTTGCATACTGTGGTTTATGCTAGTGCGATTATTCTCTACTGTGAGTTATGCCCCTAATGTGAGTTATGCTTAGGAGGTTAGGGTCTAATGCGTTTAGACTTATGAGATGATTGCATAATGTGTTTATGCTGGTGAGGTTGGCGCAGAATGTATTTCACGCCTAAATGTGATACTGTGCATAATATGGTTTATGTTACAGGATGATGCCGAGTACAGTGTTTGCCAGTGATTACTGGTTGTGTTCTACGTTTATGATATGTCCTACATTTACTAAGTTCACTTTGTGATGGTACTGACAGTGGTCCAGTTGGCCCCGACAGGTGTACATAATCCCTTGTAGATATTGCCTAGTGCCAGGTGGCACAATGTATATTATGTGAGTTCTATTCTAATGTGTTATGAGAATACAAAGGCTATTTTTGATATAACCTTGTGTGGAGTTCCTTTTGTGGTGTGCCTGGGATGTTGTTGCTGTGTGCGTGCGCAAACGCTTTACACATTGCCTCCGGGATAAGCCTGACTGCTCGTGCCAAGCTACCAAGGGGGTGAGCAGGGGTTATCTTCGGCGTGTAACTCCCTCACCCTGACCAGAGTGGTGATCTCTGCCTGGCTTTGGCGCAAGCCTTAGCCAACCAGAGATCCCATTTCTAACATCCATCCATTGTGTAGAATTAGTGCTGGCATAAAGGCATGACTGGAGCTGGATACAGATAGGAAGATGGACCAGACTCACAAGTGATGGCAACCAGGAACAACAACACATCACATCAGATATTCTATGTATGCAATACTCTGGTGTGGAACAAACAAGCAAATATGTCCTGGAGACAAACAGAAATATAGCAAATCACAAATCTGTACTGAGGTTGCACAATGGCTGCGACGACGGGCAGGAAACCAATGAGTTTGTGGCACAGCAGCATTAAGCCTGAAACCAGGTGCAAACTGAAACAAATCACTGTCTTCTGAATGCAGGGAAGTCATTGCAGCTGGTGTCAAGGCAACAAGCTACAAAGGGTGGCACATCACTCAGGAGTCCAGGCGCACAACCTGACAGCTGTACTAGAAGATCTCAGGAGAGGGGGTGTCCAAGAAGGGACCCTTCAATTAAAGCAGATGCATTCATTAGCTGTCCTGCCAAAGGCAACCACCAAGTAGGGGAATTAAGAGACAAATCTACGGTCAGGAAAGAAAATGAGGTTGAAAGAGGCACTGCCAAATCGTGTCACTGGCAAGGGGTGGTGAACGTTGAGTGGAAAACACAACAAACAAGTATTGGCAAATTCAACCTGTTTGGCACACAGAGAGTATGTGTTCATGCACACAGGGCAGCACACCATCGGGCAACTATTTTTAAAATCCATTAGGCCGAGGCATCGATGCACACTGACCAACAGTTCTGCATACCCCTGAGCACATGGGGGAAGAGGGTTACGTGCATCAGCAGAGCGCAAGATGTTGAACATCAGGTGGGATAAGGCCTTGTGCATTAGGGGCACGCTGTAATGTATTCATGGGGCAGTGAGACAGAGAAGCACCTCAGAGGTGAACTGAGTGATGCGCCTCAGAGGAGCACGCGTGGTGTGCCTCTTGAGAGCACTAAGTGGTGATACTCACCGGAGCACTCTCTGATGCATCTCAGAGAAGCACTGGGTGATGCCCCTCTGGGGAGGACTGGGTGATGTGCTTCCCAGGAGCACTGGGTGGCCTGACACAGATGAGCACTGTGTGCTATGCAACAGTATAGCACGGAGTGTTGTGCATAAGACGAGCACTAGTTTCGTGCATTTGGGGAGCACTGGGGGGAGCAGATCAGACGCACTGATGTCACATGGTGATGTGCAGCAAAGCGCTGATTAAGAAGCGGAGGCAAAGCACAGTGCAGAGTCTGTTATGCAAATAAGAGTTGGGTAAATAGTGGAGTGTTGATGAGTTTTTGATGGGGATTTGCTCCTAGGCTACCTGAGCTTATTAGGTAGAGTGTAGGTTGACCAAATGTCCTAGTTGTAAGGCCCTTCTCTGTCTAAACAGGAAAGTTGCTGTTGGACCTGGCATCTTTTGGTGTGATTTCCCCTGTCTTTTTGCTTCTGACCTCCTGGTTTTGACTGTGTGCTGCATTTCGTTTTTTGCTAGTTTTAGGACTCTGGGCCCTTTATCACTGCTGACCAGTGCTAAAATGCAAGTGCTCTCCATGTAAATTGTATTGGTGATTGATTTATCCATAATCGGCATATTTGATTTACTAGTACGAACCTAGTAAATTGCACCAGGTGTGCCCAGAGCCTGTAAAATTAAATGCTACCAGTGGGCCTGCAGCACTGATTATGCCACCCACGAGTAGCCCTGCAAACATGTCTCAGACCTGCCACTGCAGTGTCTATGTGTGCAGTTTTAAACTGGCAGGTGCACCCACTTGCTAGGCCCAAGCCTTCCCTTTTACTATATGTATACCCCTAAGGTAGGCCCAAGGCTGTCCCGTGGTCAGGGTGCAGCGCATTTAAAAGATAGGACATGTACTGTTGTGTATCACATGTCCTAATAGTGAAATACTGCTAATTTCATTTTTCACTATTTCTCCCTTAGGGTAACATGGGGTTTGCCTTAAAAAAAACCTTTAAGTGTAATTTCCCATTTGGAGCAGATGGAGATTTGGAGTTTGGGGTCTCTGAACTAACAATTTAGAAGTACATATTTTGGTGAAGTTGGTTTTAAAATGTGTGTATGAAAATGCCACTTTCAGAAAGTGAAAAGAGTAGTGGAATGCACTCCTGATTAATGCTTAATTTAAACAAGTAGACAATTCTTCAATGGTGCATTTTTTTGCGTGCAAGCCAGAAGTGCGCTATGTCCCAATAGCACATCAATATATATCACAACTGCCTGGTGCGTCGTCACGCACCAGCTTCATGTTGCACTGCCATTTCGTTCCAGTCTCCACAAGAACAAGAAACTTGAAACCAATGTTCATCCAGGTAATCCAGGTTTATTCAAAATTTTTCAAAATTCTTTATTTCCATTTTCAAAACAGAGGCACCATGATTCTGAGCTTCAAATGCCTGAGAAATGCCCATCCAGGCCTTTATCCCACAGCACGACAGAAATCACTTTAAATCCTGGGCGACCATGATGGTATGAAAACCCAATGCATTTCGGGCCGATAGCCCTTCTTCAGGAGTAACTAACATAAAGACAACCCCTAAGAAACGTGGTAATCTAACGCGTAAAAGGACAAGCCTACAACATCCATCATGCACTGTGTCAGATAACAACGATAAGAAACGTGCTTGGTGGGAAAAACGTGCTTAATAAGAAAAAACCATGCTTACAAAGAAAAAAGTTGTGCGCTGTGTGCAAAATGAAAATCAGATGTCCAAGAAACAAAAAAATCACGTGTCCCAAGCCAAAGTAAACCATGTGTACGTCCTTAAACTCACTATAATCATTGTGCAGTATGTCTAACCACTCCCCCATGCTGTGCTCTATAAAAGAAAACTCCTACGAGTGAACCAGACAGGAAAAAGACCTCAAAATAAAGTGTCATATAATACGAGCAAGCCTTAGCTAAAACCGTGCCAAACTGAACTAAAAACAAAAGCTTCGTGAAGAACTCACGTGGTCCCCGATGTAAAACCTCAAAACACAGTAGCCCAACGCTGTGTTCCGCCGCATTGCCTACGTGAAAACAATGAAATCATGTGTAAAGTGAAACCGCTCCTTTTAAACCCATGGTGAACTCCCCAGGTGTAAACAATCACAATAAGTGGCTCTCTAAAAAAACATGGAGAAATCATGGCAAAATCAACCGAGCAAAGAGGAAAACATACAAAGAGTGCCTGTACTAAAACTGTTCATCCATATCCTATCCCTGCCAGAAAACTAAATGAATACATGAAATTTAAACAGGAAGGTAAAAATCAACATTTAAAAATTCTGCAAGAGCAATAAAATGTATTGAAAGTCTCAAGTCCTCTGCTCGGTTGATTTTGCCATGATTTCTCCATGTTTTTTTAGAGTGAGTTCTTCACGAAGCTTTTGTTTTTAGTTCAGTTTGGCACGGTTTTAGCTAAGGCTTGCTCGTATTATATGACACTTTATTTTGAGGTCTTTTTCCTGTCTGGTTCACTCGTAGGAGTTTTCTTTTATAGAGCACAGCATGGGGGAGTGGTTAGACATACTGCACAATGATTATAGTGAGTTTAAGGACGTACACATGGTTTACTTTGGTTTGAGAAACGTGATTTTTTTGTTTCTTGGACATCTTATTTTCATTTTGCACACAGCGCACAACTTTTTTCTTTGTAAGCATGGTTTTTTCTTATTAAGCACGTTTTTCCCACCAAGCACGGTTCTTATTGTTGGTATCTGGCATAGTGCAAGATGGATGTTGTAGGCTTGTCCTTTTACGCATTAGATTCCCACGTTTCTTATGGGTTTTCTTTATGTTACAGTTACCCCTGAGGAAGGGCTTTCGGCCCGAAATGCATTGGGTTTTCATAACATCATGGTCGCCCAGGATTTAAAGTGATTTA
Source organism: Calotriton arnoldi (assembly GCA_963921515.1). NCBI lineage: Eukaryota > Metazoa > Chordata > Amphibia > Caudata > Salamandridae > Calotriton > Calotriton arnoldi. The sequence continues at coordinate 6,255,124 of CAWUFW010000025.1, read as the reverse complement.
TGTCGTGCTGTGGGATAAAGGCCTGGATGTGCATTTCTCAGGCATTTGAAGCTCAGAATCATGGTGCCTCTGGTTTGAAAATGGATATAGAGAATTTTGAAAAATTTTGAATAAACATGGATTACCTGGATGAACATTGGTTTCAAGTTTCTTGTTCTTGTGGAGACTGGAACGAAATGGCAGTGCAACATGAAGCTGGTGCGTGACGACGCACCAGGCAGTTGTGATACTTTCAGAAAGTGGGCATGTTCTTTCTTAACTGTTATGTGCCTCTGCCTGTCTGTAGAATCCACATCTGGGTTAGGATGAAAGTTGGGCTCTTGTGCATTTACTCTAGCAGTCACACAAAGGGAGCTGAGGTGTGCCTTGCTAATCCTAATGGCAAATGACCAGGCTTATGGGCCTCCCTTGTCTAGAGTGTTGGGAGGAGTTGTCACTGACACATGAATAGGACTCTGCCTGTCCTCACACAAAGCTGTCTCCACCCTCCTGTAGTGTATCTGGAGCCAGTTCAAAGAAAGGCAGGGTCTTGTGCACTACAAAGACTTCCCTTTGAAGTTTCCCTACTTCAAAGGCAGAAAGGGGTATGAATATTGTACCTCTGACATTCTCAAATCAGAACACTTCTGGACTAAGGACTTCTGCCAGGAAGAAGAGCTGGATGCTACAGGAAGAACTGCCACTCTGCCTGTTGCTTTGTTGGGCTGGCTGCTGCTTCTGTGCTGAGAGAGAAAGGACTGGACTTTGCTTTCTATATCCTGAATCCAAGGTTCTCCAAAGGCTTGTGCATGCTTGCCTCCTGTTGAGATGTCTCAGGGCCATCAAGACTTCACCTGCATCTAGCTAACAGCACCTGGACTTCTCTTCGGGGTGTCCTGATTGCCAACTGGTGTCAATTTCAGTTGGAGGGCCCTTGGAATCGTGTGGCTGGTGCTGCAACACAAGAAAAGGACCATTGACGCCGTCAGTGACATACACTGCAGCCCTGGTGTTGCCGACGACAGCAACGTATCAATGCTGACTTCGTAAAGTGCATGACGCACCGCCCCGACTTGCACCGCAGCCCCAACCTCTCCAACGACGGCGTGCCACTGCCTGCACCAGAGCAGAGGGCACCGCTCAAGAAGAGCACGATGCACTGACCTGACTTACAAAGCAGCCCCAATGCCTGCTGATGCCTCAATCGTACCATTGCGGAGTCGATAACCGACGTGGGTGACCTCCTGAACTCATCAACACCGCACCGTTGGAAGGAACCGACGCTTCGCCACTGATGCTGCCTCACCTCCCTTGTAACAGTAAGGAACCAACGCCTCACCTCCTCTGCGTAGTAGTAAGGAACAGACACCTCACCTCCCATGTGGCAGTAAGGAACCGACGCCGCACCGGCACCAGTGACGCCTCACCTCCCCGACTTCGTACTACATCTTTGTTTTCATCGCTTTCAAGGTACTGTTACTGGAGGGTTCATGTGACTCCGTAACTGGCCCCCACTTCTTGTTGTTGGCGCCAAACTATTGGATTAGTACCTGTCACGACACCGAGAGAGCCCCGGTTGGAGCTATTGTTTTCTAGGAGCTATATTTATAAAGTAACCTTTTTTAAAGTGATATCTCGATTTGTGCATGTTGAATTTTTGTCTTGTTTTTTTCAGATAAATATTGGCTATTTTTCTAAAATGATGTGGACTCATTCTTTAGTGTTTTCACTGTGTTACTGTGTGTATGTGTACAAATGCTTTACACATTGCCTATGAGATAAGCCTGACTGCTCGTGCCAAGCTACCAAGAGGGTGGGCAGGGGTTATCTTAGCTGTGTGACTCCCTTACCCTGACTAGAGTGAGCTTCCCTACTTGGACAGGGTGCAAATCACTGCCAAATAGAGACCCCCTTTTTAACAGTTGCAATAAGATATCACCCGTTGATGCATTAGCTGTCAGCTGTGACACATATTCTAATGCCATGGGAAACAGGAAGAAGCAGGGCAGGAAGGAGGGCCACCTGGTACCCGAAGCCAATCAAAAGCCTCAGCTTGAGGGGCCTTTTTAAGGTCGAATCAGACAAAGAAAGCGACCCCTCACCAAAGCAAGACTTCTGCAAAACAAGTGTTCGAATAAATGTTCACAAGTTCTCCTGCTGGAGCTCTAAGGTGGTTGCATGTAGAGACACCTTCAAATTTCAAAAAGATAAAGAGAATGAACTTTTACCTGTATGTTACAAGGCCAAAGCAATCCAAGCTTGATTGTGATATACTTCCGGTAGTATCAAATGTCCCCAACTGTAGGCAGGTAGCAAAGGTTAGCACATACACCAATTGAGGACATCTTACAACTAAATCCCTATCTAGCAAAACAAATTCCAAGTCAATTTTTGTGTCAGACACCAGTTAATAAAGTAAGTAAGTAAAAACATTTGTAGAGCACACAAATGCCGAGGCGTCTTGGCGCTTATTGTGACGTGTACCAAGAACTACTCAGAAAGGAAGATATAGTAATCTTACTTAGGCGGGAATAGCCAGATCTTAAGCATTTTCCTGAACTGGAGTCTGTTTGGTTGCAACCTAGTAGTTACTGGCAGCATGTTCCAAAGCTTAGCTGCCCGATGAGAGAGGCTTCTTCCCCCCATCTAGCCCTTCGAATTTTAAGGATCTGAACCAGTCCTTTGCTGGCTGATCCCAGGTCATGCCATGGGACATGCCAAAAGAAGAGTTTCTGTAGGTCCAGCGCGCCATCTCCCCCCCCCCCCCCATATAGTGCCTTATGCACCAGACACAGAGCCTTAAATTCAATTCTTTGCTGGACCAGGAGCGAATGGAGGTCCCTAATACTGTTGGAGATAGAATGGAATTTCGGGATGTTGAGCAGTACCCGCGCTGCGGCATTCTGCAAGGACTGGAGTTTTAGTAGTTGACGTTTGTCAATGCCCAGAAAGAGTGCATTGCAGTAGTCAATTCTGGAAAGAATTAGGGCGACTACCACAGCTTTTCTGAGTTCTTGAGGAATGAACGGGAGAATTTTGTGCAAGATCTTTAGGAGGAAGAAGCATGAGGAAGTCAGGAGGTTAATTTGAGAGGCAAAATTGAGCTGATCATCAAACATGACTCCCAAATTTCTGACCTTCTCAATGGGGTCAGGACAGCATCCAGCCTCCTCTGGCCACCACCAGTGGTTCCAGAGTGATGGTCCTTTACCGAACTGCACTACCTCGGTTTTATCTGTATTCAGTTTAAGAAAATTCAGATGCATCCAGCCAATAATATGCTTCAGACAGTTATGAAACTTCCCAGCCACTTTTTCTGCACTAGATAATATGGATATAACTCTCTGAGTGTCGTCGGCGTAAGACACCAACGAGAACCCATGCACTTTGATCAGCTTAGCTAGAGGAGTAACGTAGATGTTGAACAGAGTCGGGGTCCGTCCTGAGCCTTGAGGGACTCCACACGGGAGTGAGAAAACATCCGATGCGAGGTTACCCCAGCACAGCTTCTGTTCTCTAGAGGTAAGGAAAGAAGTGAGTAGGGCTAGAGCCGTCCCCTTATTCCGACTGCCTTCAGCCGCTGCATTAATACCAGATAGTTGACAGTATCAAACGCTGCTGAAAGGTCAAGTAGGATGAGGACGGCCCTGCCTCCATTGTCAAGCTGTTTATGTATCTCCTCGGTGGCCATGACTAAGGCTGATTCTGTCGAGTGGTATGGTCTGAAGCTGTGTTGGGTGGTGTCTATGAGGTCGTTTGAACCTAGCCTACCAGTTCTTGATTGATGGATTTTTCTAAAACCTTAGCCGCAAGATATGGGCAGGTAGTTTTTGACTTCTGTGGGATCTAATGAAGGTTTTTTTTAAATGGGCAGTATGCAAGCTTTCTTCCAAGAAATGGGAAAGGTACCTGATATCAGTATGTTATTCAGAAGTGGGGCCAATTGGGCACTAACCCTTTCTGAAGCCATGTGAAATATTGAGGGAGGACATGGGTCTGACGCGGAGCCTGATTTGATGGATAACAGTAGATCATTTACTCTCTCAGAGGTTAACGGAGAGAAGCCTGACAATTGACAGGTAGTAGGCGTATCAGCTACAGCATACACTATTAGTATCTTGTTAGCAGTGTCTGGGGCATTTTCTGCGAGCTCCTTGTAAACTGTTTGTACTTTTGTCAGGAAATAGCTGGCCACTTTATTACAGAAGGCTTGATCCGGAGAGAATTGATTCTCCCACTGGAGTTTGGACAGGAAGGTGACTGTTTTAAAAAGCTCTCTAGTTGAATTTTTTGCTGCCTCTAATTTGGAGGTAATATTGTTATTTTTGGTGGTTATAATTGCTTATTTATATTCAGCTAGGGCTAGTCTATAATTAAGTTTTCCCTGCTCACTGTAGTCTAGCCTCCAGGTGCGTTCTAGGCACCTACTGTCGCGATCTCCACTCACCTGAAAGCCAGGAACCGCGGAAACGGAGATAGTCCTCCCTCTCACCCCAAGACCAATCCTCCACACTAAATGAAATAGCCCGGGCGATTGGTCTCAAGTGGAAAAGGAAGAGGGATACTGTGTATGTGGGAGAAGTCTTCGGCACCGCAGAATGGCAGGGTTACTCAGGGAAGACCAGGATGGGATGAATGGCACATCTTTCTAGGACGAGGGCGTAAACACTCACTGGAAGACACAACCATACAAAACACGTGTAAGAGGTAGGATTGGAAAAGGGTAGCACACATCAACAGACATTCCCCCCCTTTCATACAGCTCCCTGCTTCCCCTCCTTTCCCTTTCTTAAACTACTCACCCTCTGAAAAGCATCCAAGAGCTGTAGAGGGAGTAAGTGGGAAAGGACCCCTATTGCTAGTCATAGGGGGAAGGAATCCCAGGAACAAGGTAGCAGAGGGTTCAGAGTTTGTAGCTGGAACAGGTAGCACTGTCATGGTTATATCAAGGAAATACAAAGTAAAATCTGTCCCTAAAGTGTAGGCTGGAGAGTCTCGAATGTGCAGGTATACCAATGAAAATAAGGAGCAGAGATCAAAAGAAAAGCGAGTGGTAAAAATACCTGACTCACTGAGGATAAGGGATCAGCAGCTCCCTTTCAGGCACGTGGGTGAGCGCAGCGGTCCTGCTGGACTCATTACTTATAGTCATAAGAGGAGTACCGCTCCTGCGGTCTCCACTTCAAGCAAAAACAGAAGGTGAGTATCCACAAACAGAAAGGGTAGACAATGCTCCTGCGGTCTCCAATTGTAGGCAAAGAATAATGGTGTATCGAGAAACAGAAAAGGGAGGCACCGCTCCTGCGGTCCTCACAAGGCGCCGGGAATCCGCTCTTCACGAGCGCTGAAACGTAAAAACATGTCACGACTAGGAACCACTCCAGCGGTTCCTCCACAGCGAAAAGGATGTACTCGGTAGGGCGCTGATACACCCGGGAGAGCCTGTAAGCAGCGGAGGTCCTTCTCCCAGGACCCGGAAGCAATATCCAATAAAGCCAAGCACCTTGGTAACGGAAGACGCTCGTCTTAATAGGCGAGCGTTTCCCACGTGACCGGGGACATCTTTCCGGCAGGAAAAGGAGAGAGCAAAGCAACAGAGCGCCGACAACCTTCACCGGAGAGACATTGGCAAAGGAAGGGCCATTCGCACCAACTCACACGCAACCCACTAAGAGGAATCAGGTAAGAGGCGGCTTGCGGTGACCCGCCCCGGGATATGTGTAGCCCCTATGCAGTCCGGGTGGTAACACCTACACTGTGATTTAATATTTTTAACTTCTACACTGTACCATGGAGCTGAGGCTTGATTTCTACATTGTTTGGTATATTTTTCTGGGGCCAAAAGTTCAATAGCTGATCTGATCCAGCCGTCGACGTTATCAGCAGCCATGTTATTATCGTGGACCAACCGAGGGGAATGTTTAACAAGGGCCTCTTCTAGGTTGGCTTTGTTAATTTTGTGCCACTGTCGGGTTTTAGAAGGAGGCAGTTTGTTTTGTTGGGGGACTTTGTTCCCTGGAATAAGAAGTTTAAGAAGATGGCCTTATGATCGGTCCAGGTCAATGGAAGTATTTTTTCCAAAGTAAAGTTTGGGTTATTGGTAAAGATACCATCTAATGTTTGATGGGCCTTATGTGAGGACTCCGTAACAATATGAGAAAGCCCAAAAGCTGCCATATTATCTAACAGAAGGGATGTGTCTGCATTGGTTCCGCATTCTAGGTGGTAGTTGAAATCTCCAAGTACCGTGAAAGTGGGGGCATCTATGCATGATTCCATGAATGTTTGGAGAAATTGTGTAAATGGGGCCCTAGGCCCTGGCGGCCGCTATAAGAGTTGTCCAGGGAAGGATAGAGTGTTCTTAAGTTTGAAATTGAAGGTCATAGCTTCTACTCCCAGATGCTGGATGGGATTCAATGTAGCTTTCAGGCTTGAGCGGTAGATAATTGCTATGCCTCCTCCCCTTTTCCCTTCTCTGTCTACACTGGCCAGTTTGAATCCTGCTGGTAGTGCCACGATCCAGTCGGGCTCAGAGGTTTCGTTGGCCCAGGTTTCCATTAGGAAAACCAGATCAGGATTGGAGGTTTGTATCAAGCACTCAAACTCGTATTTGTGCTCGATTAATGATCTGGTATTTAGCAGAATACAGGTTAGCGATTTGCTTGTGGGGTCGAGGGAGTTGTTTTCCCTCTTTGTGAGGTTTGGTGTATGTGCCTCTAAAGACACGGCTAATGGGACACTTACCAAGGGGGAGAAATTGCATACATTTATCAACATGAACGGTTATCCCTCTCCCTCTCCCATAGAGGGGAATTACAGCACTTACTTTTGTTAAGTGCAAGTAGTTGTTCCCGTGAGTAGACATGGTATAGAAATTACCAGGGGCCCTGGCGCATGGCGCATTCCGGGCACTGATGGGCGCAGACGGGCGTGCCGGCGGCATGGTCACTTCAGCATGCAGTTTTATGTCCCTGCGTGCCCAAACACTAACCTCTAATGTCGTATTCTAGTGGCGGGCCAGCTCTTACTTACGGGCACCACACAAGCAGTTTAAAAACAAACAGTTTAGGGCAAAGTGCAACAGTGCAAATCTAAAACAGTGGATATGCGGGAAATCGCTGCTTAGTGAGCCTAAGTTTAAAAATTAATCCTCGGTAACGCTGTGCGGTCGCGTCATCCTGCGATTTTATGTCCCTGTCTGCCCAAACCAGGGTCAGCGCTAGGCATGGGCAGTGTGGGCAGCTGCCCAGGGCCTCGCGCTCTGCCAAAAAACAGGGGGCCCGCGTCACTGTGAAAGGCCACACTTTCACAATTAGCCAACCTATTCCTACAGGGCCCCCTGCCCCACCCGATCACATTACGTCTTGATCTTGCTGGTCAGGGCGTGGTGACATTCATGGGGGTGCAGGGGTGGGGGAAGGTACAAACAGAATGGGGGATGGCACACCAGCTGGGCCAGCAATTATGTTGGCTCGCATTGTCAGGGGCGGGGCAGCGCCTCTGTTAAGTACCAGACATTCTAGGCGCCAGAAGGCCCCTTTGTTTCCAGGAGCAGCCGGACACAGGTAAGAGGAGGTGGGTGAGGGAAGGAGGGGGCAGCCAGATCAACTGGCTTTTGTTAACCTTAACCTTTCTTTGTATGTAAACTGCCGTGTTTTGGGAAGTGCCTCCTTACTGTTTCAAGGCCCAGGGGAGGGGGCCTCCCCTCCCTGGGCCTCAAAGCACTGGATCAAGCTGCAAGGTCCAGGTGTGGGGGCCCCCTTCCCTGGGCCTTGTAGCAATTATGTAGTGCCTAGGTTGGATTGGGAAGGGAGGTATTCGGCCGGTGCGAGAGGCCCAGTCCCTGAGGCTTGAGTGGGCCGTTTTTTTTTCTCATTTAAGTTCAGGCTTGCTCTGCTGCTGTGAACTCGAGAGGCCTCAGCAGCCCCTTCCACGGCCCATTTTCATATAAAGAATTTGTTTTTAGATTTTCCTTGAACAGCAAAAGAACTGAATGGATATTTGGCATTGATTTAATTTTGAATGTTGAATCTTGACGCTCCATGTAAAGCAAGCATTTACAATGCAATAGGTCTCACATTTATGCGAGTTTGAACTATTGACATTGTAATTGACAATGTTTTGGTTTTAAAAACATAAATAAAAGGCATTGTCATTTACAATGCTAATAGCTTAAACTCTCGCAAATGCGAGACCTATTGCATTGTAAATGCTTGTTTCCTTCTGGCACTCCGAGCGCTGCAGAAGGAAAGTAAAACTACAGGTCCCAGAATGCACATGGTGTGAGGCAACTATAGAGCTCTTAGTATCTGCTTGATGCCTGCCCAGTAAGTCTAGTTAAGCATATTAGTTGCAGAGAGAGCCAGTGATAGCACTGTCCACCTTTGGAGCTGAAATCATCCATAACAATTACTCAGTGAGAATTATCATGACATACTCATCCTCCTGTGTAACCTTTGACCCAATGTGTGTCTGCCTTGCATGACACCTGGCACTGCAAGTGAGAGACCGACTTCACCTCTCCATTAATTTTAGAACTTCCAAAAACTCTTATTTTGCAGCCATATTTAGGTATTATGTCCCTTGTGGTTCTCGCTGAGTCATGGATTTGGAGCCTGTGGTCCCAGACCAGTTATCTGATCTGCAGAAATGTGCTTTGCCTGAGGCTTTTTGTCTGTAATTTTAAAAAAAGAGAGAGAAGTCTGATAATACCATCTGCATGTCTGTATTAAGCGGTTATAGTGAAAAGACGCACGATGTAGCATGCAGCCTTTCAATGAAAGAGGCACAAATAAAACACACCCAGCCAGCAGTGGTCTGCAGTAGTTTATTTATAGCTGGCAGAACATTTTCAAAGAGCAGTCAGTGCTTAATTTATAACAACATAAGTGCCAGGGCTCTCATCAGGAGGCCACTGTAGCTTGCACCTCACATTTAACCGTGCTCCGCAATAAAAACACAGAATTCATGCAAAAACTCCAATTCTGCCATGTAGCAGAGTTAGCTACTGCACCCACAACCCTTTGATAAAACAACTTTACCTTTAGATGCTAATAAACATATAACCAATTCACAAAAGTGAGCTTTGAAAAATATCAGGCAATGAGAGAGGTGATGATTTTGGGGTCCCCCCTAACCTAGGAGGAGGACCAAGCAGATGCCTTGAACATAAAGAGCATATCATGCTGAACGATTCGGTGTTGGTCTCATCCTCCTAGGACCACCCCAAGCAAAGTTATGGGCAAAAATACAATGCCAACCAAAGGCCCAGCAAAGCATTATGGGGCGAGATTCTAGAGTGCAGTGAATATTATAGTATTAGCTCTCAGCTGAGCCAGGAGAGCCCCTGGGGCTTGAGGAATGTTTTGATATTGGATACTATAATATTCACAGCACTCTAGAATCTTGTCCCATAACGCTTTGCAGGGCCTTTGGTTGGGATTGTATTTTTGCCCATAACTGTGCTTGGGGTGGTCCTAGGAGGATGGGACCGCCACCGAATCGTTCAGCATGATGAGCTCTTTGTGTTCAAGGCATCTGCTTGGTTCTCTCCCTAGGTTAGGGAGGACCCCAAAATCATCACCTCTCTCACTGCTTACTATATTTCAATTTTCACTTTTGTGAGATGACTATATGCATTTTAGCATGTAAAGATAGAGTTACTTGTTTTATCAAAGGTATGTGAGGTTCCTGTTTTATTAATTGGGATAAGATGGAACGAAGCGGTGTTCCCACCCTTACTCACCGCCCGCCACTCTGCAACAAGTGTGACATCAGGCCCCCCAAGGCTATAAGAATGGCTTGGGTGGCAGGTAATAATAATTTTTAATGTATATTGAATTAATAATTAACTGTTGTTGTGGCCATCTCTAAATTAGATAGATAGCGCCACCTTGTGGCAGACTGTCACAAGCACCAGAAACCAGCAGGCCCAAATTAAGCACTGGCAGAGCTGCTGAAAACATCTGGAGTGATCACGGCATATTGAATTCTATGACCAACTATTCCACACACTGCCATGTCTGCGCAGGGCTCCCTTAACAGCATTATAGGCCCTCGTGCAAAGCAGTGCACTGGGCCCTGCCTACACAACCACTCTCAGGAATAAAAATGTTTAAAGGATAATCAGTGTTAAATTCTGGTCTGCATGGGGGCCCTATGCTCGTGGGGTCCTCAGGCACCTGCCCAGCATGCCCATGCATTGAGGGCACTGTGTCTGGGGTCTCATGGTTGACAGCACTGGTCCTCAGCGCTCTCTTTACTTTTACACAATGCCTGCTGCAGCTGTTTCTGTGGTCGTCGCTGGAATTATGTAAATATGTCTTTTTGGTATTTGTTATGAGTTTATGAAGCACAGCATCCACCCTTGGGCTTTTTGCTGCAGAGTCAGCAAACGGTTTACAGGTAGAGGGCTTAATTTGAAGTAGGCGTTTGAAGCCTCCCTGGGTTTAAGGAGGGATTCTTCCCAGCGTGGTGACAAGGGAGTAGACTTCTGCAGCTGGGCTGCAGTGACCGAGGAAGCCTGGCTGCCAGCCAAGCTCCTCCTGTACTTGGACACATCCTCTTTGAGTTATGCACAGACACCTGCACTAAAAACACTGCTCTTTGCAAAACCATACTAACACAGTCATAATGTAATTAAATCACAAAACACCTCCTCATGCTCAACATAAACCTATTTTATAAAAAAATACAGGAGTACATTCTGACTTTGTTATTACTGGTTCTAACAAGAAAGAGGGCAGCGGCGTTCAATAGTGGGGAGATGGTTGTGTATGTCAGTTAAGTGAATCTGTGTCATTGTGGTGTTTTCACACAGCTACAAGTGAAATTGTTGCATTCTCATAGGTTGACCATGCTCCCCTGGTGAAGCTGCTCATGGACGAGAACAGCAGTGGTTCCTCCTTGTGTAAAGTGCTTATTTGACCTATAACCTGCAGAAAAATTATATTAATGAGCTGTGTATTTGATTGTAAATAGCATTTATATAGCGCTCACTACCCCTGAGGAGGCGTGTATACATACTTTAAGTTGACACCTGAAAATTACACCATTGCGTAATGTACTACCTAGAAAAATACACGATCTCCTCACCAAAGCATCCTGTGATCTGAGAAAGCAGGAGTTTTCGGATGTTCATAGTCTGAGCAAATGATGAATGCTGGAGTTATCCAATTAAGCCACTGGTATATTTTGCCAACAATCAGTCCTTTTCAGCTCGAGTGTCATAGGTTTGCTGTTGCAGTATTAAAGGAACTGGTCATGAACCTGCAGCGCAACGTCTTTGCATTCCCACAGTGGCCTCTCATGCACACTCACTAGTGACATTTTTCCTCTCCTTTATGGTGTCTCTAGATCGTCCAATAGAAGAGAGCTTTTTTGAGGTTACTTTGGGGTCAGCCCTACCAACATAGGTTGTCATCTGCTTGGTAGATCTGTATTATTACTCAGTTGTCACGTGAGTTGCAATCTGGCCTATTCTCCGCATCAACTTTTCATTTGTATGTATGTTATTGCTGATTAATTAACAGGCAGTGTTTTGGGAAGTGCCTCGTTACTGTTTCAAGGCCCAGGGGAGGGGTGCCTCCAAGCACTGGATCAAGTTACAAGGTCCAGATGTGGGGGCCCCCTTCCCTGGGCCTTATAGCCATTATGTAGTGCCAGGGTTGGATTGGGAAGGGAGGCTTGATGTGGGATGTTTTTTTTCTCATTAAAGTTTGGGCTTGCTCTGCTGCTGTGAACTCGAGAGGCCTCAGCAGCACCTTCCAAACCCAGCACAGATCACAGCCCATTGTCATATATAGAATGACAATGGGCCAGCCCCAGCAGGCCCATCCTGTGTTGTGTGCTCCCGCCCTGGCCTTGTGATATGATGGTGAGGCCTCGCCATGGGAGATGCTGCTTTTGAGCAGCAGAGTTTTCACTCCCCTTAGAAGGGGAAGTGATGGTGGCAATAAACGGGGTTCTGCTTTTACTCCGCAGTGGATGGCCACACTCCTATTCATGGTGGCCAGTCATGGCATCCTCGCTGCTCTACCCACCTCCCGTCTCAAACCCAGAATTTAACTGAAAAGCAACACCCCGCCTTACCAGTCTCTTGCAGATTTGGCACTTAATTGAGAGGCTTTGTCAGCAGAAGGCCTTGGCAGTGAGTTTCCTGAGCTTTAGTGCCACCCCATTGCAGCTTTTAAATTACCGTAGTCAAAGGACAGCCCTACAGAAAGTGTTACTATTTTTCAGAGAGATCAACTGTTTGATTATGTACTCCTTTTTTGAATACAAAGCTCTTTCAAACAAAGCCAGTGAAAGTGTTTATGCTTGTAGTTTAATCGTTAAGACAGCACAGTCATTAATGTGCTGTCTGCTGGGGTGTACTGATATAACCAGGGCCACTGGAATGATGCAGCAGTCGAGGACCAAATTATGCAGCAGGGTTGAGTAAATTGTATGACAAGAAAAGAAAAAGTATGTGGCGTAATGCTGGAAATTAATGAAGTATTGCTTCATTATTTTGACATTTTTACACTTGTTAACAGTGTCTGTGCATTGGCTGCACCTCATTAGTACCAGTTTAACTCTCAAAAAGAGAAAAAGCAACAAAAAGGTGAGCAGTCAAGCATTGCAAAGAGGCTTCTACTGCGTGGCAACACCTCGCTGCATTTTAGGTAGCTTTTGAACCCTTTGAGCTAGAAACAACTTTTTGTGTTAAAATCTGCGGATTATGCAGGAGATGATAGGTTATGTGGTAAATGCGGCAAATCTATATGCATAAAACACTGCAGCCGCACAATTGCATAATTCCAGTGGCATTGGATATAACTTACAGGCTTCATTCTGACCAGTATTAACCCAATTATTCCTCTATCTGAGAAAAGTGGATCATGGTATTAAAAACATCTGTTGGGTACAGTGCTACAAAATGGCAGGAAATTCAGTGGAATGCACTATGTAACAACTCAAATTGCATGCACCTTTCCTTTCTTTTTCTGCCTTTTTCAGCAATGCTCTGCTTTTTGACTCTGTGGCACCAATGTCTCTAGCTCACTTTATTTGTCCTCACTGAACACATCCGTATTTTTTTATCACATCAACACAGTGCTGGAGTTGAGCCTATAGGTAGTGCAAGGTTCTCACAGAGGCTACCAGAGGATCATCAAAGTGTTTAGAATACTACCTATGGGGTTCTCTAGATTGAACAATGGTGCATTCTTGCAGTAAATATTTACATTGGTTTATTTCTTTTGCTGTAGAGCTCACCTTATATATAGGTCAAACTCTACCTGCTGAGAAGGAGCAATCTCTCTAACAGTGGATCCTGTTACTTGCATATTACGCTTCTATCACTGATATTGAAGTAAGTGCCTGCAGATCGAGTATAGATCTGTAGAAAGTCCCTACATATGTTGAGGGGCCTTCCTCAAACTGCAGCCTCTTTATTTTTCGTTTTTTCTATTGTGTAGGTCATGAAGGAGAGAAGTATGTTTTGGATAAAATGTACAGTCTTATTAAATTGGGTCATAGCAACTTATATTGTCCACAGTGTTTAAAATTTAAAGAGGTACAGTAGGAGTCACCATATTAAAGTATGTTTTAGATTGAGCTGGGTAAATAATATTTATTGGTAAGTAGTAGGGGGATAGGATATCAGATAAAAGATTAACTTTTCATGCTTTGATTTGCTATTTAAATAGAATCTTATCAATTTTTCATCATAGGTATATTGTATATTTGAAAAACCTACACATACTGTATGTTCCCATTTCTGTATATAAAATGGCATTTCATTTTACATTTATTCTGCAGGGTCAAGCTTTTTAAAATAAGGAAAAATGGCTAACCGTGACTGCGACATTTGAAGGAAATATGCCTCTGGTGCATTCAAGAGGAAAAGGAAGCGGGAACAGATTGAAGAAGATAAAAGTCAGCGAGAAGCGCTACTTAAATTTATGAGAAGAGGGATGCACAATGAGAAGGAAAGTAACCCCAACACAGCAGCCTTCCAGTTCCAAAATCAGGAGCCAGAGAACCTTCCGGACCAGCACCAAGCATCAACTGCTGCTAGTGTACTCATTCAGTACGAAAATAAAGTGGTGAAGAGCATCCTGGGTCAAGATCCTAAACATATCACTACTACCACAGCCAGTAGAGTCTCCAATTTCGAGGAACGTGATCAGGAACATGAGCAGCAAGTTACAGAAGGACCAGTATCACAGTTGCCAGAACAGGAATCGGAGGACCAGCAGCAAGAAAAAGCCAGTGATGCTACCAAGCTCCAAGGAGAGGTACAAAGGAACTCGGATGTGCAACAGCAATTTAAGGTCACAATTAATATGCCATCTGAATATTAGAATTGTGGAGTAAAGAACCAGTATGGCCAGTGGCTGGACATTGTAAAAGAGACTGATAGCCATGAAACTACTAGCGAAACTGCTGAAAAGTTTTCCACCACATTGATGATGACCCAGGGAAATGGCCTACTACTCAAGATGATAACATACGTTGCCACCTAGTAGAAAGAGGACCTACCCAGGCTGGACATAATGCAAGTGATTATTTCCCACGTGACTCTCAAAATCAATCCTTCAATCCTACTTATTTCAAAAGGGAAATGAGTAACGGTCTGCAAATTAACCGTCAGTGGCTAGTGTATTTGACGTACAAAAATGCAGTATTTTGTTTCTGTTGCAAATGGTTTACCACTTCTTTCACTAACACTCAGCTTGTGAGCAGCGGTTTGTCTGATTGGCACCATCTTGGACAGCTTTTATATGCACATGAAAATTCTCAGGAGCACCTAAAAAATATTAGGGAGTGGAAGGAGCTTGAACTTCAACTGCGGAAGGAATGCACTATTGATAAGCAAAACCTTGCTCAAATCCAGCAGGAGAAGATGCATTGGCAAAATGTCTTGGAGAGGCTCCTAGCAATTACACAGTACCTAGCAGAACATAATTTGGCATTCCGCGGCAGTGTTGACCAGCTGAACCAACCCCACAATGGCAACTTCTTAGGGCTTGTACAACTTTTAGGCAAATTTGAGTCAGTTATGATGGAACATGTTCGCAGAGTTACCACAAAGGAGATTCATACACATTATCTTGGCAAACACATTCAGAATGAATTGATTGAGCTGATGTCCAAGATGGTTCTCAAAGAAATCCTACGGCGTGTCCGAAAAACCAAATATTACTCGGTACTCCTTGACTGTACTCCTGATTTGAGTCATACCAAACAGATGACATTTATTGTGAGATTTGTCAGTTCTACAAATGGATGTGTGACTATTGAGGAACATTTCATTGGATTCATTCCCCTGGAAGAGCAAACTGGACTGGCTCTTACTGATGCATTGTTGCACAAGCTGGAGGCACTGAAACTTCCCCTTGCTGATTGTCGTGGGCCAGGTTATGACAATGGTGCAAATATGCATGGACAATACAGTGGTGAGCAAGCTTGAATCTTAAAAGAGAACAGACGGGCTTTTTTTACATTGTGTGCCTGTCACAATTGGAACCTGGTCTTGGGAGATGCTGCAGCTTCATCTACATATGCTTCCAACTTCATTGGTATTACTCAACGACTTAACTCATTGTTTTCTGCATCAACGAAAAGGTGGAATGTATTAACCGAAGCTGGAGTGACCCTTTCCCTCAAAAGCCTCTCTGCTACTCGGTGGGAATGCCGTCTGGAAAGCGTCAAAGCGGTCCGATTTCAGATGAGTCTAATACATGAAGCACTTCTGCAGGTGTCTGAAATGGATAAAGATGTGAAAACCAGAAGTGAAGCAACATCACTAGCATCAGAGCTTGAATCATATGAATTCCTCCTATGTTTGGTCATATGGAATGATATTTTAATGAGAATCAACACAGTCAGTAAACTGATGCAGAGTGAGAACATGCAGCTTGATGTAGCTGTGAAACACGTTCAGGAACTACTTGCATTCTTAACAAAGTACCGCCATGAAGGATTTACAGCTGCATTGATATCAGCAAATGAACTTGCAGATGAATTGGAAATTTGAAAAGAATTCAAATGTGATCGAAGAATATCTAAGAAAAAGAAAATGTTTGGATATGAGGGAGCGGACATGCCAATAACGGACCCAAAAGAGCAATTTTGCATCAAGTTTTTTAATGCTCTTGTAGATACAGCAATTGTGTGCATTGACAGACGATTTGAGCAGCTAAAAAATCACCACAAGCAATTTGGCTTTCTTTATATTTCCAGCTTAAAAGACATGAAAAGTGGAGAACTACAAAAGCACTGCAATGAACTGCATCAACTTCTGTCAGACAGCTCAGCTGATGGTGCTTTATCTTCTGACATAGATGGGATTGAATTGTTTCAGGAGATTTCCTTTCTTGCTCAAATCCTTCCTGAAATATGTTAGAGGCTCTTCAGTATATTTATATTAACAGATTGGAAGACATCCATCCAAATTGTGTGCTTGCCCTAAGAATTCTGCTTACAATTCCAGTGACAGTAGCATCTGCCGAACACAGTTTCTCACACCTCAAATTGATAAAGACTTATTTACGCTCAACGATGTCCCAGGAACGACTATCAGGATTGGCCCTTCTTTCAATTGAAGGAGATATTGCAGCAACATTGGACTACAGTGAAATGATTGATGCCTTAGGCAGAAGAAAGGCTAGGAAGATCACATTTTAGCATGTAGTGCTACACACGAGATATTGATTTGTTACAATGAATTTCCTTATTCAATATTGCCCTGTCAGAAGGAACTCATTGGGCTCTTTACTGTGTTGTTTTTCAGAGTTCAACTTATGTTTCCTGTTTTGTTCCTCTTTCAGATTCAGCTGTGAAATGTATGCTGATGTTTTCTTGACACTCTGGTTCCTTTGAAATTTGGGGGCATATCCTGATGCACTCAGAGGATCGACACCAACTAATCATTGAAGGAGCCAGTAAGTGTTACACTCATTTTGTTGCCTTGTATTATTTCTCTGTTTGTTATGAATGAACTTCCTGATAACCTGTTATACGTATGTGTTTGTATTAGGATGTAGGCGAAACAGGCAGATTCGACCAGTGACCTCCAGATGCGTACAGGACATGATATGAAGATGGCAATTTCTTTTTTTTCCCATTCCCACCCCTACCCCAATTTTCCCTAAGTTGGACAACCCCATAAAGTTGGAAATATAAACAACAATGGTGCTGTCTTTTTGGGGAGTTTGAGGATTGACATCAGAATCCTGCGATCCTGCCTCTACCACTTCCTATAGCTCTAACACCAACTTAAAAACGGTGAGTTGAAAACCCCTTGAATCTGCAGCATACCTTCACTTTAAACACACCCAGAAACTTGGCCTTCCCTAAATGAATCAATGCCAGGGAGCCACTCAACGAGAATAATCTAGAACGTTGGAGTTACTCTATTTATGTTTCACTGGAATTGTATTTTTATGTGTTCATTCTCTCCTCATTGTTTGATTGCAATCTTTCCTTTTAAGAAATGGATATTTGCTCACCTGTTTTCTATCCCCTCATATTTTTGTCCATGTTACTGATATCCACATTAGGTTGCTTCAGTGATGCCAAATAAGATCAATAGTCCTGCGATGTCACTTTCTGTGATGACACTTCTTGCGATGCAATATGCAATTAGAGGGGCCTCACATCTTCCCTTTCGCCCGGGGCCTCAGAAGTCCTAGGACCGGCCCTGGCCCAAACACTAGCACTCTAACCTCTAATGTCGGATTCTAGTGGCGGGTCCGCTCTATCTTATGGGCACCGCACAAGCAGTTTAAAAACAAACAGTTTAGGCAAAGTGCACCAGTGCAAATCTAAAACAGTGGATATGCGGGAAATCGCTTCTTAGTCAGCCTAAGTTTAAAAATTAATCCTCTGTAACAATAAATGGGTGCTACACCGCCACAATGTACATCACGCACTTTTAAAAAAAGTTGGTGCCTGAATTTTGACAGAATGTTCCTCGAGTGTTCTTCGGAGAAAAAAAATGACGATTTGGCTTTCACATAAATAAGTAGAGTTCTCTCACCCTTGATTGATGTCTAGTTTCCCCGCCATTTTTAGTCACTCTGTTTCCATTTGTTGCTCTCTGTAAACAGACACTGGTGCAAGGAAGTGAATGCACTCCCTCCTGCCTACTATTTGAACTAAGAAATACATAAATGATCAATGTTCAGTAGGCCCTCAGGCCTCTGGCACCCGGTGCCACTGCACCTGCTGCACCAATGAAAGCTACCCCTCATCCTGTAAAGTAGACCCTGTTTACACATATTAATAGAAGACTATCTCCGCATCGCAGGCAGAGTCTTCTAGGAAAAGGGTTAAGTGCCACAGGAAGTGTCATTTCTGCACTTGCACAATGAGCGCTTATCACCACTCTTGCTTATCAGCAGACAAAAGACAATGGGGCCGATTCCGATCTCGGTCGGAGGCGCACCCAATACCATTCGGTCGGGAAAAAAGCCATGCGAAAGCCTGTTACCCGACCGAACCGTACGCGGGTCCGGCCGAGCGAGTACGATGCGAGTCGCCGACCGACTCGTCCGGGCGACCCGACCGCTCCGACCGACTCGTACCCGGACCGTACCGCTCCGACCGACTCGGTCGGGACCCGATTCGCACCGCGCAATGGAGACGTTTTCCGGCCGGGTAAGTACGATGCGCACCTCGACCGCTCCGACCGACTCGCGCCGTCCGACTCGAACTCGCTGTCGGAGCCGTACTTTGGGGGTCCGTGTCGGACCCCCTGTACTGCGTACCCATGCGAGGCGCACACAGGGGGACCCAAGGGTCCCCCTACCTGTGCGTGTACGCCGCGAGCGCCTCGCGGCGTACTCGCTGTAGGGGCGCCCTTGTCCGCCTCGCACCCATTGAGGCAATGGGAGCCCGCGTACGCGTTGTACGACCGGCTCCCATTGAGTTCAATGGGAGTCCGACCGACTCGTGTCCGATAACATACGGACGCATCGGACTCGTTCGGTCGGACTGCACGGGTCCGATTCGGTCGGAAATCTCTCCGGGTCCGGCTCGGTCGGGGAAATTTCCGGCCCGAATCGGAATCGACCCCAATGTCTACATTTTACAACTTTATTAATGTTGCTGAATACAGATCGTCTGTCCTGGCAGAGAAAATGAAGATCTCAGCTTTATTGTCTCCTCCCCCAAAACGCACTTAAATAGGGTGTTCGTCGTTATCATTATCTTTTGTCTAAACTCATTTGATGCTCTCCCAGGGAAGGAGGCCAGAAGTCATGCTGCTTTGGCAGTGACAGAAAACAAGCAGCGCTTTTGTTTTCTGACAGTGGGTGTTGAGACACAGGAGCAGGGGAACCTTCAATTAAAACTCATGCATTCATTAGCTGCCCTGCCACAGATAACCACCAGGCAGGGAAATGAAGAGGCTGCCAACATCATCAGAAAAGAAAGGGTGATACAGGAGGTGCCAGATCATGGCATTGGCAAGAGGTGAACTCTGAGTGGGAAGCACAACAAGCAGGCATTGCCAAGCCAATAGGTTTCTATCTGTAGAATGGAAACACACAGAAGCACACAACTTTAGAGTACACAACATATGGGCACGCGTGCACCCAGCAGTGCATAGCCACAGGCACCCTTTTCCACAAAGGCTACCATACATACAGGCATCATTGGATGCAGACCAACTTGCATAGACCTTTGTAGCAGGGGCCACAGGGTGATGTGCCTCAGTGGAGCACAGGATCACGTGCACTGGGTAGCACAGGGTGATGAACTGCAGGGAAAGACACAGTCATCAAGCTTATTATTCTGTTTATCATCAATGTTTTGTCCTTCGTTCATATATGTGACTAGTTTTGTTAGCACAATTATACCCTACCTTCCCTTCATGTAAAGCGCTCTGATACCCTCTAGGGTCATGTTCACGCTATACAAAACTTTATAAATAAATAAATAAATGATACGGACTATGGGAGCATGGGGCAGTGTGCATCAGGAAGTATAGGGCAGTATGCATATGAGAGCAGAACTAATTCATGCACCTAGGGTGAGCACTGGGTGTTGGTCATTAGGGGAGCATATGGCAATGCACCTCAAATAAGCAGTCAGTGATGCACCTTAGGGGAGTACTGGGAGGCATGCTTCACATCAGCACTGGGTGATGTCAAGTGTACACTGGCGTGCGTCAATGGAGCAGGGAGCGATGGATGGTGGGGCAAATGGTGATGTTCTGTAGGGTGTGACAGGGCCGTCTTAAAAGCAGTTTATAGGCCCTGGGGAAAAGCAGTGCACTGGGCCCTGCCAACACAGCCACTCACAGGAATAAAAATGTTTAATGGAAAATTAGTGTTAAATTCTGGTCTGCATGGGGCCCCTATGCGTGTGGGGCCCCTATGCGTGTGGGGCCCCCGGGCAACTGCCCAGCATGCCCATGTGTTACGATGGCACTTGGGTGTGAGATGTAGAATTATTGCCTTACTGTAACTGTAGCAGCGGCAGCCATGTTTTTGCTCAATACCTAACCAGTGCTACGAAGTTGTGCTTGTCTCTGACATGTAAAACGTCACTCACATGTCTGGCAACGGAGGCCAGGATTCTCTCACAGCTCGCTCAGCACTGAAAGTTTGCATTTTTGTATCTATTTGAAGCACAAGTGCATATATACTATTCCTATTGGAGCTTTTTTTTTATAAAAACAAATTTGTGTCCTGTACATTCGTGTTTTAGCCTTTACACTCAGAGGGTGCCCTGGGAGGCCCTTTCGGCATGAGCGCAAATTTCTTTCACAAGGGACACATCGGCATGTGCCGAAGTTGAGCACAGAGGGGTGCCTGACAGGTCTGCAGTTGGTCCTTTTCTGATATTCATTCAGCTAATGCAGTGCAGGTTAAGTCTATGCTTTGACAGTGCACCTGTCAAACAAACCTATTGCTAACAATAGACAGAGGGTTTTGGGTGCGCTTTCAAACACAGGCTTTCTTTGTTAATTATTTTTGGGTTAACTTTGAACTGTTGGCTTTGTTTGTCCAGCCACTTTAAGTCAATCTCGTATTGGCTCAACCCATTGGAGTAATTATCTCTCACCAAATGCTATTGACTGTTTGGAAGTACCCTTCTGCCTCTAGTTGAATGTGTGCAAGTAGGGACTATTTTACAGCCGTAGCCTTCTCTGTGGGTTCCTACTGACTACATCTCATGTGTCTCCCTCTAATATGCTAAGGCTGCTTGTGTTAACACATTAAACCCAGACCTCTTGGTTTTGCCAATGCTTGTATTTTACTTTGTGATCTGGGACAATTAGGGATGTGTAATATTTTAGACATTATACATGCAAGACCACCAGTACCGGAATCCAAAGAAAAAATATTTCGACAGGGTAAGCTATTCACATTTGACAATTTTGAAGCCAATATGGCAATTTTTAGTCTTTCTTGTTCATGGTTTTGAAATTCTTGTTAGAAGACTAGGGATTTATTTGTGGATAGATACGATTTTTAAAATAGCCTGTTTTGTAAACGCAACTATACCCACATATAACATCTTGGGCAACACATACAGACATGTACGACTGACGTACATGCATACGTGAACATCATCATAGCTACAAAGAGCCCCAGGTCATGTATGGCACCTTCAAGCAGTTCTACTTTTTGACCAGCAGCATTTGTCAAATTATATTTTTAAACCTGTATTTATAATAATAAAAGCAAAAACGACTCGTTCCAGAATGCAGCGTTCCAAAGCTTAAAAGCTAGCGTTGCATACATAATGAGTCATATATGACATCAGTCATGTGGGAGCCATGCACATGAATAAAACGAAAATAAAAAGACACTCATTTTCCCATTTAAATGATGAAAAAATGTATATTTTGTTTGCTGCATGATGCTTTTAATGTGTCCTGAAATCTGAACAAAAAGCTTCTACAGTTAAGGCTTCACTAACTGTCATTTGCCCTGCACTCTAAAATATTCTCATAGCTGGTGTTTATGTAATACCGTGCAACAGATTATTGTATGACCGCATATTGAGAACAACATCGTGACACAATAACGTTTTGTCCAAAATATTGTGTATAAAAATATTGAGTTTACATGCATTGCATGTAAACTACCTGAATATTGTGGCAAACATATTGTGCAACAACACACCATCATAAAAGGCAGGTATATCAAAAAATTAAGACATACAGCATTACTTTAAAAATTAATGTACATTATATGTGTATATGTGTCTCTCTCTCTCCCTATATATATATATTCACTTAAAAAACCAAAGAGTACAGGGATGTTATAGTTAGGAAATAGAATTTTTAAAATACCATAGAAATTCACTGAAAAACCAAAGGTTTCAGGAACATTATAGTTAGGCTCAGATTTCATTCTAACAAAACCAGTGAAATTCAGCAGTTATAGTTACCTGAGCTAACTATACCTTATGCCCCCCCCACAATGCACTACCTATGACCTCACATATTACATCACTCATGACATGGTCAGTGACATCACTGATGACATCTCAAATTACAACACTGATGACATAACTGATGACACCATCAAGTGAATGTAAGTGTTTTTAAGTGTTTATGGGTGATAAACATATATACTAACCTACTACAAAAGTTAGATTAGCACATTAGTTGTACTACTAATGAGTGATACTATCTCTAACATATGTGATCTGAGTGGGTGTGTGACTGCCTTTATCAGTGTGTGAGTGGGTGTGTGAGTGCCTGTATGGGTGAGTGAGTGGATTTATGACTAGGTCTGTAGGTGTGTGAGTGGTTGTGTCAGTGGTTGTATGGGTGTGTGAGTGGGTATCTGAGTGGTTGCATGGGTGTGTGAGTGGTTTTGTGGGTGTGTGAGTGGCTGTATGGGTATGTCAGCGGGTGTGTGAGTGGCTGTATGGGTGTATAAGTTGGTATGTGAGTAGCTGTGTTGATGAGTGAGTGGGTGTGTGAGTGACTATGTTACTGAGTGAGTGAGTGTCAGTGGCTGTATGGGTGAGTGAGTGTCTGTGTGAATGACTGTATAGGTGAGTGAGCAGATGTGAGAGTGCCTGTATGGATGTGTGAATGGGTATTTAAGTGGTTGTGTGGGTGTGTGAGTGAGTGTGTGAGTGCTTGTATAGGTGAGTGAGTGGTTGTGTTGAGCGGCTGCATGGGAGTGTGAGTGGCTGTATAGGTGAATACGCCTGTGTGTGAGTAGCTGTATGGGTGAGTGTATGGCTGTGTGAGTGGCTGTGAGGCTGTGTGAGTGGCTGTGAGGGTGAGTGGCTGAATGGGTGAGTGAATGGTTATGTGAGTGGCTCTTTGAGTGAGTGAGTGAGTGAGTGAGTAAGTGAGTGGGTGTGTGACTGGCTCTATGGAGGAGTGAGTGGGTGTGTGAATACTGGTATGGGCCTGTGTTTGGGTATGTGAGTGGTTGTGTGGGTGTGTGAGTGGGTGTACGACAGATTGTATCGGTGTTTGAGTGGTTTTGTTAATGATTTCATCAGTGATGTCATCGATAATGTAATTTGAAATGTCATGAGTGATTTTATTAGTTATGTCGCTGACTAAGTCATGAGTGATGTAATATGTGAGGTCATAAGTAGTGCATTGTGGGGGCATAAGTTATAGTTATCTCAGGTAACTCTAACTGCTGAATTTCACTGGCTTTGTATGAGTGAAATCAGAGTCTAACTATAATGTCCCTGAAACCTCTGTTTTTTCAGTGAATTTCTATGTTTTTTTAAAATTGTAAAAAAAAAAAAAGTAAGTAAGTCTGTTTTTATATAGCGCAGCTACTCACCCTTACGGGTCTCAAGGCGCTGGGGGCCATCGTGGAAATTAAGTGAGCTATTGCCCAGAGTCACATGGTGCTGAGCTAAGCTGCCGCTGGAGCCGGGAATCGAACCGTGAACCCTGTGCTCCGAAGTCAGCTGCCCTGGCCCTTTCCTAACTCTAACGTCCCTGTAACCTTTAGTTTTTTAAGTGAATTTCTAAGGTTTAAAAAAAAAAATCTATCTCCTCACTATAATGTCCTTGTAGCCTTTGTTTTTTAAGTGAATTTCTATGCTTTTTTTTAACTAGTACTCGTGTTTGGAGAGTGGTGGAGAAAGGGGTTGGGGCCTCCAATTAGCTTGCAGCAATCCCAATGTGTGGGACTTATAGGAGGTAACAGGAGGGATTCTTGGCCCCCAAGGACCCTCAGCATCCAAGAGGACTTCTTCCACCAACTAGTAGTGCGCCAGGAGGCACATTTGCAGAGTGGTGGAGAAAGGGGGGGAGGGGTGTCCGATGACCTCTCAGCAATTTCGCTGCGTGGGACTTACTGGAGGTAACAGGAGGGGTTCCTGGCCCACAAGGACCATCAGCATCCAAGGGGACTTCATCCCCCAACCAGTAGTGCGCCAGGAGGCGCATTTACAGATTGGTGGAAAAATAGGGCTGGACCTCCGATGACTTCTCAGCAATCCTGCTGTGTGGTACTTACTGGAGGGAACAGAAGGGGTAGTTGGCCCCCAAGAACCCTCAAGAGCCTAGGGGACTTCATCCCCCAACTAATAGAACACTAGATTTTTTTTAACAATTTAAAAATTAAAAGTAAAAAAACATATTTACAAAAACATATAACACACTGAAATTAAAAAATATATAGAAAAAGTACAAAAATTGTAAATAATAAAACATACAAAATAATGAAAATTAACAATTAAAAATAAACAACAAAAAGCAAAAGTAGACTAAGAGTTCGACTTTGGAGGTGTTATTATTACCATTTACACTCCAAGTAAGTAAAAGCAGGGAAATTGTTGGACTTTGTGAAGAGGTTAAATATACTACTCCTACTCCAGTGTCAGCAAAATCAGGGAAAGTGTTGAGCTCTGAAATGATTAGAATTACTATTCCCATTCCAATGTAAACAGAAAAAGGGTACATTTTGGACTTTGAATGGGTTAGCTTTACTACTCTGACTCCAATCTAAGCAACAGTAGGGAAAGTATTGGACGTGGAGGGGTTAGATTTACTATTCACACTCCAATGTAAGCCAAATCAAGTATAGTGTTGGCATTTGGAAGGGTTAGATTTAGTACTGCCACTCCAATCTAAGCAACTGTATGGAAAATGCTGGACTTTGGATGAGTTAGGTTTGCTATTCCCAACCTAATCTAAGCAACAGCAGGGAAATTGTTGGATTTATGAAGCATTACATTTGCTATTCCCATTCCAATGTCAACAACAGCAGGGACTTTGGAAGAGTTACATTTACTATTTTCACTCCAAGGTAAGCAACAATTTTGAAAGTGTTTGAAATGAAATGAAATGAAGATTCATAAAATGCTCTAATACTTGTAGGTGTCTAGGTACTGAGCCAGAAAGAAGAAGTCATGACCTCTCAATGCGGATAGCAGGTACAGATTAATAATGACAGAGCCATGTTTGAGTGCCTTTCTGAAGGTCAGCAGATCAGTGTTTCTTTTAATGCTGAGGGGCAAGGGGTTCCACAGTCTAGCAGTACAGACCACAAAACTTCTGCCTCCCCACAAGGACCTATTAAATCTAGTAATCATTAGGTTAGCTGCTGATGCAGATCAGAGAGGCCTAGTTAGAATGTAGTGCAGACATTTTTGTTGAAGACATTCAGGGCCTATGTTATGCAGAGAGTTGAGAAGTCAAAGTCCAATAGGAAACTAATGCAGCTGGGTGAAAGATTGCAACACAGATTTGTGTTTGGGAATACCCAGCAGTAGCTGGGCCGCTGCATTCTGTAGAGTCTGTAGCTTATTAAGAAATCTTTTCTGGATGTTCATAATAAGGGCGTTACAGTAACCTAGTTTGGATATGAAGAGAGCAGACACCACGGTTTTCTGCAAATCTGATGGAATGAAGGGAAGGACCTTCCTGAGGAATTTCAGGGTAAAGAAAAAGGCAAAGGTAATGTGATTGATCTGGCCCTCAAAAGACAGTTTGCTATCAAAAAGGATTCCAAGGTTTTTTACCTTAGTGACTGGAATAGGGAGGGTGCCAACTCTCCTGAGGCCACCAGCTCAGACCAAAAGGAAGCATTCCTCCCGAAAGTAGGACCTCAGTTTTGAATGAGTTTAACTTTAAGAAGTTTTCACTTATCCATATTCCTATGTGTAGAATGCAGTCAAGGAATCTGGCAGCAGTAACCTCTGGGTTGCTGGCTACCGATACCACAATTTGGGTGTCACCTGCATAGGACACTAGCTCAAAGTCAAAAGATTTGTGGAGTCATGTAAAGATTAATTAAAGTGCGGTTTATTTTTATTTATTTTATTTATTTAATGAGTTTTATATAGCGCTGGCTAGACCCGTGGGTATCAGAGCGCTTTACATTAGGAATCACATTATTACACAGTTAAAAACAGTTACAGGTTACATCGGTTATACGAAAACACATTTAAAGAGCATGGAGGAAGGATAAATAGGGTGGGTTGGGGGAAGGGTGTAGGGGGAAGGAGGGAGATAACGGCAGGAGAGACGAAGGAAGGTCTGCCCAATGTCCGGCTGGGTAGGTGACGGCTGAAGGAGGGAATCCACAGCCCATCTCCCCTATAGCTATCGGGGTAGCTCCATCGGGCAACGGTCAGGTAGCAAGGTCTCAGCGGTCGAGGGAAAGTTCACAGGGTAAATGTCCTGAAGGGTGCAGGTTTAGAGCCGAGTCCTGTGGGACACCACATGGCACAGAGAAAGGGGGTGACCTAAACCCATTTAATGCCACTATCTGCTCTCGTCCTGACAGAAAAGAGTTAAGGGGGGAGAATGCTTTGCCTCTGATACCTAACAAAGCAAGGCGGTCAAAAGCAAGAGTATGGTTGACCATGTCAAAGGCCGCCAAGAGGTCTAGTAAAATGAGAGCTGCATTACCTCCCGTGTCAATGATCTGCCTGATTTCCTCAGAGGCCATAATAAGGGCTAGTTCTGAACTATAGTGGCTTCTAAAGCCAAACTGGGCAGCATACAGAAAGTTGTTTTTTTTAATATAAGAGGTGAGTTTGAGAGTAACGGTTTTTTTGCCAATCTTTGCAGGGAACTGGAGCCGTGAAATAGGCTGGTAGTTTTTGAATCTATTGAATCCAAGTTGGTATTTTTAATCAATGGGAAGATGGATGTGTTCTTCCATTCTGTTGGAAAGTAGCCAGTACTGAACATTTTATTAAAGATGTCAGGAAGGAACGTGGCAGCAGTTTCAGGTACTAACAGCACTATTTTGGGGGGGACAACGATCATTGGGGGCACCAGATTTAATAGTCTTTAGCAGTCCTAATGTTTGATCGGTGGTTAGAGAAGAGAAGGAGGTGAGCAAGATGGAAGGCTCCTTCCCTGTGGGATTTTTAGTAGCAGCAGAATCAGAATCTATGATAGTATTGTGGAGGGTAGCATTATCTAGTGCCAAATCATGAGGAGAATCTCCAGCAGGTATACAAACCGAAGTGAGATGGGTTACTATCATGGGTTACTAATATGGGTTATAACATTGTCCACTGACTGAGTGGTGTTAGTACTGGCTAGAAAGGAGTCATAGCCTTTTTTAACCTTGTCTTGAAAAAAGTGGCCAAGTTGTTCTTATTTTCTGGAAGTTTTGCCAGTTTTTTGATTGTTGTAAAGAGTTCCATGGAGGAGTTCTTAGCTGAATCAATTTCATGAGCGAAGAACTGCACTTTTTCCTCATGTATCATTACTTTATAGGCTTGGATAGGTTGCCTAGAGGCCTAAGATTATTGGTGAACCATGGTTCAGAGGGGTTAGTTCTGTGACTTTGATGAGCTTTAGAAGGAATCCGTTGATCAAGGGCCCTAACAAGCCATTGATGATATTTGCTGGCATTTAAGTCGAAGTCTTCTGTGACCATGTGTTGAGTTTGAGTTAGTGTATGATAAAACAAATCAGTATCAAACTTATGCCTGGGGTGTGTGCTCCCGGCTGATTTATTTGGAGTGTTCTCAGGATCTTTCGTTTCCCAGTTGAGCTCAAACATTACAGTCAGGTGGTCGGACCAACTTAGAGGAAGAGAGGGTGCAATTTGTAGATGAGGATTGTCCGAAAAAATTCCATCCAGTAGGTGGCCTGCCGTGTTTGTGGGTCCCTTAACTAGTTGGGTTATGCCAGCACTGGCCATGAAGTCAATAAGATTAGCAGAATCCGTATCTAAGAGGTTAACTAAATGGAAATTAACATCTCTGAGGACTGTAAGGCCTGTTAGGTCAGCTTTAAGCTCTAACTGTCGGCTGAGCTTATCAGTGACTGTTTGACTCTGGAGTGGTTAGATTTACTATTCTCCCTTCAACATAAGCAAAATCAAGAAAAGTCTTAGACTTTGGAAGGTTTAGATTTACTATTCACACTCCAGTCTAACCAACGGTAAGGAAAGTGTTGGACTTTGGAGGGGTAACATTTACTATTCCTACTGCATCTTAAACAAAAACAAGGAAAGTGTTGCAATTAGGAAGAGTAATATATTTAATTCCAACTCTTTATCTTTTAAAAGCAAAATGTAAAATACCTAACATAAAATTATTTCAACAAAATAAAAATAAAACATATATACTACATAAATAAACAACAATAAATGTAATACAAAAGTGGAATTTAACAAAAAAAACAAAAAAAGCATTTAAAATAAATACACTTCCCTTCCTACCACCCAAACAAACCTCTAACCCCCAAAATAATTACAGAAAATTAAAAATAAAACAGTAATATCTTTAAAATATCAATTGAATAAAGAAATAAAAATAAAATCAATAATACATATATATTACATTATACAAAGATTAATATTAAATGCACTTATGAATTCATTATAAATAATTAAAATACAATGAATATTCATCATAACAAACAATATGTTATTTAACTTCCACAACAGTTACCTGATTAAATATTTAATTATCATAAAAAATTGGTAAATAAATAAAATTGTAATAATGCCCCAACCTATTCCCCTACAACCCCATCAACATGCTACCAAAATATCAATTAGTAATTAAACTATGCAAAAATAATATATCATTAAAACTCACAAATACACTTACATATTTTAAAGTATCAGTTTATCATAAATTACCAATTAAATAGTTAATTGGCCCCAAAAATGTATTTAAAAAAAACAAATGTATAATTTAAATAACTTCCCACCCTATTCCCCTCCAAACCCAACAACCCACATTTTAAATTACTATTTAAATGTACAAAAAATGTAATAACACAGTAAGATTACAACTATACAAAAATGTGCAAGACAATTATATTAATATTACTAACATCTACAATTATAATAATGAACTGATATACATTACATTTGTTACAAAAACATATTCGTGTCACAAAATATAGTTGAGTCATTATTATTGTCTTTCACTGCAATAGATTGTTGTAAAGGGATGAGTGAAAGATAAGCTACTGGTCGAAACCTGCACTGTCTGACTGGACTAATTTTTATGAAGAGGATGCAAAACTGATAATATCCAATCCCATATTAGAAATATTATGCAGAAGTTAAACTCCATTCTTGAAGCATGTCACTGCCAGTTCAACCACATTTAAAAGAAGATAATTCTATTTGCAGAAGTCATTGTCTCTTATTCTTGTATCCACCAAGGATTTGGGTTACTAATACTGCAAGTACAATTCATACAGCAGTTCCTAAAATCATGCATTATGGCTGGTGCAAGGAGTGCAATGCCTGCTAAGATATACAAAAAGATTGTGGGAGAAAGTCAGAAAAGTAAGAAAGTGCGAGTGTCAGACAAATCTACAGGAGCATCTGAAGAGTTCCTGGTAGGCCAGTGCCTTTGACAAGCAAGTAGGGCTAGGATTGAAGGAACTGCAGATGAATCAGTCCATGCGAGGCCTTCCACATCTCTAGTCACCTGTTTAGAGGGAAGTGAAACCAATAAATACCTATTCTATAACCTACTCGCTGTACAGAAGCACCTGCCAGTTATGAAATCTCACAATTTACTGGTAGGCCAGCCTATCTTCGTGGTTTGGGCTTACTGATTACCTGAGAGATGCTATTGGGTATACAGTTCTGCACAATCAGTATGCAGCATGAGACCTGGCCTAAGAATTTGAGCTTAGTCATCAGGGCATTGGATAATGATTTAAGGTCTGCTCACGCGATAATGCTCAAAATATGCAATTAGAGAATTAGCTGCCCAGGCATTGGGGCCTATTCACATATTGCATTTTGTCGTAGGTTTAATAGTACTACAATAGTACCTACACTACAAAATGTTATTCACATACCTATGTGCAGAGATCTATGCCTCTGCCTCTCCGATCTTTTAAGCGGGGAGATCTCCGTCTGAACTGCATAGATCTCAATACAAGTATGCTTTTTAGGAGTAAATGTTGGAAAGACAGAAGGGAGTGGCTGGAAAATAGGGAATACTTACTACTAAAGGGGAGATGTTAAGGGAGTAACAAGGAGGGGTTAAGGGATGCCTAGGTAGAAGTTTAGGGAAGGTCATGAACTCACTCACAAAAGAGTGAGCCCATTGCTATTCATAAACTGCCCTTTTATAGTTACTACAGCCAAAAATGACCCAAAAACACTGTTGTAAATGTACTCCTGCTCTGAGCTGAAATAGGTCCAGTACCACACATGGCCAACCACTGGTACTGAAAGACCCTCCTATAGAAAATAATGGAGGTGGGAACTTAAAATAAAACCCTACAGGAACTAATGTTAAAATGAATAGCACTATTTAAACTGTTTAAAAATATAAATACATTTTAATCAATTTAATTAATTTTAGAATAGTTTATCAAACGTTTTTAATTTTAAAAATTAATGTACCATTAAAATATATTAGAAATTATAACATTACTGTTAATTTGATACATCACTTTTAATGATTTTAAATGCGTAGTAAAAAATATCATTTTTTACTTTAGTGGATTTTATTTAATCCAGCTTCAGAAAATGAATTTTAATTTAGTTAATTACATTCACACCAAGTAAATTTGAATTTTAAATGAAGTTATTAATGTTGTGAGATTCTTTTATAATATATCATATTGTTATATTTTATGTTATGTTATATTATATCATATTATATTATTATATTATATTATATTATTCGATCTTTAAAATAAATATATAAACCTAATTAACATTAATATTTAATTTCAAAATATTTTATCTCAATGTTTTAAAAGTTTAATAAACTTTTTAACTTTTCCCTATACTTTACGATATAGAGATCTGCACCCTGATTTCAGAGGCCTCTGCAAGTGTGCGGAATGTCAAATACAGTCATAAAATAATTACTAATAGTCACTTTACTTTCATATTTGTTTTTACTGACTCCACCCACTCTTCCAGGGGGTGTGGCATTTAAGTCTAAACTTTTCAGTAATCATATGAGCCGAAATGGTGAATAGTTACTTAAAAGTGTAAGAATAAATGTACTTGTCCTAAAATTACACATGCAAATTTGCTTTTGTGAATAGGCCCTCTAGTCTTCAAGTCCTCAGAAACTGCACATGTAAAGAAAATATCACTTCAAGGAAAGATTAGGCCTATTACTTAAACTTTAACAACACTAACCAGAGGCTAATTACAGTGAAGATAAACATATACCTGACTACGTCCACTAAGTATAAAAAAAGTGCAACCAGGCCACCAAAAAGCAAAACAGACTCCTGCATCGAATGACCACTGAGATCACAACTTTAGCAAATTCTACATTGCTTGAAATAAAAATACCCTTCCAAAAAAAACAACTCAAAATAAACCAGGTATGACCAACATAGAAACATGGACAAATGAAGGTTTTTATTATGAGCAAAGCAGTAAAAAGCACAAATTGAGGCACAAATGTATACTGCAAACAAGGGAGAACGAAAATGAATGGAGCCACATCACAAACGTCACTAATACATATGCAACCTGATCGACACCTGAATACATGAATCTACAAAGCCCATATAACTAATGACACCACCCTATCTAATCCCCAAACAAACTCTTCGATGAAGGGGAACATTACTACCATGCCTATACTGTTAACCTGCGAGAACTCAATCTCATTGGCATGCAACTAACATGTCACATTCTGTTTTGATGGTTCATCCATTCGAGTTCTTGAGAGTGAGTAGATCTGAGATGTGGGTTGTGCTTCAAAGTTCAAGAAGTTAGGTAAGTATGTGAGCATAGAGGAAGTAAGAAAGAGATCTCAGGATGCTCACTTTTAGAGTAATTGAGATATGATGAGAGACACAAGCACTAAGGTCCTCATTTCCACAAATGAGGACCTTAGTCCTTGTGTCTCTCATCATATCTCAATGGTGGCTCACCATCCATCAGGGTGGAGGAGGCCGATACCTCTGCCACTCTGGTGAGCTACTGCCTGTCATATATGTAAGGATCTCCGACCGTCTGGAAGAGATCTCTGTGCCTTCACCACTGCTGCTTCTCATAAGGCACAAAACGTTGTTGAGTGGCCGCCATGATTCATAGTCGCTCAGCAAACTTATTTGTTTTACAAAAACAAACTCCCAGAGTCAGAGTGTTATTTTGTGAAAAAAAAATACAAATGACCCTGATACCCTGGGAGTTTTTATTGGTAGACATTTTTCTTTTTTTGATGTGGCTGACAGGCATTTCCAAGGGGCATCGAAAAAATTCCAAAGTACATTAGACCTTCTGCTCTAAATTAGGCGGGCGGTCTGAGGTACTTATACAGACGGCCTCAAGTCCGTCTAGTCATCGGTGTAGTGTACTGACAGCAGAAACAAGTCAGTCCGCCCAACTCTAAATAGAGCGGGCCAACCATTTGTTTGTAGTACAGGGTACTCCCCCACATTTGGTGCCAAACTCTAGATCACGCCCTAGGTCTGTTGTTGCAAATTTTGTCAAAGTTTGTTTTCCTGGTTTTGAGGTGAAAATTACTTTACAGGTGAAATGTCTTATGCACATCGAGAATAATAGGGATGTGACAGATGATGTCAAGTTTTGCAATGTTGGCAGAGTTTCCAGGTGTTTTGGCAGACGCGCAATAGTTTGTTGACCTGATTATGAATTCACATGGGGAAGTGATCTGAAGCCAAACACAGGGGAAACATGAGGAGTGACTGCGGGTTGGGTGATTTCATGCAAAGAGAATCCGAACAGAAACCTTCAAAGAGGCGGCAGGCGGTGCAGTTTCCCAGAAGTAGTAGAAAATGGTGGTATGCGGAGAATATGGCAGAAAATGAGAAGCCAAGTGAAAGACTGTAAAATACCAGCAGGATCCTGTGACTTTTATATGGCATAATTACCAGGTTTTGCAGTGATTGGTGATAAAAGGGTGAGTGAGGTGAGTGTCGCGTTGCAGGATGTGTCTTCCCAGTGATCTTTGGTGTGACCTGGGAGGGGATAAAAGGGAACAGGGGGTTACAATGGGCGCATCCGGGGAAGATTGTACTGGTCTCCACTCGCTGATGATGAATATGTGTGGGGTAAGGCTACCTCTCCCCTGGGGAACCGACCAGAGCTTGAATTGGAACTATAGAAGTGCAGGTACCCCTTGTCCCGAGTACCTGTTGCTGCTGAGAAGGTCAGGGACTCTTTTATTAATGGCATTGGAGCGGTGATAAGAAATGCTCGCACTATCCCTTCCATATTAAAGAAGCGCCGGTACAGAGCATCTGATAGTATCTGCCCAATTAAAGCACTGGGTCAGACCGTCTGTGGATCAAAGCGATGTGGTATGGGCCAAGCACAAGGCACTGGTGATGAAAGAGGTGTGTGAAGTCCTTTAAATGCACACTAACATACACAATAACCCAGTACCATTTAAAAAACTTGAAACAATGAAATCTAAAAAACACACTTCTTTAATCACTTACCTTAAGAGCAAAGGAATGGTTCGTGCAAGCATCAAGTAATACCTATGCACACTTTCATAAAGGACTGAATGAGTTCATTTCTACCCTGGAGTGCACTCCAACCCCATAGATCAGGCATGATGGCAATCAGTGTGGCCTTAGAAGAACACCATAGTGTCCTGAAAGGCTACGGAAAGCTTGAGGTCTCAATAGTGGGTGAAATGCCAGAAGAATGGCTGCTCAGTCGTAGCTGGAGATGACACAGCTGAATGGCCCCAGTCCATAGCAGAGGGGGTTGGTGGGATGGCAGATTTGTATGTAGGTCCAGGTTGGCTAAAGTTGTTTGGATGGAAGGGGGCTGAATGCGGGATCCGTTCAGCAGACACGTTTTTCAGTATTAGAGAGTAAATGCAGCTCATCAGTCTGAAAAGGAGCAACGCCAAACCTAAAAATCAAAATAGGAGTCTGGTGACTTCTCCCAGGGCAGTTAGCTTTAGCCTGCCCCCAAACCCCAACCACGCCATCATTGAGCTCCCTTTTCATCCTAAATGAAACATGAAAATCCTTATAGGGTGATCTGCACTGGGAAGTAATGTGGGTTCGCAAAGTGGGCAGTGTACCCAGCAGCACTGTGCAGCGGGGGGGTTGACTAGAGGGCCTGTCCCCAACCCACTTGGAGGCAGCAAATCCCACACTGATCACGGCCTTTGGTCATGCACGTTGAGAGGTTGACAGGCCAGGGCCTGTGGCACACCCCCCTCCCTCCACAGGCAGCCAACCCTACGCTGCGCACGGTCTTTGACCTGCGGCCAGGCCCTGTGGCCAACCCCATGCTGCGCAAGACCTTAGCCTGTGCGCGGCGAGAGGTTGGCTGCAGAGCCTGGTCTGTGGCCAGGCTCTGTGGCAGCCAATGCCATGCTGTGCACAGCCTTTGGCTATGTGCGGCAAGAGGTTGGCCGCAGGGCCTGACCAGTGGCCAGGCCCTGTGGTCATTCCCCCTGCCGATAGCGAATCCAAGGCTTGGGGTTGGCCACAGGACCTGGCTGGTGTCAGATCCTGTAGCCAAGCCACCCAAAGGCTGCCAACCCCAAGCCATGCACAACCTTTCGCTTGCTCAGTGTAGAGCTGGCCTTCGGGCCCTGGGGATCCCATTTCTGGGGCTAAAAATATTTATTAAGAGTAGGGGGTGTGCTTTCCTCATTCCCTGGCCTTAATAGGCCCGAACACCACATCCCGGGAACGAATTCCAATAAAAAGTGGAGGGGGCTGTGTGGCCCCCTCTCCGAGCCTTTTGTGGCCCTGGGGAGCCCATCCCCCAGGGCCTCTCAAAATTATAGGTGGGTGTCCTGGTGCCCTCCCGGGGCACCTGACAAGCAACACTTAGATTAAGGGAAGGGGGGCACATGCCCCCCCTCCCCGGACCTTATTAGGCCCCAGGGACCTCATCCCAGGGGGCAAATACAATTAAAAAAAAAGAGGAGGAGGCAGCGTGACCTCCCTCCTTGAGTCTCATTAGGCCCCAGGGACTTCATCCCCTGGGGAAAAATTCAACAAAAAAGTGGAGTTGGCTCCCTCCCCGAGCCTTTAAAGGCAGCAGGGACCTCATCTCCCGGGGTCGTATCTTATTTATAAGGGGAGGGGGCAGTAGGTGCCCCCTCCCCAAGCCTTTCATAGGCCCTGGGGACCCCATCTCCTGGGACCATATCTCATGAAAAAGGAGGGGTGGCTGCACTTCCCCCTTCCCGAGCCTTCTCAGGCCCGAGACACCCCATCTCGCGCGGCCTCTCTTTATTATAGGTGGGTGCCCCTGTGCCCACCCGGGGCACCCACCACGCAATATGTTGGGGTCTGTGGGGGGAGCCCCAAGGACCCTGTGGCCCCAGCCGGCTACCCGCATGGTGCAGAAACTGGCATTGCTCCAGCCTGAAGGGAGCAGCTATCCATGTTTGTTCCCTCCAGGTGGGAGCAATATGTGCGCTGTTTCCCAGCTCGTAGGAGTGCGTACAGGGAAACAGAACAGAACTCTGGGATTAGGGTTTTTTGTGTAACCAGGAAGATTGGCGCTCAGACTAGTGCGCGTGTTGTGTGGATAATGCTTTGAGTATGTTCGGTGCTGCCAGGTCGGGGGAACTACCCAATAACCCCCGTTGGTTTGTGAGTCAGGAACCCACAACAGTCTTGTAAGCACAGTCCCGGGCACACGTGGTGGGGATACAATAATGGTATGGCAGTCTCTTTTAGATCAAAATTGCTGTGGTCGACACCAGTGTAATCTTTAGAGTTATTTAATCAAGAAATGACAAAAAGAAATCAAACAACCAGCCGACACGTGTTTCGTCACAAGGCAATTGGCCGGTGACTCTTCAGGGCTGTGTGGTGTTTGAAGAGTGAGTAGATGTGGTCCCTCAGAGCCAGTGATAATTCCAACCCGGCCTGGGGTTTGAGGAGGAGCTCAGGTGAGCGGTGCACCGACTGTGGTGCTGTGTGTGGCAGGTAATGCGGGGAAGTCCGATGTCTCTAGCAATGTCAAATGGGCGGGTGCGCCGCGATGGGGGTTGACGTGGCCGCATCCGGAAGAAGTCACTGAACCAGTGGCTCTCGACCTCCGTCGCACAACAAGCAGACTGGTGTACCCGCCCTCTCGCTCCCATGATAGCCTGAAGAACCCTCTACAAGGCTCAAACAGGCATCGGAACCTTCTACCGCCACACGACGTCCCAACATCCCTGCTCTGTTTCCAGACACTGGAAGGTTCCCATACCCGATACTCAGGACTCCACGTCAACCCCCATCGCGGCGCACCCGCCCATTTGACATTGCTAGAGACATCAGACTTCCCCGCATTACCTGCCACACACAGCACCACAGTCGGTGCACCGCTCACCTGAGCTCCTCCTCAAACCCCAGGCTGGGTTGGAATTATCACCGGCTCTGAGGGACCACATCTACTCACTCTTCAAACACCACACAGCCCTGAAGAGTCACCGGCCAATTGCCTTGTGACGAAACACGTGTCGGCTGGTTGTTTGATTTCTTTTTGTCATTTCTTGATTAAATAACTCTAAAGATTACACTGGTCTCGACCAAGCAATTTTGATCTAAAAGAGACTGCCATACCATTATTGTATCCCCACCACGTGTGCCCGGGACTGTGCTTACAGAACAGAACTCTGTTCCCAGTTGGTGGGAGCATATTTAAATCTCCTGCCGGGTGGGAGCAGACTTGCATGTTTGCTCCCGCCTGGAGAAAGAATTTAAAATGATCCTGGCTGGCGAGAGCAAACATATGTTTCTGGTGCGGGCACAGAAACTACTGTGTCCCCAGGACACTGTCACTGAACCTGTAAAGGTCTAAGGGGGGCTCCCCATCCCTTTTAATAACTGTGATGGCCCCCGGGGATGGGGCCTTTTTAAGGCTCGTGGAGGCGGGTGGCGGGGTCCCTTCCCCTTTTATTTACATTTCTGCCCCCGGGGATGGGGTCCCTGGGGCCTAATTTGGCTCTTGGAGGGAGGCTGTGCGCCCTCCTCTCTTCTATGTTTCCTCGAACCTGATGGGTGGGGTCCCCGAGGCCTCTCAGAGGCTCGGGGACGGGGGCCACGCACCTCCCTCCACAAAATAAAAACAAGCATTGCTCCCCAGGCCCCAGCCCACCCCCCCAGGGGGTGGGGTGGTTAGACAAGCGCAGACCCATTGAGAATTTGTGACAAATTTAAAAAAAAAAGTTTTGGCCCCATGCACCACCACCAGGCCTAGGGGGTCAGGGTATCCCTACTCTTCCTCCTATGTCTTTTTTGCATTTTTATAGGACTCAGGACTGAGTCCAGAGTCCTAAGATAGCAGCCACCACTTCCAGTATGAGATCTGGTGGCTCCACGGATCCTCCATGGCGTGAAATATGTAAACTTTTGAAGCATTAATTGCTCAACAATTACTGACAGATTTACACCAAATCATGAAAAGCACTCTTTCTGGACCAAGATCTAGCTTTCAGCCAATTTTGGTGTAAATCCTTTCAGCGGTTTGGGCTGTAGATGTGTCTAAACTTAGTTCCTATGAAAAAAATGAATGGGGAAAACACATTTTGGGACCCCCTCCTTTTTCTCAGCTTCCGCTTGACAGATCATTCCTGAACTTTCCATGCGCAAACTAGTCAAAAAGTAGCACTTTTTGGAAAGTTTTGGGGAGATTTAACAAACAACGTCAAAGTTATTAGAAACACAGAACACAAAAAAGGCATTTCCAATGGAAACACGATCCTAACTAGAACTATTCGGTGTGTGTGTGTATATATATATATATATATATTTATATATATATATATATATATATGGCAGACAGTCCGAAATAAAATTAATAAGCACTATTCTATTGTGGTCCGTATCCGTCTTTCTTCCAAAAGGAATATATATATAAAATTTGGCTGAAAAAAACAAAGGTTACAGGGACATTATAGTTAGGTTCACATTTTACACACACAAAACCATAGAAATTAGGGGAGCTATAGTTATCTTAGGACTATAACTCGTGCCCTAAGGTAACTATAACTCGTGCCCCCGCCATGCACAGTTTTCTCATCAATAATTTCACTGCAAATGTTGCAGTGATATCAATGATGTCATAGAAGATGTCATGAGTGATGTAATATGTGGTGTAATTAACAGTGCATGGTGAGGACGTGAGTTATAGTTAACATAGGGCACAAGTTATAGTTACTTGAGATAACTATAACTATAAACACTGAATTTCTATGGTTTTGTGGTTTTGTGTGTGTAGAATCTGAACCCAACTATAATGTCCCTGTAACCTTTGTTTTTTTCAGTGAATTTCTAAGGTTTTTAAAATTTTATTTCCTAACTACTGTGTCTCTGTGACCTTTGTTTTTTCAGTGAATTTATATGGTTTTTTTAAAGCTATTTCCTAAGTATAATGTCCCTGCAACCTGGATGTGTGAGGGGTGTGTGAGTGGCTGTGTGGGTCTGTGAGTGGGCGTGTGAGTGGCTGTATGGGTGTGTGAGTGGGTGTGTGGGTGGTTGTGCAAGTGGGTGTGTGAGTGGGATGCGTGAAAGCTGTGTGGGTCTGTTAGTGGGGGTGTGAGTGTGTGATAGGTGTGTGGATCTGTGAGTGAGTGTATGTCTTTTTTTTAAATTGTTGTCTAGATCCGTGGATCCACCCGAATCCACCCAAATCCAGGAGGATCTGGGAAGGATCCAGAGAGGATCCGCGGATCCTCGCATGGTTAAAAAAAGTTTTAGCACAATTTCTTGCCCATGAGGGGTCCCTCACAGACCCCTCCATTAGTCCCATGGGATCAGGGTACCTCTACCCTGACCCCTTCTATCACTTTTTTACATTTTTTTTCGCCACTGGGAACAGAGTCCTGATGAAGAAAATGGCAGCCGCAACTTTCCTCTCAGGTTGCAGCCAGCCAATCACAGCATTGCTGCTGGCGCGTGGATGCACCACTCCAAAGAGGATCTGAGGAGATATAAACATTTGGATTTCGGTTAGTATCTCAAAAACTACTGAACAGAATTACACCAAATAACAAAAAGGGTTCTTTCTAAACCAAGAGCTACCTTTCTGGGAAAATTTGGTGTAATTCGTCCAGCGACTCGGGCTGTAGTCGTGTCTGAAATCTCTATGGAAATTAACATTGGAAAAACACTTTTTTTGACCCACCCTTTTTCTTGGCCCCTGCTTGACGGATTGCCCTGAAACTTTCCATGCACAACAAGAAATTCCAATGGAAACATGGTCCTAACTATAACCACCTACTGGCAACTGCCAATAGGTAATACATATAAATCTCTTACTTGGCCCCCTTCTATTGGAATAAACTACCCACTCACATACGGAAGTGCACGGACCACCTTCAATTTAAAAAGCTCCTCAAGGCCGAGCTATTCCTATACTAGTGCTGACTTTGCTTGAGGTCACTGCGGCGCTGACATACCCCTCCTGGGTTGAGGAATGACAAGTTGCCAGTGAACAAGGGTACGAGGTTACTCGAAATGCGTTTGGCTTAATATTTGAAGCAAAGCAGGAACGCTGTGATTATGGCCGCCTGTGGCACCTGTGAGGTATTCCCCTTTGTGTGTGATGGCTTCAGTGGGGCAACCTTCTTTCTTTTGTGTGTAGCGGCGTGTCCAGCCGCGAAGCCGTCCCGCCGCTTGAGACAGCGGATCCACAGTGCTCGCAAACTCGAGCTTGTATTGGAACAAAGGGGTCCTGAGCCACGGGATCATATTGGCTTTGATTGCAACGAACCAACTTATTGCTTCACCCATTTGGGAAAAGACTCATGTATGCTTGTAAATACTACGGACCTTGTAAATACCCACATGGGGAATTATGGGACTTTGAGTTTGGCATGTATTTTGGGAACTACTTTAACCACAATGCCAGCGCCCAATGGGGCGGGACTTATACATTTAAATAAATCAGGTGTCCCACAGCAGTTTTCCTGTGTCCGTGCATCATTGAGGAATGACAAGTTGCCAGTGAACAAGGGTACGAGGTTACTCGAAACGCGTTTGGCTTAATATTTGAAGCAAAGCAGGAACGCTGTGATTATGGCCGCCTGTGGCACCTGTGAGGTATTCCCCTTTGTGTGTGATGGCTTCAGTGGGGCAACCTTCTTTCTTTTGTGTGTAGCGGCGTGTCCAGCCGCGAAGCCGTCCCGCCGCTTGAGACAGCGGATCCACAGTGCTCGCAAACTCGAGCTTGTATTGGAACAAAGGGGTCCTGAGCCACGGGATCATATTGGCTTTGATTGCAACGAACCAACTTATTGCTTCACCCATTTGGGAAAAGACTCATGTATGCTTGTAAATACTACGGACCTTGTAAATACCCACATGGGGAATTATGGGACTTTGAGTTTGGCATGTATTTTGGGAACTACTTTAACCACAATGCCAGCGCCCAATGGGGCGGGACTTACACATTTAAATAAATCAGGTGTCCCACAGCAGTTTTCCTGTGTCCGTGCATCATTGAGGAATGACAAGTTGCCAGTGAACAAGGGTACGAGGTTACTCGAAACGCGTTTGGCTTAATATTTGAAGCAAAGCAGGAACGCTGTGATTATGGCCGCCTGTGGCACCTGTGAGGTATTCCCCTTTGTGTGTGATGGCTTCAGTGGGGCAACCTTCTTTCATATATATATATATATATATATATATATATATATATATATATATATATATATATATATATATATATATATATATATATATATATATATATATATATATATATATATATATATTAGCCCTGCCTGCTGCTTGCTACATGCACTTATTTGCATTAGCCACTTATGAAAAAGAGTGGAGCTTAACTTTAAGCCCACTTGAGTGTATTTTACAACAGGCAATCATTTTCGAGATCTATTTTTCTTTTATAGGTTTGATCTACATTCACCTTTAATTATCTTGCCAGACTCATGTAATAAAAAATAATAAATATATAATACATACACAGATACATGCATAAAAGAGTTTTGGATCAGCCTTCTTCATTCATTGCCTGTTCAACTTCCATTCACTGTTTGCACCCGCCCACCACAGCATACAACATGGGGCATTAGATCAGCCCACTTCAGCCATTTTCTCTCTTGCACTGTGAGTGAAAGCATGATCCCCGATAACTTGCTCAAGAAGTGCACTGCACTGCCAAGGCTGGTGGTCCAATGCTTTACTTTGCCAATGTTTTCTTCCTGTCCATTGTTTATTCTTTTATTTAACTTTTAGTCATCCTTGTGTTTTTAAACTATGTATTTAGGTTGCCCTAATTTAAAGCCAAATGCTCCCTTTCTTTCCTCCAATAACAATCACATCTTCCTATGGTGTGCTTTAAAACTGAAAAAGGTTTCTATGCTTTTTTAAAATACCCTTGCCTGCTATGAAGCATCTTTACAGTTCTACTAAAATGCAAAAAAGAATTTTAAATTAAAAATAAGCAAAAATGTACCCGTCGCACAAGCTATATTAAGGCCAGACATATTGGCTTTGTGCATGCTGTATTGCATTAGTTCTGGCAGAGGGAGAAAAATCACTCAAGACAGACTTAACAAATATATTAAAATTCCATGCCCCTAAACCTTAGATGTTTTACAGCATGGTGTCAGCCTCATTCTGGTAATGTGGGGGAGATGTTTGCAGTGTGTCGTAGGACTTCAGCTTCTGGTGACCTAAATCCAGCACCTTCTGGTATTCATTTCACAAGCGCCTCAAGTCTATAATTACAAATATTTTCCTAAGCATGCCCAAGGATCACATTTTACATTCCGGTCGCACTACATATCGCAGACCTGCCAACTCACACGATGCCACTGTGTGTCACATGATTTCAGCTCCCTTCACACAGCCACCCGGGAAGGAGCAGAAATCACACAGTGGCAGGGAAAAGGAGCTCTGTAGACAGCTCATTTTTAGAGGCGGTAAGCAGCCAATGTCCATAAAAGGTGTGAAAACATCCCAGGACATCAATAACAGCCTCAATAACCCTTTGGTTTTTTTTCTTTGGAGGTCATGGGGGGGCTTGGTGAGGGACTGAGTGTTTCTTAGCTCTCGAACCAGGTCCCGCCCCCTCCTCACACAGTGAAAATGTTTTGTAAGTTGGCAGGTATGCATATCACAGAAGGAATATTTAATCACAGCTCATGGGGGCCTTCTCTGATGCCCTTTAGACCTCGACTCCTCCCACCTCCATGCCTAGATGCTTGTCTGTCTTCATTTTCTATTCTTTCACATTTTGATGCTGATATTATAGAATTACAGTTTCGGGGAACAGAGCCAGCTGTCCTGTAACATATCTTGCCCCCTCATACCACCCCCACACCTTATTCTTAAATGTGAGAGACAGAAGTGTGTGCCGCACTTGGACCTGCTGTCAGCACCCACCTTTGCATCCTCACAGATATTGATTTGTTAGACAGTTTATAATCTCCCTTCTGTGTTCTTTGACATGCAGTGGATGAGTGCGAGGGAGACCGTGACGTCTCTAGAAATTATTTTTAGGGGACTACCGAAAGGAGCACAGCTAAAACTGGTTGGACCGCCGATAAGGGGCAGAGTGTCTATATGTATGCATATATATGTGTGTATATATATATATTCACTGAAAAAACCGTAGGTTTCAGGCACGTTATAGTTACAAATTAGCATTTTAAAAACCTTTGAAATTCACTGAAAAAACCATAGGTTTCAGACACGTTATAGTTAGAAATTAGCATTTAAAAAACCTTTGAAATTCACTGAAAAAACCATAGGTTTTAGGGACAGTTATAGTTAGTTGGACATTGCACTCGTACAAAACCCGTGAAATTCCCCCGTTATAGTTAGTTCAGCTAACTATAACTCGCGCCCCCGCAATGCTCTGCTGATGACGTCACATATTACATCACTCATGACATGGTTAGTGACATCACTGATGACATCACTGATGACATCTCAAATGACATCACTGATGACATCATCCAGTGACTGTGTGTTTCTGTAAAGTTTAAATATGTTTAATATATATAGGGAAAGGCGTATTGAAGAATGAGTGGGTGTATAAGTGTCTGAATGGATGATTTAGTACGTGCGTGACTGACTCTACAAGTGAGTGATTAAACGTATCTTACTGAATGCATGGGTTAGTGACTAAACTGTGTGAATGTCTGTATCCGTCTGTTGGTGTGTAAGTGGATGCATGGATTTGCGAATAGCTACATGAGTGTCTATATGGGTTATTGATTGGTTCTATGAGTATCTGTATGGGTGCCTGAGTGTTTGTGTGGATGGGGTGTGTGCGACTGTGCATAGATGTGTGAGTGGGTGATTCAC
This sequence comes from Calotriton arnoldi, assembly GCA_963921515.1. Classification (NCBI taxonomy): domain Eukaryota; kingdom Metazoa; phylum Chordata; class Amphibia; order Caudata; family Salamandridae; genus Calotriton; species Calotriton arnoldi. Next base: position 6,211,512 of record CAWUFW010000025.1, on the reverse strand, counting down.
TGGGTGGATGGTTTCAAGAGTGCATCTGTGATAGACTGTATGGGTGGGTAAGTGTGTGTAAGAGTGTGTTAGTGAGTGAATGTATGTCCCAGTGGTACATGTGTGAGTAACTACATATGTGAAAGGCAGTATATATGTGTATTGGAGTATATAAATAGCTATAAGCGAGAGTGAGTGATTGTGATAGTGGCTGTATGGATGAGTGTGTGCTTGTATCAGTGATTGTATAAGAGCGTAACAATGTGCTAGTATTTGTATGATTAAGTGAGCTGGTGTGTGTATAACTGTATAGGTGAGTAAATGGCAGTGTGTTTAATTATTTGCATGACTGACTAGGTGTGTGAGTACCTCTATGGATGAGTGGCGGTGTTTGAGTGTCTATATAGGAGTAAGAGTGCATATGATAGTCCTGTACTGAGTGACCATAAGTATGAGTTACTGTACGGTTGAGTGAGTGGATGTGTGTGTGTAGACCTAAGAATCAGTGAGTGGGTATGTAGTTATTGGTGTTGGAGTGTCTATGGTTTTGCGAATGGCACTCTGTAATTTAGATTGGGTGTATCAAAGGTTATATTAGGGTGTGAGGAGCTGCATCAGATTATCACGTGGATGATGTCATCAGTGATGTCATTTGAGATGTCATCAGTGATGTCATCAGTGATGTCACTGACCATGTCATGAGTGATGTAATATGTGACGTCATCAGCAGTGCATTGCGGGGCGCGAGTTATAGTTAGCTGAACTAACTATAACGGGGGAATTTCACGGGTTTTGTACGAGTGCAATGTCCAACTAACTATAACTGTCCCTAAAACCTATGGTTTTTTCAGTGAATTTCAAAGGTTTTTTAAATGCTAATTTCTAACTATAACGTGTCTGAAACCTATGGTTTTTTCAGTGAATTTCAAAGGTTTTTAAAATGCTAATTTGTAACTATAACGTGCCTGAAACCTACGGTTTTTTCAGTGAATTTCAAAGGTTTTTTAAATGACAATTTTTAAATGTATTAATTTTTATATTAATTTTTTTCATACTGATTTACTACATTTTTAGAAACAATTTCTTTTACATATTTTATTTTTTAAATTACATTGTAATTACATTATACATTACATTACAAAAAATACTTTCTCAGAATGAATTACTTTAGTTTAAATACTTTGCACATAGGCAATAGACTTTTAAGTACAGTAGTTACAGTTGTTGCAATGGGCAACACATTTTCAAACACAATGCAACATTCAGCTCAATGTGAATTTCTAGTTAAATGCAATTAGTTACTTTATGGATTACTTTTTCTAACCACAGGACTGGATCCTAGATTCAGTCCTGGTACATCTCCTGTAAACAGTTGAGTAAAAGCGTTTTGGTTACAGTCGTGATTTTTAAGGAATATTATTGTATTTTAAAAGTTGACACTTAGAAACTTTTTCTCATAGAATCACCAATGTTATCCTATGGAAGGAAATTCACTTAGCAGGTAAAAACTGTTATCGTTACTTTTTCTTACTCAGTGTTGGATCCTGGATCCAGCACTGGTGCATCTCCTGTAAACAGTTGAAAGAATGCGTTTAAGTCATACAGGCGATTTTTAAGGAATATTTGTAGTTTGTGAAAATCGACACTTTGAAACTTTTCTGCTGAAAACCAGACAATGGATTCCTATGGAAGAAAATATAAGTTACTGGTAAGTACGGTTAAAATTACTTTTCAGGACCAGTACTGGGCTGAAAGATACAGCACTGAGGTCTCTCCTTATAACAGGTGAGTAAATCGGAATTCGTATTTCGGCTGATTTTAGATGAATATTTTAAAGTTCCAAAACTCCACACTTAGAAGAGATTCCAAGTGAAACCAGTCAATGTTAGCCTATGGAAGGAAATTCAAGTTACTGGTAAGTACGGTTAAAATTACTTTTCAGGACCAGTACTGGGCTGAAAGATGCAGCACTGAGGTCTCTCCTGATAACAGGTGAGTAAATCGGAATTCGTATTTCGGCTGATTTTAGAGGAATATTTGTATGTTTCAAAAATCAACACTTAGAAACTTTTTCAGCAAAAAGCAGGCAATGATATCCTATGGAAGGAAATTCAAGTTACTGGTAAGTACGGTTAAAATTACTTTTGAGGATCAGTACTGGGCTGAAAGATGCAGCACTGAGGTCTCTCCTGATAACAGATGAGTAAATCGGAATTCGTATTTCGGCTGATTTTAGATGAATATTTTAAAGTTCCAAAACTCCACACTTAGAAGAATTTCCAAGTGAAACCAGTCAATGTTAGCCTATGGAAGGAAATTCAAGTTACTGGTAAGTACGGTTAAAATTACTTTTGAGGATCAGTACTGGGCTGAAAGATGCAGCACTGAGGTCTCTCCTGATAACAGGTGAGTAAATCGGAATTCGTATTTCGGCTGATTTTAGAGGAATATTTTAAAGTTCCAAAACTCCACACTTAGAAGAATTTCCAAGTGAAACCAGTCAATGTTAGCCTATGAAGGAAATTCAAGTTACCGGTAAGTACGGTTAAAATTACTTTTCAGGATCAGTACTGGGCTGAAAGATGCAGCACTGAGGTCTCTCCTGATAACAGGTGAGTAAATCGGAATTCGTATTTCGGCTGATTTTAGAGGAATATTTTAAAGTTCCAAAACTCCACACTTAGAAGAATTTCCAAGTGAAACCAGTCAATGTTAGCCTATGGAAGGAAATTCAAGTTACTGGTAAGTACGGTTAAAATTACTTTTCAGGATTAGTACTGGGCTGAAAGATGCAGCACTGAGGTCTCTCCTGATAACAGGTGAGTAAATCAGAATTCGTATTTCGGCTGATTTTAGAGGAATATTTGCACAATGGTGAAGGGAGGGGGCGGGGCCTGAGGTGACATCTGTGCAAACGCGCCCCGTGGCGCGTTTTAAGTTGGGGGATTAAGTCCCCTTGAATCATGAGGGTCCCTACGGGCCAACTAGCCCACCAGGAACCTCCAGTATGCGCCAGGGGCTGCGTTGCAGAGACATGTACAGAGGCCACACCCCTTTTACACCTCTCTGCAACGCAGCTCTGTGGCGCTTTCTGGACGTACCTGTTGGGCTAGTTGGCCCCCAGGGACCCTCAGGATTGAAGAGGATTTAATTCCCCATCTTAAAACGCGCCACGGGGCCTGTTTGCACACATGTCACCTGAAGCCCCGCCCCCTCCCTTCACCACTGTGCAAACGCGCCCCGTGGCGCGTTTTAAGTCGGGGGATTAACTCCCCTTGAATCCTGAGGGTCCCTGGGGTGCAACTAGCCCACCATATACCTCCAAAAAGCGCCATAGAGCTGCGTTGCAGAGAGGTGTAAAAGGGGCGTGGCCTCTGTACACCTCTCTGCAAGGCAGCCCCTGGCGCATACTGGAGGTTCCTGGTGGGCTAGTTGGCCCCCAGGGACCCCCAGTATTCAAGGGGAATTCGTTCCCTCTCTGCAAACGCGCCAGGGGCGCGTTTGCAGAGTGGTGAAGGAAGGGGCGGGGCCTACGGGCCCGATCGTTTTTTTGTTTTGTTTTTTTTCCCTCTGAAGGGGGGCTGTGTGGCCCCCTTCCTTTTTCCTATTTTTAGGCCCTGGGGACCCCATCCCCCAGGGCCTTACCCCTTTTTTTAAATTAAAATAAATATAAAAACGGGAAGGGGGCCGCGTGGCCCCCTTCCCTGGGCCTGTATTGGCCCCGGGGACCCCATCCCCCGGGGCATGGCCTCTTTTTTTATTTGGAGGGGGGCTGCGTGGCCCCCCTCCTCAGGCCATTTAAGGCCCCGGGGACCCCATCCCCCGGGGCCGGCCTTGCACTTTTTTTAAATTTTTTTAATTTGTTTTTAATTTGGGGAGGGGGGCTGCGTGGCCCCCTCCGTGGCCACTTATGGCCCCGGGGACCCCATCCCCCGGGGCCTGGCCTCTCGTTGGGGACTGTGGGGGTCCCCAAGCCCCCCACAGTCCCGCCGGCTCCCCGTGTCCTACGGGAGCCGGCATTGCTTTACACATGGGGAGCAGCTAACATGCTGCTCCCCATGTGGAAAGCAATCGGCTTTGGATATTGGAAGAGAGAGCAGGTTTCCTGCTCTCTCTTCCAATATCCAAAGCAAGTTTGCAATGACAGGACGGGAGCCGCGAGGCTCCCGTCCTGTCATTGCAAACAGCAGTGTCCCGGGGTAGGCACCCCGGGACACTGCAGGAGCCGGCCCTGGGGGGTGGCGGTCCCCAGGGCCACCACAGGCTCCAGGAGGGGGCCGCGCGGCCCCCTCCCTACATTTTGAAAGCCCCGGGGAGGTGGTGGTCCCCGGGGCTTGGGGGTCCAAAACGGACCCCCATTTTAATTTTTCTTAGTGCCCCGGGGAGGTGGTGGTCCTCGGGCGTGTGGGGCTGGAGCCCCCCACACAGGTTTTTAATTAAAAAAAGAAGCCCCGGGGAGGTGGTGGTCCCCGGGGCTGCGGGAGGGCTCAGAGCCCTCCCGCACCATTATACATAAAGCCCCGGGGGTGGTGGTCCCCGGGCTTGGGGGCCCTTAGAGGCCCCCCACACATAAAATTAACCCCCCCAGCATGCCCCCAGGACTTGGCCCACCCGGGGCCAATTAACATCGAAGCGCGGGAGACCGCGCTTCGATTTTTTTTCTGGCAGGATTCGCGCACCCTGAGCGCATCCTGCCGATTTTTTAAAAAAACAATTTTTTTTTGCCCAGGGGGTCCTTGTGGGACCCCTGAGCAGACCTAGGGGTCAGGGTGTTTCTACCCTGCCCCCTTTGTGCGCTTTGCGCACTTGTTTCTGTCCCTCGGTTCTACCGAGGGACAAAATGGCTGCCAACACTTCCTGAATCGGAGTGTTGACAGCCAGCTGACAGCCAATTAGCATGCAGCTCGTGATCGGGAGGGTACGCGGATCCGACGCGGCCATAGATATCACTATCTTTTTACTTTTGATTTTCTCAGCAACTACTGAACGGATTTACACCATTTAACAAAAAGGGTTCTTTCTGAACCAAGAACTACCTCTTTGCCAAATTTGGTGTAATTCCGTTCAGCAGTTCGGGCTGTAGCCGTGTCTAAAGTTTCCTATGGAAAATTGCATGGGGAAAACGCGTTTTGGGACCCCCTTTTTCTCGGCCCCCGCTTGACGAATCCCCCGAGACTTTCAGGGTAGGAGCGGACCGGAGCGGGCCACAAAGTTTGAAAATTTTGCGAAGATACGTCAACCGGCAAGAGAGTTATTTCAAATAGAATGTCGCGGATTTCCTATGGATAATAGGTTGTAACTATAACTATCTACTGGCGACCGCCAGTAGATAATATATATATATATATATATATATATATATATATATATATATATTATCTACTGGCGGTCGCCAGTAGATAGTTATAGTTAAAACCTATTATCCATAGGAAATCCGCGACATTCTATTTGAAATAACGTTGGCGCCGGTTGACGAATCTTCGCGAAAGTTTCCAACTTGTTGGGGCGCTCCGGTCCGCTCCTATCCTGAAAGTCTCGGGGTGATACGTCAAGCGGGGGCCGAGAAAAAGGGGGTCCCAAAACGCGTTTTCCCCATTCATTTTTCCATAGGAACCTTTAGTCGCAGCTACAGCCCGAACTGCTGAACGGAATTACACCAAATTTGGCAAAGAGGTAGCCCTTGGTTCAGTGTCGTGCCTTTTGCTTAAATGGTGTAAATCCGTTCAGTAGTTCCTGAGAAAATCAAAAGTAAAGTCACATATATATCTGGGCGGAGCCTAACCACACATGTCATCGTGAGATCTGATTGGCTGTCAGCACTTCATCCTGGAATTGCTGGCAGCCATCTTGGGACCAATATAAATGATAGTACCTCATTGAAATGCATTGTAGTGAATAGAAGATTTTGAGGGTCACCAAAAGGAGAACTATAAAGGGTGATAACAGGCTTTAGTTACATTAGAATTTATTTGTTGATGGTACCATACTAATTTTAGGAATTGTGGTGTATTCTAAGGTGATTTTACCATGTGAAAAACCTTCTGCTGGGATATCATGAATCATGTTTGAGAGAACACTATTTTCTCATGCTTGTCCCATGGAGGTTTGGAAGGTGCTCCAGAAGCTAAAATGAGAGCATATTTTCTGTAAATTCACATTATCTTTCTCACTCATGTGAGAATGAAGTCTGACATTCTCAGTAAAACATGTACATCCAACAAGGGCAGAGACTGTCAGTTGATTCCTTTGTGTTCTACTGCAGCTTCCCAGAGTGTTCTAAAGAACAACTAGAGTGCTAACAGCCTTACTTATGACAAAAGTATGGCACACCTGAAGCCATCTTGATTGGAATAAACTGGTAACACTTAAACAATTTAATTTAAAAAGGAACAAAATGATGGGGTTCATTTTGTCATAGAAATTATGGTTAGTGCTGTAGAAAGAAAAATTAGGACATGTTTCAAGTGTGATCTCAAATATCTTCCTGTTATATTTCAACAGGAGCAGCCTGCCAGTTGATGCCTTTGTGTTCTACTGCAGCTTCCCAGAGTGTTCTAAAGAACAACTAGAGTGCTAACAGCCTTACTTATGACAAAAGTATGGCACACCTGAAGCCATCTTGATTGGAATAAACTGGTAACACTTAAAACATTTAATTTAAAAAGGAACAAAATGAGGGGGTTCATTTTGTCATAGAAATTATGGTTAGTGCTGTAGAAAGAAAAATTAGGACATATTTCAAGTGTGATCTCAAATATCTTCCTGTTATATTTCAACAGGAGCAGCCTGCCAGTTGATGCCTTTGTGTTCTACTGCAGCTTCCCAGAGTGTTCTAAAGAACAACTAGAGCGCTAACAGCCTTACTTATGACAAAAGTATGGCACACCTGAAGCCATCTTGATTGGAATAAACCGGTAACACTTAAAACATTTAATTTAAAAAGGAACAAAATGAGGGGTTCTTTTTGAAATAGAAATTATGGTTAGTGCTGCAGAAAGAAAAATTAGGGCATGTTTTAAGTGAGATCTCATATCCTCTTCTATTTCATTAGAAAATTCTGACATGCAGACTGAAACAATCACTTTCAATACCAGCAGCAGACTACCAGTTAACTCCCTGGTGAGCAGTAGCTTTACTCCAGTGATCTAATGAGCAACTAGAGTGCTAACATTCTGAATTTATGGCAGATGTGAGACACATCTGAATGCCTTCTTGATGGAATCAAAGTAAAAAACTGAAAGCATTTCCTACTGAGAAGACTGCAGTAAATGAAGAAATTAGGAAACTTCATAACAAAGAAGTCTTCCAAGATGGCCACCAGTGAAAAAAGAGCCCAAATGTAGCACAAATATTACCCAGATGTAGCCCACATATAGCCCAATGACAAAAGTGTGCAAAACACTTTTTATTTTTAGTTTTTTTGCAGTTTTATGTAGTGCAGACTGGTCAGGTATTGGAGCATTGCATCTTAAAACATGACCCCCCTACACTACAAAAACACCACTGCACTACCTTAAACCCTAAAACACTACCCCCAGCACGACCCCCTACACTACACAAGCACCACTGCACTATCCTAAACCCTAAAACACTACCCCCAGCACGACCCCCTACACTACCCAAACACCACTGCACTAACCTAAATCCTAAAACACTACCACCAGCACGACCCCCTACACTACCCAAACACCACTGCACTACCCTAAAACATGACCCCCTACACTACACAAACACCACTGCACTACCCTAAACCCTAAAACACTACCCCCAGCACGACCCCCTACACTACACAAGCACCACTGCACTACCCTAAACCCTAAAACACTACCCCCAGCACGACCCCCTACACTGCCCGAACACCACTGCACTGCCCTAAACCCTGAAACACCACCCCTAGCACGACCCCCTACACTGCCCGAACACCACTGCACTGCCCTAAACCCTGAAACACCACCCCTAGCACGACCCCCTACACTGCCCAAACACCACTGCACTGCCCTAAACCCTGAAACACCACCCCCAGCATGACCCCCTACACTGCCCGAACACCACTGCACTGCCCTAAACCCTGAAACACCACCCCCAGCACGACCCCCTACACTGCCCGAACACCACTGCACTGCCCTAAACCCTGAAACACCACCCCCAGCACGACCCCCTACACTGCCCGAACACCACTGCACTGCCCTAAACCCTGAAACACCACCCCCAGCATGACCCCCTACACTGCCCGAACACCACTGCACTGCCCTAAACCCTGAAACACCAGCCCCAGCACGACCCCCTACACTGCCCGAACACCACTGCACTGCCCTAAACCCTGAAACACCAGCCCCTGCACGACCCCCTACACTGCCCGAACACCACTGCACTGCCCTAAACCCTGAAACACCACCCCAGCACGACCCCCTACACTGCCCGAACACCACTGCACTGCCCTAAACCCTGAAACACCAGCCCCAGCACGACCCCCTACACTGCCCGAACACCACTGCACTGCCCTAAACCCTGAAACACCAGCCCCAGCACGACCCCCTACACTGCCCGAACACCACTGCACTGCCCTAAACCCTGAAACACCAGCCCCAGCACAACACCCTACACTGCCCGAACACCACTGCACTGCCCTAAACCCTGAAACACCACCCCATGCATGACCCCCTACACTGCCCGAACACCACTGCACTGCCCTAAACCCTGAAACACCACCCCCAGCACGACCCCCTACACTGCCCAAACACCACTGCACTGCCCTAAACCCTGAAACACCACCCCCTGCACAACCCCCTACACTGCTCGAACACTACTGCACTGCCCTAAACCCAGAAACACCATCCCCAGCACGACCCCCTATACTGCACGAACACCACTGCACTGCCCTAAACCCTGAAACACCACCCCCAGCAAGACCCCCTACACTGCCCGAACACCACTGCACTGCCCTAAACCCTGAAACATCACCCCCAGCAAGACCCCCTACACTGCCCGAACACCACTGCCCTAAACCCTGAAACATCACCCCCAGCAAGACCCCCTACACTGCCCGAAACCACTGCCCTAAACCCTGAAACATCACCCCCAGCAAGACCCCCTACACTGCCCGAACACCACTGCACTGCCCTAAACCCTGAAACACCAGCCCCAGCACGACCCCCTACACTGCCCGAACACCACTGCACTACCCTGAAACACCACCCCCTGCACGACCCCCTACACTGCCCGAACACCACTGTACTGCCCTAAACCCTGAAACCCCACCCCCAGCATGACCCCCTACACTGCCAGAACACCACTGCACTGCCCTAAACCCTGAAACACCACCCCCTGCACGACATCCTACACTGCCCGAACACTACTGCACTGCCCTAAACCCTGAAACACCACCCCCAGCATGACCCCCTACACTGCACGAACACCACTGCACCGCCCTAAACCCTGAAACACTACCCCCAGCAAGACCCCCTACACTGCCCGAACACCACTGCACTGCCCTAAACCCTGAAACATCACCCCCAGCACGACCCCCTACACTGCCCGAACACCACTGCCTGCCCTAAACCCTGAAACACCACCCCCAGCACGACCCCCTACACTGCCCGAACACCACTGCACTGCCCTAAACCCTGAAACACCACCCCCAGCAAGACCCCCTACACTGCCCGAACACCACTGCACTGCCCTAAACCCTGAAACACCACCCCCAGCACGACCCCCTACACTGCCCGAACACCACTGCACTGCCCTAAACCCTGAAACACCAGCCCCAGCACGACCCCCTACACTGCCCGAACACCACTGCACTGCCCTAAACCCTGAAACACCAGCCCCAGCACGACCCCCTACACTGCCCGAACACCACTGCACTGCCCTAAACCCTGAAACACCACCCCCAGCACGACCCCCTACACTGCCCGAACACCACTGCACTGCCCTAAACCCTGAAACACCAGCCCCAGCACGACCCCCTACACTGCCCGAACACCACTGCACTGCCCTAAACCCTGAAACACCAGCCCCAGCACAACCCCCTACACTGCCCGAACACCACTGCACTGCCCTAAACCCTGAAACACCAGCCCCAGCAAGACCCCCTACACTGCCAGAAAACCACTGCACTGCCCTAAACCCTGAAACACCACCCCCAGCAAGACTCCCTACACTGCCCGAACACCACTGCACTGCCCTACACCCTGAAACACCACCCCCAGCACAACACCCTACACTGCCCAAACACCACTGCACTGCCCTAAACCCTGAAACACCACCCCCAGCACGACCCTCTACACTGCCCGAACACCACTGCACTGCCCTAAACCCTGAAACACCACCCCCAGCACGACCCCCTACACTGCCCGAACACCACTGCACTGCCCTAAACCCTGAAACACCAGCCCCAGCATGACCCCCTACACTGCCCGAACACCACTGCACTGCCCTAAACCCTGAAACACCAGCCCCAGCACGACCCCCTACACTGCCCGAACACCACTGCACTGCCCTAAACCCTGAAACACCAGCCCCAGCACGACCCCCTACACTGCCCGAACACCACTGCACTGCCCTAAACCCTGAAACACCACCCCCAGCACGACCCCCTACACTGCCCGAACACCACTGCACTGCCCTAAACCCTGAAACACCACCCCCAGCACGACCCCCTACACTGCCCGAACACCACTGCACTGCCCTAAACCCTGAAACACCACCCCCTGCACTGACCCCCTACACTGCCCGAACACCACTGCACTGCCCTAAACCCTGAAACACCACCCCCAGCATGACCCCTTACACTGCCCGAACACCACTGCACTGCCCTAAACCCTGAAACACCACCCCCAGCATGACCCCCTACACTGCCCGAACACCACTGCACTGCCCTAAACCCTGAAACACCACCCCAGCACGACCCCCTACACTGCCCGAACACCACTGCACTGCCCTAAACCCTGAAACACCACCCCCAGCAGGACCCCCTACACTGCCCGAACACCACTGCACTGCCCTAAACCCTGAAACACCACCCCCAAGCACGACCCCCTACACTGCCCGAACACCACTGCACTGCCCTAAACCCTAAAACACCACCCCCAGCACGACCCCCTACACTGCCCGAACACCACTGCACTGCCCTAAACCCTAGAAACACTACCCCCAGCACGACCCCCTACACTGCCCGAACACCACTGCACTTCCCTAAACCCTGAAACACCACCCCCAGCACGACCCCCTACACTGCCCGAACACCACTGCACTGCCCTAAACCCTGAAACACCAGCCCCAGCACAACCCCCTACACTGCCCGAACACCACTGCACTGCCCTAAACCCTGAAACACCAGCCCCAGCACAACCCCCTACACTGCCCGAACACCACTGCACTGCCCTAAACCCTGAAACACCAGCCCCAGCACGACCCCCTACACTGCCCGAAAACCACTGCACTGCCCTAAACCCTGAAACACCACCCCCAGCAAGACTACCTACACTGGCCGAACACCACTGCACTGCCCTAAACCCTGAAACACCACCCCCTGCATGACCCCCTACACTGCCCAAACACCACTGCACTGCCCTAAACCTTGAAACACCACCCCTCAGCCCGACACCCTACACTGCCCGAACACCACTGCACTGCCCTAAACCCTGAAACACCACCCCCAGCACGACCCCCTACACTGCCCGAACACCACTGCACTGCCCTAAACCCTGAAACACCACCCCCAGCACGACCCCCTACTACTGCTCGAACACCACTGCACTGCCCTAAACCCTGAAACACCACCCACAGCACGACCCCCTACACTGCCCGAACACCACTGCACCTAAACCCTGAAACACCACCCCTGCACGACCCCCTACACTGCCTGAACACCACTGCACTGCCCTAAACCCTGAAACACCACCCCCTGCAGGACCCCCTACACTGCCCGAACACCACTGCACTGCGCTAAACCCTGAAACACCACCCCCAAGACGATCCCCTACACTGCCCGAACACCACTGCACTGCCCTAAACCCTAAAACACCACCCCCAGCACGACCCCCTACACTGCCCGAACACCACTGCACTGCCCTAAACCCTAGAACACTACCCCCAGCATGACCCCCTACACTGCCCGAACACCACTGCACTACCCTAAACCCTAAAATACTCCCCCAGCACGACCCCCTACACTACCCGAACACGACTGCACTGCCCTAAACCCTGAAACACCACCCCCAGCACGACCCCCTACACTGCCCAAACACTACTGCACTGCCCTAAACCCTGAAACACCACCCCTCAGCACGACACCCTACACTGCCCGAACACCACTGCACTGCCCTAAACCCTGAAACACCACCCCAGCACGACCCCCTACACTGCCCGAACACCACTGCACCTAAACCCTGAAACACCACCCCCTGCACGACCCCCTACACTGCCGGAACACCACTGCACTGCCCTAAACCCTGAAACACCACCCCCAGCACGACCCCCTTTAATGCTCGAACACCACTGCACTGCCCCAAACCCTGAAACACCACCCCCAGCATGACCCCCTACACTGCCCGAACACCACTGCCCTAAACCCTGAAACACCACCCCTGCACGACCCCCTACACTGCCTGAACACCACTGCACTGCCCTAAACCCTGAAACACCACCCCTGCACAACCCCCTACACTGCCCGAACACCACTGCACTGCCCTAAACCCAGAAACACCACCCCCAGCACGACCCCCTACACTGTCCGAACACCACTGCACTGCCCTAAACCCTAAAACACCACCCCCAGCATGACCCCCTACACTGCCAGAACACCACTGCACTGCCCTAAATCCTAGAACACCACCCCCAGCATGACCCCCTGCACTACCCGAACACCACTGCACTACCCTAAACCCTAAAATACTCCCCCAGCACGACCCCCTACACTACCCGAACACCACTGCACTGCCCTAAACCCTAAAACACTCCCCCAGCACGACCCCCTACACTACCCGAACACCACTGCACTGCCCTAAACCCTAAAACACTCCCCCAGCACGACCCCCTACACTACCTAAACACCACTGCACTGCCCTAAACCCTAAAACACTACCCCCGCATGACCCCCTACACTACCCAAATACCAATGCACTACCCTAATCCCTAAAACACTACCCCCGCACAACCCCCTACACTACCCAAAGACCACTGCACTACCCTAAACTCTAAAACAATACCCCCCGCACGACTCTCTACACTACCCAAAGACCACTGCACTACCCTAAACCCTAAAACACGACCTCCTACACTACACAAACACCACTGCACTACCCTAAACCCTAAAAACTACCCCAGCACGAACCCCTACACTACCCAAACACCACTGCACTACCCTAAACCATAAAACACTACCCCCAGCAGTACCCCCTACGCTACCCAAACACCACTGCACTACCCTAAACCCTAAAACACTACCCCCAGCAGTACCCCTACACTACCCAAACACCATTGCACTACCCTAAACCCTAAAACACTACCCCCAGCAGTATCCCCTACACTACCCAAACACCACTGCACTACCCTAAACCCTAAAACCCTAAAACACTAACCCCCAGCACGACCCCCTACACTACCCAAACACCACTGTACGACCCTAAACCCTAAAACACTCCCCCAGCACGACTCCATACACTACCCAAACACCACTGCACTACCCTAAACCCTAAATCTACCCCCAGCATGACCCCCTACACTACACAAACACCACTGCACTACCCTAAACCCTAAAACACTACCCCCAGCACGACCCTCTTCACTACCTAAACACAACTGCACAATTTGTTACAGGCGTTGCAACGCAGGCCTGTGGTGCTTACTGGAAGTACCTGGTGGGCTAGTTGGGCCCCAGGGACTCTCAGGATTCAAGGTGACCTAATCCCCCAACTTAAAACGCGCCACGGGGCGCGTTTGCACAGTGGTGAAGGGAGGGGCGGGGCCTCAGGTGACATGTGCGCAAACACGCCCTGTGGTGCGTTTTAAGTTGGGGAGTTAATTCCCTTTGAATCCTGGAGGCCAACTAGCCCACCAGGTACCTTCAGTAAGCACAACAGAGTTGCGTTGCAGAGAGGTGAAAAAGGTGCGTGGCCTCGGAACGCCTCTCTGCAACTCAGCTCTGTGGTCCTAACTGTAGGTACCTGGGGGGCTAGTTGGGCCCCAGGGACCCTCAGGATTCAAGGGGACTTAATCCCGCAACTTAAAACACGCCACAGGGCGCGTTTGCACACATGTCACCTCAGGCCCCCGCTCCCTTCACCACTGTGCAAACGCGCACTGGCTCGTTAGTCAGAGTCAGTTACCACCAGTACCCGTCTGAAAAAGTTGTGGGCACAGGATGATTTTGCAACAAGGCCTCTTTCTGCTCCTCTGTTGGTTCTTTCTGCACATCTTTTGCTTCTTTCTGTGCGTTTTTTCTTCTTTCTTCACATGTCCTACCTCTGTTGGCATAGTTAGAAACTAGCATTTAAAAAACCTTTGAAATTCACTTAAAAAATCATAGGTTTCAGGCACGTTATAGTTAGAAATTAGCATTTAAAAAACCTTTGAAATTCACTGAAAAAACCATAGGTTTCAGGCACGTTATAGTTAGAAATTAGCATTTAAAAAACCTTTGAAATTCACTGAAAAAACCATAGGTTTCAGGCACGTTATAGTTAGAAATTAGCATTTAAAAAACCTTTGAAATTCACTGAAAAAACCATAGGTTTCAGACACATTATAGTTAGAAATTAGCATATAAAAACCTTTGAAATTCACTGAAAAAACCATAGGTTTTAGGGACAGTTATAGTTAGTTGGACATTGCACTCGTACAAAACCCGTGAAATTCCCCTGTTATAGTTAGTTCAGCTAACTATAACTCGCGCCCCGCAATGCACTGCTGATGACATCACATATTACATCACTCATGACATGGTCAGTGACATCACTGATGACATCACTGATGACATCTCAAATGACATCACTGATGACATCATCCATGTGATAATTTCATGCATCTTCTCATACCCTAATATAACTTTTGATACACCCACTCTAAATTACAGACTGCCATTCTCAAAACCATAGACACTCCAACACCAAAAACTACATACCCACTCACTGATTCTTAGGTCTACACACACATCCACTCACTCACCTGTACAGTCACTCATACTTACAGTCACTCAGTACAGGACTATCATATGCACTCATACACCTATATAAACACTCACACACCGCCACTCATCCATAGAGGTACTCACACACCTAGTCAGTCATGCAAAAAATTAATCACACACCCATTTACTCACCTATACAGTTATACACACACCAGCTCACTTACTCATACAAATACTAGCACATTCTTACGCTCTTATACAATAACTGATACAAGCACACACGCATCCATACAGCCACTCTCACAATAACACACTCTCATTTATAGCCATTTAAATACTCTAACACACATATATACTGCCTTTTACATATGTAGTTACTCGCACATGTACCACTGAGATATACATTCACTCACTAACACACCCATACACACACTCACCCACCCAAGCAGTCCATCACAGATGCACTCTTGAAATCATGCACCCAGTGAATCACCCACTCACACATCTATGTATAGAGTCACACACACCCCACCCACACAAACACTCAGGCAGCCATACAGATACTCAGAGAACCAATCAATAACCCATATAGACACTCATGTAGCTATTCGCAAATCCATGCATCCACTTACACACCAACAAACAGACGGATACAGACATTCACACAGTTTAGTCACTAACCCATGCATTCAGTAAGATACGTTTAATCACTCACTTGTAGAGTCAGTCACTCACGTACTAAATCATCCATTCAGACACTTATACACCCACTCATTCTTCAATACGCCTTTCCCTATATATATTAAACATATTTAAACTTTACAGAAACACAGTCACTGGATGATGTCATCAGTGATGTCATTTGAGATGTCATCAGTGATGTCATCAGTGATGTCACTGACCATGTCATGAGTGATGTAATATGTGATGTCATCAGCAGTGCATTGCGGGCGCGAGTTATAGTTAGCTGAACTAACTATAACAGGGGAATTTCACGGGTTTTGTACGAGTGCAATGTCCAACTAACTATAACTGTCCCTAAAACCTATGGTTTTTTCAGTGAATATATATATATATATATATATGTCCTGAAAACAACGTAAGGTTAAATTGACGTTATAGTTAGGACAAAACACTGAAATTCACCAGTTATAGTTTTTTCATGTGACCACAACTCGCACCACTCCATGTACAGTGCTGTCATCAATGATATCATGTCAGATGTCAACAGTGATGTTATCAATGATGGCATAGAACATGTCATGAGTGGTTTAATATGTGAGGTCATAAGCAGTGCATGATGAGGGAGTGAGTTATAGTTACTTGAAATAACTATAACTGGTGAATTTCAGGTTTTTGTTTTAGTTTAAAATGTTGTGTTTAAACTGATAAACTGGAGAAAATAGTGCTCTTACATTACACATTATACTGACCTACACTGATACCCCAGTGCTGAGACAGTCACAGGGCTCTTATGAAGCATCTCTAGCCTGACCTGCATCATGCACTGCTGTTTTGCTACTGAGGCATTCACAAAGTTCTCACAAGGCCCCTCTGTTTTGAATTGTACCATATACTGAGACATCCACGGTATTCTCGCAATGCACCCAATTTGCATAATCATGAATGGATATGCACAGAGACATCAACACACCTTTAACAATGAACCTTTCCTAATTTGCAACATATGCTGTTTCTCATGTAAAGTGACATCGGAAGAGATCTTACAAAACACCTCTATATTGACTTGTAATATGTATTTGTGTCATAGAACTTAGAAAGCCACAGAGATCTCACAAAGCACCACAAATCTGAAGTGTGTACCATGCAATAGTATATATTATGGGGATCCATGCAGAACTTTCATAATACCAAGATTTGCAGCACACCCTAGTTTTGCAATGTTGAGACAATGCAACACAATGGTGAACTCATTGCAGGCCTCTACCCCTGAATCATTTCCTTGTATATCAGTGCTGAGACATCGACTTTGTGACTGGGAGTCAAAAGAAGCGCAGGAAAATACATGGGCCCAGATTTACAAAGGTCTCATGCATAGCACAGCACCCAAAGTTGTTGCACTTCATTGCGTGAGAGAGAGAGAAGGACAGTGCCATATCTACAGATATATGGCACTCTCCTCTCCCTACTGCCGGTACAGAATTATGCTGCCGAGCACCACGCACACACCTTTGCACCATAGTGGCATGGTGTCTGCATGAGTTTTGCATAGGATTTGTACTGGAAGGGTACCCTTCCAATACAAAATAAATACTATGCTTAGACTGACTTTGCTACTTTTCCTACTTTGCATGTGTGCTGTACAGTGCAGCACACATGCAAAGTAGGAAAAAAGGAGAAATGAAAGCCTTTATCTTTTTAATTCCTGCTTTTAAGTGACCCTAATTTTTGGTGCAAAACCCTGTCTACTGTTGTTAGTAGATAGGGTTTTGAATAAAAAACCATGGGTGGTAGCACGGGAACGCTCATGTACCACCCATGGAACGCCCCTTTGACACAGAGTAACGCACAGCAGTACTTCGTGCTGGTTTGCGTTACTTTTTCTTCTAAACCAATGCAAATACCAATTTGCGTTGGTTTGTAAATCCCCAAAAAGATTTGGTGTCGGGTCTGTATTCAAAAAGTAACGCAAACCTGGCGCAAAACTTTTGTAAATCTGGCCTTTAATCTGTATACTATACAACACCAAGCAAATGACTGAAGTGAGTGGACCTGACCATCTTCAGGTGGATTTAGGCTTCTCAAGCCTGAAGAAAATCTTGCAAAAGTGGGTCCAAATAGTGCATTTTATAGCACACCTTTCCAATTACAATGGCTAAAAAGCAATGGGCTTTACAGAGACTTGCAATGAGTGACTCAGAAACACCCCAATATTTTAGCATCTGGCACAGTACCCGGGCATTATTTTTCTGCAGCCACAAATCATCTACATTGCAATAGTAAAATTGTTTTGCAATAGAAACATTGCAAGGTTTGTACCTCAGCTGTGCCTACAAAGGGGTTCAAGGTGGTGACAGCTTTGCCCATGATGAAGGTGCATCATCGCCTATGCTAATTAAAATGCCACTGGGAAGCTAAGTCAATGGGCAGAGACATTATAGCGTACTTGATACCTTTTGCAATCCTGTACTATACCTAAATTAATTGAGAAACAGAATCCATAGTAAAAGCAATGCCAGCCAAGGATTTCTGATGACTAGCAAGGACTACAGATCTCCAGCCCCTAGAATAACTTTACCATTAAACTGCAAAGTTAATGCAGCTATTGTGCCATATATTGAGGGTACTATAACTCTTGGGTGGTGCCTTTACCCCAGAGGGTGTTAGATCTTTCTGGTCCACAATGTTAAACATCACTTTGATTGCACCTCTTTACCTAATAGCAAATACATTTGTTTTTTTTTAAATCCACAGCTCTGGCTGGCCATTGATTTAATTATGTTTGGTTACTGTTCTCTACTGTATCTATGATTCAAACATACTCTGACCTGAACTGAGCTTTCCTAACAAAAGTCAAGTATAGGAAGGGAGAAACATGGTTATACACAGAGTGCAATAGTACCCGAGACTGTGAAAAATCAGTTGTAACCTAAGGGTACCCACTACAGGTGCAGCCCAACAATCACCAATCACCCCAGGCACCAGAGATACAAAGTTGGAGCCTGTGATTTGAGTAACCCAATAACATTCCATGATCTATGTTCATTCCCACCCTGATGTCTCTCTATGTTGGCACCTACGCATTAATTAAACTTTAATTATCACTGTCAGTTTTACACAAGATAAAACCCAGATTGCAGAGAGGCAGAATATGTTTGAAATAAAGGTTCCTTGATTTTTCCTAAAGTTCAGGAGACTTTTAGTATGGCAGATTTTGCATGACAATTCCTTCCAAGGATAGGGTCAAACTCTGACAAGCAGATGAATGAATGAAGAATTTCTATAGCGCACGGCTACTCAAAGAGTGTCCCGGCACTTTTAGGTATGACGCAGGTAATTAGCCACAGTCAATGCCCATATTCTCCCTTAGGGTCTAAATAGGAATGTTTTCAGCTCCTTTTTGAATTTTCCTTCTTCAGGGATCGGTCTGAGATATTCCAGTAGGGTATTCCACATATTCGCAGCCTTGGCGAAGAAGTAAGCGCCACCCCTCGGATGTTTCTGGAAACGGGGGGTTGCAATGAGACCCGCTGAGCTAGAACGCAGCAGTCTCCCAGGGCAGTATGCTTTGACATGGTCATTAAGATATTTGGGTCCCCGATTATAGAGGGCTTGGTGTGTTAGGGTCAGTGCTTTATGCGTAATCCGCTGATGTACTGGCAACCAATGGAGCTTATTCCGGAAACTTGACACTGAGGTAAATTTCGGGATTTTGTATATTTAGTGGACTGCCATGTTCTGCATGTCCTGCAACCTCTGGATCAAATATTCTGGGAGGCCCAGGTACAGAACATTTGTGTAGTCCAATCTGGATAAAATCAATGCTCTAATCACTGTGATTTGAGCCTCGTGAGCAAATAGATGTAGAAACTTCCTTAACATGCGAAAAAAACAGAAACAAGACTTCACCACTGCTGACACCTGCGCTCCGAATGAGAGCTGGGAGTCGAACTGTACCCCCAGGTTTCTGGCCACCATTGTTGGGGGGGGGAGCGGTGGAGGAAAATTGTCAGGCCAAGCCCTGACCCAGCCAGGGAGGGGGATCTCATCCAAATAGTAGGACCTTCGTCTTATCTGGGTTGCACTGCAGTCTATTTGTCTTCAGCCAGTCTAACAGTGCTACCAAACATTTGGCAAAGGCTGCCCTTGCCCTCTCAGGCTTCCCATCATACGTGAGTAGGAGTTGGGTATCATCAGCATACAAGATGATCTTAATATTGTAGGATTCCACCACGTGTGCCAGTGGAGACATATAAATGTTGAAGAGTGTAGGACTAAGCGATGAGCCCTGAGGCACCCCCCACTTCAGTTCTTTACTTCCCGAGGCATATGGCTTCATCCAGACTACCTGTTCGCGACCTTCAAGGAAGGAACCCAGCCAGTTCAATGCTGCACCTGTTATACCAAGGTGTTTTAGTCTGTGCAGCAGAATGTTATGATCCACCGTATCAAATCCTGCTGACAGGGCCAACAGTACCTATGCCACATTGAGGCCTTCTAACAGAGTGGACTCCGTACTGTGGCGGGCTCTAAATCCTGATTGAAAGGGATGTAATAGGTTGTTATCAGTCAAGAAGGCAGTTAGTTGTCGGTTTACCAATTTCTCCAGAACTTTTGAAGCTGCTGGCAGCAACGAGACTGGTCTGAAGTTTGCTAAACATTCTGGATCTGCGCTATCCTTTTTTAATAAGGGGATTATCCTAGCTCTTTTCCAGTCATTAGGTACTACGCCTATATCGAGGGAGCTAGCAAATAGCTTCTGATACAGTGGAGCAATAATATCAGAGACAGATTTTAGTACATAGGGCTGTATCGGATCGCTGGAGATCCAGCTCTGCAGTGTAAGAAGGAGGCGTTTACCTCCTCTCCCGATGGCACCTGAAAGATGGTCAGTGATGCAGGTTGTAATCGGTCCTCTGGGACTTCTAGCTCCAGCTCTGCTGGTATACTATTCTCACCAGACAAATTATTCTGAATTTTGAGGATTTTGGGCCAGATGTATCAAGAAATGCTTTGCGATTCTGAAATAGCGAATTCTACCGATTTGCTATTTTGGAATCGCAAAATGCAATGTTTGTAGAAATAGCACATTTTTTGCGATTCCTTAGCAATCCCTAATAACGAATCACAAATTGCGATTCGCTATTAGGGAATGCATTCCCATTCATTCCTATGGGCCTATAGGCACCCCCAAATGGGCCTATATGCACCCCCAAATAAGGTAAGTGAGCACATATGGCACACACACATGCACTTTTGTGTATTTTTCAAAGGAATCGCAAATTAACATCAACTTGAAGTTGATGGTAATTTGCGATTCCTAAATGCAAATTCGCATTTAGCGATTGCTTCATGCATTGCATTTAGGGAATCGCAAATTGCGATTCCCTAACTGCATTCGCAATTTAGGTAATCGCAAAAAATTGCGAGCACCCATATTGCGAATGCCAAAAGTTTCATACATTGCAAAAGGCATTTTTGCGTTCGCAAACGGGCCGATTCGCATAATCGGCCCGTTTGCGAACGCAAAAAGCCTTGATACATCTGGCCCATACTCCTCGAAAAAGTCACTCAGTCGGGAGCATAGGGCTTGGCTGGGGCTCAGTGGAGGGGACGTCGTTTTAGGATCTGAAAAATTGACTACAACCTTAAAGATCTCCTTCCCGTCATTCTCAGCCTTCTTAATGCAGTGTAAGTAAAAGGTGCTGCAGGTTACTTTAAGATTCTTGTGATAGGCTTTTAGAGCCAATTTATAGTTACATTTATCAGATTCCCGATACGCACAGCTCCATACTCTTTCCAGTTTCGTGCACGCTGTTCTTTCACACGCTAACTCTTTCGTGAACCAGCGAGCTGACAGGGACTTTGTGGCCTTTCTTACCGCCGATGTTGGGGCTACAAGATCTGCCATCTTCCTAAGCCATGGGCTGATCTCCCTGCCCCCCTCAGTAGCAGAATCTGGAGTCTCTGGTTTACAGTCCAAAAGGGTATTCCTTAACTCGTCCAGGGTAACTCTACCCCCGCATCTATTTCTGGAATACGTCAATAGATTGCGGGTCTCCTTTACACAGTCAAACGACCATGAGAAAGGCAGGAGGAAATGATCCGACCATGGGACTGGTTGAGGGGACCCTGCTATTACTGTAGCATTCGAAAAGATGCCATCAATGGTATGGCCTGCTATATGGGTTGGCTCCGTATAAGCTTTCACCAGGTTAAAAGAAGCTAATGAATCTACTAGACGCCTCGTTAGAGGTTCCTCAGCCCTCTCTAAGTGAATATTAAAATCACCAAGCATGGTGAAGTTGGCATATGAAATGCAGTTAGGGGCTAGAGCTTGCTCAAGGGATAACATGAAGTCTTCTGCATATCCTGGGGGGCGATAGACTAATATCCCTGACAGACAGTGCTGATCGTCAGTGGAGAAGCTAAATTCCAGGGTTTCTGCACCTATAATCCCCTCCAGTAAAAAACTCTTACATTTAAATATCCTTTTAAAAAAAATCGCCACCCCACCTCCTCTTTTTCCTCCCCTGTCAGAGTGCACACACACATATGCCTCCGGCATAGCGAAGTGAAGGTCCGGACAAGCGTCCTCCTTCATCCATGTTTCTGTTAGAAAGAGTATGTCCAAAGACTCCTCCTTTAGTAGATCAAAGACATCTAAGACATGCTTGTGCAGGGAGCGGACATTAATCAATGCAGCCTTTACTTCTCTTTGCCTCTTGCTGGGGGGGCCACTCTTACTAGCCAGATGGTTTAATGGGGAGAGGGTGTACTTACAGTTCTTACAAGAAACAGAACCGCAAATGTCCACCGACAACATACTACAGCCCAACTGGAACCCCCTACTGATGTTAACCAGCCCTTCTGCTGTGTAGGTCCAACTGGACCAGCCGTCTACCGTGCAACCGGCATAATGGCTGGCCGCGTTCGGGATGCGGACGGGCGCAGACGGGTTTGCCTTAGGCGCACCTTTGGTGCACCAGCAGCGCACCAGCTGTGCGAGTCCGTGCTGCGGCTATATTTTTAAGTGAAGCCTCCTCCTCCAAACCCGTGCAACACTAGAATGCACCCGACAGAAGATGGCGTTGTTCCGTGTACCACCCCGCTCTCTTTCCGGCCGGAGGAATTTCTCCCAGATCTCTAGCATGGTAAGTGCCCTACATTAGGTGTCCATATGCCTAATATAGTCCCTGGCGAGCACGACACTCCGGCAGAAGTTTTGCAGTTGTTGACATCAGTAGTAAAACCAAAGTGCAGTTTACTATTTCAAACTAGGCATCAGATTCAATACAGTTGCGGCACAATTAACACAGTTAAAACACAGTTAAAAACTCTGACTTAAACAGTAGCCACAGAGGTCAAAAATAAAACACCCCCTGTTAGAAATGGGATTTCTGGTTGGCTAGGGCATGCGCCAAAGCCAGGCAGAAACCACCATTCCAGTCAGGGCAAGGGAGTTACACACCGAAGATAACCCCTGCTCACCCCCTTGGTAGCTTGGCACGAGCAGTCAGGCTTATCCCAGAGGCAATGTGAAAGCGTTTGCGCAACACACTCACACAGCAGCGACACACTAGGCGCACCACAAAAGAAATTTCACAGAAGGTTATAGAAAAAATAGCTTTTGTATTACTCATAAAACACATTAGAACGCAATCACATATATAAACTGTGCCACCCGGCACTAGGTATTGTTTTACAGGGGATTATATACATTACAGGGCCAATCGGGCCACCGTCATAACATTACATTAGGCTGACCAGAAAATTACTGGTAAGAATACACTTAGCACCACATGTTAGGAGTAACCAACATTATCAGCCGTGCACTATAGCACACCACATCACCATCATAGCTCACAAGTAGGGAAACCAACCAGTAACTACTAGTACCATTATCCTTAGCATGAACCCATTAGGCATACACCCTAGCATGTTATGTAACACATAATCAATGGTAGTGCAGTATATCACCACAACCCATCCTGCCCACCATAGCCTAAGCACATTATGCAAGCATAATAATCACATTAGGCCCACCTTAGGCCTATACCTCATCAGCAGGGCATGGTACATTAGGTAAATAAATCACTAGCAGGGCACCTTCAGCGACATCATACACAGCAGTGTGCCTTACTAAACACTAATAACAGGCCCTCCCTATAAATGCATGAGGCCTTAGGCATAACACAGTATAGTATGCATAAAATAGCATATTATGTAAAACATAACCATTCCGGTGGGCTCATCGTAGGCCTACCTCCTCAGCAGTAGGAACCTAAGATAGTGCTCCTGTGCTTGTTTTCCGTATGTCATGGGGCTTCTCACACGGAGGCGTGGTACTGCTGCATCTGCGTGCCCCCAACTGGGATTCCTACACACCCAGCGAAGTTGACCCCAGTCATTGATCTTCTTCACAGACAGAAACTCGGGCTCCGGTATCAAAATAAGGTGCCCCAGCTGCCGTGGTCACAAAAGAAAAAGCAGTCCCCCCTTGAGGCCCGCAACCCGCTCGCTGGAAGTATAGTACGCTGCAGCTCAGACCTCAGGACTGAGCATTACCTTATTGCTCCTCCGTCCCTCGCGCGCTTTCACACTCCTTCGCTGTGCGACGAGGCCCCCGTGGGGGCCGACACCACCACTACTGCCGGCGTGGAAGGGAGGGCCACTCTGCCCTCAAACGCCTTCTCCTGCTCGCAACCGCTGGGGCCTCGGACGGCTCTTCGGCAGTGGCAGGACTTCCGGCCCAGGGGAAACACCGGCTTGCAGTTTCCTCTGGCTCCCAACCGCAATGTCCTTGGAGGCGCTGTGCGAGAGAAGCGGGCAGCTCCTTCAGGAAGGGAGAGCGTTCTTCACTCTCCCGCGGCTGACGTCCTGCTGGGCAAGGCGTGATGAGCGCTGGCTTCCCCACGTCGAGGAGTCCCCGTAGCCAGGCAACGCCTCGCAGCCGATTCTGCTGCAGCACAGCCTCTTCCCCGCGGGATAGATCCTGACCCCGGACTCGGGCCGGAAGCGGTGATCGAGCAGGAGGTTTGTGGCGGTTCTCCCTTCTAGGGGCAGCGCGTCACGGCTTCCAAGGGAACACAGGGAAAGCGAGGCCTGGGGCTGATGGCAGATAGGCAGGCCCTCAGCGTCTTTCTCCCTTAATGCTGCAGACTCCTCAGCGATCTCAGCTCACGAAGGCTGTGTAAGGGCACACACACACACAGCGCAGCTTGGGAGGGAAAAGTCCTGGAAACTTTAATGTCCCTGAGTTTCCTGCAACAGGAGGCCAGCTCACACAGGCCCTTGGAGACTCCTCTCAAGCAGGGGGTAGACACAGCACACAGCCTGGTCCCTTTCCTTTCCTTGGCAGAATCAGCTACTGCAGGACACCCCAGACAGCACACAGCAAAGGGGCAGCGCTTCGCCTCCAGTCTCCTCAGCTCTTCTCCTTGGCAAAGGTCCCTTCTTGATTCTTGAAGTAGTCTAGTTTGCTGGGGGTTTAAGGCACATATTTATACCCAAAAATGTCTTTGATGTCTTTGTAGCAAGGGTCTCTGAACCCAGTCCAAACCAGTTCTGCCTTCAGTGGTGCAGCATGCCCACAGGGGGTGGAGACAGCATTGTGCAAGGGAGACAGGCTCCATTCAGGTGTAAGGTAAATCTCCTCCCACCTACATGCAGTCAGGGCCTCGCTCTCAGCCCTCCCTCCGACCCATCCAACACCGACGACGCTGCCTGCAACCTCAGACGATGGATGGACGACTGTGCCAACACCCTCGCCCCGCTGAAAAACTCACCTACAGTGACACCACCAAAAGAGCCAGCTGGTTCACCTCGGAACTCCTAGCTTCCAGGCGCACCTGCCGGAAACTAGAGAAGAAATGGCACAGTGATAAGACACCGGACAGCCACGCAGCCCACAAAGACGCCATCCGTAACCACCACCACCTCATCAAGTCCGCCAAGAGAATCTCCTTCGAAGACCGCCTCGACAACAATGCACACAACAGCAAGGAGCTTTTCAACATCGTGAAGGAACTCTCCAACCCCAGCTCCAACACCAACGACATCCCGCCGTCGCAACCCCTGTGCGATTCCCTCGCCACCTTCTTCCACCGCAAGATCGCCGACATCCACGACAGCTTCAACACCCAGACAGCCCCAACTAAGATCGATGCACCAGACCCGCCGCACACCATCGACCACGTACCCCCTGCCAGCCTGGGCCAGCGTGAACATCGAGGACACCATCAAGACCATGAGCACAATACACTCCGGCTCCCCGTCAGACCCTTTCCCGCACCACATCTTCAACAAAGCCAGCAGCTCCATCGCACCCCACCTGTGCAACGTCATCAATCTCTCCTTCGAGACCGCGACCTTCCCAGAGAGCTGGAAACACGCAGAGATCAACGCCCTACTCAAAAAACCCAAGGCGGACCCGAGAGACCTCAAGAACTTCCGGCCCATCTCCCTGCTTCCGTTCCCAGCCAAGGTCATCGAGAAGATCGTCAACAAACAGCTAACCCGGATGCACTCGAAGAAAACAGCATCCTGGACCCATCCCAATCGGGGTTCCGCAGCAACCACAGCACTGAGACTGCCCTCATCGCCGCCACCGACGACATCAGGATCCTGCTGGACAACGGTGAGACCGCAGCCCTCATCCTGCTGGACCTCTCCGCCGCCTTCGACACTGTCTGCCACCGCACTCTACGCGCACGCCTCCACGACGCAGGGATCCGAGACAAGGCCCTGGAATGGGCCACCTCCTTCCTCGCCGGCAGAACCCAGAGAGTCCGCCTCCCACCATTCCGATCCGAAGCCTCCGAGATCATCTGCGGCGTACCCCAGGGATCGTCCCTCAGCCCAACACTGTTCAACATCTACATGGCCCCGCTCGCACGCATCGCCAGACAGCACGACCTCAACATAATCTCCTACACCGACGACACTCAACTGATCCTCTCCCTCACCAAGGACCCCTCGCCGCCAAATCCAACCTCCATGAAGGAATGAAGGCCGTCGCCGATTGGATGAAGATCAGCCGACTAAAACTGAACACGGAGAAGACAGAGGTCCTCATCCTCGGCTCCAACCCCTCAGCCTGGGACGACTCCTGGTGGCCAACGACGCTGGGAGCAGCCCCGACACCCACCGACCACGCACGCAACCTGGGAGTCATCCTCGACTCAACGCTCTCCATGGCCAAGCAAGTCAACGCAGTCTCATCCTCCTGCTTCAACACCCTCCGCATGCTTCGCAAGATCTACAGGTGGATCCCGACAGACACAAGAAGAACAGTCACCCAGGCCCTCGTCAGTAGCAGACTTGACTATGGGAACGCCCTCTACGCGGAGCCCCGGCCAAGCTCATCAAGCGACTGCAACGCATACAAAACGCCTCCGCACGCCTGATCCTCGATGTACCACGCCACAGCCACATCACCCCCCACCTGAGGAACCTGCACTGGCTCCCCGTCGACAGGAGAATCTCCTTCAAACTCCTCATCCACGCACACAAGGCACTCCACAAGACTGGCCCAGCCTACCTCAACAGACGACTCCTCTTCTACGTCCCCAACCGCCAACTCCGCTCCGCCGACCTCTCCTCGCCACCGTCCCTCGCATTCGAAGAACTACCACCGGCGGCAGATCCGTCTCCCACCTCGCCGCCAAGACCTGGAACACCCTTCCACTAAGCCTACGACAGACCCAAGACCTGCTGACCTTCAGGAGGCTACTCAAGACCTGGTTGTTCGACCAGTAGCAGCACCCCCCCCCCTTTTTTCCCTAGCGCCTTGAGACCCTCGCGGGTAAGTAGTGCGCTTTACAAATTCTGTGATTGATTGATTGATTGATTCTGCTCAGGGCTGGGTGTTCCAGGAAGGGCCAGGCACACCTCAACCCCTGCAGAGGCTGTCTACAGGGAATGCACATCCACTGTCTCTGTCACACTGACACCAGACAGTCAATACACATCAGGCAGGCACAAAGACACATAGCACACAGAAATGCCCACTTCTAAGAGTGGCATTCCTAAAATAGTGATAATAAATCTGCAGAACACCATTGTGCAGCATTTATTACCACTATTCCAAACATACCAAACTTGACCACTCTACTCCTCTCAGATCAGGAATTACCACTGAAACATTTATCAGGGAATCCCCAATGCATTCCTATGAGAGGGCAGCCTCACAATAGTGAGAAACCAAAATGGATGTTTGTCACTACCAGGACATGCCACACAGTTTAAGGCACATGTCCTACCTTTCACCTACAATGCACCCTGCCCATAAGGCTAGCTAGGGCCTACCTTAGGGGTGACTGATATGTAGTAAAAGGGGAGTCACAGACGTGGCACCCATTTTGTGTGCCACGTCACAGCGGCAGTAAACTGCGCGCGCAGGCCCTGCAATGGCAGAGGCCTGAGACAGGTTTGAAAGGTTACTTTGGTGGGTGGCGCAATCAGCGCTGCAAGCCCACCAGTAGCATTTACTTTACTGGCCCTGGATATCTGGGATACCGCTGTACAAGGGACTGGCAGGTAAATTAAATCAGCCAAACAGGTGTAGACCAATCTTACCACGTTTTACCATAGAGAGCACATACACTTTACACTGGACAGCAGTGATAAAGTGCCCAGAGTCCTAAAACCATCAACACCATGTCAGAAAAAATACCAGGAGGAAAGCAAAAAGTTCAGGGATGACCCTGCAAAAAGGGCCAAGTCCAACACCCCCCAACTAGTTTTATGAGGCAAAAGGCCCGACTCTGCATCGTGTCCTTTAGCAATACCTAAAGAAATATTTTTTCTCATCATAGGGATGGTGACATTTAAGGAGAAGACCATTTATGAGATGCAATCAGTGCTTAATTTGAGCAGGTGGTTGGCATCAGCCTTCATTTTTGGGAACTGGGACTTATTTTGGATCATTAGATTTGACCAAAGGAAGAGTGAGGCAGGCAGAAAAGGTGAAAGATGAAGGAAGCAAAGGATAGGAAAACAGTCACAAAGGGATAAAGCAGAAATGAAAAATGACCTGCAGGAATGGGATAAAGAAACAGGAATTGTAGGGCGGTGAAAAAAGACACGAGGTAGATTGGAAAATAGGCATCCTTGCTGTTCAACAACAATCCGGTTTTAGGGCTCAGGGCAGGGGCTGAAATTTTTATAAAAGGCATGGGCGTCAGGGGAGGTCGTACCAGGGGTCCGGTTTTAGAGCTTAGGGCAGGGGCTGTGTGTTTTTTAAAAGGAGTGGGGGTGGGGTGGGGTCATGCCAGAGTCCGGTTTTAGGACTCAGGGCAGGGGCCGGGCATTCTTTTAAAGGGCTGGGGGCCAGGGGAGATAGCACCAGGGGTCCAGTTTTAGGAATCTGGGCAGGGGCCGAGTGTTTTTTAAAAGGCCTGGGGGCCAGGGGGGCTCACACCGGGGTCCAGATTTAGGACTCACGGCTGGGGTCAGGGTACACCTTTGCCACGCATAAGCCTTTAACATTCATGCCTTTACAACGAAATTCGCTGTAAAGGCATGAGTCGTAAAGGTATAATCGCCATTAAAAAATGCATGGTAAAGGTTATGCGTGGTAACGGCATTGGCATTGTAACACACGCATGGTAATAGCATACCTGCAACGGAATGCGTTGTTCCGTCATACATCCCTGGAGCACCCACCTTCCAAGGGGTCATAGGGAAAGTGAACTTTCTGGCTCACTCCAATCTATTTCTCTGTCTCAACCTTTAATATAGATTTTAGTATTGTTTGGCATCATGGGACATGAATTAGCAGAAAACTGGTGCTAAAATTCAAAGCTGTTGTGAACAGAGGACCCCAAAATATTTCTTGCCTGGGGCCCACAAAAAACTTAAGATCACACTGCTGTGTATAAATAGTCAAAACAGTCAAAGTCGTTCTGTGCCTTCTATCGCTCCCAGAATATTGTTTCCTGGCTAAGTACTTCTAGATTGTTTAGTAAATTAGTCCTCAGTTTTTCAAGATCTGCTTGAGAGTGAAGTCCATGAAAAAATCTTTTGAAAGGGAACCGGAATCGGCACGTAAATATAAATGTTAATCTGACTGAAAATATTTCTACCCTTTATGATTGCATTCCATGGCTGGAGGGACATGTATTTGTCAGTAGTGATTTCTTGAGCAAAATTGTTGTCAAATCAAATTTAACTTATGTACGAAATGTGTTTACCCACAGAGCAATAAAATGTATCATTTATAGAGATAAAAGCAAATTAAATCAATTACCCTATGAGAGTACAGTCTGTGTCAAGATTTTCAGATATGAATAATAATTATTTTAGCAAACACAAAGAGATGGCGAAGTGAGCTAAAGAACGATGATGGATTCAACCCAAATCTGTGAGTGGGGGTGAGTGTCTGAAAAGTTTCTGCGCTCCATCCATCATCTCCTTGTGTTTGCTTTGTTCGCCCTGAGTTGGCAGGGTATGCCCAGACGTGGGTCCCTTGCTCACTTTGCCACTGGATTCAAGCTAGCCTGGCTGATGAGTGCTGTTAGCCGGAAACCGGGCCCAGGATGCTTGTTTCCGGTCCAGGGAAGACCTGGCTTGGCAGTTCGGGCTGGACTGTTCCCATGAGGCACAGGGTCAAGACTGATTTGCATATAGCTGTGTCTGAACTGGGGTGGGGACGTGAGCTAAAGAACGATGATGGATTCAACCCAGATCTGTGACTGGGGGTGAGTGTCTGAAAAGTTTCAGCGCACCGTCCATCATCTCCTTGTGTTTGCTTAATAATTATTTTACACTTGATTCAGTAGTCACAGGTTTGAATCTCTGGTTGGCCTGTTCAGTTTCCATCCCCTAGAGGCAGTGTCGGCTCACACAGGTAACGCTGTGGGGCGGGGTGGGGTGGTAGTGGAGTTTGATATACGACAGGAAAGATTAAAGTAAAGAACTAAATAAATAAAACCACTTACCTTGCGCTCGCCGCATCGTCGAGTCGGCGATGCGCCGAGCGCAAGGTAAGTGGTTTTATTTATTTACTTTCACCTTTCCCGTCGTGTGTCGAACTCCACTACCC
This sequence comes from Calotriton arnoldi, assembly GCA_963921515.1. NCBI lineage: Eukaryota > Metazoa > Chordata > Amphibia > Caudata > Salamandridae > Calotriton > Calotriton arnoldi. Next base: position 6,180,679 of record CAWUFW010000025.1, on the reverse strand, counting down.
CCCACCCCGCTCTATTGTGAGTCAATAATAAACCTACACACTATACATAAAACACTGCTTAAAAAAACGAAACAACATGCAAACTTACAAGGAGGACTTTTTGGGTGCTACTTACTGAAGGCCCTGCACAGTTCTCTGCTATGGGAATTTATGGTACAACTGAAGCACTGGCTTCCTGCATAGAGATGAAAAGCCTAATTTCATTTTACAGAAAATAAAGGGAAATGTAAGTTTGAGAAAAACAAAAGTTGAAAGTTGCTAATTTTTTGTGTTCTCTTCCAGCTGTCATTCAGAACAATTATATGTAACAGAATTTGAGTGATAAGGAAATTGGTCTTTGCATGGCAAGTGACAAGATTCACAATGTTCAGAATTCTAAAGCTGGCAAGACAAGCTTAGCATTTACCACTGGAACAAAAGGAATGAGGGAATCAACTTTTGTGACTCATGTTTTTTGCAAACTATCTGAAGGTGTGGGAGGTAATTGTAAAGCTTGAGTTCAGGTTGAGCAGTGGAACTTAACCAGCCGCGGCCCTTGCAGGTAAGAGCGGTGGGGCAGTGGGCCCGGGGGGGAGATTTTTCGACAGTTGACGATGAGGGAATATTAATTATTTATTTAATTTTTCCTCGAGGTCGTCTGTAAAATCCCCCCCAACCTGGCCCCACCGCTCTGCTGGACTTAACTCCACTGTGCCTGATTAATAGTTTGAATTCTACCAGTGTGAGAACTTTTTCAGGAGTCCCAGTCCACTTCTGGGTTACTGGACTTACTACTGAGCCCAACATTGACCACCAAGTACACCCTCTTTAGCATTTGACCCTCAGGGTACCGAAGTCGAGGAATCCAAGTCTTACTTGGGGCTGTGGTATGGGGTTAGTGTGGTAGCACTCAATACGCATCAGGTATTATCATTTGTTAATCATAAATCATGGCCCAGCCAGTAATTAAGCTTAAAAAAAAAGGAAAGACACTATGCATAACAAACTCAGGGCTTTTATTAAGGGCACTAATGAGAAACAGTTTCCACGGTAATCTGATGACGAGCTCTTGCGGTAATGTGCGTTGTCCCTTGACCCTATGTGGGCATTTTAATGGGAATATTGTGGGTAGTTCTGGCAGGGTTGCTCTATCTCACTCAAGGTGATGGTCTCAGCCCCAAAAGAGATATGCACTGTTCTCAGGTACAATCCCACCATACCTCTCATTCCTTGGTGAAGATTTGTGATGGCCTTTTTAAGTAGATGCATCACTGTCAATGGAGAAGTCCCGCTCCTGGCAGTGTGCACACTGGGCAGATATGTTGCTATATATGCTTACCTCATTCAATATGGTTGTGCTTCAGGCTATTAATGCCAGCACCCGCAATCTCAGGTAAGCCACCGCAACACCAGCACCTGTCACAAGACGGTTGCACTGGGATCACAGTGCTTATGGACCTGGAGGTCTTGCTGTTTGGATCTTCCTGAGGCCCAATTACAAAACTCTGCCTCACAAACTAGATAGGTGCCCACCCTGGGTGTGGTGGTAAACATGAAATGCAGGTGCAGGCTTTTTTTAAGATGTTGGTCTTTTTTCAGCATTTCTTCAATTCTTCTCAGCGCAACCTCATACAGCTATTGGTAGTTATCCAGTTCTATGGACAATCATTGGTGTTAGCTGATGCAACAGAACTCATCAGCTCGAGATACATGATACCCTCAGATGACCGTGTAACTGTCTATGCTACAGGAACACCTTAGACTCTGCAGACTTCACCCTTCACACAGTGATGCAGTCTGTACCTGGGTCACAATAGCCTTGTTGATTTGTCTCGCCTGGGCTCCTTCACAGCATCTTCTTTATGCAAGGGTGCCTTCAATGCCCTCCTGTGCAGTTAGTCACCTACGCCCATCAAAGGTTGGTCCAGCCAGCCCCACATGGTAGGCTACTTAAGTTTTTCCTAGGTTACTGTTCCCAAACCAGGTAAGGGGATCTGCACCCCAAACACAGAGCTCAGTGGAATCTCCTGATCGCCACTGATGTGGAACCACAGGCTTCTGATTAGGAAATTTTGGCACACTGACTGGATGGAAATTTCTGTCCCATTTTTAAACTTGAGCTGCAAACAGTACTTTTGGATTCCAGTAGTTCAGTTGTTTGACTGGTTCTAAGCAGTTCTGCCCTTTTGCTATTTCCACACAGACCGGCCCAGCCAAGGTCTTTGTTAGAAGTGTGAGCAGTCAGGCAGAGGCGAGCTGGGAGTCTCCTCTCAGGAGCAGCTCAAAACAAGAGCATAAAGGCAAGTGCCCCACTTAATCACCTGTTGCCCTTTGAAGTGTAGTCTGTCCCTGAGAACACTTGACCAGAGGTGTTTGGTCAAAATATGATTTTAAAAATATCGGGAGACAGAAATATCATAAATGAAATATCGTGACACACAAATATGGTGATGCAGAAATATTGTTGACAATAATTTAGTTTTTTTCCCGTTTTTTACGGATTTCAGAAAAAACATCTTGCAAAAATGTCTTAGGTGACTGCATGTAAACCCCACATGAAGCCAATCCCCAATTGCAAGTCCACATCTAAAACATCTAGGATCGACAGTGGGGAACATTTTGTGGAGCCGATCAGGAGTATAGTAGATTGTCTATTTATTGAACCATGCCATCCTTCTTAGGTTGGCAGCCCTGACTGTCTTGTAACTCATTTTATTGAAATTCTGCCATTGTTGCAGGTTGAAGATACAACCAGTAGTCGAGCTAACCTTCTCCGGGTGATCTAAAATCACCTGTTTATTCTCCACTGATTTAAGTAATTTGTACCAGTTGCCTATCCCCTTAATTTTGGATATAAAATGTGCCTTCCCAAGGAGTGCGCCTGCGCAGTCTTCTTTGATAGTTAGGCCTACGCAAAACTGCTTCACCTGTGCATAGTTAAACATCAGGAGACTGCTTACATTACTCTTGCAGTTTAATACTTCCTGCCAGGAAAGAAACTTCTCATTTTGTAGAAGTCTTGAAGAGTATAAAACCCCAGTTTTGCCCACTTCCTCCTAGTCCTTTAACCGCCCTTTTTGGCAGAGTGGAGATAGGCGAAGACTTGACTCTAGGTCAAAGTCAATTCACTTTTATTGCAACATTAATTGCAAGATCACTTGTTTTAACAAACTGGAAATCCCAGGTGGTACCGACGATCTCTCAATGTTTTATAAAAATGCAGAGGGTTCTTAAACGAGAAACCATGTATGCTAAAAGGATAGGCTCTTCTGCCAAACTTAATAGAATCTGGCGGTTTTGGAACTGAACCGCCCTTGTAAATAATATATAATCATGCTATATTCTATATATGCCAGAAACAGTTCCTGCACGGCATGGACTGTAAAACCTGGGGTGCATGCACACAGGGGGGCACATGTTGTGCCTCTCTGTGTGCACCCCATGGCCCTGAAGCACAAGGGGGCCCTGTAGTGCCCTCTTTGTTTTCTCTCCGCCATGGTTTTCATGAAGTAGGAACCGCCATGAAAACCGCGACGGACAGAAAACTCATAATATGCTTGGCGGGACCGTGGGGGTCCCGCCAATCATATTGTGGTCTCAGGACCACCAGGATACATCAGTCCTCTGGTGGCTGAGGCAGGGCAATGGTGGTCCAACTGCCCTAAACACAATAGGGCAGTCAAGAGACCGCTAATGCGGTGCCCCCATGAGTCTGGTGGTCCGTGGACCGCCAGACTCATACTTAGGCCCTTAGTGTCACCCTCTCAGAAAAGGAAGAGGGTGTTAATGTATCTTACCCATATTGGTATGTGACTGGTATACTGCGCATTAGTGTCCGTCCAGACCACCTACTCCTCCCACCAGCCCAAGAACAGGTTTGCGAAGCTGGGGGCGAAGCAGGTGCCCATCGTGGTCTCTGAGCACTGGCGATACAGGGTGTTTTCAAAAAGAAAAATGTTTTGTTCCAAGCAGAAGAGCATCATATTTTTAAGCATGTTTGTATGATCAAATAAAGCAATAGGTCTAGCTCGAGAAAAGTACGTGCAGGCATACACCCCCAATTTTTGCTCAATGCACGTATATAATGAGCAATTGTAATGATAAATTACTTAGGCAACTAATAAGAATATGGGCAGACAAACTTTATTACAAATACACAGATCCAGATCAGAATCTATATAGAAAATGATTTATTAGTATCAAAAACTGGAAGTATTTAGATATAGTCAATATACATTAGATAAATACAAAATTCAAAAAGGTTGTTTTCATTTTTATAAATATTTTTTCTAAAAACAGTTCATTCTACCATCAAAGATGTAGGGAAACAAGCCTAATTATCCAGTCATACCTCAGCAATCATCCTTTTATTGTGCATACACGATTATTCAATGGTTTGATTAAAAAGACAGAACCTATGGAATATGTCTGTTTTAATGTACGTTCCTCTAGGTCTAAGCAGACAATTTGGAATACACTATTGAAAATGAATGATGATTAATGATATCTGTCTATAGTCTGCAGGGAATCACATTCATAGTAACAGGAATCACAATTTTTCTGCCCTTGATTCTTTAAGGCCTTCTACAATGAGGTAAGATGAGTGAAGGCTGGATTTTCATCTGTGGCTTTGGCTTGTAATAGACGGAACATTTACTTATACAACATGGCTTGGAGTGTGGGACCTACGCGCGTTTCGGCTATGCAGCCTTCGTCAGGAAACCATGATGAAAAAAACCTTATTTTGCATAAAATTCTAAATGGAGATGGGCGAGGGATGACGGAACCATCTCACTCTGAGAGTAATTCTGCTCAATGGATGGGCAGAAAGTACGCAGCACAGGGTATGTTATTCTCTGTGATGGCCCTGTCTGCAGGTAGTCCCCTTCAGGAAACAGAGTTCCTTTGGTTAGTCCAGACCGGTAAAGTTCCAGATAGTGGTATCCCGGTTCCGGAGTATTGCTGAAGTCAGCCACGGTCCCAGTCGAGTAGGGATTGAATGTGGGGCTTGCTAATGTGGGCTCCGTGGGACTGGGAGGTGTAGGTTGGACGGGGGATTCCAGGACCTAATGAGGGCTGAATTCTCAACCGAAGTGGGATAGAAACGCCGGCAGCAGAGGTCGGCCCGCATGCTGAGCCAGATTATGAGTGTAACTCGTGTCTGGTGGGCTTTTATTTTTTTTTACATTCCCACGGTGGTGCCTCTGAAAATGGGCACCGCAGTGGGAATGCCAAAAACAGTTCCTGCTCGGCATGGACTGTAAAAACTGGGGTGCATGCACACAGGGGGCACAAGTTGTGCCTCTCTGTGTGCACCCCATGGCCCTGAGGCACAAGGGGGCCCTGTAGTGCCCTCTTTGTTTCCTCTTCACCATGGTTTTCATGAAGTAGGAACCGCCATGAAAACCGTGACAGACAGAAAACTCATAATATGCTTGGCGGGACCCTGGGGGTCCCGCCAAGCATATTGTGGCCTCAGGACCACCAGGGTACAGCAGTTCTCTGGTGGCTGAGGCAGAGCAATGGTAGTCCGACTGCCCTAAACACAACAGGGCGGTCAAGAGACCGCCACAGCGGGGCCCCCACGAGCCTGGTGGTCCGTGGACCGCCAGACTCATACTTAGGCCCTTAGTGCCACCCTCTCAGACAAGGAAAAGGGCGTTAATGTATCTCACCCATATTGGTATGTGGCTGGTATACAGTGCATTAGTTTCCGTCCAGACCACCTGCTCCTCCCACCAGCTCAAGAACAGGTTTGCGAAGCTGGGGGCGAAGCAGGTGCCCATCGTGGTCTCTGAGCACTGGCGATACAGGGTGTTTTCAAAAAGAAAAATGTTTTGTTCCAAGCATAAGAGCATCATATTTTTAAGCATATTTGTATGATCAAATAAAGCAATAGGTCTAGCTCGAAAAAAGTACATGCAGGCATCCACCCCCAATTTTTGCTCAATGCACGTATGTAATGAGCATACATCTAGAGTGACCATAGAATAATAATTTTACCATTCAATATCATGAAACCTGTGAAGGAAATCAGTACAGTCTTTACAGAAAGTCCTCTAACTACCCATATAGGGAGAGAAGATGTGGTCAAGAAAAATAGCTGTGTTTTCCAGAAGTCCACCATTGATCTTCCAGGTGGTCTGGTAGCATGTTTGTGCACCTTAGGGAGCAAATAGAGATATGGTATGGTGGGGTTTTGTACCTTCAAAAATCTGTATTCATCATCATCTAATAACTTGTTAGAGTACCATTCCCACAAAAGATTGTGATACGTGCATATGGAATTCTTGTATGCTGTCCAGTCAATTATTTCATAGGAGCTGGAGTCCCCCAGTTGCCTCCAGGCCTCTGCCCTGTTGTCCAACTTCATTGCCACTATGTTACCATCCTTGTTGGATGGGTTGATGATTATGGTGGGATCTTTCATGAGACCCTGGAGCGCTACTCTCTGTTGCTTTGTTAAGTTGTCACAGCAATTTCTGTAGTATATCGGAGTTTATCCAATTCCTTAATTATGACTGTGTGAAATGCCTCTATATTGTCATAAGCCAAATTGGGATTCAGTCTTGACTTCGGCCTTAGGCCACTTGATGGTTCTTTGTCTACTGTAAAGCCTAGTTCTTTCAGAGTTGCACTGACGTTTTCATTCCTAGGAGTGTCCACATCGGTCTCAAAGTCATTTGCTGCAAGGATAAAATCAATATTGTGTACCTTAAAAGTGGTTGATGTCAGATCATTATCCTTCCCTGATTCCGTGTGAATAGTTGCTTTGGATATGGCATGCATTTTCATCAGTTTCACTTTATGTACATTTAAAAATAAATCAATCCTGGTATTGGTGTAATCCATGTCTGTGGTTGGACAGAATGATAGTCCCAATTTCAAAGTTGATATATCCGTCTGCGAGAGTTCGCATGAAAACAAATTTATCACTGATTTGTCCATGCCTGTTACTTGCTTATCATTAGACTGTTCACAATTCATCTGGTTTGAAATCTTTATGGCTCTCTGTTTGTTCCTACCACCTCTGATTATTTATTTGTGCACCTTCCTCTTCCTTTTCCTCTTTCTCTTCTTTTTCTTCATCTTCCTCTTTCTATTTCCTATGCTTTTGTCTGATTGAATGTTGTTTGATCTTGCTTTTGTTTGAGGAGCTGGAATTCTTGATTGAAGGTTAGGAGGAGAATTCCTAAAGGGGTGGTACCTGCTTGATGTTCAACATTCAATCCTTTGCCAGAGCTTGAACCAGCAGATATCATTTCTTGTTGTTTTTGTTGTTCTAATATTCGTAGGTCTCTCTGAGCAAAATCAAATCTTTTGGAGAAGGTCAATGCCCTTCCTTCTGCATACTCCTAACTCAATATAGTTTGTTAGTGAGGCGATTTCCCACCATTTATTTAGTTTGTGCTTTTTCAATTTCTCCAATAATTGCAACTTTTGTTTCAGTGATAATTCAATTGGAGATTTATCAGTTGGCTTAAATGTGAAACTTTCTGAGTTAAGATTGTCATCGAAAAGTGATGATGCTGCTGCTTGTCACGTTCACTCCCATTCATTTATATTCACAAATTAAATAACGGATGTATGGTGTCCACAAAGGTTGTAAAATTGTTTCAATCCTCAAAATACTTCCTTCCCACTTCACATAGATATGAGTAATGTCTTTTTTAATTTCAAATCCTCCTTTCTTTAGTTTCTCTCCTTCATGTTAACTTTGTTAAGGCTCTTTTTGACTTGAACTTAAAGTTTGATTTCAGTGAGTTCTGGTATTCATTATTGGACCAACCACTGTTAATGTTGGCGTGTGGGAGGACATGTATTTATTGTGGTTCATTTCAGTAGCAATCTAACAATTATTGCAGTGCATCTCTGTGCTCTACTTATCAGCCACTCAATCTAATACATCCAGTATCACCTTTCAGAATGGTTACCAGTATTATAATACATGATTTCCCTTTAGGACACTTGCCATCCAATTTCTTATGGACGTCTAAATATTAATTCATTGTGTTGCACTGATATAATGCATATAGCAATAACTTAGATTTTAGATCGCAAACTAAGCACTTTCATATTGAACAGGTGCTTGTTACTGACTTGTGTGGACACCTTACCAAGTACATTATGATGTTCAATCGTTTACGAGTGTCCATTGTATTGGGATTGCACAAACTTTGCAGAAATCGTGATAATTAAACCAATTATATTAACCCCAGTCCTTGCATCACTTTTACATTGGATGGGCATTCATTATTGTCTTGTGTGAGTGCCGTGCCTTTTATGTTTGCAATGTTCAATCGTTTTCAATTATACACTTCGTTTGAAATACTGTCACTCGATAAAGATCGTGTTAGTTCAGCCGGCTACATTATCCTCTGTTCTTGCACCATAGTAACCGCCAAGTTCCAATTATCACAGGTTTATTTGTTTCAGTTGTGAGATTACTGTCTTATATGTATGTTTGTGTGTTTATATAATTATATATTAATTAATATTATTAAATATTAGTGGAATATATTTATTTACCTAGTATTACATTTATATATCAACATATTTAACATTTACTACTTTAAACTCTATATTAAAAAATCTATATTTTTGTCTATTTTTGGATGATACAAATGTGTCAACTGTATTTTTCCTGATATGTTTGTACTTACCATTATAAGTATAACAGCACGTCCAGTGGTAAATGATATTTTGACACAATATTTTTGTCACCGATATTGTTTACCGCGATATTGTGTCAGTGATCCTTGGCCAGGAAAGGGCGGCATAAACTCACAACTTCAAAGAGGCCTCCTGTCTCTTTCCTCAACACCCCTTTGTCTAATCCTTTACAAAATTACCAGAAATGTTCTGGGGATAGCCCCGCAATTCTCATCTGCTGTGTGGGGATCTCCCTCTAGTCCTCCAACTTAGGTACCACTAAAGTATAGCCAGTACAAAATGGAATTGAGTGCGTCTTCAGACACGTCATATACTCTCCACATGCATCCCCTACAAATGAAAGTGATTTATATGTTCGCAATAAAGAGAGGCGAAGGACCTGGATGTAAGACACATTCAAAACAACATGAAAACACAGGATTGGTGAGTCTCCCTAGCAGGCAAGAGGTAAAAAGGCCTGCCCTGCTATGATAATCATTCCTTTGCCAACAATGTCAGTCATTTTCAGTCCAGTAAGGTGGGGCGGTCGAAATTTCAAAAGGAGGGCACAGTTGGGTGCCCCTATGACCACAAAGTCACACTCTGGGCCTCACTCCAAATCATGGAAAAGCCTCAGCACACATTATAGTGGAGTGTGCTGAGGTGGGGCCAAAAACCCAGGTGCTTGCTATGGGGAAGTTGAGGCAGGGACACACACTCCCTACAAGCAAGCAGGGGACATGTCTTCATCCCAACAAACATATATTTACATGATATCAAATTGGCATGGGTCCAACTAAAATAAACTACCCCTTTGATGGGCGGTTTTGCACCCAACAGTGCAAAACCAGCTACTGTACTGATTAACCATTGGAAAAGTTATATTTTGCACTGGTCAGTCATTGGAAATATTGATGTACATTAGATGCACTCTGCTGGGCTGTGTACAGGAAAAAGACTGCAACTTTGAAGTCCTGACTGCGTTGTCCATTGTTATAATGAGTGCACAGGTTTTGCACAGTCTCTGTTAGAAGTGGTGTTTCCGATGTTCTGTTGTTTGTTTTCTAAATTGTCTTCTGACAACCATATGCTTTCTCCCTTTGTCTCTATTTTCTTATCTTTCTTCTTCTTTTTTGTTGCCTTACTCTCTCTCTCTCTCTCTCTCGCTCTGAGTTAAAGTGTGATGATGAAAAAGGAGTTCCGCTTTGCAAAAACAAGTGCCAGTGCCCACCACCTGCAACCACAGGCCAAAATGAAGCACCTTCACCCTGGTATCTTAAGAACCTGGGCCCATATTTATAAAAGTTTTGTGTCGCCCTTGCACCAGGCAAGGTAATGCAAGGGTGACGCAAAACCTAGATGAGATTTACCAAGTCACGCAAGGCCACCTTGCGTGGCCCGCGGTGCTTGGTAAATCTGGAGCAGCGCAAGGCAGAGCAACACGCTGCCTTACGTTACTCTGCCCCAGGGAGGCTTTCCATGGGTGGACCTTGGGTGTTACCATGCATCCACCCATGGATTTTGGAGCATTTTCAGATTTACCATGAGTGGTAGACCTGGGAATGCATCAAAATGCTACGCCTAACCAGGGAAGGAGTAACAAGGAGAAATATCTTGTTTTTGTGCAGGGAGGTGCTCCTTCCTGCACAAAAATAATCCTTCCTGAAAAGCAGGCACCCCTGCACCACAGTGCACAGGTGCCTGCGTTGGCACTAGGCAGCACATAGTCCACCAGGGCAAGGAGAGGATAGGAATATAAAACTAAAAAAATAAAATAAATAAATAATGCGCCATATAATGTTGAATATGGTGCGATCCTGCCCTCTCACGCAATGCAGCGCAGCAAGGTCTTGCGTTGCGTGAAACTTTGATAAATATGCCCGCATTAGCTTTTCCTGATCCTTCCCTGAGTAAGGACCTGCCAGCCAGTCACCTATCAGGACCTGATGTGACTGACTCTATTTCTACTGACCTATCAAAGGCACTCACCTTTCTGTATTTTTCTCTAAGACAGTTTTCTGAACGTAGGAGGCAGCAGGGAACGGTATGAACATCAGATGGACCCTTCCCAAGCCTGCTTCTTCTCACTGCCCTCAAAGACACCTTACCGCAGGCAGGTTATGAAATTGCAAAGCTCATATCGTCAGTGAGCGCCCTAGCGCTTTCCTATGTGTGCTGGAGGAAACTGATCTGTCAAGAAAGTGTGCCAGAAAGAGAGAAAAAGCCTAGCCCAGGCGGGAAGAATCCCAAAGCATACAACCCCAGGCAGTCTCAGGTAAACAGATCAGAGCTGCGAGTAGAGACACTCGCAGAGGAGACGACGAGGCTGGGGTGATTACGGGCGGGATCTTAAAAGTCAAGAACATATCACATTCATCTAAAGTGGACACCCATATTCTTTTTAGTTGGTGTTATTCAGTGGTTGAAGTAGAGTAAAAAAAAAAAGAGAACTGTGACACAATTGGGGCGGGGTCAGTGAGCACGGGGCGGGGTGGGGCAGGGTCAAAGGCATGGCTAAAAAAACGAAATGAAAAATAAATGCAGGTTAACTAATCACTGAGAAATGCGTTATTTTACATTATTAAACCTCTAGTGGTTCATGCTATAACTGCAAATTTCTATATATTTAACCAGAGAGCCATGGAATGGAATCCTGGCAGGTGCAGAGTGGAATAGTGACTTGCATATTTTTAGTGCCCCTGACTGTTATAGAAAACACTGTGAATGTATAAGTCACTATTTTAGACTTGCATCACGCACAGTATAAGATAGGCTGACACAAAATGCGCTAACAGATTTAGGTTTAAGGGAAAAAAGTGCTTCCAAAAAAGAGATTTTAGTCAGTAAGTTTCAAGTGGCACCATCAACTAAAGCCAATACCACTGCCAATCAGCCTTTACACTTGCAGATTAACCAACTGAGCATAGATATATTACTTTCAGGCAGCAGGCACCCTGGCAAAGAGGCATGCTTCTTGTGTAGCTGCCTGCCTTTCTTCTACTTCACAGCATTGAAGACTAAGGGCCCGACTTAATTAGTTAATTCTCTTCTTTTTTGGAAGTTTTTATATAGTGCGAACTCGATCCGAAGGTATTAGAGGACTTTACATGAGCACCAGTTGCATTACAGACGGACACATTCATTTTTGTTAGGCATGGGGAGATTAAGTGATTTGCCCAGAATCACAGGATGTTGAGAGTCCCTGCCGAGACTTGAACCCGGTTTCCCCCGCTTCGAGATCAAACCTCTCTAGCCGTTAGGTAAGGATACTCCATTGCGATGGAGAATTCCAAAAATGTGGTACGTCCGGCGCATTTAGCGGACCTTAGGGTTAATCACAGTGGAGACTAATCTGTCTTCGCTGTGATCAATCCCCTCTGGGGAATAAGGGCCGTCGGAGAAATTACTGCATGTCCACCCTCCCAATTTGGATGGGTAGGCATGTGGGGGCAGATTTACAAGCCCCTTGCGCCGCCGGTGCATCACGTTGCGTGATGCACCGGTGGCGCAGCCTGCTAAGTGATATTTACAAGAACAGGTAAAGTCACCCTGCGTGACTTAACCTGTGCTTGTAAATATCGCCCCTGTTCACGCAACACTTTGCGTGTTAGGGGCGTGACATGGGTGTTGCTGTGGGTGTTCCCACGCAACACCCATGTCCACTGATGCATTTCCAGATTTACGAGAAATCGTAAATCTGGAAATGCGTCAGAATGCTACGCCACCCTAAGGGTGGTGTAGCGAGGTGCAACGAGGAGAAATGTTTTCATTTCTCCTCGTTTTTTTCCTCTTTCAATGCTTGCTGCATTCTACAGCACACTTTGGAATTGGAAATCACCTCAATTGATTGTTTTTGTGCAGGAAGGTGCCCCTTCCTGCACAAAAACAATCTCCCCACGACGCAGGCATCCTTGCACCATGGTGCAAGGGTGCCTGTGCCGGCGCATGGCAGCAGTTTGTGCGCCAGCGCAGGCGGAAGCACAGAGAGGCGATATATTGTTGTAAATATGTCGCATCCCTGTGCTTCGAAACTAACGCAGCGCAGTGCAGCACAATGATTTGCGGCACCGCGCTGCGTTAGTTTCTTGTAGATCTGCCCCGTAGTCTTTTTTAACTATCATTTAACACCAGGTGGAACCTGGCAGTAAGGAACAGTAAAAACATTTTAATGCCCCCCCACCGTAAAATAAGCCTGCAGCGGCAAAGTGTTTTGGGATTTTCTTTTTGAAAAGAAAAAAAGATTACTGTTTGTCACAGGGCTGTGTCCTTCCGACGCAGCCTTCTAACAAAAAATTGTTCCTTCCAATGCCTTTATAAATGACCGCCTGCTTGGAGGTCATTTATAAATTTGTCAGACAGAGTAGTCAGAGCCTGAAGGATGAAAAGTCCTCCGCCAGGCCAATGGTGACTACTGCATCCTCCATTAATTAAATCCAGACCTTAGTCCCTTCCACTTCAGCAGGGGCATCTCATCTATCGGAATTAATCATCGAAGGATGGTTGTCTTTTAGCAAAAAGAAGGGGAACTGTTTTCGTCCAATTAAAAAAGTATGGGCACGTTGTAACCCACAGATCCTGCCACTTCGACCTCTGGTGTTATTGTATTGCTTTTTGTTGTCGTAATTTGTGACATGCAGCGCGGTGTTATAACTGGATTCTCAGCTTATCATGTTTCTTTTAATGCAGCTTGTGTTGACTATTTTTGGAGGGGTAAATGTCCTTGCACTTTGCAAAAAGGTGAACTGTCTTTCTGAACATCGATTGTTTCCGTGATTCATGCGATTTTCTCCAATGGGCTCAAAATCTGAGTAAAGCAAGGTTAAAATAATGACTTACTTAACTGGAGGTTTTACTCTCGACTTTACTAGGCATGTGGTACGCCTGAAGTGTTCTTTCTTCAAGTGTGAATAGTGGTTAGTGCCACTTCACGGGGCTATGGCGAGACTGGTTGGCAGTAAAATACTGCAAGGGCACCGGACGTTTCACCCATACCTCTGGCAGTAGGCCTATTCAACACCTCATGAAAAATCAGTGACGCCCCCCATATGTGGCAATTGTCATGTGCGTAGCTGTGACTGAGTGTTAAATATTTGAGAGTCCATTTGTTGTGTCAATGGAGTTCCCTTTCAAGGACACTGTGACCACAGCCCTTTTGGTTGTCACCAGCTGTCTATTTTGCCAGTGCCACAGGCAAAATAGTATTTTCCCAGCTGAATCTCTCCCCATAGACTAATAAAACACAATATGCAGGTCATTAGTAGTAGCTTGGCATGACCACTATGAGACATCTTACACCGCCTCAAGTTCTGGTATGTCACTGCCATTTGTGTGGAGCACAATCAGCCATTGGCATGATATTGCAATGATTCCAGTAGTTGGGGATGGGGGTGCCAGAGTACCAGACTCCAAGATGGTCTTATTGCTGTGAAGCTCTCAGGGATCGAAGTCACAGTTGGGCATAATACGGTGTATAATAGTGTCTAGTCTGCGATATGTCAGTGGTAAATGACTGCAATAACTCCTGTGCACAAAATCTCATGTGAGGGCTGGGTGTGGAATTTCTGGGGATTGCAACTCGGAGGAACTGGGTTGTATCACATTTTCAGCCAATCCCCAGACTAACCCTAATTTGCCCATTGCCATACTGCTATTGGGTGACTGAACTGCTAGCTGGTGATGTGCTCCAACCTCTTGGAATTGTAATCGTCAACCATGTTTTGGTGTTGACAGGCTGCAGTGGAGGGGGTGCACAACTGAGGTCACTGGTGGCAGAAGACCCCCAACCCAACAGAACCTCCTGGCTGCTTAAAGCAGACTCTGCAATGTATTCTGTGTCAGTCGCTGGCCGTGTCGGGTGTGTCTGGATCTGAGAAATCCCTTCCCGTAGCCACCTTGCCGACAGAGATAAACTCCTATCAGTGGATGCCTCTGGAAAGAAACCACTTCTGTTCGAGGAAAAGTGAATGGCACCAAAAACCTCCTAAAGGAACTCCAGAAGTGCTGGAGTCAGTGGAGGGGACAAAAAAACGCCTGGACAGAAATACAGGGGAAAACTAGTTATAATAAAACAGGGAAAAGCTAAGAAAATGCACCAAATTAAGAAGCAATTGCAACACAACATTCCTGTAATCCACTTTCCCTTATATGCCCTTAATTAAACCTGAGGGAGAAAGACGACCACAGGAAGCTATTGTTGCCATGGTGGTTTGGACAGACAAGTTTGACTGTATTTATGGGCTGCTATCTTGGGTTGAGAGATATTAGATCTTCCAAGTTGTCACTCGCCAGCTCAGGACACCATGGAAGCTTGCATGAACAAGCAGGGCTCATACTGCATCCGACCACAGGATCTCCAAACTGGACCCAGCAGCCGGAAATGCCCTGAGCAGGTCCACTGCCTTACACCCAGTAGGCCCCACTTCAAGCTCAGGGTCCCACATGCCACAAGGAGGAGAACATAAAGTACTGGTGAATGCAAAGTGCAGAGCTCCCAACAGTACACCTTCTCCCTGAAGCCCTGGGTTTGGTAGGGTGATGAAGAAAAAATCTAGGGACCAAGGCTTTATCTCTTATCTGGTAATCAGGCTCAGCCCATCTATGTTTATCAGCCTACACCTTCATTCTTTCTTGCGTTGACCGTAAATAATGAACCATCTGCTTCCTAGTTTCCATGTGAAGTCAGGAACTGCTGGTACAACCAACTGAGAAGAATCAACTGCAGGATACATCTTGAACTGAATTTCCTGAATGGAAACGAAAGGAAACTGCTTAGCCACAATATGTGCAATATTATAAAGGCAAACTCTGCAAAAGGAAGTAACGACACCCAGTTGTTCCCAATAGCACTACAAAAACCTAAGATATTGTTCAAGTATTTGATTGGTCCTCTGTGTAAGTCCATTAGTTTGAGGATGGAACCCTGAAGACATAGCACTGGTTATACCCAGAGCAGAACAAAAGGCCTTCCAAAAGTGAGAAATACGTTGAGGCACTCTGTCTGAAACAATTTCTCCAGGCACCCTTGAAGAAGATAAATATCTCAAATAAAACATGCTACTGTTTCTATAGCACTAGGCAACTTGGTCAGAGCAGAAAATAGGCCATCTTTGAAAAAATGTCTACTGTGACCATAATGGTTCTTCTTGTTTCAGAAGGGGGCAATTCTATGATGACATTTATTTCAATCGTATGCCAAGGTCTTGGAGCTATTTCCAAGGGTTGTAAAAGACCCACAGGATCTTGATGAGAGGGTTTGGCTTGACACATAGGACAACCCCTCACATATTTTTCAACAATAGGACTCGTTTTTATGCACCCAAAACTTTGTGATAATAATTCAAGGGTGTTTCTGGATCCCCTGTGAGCAGCTAGTTTAAAATCATGGAAGAGTTCAAGGACAATTTCCTGAAGATTTTGTTTTGGAAGAAAAAGAGCTGTTCTATGAAACAATAAACCTCCTGTCTTATTCAAAGAAAATCGTTTAACTTCCTCTTGGCTAGGAGATTGGTGAGTGGAACAGACATTGCCCAAAAATGATGTTAAAACAGCAATTATACGCTCAGAATAGAGGGTCATCTAAGGAAGGGACACAATTTCACCCAGACACCATCAAGAAAGAACATCCGCTGCTTTGCTGGAAGAGCCTGGAATGCTGTTGGGCACATTTGTTTTTCCAATTTGATTTTGTAGTAACCTACAAAATCAAATTGGAAAAAAAAATATGCCCATCCGCCTGATGATCATTTCTGCACAGAATGGTTTGAATGCCTGAAGATTGTGATGATCACAAAGGGATGCCTGATCTCAAGTTATAAGTGTTTCCAATCCGTACAGGCCTCTTTATCATTCTAAAATGGAATTATTCCGTTCTGAAGGAGACAAAGACTGGGAATAAAAAAAGACTAGGTGTTCTAAAGAGTCATCCTCCTTTAATTGCAAAAGAACAGCTTCCAGAGCACTTTCCGGATCATCTGTCTCCACAACATATGGTTTACTTGGATCTGGATGACGATGATTTGGGACAGAGGTACAGACTACCTTTAAGCTGTTAAAGGCTTCTTCAGCACGAGTAACCTAACAGGATCTACCGACCAGTTGTTCCTTCTTCAAAAGTCAAGGTATTTCACCCTAAAAACACTGAGAGGCAGATTAAAATGTCGTGGGGAAAGCCTCTCACCGACAGTCGGATTCCCCTAGACCGTGTTGGAACCTATCCGCCGGACTCGGTCGGAAACAATTCTGACCGACCGATTACAACGCTTGAGGTCGGAAGGGAAACCGATCGATCATTCCAAATTGGTTCCGACTGGCATTCGGAGAATTCGAGTTGGTCGGAGCTGATTCGTACAGCTCTACGGACAGTGTTTCCGACCGACCGAATACGATGTCAGATTCTGACAGCATTTCCGAGTTGGACTGTCCAACACGAGAAGGCTGTTGGAAACTGACTTAGGGGGCCCCTAGCAGGCCCCCCTTCATCCTGAGGCATCCGGTTGGGGGCCGTGGGGGTACCACAGGGATCCCCCTGTAAAACTATGCACAGTGTGGCAGGCACCATGGGATGCCCGCGACAGGGTGCAAGGTTTTCCGCTGGCACCCATTTTCCCCATAGGAGCCTGTGTTGTCGGTCGGAGCACAGGCTCCCATTGAAGTCAATGGGAGTCCTTCTGAATGGTGTTCGGAAACATTGTAATCAGTCGTGCGGAATCGCCGATCGCGAGTCGGTCGGAACCGAATCCGACAAGGAGTTGAGCGGTTTAGTTTCCGCACGACATCGTAATCGGCCCCTAAGTGTCCTTCATTGTAGCAGGGGATGGCCAATCAAGAAAAGCACACATCTTTTTAGGATCCATACCAATTCTCTCTGGATTCAATATGATTCCTAAATACTCAACTTCCTGGGCTTCGAAGATACAGTTTCCTGGGTTACAGGTCAAGTGATACTTTCATAGTCTGAGTAACACTTCCATCACATGATGATGATGATCAGACTAGGTTGCAGAAAAATTCAACATGTCATCTAGATAAAGCATAACAAATAAATTCAGGATACCCAAAAAAATACTATCCATAAATCCTTGAAAAATGGAAGGGACATTACTAAGCCTGACTTGCGTTACTCTATATTTGAATTGCCTGAATGGTGTACGAAAAGCTGTTTTCCATTTATCACCTTTCTTTAAAAGTAACAAATGATAAGCTCCTTTACTTAGTAAACACTTTGGAGCCCCAAACTGCCTATAAGATGTTTTTCTTAATGGAAGGGGATAATGGTCTTTAACAGTAACTTCATTTAGGGCCTTAGTTGCATATTGGCAGTGAGGGTACTCCTTCGCAACGGTGGCAGAGTTCCTTCCCTGCTAATCTAGTGGTCCTCCCAACGCATTTACATGCGGGTGGACCTTAGGGTTAATCACAACAGAGGGTACTCTGTCTCTACCACGATTCATCCCCTCTGACAGCCCTGGGGAGTCAGGGCCATTGGATAAAAGGCTACATATCCACCCGCCCTATTTAGATGGGTGGACATGTAGTCATTTTTTTACTGTTCCTTACCGCCAGATAAAACCTGGTGGTAAGGAATAGTAACAACATTATAATGTACCCCCCGCCATGGGTGGTGCCTCCCATGGTGAGGGGAGCTTTACTTTTTTCTGGTCAAAAAGAAAA
Source organism: Calotriton arnoldi (assembly GCA_963921515.1). Taxonomy (NCBI): domain Eukaryota; kingdom Metazoa; phylum Chordata; class Amphibia; order Caudata; family Salamandridae; genus Calotriton; species Calotriton arnoldi. The sequence goes on along the minus strand of CAWUFW010000025.1, from coordinate 6,162,379 downwards.
TCTTGTTTCAGGATTTTCTTTTTGAAAAGAAGAAAAGAATACTGTTTGTTACAGGGCTGCATCCTTCCGACATAGCCCGACATAGTATACAGTAAAATGCATTGACAGGATCCACATGACGACATTTCCTGCAAATGCCTTTATATATGACCGTCAGGTAGGCAGTCATTTATAAATCTGGGCCTGTGGAGTAGTCTCGGCCTGGTGGACGTAAAGTCCTCTGCCAGGCCAGGGAGAATACTCTCTCTGCTGGAAAATAAATCAGGGTTTAAGTGGTCGGAAGTCAATACAAGGTCTTAATTAATTATTTGTGTTTGGCACCCTTATTTTTTATAAGGGTGCCCCAGCTTGAGAGGTGAAAGGAGAAATAAGCCCATACTCTAAATTTTTGACCGAGTATTCATGTAGGACTGTCCTTTATGATTCTGATAAAGAATACATTCTACTGTATGGAATTTCGGCCCCAGGTTTAAGATTGATGGCACAATCACAGGGGCAATGCAAATTGTTTAGAGCTGGAAGAACCAAAAACATCCAGGAATTTGTGATATTGTTCTGGCACCATAGTCATTGTCACTGCTCTTGATCTTCCCCCTTATGCTTGCAAAGAAAATGTTCCACAGATTCCTTAGGAGTGGTTAAGCAGTTTTGATTTAAATAAATGGAGCTCAGAGAGATAGTACAAGTAGTCCAGTTGAGATACAGGTTATGAAGACATAGTCAAAGAAGGCCCAGAATAACTGGGTGATTGGGAGATGCAAATGAAAAGTCAATCTTTTTTGACGATTATCTTGATTAGGAAGTTAGGAGAACACTCTACTACTGGACCAGATTGTAACGGAGAACCATCAACCGTATGAATTGCTTCTGCTTTCTCTTTTCGTCCTCTAGGAATCTGATGGCTCTGGTCCCACTTAGAGTCCAAAACATTTCTGGTTGCCCCAGAATTCAGTAGGGCCATATTAGTCACCCTACTCTTTGGTCTAAGGTGCAATGTAACAGGACGTAAGAGTAACTGATTCCAGAAATAATCTTGACACTGATACCTGAGGAAGACAATTTATTCCCAATCTCTCTTTCCTCTCTAGAGTTTGGACACTTGTGTTTTCCAACAGCCTAGAAGGATGAATGAGACATTCCTCAAATGGCCCTTTTCTCCATAGTATAAACACAATCCTTGTAGGCAACATCTTTGTTTCTCACTCTCTGGTAAAGACCACCGGACTGAACCGATCTCCAACAGTTCTTCAGTGGTTTCAGGATTTTTATCTTCATCAGTTCTGGGTGGAACAAAAGACCTGACAATTGGGTTTGGAGCATTGTGTTGTTTGCTACGCTTCTCCTTCTTCCGCTCCTTTACACTCAATATGCAAGGGAGTTTCTATAGCTTCATTTAAGGTGGCAGGATGTGGACATGGACCAGTTATCCTTAATCTCTTCTCTCAGTCCACGTCGGAACAAGGTAAGAAGAGCTCTGCATCCCACATGCCACAAGGAGGAGAACATAAAGAAGCAGCAAAAGCGAGGTGCGGAGCTCTCAACATTCTGAGTCCACTTCAGGAAGGATCCTAACAGTAAACCATTGGAGGTAGCATTGAAGCAGGGGGCTACAACACCATTCTCTGCCTAAATAAATCTAGTCATCACCTTCATGAGAGCATCCTTATTTGCCTTGGGAACTGCACATGCCCTCTCCTAGTTGGGATTCTCAATACGCTAGGGTTGAGGGCTGTTATATTTTAGAGCACCAGTTCAATATTGTAGACCAGGAATAAAATCCTTGGATACTAAATATAACTAAGCCCGGGCGGAGCAGGCGGAGTTGCTCTACACGGAGCTCGACGGAGCTGGGCAAAAACTCCTATCCGCTCTGCTCCGCGCCTCCACCCCCTCAATAAATATTTATAAAATAAAAATAAAAATGAAGGTAAATAAAACACACTTACCTTTATCGCGGCATCTCCGGGCTGCCCTCCTCCTCCTCGCCGTGGTCCTGCAGAATCCCCTACGTCAGACATATCTCTTAATTGGAACACCACTAATAGTAGAGCCACTGAGTGGGATGTCTTGAAGGCGGTGGTCCGAGGGGCAGGAATGGGATTAACATATGGGGTACGAAGGCAACTGCAATGTGAGCTGCGCGATAAAGAGGTCTCATTGGCTGAAGTTCAGACGGGTATGCAGGAACAGGAGGATGCCCGGGAGTGGGAGCGTATGCTGCGATAGAGCAAATATCAGATATATGGGATAGGCTGGACAAATACACACTTACTAAATACAGGCAATTGCTGCATGCACAGGGAGATAAGTTTAGTCATCTGTTAGCATGGATACTGCGCACGGAACAGGCGGCCCCATTGATCACCTGTATAAGTACACAAACGGGTGAACTGGTCCACTCTAGGCTGGATATTCTGGAACAATTTCAGCAGCATATGCAGAAGGTATATACAGCTGACCTGCTTGTCAGACCTGAACGCTATACCCCATTCCTGGTTGGCCTCCAAATGACGAAGCTTACGGCGGAGGCCAGTGAGGAGCTGGAAGCGCAATTAACTACTGAGGAAATAGCGGAGGCCATAGTAGACATGCCCAGGGCTTAGGCCCCGGGAGGAGAAGGATTCGCGAGCGAATCCTATCAGGCATATTCGGCAAACCTGGTTCAGCCCCTATTACAAACATTCAATTAATCCTTTGAAAATGGGGTATTGCCGACAACAATGCAAGAGGGAGAAATATGTATGTTCCCCAAACCGGGTGGAAATAGTCAGGACCCCGCGGCATACAGACTGCTTACAATGATCAATGCAGATGTGAAAATATTGTGTAAAGTGCTGGCTAAGAGACTGGGCCCGCACATGGGCCACTTGGACCATGAGGACCAGTGTGGCCTTATCCCAGGTCAGAATACAGGTATGAATATTCGGCGCCTGGTCCACGTAATGCATGAGACTCAAATAAATGCTGAGGAGATGGAACTAGTATCAATTGATCTTGAAAAAGCATTTGATACAGTAGATTGGGGGTACCTGCAAGAGGTGTTGAGAGTGGCGGGATTTGGGCCCCACTTCCGCAAGTGGGTTCAGATACTGTATACAAAGCCGAGTGTCATGATTCGGCTGGGTCAGACTAGGTCCACACAGTGGTTATTAGAACGAGGTACGCGGCAGGGGTGCCCCCTGTCCCCGTTGCTTTTTGCTCTGGTCATAGAGCCTATGGCAGTGTGGGCCAGACGGGATCTGGGTAGATGGGGAATTCGATTGGGGAATGTCCTTCACCTGGTCTCACTATATGCTGATGATGCCTTGTTCTATGTTGAGTCCCCCCAGACAGCGATCCCAGAACTACTGCAGCTGTTGGAGCAATTTGCAGAATATTCAGACTTGCGCCTCAACAGGACTAAGTCATTGGTGTTCCCACTGGCTGGATTGAAGGGACAAAGGGCCGAGGAGTTGCTCAATTTAGTGCTGAAATGGGAAATAGGTCATTTCCGTTATTTGGAAATATAGGTAATGCTTAAGGATGTGCAGATTCTTTGTCTGAATATACTTAAGGTATTAGATTCCCTGAAATGCTAGGAATACACTGCCGCTGTCCTTAATGGGCAGAATTGCGGTGGCAAAGATGGTGCTTTTGCCTCGATGCCTTTATGCGTTACAGAATTCAATGTGTTATATTCCCATGTCGGTATTTCAGCAACTGAGATCAATTTTGGTGTCACTATATTGGGCGGGGAAACGCAGCAGAGTGGCATTGCAGGTCCTTTCCAGACGTTATGAGGAGGGGGGACTAGAGGCGCCCAGATTGGACTTATACTACTACGCAGCGCACCTTCAGCATGCGGCGTGGTGGCTGGACGAGGGAGACAACTGGGAGAAGAGCCTGCTTAGTAGACAAGACCAGCCGGAGCGCCTTCCGGTTGCGTTGATGGAGGGGGAAGATGTGGGCTCGGATCTGCCATATGTCGTTAAACAAATGGCATTCTTATGGCAAAAATGTGTGAAACGCGTGCTACGGCACGCGCCATTTCATCGGGAGTTAAACATTTGTCACTTGGCCCCAGTACTTAAAATGGTCGAGAATATGTCCTTCCGGGCGTGGAGGGAGGGCGGGTGTCAGGTACTCGCGGATTTATATACCAATGACACTTTCATTACATTTGAACAGGCGTGTGAGGGTTTTGATTTGGGACGAGGACAGTATTTACAGTATGCGGGTCTGATGGAGCTAGCTAGGGTTATATGGCCCACGTATCCGAACATACCTCAAACAACCGAGACATTGGATCTGTTGCTCACTTGTGGTAGTGGGCGCAGATTGGTCTCAATGTTATATAGGGCCATGAGGGTGGATTCCGGGCCGCTGGTCCACAGGGAAAGGGATGCATGGAATGAGGATCTGCAGGTCCCGTTGACAGAAAAGAATTGGGAGAATGCATGCGCATTGACACGTAAAGTATCCTGGAACGCGCAACTAAAATTGATACATTATAATTTCCTGCAGAGGGCGTATATGACTCCTGTGAGACTGCACCGTATAGATCCAACTCGACCCCATGAATGCCCTAGATTGCACGGGGACCGTGCGGGATTCTTGCATTTGGCATGGGAATGTCCGGGGGTGCTCCAATATTGGAATAGTGTGGTGGCAAAGGAGTGTGGGGGGGGTGGGTATCCAAGTGGAGGCCAATCCAGTGCAGTGTCTTTTGGGACAGATACCAAAGCATTGGAAATGTAAGATGGCCTATAAACTGCTGCAATTAGTTATGGCGCTGTCCAGACGGCGGGTAGCCATATGCTGGATGAGCCCAAGAGTACCGACATTAGAGGGGTGGATGAGGGAAGTGGGCGAGTGGTCTCTTGCTGAAGAGCTGCATATGAAGACTTGTAGAAAGGATGATAAATTAGCGGAGGATGTCGCAACATGGAGAGAATTATGCAGAAAATTACTTAATCCAACGGGGAATGGAAACGAACAGACTGACACATCAGATAATGATAGTGATTTGTAATGTAAAAGTTTTATTATTATGTTGACACGTGGTATGCTGGTAGAGGTATCCGCTTTTGTTTTCATGATATGTACCTCATTGTATTTCCTTTTATCATAATTGATGTGTTTGATTGATGTGTCGCTGGAGATATGCTCCTTTTGAGACAAGGCTTAATAATGATCGCTCTGTAGATCTGTGTTCAGCCGACCTATTGGGGTTTAAAACTCAATAAATAAAGTTGTTAAAAAAAAAAAACAATAGAAAATATTCTAACACTAGGATGATTTTATAGAGCTTCTATAAAATCAATATTTTGATATCTCCAACCCCTCTTTTCCTACGTTAACTAAGCTATAAGCACCAAAAACAGGCTCCTTGAGTTTCATAAATGGTTCACATTGGCACACCTTTTTCTGAGAGACAGCTGCTGCTGTTATTTTCTTTGCATTTCAGCAGCTTATGCCTTCAAGCTCTCAGATAATCTGAGCTATTGACTAAATGTGCATACCCCATATCCTTCAAAAAGAAAAGTTGTTTACGGCTACTGGATGGAAACCTCTCAGCCTCAAATCCCTGGTTCGAAGATCCTCTTTACTTAGGAATGTTTTGCTCCAGTTTAAATTCTCAGTCTGCACATTATTAAATGAACAATTAACAATAATGCCCCCCAACCTTTCACTTACTTACAATAACTGATATATCAAGATTTCAATTTATATGAAACCTTGGGCCATATGTATCAAAATGTCCTTTTGCGATTCTCAAATAGCGATTTTTGCGAATCGCTATTTGAGAATCGCAAAACGCTATGTATGTAGGATTTGCAATAAATTTTGCGAATCCTTCATATTCCTTAATTGCAAATTGCGATTCGCAAGTAAGGAATACCTCCCCATTCATTCCTATGGGCCTAGAGGCCCATAGGAATGAATGGGAAGACATTCTCAATTTGCGATTAGCAATTAGAGAATCGCAAATTGAGAATGCAATTTCAAGGGTGCCAGGGTGTCAAAAGGACACCCTGTTGCACCCCTGAAATGTGCATGTGTGCACATGTGGCACACATACGTGCCCTAAGGGCATGTATGTGCGCCACATGGCACTTTAAAAAATGCAAAATAGTGCATTTTTAAGTGAAATCGCAAGTTACCACCAACTTGAAGTTGGTGGTAATTTGCGATTCCTTAAGCCCAAATCGCACTTTCTTTTGTGCTTCTTACATTGCATTTAAGGAATTGCAATTAGCGATTCCTTAAATGCAATCGCATAAATAGGGAATCGCAAAATTTGCGATTCCTTATTTTGCGAGGGGGTTTCAGTGTGATACATTGCACACTGCTAATTTGCGATCGCAAACGCCGAAATTCTGCGAATTTCGGCTTTTGCTATCGCAAATTGGCTTCATACATATGGCCCCTTGTTCTTTAGTTAAAACCAATAACTAGAAAAACAATTCAAATCACGCGAAAATGAAGCATAAATATTTTTGAGCAAGCTGAAATGGAAAACGACCTTTACAACGCAGTCAAAACACCGCGATACACTTACATCGCTGTTTTTACAACGCAAGTCGTTACAGTGACTTGCGCTGGATGGCGCTCTAGACTAAGGAATAGTGTGATTTACTATTCCAACACCTTCCCTACTGTTACGTAGGCTGGAGTTGGAATAGTAAATCACACAATTCCTAAGTCCAGCGCCCTCCAGCGCAAGTCGTTGTAACGACTTGCGTTGTAAAAGCAGCGATGTAATGTACCGCGATCTAAATGATCGCGTTGTATCATCATACATCCAGCTGAAATATCACATTGTAATGAAACAAATATTTTGGCGACATTAGCATTTTGTGCATTTGCGTTTGAAACATATACCTGAAAAAATAAACATAGAAATCAAAAAGGGGGATACCTAAAATGGGAAATATATGATTATTATTACAGACCTACATGGAGGAAATGCTATCAGCTATATTTGGGGGCAGACATTTTCTCCTGTCAATTCTCAGTGTAATAAATCCATCGATCACTTGCCCCTCAGTCTCCACTGGGATCTCTTGCTGCCATATAATTGCTCACCACATTAACTTCTGACAAAGAGACACTGTGCCCCACCTGACATGAGAAAAGAAAAAATTGACACTTGATGGCAACTCAATTTCTATTTTTCAGGATTTTACCCTTGCAGTTCAGGAGGTTAGTTGGGAATAACTGTCTATCAAAAAAACTGCAACAAGCAGGCATTATATATTCCATGTTGTACCCAGCTAATCTGAGATTGACTAACCAGGGCAAACATCATGTGATCTCAAGCCCGCAACAAGCTTCAGCGTCCTTAAAGAAGGAAGGGCTGCTGAAGCTCAAGCAGATGGGGAGCATTGCTGCAATATCCACTCCTGAGCAACGGATTAAAGTTGAGTAGGGTTTGGGGTGATGCACTACTCTGATTACGGCCTCACTAATTGGAGACCTACCCTCTTTTCCTGGTCAGCTAATACTCCAATCAAGGCCAATGTTATTATTTTTACCAATTCACCAATGTAGGTCGAATGCATAGGTCTAGCCCCTATACATGCTACATTACGTGATTCTAACTGTTCCGTTGTTGTATGTTATCATTTTCCTTAATATACAGACCACAATGGGTTAAAGTAATCTGTTTGATCCTCCTCTTGTGTAATGTTAAGTTATGTTAATTTGTATAGCGCGCTATCACCCAGGAAGGGTGTCCAGGCACTAGGCCTGGGCGGTGAACTCCGCTCCATTTGCGGAGTTTGCAGAGTTTTTCGCACTCCACGGAGCTCCCGGAGTTCAGAAAAACTAGGATCTGAGTTTTTTCCTCGCTCGCCAACGCTAGACTGCTTCCCAAAGTGATTTCTAAACGAGGGCATTCGCGGATGGTAGCTGTGGCTCGCATTGAGAAACCTTCCATTCGCATTGAGGAAGCTGCCGCTCGAGTAGATCTTCTACTCGAGTGGCAGAAAGTAGCAGTGCTCTCTTATGCTGCACGTGATGCTGTTTGTGCTGATTATACAGCGCGGGACAAACACCCAGCGCTAAAAATCACTGCGAACGGCACGAGGTACCGCACTCTGCCGCTCGTGGAACTCCGAGTAGCTTGGCGAAGTTTGTTTGTTACTTTGCGGAGTTCCGCGTCCGTGAACTCCACCCAGGCATACCAAGCACTGAGCCTGTGTGAGTTGGGCTTTGCCTAGGGAAGCAGGGGATTACTGGAGGATCCAGGTCTTCAGAAGGGAAGAGGAGGCTCAGATGTTTAGGAGCAGATTGTTCCACACTTTAGGAGCAAGGTAGGAAAAGAAACGCGATTCTTGAGATATGCTCGGCCAGTGTTGTGTAGTGCTGTGTAGGCATCAGTGAGGATTTTGAATTGTGCTTGGTTGTGTATGTGTACCTTGAAGTGAGGTTAGGTAAGATGCGTGTGCAACGTGGAAGGGTTAGCGTGAATCTTGTTGTCATGTTCTAAATGGTCTGCAGTCCTCTGGTGAGCTGGAAGCAGCGATGGGGTTGACTTCGGTGGTCATGTTGCATTTGCTGTTGATGACGATCCTGGGATGGGTAGTGGGGGTGGGGGTGGGTCTTAGTTCCACCAGCCACCAGATGGAGTCCCACAGTGAGGTGCTCTTCCCGAAGATTACAACTTTGGTCTGGTCAGTGTTCAGGTTCAGGCAGTGGTCTTCATACAGTTGCAATATTGGTCATGCAGGCGGTGAACTTGTTCCGGGTGCTGGGAGACTTCTCAGAGAGGAAAGAACATCAGTGTCGTGTGAGCGGGTGATGTCTGCCAATGGAGGCATGTATGCATTGAAGAGGGGATCCTTGCAGAATTCCCCAGATAAGGATGTGGGTGTCTGAAGTGAAGGCAGCCACGTTGTTTGATTTGGTACTGCCATTTAGATTGGAGCAGATCGAGCAGAGCACAGATCCTTGGATTTCGATGTGCGGCGTTGGATGAGGGTGGGGCGGGATACCATATGAAATGCTGCAGAGAGTTCCAGGAGGATGAGTGCCGCCATTTTACCTCTGTCCAGGATCACGCAGATGTCGTCTGTGGTAGTGATGAGGACTTTTTCAGTGCTGTGGCTGGGTCTCAAACTGGACTGTGTTGTGTTGAGGAGTTGGTGGTTGCTGATATAGTTGGTGAGGCATCTGTTGATGATTTTGTCTAAGACCATGGCTGAGTAGAATAGCAGGCACGAATAGTGGACCGCTTGAGAGTTACCCATATGGCTGTATCATTATTATTTTTGTTCTTTGTGGGAAATTATCCTTTCCTTATAACATTATTGTATTTTTACTGATGGCAGGGTTTCTGAAAACACACTGAGGAAGTGAGGATGTTAGTGTGGGGGGATGAATCATTAAACTTTTCATTACTGTTAACTGTTTGTTACACGTACAGAGCCCTGTTTGACACTACACATACTGCATGTACTTCTAGGAAAGTTCGGCATTACCTACCTGTCACATTGCAGCATAATTTTACTATGAAATTATGGGCACCACGGTAACCCGGCACCTCACCTGAAAAGTAAGAAGTTTATATAACATCCGCAGGACTTGTCAAGTGTTGGCAAACCTCAGTCGACATAACATTGATGTAACCTTACTCCAGGAAACACACTTGTCCCAAACAACAGGGAGGTCAGTTGCAAAGTGATAGGCATCTCACCGTTTGCCTCATCATACTATTCATTCACTCATGGGGTGAACATTCTAGTGAAAAGAGGCATTCTCTTTTTAGGTCTCACCTAGGCAGCGCATGCACTGTCTCTTTGAGACATGCTGTATCCACTCTGTGGGCTTAGATTTCTCCTTGTTTCTTCTTCTTTCTATGTGTGCTGCATTCTGCAGCACACATAGAAAGAGGATTGTGCCTTCCAGAATTGATTTTATGCAGGAATGTGCCCCTTCCTACACAAAACCAACCCTGCATGCAACACAGGCACCCTTGCACAATGGTGCAAGGGTGCCTGCATTGGTGCTAGGTTGCCAAAAGGGCGCCAGTGCAAGGGAAGGGACAGGAATGCGCCATATTGCCTTATAGATGGCGCATTCCTGCCCTTTCCCTGTCACACAGAGCTGTGCAGCAAGGTGACTTGCTGTGCTGCACGGCGTGACTTCCTCAAAATAGAGGCCCTGAGTGTGAAGGATATATATCAGTTCTGTCTAAAAAAAGATGAGAGTGTTTCCAAACTTGGGGCCAGATTTACTAACATTTTGCCTCATGGTTGCACCACGTTTGTGGCGCATCTATGATGGAAAATGCAAGTAGATATTTACAGAGCCATGGAAGGGGCAATTTGTGCCACCTTGCATGTCTTTGTAAAAAGAATGTTACGCAATGCAGCAGCTTGTGCTGCATTGTGTTACATTTCATTCTGAGAGGCGTTCCATGAGTGGAACATGGGCATTCCTATGCATCCACCCATGGATTTCACACGATCCCAGATTTACAAAGGTTTGTAAACCTGGGATTGCAGAAATTGCTACGCCTCCCAGAGGATGGCGTAACAAGGAGAAAAATCTTTTTTTCTCCTCATTAGTCCCTCTTTCTATGTGTGCTGCAATCTGCAGCACACATTGAAAGAGGAAAATGCATTGAAAGATTGCTTTTGTGCAGCAAGGTATCCCTTCCTGCACAAAAACAATTCTCCTTGTACTGCAGGCACCCGTGTACCGTGGTGCAAGGGTACCTGCGTTGGTGCTAGGCTGCCTGAAGTGCGCCAGTACTATGAGAGAGCAGAAGGGCGCCATATCTTAGTAGATATGGCTCATTTCTGCTCTCGCCCTTTCACACAACACAGTGCAGCAAGTTGCCTTGTTACACTGCATTGCGTGAAAGGTTAGCAAATCTGGCCCTTGCTGTCTCCCTAGTGGTTGCCTGGTCTGATGAGTGACTGGGCCTCTGGCCATAACCAGAAGATTCTATGAACGTTTCACTTTCTTACTTGCAAATGCCAACGAACACAGAGGTCTAACAGAGGGGTGCACTGCATGGGACTGGATACGATCCTAAAATAGAGTGGCCTCCGTACGTGGATTCATGGGGTGCACTCTATGAGTATGAAATCTTTTGACAGCTTTAGAGTTCTGCTAGAGCTGCTAGAGACCTTGGGCAGGTGGGTACTCTGTTGTGGATACCCAAGACCTTCTTAGGCTGAAGGCTTTATGTGCCTCTGCCATTATTAACCTATGCCAGCCCTCTCACTCTGTGCTGCAGCTCTCCTGTGCCACCAGAAGGGGACAGTAAAGTGAGCACAATAAAACAAAAGGTCTTTTAATCTACTTGCTAAGACCTTTTATTTCTTTAGGTGTTCTTGGCCCATACATGTGAATGAGTGAGAGAGAGAGTGAGTGAGTCAGTGAGTGAGTGAGTGAGTGAGTGAATGAGTGAGTGAGTGACCTGGGCTTTGGAAAGTGATTTATTTGGAAGAAAAATAGCATGCCTTTTTATGTGTCTGAGAGAATGAATTGGAGGATGAGTCTGCGAAATGTCTGTAGGGGGACATTTCAATGAGGAACAGCAGAGCCATTGTGCCAACATGTAAAAAGAAGCTCAACCTTTTCACTTGTGGCTTGTTACTTTACAGGCTAAAAATAAACTGCTTTTGGGGCTCTGGGTTTCAAATTAACACGGAAGTAGTTACAAACCACCCCACAAATCCACTGATAAGTTGAATGACTACCTCCCTTCATATCAGATATCATTGTTGTTACCCCTATTCCAATCAAAAGTCGAAAACCTGTCCCATAGGATCTCAGCACACTTGGTGTATTTTTTAGCCACTGGCAAAATGCTTAAACTGTAACTCTATCAGGGCAGTGTAAAAAGTAGCATTAATAGGGGAAGAGGTAGCTGGAGTGGAAGATGAAAAGTGCAGAGGTGAGGCATGTTAAGTGGGTGCTCGTAAGGGGGCAACAAAGGATTTCAACTCCAAACAGGAGTCTGTGCTGGTGAAGAGATAAGTGCAATATAGCTGAGAATCCCAGTTTTCCATTCAAGTGGAAAAATACAGAAAATTGTGCTTCTTGTAAGTGACTCCCCATGCTATCTTTTATGAATTGTAGACCATAGCTGAACAGATACATAGCATGGGAAGTTAAAAAACAGGATGAAGCATCCATAAATACAGGCATATGTTAACATATATTTGTAGTATAAGGCTAATATTTACCTGTGGGTGCAGTGTTTTGTTATATTTGACTGCTTAATTTGCTAAAACAGGACAGGCATCAAAGTATGAGTGAATGGTTATCAGTTAAATAAATGCAGAAATATATCATTTTATGACTTCATTAAATCTAAAAATACAAATAAAATATGGATAATTAAATATTAGGGGCCGTATTATTAATACGACGCACTTTCCCCGTTTGCACCACGGCGCACCTTTTAAAAGGTGCGCCGGACACAAACCACGACAGTGGGCCACATTACAAAGAATGTGCTGCCCCCAAGGCAGCTGCGAACTCGCACTGCCCTGGGGGAAGTACATTCAAGTGAAATACAGAGCGGCTGCTTCATGCCACTTCGTGTGTCCTAGTGCAAGCGGCATGCCGCCTACACTTTGAAGAGGAGAGAGAGATTACCTTGCAGGTGGGTGCAGTGAGTGACTGCACTCGCCTGCAGGGGGATGTCTGGTGGTCCATAGGAACCCCAGTCTCCCCTTCAGAGGGGTTCTTTTTGTGGCACACTTTAGTGCACCTCCTAAGAGCATGTTTGCCTCCACGCCTGCATCCCTCATGCAGAGGAGGCGCTGAGGCAAAGTGATTTCCTCATTTGCATAGGGCCACGCCCCCATTAAAATAAGGGAATGCCCTCTTGTGATAGTGCTGGCATTGCATGCACACCAGTGCAAATATAGGTCCTTACAACGCATGCGATTTGATCGCATGCCATTACAACGTGGTCGTTACAACGACCGCGTTTAGTACGCAATACCATTACATCGCAAGTCATTACAACGACTTGCAGTAGGGGGCGCGCTGGACTTAGGAATAATATTATTTACTATTCCTACTCCAGTTTGCGCAACAGCAGGGAAGGTGTTGGATTTTAAATCCAATACCAGTGCGCCCCCTACTGCAAGTTGTTGTAATGACTTGCGATGTGATGGTATTGCGTACTAACAACACAGTCGTTGTAACGACCACGTTGTAATGGCATTGCGTTGTGGAGACAGCGTCTGCAACTCATTCTGTAATATCAAAGTGTCCTGTGGGCGAACAAAGCGGATGGACACGCCCGTTGAGCCCCCAGGGCATTTGTGTAACACAGCCCCAGATGGCCAAAAAATAAACATGGATAAATACAGACTGAAATGTTAAAAAACATAAATACCATAAAACTGGGAGCCCTGATTATAACCTATGACACTTGTAGTAAAGCAGACAGGATATCCTCCACATTTAGAAGGGATGCGTTTGTCAAACTCTAAATAAGGCCCTTAATGAGGAAGAAAGTGAAGGAACTAGCATGGAGAAAGAATGAGCAACGGTGTTATGGTATGACATTGGTATGCGTACAGTGCAGAGTGTGCCATTAGTGTTCTGAAGTGACCCTAAGAATGATGACACATGTTACTCAAAACAAAAGACACAGAGTCAAAAAAGATGTGTATTCTTCTCCATTCTGATATTTCGGCACCAATGGACTTCTTTTGTTACCATTCATTTTATCAGGTGTCACCACTCAGGGACAAAGGTAAGAAGAGGGGAAGAAGGGAAAAAAGATGGGAACAGCTGAGGAAACATCCAGGTTGTAGACATCATATTCACCAAAATAGACATGAAGTGGATCTGGTACCCAAGGGTGGGGGTTCAGGGTATTATTTCTGTAGTCCTTGGGATAGAATGGGACATGGCAAACGATAATATCAGGACTCAGACCCACAGGTCTGGGAGAGAATGGGCAAGCTCTTAAGCCTGCACCTCAGTCTCCATCTAATGCTGGTCGCTGTCATGATGGGCATAATGCTGTCCAGTATGGTTTTTCAAATACCATGGTCTTCTCCACGTTGGAGTCAATGGGAGGCAGGGAAATGGGTTGTCCCACCTTTTGAAGAATACCATATTTTGAGATACTTTTACATTTCTCTTAGTGGTGGGCAGTGTCCCCTTTCATGAGATAATGATGCAAGAGATTAGTTCAAAGGTGATCCAGAACTTGCTTCTGTGTTGTGATAAGTGACCAAGATGAAGTCTGCAATCTGCTGATCTAATTTAACAGCATTCTGCATCTCACTGATCTTCTTGTTTTTAAAGTTTTAGATCTTCTTGAAATGCGCAGTAATTGGTGTCTAGGGTGGGATGGAATCTGTGGCAATGCGACCCATGATCATGTAGTGTAGGATGCAGTCTGTGGTCATTTGGGTGATGTTCCTGCATTCCCTCAGGAACCAGTAAATGGCCCATAAAGATTGTGGCCCTCAATCCCTGAAACATGAATCGCCTACGTTTAGATTACGCTCTGCTTTGCCATTTGCCTGCGGCTAGCTAGTTGTGACACTGAGGTCATTTATACCATTCGTCCAAATTACAACACCAGAATGTAGTACTATTAAAACTAAATACATGCACAGTCCAAAAGAGTCTTTTAAAAGCTCACTGGCATTGCCACTAAATACCAAGGTTGTAGAATACCAAGGCTGCCTAATCTGGATCCCCCCATACTTCCACCACAATATATCTATACCTCACTTTGGTAGGTTATTTTCACCTCTACTTTCTCCCTTTGTCAATGTTTTGATATCTTTCTCTTCCTCTTTCTTTCTCACTTTTCTGCCTTCCTCGTTCTTGACCTGGGTCAACGACTGTTGATGGAAAATATGTTACAGTCCCTAAAAATGAGTGTTGATGCCGACCTCCTGAAACCATCTGTCCTGATTCAGCGCTGCCAGAAATGATGAAATTGGTCTGGTCATTCTTGGCCTCAGGATGGTGAGGGTAATCACCAATCAGCAGAAGGAGGCTTTAGATGTCAGCATTATCACTCTCTCATGGAATGGTCATGGTGATTTGTGATGAGAGGGACACATCAGTCTCTGGATTCTAAAAGCTTGGTTTACAAGGCAGATGTTCACAGGGGTTTCAACTTTAGCACTGATGTGAGGAAACTATCATTTCTAATGCCCTTGACCAGCAAGCTATAATGATTAACTTAAAGTTCTACCCATAGATTGTTGAGTGCCCCACATGCATTCTTTGGGTTTTAGAATTTGATGGGACTGCTCTTGTAATGTTGATGTCCATTTTGAGGAATTGCATTTAGTACCAATTGGAACAGGAGTATGCAAAGCTTCTTTTGCCAGCAAAGCTTCACAAAGTTCCAGATTTTCATACTTCCATACTTCATAAAGGTTGCAAAGATTCTCAGTTAATCTTCATCGAGCACAGATTACATACACAAAGTGAGATCATTTTCAAGTCAAGTTAGATAGCATATGCAGAGTATTTCTCTGCAACTTTGTCTGTTAGAAAGCTTCCTATCCAAAATGGTGCATGTTTACAGAATACTTCTCGACAAGTTATTCTCTCACAGAGTTATTCAATACACTCGGGCCTAATAATACTTCTCACATGGAGTTCTGGAACACATTTGTTACACTAGACATGCCAGCACATAGACATTTGTATTGACATAAATGACAACTGGTCAAGCCTGTGATAATATGTTCAGACTCCTGGTCTGGTAGGAGCTGGTGCTATGCATAGTTTAAGTTAATCTTGGAGAATCATTGTGACCCATTGAGTCCAAGGAGGGGGACTTTTTACCATTTCAATATCAGCATGCTTAATTTCATATGTTGAAAATTATGCAGCAGTTGGGCAATGAGCACTGTCATATTAAGATGGAGTTTGAAGTTTCTTTTTTCATGTACCCAACTCATTGGAATAGTGTTTGGAATTCTCCGAACATCTCACTGAGCTTCAGATTTTGGACCACTGCAGCTTGCCTGCTGATGGCTCTGGATAAGTTGGGAGTAAACCATGTCTTCATCTTCTAGAAGGGAGCACATGCTGGTGATGTAATGAAACTGGGCATGGATGAATACAAGGACTCACTATTGTATTATCCTGTGAGAATAGGAGGAAAGGATCACTATCTGAGTTCCCAAACATGGCATGCCAGTCTGGGTGTTCTATGCTTCAGTGAGTCTAAGACAGCTTGTTGCTGCAGTCCCCAGCAAGATGCAGCAGTGCCCTTATTGCTGCAGCATTTGTTTGCTTCAGTGCACCAAAAAACATTCCTAGCCAGGCACCTGGAGCTTCCGGCACAGCACCAAGGAGAAAGAGGAGCCCGTCATGTCAAAATATACAAGTGTTCTGTGCCTACCATACCCATATCCATAACACAGGGCTGAGGGTGCAGCAGAGAAAGCCCCTCAGGGGACTTGCAAGGGGTGCCCCTTAGGTTTGGTATGCAACTGGGATCTACATCACCTGATCAGAAGGTACATCAGACCAAGACTTCATTTTGTAGTTCTCCTCGCGACTAGGACCATATTCAGATCCAAGGAGAAGCACTGCTCTCTGCCTTGCCCGGAAGAAGAGCTGCTGGGATGCAAAAAAAGAACATGAGCAGCCCTGGCACAGGGGTTGACCATAGGTGCAACTGATCTCTAACTATGATGAAAATGGCTACAGAAAAGAGCCCATCCGGGCGCCAAGAGATCTGTTGTCCTGGACCAACGCTGTGAAACTTCTGCTGTGGAGAGATTTGATTTGTCTATTTATAAAGCACATCTTACTCATCGTGTGGCCACTTGGCACTAGTAACAGCCCAAGATGAGAAGAAGAACCCAGAATTGCTACTTGAAACAAGTCTAATTAAGAAGACTTCTTAAAAAAATTAAAAACTGCATTGTCTACCCGTGAAGAGACCTAAAAAAGGAAACAGCTAGTGTGGAAATATTGGAAAAAGAAGTTTTGAGGGTTTTCCCAGGATGCTTGTAATTTCTAATTTCAGCATTATGTGAAGCCATCATCTGTTGGTAAGCCTGTCCATGTCATGACTTGCATCTTGTACACCGTCTATCCAGTTTGTAATGAGCATCTGGGCCCGTGACTTAGTAGCGCACACAAGCATGACTTCAATACATTGGCTTCACCCCTTTTTAAAAGTCTGTGGGGACTTATAAGTCCAGAACTATCGGAATAATAGTCATGTGACTCACAGTACTGTGAATATAATTTGAAGATGTGCTTACACCATTGTCAGACTCATGGTTCCACTACAGGAATGCCTGGACTTTGATGCTGCTCCATCTCACCTACCATGTACGCTGAGGAGGCTGAAAAACCACACCCAAGAACACAGAGGGAAAGGGGAATTGGGAAAGACACACTTCACTATATAGTATTCTCTCTTGGACCTGGTATGGGCTGGTCTCATGGGTTTGAGTCCTGAAGAGAATAAAAAAAAAACTTTTCTATTGTCTTCTAAACTGAACTATCTCACACTATGTAAAATACTGTGTATGATCTACCTTTTAGAGTTGTGAAAGCAAATGGTTCACCTGCAACATTTAATATGAAATGTTCCTAGCTGCCATGTTTTCGCATTGCTTATGCATGACATTTTGATGGTTTCAGTCTACTTCTAAATGTGTGACACTTTTACGCAAGTTAACCCGAGCAATAAGGGGTTGCAACAGATGCCACGCACCGGTGACCACCCACATTATTGACCAGCCCCCCCCCCCTCCAAATGCCCATGTACCTTATACAAAATTGATCTTCAAGTATTTAGTTAAGTTCTAACTTTCTCAGTGGTAAACTGACTCACCAGTGCCAAGAGGCAAATGCAGCCACTGACTAGCTGCCAGACTGAGCCAGGGCATCTTCGGGTTGGGCTGTGGCTACCGGGTGGTGCTCACATTCAGAGGTGTAGAGGCGGGGCCTGGCCTGCCAAGACTGCCCTTAGATTGTTCTTCAATAGTATCTACAGATGAGAACTCCTCTGCTAGCACTTTAGACTGTCTGCCACCAGGCAGCGCTTTTAAAGTGGAAAGTTTTTCTCACAACAACGTATCCGCGCAACCTATCTGGGATCGTATCTCTACGCAAGAAGGGGCAAGAACCTTCTGAGTCAGTGGTTCCTAACCTGTGGTCCAGGGTCCCCTGGGATAAGGCAAACCCTACTCTGGGGGTCGACGATGGCTTAGAAAATGAAATAATATTAACAGATAACAAAAGAATATATGAATAAATAATGTATTTTAAAATGGTCTGAAAATGTGGAGGAATTTGAAATGGGAGGTTTAAAAATTAAGGGAGCGTCATTGGATTGATTACTGTGATCAGTGCAACTGCATCAAGCTGAATATAATATGAAGGATGAGTGGCCTCAATTGAATTAAGAAAAGCTCCAACCTTCTATTAAAATTAAATTTTTCATTTTTTATATTTGTTTGTGAATTAAATTAAATAGTTCATTATGTGTACATCTGTTTGATGGACGCTTGTTTCTGTTTTTTTGTGTATTGTTTGGTGGTTCAAATCCTGAGAAATGCTTAGCCTGGGGTCCCCAACTTCCAGTAATGATTCAGTGGGGGTCTCTAGATTACAATGACGATTCAGTGGGGGTCCTCAGGTTCCAGTAATGATTAAAGGAGGAGGGGCACAGAAGTCAATAAGTTAAGAACCACTGGTCTAGGTGATTGTTTTGTAATTTTAACTGCACTACATTTACATCAAGTAACCAAAGACCTGGCACCAAATTTAGACTCAGCGGAGGTTGGTCATGCAGGATCCACAAACACGACAGATTCTCCATCACCACTTCAAGTGGTCTCCATGGGAGACGTCCCACTGATGGAGACCAGTCTCCAGCCTCGATCCACCATTGTGGGATGCTAAATCCACCAAGTTAGTATAAGGTCCACCAGTCTGTCTATCGTGGTAAGCCAAACACCATGTTCGACAGGGACAGCCGCGTGAAAGACTTTCATGGAAGGGCGAGCACTGAGTTCATAACATCCTAGGAAGACAAGATTTGTGGTTCCTGACAATGTACACCAACTTTGAGGGACACATTTATAGTGCCCACATTAGTGGAGGGAATTCAACCATGCAATATTGGCACTGGTAGAATTTCTACTCAAGGTGCCCCCTTCGCCCAATGAGCCTACTCTGACGACAGACGCTGCTGCATTGTGGGAGAAAGCTGAGCTGCTATCTCGGAGAAGTCAAAATAAGGAAGAATTTCAACTGGCAGTGTGGCAAAGGATGGAAAACTGCCACAAAGGCAAACCAAATATCCTGCCAAAAGTCTAAATCACCCTTTATGACTTTTTATTTCATTTTAAGTATAACCTCTGACCAGGACGTTACATTTATTGTGCAAGATTGCTGTCTCCTGTTATGTTACATAATATGCGTCATCTTGCAAATAAATAAAATGTTTATTGTATTACTCAACGAATCGGTTTTATATGATTGACCTCTGAATGATGAAGGGCTGAGGGGACTTGGAGAGATTCAACCCTGAGGCCATGAGGTCAAGCACAGGGTCGTGGAGTCCATGTATAAGCTCACTGAGGTATCAGACCTGCACTGCACATTTGTAGCGCGCAAAATGCTTTATGAATCGCACAACTGCGTTACAGGGGCAACTCAACCGTGGTGCCATTAAAGCTTCTCTTTATGTTTTTTAGCAAACCCCCTTTTATTTTTGTATGTTTATTTTTTGCTGAAGTTTGTTGACGGCCTCCTTACAGGCGGGTGCATTTTGAAATGTCATGGGTGACAAAACACAACTTTTATCGTTCTGAGATGTGAAGCGTAATAGGTTGTACTCTTTTGGGATATCAGAAAAATTACTGAGTACATATGTTTTAAATTTGCGCGTCGGTTTTGTCTATGCTAACCTTCAGTTTGCTGATGAGGACTACATGTTTCACTAATTCAGGGTTTGCAACAGTTTGGCAAAACCTTATCTAATGAAATAGGGCCTGTAACAATAAATAATACATTAAATGGTTATGTTATGATATTACACTATTCGATGTTGACTTCAAGATGTATCCTTTATGCTGCTTGCAAGTTCAAACACACCCCAATATCCACAGAAATCAGATTTGAGTGTTTAGAAAAACAATGATTGCTAAATTGGATGGTCACTCACATGATATGAGGCAAGAAAAGTGTGACGCCGAGCTCGGAAGTGTCAGACTGGCAGCCAATTAATGAGAAGTGAGGTGTCTTCAGCGGCCATGTTGCATGAGTCAGAAGGCCTGAAGGGTCTTACTCTAGATTTGCTTCAGCGAGCTCAAGGCATGCAAGAGAAAGCCCCTTGTGGAGATACCTTGTCTCTGCCCTGTAAGCTACTGGCTATCTTATGACACGCAGCTGAAGGGCTAATGCAGCTCACTGTCCCAAACAAGGGAGATTCGTCCAAGCGGCCCAAGGCTGTGTATAAAAATTCCCCACACAGCTCTAGAAACGGATAAAAACAAATGGAAAGGATACGCTTTAGCACACAAACTCGAAAAGAATTGTAAATGCTTAACCACAGCAAACGGAAGCAAAGAAGGTTGTGCAAAAAATATGACTGGTCTTAATGAAGGCTATAAACACTGACCCCTGGCCTTTCACAGATTTCCCCCAGCTTTGCCAAGGATCTCGACAGATCTTTAGAGACAGCTTTTCCATGCCTCGATTACAGATGTGAGGTTCTTTTGGCCGATGTGATGTAGCCTGTAGACTATGAGACACAATGTGGTAGCCGAACTGATGCTTTGAAACTTACATATGCTACCGAAACATTAACCCTACATAAAACAGTTCTGTTGCATTCACACGTAACCTTCCTCAGGAATGATGTGATGATTTTCAACACTTCAGAAAAATACAATTTTGCCTCTTGGGGCGTCCTCGCACACTTTAATAAAGACTTAGGGGTATATTCACAAGAACGTGTGATAACTACCGCAAGAGTAGCGTAACGCAACTTTCAACATCGAAGCCCAGCATAGGAAAATAACCCCGTGTCAACGTGGAATTCACAACAAGGCGGTAGCATGCGATAGTCACCAGATAACGCATCAAATGACAGCGTGAAAATCAACGCCACGCCGAAAAAATGCGAAACGCGAGAAATCATGCGATGAGGACAATCGCGGTACAGAAATCAGCGAACACCAGCCACAGGCCTGTAAATCCCACGCGTCCGGCGGGAAAAAGCACCATAAAAGAAAGAAAAAAAAAGCCCAAAAACAATCCAAACTGCGTAGCAACATGGATGCACCCGGACCGAGTGCAGAGGACAAGCCTAACACCACAAGCCCTACGGAGGACCATCCAGGAACCCCGCTTTCGGGGAAGGGCAAGGACAAGAGGAAGAGGAAGACCGGGTACAGTCCGCAGGAAGACCAGATCATCGTCACGGGGGTGACCGAACACCATCAACAACTGTTCGGCACCTCCACTGCGACACTGGCAACCCAAACCGAAATATGGCAGACCATCGTCACCAACGTCAATGCAGTCGGAGTGTCCAGGAGGTCACTGGAGGAGGTCAAGAGGCGCTGGCATGATCTGAAAAGTCAGACCAAACATAAGCTCGCCGCCAACAGGGAGGCAGCAACGGCGACTGGAGGTGGGAGTCCTGCGACACAGGAGGAGCTGGATGAGCTGGAGGAAATGGTGGCCACAGTCAGCAGTGAGGAGACGGTGGCAGCATTGGGTGGCCTGGACACAGCACGATACGACCTCATCCAACCGCAACAGGGTGAGTAACCACTAGGGACGGGGGGACGGGGGGAGATGGGCACAATGGCACACATACACAATTACGCGCAGCACACAGCACACCCACAATGACCGTGGAGCATGTCCCTTATTGCCTTGGCACACTGCAGCACACATAGAAACGCCAAGTAGGCCCCCATCCACAATGTGCACAGAGGGCCCCCCCCCTATCACCAATATCACAACCGACCCGTGCATATGTGCTGAATCCAGCAAAGCCAAAGAAACAATTGATGGACGGAATGCTGAACAATGCAAGCATTCACCCCCAGTCACAAAGATCTGGGTTTAATCCATCGTTCTTTTGCTCACCACGCCACCCCAGTTTGGACCCAGCTATATGCAAATAAGTCTTGACCCTGCTCCAATGGGAACAGTCCAGTCCAAACTGCCAAGCCAGGTCCTCCCTGGACCGGAAACACGCATCCTGGGACCGGTTTCAGGGCATCACCCTTCATCAGCCAGGCTAGCTTGAATCCAGTGGCGCAGTGAGCACGGGACCCACGTCTGGGCATACCCTTCCCACTTAGGGCGACAAATGCAAAAGAAACAATTGATGGGCGGAATGCTGAACAATGCAAGCATTCACCCCCAGTCACAAAGATCTGGGTTTAATCCATCGTTCTTTTGCTCACCAAGCCACCCCAGTTTGGACCAAGCTATATGCAAATCAGTCTTGACCCTGCTCCAATGGGAACAGTCCAGTCCGAACTGCCAAGCCAGGTCCTCCCTGGACCGGAAACAAGCATCCTGGGACCGGTTTCAGGGCATCACCCTTCATCAGCCAGGCTAGCTTGAATCCAGTGGCGCAGTGAGCACGGGACCCACGTCTGGGCATACCCTTCCCACTTAGGGCGACAAATGCAAAAGAAACAATTGATGGACGGAATGCTGAACGATGCAAGCATTCACCCCCAGTCACAAAGATCTGGGTTTAATCCATCGTTCTTTTGCTCACCACGCCACCCCAGTTTGGACCCAGCTATATGCAAATCAGTCTTGACCGTGCTCCAATGTGAACAGTCCAGTCCGAACTGCCAAGCCAGGTCCTCCCTGGACCGGAAACAAGCATCCTGGGACCGGTTTCAGGGCATCATCCTTCATCAGCCAGGCTAGCTTGAATCCAGTGGTGCAGTGAGCACGGGACCCACGTCTGGGCATACCCCTCCCACTTAGGGCAACAAATGCAAAAGAAACAATTGATGGACGGAATGCTGAACAATGCAAGCATTCACCCCCAGTCACAAAGATCTGAGTTTAATCCATCGTTCTTTTGCTCACCACGCCACCCCAGTTTGGACCCAGCTATATGCAAATCAGTCTTGACCCTGCTCCAATGAGAACAGTCCAGTCCAAACTGCCAAGTCAGGTCCTCCCTGGACCGGAAACAAGCATCCTGGGACCGGTTTCAGGGCATCACCCTTCATCAGCCAGGCTAGCTTGAATCCAGTGGCGCAGTGAGCACGGGACCCACGTCTGGGCATACCCTTCCCACTTAGGGCGACAAATGCAAAAGAAACAATTGATGGACGGAATGCTGAACAATGCAAGCATTCACCCCCAGTCACAAAGATCTGGGTTTAATCCATCGTTCTTTTGCTCACCACGCCACCCCAGTTTGGACCCAGCTATATGCAAATCAGTCTTGACCCTGCTCCAATGGGAACAGTCCAGTCCGAACTGCCAAGCCAGGTCCTCCCTGGACCGGAAACATGCATCCTGGGACCGGTTTCAGGGCATCACCCTTCATCAGCCAGGCTAGCTTGAATCCAGTGGCGCAGTGAGCACGGGACCCACGTCTGGGCATACCCTTCCCACTTAGGGCGACAAATGCAAAAGAAACAATTGATGGACGGAATGCTGAACAATGCAAGCATTCACCCCCAGTCACAAAGATCTGGGTTTAATCCATCGTTCTTTTGCTCACCACGCCACCCCAGTTTGGACCCAGCTATATGCAAATCAGTCTTGACCCTGCTCCAATGGGAACAGTCCAGTCCGAACTGCCAAGCCAGAAATCCCTGGACCGGAAACAAGCATCATGGGACCGGTTTCAGGGCATCACCCTTCATCAGCCAGGCTAGCTTGAATCCAGTGGCGCAGTGAGCACGGGACCCACGTCTGGGCATACCCTTCCCACTTAGGGCGACAAATGCAAAAGAAACAATTGATGGACGGAATGCTGAACAATGCAAGCATTCACCCCCAGTCACAAAGATCTGGCTTTAATCCATCGTTCTTTTGCTCACCACGCCACCCCAGTTTGGACCCAGCTATATGCAAATCAGTCTTGACCCTGCTCCAATGGGAACAGTCCAGTCCGAACTGCCAAGCCAGGTCCTCCCTGGACCAGAAACAAGCATCCTTGGACCGGTTTCAGGGCATCACCCTTCATCAGCCAGGCTAGCTTGAATCCAGTGGAGCAGTGAGCACGGGACCCACGTCTGGGCATACCCTTCCCACTTAGGGCGACAAATGCAAAAGAAACAATTGATGGACGGAATGCTGAACAATGCAAGCATTCACCCCCAGTCACAAAGATCTGGGTTTAATCCATCGTTCTTTTGCTCACCACGCCACCCCAGTTTGGACCCAGCTAGATGCAAATCAGTCTTGACCCTGCTCCAATGGGAACAGTCCAGTCCGAACTGCCAAGCCAGGTCCTCCCTGGACCGGAAACAAGCATCCTGGGACCGGTTTCAGGGCATCACCCTTCATCAGCCAGGCTAGCTTGAATCCAGTGACGCAGTGAGCACGGGACCCACGTCTGGGCATACCCTTCCCACTTAGGGCGACAAATGCAAAAGAAACAATTGATGGACGGAATGCTGAACAATGCAAGCATTCACCCCCAGTCACAAAGATCTGGGTTTAATCCATCGTTCTTTTGCTCACCACGCCACCCCAGTTTGGACCCAGCTATATGCAAATTAGTCTTGACCCTGCTCCAATGGGAACAGTCCAGTCCGAACTGCCAAGCCAGGTCCTCCCTGGACCAGAAACAAGCATCCTGGGACCGGTTTCAGGGCATCACCCTTCATCAGCCAGGCTAGCTTGAATCCAGTGGCGCAGTGAGCACAGGACCCACGTCTGGGCATACCCTTCGCACTTAGAGCGACAAATGCAAAAGAAACAATTGATGGACGGAATGCTGAACAATGCAAGCATTCACCCCCAGTCACAAAGATCTGGGTTTAATCCATCGTTCTTTTGCTCACCACGCCACCCCAGTTTGGACCCAGCTATATGCAAATCAGTCTTGACCCTGCTCCAATGGGAACAGTCCAGTCCGAACTGCCAAGCCAGGTCCTCCCTGGACCGGAAACAAGCATCCTGGGACCGGTTTCAGGGCATCACCCTTCATCAGCCAGGGTAGCTTGAATCCAGTGGCGCAGTGAGCACGGGACCCACGTCTGGGCATACCCTTCCCACTTAGGGCGACAAATGCAAAGAAACAATTGATGGACGGAATGCTGAACAATGCAAGCATTCACCCCCAGTCACAAAGATCTGGCTTTAATCCATCGTTCTTTTGCTCACCACGCCACCCCAGTTTGGACCCAGCTATATGCAAATCAGTCTTGACCCTGCTCCAATGGGAACAGTCCAGTCCGAACTGCCAAGCCAGGTCCTCCCTGGACCGGAAACATGCATCCTGGGACCGGTTTCAGGGCATCACCCTTCATCAGCCAGGCTAGCTTGAATCCAGTGGCGCAGTGAGCACGGGACCCACGTCTGGGCATACCCTTCCCACTTAGGGCGACAAATGCAAAAGAAACAATTGATGGACGGAATGCTGAACAATGCAAGCATTCACCCCCAGTCACAAAGATCTGGGTTTAATCCATCGTTCTTTTGCTCACCACGCCACCCCAGTTTGGACCCAGCTATATGCAAATCAGTCTTGACCCTGCTCCAATGGGAACAGTCCAGTCCGAACTGCCAAGCCAGGAAATCCCTGGACCGGAAACAAGCATCATGGGACCGGTTTCAGGGCATCACCCTTCATCAGCCAGGCTAGCTTGAATCCAGTGGCGCAGTGAGCACGGGACCCACGTCTGGGCATACCCTTCCCACTTAGGGCGACAAATGCAAAAGAAACAATTGATGGACGGAATGCTGAACAATGCAAGCATTCACCCCCAGTCACAAAGATCTGGCTTTAATCCATCGTTCTTTTGCTCACCACGCCACCCCAGTTTGGACCCAGCTATATGCAAATCAGTCTTGACCCTGCTCCAATGGGAACAGTCCAGTCCGAACTGCCAAGCCAGGTCCTCCCTGGACCAGAAACAAGCATCCTTGGACCGGTTTCAGGGCATCACCCTTCATCAGCCAGGCTAGCTTGAATCCAGTGGAGCAGTGAGCACGGGACCCACGTCTGGGCATACCCTTCCCACTTAGGGCGACAAATGCAAAAGAAACAATTGATGGACGGAATGCTGAACAATGCAAGCATTCACCCCCAGTCACAAAGATCTGGGTTTAATCCATCGTTCTTTTGCTCACCACGCCACCCCAGTTTGGACCCAGCTAGATGCAAATCAGTCTTGACCCTGCTCCAATGGGAACAGTCCAGTCCGAACTGCCAAGCCAGGTCCTCCCTGGACCGGAAACAAGCATCCTGGGACCGGTTTCAGGGCATCACCCTTCATCAGCCAGGCTAGCTTGAATCCAGTGACGCAGTGAGCACGGGACCCACGTCTGGGCATACCCTTCCCACTTAGGGCGACAAATGCAAAAGAAACAATTGATGGACGGAATGCTGAACAATGCAAGCATTCACCCCCAGTCACAAAGATCTGGGTTTAATCCATCGTTCTTTTGCTCACCACGCCACCCCAGTTTGGACCCAGCTATATGCAAATTAGTCTTGACCCTGCTCCAATGGGAACAGTCCAGTCCGAACTGCCAAGCCAGGTCCTCCCTGGACCAGAAACAAGCATCCTGGGACCGGTTTCAGGGCATCACCCTTCATCAGCCAGGCTAGCTTGAATCCAGTGGCGCAGTGAGCACAGGACCCACGTCTGGGCATACCCTTCGCACTTAGAGCGACAAATGCAAAAGAAACAATTGATGGACGGAATGCTGAACAATGCAAGCATTCACCCCCAGTCACAAAGATCTGGGTTTAATCCATCGTTCTTTTGCTCACCACGCCACCCCAGTTTGGACCCAGCTATATGCAAATCAGTCTTGACCCTGCTCCAATGGGAACAGTCCAGTCCGAACTGCCAAGCCAGGTCCTCCCTGGACCGGAAACAAGCATCCTGGGACCGGTTTCAGGGCATCACCCTTCATCAGCCAGGGTAGCTTGAATCCAGTGGCGCAGTGAGCACGGGACCCACGTCTGGGCATACCCTTCCCACTTAGGGCGACAAATGCAAAAGAAACAATTGATGGACGGAATGCTGAACAATGCAAGCATTCACCCCCAGTCACAAAGATCTGGCTTTAATCCATCGTTCTTTTGCTCACCACGCCACCCCAGTTTGGACCCAGCTATATGCAAATCAGTCTTGACCCTGCTCCAATGGAACAGCAGCGGCTCCATAACTCACACTGACTATGCAAGTAACACTGCATGTCCGATAGCATGGCAGCTGCCCCAAAAAAAAGACATGGCCCACGAAGCGACATGGAGGTAGCCAAGTGCGGATCACATCCGTAAAGGAGCAGGTCACACTCCGACGTGTCCACGTGCACCTACAACCCATGCCTTACAATACGCGCAGCAGACGAACAATGCACCAGGCCACAAAAACAGTCCACGATCACATATGACCCAAGTCAAAAGCAAATCAGGCCCCGAAAAGCACACAATTCAAAGGCACCCCGCCTCAAAGGGAGAAGGCTACACGAAATCAGAGCTGCAGGGGCAACTCACCCACAATGCAGCACACACACATAGCAATCACAGAACATCAGCAATGAAGGCAATGTGGTACAAAGTGCAACACCACAGGACAGAGCTCACTACAGGTTCCGCTCGTGCGTAGTAACTGTCCACTCACACCTGGCATTGCCTGACACTGTGTGATGATAATGTACGGGTACTACCACACATCTGTCATGTAGCCGAAAAACACACTGACTGCCATCAAATAGCCAGCTCCCCCCAAACAGTCACAATGTACATTGGCATGCAGTCTGAATGTAAACATCCGCAAATCATCACCATACATGTGAAACTCTGTTAACCTGCATCTCCCCTTTACATTGCAGAGGGACAAACAACACCCCCTGCAGAGCACACCACACATCCCACCATTGATGATGAAGAGGACAACCTGCACATATGTCAAGACACCCTCCAACGGATGCTGGACAGCCTCTGCACCCCACCCCCAGGAGCAGGCCAGGCCAGCTGCCTCGAGGTGACCCCACCACCTGCACAGACCACACAGCAGGAAACACACACCACCACGGCTGTCTCCCAGGACCCCCGACCAATACATGGAATTCCAACGGCGTGTGTTGCGTTGCCAGGTGGAGTTGGCTCATCAGCTGCATGTGGGTTTCGAGCTCGTGGCAGCCAAACTCGATGCCATACGTGGGTGTCTGAGTCCCATCAGGGACCACGTACAGTCCCTATCGGACACCCCCTGTACGCACCATGCTCCGCCACAGACCTTGGCTAACCTCGCTGGTGCCATGAGTCTAATACAAGAACTGTCTGGTCATACAGGCACCAGCCATGACAGCACAGAGTTGGCACAGATGCGGAGGGCAATGGGGACCCTGGAGCAGATGCAGGCTGGAAGTATGTCTGCCACGGCTGGACACCAGCGAGTAGTGGCTGGGAACAGCAACGCCCTGCAGTACTCCAACTTGCCATTGCTGCCACTGAGCCGTTCCCAGATGACTGCAGCAGGAACATCGACACACACAGCTCCGACCCCTGATGTGTCCGTGGCACACTGTGATGCTGCCCCATCACCTACGCAGTCTGATGTGTCAGGGGCACACAGCGATGCAGCCATCACCCCGCCACACACACCGGACACACCGGACACAGAACCCGTATCAGGGGAGTGAGAAGGGGATGGGAACTACTGTGTGAGGAAGGAGGCAGTAGCATCCATCACCGCCATATGGCCTGTCCCTGCCTGGTCATGACCTATGCCTCATGCCCTGGGAAATACCTCCTACTGACCTCCGGAACACCCTGCGACATTCACCCGGACCCCGACACGGACTGCCATTTCTTCGCCGCTGGCCAATCACACAGCAATCCTGCTGCGGACTGCACTCTCCCTCTTCCCAATCACTGTGCAATCCCCAAAGGACTCTGGTTGGCCCACCACTGGGCTTCCATGTGATGTGGGCTTGGATGGCCAGGTACAGCTCCAGCTCCGTCAATCACCTGAATGTGAATAAAACATTCTAAATCACACAGATGTGTCATCACTATGTTCACTCACGTATGGAAGTATGGCTGGATGTGGGGACGATGATTGCACATGAAGGTACACCCTGGTAACTGACATCTATGCGCATGTCTATCCCTGAGACACATGGCCAATTGGATGACTGTGAAGGTGAGTACTAGCTGTGTCCCCATTGCACATCAACAGCAATCTCACAACACCCCAACGTAGGCACACGTCCATGTGTTGAATAGGGCCGTGTGTAGGAGTGACCAAAACGGTGGCAGGCCAGGAGTGGTATCCCACACCACGTGTGACAGCAGAACTTCACGTCGCATACCGACTTACACACATCTGTGTGGACACATTCTGTTGTGATGTATGACATTGCTCCACATGGTCAGAGGTTGGACACCATACACACATAGCTGGAGTCATGTAAGTGCACATGTCGTCCAGCACCTATCCAAAAATGATGTCTGGCTCACAGAGGTGGAGCGTGCCAAAGGGACACATCCCCATTGCACATGCGTCAGTCAGTTCCTCCCTGTGTTGGGACGATGCTCATTGTGGCACACGAGTGGACAATCTAAACAACACACCTCACAGTTAGACACCAGTGGAGTGGCATAGGCTTTATTGGCATGTGCGTGTCAGTACGGACGAGGCAACGGCCACAACAGGCAGGGACATGCTTAAGACACTTACACGCAGCATGGGTACATGTCTGGGTACAGATAATGTTGGGGCTGAAATGGACAACATTCATCACGGATGGCAACGCTCACAGCCCACCTTGCCTTGCTTGATGAGTCATGTGTTGTTTGGCGTCTGCCCATTGCCCCGTGTGAGGGGCACGACTCACTGCACGTAGGGTCTGCATGGTGCACTGCCTCCGGGGTGCGCCGATTGTCTGCTCTGCCGACAGTGATCAGGTGTGAGGGTCCGACAGGTCCACATGTCGTGCTACATTGCCATGTGTCTGCTCTCACCCAGCAGTGTGTCCAAATTGGCAACGTTGCCAGACGACGCTGTGTTGCTCCGACCATGGACCTGCATCACCTTGCATAGGTGGGTGTACACACACGTTATTCCACGCACATGCATCCAGAGCCCGACAGAAGGCAGACGTGTCCTCTGTTGTGGTGGGATATGTGAGTAATCCCCACGATGCAACAAGTTGTTGGGCCATGTGCTGTGGCTGGCAATCGGATGTGGCTGCAGGAACGTAGTTACTCGTCCATGAATGCCCGTGCAGCTTCATGTGCAAGGTGTTCCAGTAGTACGTCGTTGTCGTGTTCAAGGAACACCAGGGTGAGCCAATCCATTAGGTGGTCCGGGCAGGTGTGCTCAGCCCACGCCGTCTCACCGATCCGCAACACAGCCCAATAGGGGAGCGCCTCGATGTGGTCACTGCACACGAGAAATTGTGCAATCTCCCATGCACAACTACCAATACATACGCAGTATGTCAAGGCATCCCATGCACGGCTGTCTCGGTTACACTCCTGTTCGTGATCCAACAGGGGCGCAGACACAAGTCATAGTCCAATTCATCAACAGTTGTGTTGGATAGGCAGACATCCATGGGACACTCGAATGTGCATGTTCGGCAGTGGAACCAGGGCTGGACGCAGGTGACGTGGGCAATGCGGAAGCTGAGCCTGTAACTGATCCGCAGCACTGCCAGTGGCAGTGCGCCCAGTAAATGCAGCATACGTGCACGGTACTGTTCCACGTGACGGCGGTTGTGCATGTGCCCGGTATGGCCTGCCATTGCGTTGGTGCGTCTCGTGAACAGGCACTCTTCTGGACTGCGGCAGTTGTGTGGAGGATATGCCACAGCTCTGAGCAATGATTCGAATGTGTGTGCAACGTTGTGGGTAATGGGTTGCTGTTTCCGTGAGTGTCAAGGGCATCCCATGCGGGGGTACCACAGGCAGGGGCTTCTGTGTGTGGGCTGTGGATGAGTCGGATGGTTCATTTGCGGAATGCGTGGTGTGGGAGTCGTCCCCATCTGCCATTGCATCTCTATCAGGGTGTTCCAGGCGCGTTCTGGACCAAGGTCAGAGGTGCAGGTGTCCTCCCGCCTTCTGCATTGGGACAATGGTGCTTTCATCCCTGATGTTTGTCTGACTACTACTTGCGTTTTCGGAATGTGATGTGGCTTTGGCGCTGAGATTGGGACACGGCCTTGGGCTCATGGTGTATGGATGGCGATGCACACACATGTTGGCATGTGGAGCCAGGTGCCCGAGCGGCCTTGCGCTGCTTGTGCTATCTCACTCCGTCTCTCTCCCTCGCTCTCTCCCTCTCTTTCCTTTGTTGGGCGCATGGCACACCTTCTTCTCTTGGATTTGGTCTTCCAGGCTGTGTGCTATGGATTGTCCAGTGGGGAGCAGCTAGGACTCATCCGAAGGGTTGTTTCTGCTTTTGTTTGTATGGTGTTTTGTGTTGGTGATTGCATTGCTGTATGACTGATTCTCCATTTTCTGGCCACGCATGTATGTTTATTTTCCTGCTTGTGCGACATCAGGCAAAATGTTTGTTTTGGGATTCGTGGTGTTGGTGTGCAATTTCTTAGTCCGGGGTTGGGGGTGGTCCCGGGGGGGGTTCCGGTTGTGGGTCTGGGGTGGTGGCGGTGGGTGTTGTGGCCCTCTTGGGTGTCCGGGCCCCATGATGTGTGGCTCCATGGCATCTGTTGCCCTTCGGATGTGGCCCTGGGCTGTGCTCCCTTTTGTTGTGCTGGCTGCCGTCCGACTTTACACCAGGTCAGAGCAGGTGTAGATTTCCTGGTGCTAACGCGCCTTATCGCCTGTTTTGTGTTTTTATCGCCGATGTGGCTGGTCGTTGGGAATGTTGAGGTGTGCTGTTGTCTCGACTTTTGGCACGGGAACACCTACTCTGCATCTCATTAGCAATATTTGCGGGGGTCCTCTGTGGCGATGTTTTTTGCAGCTGCTATCGCGGGTAAACTGGTGCTGTGGGCTGTTAACACCGGCTTGTGAATGGGGAGGTAAATTTATCACGACTTTGGCTGCGATAAAGTGCCGTTAATTTGACGATGGCTCCTTGTGAATATGCCCCTTATTCTGAAGCGTTTTGCTGTAATTTAGCACCACCACTAGATGGGGCCCAAAGCTTTTGCTTTACCTCTTCTTGCAGGACCATCGACACTTCCATGGAGTGTTAAAACACAAGTGGTTAAGAAACTGCGCAATGCAGGTACAACGCCTCAGTGAATCGAATGGATGCCGTCTGCAAAAAATCTCTCTAAGTGTTACAGGTTTGCCATCCTTCTGAGATTAATAAAATCTGAACTGCTCGTGTTGGGTGACATAAACACATTGGATTGTTCACGCGCCATCAGACAGTACAGGCGCACGTGTTTGCTGTTTAAAATAACGTCAGTGTGCGTGTACCGTGTTAGTCAAGCATGAAATCAATTACACTTATCCCCAGATGCTAGCAAATTGTTATTCAGACGTATGGGATAACAACCTTTCCGTAATTAGCATCACGGAGGTATTGTTGTCCCTTGATTAGTCCCTCCCCGGCACCGACAGAAAAGATGATGAGACGCCAGCAAGTGCAATCAGCAGTTATCGGAATGTGGAATAAAGTAAATGAAGGTGGCACTGATTGCATTACTTGTGACAAGGTCTGTTGAGGAAGAACTTTCAAGGGCACTTATGTGCGTATGTGTGCGTGTATGTGTCCGTGTACGTGTATGTGTGTGGTGTTTATGTAGTGCAAATGAAGCCAAAAGGCAGTGTAGAGCTGTACAGGGTCAACGTGTGAAAGGAGGGTTACCTGGTATGTGGTCTGTTATTGCATTATGAGGTAGTGTGCTCTAAAGAGTTAAGTCCTGATGGATCCCATAGGTGCATAGAAGAACAAGCATTGGCATAGCCAACAGGTCTTGCCTTTTGGACCATATGTGTGTAGCCATGCAGCACATTATACTGAGTGCTGCGAAGCTAGGGATTGAAGAGCTATACAATTACTATACACTTTTTTTAACTTGTACTTTAGCCGGGGTGTCAATTGATTTTGTAATATTTTCCAATAGCAGAGCCGCGCTCCCAGGTTTAGAATGAGTTTGGATAGCGTACTGTAAGTAATCATACTCTTGCAACAGGTTTATGTGACACCTTCAAACAGTCCTGGTTTTTTAGCGAAAAGAACATTTGGATTCTGGGACTTGTAGTTTTCGTTTGATCATCCTAGGTATGCCCCCCTGTACATCCTAGCAAGCTGAGTGTTAGCTAAAAATACTGGCTGTGCTGGCCCACGTGACAGCTTGGCAGCTATGCTGCCTCGGAGGGGTTACGAGTGATCCAGCGCGACTCCAATATTTTATCAGGGATCAATACTCAATAACATCATAATACAATGGCCCATACACATTCACCCAGAATCCCTGATGCGCTGGGGTCAATTTATATTTACGATCAATTCTTTTCTTTTCATAGATTAAATTATGGCATCTCAACTAACTTTGTACATCAACTTTCCTTCCATTTGGTCGATGGACCAATTAGTTGAATAGTTGATGGCAATGATAATTTCTAACTTACCAACCATTAACTAATTAAATGATCACAAACTCTTGGTGAAGTTAATAATGAATTTTATCTCAAATAATTAAGGATTATGCTCAACTGCATTTGGTCACAAAATGCAAACACTGAATCTCACGTGAGGAGAAATTTTACATATGCAGCTCAAATGAAATACAAACTCATCCAAACGTAGCAATGACTTTATGCAATAAAGGAGTGGATAGAGTAAGAGACAAAAGTTTCAGCAAAATATTGTGCGAAACATCATATACCTGACGGAGGGGATAGATGAAGAGACAATAGTTTCAAATAAATAATACATATCATTGACGGAGTGGATAGGTGGATAGACAAAAGTTTCAGAGACAAAATACACCAGTAAGTTAAATTCTGAGCAACGAGTTAGACTAAATACAAACCTATCGGTCTGTAAGGAAAACCAACCCCTCGGCCTAGGAGATGGTGGGGGTTCCCCGAAATAGGATCAGGGAACAAAGGATAAGAAGAAACAGGATCGGGACAGGTCAGGAACAGTTAGGCCTCTCTGCAAACCGACGGAGAGCGACGCATCTCCCCTCTTTCTCTCCTGCCAGCCTAAGCTAAAACCAGACCCCTAAAGGCACCCCAATTATACCCTAAAACTAACATGTCCATCCCACAATTGTTGCAAACTTTATTAAATCTCGCAAAGGGATTGGTGGGCTAGGGAGGTGGCGTTGTCACACTACTGTGACTTCATCTTTATTTCAACTATTTCATTGTTCACCATTCGTTCCCAGGGTATGGTTCTCAGCTTGTTCTCACTTTACTACATGTGATACAAATTTTAACATCTTTCATTCATTTTTAATATCATCCGCAGTTTTTGTCACCGGTCTCACGCCTGGGCACTTCTTTTTGGCAGTCGTTCGACACTCTGGCCTTCACCCTTCTCATGTCATCTGCGGTGCACTGCACGTCTGTCTTATTTCTGACAGAGCGAACTCACTCCTCGTGCTTTCCCCCTCCCACTTTAGCCAAGTTTAGAAAGATGGCTGCTTCTTCTAGCACACTAAAGTAAATGAAAATGAACATTTATTAATTATATGATAATGAAACCTTCACTGTTTACCACCCACCTTGCACTATTCCCCATTAATGTTACCTAGAATAGGCTTTGTGAAAAAGCTGCATTATTTATTAGTTCAAAACATAATGCAACATGCAAATTACTGAAGCATATGCGGCCTATTCATTCAACACTTCTCGTTTTTCTCAAAACACAATGTTATTACAATATTATTTTGTTTGCGTGTTAGTTCAGATATGCTCACAGCAATTTCCCTTGTGTTCGTGTTGGGTGTACATTAGTTTTTCAACAACTATTTACTGTTAGTACGTATTATGGGGGTATCAACTCGAGCAGGTTTCATTTTTGCGAAACCCTGCTCCATCAATTCCCCCTCTGATGGCTTATAGAGCCATCATAAAATACCTACCATACCGAGTGCCATCTTTAATCGTTTATAACTCCGTATTCTTCTCTCTTTTTATGGCACCCTCATCTAAATCTTTCATCAAGTCATAGTACTCTCCTTTCATTACCTCTAATTCTATTTCTTCTCTTTTTCTCTTTCTTGCTCTTCGTTTATTCTTTGATTCTGTCACTTCTTTTCTTCCACTCTTCCACTTACAACACTTATATGTTGTTATTATTACTAAGATTATTATTATTTTTTTTTTTAAGTCCTCATTCTACAAAACATGCTCGAAATTCAAGAATGTAGAGCTGGTCAGTCCGATATATCACAGCCCAGTGTAACCATGAAAAATTTAGGGAAATAGGAGGCCCGGTCGCTTCTCATTGAAGGATGGGAAAGTTTAACCCCCGGGCACTTCCCCCTTCTCCCCTTTTCAACAAGGCTTATCGGAAGTTACCAAGGCCCCTCTTCTTCTTTAATGGGCCGTTCCCCTAGCCTTAGCTAGTTTCTCACCAACTCGGCCACACAAGCAGGTTCATAATCATTGGACCACCAGAAAAAGTATAAAACTTAGCAAAAGCCGGATATATCTGCACCCAAAGTTAGTTTAAAAAGAAAATGAAAAGCATATTCCCATAAGGGGTGACTCCAACTGAATTTACCCGCTATAATAAAACAACAATTTTAACCAAACTAATTAAAAGCGAAAATTGTGAACCAGCTTTCCCAAAGATCCCAGAACTTTGTTTTTTGGTCCTACTACTTGCTCGATCAAGGGTTGAAATACGTTGTACCGAGCTTATCCATTCTAGTTTAGTCGGTGAAACAGATGAGATCCACTTAATGCAGATCTCCCTGCGTGCCAAGAGGATTAAGACAAAAAGTAATGCCCTCTGGTTTCTTGAAAAAACAGTATTATCCATCTCACTTGAAATTACCCCAAAAATAACTAATGATGCTGTTAACCCAACCTTTCTCCCCAGAATTTCAGAGATGCTGTTACTCACGTGTACCCAGAAGAGCTCGATCGAAGGACATTGCCAAAACATATGCACCTCGTTTACATTGATGTCGTCACATTTCGGGCACTTCCGTGTCGCTCGACTCCCCAACGTAGACAGCTTCAGAGGCGTCCAATAAGCTTTATGAAGAGTGAAAAGATGATTTCTTTTTAACGGGGCAGCTTTCACATATGACCAAAGGGTAGACATAGATACTTGCCCGAGAATCTCGATGTCTTCATCCGGCATGTCCTTCTTCCAGCTCTCCGTGAATACATTCGAGTTTTTATCTCCAGTCTCGATCATTTTCCAATACCATACTGCTACTTCCTTATGTGTTGGTCTTGCACGGATTGCTATTATTGAATCTCCATCCCCGGCTAGTTCTTTACTTAGTGATTTTGTCCAACCAAGAAGTTGCAAATATTTAAATCTTGATACTGCATTATTTGTTAAAGCAGATAGACATTGCCATGGAATTAATTCTTTTTCCACTATTAATTCTCCCCATCTTGCTATCCCTGCTCTGCGTAACGGGAGAGCCAGGGCATCTTGCAAACAACTCGGTGTACCCGGGGAGTCCCAGATTGGTGTTTCTTGATTGTAATAGGGTATATCAAATAATGTCCTCAGTTGTATCCAGACTCTAATAGCGGCTCTCAATATCTTCAATCTAACTTTCTTAAAAAATTTGGGGTGGCCAAACTTTAAAAGAAAAAAATCAGCATGTGTGTTATGTGCCTTTGTTAGGGCTTTAAATAGAGGTTGGTAAACCTGACCATCATTTAAGAGTTGTCGTGAGTTTTTAAAGTGGAAAGCGCAATAATAGAAGTATAGGTCAGGTGTAGCTATACCGCCATTGGGTTTTTTCCTCCTTAGTTTTTTTTGAGAGATTCTAGGGTTCTTCCTACCCCATATAAATGAGGAAAATAGCCCTTGCGCTTTCTTAAACCAATTTTTAGAAAATTCTAAGGGAATGGTATCAAAGAGAAAGGTAAACTTAGGCAAAATAGACATTTTTAACAAATTGGATCTCCCTATGATAGAAAGAGGTAAAAGCTCCCATACCTGTAACTGTTGTCGTACACTAACCATGGTCTTATCAAAATTTAATTGAGCAATTTTATCTATGTTCTTGGTAATTTGAATCCCGAGGTATCTTATTTGTTGTTTTTCAAGCATGTTTTTGTAAAGAGAATTCCATAACATCAGCTCAGTCTTCTGCTGATTTACAGAGTATCCAGCAATCATCCCAAAATTCTCCAACTGATTGCAGATCTCTGGAAATGC
This sequence comes from Calotriton arnoldi, assembly GCA_963921515.1. NCBI lineage: Eukaryota > Metazoa > Chordata > Amphibia > Caudata > Salamandridae > Calotriton > Calotriton arnoldi. The sequence goes on along the minus strand of CAWUFW010000025.1, from coordinate 6,124,931 downwards.
CTGTTCTATATTTCCTGTCAGGATCATGAGATCGTCTGCATACAGACCTATTTTCTTTTCCCAGCCCGCACATCTAAAAGGGGAAATAATATGACTTGATCTCAATTTACATGCCAAAGGCTCAATATAAAGATTGAAAAGAAGAGGGGATAGGGGGCACCCCTGTCGAGTCCCTCGCGAGATTTTTAGTTGTTTAGTCAAATTTCCATTAACAAGAATGCTAGCTGAGGGGTTCTTATAAAGAGCCTTTACTGCCGCCACAAAAGTTTCTCCCAGATTGAAGCGGTTAATTACCTCAGTTAAAAAAATCCAATTAACCTTGTCGAAAGCTTTGGCAGCATCGAATGTTAAAACTGCCAATGGAGTTTGATATAAACTTGCCAAGTCTATAGCCCCAATAAGATCTTGCGTTAATTCTTTCAACTGTCTTCCCTTCATAAAACCCTTTTGATCAGAGTGTATAATGGAACCTGCTACTTTATCTAGTCTTCTGGTGAGAATATGAGTATAGATTTTATGATCGCTATTTAAAAGTGAGATGGGTCTATATGATTCACAGTACTGTGGATTTTTATTTGGTTTTAAAATTATTGTAATTGTTGCCTCATTCCAAGATGCCGGTACCGCCTGTGCACCTAAGTACACTGAGGTAAAAAGTTGGAGTAAAAATGGTGCTAGTTCCTCTTTCAAAATAAGATACACTTCATTTGGAATGGCATCGGGGCCTGCCGCTTTCCTTTTTTTAGCGATGTAATAGCTTGCAAAACTTCTTCTAAAGTGATGCATTCGCTCAGTTTATCCCTATCGGTAGCTGATAAGGTAGGAAGTTGAAGATCCCGAAAGAAGGCTTCCATCATATCTTCAGATGGAATTAAATCTTCAGAATATAAATTTGAGAAGAAATGAGAAAAAGCCTCCTCTATCTCCAGATCATCTTCAATAATCCTCCCCGTGTTTGGGCATTTCAGACTTTTCACGGTATTTCTAACGAGGTCAGATTTTGATTTCCACGCTAGAAATTTTCCGCACCCTTCTCCATACTCATGGTGGGCAAGTCTACTTGCCTCCCATTTTTCTTATTTAATGCCTCTAGATAATCGATCAATTCATTTCTAGCTAAAGCTAACTGTTGTATTTCAACTGTATCGGTTGGCATAGATTCTAACGCTATGGATTTATGGGCAATTTTTAATTCCATTATTTTAATGGCCTCCTTTATTTTTTTATTGTGTATAATAGAAAGGGAGGTTAATAAACCTCTTAAAAAAGCTTTGTATGTGTCCCAGACAATAGGGTGAGCTGCTGAGTTTATGTTAATTAAAAAAAACTCTTTTGTCGCTGTTTTAATCTTATCAATAATTGATAACTCAAGAAGTATTACCCGGTTCAAAGTCCATCTAGGTGGAGTAGAACAGTGAGTTAAGGTAATTTCTAGTAAGACGGCAGAATGGTCGGATAAATGTTCCGGCAGATGAGTGATTTTAGTCGTGTCTCTGCTAGTAACACGATCCACCAGAAAAAAATCGATTCTAGAACGGTGAGCATTTTTCTTGTTATGATAAGTGAAGTCTCCCCCTGTCAACCCCCGAACCTGCCTTTTTTCTCCCCATACATCGAATAGACCACCCTCTATCATTAACCGTTTCAAAATTTTTCGGGTTTTTGGTGTGGCCTCTGCAGCTTTTTTGACGTGGAGTCAAAGTTGGGATTTAGCACAACATTAAAATCTCCTCCTATTATAATTTGGTCGTTTACCTCTCCCAAATTAAGAATTAGGGACTGAAGACAGGACGGGTCATCCGTATTAGGGCCATAGTAACTAACAAAGGTTACCCAAGTTGCATTGATCTTAGCCCTAACGGTTACCCATCTGCCATGGGTATCTGCAGCTACCTTGCCGATGACTAATCGGTTGATTCTCCTAAAAATAATAGCAACTCCCTTTGTCGGTACCGTCTGTGTTGAGACAAAACAATGTTCTATCCATTTATGTTTTTTAATATTCCTGCCCACTCTTCTTTTACAAGATGCGATTCTTGAATGAGTATGATATCGTAATTTGTGTATCGCAGATATTCCAAGATTTTCTCTCTTCTGGCGGGAAACCTAAGCCCGTTCACATTCCAGGATAGGGTCTTTAAAGGTTGGAAACTACCCATAATCACTTATAAGACAGATTTTAGTCAAGAAACCTTCCAGCCATAAAAACCTACTTCTTAATGTATTATGTGAATGAGAACTCTTTTTTATTTTTTTTACCCAAAATGCTCCCCCACCCTGTGATCCATATTTTTTCCTAGTGTTTTGTCTTTGGTGCTTTCCCTTGACCCTACCCTCCCCTTCCCTCCCTGGGGAACCCTCCCTCATCTCTAGAGGCATACTAAAGCCTCTCTTTTTTGTCTCTCACACTCTCAAACGGATGAGGAAAATGAGAAAGAATTTAAAAGAATCTTATTTGGATGAGCTTTTGATCTGCTGGATCCAGGAGCCAACCTCTACAGGATCTCTGAAGGTGTACATTTTATTCCTCCACATCACCTTCAGGGAGGCGGGAAATTGGAGTTTTGCATTGGCTCCTAGACTATTCAACTCCTGTATCTGTTTCCCCAATTCCCACTGCCTGTCCTGTGTGGTGCGTGATATATCTGATCTTATGCGAAATGTCCAGTCTCCCCTATTGTACGCTCCCCTTTTTAGCCCCTGAGAGAGAACCGCCTCTTTTATAGAGTATGACTTAAAATTCACTAAGATTTTCCTAGGGGTTTTCTTTCCTACCCGTCTATTGAAAGGGTCCCGGTGGATCCTTTGGATATCATTTTCGAGGGTCGCCTTCTCAATTTCTGGATGGAGGTCATTTAGGAGATCAATTATAAAGGTTTTAATATCTCCCCCTCAAGATCTTCAGGGACATTTAAAATCCGAATAGTTGTTTCGTCTGGCGCTATTTTCCAAGCTTTCCAGCTTGTCTGCCCAGAGTTTATCTTTCAATTTTAATTTCTTGATCTCCTCTGTGTTTTCAGTAACCTTTTTCGAGAGATCTTCTACTATGGCTTCTACCACCTCCACTCGGCCCATAATATCGTTTATTTTAGTTTCCAGTGCCTCACAGGCCCCTTGAATCTTCAATTGATTATTTTCAGAGATTGTGAATTTTTCTCTCATCTCCGAAATCAAGTTCAGAAGTAAGTTGTCTGTTATGGAACTGGCCCCCGCTGTCTGTTTTGCTGGCCCCTCCCCTTGGTCAGCCAGTTGTGTTGACGGTCCGGCTAAAGTGGAGACAGTACTAGAGGCGATATTCAAAGAAGTAGAAGAAAGGGAGCTAGCAGTAGTTGTGGTAGTATTTGCGATAGTGGAGGTTTGCGCAGTTTCTAATTGCATACAGTCATTTTTTGATAAGATCATATCCTCTGCTAAACAGGAAAAACTGTTCTCCAATAAAATTAAATTACTACCTTGCTCCATGACCCCTAAATCTCTACTGGTACTAGATTTTCTAGTAGATACAATGAGTGGTCTCTCGGGATTCTCCAAATTTCGGGTTGACTGTATACCTGAAGTTTTAGTTTGGGCTTGTACCTTAAAATAAGTACGCAGGGAGGGTGTAACACGGGAACTCCCCGATTTAAGTGATTTATCTTGTTTGTTTTTTGGTTTTATAGTTTTTTTGCCCCTCACTTGTGATCTGGTGGTCCCTTTCTCCACTTGTGTTACTTTGGGCTGAGTACTACCTAAGAGGCTCTCTATAGGCAGCAAGTCCGGCCCCCAAATACCCTTACTACGAAGGGTGTATCTATTTAAGGTATTGAGGCTGCCACTGCTTGTTTGAGGTGTGTTATGGCCCCCACTAATACCTTCTAAAATTTTCAGACGACTCTCTTGCTGAGGTGGCCCGGGGGGAACTAACTTGCTCACACTGGTGCTGTTTTCCTCTATAGAAAGCCCCCGCATCACCTTCTTCTTTCTCCTTACCGGGGTCATCGGTGGGGGGATCTCATTTTCCGCTGTCTTTAACTCTTTTCTGCCTCCAACCGCGGCCAAGACCGGTAACGGGCTTCCCATGCAAGGAAAACCCACTCTAGCCGCTGCCCGCCGCCCTCTCGCGAGTTGCAGTACCGCTTCCGCCCAGACTCCACCCCCGCCTCGCGGAGAGGACGAAGCAGCTTCCAGCGCTGCGAACACCGCCACCCTGGGAGTCAGAAAGGACAGGGTTCTGGTTCCAAGCCGACAACCCCCCTGGGAGTCAGAAAAGAACAAAAAATCGAATTTAGCCAAAAAAGATCGTGACCGCTGGTGTGCCGCTTGATTCCGACGTTACTCCGCTTCAGATGCGCCCATCCTGCATGCCTAGCTCCTCCTCATTCGCTAGAGAGGTGAGAGTCCCGACCGGTCAGTGCTTACTGACGGCCGCCATGTTCCCCCCCGTGATCCACTAAGATTATTATTGCTACTGAAACGATTGGCATTATTATTTTTCCTAATAAACTACTTCCAAAGGTAGGAAACCATTTATTTATAGAGGAGAAACTCTTACCAAGACTCTCCCAGACACCATCAACCTCCAGTTGGGTCAAATCTTCATGTAATTTTGTAATATTCTTTATATATCCCTCAATTCCTTTACTCTTATCATGGATATATGTGCAGCAATGTTGGACTTTCAACATACCACAGACTCCACCCTCTTTTGCCAATAAAATATCAAGGGCAAGTCGATTTTGCAAAACCATTGACCTGATTGCAACCATTTCCGAGTCAATCAACAAGAACCTACCAGCGGTATCTGTAGATAAACGATCAACCACTGTGGACAATTTTCAAATGTTATGTGAATTCAGAACGACTCCAACTGTGGGTATCAGTGCACCAAAAATATCTCCTACTCTTTCTGAGAAGCTTGTTCTCTTGTTACGTGTTAGTCCTTGCTTTACTTCATTCAGTTTATGGCTGCTTCGGTCCATATGGTAGACCTTGGGGAAAACAATAGCAAAATAACAACTACCAATGTGCAGGCAACCTATAATAGGCTTTCTTACCACACACATAATAGACTCCTGGAAAAACAGGATCAGTTCCACCTTTCAATCCCCAACCTCCAGTGATTTGAAAAGTATGCTCATATTCACTAGAACCAATAAAAAAATTATTATAGTTAGTTTTCGTTCTAAACAAACACATTTTTCCCTTCTGTGACCAGTCCAGGGACATTGCAGCGTATCCTTCGCCTTTCTCATAATTTCCTTCTCTAAAATCCCATGGTGCTACCCGTGACTTCTGTTCAGCAACTTTCTTTTTGAAACTTTCTCTTCTATCTTCTACCATTTCTATGAAAACTTTTTCTTCAACCCGCAAACTAAAAGTTAAGTTATTCTTATAAGCATATTCTATGTCTAAGGTTTTAGTAATATGGAAAAATTCTCCCATATATCGTGCATTCTTTTTAAAAAAATTGTTTTTATTGTTGTTTAACAATTGAAACTTACAATCTAAGAAGTCATGAATACACAATATAGGTTGATTATTGGGCAATAGCATGTGGTGCAAGGCAAAAAGTGTACCAACAGTTCCTCTGAAAGAGAGCACAAGGCTGGAGGCCAACGTTATATACATACATATATGAGGGTCCACTTCTGACATAGTCACATCCGTCAACAGTGGGTCAGGCACCACAATCATCAAGGCCCCGTCCCCGACCTTCCCAGGGGTAGATCCATTCCCTCCTCCTCCTCCTCCAGGTCTAAGCCATAATACTTTATCCATGGCGCCCAAATTTCCGGGGGCACCCTCTTGCCTTATAGGTCACCTTCTCTGCAACCATATAGAGATCCATACATGATCTCCATTCCTTGAGTGTAGGGAGTCGGTGGGCACCCCAGCATTTGGCTATGTCTCTCTTAGCTACCACCAGCCCCAAGTTGGCCAACAGGAGCTTATGCCGCAGCAGGTCTACATCTGTATGAATGCCCAATATGAAGAATTTTGCGTCCAACCCGAGTTGGGCTTCCAGTACATTGTTTAGTTCCTTCACTATCTTGACCCAGTATAGTTGAATCCTACTGCACTCCCAGAGGGTGTGTATGTATGTACCGCGTTCCGTGTGGCATCTGAGGCAATCTGGGTTGTCTGCCCTCCCCATAGAATGTAAGCGTGCTCTATCAAAATAGGTTCTGTGTAGAATCTTGTATTGTATGAGCCGTAGCCTCAGTTTAATCGCTACTTCGCGTGGGTGCATGAGGGCGGCCTCCCAGTCAATGTCTTCCAGTGGGCCGGTGGTGAGTTCCCATTTGGCTCGAAGCGGGCGAGTTTATCAGGCATATTATTTATTTGTGTTTTATATGTCAATCATAGGGCTTGAGTCAGAATCTCCTCCTGTAAAAGTCTGCCTTCTAACGGGGCATACTCTGGCAGTGTCTCTGTGTCTAATCCCTCCGCTTGCCAGGCGTGTTTCAGTCTGAGGTAGGCATAAGCTTGGGAGTCCCGAAGCTGATATGTAGCTTGAAGCGAGGTGAAGGGAGCCAATGAACCCGCCTCTAGTACATCCCCTACTTTGGAAATTCCTATCAAATCCCACTGTTTAAAGCCTCTCAATTTTCTAATCTCGGGCAATCTAGCACCGTCCCATAAAGGAGTTTCCCGCATAGGCTTCATGTCCCATTTCATTTGCTTTTCAGCACTTTTCCATGCCTCCAGCACTCGTTGGGTAGCCGGTAGGAGGCGTGCACTACCTGCACCTCCATATATGTAGTGCAGTTGTGTGCGGTTTCGGAATTGTAATCTCTCCAGTCTATAAGTGGGATGGTCTCTCGGCGCATGGTTCCATTCGTTGATTACTATGAGATGGGCCGCTCTATAGTAGGCTCTAATATACGGTAGGGCCAAACCCCCATTGTACGGATTTCGCTGCAACGTTTGCAGCGCTATTCGTGGATGGGCTCCATCCCACAGAAGTAAGCGTAGCTTGCTGTTAAGAGTGGTGAACACAGTTTCCGGTATTTTGTAGTAGGTGTTCTGTAAAATATAGATCAGCTGAGGGAGCGTTATCATCTTATACATAGCGGCCCTCCCCATGATTGTCAGAGGGAGTTTCCTCCACCTCTTGACATCCTCCTGAAAGTTCGAAAGAACTGTTCTGATATTATGTTCTAAGCTAGTTGCTAGGTCGGTGGTAATATAGAGTCCCAAATAGGTGAACACCTCTGTAGACAGTCGTAAGCAACTCGGGTAGGTTTGGGGCTCCACCACCCCGCTCAGTGGATATAAGGTGGATTTACTCCAGTTAATCTTATAGCCAGCGTGACTGCCATATTCCTAAAAAATCTGCAGCATTTGGGGGAGTGTCTCAACTGGGTTTATGGCATAGAGCAAAATGTCATCCGCATATACCGATATGCGTTCTTCCTCCAAGAGTCGGGACTCGTCTACGAAGCCACCTAGTCCTTGGCGGGTACTAACCACGCAGGCCAAAGGCTCCAAAATGTATGCAAACAATAGGGGAGAAAGGGGACAACCCTGTCTAGTGCCTCGTTGGATCGGCCAACTCGTTGAAACGACCCTGTTGACCTGGACTTTAGCCTCGGGGGCATTGTACAGTAGTGCCAACCAGTCCCGGAATACTGGGCCAAATCCCAACTTTTCCAGGGTGCATCTCATGAAGGGCCAATGAATAGTATCAAACGCCTTCTCGGCGTCGAGCGAAACGAGCAGATGGGGGCTATCTCGGTTCTGCACCATGTCCATCCAATTAGCCAGTCGGCGTAGGTTAAAACGTGTAGCCTGCTTCGGCATGAAACCCGACTGGTCTCTATGTATCAGGGGGGTAATAACTGTCAGGAGACGCATCGCAAGAACCGTGGCTAGAATCTTTGTCTCAATATTGAGCAGAGATATGGGTCGATAAGACCCACAGTCTTCCGGAGGCTTCCCCATCTTGTGGATTACCACCACAGTGGCCATTCGGAGATCTTTTGGGAGAATCCCCTGTTCTTTTGACGTCTTGAACAGATTAAGCAAGTGTGGTGCCAACAGACTGCTATTTAGTTAAAAAATTTCTCCCGGAAGTCCATTGGGACCCGGGGTTTTACCTGATTTCTGGCAGCCAATGGCCTCGGTCACTTCTTCCAAAGTGAAGTCCCCCTCTAGTCCGTCCCTCTCCTCCTGGGAAAGTGAGGGTAGCTCGATTGCATCTAAGTACTGGATTATTTGTGTCACCTCTGTCTGTGGTGTAGCTGCATATAATTCAGTATAATATCTTGCAAAGGCCCCCGCTATAGCTTCGGGTGTGGTGTGTGTGGTACTGTGGTCTTTAATGGACATTACCCATCTCGTCTCCATTTCTTTCCTACCTAGCCACGCAAGTAGTTTCCCTGCCCTATCACCTGTCTCATAGAGCCGATGTTATACTGCCAATTGTTGATCCCTCACCTCTTTGGTCGCCAGCGCCTGGTAGTCTCTTTTAGTTATTTCGATTTGGCGAAGGATATGGTCAGGTAATGTTGAGGAGTCACATCTCTCCAAACTTAATAGTTTGCGTTCTAACCCCTCCATCTCCTGGGTTTCCTGACTCTTTTTGTGGGCAATTATATTTTGTGCTCTATCTCGAAGCACCGTCTTAAATGCTTCCCACAAGATGACTGCCGACTGTACTGAACCTTCGTTTTCTCGAAAGTAAAGTTCAGAGTCCACCCTAAGCTCCTTGGCAACTCTCTTGTCTTTCAAGGCCCATGGGCTCAGCCTCCACTGCACTACCTGGTGGCCACCCCTTCCACCCACCGTTAGTAGGAGCGGCGAATGATCGGCGATAACCCTAGCTAAATAGTCTATTTTTTCCACCTGTCTGATCTCTCCTGCCAGAGCGAGGAGGTAGTCCAGCCTCGAGAACACCCTGTGAGCCCCCGAGAAATAGGAATAGGCACGTAGATTTGGATGGTGTCTTCGCCACAGATCCGTCAGTCCAAGAGCCTCTTGTAATCTTGCCAACATTGTGGGTCCATGGGACCCAGGTCTCAGTTGAGTATGGTCGAGGGAGGGGTCGCTCACATCGTTAAAGTCCCCTCCTATTATGTGTATGGCAGGTCCGGAGTGTAATAGGAGCTCCGTTAATCTATCTAATGTACGTTGCTGCAGTCGTGGGGGCGTGTAGACACTAATAAGCAAAAACGTCTTGCGGTTCCAAACTCCCTGCACTGCAACATATGTCCCATCTGAATCCACCCACTGTTGAGTGACATGAAAGGGAGGCGACTTTTTAATGAGCATTGCCACTCCTCTCGAACCCTTAGTAAAGCCCGCGTGTGCCAGGGTAGTGTATTGGCCCCTTCCCAGGAAGGAACAGCTCGAACCCATCAGGTGTGTTTCCTGTAGAAATATGATGTCGGGTTTAAGTCTCTTGAGATAACGTGATACCAGACCCCGTTTGATTTTATTCCCTAATCTGTTGACATTCCATGTCAATACTGTGAATTTGTCCTCAGCCATTGCGAAGCAACTTTTGGTTCATCACCTGCCCAGCTCTCCACCAGAGGATTGCCCATTCCTCCCCTTCTCTTCTCAACCCCGGTATTCATTCGATCAAATTGAACGAAACAATCCCCCTCCCCTTGCAACAATCTCAACTCACAACGTGTGACAATGTCTAACTTACCCCCCACCCCACACTCTACAGGTACCCACACCACCCCCCAATTCGTCAACATGACAACTCTGGCACGGGTAATCCACTAAGAGGTCTGTAGCCCTCCCTTCCCCCCGTTCAATTAACTACACAATAATATTGCAGTAACACACAATATACTTCCCTGGCACGGGCCTGAGTCCTGCAATGCCCTCTAGGCCCTAGGGTTGTCTTACTGTCTTTTGGCGGCCATCCGGGCCCTCTTCTTAGTACTCTTCGCCATTGCTGGGCGGATGTTGCTGCTGTGCACTGGCGTCGAGCAAGGTCGGATCCGGAGCCTCCAGTCGTTGAATACTCTCAAGTAGTGGGTGCTCGCTGTCTGCTCGCTGTCTGCATCTGCTGAGTCTTCCCTCTCTGACAGTTCAGTGTGGACATTGTCACTTGATCTCAACAGGGTTCGCGGTGTGCGTACCTGCTCAGCCTCCTCTTCTGAGTCCGACAATTGTGTCTTATTTTCTCTAGACCGCAAAGCCCTTCCCAGTGTTCCCCCGGCTGTGGTCCGGATTTTCAGCACACGCCTCCGACGTTTTTCCTTGGGTCGATCTTGGCTTGAGCCCATTCGTTTGTCCGTGAACCGGTCTGAGGCCTGGGGTGTCCCACGTCGCAACCGGGGCCGCTCCTCAATCCACGACCATGCCTCGTCTGGAGTTTGAAAAAACAACGTGGAGCCTTGAAAAATAACCTTGAGCTTAGCTGGGAACAGTAACATATATTGAATTTCAAGCGCTCGAAGTTTTGCCTTGATCGGGTCAAAAGTCCGTCTCTGCTTCTGTACATCTCATGAGTAATCCGGGAAAACCATCACTCGAGTGTTCTCGTATTTAACCTCCCCCTTCTTTCGCAGCTCTCGTAATATCAAATCTCTATCTTGAAAGTTCAAAAAACGAGCTATCAAGGGTCGAGGAGGGGCCCCCGGCGGCGGGCGGACATTAGGCATCCTATGCGCACGTTCTATGACAAAGCAGGTCGAGGTCAGGAGAAACTGGCCCAGGTCCGCTCGCTCCGCATTTTCTGGAAAACCAATAAATCTCAGGTTATTTCTTCAGGCCCTGTTTTCGGCATCATCTACCCTCCAGGCCACCTCCTTCATGGAAGCTAAGAGTCCCGTCACATCCTTCCGCGTGAAATGAGAGGTATCTTCGAGTTCTGAGATGCGGTGTTCCGCCTCGGTTACTCGTTCAGAGACTTTGCGTAGATCGTGGCGAAGCAGTGTCACCTCCAAGCGTATATCCGCCATCTTCCCCTCCAAGCTTTCTCTGGATGCATGGATGGCTTGCAATATAGCCGCATTATCCGGAAGAGGAGCAAGGCCTCCCTCTGCTCCTGTCGACGCAGGGAGCACTTTAGTAAATCGGTCCAGCTTCCCCTGTCTTGACGATTTGGGCTCCTTGTCTCTCGCCATCTTGGGCAATCTGGCGTTAGGTTGTGGCCAAGTTCGTCCTCTCACAGTCACGACCTCTGTCATACCGCCGGCGACCCCTCCGTCACTCGCTCCCGGAGTGTCTCGGCGCTCTCAGGACAGCCGGAACAGCGTTGGACAGGTCATGTAGATCGGTGTAGGAGCCCCAAGGGGTTCGTCCGCCGTAAGGGAGGTCTAGGGAGGGAACCACTGCTCAAATTGCTGTCTATTCCCCCATTATTCATCTCAATATAGTAGTGGTGGGCAGAGAGAAGGGGGGAGGAGGTGATGAGCTACCCCCGGCCCAGTGGGCGATTTGTTATACTTCCTCCGGAATCCTCCTTTCCTGGAAGTTGGATTATTTATGTCCTTTGCATCAGCATACACGTCACCAGTGCCCCTCTAAGGCTATGACCAGTATCGAGGATCAACTGTCCTTAAAATTTATGCTTAGGTGTTACCAGGAGGTGAGTGGCTCAGAACCCGTTGCCACAATGGTAGTGCCAGGGCCCATAACACGTTTTGGGGCCAAGAGGTATGCCCTTCTTTGTTGCTTGTGGCTGACTCGTCCTCCCCTACGTTGCTGGAATCTGCGGGGAGGGGCGGGCGGAGGAGAGGGAGTCTACCGGCGATCCCACCAAACCTCCCGTGTCAATGCCGCCGTATCCCCAGCCCAGGTTCGTACTATCATTCAGGGCAGAGGCAGGAGAAGTCACCATCCGCACAGCGTCGTGTCGTCCAGTGTAGGAGGCCGTTGCACACACCAAAACAATAGGCACCCGGCCAGATATATAGCGGCCTCCGGTGCTCCGCTATCCTACTCAATAGGCCCAGGGGTCATATCTCGGCAGCCCTCTCGCATCCCGCCAGGAAAAGCATATGTGTCCCGGTGTGTAGTGGCAGGGACGGGAGCACCCCCAAGAGCTGCACCACTACAATGCCTGTCCATCAGCGGAGCACACCCCCGGTCCAGCTATGCAGCGCAGTCTTTGCTGTCGGTCCACCAGGGAAAGTCCAAGCTCACAGGGCCTCAAGTGCGGCGCCCGCCCGATTCATTACGTGGGGCAACTATCAGGCAGGGACGGGAGAATCAGAGAGCTGGTTACCCCACCACGGAGTCTCCCAGCAGTCCCCAGCCGATGGATGCAGGGCCGAAGGCAGCCGTTCCGGCCGCAAGAGTCTTTTCCTCGGCAACAAGGGGGGGATGCTCCCTGCACTCCCAACCCCCTCACCGTCAGCTTTGGCTTCGCCGCGCCAGCACCGGAGTCTCCCAGGGCAGCTGCGAGTCACCGGTTCGGTTGCCGCGGCGCAGGATCAGGGTGGCGCACGGTGTCAGACACAGTCGCCGCAGCCTTCGTTTGTCCGGGCTCACCACTGCCACGCCGGGCGAGAGCACCGCAGCTCCGGCCCGCAGCCCCAGCTATTCCACAGTAGCCGCCATCTTGGGAGAGACCGCGCGCTGAATGTCGTGCCGAGAAAGTCTCGAATCCGGACAAAAGACGCCTCAATACTCCTCACTGGGCACACCACCGCATGTCCGTACCTTCCGATCACTGGTACGGTGATGTAAGGGTGAAGAGGAACAGGATAACAACATGATTTAGATCGGGGCCAGCGGAGCTCGCGGACAACGCAACTACCCGGCCATATTGCTGGTCACGCCTCTATATCGTGCATTCTTACCACTTAAAACCTTATTTAGTTCTTTAATAATAGAAATTTCGGGAAATACTAAATCTATATTGGAAAAGTAATACTCGAGCTTTCCCGTCACGTAAAACAGGCTTGTAAGTATACTGCAAGACACACCATAGGTTAACGGAAGGTGGTGATAGGTCACCCCCTCTGAGACAGACGAAGGTAATTGCATGCACGCGTAACAATCACTTACATTCAATGTATTAACATACTCATAAAGTAATTTAGTGAAGACATTTAACGAGAAATCACCAATTGATTTATCATGATGGAGAATGCTTCCATCCAACGGTTCTAAGTTAGTATTAGAAGTTCAGTCACTTTTGCTTCAGTCATCTTGTTTCTAAAAAATAAAAATCTATATTATCCTATAAATTCTAAGCTATCCTAAAAATAGTAGTGTAATCCTACACTTCAAGGCTTTCGTCTTTACTCCCTTCTTTTATTCTTTTTCTTCAGTTTTCTCTGAGTCTTTGTTTCGTTTTTCTTTTAATCAGCAAGGTTGTACCTTAGTTTTGTCACATTACTTTAAGGGGTCTTAGTTTGTTTTCATCAACTCGCTCAGTGTCAGACTTATCTTTTTCTTCACTTGGATCTGAACTTTCAATTTCTTCTAAAATGACATAGGTCCATTCAGGTGCTCTGTATTTCTTGTTTGGAAATTTTACTCTTCTGGTTTTTCGTACTAATTCTTTTCCTGACTCTTCTTGTTCTGTTTGACTTGAGACTTCATTACTTTGTTCTGGCCTTTTTCTTAACTTTCTTTTCACAAGAGTGTATTTCAGTCTTTTCACTCCACTTGGCCAATTTTCACCTTTTCTTGGTTTCTTTGCTTTGACCGCTTTCTCACTTTCTATATTTGTTTCACAGATTCTTTTATTTGCTCTTACTTCTGACTGTTCTTCTTCCTGAGTTTCAGCTTCTTTGGGTTCTTCCGATTCGTCAATAACTTCTCTTTCAACTGTGAACTCACTTCCTTCTGGTTCAAAAACAATCTCATCTGTTTCAGTTTCTGCTGGGAGTTCACTTCCTTCTGGAGAAAAAGTAAACTTGCTTCTTTCTTGCTCAATGGCAGTCTCTTGAACCCTGAAATCTTGCTCCCACTCTACTCGACTTGTGCTCGGCTGTTCACCATCTGGTTGTTCGTCAGAATCTATCACTCTAGATTCATCAGCTTCACACACTTCGGGCACTGGTCTTTGTTTTCCATTCACCAGTTGTTGCTCCTTCGGTCTTTGAAGTGGATCTAGGGTTCGTTTAGTATGGCTTGCATGAATCCAATTTGTCAAGCCAGCACACTTCACTGCCATTGTCGTCACCAGTATGATTTGATAAGGTCCGTGCCTCCTGGGTTCTAAACACGATTTTCTTACGTGCTTCTTGACATAAACCCATTCACCAGGACTCAGATCATGAGCTTGATTCCGATGTATCGGTGTGGCTTCTTCTCCAACCTGGTGAGACACAGAACGTACCAGTTCAGCCAATCCTCTGCAATAGTCAAGCACTAGATCATCAGATATACTCATTAGTTTGTTTGCTGGTATATATGCTTGTCTCATTGCTCTTCCCATGAGAATTTCATGGGGACTCAATCCAGTATTTTTGTCAGGAATACTTCTTAGACTCATCAGCACAAGGGGTAAAGCGTCAGGCCATTTCAGTGACGTGGATGCACACACTTTCCCTAATCTCGATTTTATAGTGCTATTCAATTGCTCAACTACTCCAGAGGCTTCGGGTCGATAGGCACAATGCAGCTTCTGCTCAATCTTAAATGCTGCACAAATCAGCCGAATTATCTCATTATTGAAATGGGTTCCTCTATCTGTCCCAAAGTGACTGGAATTCCAAATCTGGGGATCAGTTCTCTTATAAGTAGTTTAGCCACAGTAAGGCTATCGTTCCTTCTCGTGGGATTGGCTTCCACCCAGCGAGAGAACAAACAGACAATGACCAGTACATATCTCAGCTCGTTACATGGGGAAGCTCAATAAAATCAAGCTGAAGTCGGGTAAATGGACCTCCTGCTCTCCCAATTCGTCCCCAACTTAAAACTTTCTTTCTGCCTGGATTTTGTTGCTGACAGATCACACACCTCTGGCAAAGGCTTTCTGCAATGACCCTGAACTTTGGATTATACCATGACTGCTTGAAGAGTCTAATCATTGCATCTCTTCCGACATGTGCAATTCCATGGTAAACTCTGGCCATATGGGAAAGTAAAGAATCTGGTAACACTGGTCTCCCATCAAGATAGACCCATAGTTCATCTTCTGTTCTTTTGCAACAGCCTGTTTTGTTCCATCTCTCCTTTTCCTCATCACTTGCTTCTTCCTGCATCTGTCTAACCTCTTCCCATGTTTCAAATGTTGTTGTAAACAAAAGCTGGCACTCAGTATTTCCCCTATCAATTGATCTGTTCAAAGCCATTGAATTTCGTGCACAGTAACGTACTATCTGGTCGGCATATCTGTTGCCCTTTGCCACATAATCTTCTCCTGATTTATGTGCGGCACATTTGACTACTGCAATTCTTTTGGGCAATTGCAAAGCATCCAATAGTTCATTTATAGTTTTACCATTTCTAATAGGGGAACCTGAAGAGGTCAGAAATCCCCTTTGCATCCATAGCTGGCCGAAATCATGGACAATTCCAAATCCGTATTGGCTGTCTGTGAATATTGTGACTTTCAGGCTTTTGGCAATTTTGCATGCTCTAATCAGAGCTATTAGCTCAGCTATTTGGGCGGAGTTAATTCCTTTCAGATAGGATGCTTCAAGGACCCCTTCTATGGTGCAAACACCATAGGCAGTGCACAATTCACCTTTTTCATTTCTCAAACAGGATCCATCAACAAACATTTCACAATCTGATTCCTCCAATGGGCAATCTTCTATGTCTGGCCTAGGTTTGGTGCATAATTCAGTCACATCCAGACAATCATGATCTGCTTCCTCTCTCACTTCCTCACAACGAGAATTAGGCAACAAAGTTGCCAGATTCACAGTAGTGCACCTTACCACAGTCACATTTTCAGCACCCAGAATCACTCTCTCGTACTTAGTCAGCCGACTAGAAGTATGATACTGTGTCCTGGTACGAGTCAAAAGAATCTCAACAGAATGTGGCACATACACTTTAATTGGATACCCCATCACAATCGGTTCACTCTGTTACAGACTCATGCAAGTAACTGCTACTGCTTTCAAACAACCTGGCAACGCTGCAGCCACTGAATCCAGAGTAGCAGACAAATATGCTACTGGACGTCGTGCCATTCCATGTTTTTATGTTGGGACTGAGAGTGCACACCCATCTCTCTCACAACAGTACAATGCAAATTCTTTGGAATAATCTGGCATTCCCAATGCAGGTGCATGACACAGACTGCTTCTCAATTTTACAAAAGCTTCCATACTTTCGCCATCCAGAACAATCGGATCCTTCACATCCTTTCGTGTTAACCTCTGTAGAGGTTTTGCAATCAGTGAGAAACCACAGATCCACTGACGGCAGTATCCAACCATTCCCAAAAACATTTGTACTTCTTTCTGTGTTTTAGGTGGACTCATCTGTTTGATCACACTGATTCTTTCTGGATTTACTTTTCTAACTCCCTTTTCTATTTTGTGTCCAAGGTATTGTACTTCCTGTTTACAAAATTGCAATTTTGCAGGGGATACTTTGTGTCCTTTTTCTGCCAAATGGTTCAACAAGGCAATTGTGTCTGTCACACATGCCTCTCGTGTCTTTGATGCCACTAGTAGGTCATCAATATATTGAACCAAAACTGAATTACCTGGCATGACTAGAGTTTCCAGACATTTTTTCAAGATCGGATTAAAGATTGAGGGGCTCTCTGTATATCCTTGAGGAACTCGGCACCATGCCAAGACACGGTCTCCGAACCGAAATGCAAACAAATATTGGCTTTCCGGATGCAAAGGAATTGAGAAAAGGCTTGGAACAAATCAATAACTGTGTACCATTCAGCATCACATGGGATCTGATAAAGAATCACGGTTGGATTTGGTACTACTGGACAACAGGGTACTACAATTTTATTAATTTTGCTCAAATCCTGCACTATCTGGTACTTCCCACTGGGCTTTTTGATACCTATGATAGGTGAGTTACAAGGACTGCTCATTATTTCTTTCAAAATTTCTTGTTCAATCATTTGGTCAATCACAGGAGCGACTCCTGCAATTACCTTTGGACTCATTTTATACTGTGGTGTGTTTGGATATATAGCACCATCCTTTACTGTAATCTGAATTGGGTCTACATTTGTCATTAAGGCAATCTCCTTTCCTGAAAAATCCCACACATCAGATCTCACTGCACTTTTTAATTCTTCAGGCAAACTTTCTTCTGTGAGAAGTGAATACAATTCATCCACTTCTGTTCCTTGCTTCGCTAGCATCATTTTAAACTCAACATCCTCATCAGGTGTCTGAAATGCAATTCCATCTGCTGTACAATAGATGGTGCAGTTCATTTTGCATAACAAATCTCTTCCCAAGAGATTTACTGGGCTTGAGTCACATACTACAAACCGATGCATCTTTGAAGTTACCGATGTGAACTTCAATTGGATTTGTAACAGGTGTTCTAATATGCTTATTTGAGACTCCTACAACTTGGATATTTTCTCCCGAAGGGGTAGGTTTGGTATTCCTGCTGCTCTCACAGTAGAATGGGTAGCACCAGTGTCCACTAAAAATTTAATATCATTACCTTCCACCTTTCCGTCAACAAATGGACCTGACTGATCTACCACCAAAGATGCGCCAAGTACGCACTCTTCCTCCCCCCTCAGGCACCGTCATTGAGATGAGTCTGAATCATTCCCACCGCACTGCACCCAATTCTGCGGAATCACACCTTGATTCTTACCAACTTGGTCACCTCCGTGATATCCAGTGCTCACACTGTACCTCTGCACTTGAGCATTCACATTATTTGGCATGGGAGCTTGCGGCACCTGTAACTGTTGAGTAACTATCTTCTGCTGCTGCTGATTTACACCCACCCCATTCTGCATCTGTGGAATCAAATTTTGATTTCCCCATTAATCTTTTTAGCAGATCTACACTCATTCTTCCAATGTCCAAGCTTTCCGCACGTATGACAAGGAAATTTCTTCATAGCTTCCTCTTTGTTCATTTTTCCCCTTCCTTTGCCTCCACTGAAATTCTGTCCATTTTGACTCTGACCACCCGCCTGATTACTGGTTTGAGGATTATTATTTGCCTCTTGCTGTTCTGCCACTTTCACCTGTGCCCACATCATTTTCTCTTTTAACTTTTTATGTCTTGATTCAATGTCATCTCTACAATACTTTGCATACCTCAAAATGTCGTCATTCGTTTTGCTCTGCCAGCAAATTGAATGCTGTTGAATCATATTACTAATGTCTGGTTTTAATCCAAACACAAAACGATACACGAAATGTCCCATATCTTTATCCCCAATATTTTCAAATCCACTATACTGTTTGAATACCTGCAATAACCTTTCATAATAGGCGTGCACTGATTCTTTTGGTTCCTGGGTAGTCCTGTCAATAGTAACCCAATCTGTTTCCTTTGGGGAAATTTTCCCTTTCAGAAACGTGATTACCTGATTGTACTTTTTCATCACCTCCTCTGATGGTGCACCTGTTTTAGCGTCTCTAGGATATTCATCATTTGGCCAATCAACAGTGATCTTACACTCTGTCCACAAGTCTGCCGGAACAACAATTTCAAACAACCCATCTAAATCTTTTAACAAAACCTTCGAGACCTTCACAAACCTTTCTACCTGCTTGTACCATTCTACGGTTTTCTCTCTTAGTCTGGGGAAATCATTCGTAAATGATAATATATCCTGCCTTGACCACGGAACATGAACGTATCAGCCACCTGGTACTTCTCTCATCGGACACGCCCTTTCAACCTGTTCTGTTTCCTTTAACGGGAACATAGACACTCCTTTACTAGCTGCTTCTTCCTTCTTTCTTACCCATCTATTTCTCCATCGATCTACATCTCCCCATTTCTTCAAAATGTTCATCAACTCTTTTATCTGTAACCTCTTTCCAGACGCATTCAAACTCTCCAGATCTTTTTCAGTAAATGCCAATCTGTACGATTTCTGCAACACCTTAGACTTTTCTATGTCTATTCCATACTCACTAGCAGCTTCAGATATTTTCTCATGAAGATTCTTTGCTCTCCAAGTAATGCTTTTACACAAGAACAATAATTCATCATCTCGATAAATCCCTAATCTGTCTGGACTAATCGTACCAATAATCATTTCTTCCAAATCCACCTTCAATTGAATCACATTTATACTCTGTGGTTGTTTTTCTTTCTTTTCCCTTTCCTTTATCCAATCATTCAATTCTTCTGATGAAGGACCTGCTGAACTCCCTGTCATTAGAGTGACATTTGTCCCTATTTTGTTTATCTCTTCTAGGGGTTTCTGTTATCATTTCACAAACTGGAAGATCTAACAATGTAACATTTGTGTCAGCCTGTCTGTTCTCATTGACCATCGTCTCCATTCCGCTCCTGACATTACCCATTGGAACTGCTAATGTATGCACTTTAGGTGTATTTGGGTTTTCTCCAAACAAAGGAACTACAGGACCTATTGTAACTGGTACCGTCAATGCTTCTGCATTTAAACTTAACTGATTTATTTTCTGAATCTGCTCTACATTTGCCTTATTTAACATCTCAAACTCTTTTTCTCTCATTATCCTAGCCATGTCCGCAATCTGTGGGATCAATGGATTTCCCATAAAGGGTGCATTCGGAGTCATTTCAACTGAATTTTCTCGATATGGCGGGGGTCTTTTGGTCATAATATCCTCTAATAACTCATCATCAGAATCATTTACACCATCTCTTGCACTTGAGGTTTCTATATTTTTCTTTTTCTCTTTACATTTGCCTCCTGTCTGCTCTTCAACTGTTAAAACTGGGTATAACCCTTCCGTTACCACAGCTCTCCTCCATCTTTTCAGTTTTTCTTCCCTACTCTCAAAAGGATATCTGAACATCATACTCCTATGACCTCTGTTACCACTTATATATTTTTCTCTCTCAAATGCCTCAACTTCCCATTCTTCCAAGGCTTCGTACTGTGTCAGTCTAGGATTCGGTTCTAATGAATTCATTCGATTTCTCAGATTCTGCGATATCCTTACATTAAATGTACCATACTGAGGAAAGGCTATAACACCATCATCCTTTGTATACTCCACCCAATTTTCCAACCACATACACGTATGATATCCTCGCTCCAACATCATAAAGGAAGCAGGCGTCTTTGAAGGTGGAATCGGAATTTCCTCTCTAGTCACAATCGGTTTGTCCTTTTAAAGAAATTCTTTATTTTCTGCATCAACTTCATTTTCTGACTCTTTCCGCTAATGGATCTTCTCATATAAAAATAATAACAACCTTTCCGTATTTCTCTTATTCGATTGGTAAACTTTCCGTCCTATACTAGCGCGGCTCACACTAACCAACCAATCACAGTACTACTACGTAAGCACAGTCTCAACCAATACTAGCGCGGCTCACACTAACCAACCAATCACAGCTCAATACACGCCCGCTGCTTGTCCAATACCAGCGCGGTGTTTGTGACGTCAGTATTACTCTCCTACTGACCCTCCCTTTACAAAATAATACGGCAATATTTTCTAAGCACTCTTTATCAAAATGTTCTGTTAGTAACAACACAAAAACAATGCTACCTTGTCTGCTCCACTAAATAAAGAGATAGTTTTTCACTTTTTCAAGAGGTTTTCTTACTACGAGTCCTAATAACGACCAGCGCTATTTTACTCTTCAAACAAGTTCCGGGTGGACCTAGTACTCCTCTAGGGATAAGGCCAAAGTTTCGCAAGAGGACTTTTTGGTGTGAAAAGAGGTCTTGGTACTCTCCTGGGGATAAGGCTAGAGTTTCGTAAGTGGACCCTTCGCTTTTTCAAACACTCCTACTTACATACAAACTTTCCCTAATATAACACCTACAGCCCTCCGTAGCTTTTAGGTATTATTACAACAGACAAAGTACTTCTGCAGTGTGGCTTCGTTACCACACTCTTCTTCTGCCTACTTCAGGCTAAATTCCATTCCCGGGATTCCTCAGGTATCTCCGTACCTGAACTTCTAAACAACATAGAACATGACACTAACTTTTCATGTTAAGCACATACAATCAATAATCAATGATCATTACCAAACTAATCAATAATTAAACCGTCCTCTGCTACCAAGAAACTGATCCAGCGTGACTCCAATATTTTATCAGGGATCACATACTCAATAACATCATAATACAATGGCCCATACGACATTCACCCAGAATCTCTGATGCTGCTGGGTGTACAATTTATATTTACGATCAATTCTGTTTCTTTTCATATGATTAAATTATGGCATCTCAACTAACTTTGTTACATCAACTTTCCTTCCTATTCTGGTCGATGGACGCAATTAGTTGCAATAGTTGATGGCTAACTGAGCTATAATTTCTAACTTACCAACCATTAACTAATTAAATGATCACAAACTCTCGGTGAAGTTAATAATGAATTTTATCTCAAATAATTAAGGATTATGCTCAACTGCATTTGGTCACAAAATACAAACACTGAATCTCACGTGAGGAGAAATTTTACATATGCAGCTCAAATGAAATACAAACTCATCCAAACGTAGCAATGACTTTATGCAATGAAGGAGTGGATAGAGTAAGAGACAAAAGTTTCAGCAAAATATTGTGCGAAACATCATATACCTAACGGAGGGGATAGATGAAGAGACAATAGTTTCATCTAAATAATACATATCATTGACGGAGTGGATAGGTGGAGAGACAAAAGTTTCAGAGACAAAATACACCAATAAGTTAAATTCTGAGCAACGAGTTAGACTAAATACAAACCTATCGGTCTGTAAGGAAAACCAACCCCTCGGCCTAGGAGATGGTGGGGGTTCCCCGTAAAAGGATCAGGGAACAAAGGATAAGAAGAAACAGGATCGGGACATGTCAGGAACAGTTAGGCCTCTCAGCAAACCGACGGACAGCGACGCATCTCCCCTCTTTCTCTCCCGCCAGCCTAAGCTAAAACCACACCCCTAAAGGCACCCCAATTATACCCTAAAACTAACATGTCCATCCCACAATTGTTGCAAACTTTATTAAATCTCGCAAAGGGATTGGTGGGCTAGGGAGGTGGCGTTGTCACACTAGTGTGACTTCATCTTTATTTCAACTATTTCATTGTTCACCATTCGTTCCCAGGGTATGGTTCTCAGCTTGTTCTCACTTTATTACATGTGATACAAATTTTAACATCTTTCATTCATTTTTAACATCATCCGCAGTTTTTGTCTCCGGTCTCCCGCCTGGGCACTTCTTTTTGGCAGTCGTTCGACACTCTGGCCTTCACCCTTCTCATGTCATCTGCGGTGCACTGCACGTCTGTCTTATTCCTGACAGAGTGAACTCACTCCTCGTGCTTTCCCCCTCCCACTTTAGCCAAGTTTAGAAAGATGGCTGCTTCTTCTAGCACACTAAAGTAAATGAAAATGAACATTTATTAATTATATGATAATGAAACCTTCACTGTTTACCACCCACCTTGCACTATTCCCCATTAATGTTACCTAGCATAGGCTTTGTGCAAAAGCGGCATTATTTATTAGTTCAAAACATAATGCAACATGCAGATTACTGAAGCATATGCGGCCTATTCATTCAACACTTCTCGTTTTTCTCAAGACACAATGTTATTACAATATTATTTTGTTTACGTGTTAGTTCAGACATGCGCAAAGCAACTTCCCTTGTGTTCGTGTTGAGTGTACATTAGTTTTTCAACAACTATTTACTGTTAGTACGTATTATGGGGGTATCAATTCGAGCAGGTTTCATTTTGCAAAACCCTGCTCCATCACGAGCGAGCACCCCTTGTTTCCGCAAGCGCTACAAAGCTGACGATCTGTGGCAGCAAGCACTATGAATAACAATTAGGAGCAGATTTTTAAAGCTTATACCAGCACAACACTTGACCAATTTAGAAGCATCAATAATACTCCAAGAAGTACAGGGAATGCAGCAGCAGAGGGGTGTGGGCACAACCCCCTTTAAACTACTGCAACTCTGCCGAAGAATCCTGATTCATTACAGTGCTGTAGCCCATCTGATAAGCGCCTATTTGGGCCTCATTATTGTCCTACAGGTCACACATAGAGGTGAGGAGGGGTGCAACAGTGAAGCATGGAAGTGTCTGCAGCAGGGTCCCAGACACATTACTGTTGCCAGACACATCTGAGACTTACTGGCATCTGCACATTAAAAATGCTGCAGCTCTGATGAGAAGTGCTGGCCCCGTTCTGGTGGAAGGGTTGGTACCGCGCCACCAAAAGTCTTGCACTTCTTCTCTGTGTTTTACAAAGATGCACAGACGTGCAGGTACTCACTATTCCAGAGTACCTACTGCTGGTACTTTCCAGTTCATTGGAAGTACAGCATCCCTGCTGAGATTAGCTTGTGCCCACTGTCGCAATTAAAACGTGCCAGTGCTCAGTATCTGTCCGTGTTAAGCATGTGCACTGTTGATTGATACCTTTACAAGAACCGGTCACTATATTCATCAGTAGTGATCGATATATATCCATTATCCCAGCCATCAATATAGTCATCATTTTCAAAACAAAATTGCCTAGTAGTGCTTTGCAATTTACAGGCTGGCTAAAATATATGTGACCTGAAACTCGCTTACCACACTCAAGATGGACACAGGTGAGGGCAAAGATGAGCACTACTTTAAGTTCATGTGGTCCTTCAGCGACCCCCACAGTTGTGCCTCTACGTTGTGTTCTGTCAAGCGCTAGAAGGTAATTCACTTATTTTTTTGTTTTGCTCTAGCCCTTAAAAGGTTAACCTGCTCAGCGGCATAGCAAGGAAGCAGCACTTGTGTGAAGTGCTCGTAATAAAATAACCACGCAGAGATGAATGATGGAGCAGGGGCACGGAACAGGTGCCCTCTGAAAACAGTGTCTGGCATTTGTTCTCGGTCTTTGAATGCTATGCAAATGTGATGAGATAAGATCAAGATTTACAGGCCTGTATACAAAAACGGAGAGGAGCTCGGAGCGAGAATGCTCTGCAAATGAAAAGGGAGGCTGTGCTTTACTTTGCACGTCTAAAAAGTGTCTAGGTTTGCCGTTAACACTAGGCCTGGGCGGTAAATTCCGCTTTGCTTGCGGAATTTTGGCAATTCCGCGGAGAACGCGGAATTGGCGAAAAATCTGCGATCCGCGGTGTAGCGGAATTTTTTCCTTGTTCGCGCTTTCAAAATGCGTGTTCGTGCGCGCGGGAGCGACTTACCGGGATCCCTGCGTTCGCCGACGAGTTTTCCTATCCGGCCGTGCGATCCCGCGAGAGTGTGCGATCGCGAACACGCCATTCGGACGCGCCATCGGACATCCGCGTTCGCGAACAGGTCACGAGCGGGCGGGACAAGTGAAACAAGATGGCCGCGCTAATTGGCGACCGCATGGGCAAGTTCGCGAGATTTTTCCCCCCGAGCACGCAAACAGAGTCCCCGAAGAGGAAAAACGTATCGCGAACGGGCGGAACAAGCAATTCCGCATGCTCGCGGAATTCTGCGGAGCTCGCGGCGATTTTTTACCGTTTCGGGGAACTTTGCGTAACGCGACTACGCAAATTCCGCCCACCCCTAGTTAACACTACTATGAATAATCATGGTAACTTCACTGAATATTAGCACAGTGAAGATCATTGGAGGCACTGGCAAAGCTTTAGCAAGGACACAATCCAACAGCAAACACAATGCCAGGGTCATAATTGTTACATAAGATGGATCACAGAAGACCGTAAACATATTGTTTATTAAAAGACCAACCACCCTGTGCACATGAATGGGTATGATTAAAAAAATAAAAAAGGTGCGATGACACCCAGGAGGGTGAAGCTACATAGGGGATGGCGGGAGGAGAGAGAAACACACAACATGTAGTGCAGGGGAGGATGCACAACAGAGCAAAACTTTGAAAATGTAAATGTAAGCACTCCTTTAAGTTTGTGTTGCCCTTCAACAACCCCCATGGTTGTGCCTCTATGCTGTGTTCTGTCAAGCGCTAGCATGTAATTCACTTTTCTGGGGCATGGGTGGGGGAGATGGGAGAAGGGCAGGGGTGGTTTAAAAGCAAGGTACATAAACCATGCAATAAGCCACAAGAGTTTGATTGTAGCAAGAAAAGCAGTAAGGCAGTGGACGGCAAGCAAAGTACTCTCGAGAGATGTGTTTGTTCAGAGAGTCAGTTCCAGCACTGCGGGCTGGTGGGACTGCTCAGCAAATGGGACAAGATAGCAGATTTCTGGGCTGCTCAAGGAATTATACAACGAATCTTAAGCACAAGCTGACTTTACAACATAAAGGAAGAGGAACACAAAAAAGCCAACAGCAAACAAGAGCAGAAACAAGATAAAAACAGTCCCCCAAAACGAACACATAAACACAGAAGCGTAAAGATATCAGTAATTGGGCTGTGTTCCATGGGAAGAAACAAAACACAACAAGCATTTGCAATGTAATAGGTCTCACATTCACGCGAGATTGAGCTATTGGCATTGTAAATGACAATGCCTTTTATTTATGTTTTGGGTTTTAAAACATAAATAAAAGGCATTATCATTTAAATACTAATAGCTTAAACTCTCGCAAATGCGAGACCAATAGCATTGCAATAAAGGGCCTTCTCACCCGCTTGTTAGATTGTAAATATCAGAGGAAGAGACCGGCCTGCGACGTCTTCAAAGTAGCGATAAATAGTGCAGTGAAGAAGATTTGTAAGTGTTGTAAATTACACGGACACAAAGTGTGAAGGGAGAGTTACATATGATCCGAGTTATAAGCACTAACAAAGCGCTCCAACACCTTTCGCTCTGTGATTACACTGTTGCGGCTCAGGAGGAAGAGCGGGAGGGGGGGCTATTTCCTGCCCTCTCCGTGATTTGAGTGTGCAGTGTGGCATTGCGTAATATCATTGCTATCTCTGGTCTAATAAAAAACACTCCAGCTGTAGTAGGGCCCTGGCTTCACCTCCTGGTGCAGGGCGGGCTGTGCTTTATGGCAGGCATGGAAGGAGGGAGGGACGGTCTCGGCTGCAGCTCCGGCCTCGTACAGTGCCCCTGCTATTACTAGTGAGCGAGAGGCGCTGAGGTGGTGGTATTGGTATTGTTGGTGGTGGTATTGGTATTGGTGGTGGTATTGGTGGTGGTGGTATTGGTGGTGCTGGTATTGGTGGTGCTGGTATTGGTGGTGGTGATATTGGTGGTGGTTTCATTGGTGTTATTGGAGGTGGTGGTATTGTTGGTATTGGTGGTGGTGGTATTGGTGGTGGTGGTATTGGTGGTGGTGGTATTGGTGGTGGTATTGGTGGTGGGTTTGGTGGTATTGGTGGTGGTGGTGGTATTAGTGGTGGTATTGGTGGTGGTGGTATTGGTGGTGGTATTGGTATTGGTGGGGGTATTGGTATTGGTGGTAGTGGTATTGGTGTTATTGGTAGTGGTGGTATTGATGGTGGTGGCATTGGTGGTGGTGGTATTGGTGGGGTGGTATTGGTGGTGGTATTGGTTGAGGTATTGGTGGTGGTGGTATTGGTGGTGGTGGTATTGGTGGTGCTGGTGGTGGTGGTGGTATTGGTGGTGGTATTAGTGGTGGTATTGGTGGTGGTATTGGTGGTGGTGGTATTGGTGGTGGTGGTGGTGGTATTGGTGGTGGTGGTATTGGTGGTGGTGGTATTGGTGGTGGTGGTATTGGTGGTGGTATTGGTGGTGGTGGTGGTATTGGTGGTGGTGGTATTGGTGGTGGTATTGGTATTGGTGGTGGTATTGGTATTGGTGGTGGTGGTATTGGATTGGTGGTGGTGGTATTGGTGGTGGTGGTATTGCTGGTGGTGATATTGGTGGAGGTGGTATTGGTGGTGGTGGTGGTAGTATTGGTGGTGGTGGTATTGGTGGTGGTGGTATTGGTGGTGGTAGTGGTGGTATTGATGGTATTGGTGGTGGTGTTGTTGTTAATAATACAGGCTTTTGAAAACAACCCGTCAGGTGGCTTAGTGCAGATGACATGTAACACAGATGTGCTGTAGTCAGCTTCAGCCCATTAGCACACGATTATGTGCTACCTGGAATTCACATGACTTAATTCGCTAATAATTTCTAAATCCATTTCACTTGGGTGGGGTTAAAACAGACACGAGATAATGCCTGGTTGAAGTGATTGAAAGCGGGCGCCCGTGTTATGGAGGCGGCAGTGCTGCTTAAAAAAACAGTACACAAGCGGTTTCAGCTGAAGGAGCGCATGTCCGGCCTGCAGTAATAGAAACTCAATAAAGTAAATATTGCTTACAGACTAAATAACAGGTCCCGTGTAACAACTGAAGTAAAGGGGCCAGTAGCCATGGGAGGTTACAAATGAAGACAAGGCTGTACTAAGGAGGGACTAACAAGCCTATTAACGAATCCGAAGGCAGCATTTACGAAGGACAAAGACACAAGCCAATGAAAAATATGGGCAGAGAGTGGGCACAGCTTCTCTCCCATACTCTACTACAGCAGTCTCGCAGAGCGAGCAACGCATGCGCGCTGTCGCTAGGCTCAACCTAAAAAGCAGCAACTATGGCTTTGTTTTATATAATATTGAAAATGCTTCGGTTCTAAAATGATGAGACTGTGAAAGACCCATAACCCCTTCTTTTTAACTTCTTTCGCTGGCTTCTGTGCATGAAATGGATTCTGTACATTTCTTTCATTTCGTGAGGTGCAACATTTTTCTTTATGTACTGTTAAAACAGAATGCCCTGTCCTAGACCGAGACTGGAGGAGGCCCACCACATGCTTTAACAGCCTAGACTGGCCCTTTGTCATTCTGTATGTGACAATCAACCGGCAGACAGAATGACAATGGGCAGGGTAGGGCTGCTCTTGTGCTCAGAGGAAGAGTGCGAGGCTGCCCCATCAGGGAGTTGCAGCTTCTCGCAGGGCAACACCCGGAACAGCGCTGCTCCCTACAATGCCCAAAATTACAGACAAAAGGCGTCCGTAAGAGGGATCTTCACGGACAACGGACGTGAGATCCAAATCAGGGACGGTCCGTGAAATTTATGGACGGTTGGTCACCCTACTTGAAGGTCAGGCCAGGCACCAACTCCAGCCCGGGCAACCGAGCCGACAGCAGCTGACGAGGGGGCTGAAGCCCGTTCTGCCCAATGGGTGTTGCGCGCCTGGGCTGTAGGCAGAGGTCGCGTCGAAGGGCAGTTGGGGTGCCTTGTAGGAGGCCACCCATTAGATCCTCAGCTCCAGACACGAGTAGAGGCTGGGAGCCCTTCCTCCCAGTGACTCGCAGGTGCAGTAGCCCCACCTGCTGGCCTGGGTCTGCCTCTGCCTCCTGAATCCAGCGCCTCTTGTTAAACCACTGTGAGGCTGTCTAGGAAGTAGCTAGGTTGTACTGAACCACTTTAACTTTAGGAACACCGTCTTTTTCAAAGCCATCTTGCAGCAAAAGGGTACAAATAGGATAAGGCCTCTTCAAAATTCAAAAAGTGTATTTCATTAACCCGAGGAACCATTTATCTTTAGTATATCAGCACGCTGAGAAGTATTTTTTAAGTGATAGTTTTCAAATATGAATTTAGAAACAATCATCTCCCCCCACCTCCATTGACAACAATGCCAATAGTGAACTAAGAGGTAAGTCAGTTGTTATGTGCACTCTTAGGGTGGTCTAGGTTCCTGTGATACATGAACAACATTATAGTTTATTAAATCAAACTCAGGTGAAAGTGTTGTACAGATGCACATCCCAAAGTCGTGTATTTGGAGTTCCTCTTATATGTGATAATAAAAGAAAAAGGAGGGAAAGTGAAATAAAACAATTGCCTAGGATTACACAATTTGGGAAAATGGGGAAGCTGTGATTAAGCCCAGGTTTTCTGGTTTCACATTGTGCAATTCAGCCACTAGATGTGTATGCTTCGCTTCCCCTATACCTACCTTACCGCTTCCAAGCACCTGATCGCCACCCTGCTGGCATCCATGCTGCCCTAGGTCACATCACAGACCAAACCTTGTGGCCCTTGGTAAAGTGTTTGCGAGTGCCCATGGTCCAGTAGAAGGAAGCCAGTGTGCATTTTTTAGTCTGAGGTGACAGAAAAGCAGAAATAATTCTGCAACCTCCACTTCTCAGTGCATTGTGCTGTGTGGGCTAGTAGTTGCTGTGGTCTGTAATATGGCTCAGCAAGTTAAACTGTTGTCATGGGCACCTGATGTAACCTTCAGGTCTCAAGTTAAACGTCAGATCACAACGCCTTTCTGATTCAGGCTAACACCTGACGATTACAGCGCTTGGAAGCGGTGATCAGTTGTTCGAAGAGCTATATTTTATTATCATGTACCTAAAATGATCGCAACCTTTGACTTGATCCTTTTAACGCTATCAGCAGTGAGCCAATCATATACCTGTGAGCAGAACCTGATTTTTCGGGTAGATATATTCTTGTCACAAAGCTCCACGCCGATGCCTCTGTCGCTGTACGTGGGCATTGGCGGTTTCGACATCTTGACGGAAACCAAGAGTAAAATGCCAAGAGCATTGTACTAGATGTCCCCATTGTTGCTGGTTTTGGATAATAAACTCTAAAACAGACATCTGCAGTCAAACTCACCTACACGGAATAGCGCCTTGAGGTATATATTGTCCTGTGAACAGTTAATTTTTATGGCGGGTCCAACGTTCTCCACGCCAAATTATAGAGAGAATACCAGGTGATGTTGCTGGTTCTCCACTCATAAAACGAAGCCTGCACGTCATCCGCACCTCCGGATGAACGGTATTCTAAGAATGGTAAAGTTTCCGCTGTGCTCTGCCAGTGTGAGTGTTTAAGGGTGCGTTGCACGTGCAGCGACTGGCAAACAGTCACTGTGACAGTCTTGAACCCCAGGAGGGCGGTAACACACACACGTGCATGCACCCAAAAGGAGCTAATAATTTAATGCTGGTTCAGGGGCTGAGGTTGGACCCAAAACCAAAGAAAACTCAAACAAAAAAGAAAAGTTAGGTGGAAAATCGTCAACAAAAACGCAAGATGTCAATGTAAAGCCAACGCGAGCACTACGCTGGCAGCAGAGTTCCCAGCGGCTGAACGGGCAGAGCACAAGGCGCTAGGCGTGCCCTTCGATGATGGTGTGCTTGGAGCACTACGTCTGAAGTGTTGTTCGTGCAGGTGGTGGCTTAACGGAGGTGATTGACAGGCCAAAATTCAAAACACTGTTGAAAAAAATGTGGACCTGTCGTTGAAGTCATCTGGTAAGCAGGTATATCACTATTTGTTTGAAAAGAAGTGGTTTTCAAAGGCTTGTCTTACTTTTCAGGCATTCCTGCCTCCTATGTTTCTGCACGTGAGAAAAGCTGAGTTGTATGCGTGAGCGCAGCGATCACAAGAGAATCTCTTGGAATTCGAAAACGAAATAGCAAAAAAGACGAGTCCAGATCAGTCCCGTGATGCCCTTCCAGAATGTGTCTTTTAAGGCGAACAGTTTCAAGAGAGAAAAGAGCATTGCTCCGTGAAACGACCTGAAAGCCTAAAACGATGTTGATTGCCTACAAAATAAAAAAGGCAGATCAGGATGACTAGGAAGAACCGCGGACGTATTCGGATGGCCATCGCAAGCAAACAATGAGTGAAATCGCCTGGGCGTGACCCAAGCATGCAAAGGTGGGAGAATCAGACCCAATGCACCAATAAACACCCCGTATTTCTAAATGGCACAACAATGAACAAATGGCAATTCATGGGCATGCCAAAAGCCGATAGAGGAGATAACAACAGGTCTTGCAGACAGCGCATGTGCGCTGCCTAGGCTTGACCTAAAAAGGAGGGACAAAGAGGAAGGATTAACCACCAGCAAGCAAGCATCTTTGAAGGACAATCGAAGGGACGAATAGAAAGGCAATGGGCAGGCTGTAAGCCCACAGAGTGGATACCGCATGTCTTGAAGAGACAGGGCATGTGCTGCCTCAGCTCAACCTAAAAAGGCCTGTTGTTTATTTTTTGTCTTTTTTCACTTCTCTGTCTCTAATCTGTCTAGACTGCGAGTGAGACAAGAGCCACTGAAAATAGTGAGTTTGTCAGCCAGGTAGGAAGGGTGCTGTTGTGA
The DNA here is from genome assembly GCA_963921515.1 of Calotriton arnoldi. NCBI lineage: Eukaryota > Metazoa > Chordata > Amphibia > Caudata > Salamandridae > Calotriton > Calotriton arnoldi. The sequence continues at coordinate 6,093,902 of CAWUFW010000025.1, read as the reverse complement.
TGGCATTTAAGATGATTCAGCTGGTTTTGAAAATGGCAAAGGCTGGCATTGGCAGCCAGTAGATGCAAGTGCACATGGGATTGAACATCAGTTCTGAAATTGCTTTCTTGGAGGAATGGCTTCACTTTCTTACATAGAGAGAGCTGACACCAGAACAAGTTGTTGCTTGTTGTTCTTGGTGAATAGGTGCAGGCAGTGTTTGAAGAGTTGGATGTCTGCAACAGAGGAGGCTTTCAAATATAGTGTGTCATTGGGGTTTTGGTGAATTTTAATGTTGTTGTCCATGAGCAAGGCCCATGGAACTCCATTTAGAGGCTTGAGATGATGGGGGACAATATGGAATCCTTAGGAACTACACAATTAATGGGGATCTTGGTGCCTATAGCAACAAACCAGCATCGGTTAGATAGGTAGGTGGAGAACCAGTGGACATTTCCAGTGAATCCCATTCAAACTTTTAGGGTGTGGATGAGGGTGGGGTGGTTGACAGTGTCAAAAACAATGGAGAGGTCCAATAATATCAGGAGTCAGGACTCATCTTTATCTGTAGTCATGAAGGCACTATCTATGATTTGTAAAGTAGCTGCCTCTATGCTGCAGCATGATCTGAAGCCAAAATTATATGTTAGGTATATGGTTGGTGTTGATGTGACCTTGAAGTTGTGCATAGACTCCTTTTTCAATAATCTTGTCAATGAAGGACAGATGAGTGATGGCCCTGTAGTTGGAGACGGTGTCATTGCATAATGGGGGTATCATCAGAATTGGAGGGATCTGGCCTGTCTTGAGAGTTTCAAGGAAGATGCCTTGAGTGAGTGTGGTGTTGATGATGGTGAGTTGGGTTGAGAGAGCTTCTCCAGAAAGAGCTTTGATGAAGGATGAGTGTAAGACATTATCTTCATAGACAGTGGCTTTTATGGAGTTGAGGATATCAGCAAGATCTTTGAGAGACCAGAGTTTGTGCCATTGTGGGTTATAGCATGGAGGAGTGGGTATAAGAGGAGAAGCAGGTTTGCTGTTGTTGATGTGCTGTTGTATCTTCTTTACTTGTTCATTGAAGAAGTGGTTGGTGGCATTGCACTTGTCTGTGGAGTGTGTGATAGGTGTGTCAGGCAGAGCTTGGTCATTCTCAAGAGTGGTCTGCTTCCATTGTCAGTTTCATTGATTGTGTTGATAATATATTAATTTTCTTTGGCTGATGTGATGAGTTGTCTGTCTGTTGGATGGAAGGATTTCAGTAGTGTGAGGCCATCAGGGGTTTGCCTTTCCTCTATTTTCTTTCCTTTCTGTAGATAGAGCATGTTTTATAAATTGGTTGTGATCAATGATGGCACTAGCAAGGTCTTTGGAGTACCTGTGTACTGAAGGGTTCAGCTTTTACTTTCATGTTTTAATTGAAGCATGGGAATTAACATGGTTTTCCAGATTTGCACTGAAGTAATGTAGAAGGGCATTGAAGTCAAACCAGGAGGTGGCAGGGTGAGTTGATTTCAATCTTTAGGTGTTCCATCGAGAAGTATCTGAAGAGTAAGTTTGTTGTTCCTATTTGGGTTGACCTCAATGTGTTGATTGAACAATGAGAATGATGATGGGGATGCAAGGTGGTCAGTCCAGTCTAGGCGTATGGAAGGCTTGCATTGGATCATCAGTAATGGTGAAAAGATAAGGTCCAGACTATGGCCTTTGGAGTAAGTTGACTGGATCACATACTGTACTACTTAAGTGTGTTGATGTGGTTCACAGGGGTGTCTCTTGTTTATTTCATGCTTGAGTTGTCTGGGAGTTGAAGTTGCTGATGATAGTGGTGTGGACTTGTTGCATTTATGAGCTGAGGGATTCTGAGAATTCATCTATGAAGTTTTTGTTCTATCCAGCATATCTGTAGATGAAATGGAAGCTGGTGGACTTTATTACAGAGAGTGGCAAGTGGCATATGACACACTCCAGGGAGTTGAGTGTTGCTTGCTTGCCTATGATGTAGGACAAGGAGGATAATGGATAATGGTGAGGCCTATTCTCTTTTTATGAGCACGGTCCACACGCTCAATTCTGTAGCCGATGGCAAGGACACCTAGGATATTCAAGGATGTGGGGAGCGCCATGCTTCTGGGATGAACAGTGCATAAAGGGCATAATATATGATGAAATGTGCAATGTGTGGTGCATGGAGTACTACAGAGCATGCACTGAGAATTAGATGGAGCTTGTGTGCAGTCTGGTGGTTGGTAGGATGTGTCTGAGTTTTGGTCTATGTCTTGTGAGATGCTATGTGAGTGCATGGTCAAAGTCTTGATGTTACTGTGGGATGGGTTGTGTGGGTGCTTAATTTGGCTCATGATTACAGTGTGGATGGGTAGAGTGGGGTGCTTGGTGAGGCATATGACTATATCTTACCTTGCCGGTTGTTTTGGAGCAGAGGTTCTTGCCCTAAGCTCTACCTGGCTCTATCAGGCCAATCAAGAGAAGCCCTTAGCTGTGTTTGCCATTTTCCTAAGATACCCAGACTGTAGGACATCCTGGGAAGTTCATTGAAGTAGGTAGATGACAGGATGCAAAATTACTTCTTGTACAGGTGGGTGTTGGGAAGTTGCTTCTTTCCCATTCAGAGGGGGCCTGGCTTGGCAGTTCGACCAGGTATGTTCTTACTGCATCAGGACTAAGGGCCTGATTTAGAGTTTGGTGGATTGGTTACTCTGACGCATGTGACGAGTAGCCTGTCCACCAAGTGCATTACATGCTATGACAGTTGTAAAATGGCGGACGGTATATCCGCCACCGTGTGATGGAGTAATCCAATTGCCAAACTTTAAATCAAGCCCTAAGTTTGATTTGCATGAGGGTGGTTCTTTTCTAGAGGGACATAGTAGGAAAAAACAATGGCATGCTGACCAGAGTAATTACCAGGGGCTGATACTAATTCAGGCATTTCATCTATCACCTTTTTGATCTGCTCAGTTTGACGCCCTAAGTGCAACAGGTATGTCCAGATGTGGATCTCAAGCTAACTGTGCCTTGAAAATCATGTTGCACCTCACTGACGAGTCCCAGCAGCCCATAACAGTTCTGAGGTTTCCCCTTTCCAGTTTAGAGGTGACCTGGTCCAGCAGTTTAGGCTGGACTGTTCCTTATGGTTCTAACTGCTGATGATCTTTACTTGATTAACACTGCCTATTTATAACACATCATGGTCACTTCAAATAATTCGATTCATGGTATTTTTGTTCTAGTGGCCATTTTCATGGAAGTCTCCTGAATTTCTTCTTAAAACTGAAGTGATATCACTTTCTGCAGAGATTGACATGGGGAATGAAGTTCGCTTGCCTGAATTCTTCTTTTAAAAAACATTTTGGTGGGAAACCTGTGATGTCACTTCCAGTAGAGATGGGTACTGGGCTGGGAAATACAGTAGTGTCACTTCCTGTGGAGATGAATAGTAAGAAATGCAGTTATGTCAATTCCTGTGGAGATGGATAACCTGAAGAAAAAACAGAACATTTCTGACAGACCTTGTTCTATGAAAGGTCAATATGGCTATGTCCTGACATGACTGGCCTTTGCCTGCTGTGTGACTGGTCCTATCCCAACCTACCCCTGCCATGTTTGGATCTCAGAGGCAACAGGCCACCTTGAGTTTTGCGGCCGCATCCCAGTCCATTATTATTTTACAAACCATGGCAACTTAATTCGGACCTAGCCATATGCAAATCAGTCTTGACCCTGCTCCAACAGGACAGTCCAGCCCAAACTGCCTGCAAGATCCTCCGTTAATAGGAACACGAGCAACCCAAGACCAGTTTCACCCTGATTGGGGCTTTTCAGTCGGGTGGAGCTTGTTTCCACCGGGACAGTGAGCAAGGATCCCCATCTGGGTATACCCATAGTGTATATTGGGATATTAATTGTGTAGGATGTGAGCCATGCACAAGTAATAGGTCCACAGTTTCCCCTTACTGGGAACCAAGCACCCCATTGTGGTGTGTGACTCTCTCAGCGAAGCAGAGCAGTCCAACGCATTCTCAACGGAGATGGTGTGGACTAGTAATCACCGTTTGCTGGCACACAATAATAACACTCAATAAATGATTGTCCAGTCTGTGCTTTTCTTTTAGTAAAAGGAAAAGTACATTTATTACATTAGCAATACTAAATACTACAAATTTAGAAATATATTCATCAGACAGATTGAAACTACCTTACATGACATTATGAAATCACATTTGACCACTAAAGGGTTGTGATCCCCCCTCCACCTATTCCAGATAGCATATCACAATATCGGGGTATCATTTTAAATAAAACAGTAGGTCTATTGACGTTGTCAAAGGTTCACCATATAAAAAGACAAATGCACCACATGTTAAAACCACTATCATTTCATGTATAATTACAGTAATCAATCATAACCATGAGTAAATGCAATAATTATGGCCAATAAAGCATTTCAACATTGCCCATCGGAATAAATGGTCAATAAAGCATTGAAAATAAACATAACATGAATTCTCTACTGATGATGGTTAATAAACCAGAAACACGTGTCTAGAGATCAGTACTATCTGCGCCAACCTCGGCGAAACACTCGAAAATAACTGAGCGAGCTACAAGAACTGCATTTACCAGAATGCCAGGGGCGAACCTTGCCTGAGAGGTCAGCGGTGTGCTCCCACATCCTGTTGTCTATTTAAAGTACTCCCGTGAGTCATTGAGCAGACGAGCTCGTGGATGAAGCACCTGCGCGCCAGTGAGAGGTACCGGACCTGATATAATGTTTGGCAGCCTACTCAGCAAACCCCAAAATATAAGACTGTATTCTCTACTGATGATGGTTAATAAACCAGAAACATGTGTCTAGAGATCAGCACTATCTGCACCAACCTTGGCGAAACACTCGAAAATAACGGAGCGAGCTACAAGAACTGCATTTACCAGAATGCCAGGGGCGAACCTTGCCTGAGAGGTCAGCGGTGTGCTCCCACATCCTGTTGTCTATTTAAAGTACTCCCGTGAGTCATTGAGCTGATGAGCTCGTGGATGAAGCACCTGCGCGCCAGTGAGAGGTACCGGACCTGATATAATGTTTGGCAGCCTACTCAGCAAACCCCAAAATATAAGACTGTATTCTCTACTGATGATGGTTACTAAACTAGAAACACGTGTCTAGAGATCAGCACTATCTGCGCCAACCTTGGCGAAACACTCGAAAATAACGGAGCGAGCTACAAGAACTGCATTTACCAGAATGCCAGGGGCAAACCTTGCCTGAGAGGTCAGCGGTGTGCTCCCACATCCTGTTGTCTATTTAAAGTACTCCTGTGAGTCATTGATCTGACGAGCTCGTGGATGAAGCACCTGCGCGCCAGTGAGAGGTACCGGACCTGATATAATGTTTGGCAGCCTACTCAGCAAACCCCAAAATATAAGACTGCATTCTCTACTGATGATGGTTAATAAACCAGAAACATGTGTCTAGAGATCAGCACTATCTGCGCCAACCTTGGCGAAACACTCGAAAATAACGGAGCGAGCTACAAGAACTGCATTTACCAGAATGCCAGGGGCGAACCTTCCCTGAGAGGTCAGCGGTGTGCTCCCACATCCTGTTGTCTATTTAAAGTACTCCCGTGAGTCATTGAGCTGACGAGCTCGTGGATGAAGCACCTGCGCGCCAGTGAGAGGTACCGGACCTGATATAATGTTTGGCAGCCTACTCAGCAAACCCCAAAATATAAGACTGTATTCTCTACTGATGATGGTTAATAAACCAGAAACACGTGTCTAGAGATCAGCACTATCTGCGCCAACCTTGGCGAAACACTCGAAAATAACGGAGCGAGCTACAAGAACTGCATTTACCAGAATGCCAGGGGCGAACCTTGCCTGAGAGGTCAGTGGTGTGCTCCCACATCCTGTTGTCTAAACATAACATGTGTCTGTGTCTTTTTTATATCCATTTAGGCCACATAAAATGCTGCCACAGACCTAGGCCTTAGCGAACCACTGCACTTGATGTATCTGTATGTTTTTATACACATTCAGGCGACATAAAATCAGCCACTGAACAAGCCCTTAAGCGACACGACACTCACAGCTGAAGAGCAAAATCTTCAGCTCTGGGAATGCTTATAAACTCATGAAAATCCTAGGAGGGTCATAATTTCTTAGACCACACAATCATAGGGTCAATTGCTAATATCCTTGGGGGAGGAGGGAGCTCCAGCAACTCTTGCAGCCCCCTACAACACTTTCCAAACTCGTTGTTGATGCCACTGCCCTACTGCGGGCACCACAGGAAGCAGAAAATATGTAAATTAGACCAGCAAGGCATTATGAGGCACGCCTTCCGTACAGAGCAGTGATCATTGAATGAGTGGCACTCCCGCTGTTCAGGAGAACCAAAATTCATTTTGTTTCATGGGGTGCCCAGTCTCACTGGGCACCCAGCCTTGTCTCCTAGCTCGGTGCAGCTTCCCACCCATCTAGCACTCCATATTGCTAGCGCAGAAGCGTGCTTCTCCCCTACCCACTCCATGTGGGCACTGTGCTTCGTGTGCAGTGGTGGCCCTGCTGCACCTAGACACCAGCACAGGGAGCAGGAACAAGGCCACTGCTATTGCGGGCCCAGAGATGGGAAACTGGGCCTCTTTTCTCTTTGATGGGGTGGCACGATGGTGGTCCCTCAGTCTCCATTGCATCGGCCTCCAGGAAGATAGGAGCCTCAGGGGAGGTGACCAAAGGTGTGGGGAAGGGGCCCCACTCACACCCCCCCTCCACCGGTAAAGTTAGGGAAACCGTCTTGTGATGACCCACGCTGGGGGTAATTTTTCACCGGTGTATCAGAGCCCCACCCACTTTGATCCTCGGTGGGGGCCAAAGGTCACAAACCTTAAAAAGCCTATAACTCGGGCCCCATTTGGCCGATTTGGACTATCCTGGGCTAATTATTCTCCTCATGGTGAGCTCTAGCCACTGGGGACAGTTCCAGTAGGCCTCCTGGCCTCCAATGTGGTTCCTTTACTGGGAGCTGGTTTCTCTAGCTCCCTGTACCAGTTTTTTTCCTGGTCTTTGTTCTCTGGTGCTCCTCACTTCGTTCTTAGGCTCAGAAGCCCAGATCTTTCCCCCAACTGGTCCTCAGGGGCTGTAAGGGAGCCAACCTCACTGGCCCTAGAAGAGACCCACAGGTCCTGGAGTCAAATGGGGCACAGTACCTATTCCCTTAGGGAATCAGGGGGTTTGTCCTTCCAGTTGTCCATAGCTGTTGCCGTTGTTGCAATCCCAGTAAAAAGCACTGCAAAATGCACTTTCTCTCATTTATGTAAGAGTTTTTAAATGGGGGTGGAAGGTAGTAGAAGCCAGGTACCCCAGGCCAAACCTAGATTGCCACATCACCTCTCTACCCCTTTCCAATCCTCCTACACAGCATGCTGGGACAGAGGGAGGTGCTGCCACACAGAAGTCACTGGTCACATCTCCTCTGGAAGCCTCAGCTCTGTCCCTCACTGACATCACTACCAGGGTCTTTCCTACCAAAACCTCAATGAGAAGCTCCCTCCTGTGTTGCCTCCAGTTGACTGTGCTTCCTCCTTTGTTTAGGGGGTCTGGGCTACCCCAGGCCTGGTACAGTGTAACAGCTAATTAACAGATGCAGATTTTCATCCTCACTCCTTCTCCCTTAGGAACTAGGGGAAGCACTATTAATTACGACTCATGTGGGTAGTCCTTTGTTCCCTCTGCTGAGAAGCAATGTAAATTACTTGGCCCAGCAGGCTGACAAATGGGCTCCGGTCCTGGGCTAAGCCAGAGAAATGTGAGAATTCTGGATAATCTATAAGATGTACATATGTCTGATTGTGATTTGCATAAACCATCTTGGCCCACATGTTTCACCCCATTTTGATATCTTGATGGAGTTTTTAGGCCAAAGCAAAGTGAAACTGCTCTCTAAGGCAGATTTTCCCCTATGTATATTATAAAGTGTCTCTGCAGACAAATCAGTGAACAATGCTGACTTTGCCTATGAATGCCAAATAATATAATAAGGCCTACCTCAGGTCAATATCTAACCCTGCAGAGTCCCCTCTGCACCCAGCAACCTGGGTGCCATTTGGGCTGCGCACAACAGTATTCTCACTTGCACAACCCTCACATGTGTAACCAGCTAAGTGCCTCTTACCCTAGAAGCATCGCAGAAGCCTTATCTTAAAAGCCGGACATTGACGGTAAGCACATGCAGTGCATTTACCATGTGATTACCGTGGGTGATACACAAATAGTGAGACTCACCCACTCTAAAAAGTCCGAAAACAGATGAACAAAATAGGCAAAAAAATCCAGGAGTACTAAATGGGCAGAACCCTTTTTGCAAAATAAAGATTATAAGGGCATTACATTCAACACAACAAAGGTGATGGGAGGAATACTTGCAATAGGTCTAACCACTGAAAATCGCTCGGGTAGCATTGCACCCCATTGTTCTTTTACCCACCATGCCACCTCAGTTTGGACCCAACCATATGCAAATCAGTCTTGACCCTGCTCCAGTAGTAACAGTCCAGCCCAAACTGCCTGGCCTGGTCCTCCCTGAACCAGAACACAAGAAACCCAAGACTGTTTTCACCCTGATTACGGCGCTTCTTTAGCTTGGTTCTAGTGGCACACTGAGCAAGGGATCCACCGGTGCTGCACACCAGTACTGGCAAATTTCAGGGCTTTTTCGGTGCTGAACAATAACTGACCTTTAACTGTGTCTTTTTCAATATATATTGACACCGACGAAGGCCGAAACGCGTCTGTCAGCTTATTTGCACTATGGGTTACTCATAAAATAAAATATTATGAAATTAACTGGCATGGAGTGCTCGACGTCTTCTTTGGATCTATTTGCACTTTGCGCCAATCTGCTCTTACGGGTCGAGGCACCCGCTGTGAAGTGAGCGCGGCATCAGCGGAAACAACAAAGAAATATATATATATATATCTAAATACATACAAAGATAAAGGCGTAGTGCCGAAACGCGTCTGTCAGTGCAGGAGGCTTGCACATTAAACGCGCTTTGTTAACAATTTCCGTGAGTGCTCTCGTTTATGGCTGACTTGATTGACTTGCCATTGTGGATTTGTGTATAGCGGTTCACCACCGATGGAGTTAGCACCCGGGACGCGTGGTGCGGCGGCGGTGACTCTTCGTTTTTGATATATATATATATGACTCCACTTCCTCGAACCCATTCTGGTCAGCATAGAAAAAGGAGAGCACTCACGGGATTTTGTTCAAAGTGCTGTTTTTAATGTGCTGAAACCCCCCCGCACTGACAGACGCGTTTCGGCACTCTGCCTTTATCGATGTCAGTGTATACATTTGAAAAACACCATTTTAAAGTGCATTAGTGCATGACGTGAAAAACAACTATTGACATCAAAGACAGCCTAATAACATTGATGCATAATGTAGAATTCATGGCGGCCATTTTTGAACATGTTCCTGACGATTGAACATTATCCTTAATAACCAATACTCCTCTAAAGAACATGTCAATTCCATCCATTTGTAATGAGGAAAGTTTGATATATATGCACATGATTAGTTATTAATTAATGCCTTGCAAACTCATGTCATAATATTGGAATATATTTCATCATTAAGTTCTCAAAAACGATGTTTTTGGCTTAAAGGAGTACAGAAAGGTTCCCACAATTGAGCCCTGAATGGGCGAACCTCCTAAACGGAAATAGAAAAGGAAAGAAGAATATAAGGATCATTCCTATATGCAAAACCACAATTATGTTGATATCTAAAACAACTATACATTTGAAATGCGAAAGGGAAAGGAACAACTGTTGAATTCATTCTAGATGAGCCCATAGTTCCTCATCATTGTTCAAGCCTAGAGGAGCTTTGGTCTGTAGATCCATAATATATTTGGATTCAAGTGCCCGCAACGATCTCGTTCTATCCCCATCTCTTTCATTTTTGGGGACCTGATCGATACAAAAGAACTTTAGTAGGTCACGGTTATGTGGCATCTTTTTTTGAAATAGTGCGCATATGTTCGAGTATGCGCTTTTTTGCCGGATGAATAGTGCTACCCACATATCTTTTTGGGCATGGACACTCCAAATTGTACACAGTGAATTCCGAGTTACAATTGAGAAGTCGGTTGATGTTTTTCGTTCTTTTTGTACCACTTTCTGAGAGATTGTAATTTGTTACCTTATGGCTATATTTGCACGCTTTACACTTTAAGCAGGGAAAGAAACCCTTCACATTCTCTGTGTTGTATGTAGTGGGATGAAAATGACTGTGCACCAAATGATCTCCAATAGATTTACAGCGCTTATAAGTTATCAGCTGGTACATAGGAATTACTTTGTTTAGAATATTGTCAGTTTGGAGAATGTGCCAGTTTTTCTTAAATATATGAACTACTTCAGAAGACTTCATATTGTAGTGGGTAATCATTCTTGCCGGAGTGGAATTGGACCCCGTTTCAGTGTTAGAAATCTTTGGTACCAGGAGTTGGAGTCTATCTACCTTGTCTGCTTTGGAGTTGGCTTCATGGAGGACATTAGAGTAATACCCTCTAGCTCTGAATCTATTGAAGGCATCCCCTTTAGCTCTATCAAATTCTACCTGCGTTGTGCAGTTTCTCTTAATCCGAAGGAGTTCCCCGTAAGGGATATTATTAACCATGCTCCTCGGATGAAAGCTCCTAGCATGTAAGACAGCATTTCCCGCTGTAGGTTTTCGATACAGACGGGTAAGAATTCTTGACTCCTCAATATAAACTTCTAGATCTAAATAGTAGACCCTGGTGTTACTGATACTACCACTGAATTTTAAATTGAGACTATTGCAGTTGAGGAAGGCTACATACTCTTCAGCCGAAGAGCGACTGCCCTTCCACATGATGAACAGGTCATCAATGTAGCGTGCCCATAATGTAATGTTGTCTATCCATCTCTCGGGTACGTCTTTCCAGGCCACGTGCTTCTCCCACCAGCCTACGAAAAGATTCACATAGCTGGGGGCGAAGCACGTGCCCATCGCTGTTCCGCGCTGTTGCTTGTATAATTGACCCGAGAAGATGAAGATGTTATTTTCAAGGCAAAATGTCAGCATTGTCAGTAACATATCATTATGTTTTGTAAATTTCAAGGATCGTTTATTTAAAAACCATTTCACAGCCTCAATACAGTCTCTGTGGTTGATACAGGTGTATAGACTAGTGATGTCTAATGTGATGAGTAGCATATCGTCTTCCCAGACAATGCCCTCAATAAGTCTCAGAAAATCGCCTGTGTCTTTAATATAAGAACTAAGATTTCTAACCTAGGGTGCCATAAAAAGAATCTATGTAAATGGAGCAGTTCTCCAGCAGACTATTGATGGAAACAACGATGGGTCTCCCTGGTGGTGTATTGGCATTCTTATGAATTTTGGGGAGGTGATAAAAAGTAGGGATTACAGGATATTCACAGAATAAAAAATGTAATTCTTCTGTATCAATCATTCCCGCCTCCCTCCAAGACAATAAATATTGATGAAACGTCTTGATGCAATCAGCATAGACCCTTCTGTTTGTTGGCAAATAACAGAACACAAGAAACCCAAGACTGTTTTCACCCTGATTACGGTGCTTCTTTAGCTTGGTTCTAGTGGCACACTGAGCAAGGGATCCACCGGTGCTGCACACCAGTACTGGCAAATTTCAGGGCTTTTTCGGTGCTGAACAATAACTGACCTTTAACTGTGTCTTTTTCAATATATATTGACACCGACGAAGGCCAGGAGGCCGAAACGCGTCTGTCAGCTTATTTGCACTATGGGTTACTCGTAAAATAAAATATTATGAAATTAACTGGCCTGGAGTGCTCGACGTCTTCTTTGGATCTATTTGCACTTTGCGCCAATCTGCTCTTACGGGTCGAGGCACCCGCTGTGAAGTGAGCGTCGGCATCAGTGGAAACAACAAAGAAATATATATATATATCTAAATAGATAAAGGAGTAGTGCCGAAACGCGTCTGTCAGTGCAGGAGGCTTGCACATTAAACGCACTTTGTTAACAATTTCCGTGAGTGCTCTCGTTTATGGCTGACTTGATTGACTTGCCATTGTGGATTTGTGTATAGCGGTTCACCACCGCTGGAGTTAGCACCCAGGATGCGTGGTGCGGCGGCTGTGACTCTTCGTTTTTGAAATATATATTCAACCTACTGACAGTTGCCAGTAGGTAGTTACAGTTAAAACCTAGTTTCAATAGGGAAAGCGTTTTTTGACTTGGTTATAACTTTGGTGCCGTTTGACAAATCTTCACGAACTTTTCCCCAAAAAGTGTCCTCTTGACTCTAGTTGTGCATGGAAAGTTTCGCATTGATCCCTCAAGCAGGGGCTGAGAAAAAGGGGGGGGTCAAAAAAGTGGGTTTCCCATGTTAATTCCCATTGAGATTTTAGACACGACTACAGCCTGAACCGCTGAACGAAACTACACCAAATTTGGCAGAAAGCTAGTTCTTGGTCCAGAAAGAGCCCTTTTTAGGTCTTGCATAGGGCAGCGCATGCGCTGCCTCTCCGAGGCATTAAGTAATCAGTATGTTGGGTGAAACTCAAGGTAATTTCTACTGCTGCTTGCCATTGGTTTAACTCTGGCATTGCTCTTCTTATCGGGCTTTTCATTGGCTGCTGTTCCGATACTCACTTCCGTTTATTCCGGAAGCAGCACCGCCTAACTACAGTTTTCATCCGCTTTTGTGTGTTCATCTGTAGTTGGTGAGCACTATATTTTTTTAGGGTCTCCTCGTCTTCCTCTTCCGGCTTCACCATGGACTCGCCCGCGACCCCCACGGAAGCCGGTAGGGAGCAGCTCGCCATGCCTGCTTCACTGGCAGTTACACACATTCCGGGCGCTGCGCTTCTTTCACCATAGTCCACTTTCCAACGCAAAAGCAGCTTTTTCTTTAAACATAGGGCGTGACCGTCGCTGCTTAGACTGCCCGCGTTCCGTGATCTCCAGAAAACAAACTCCGCGAGTACACTCAGAGCTATTAAGAGTCCGTCCTGAAAGGGAAATATTTCGGATGGATTCGTGTCTTTAACTGACAGGGAGGCATGCTAAAGTGTCGCATAATTTGGGCGTCTCCTGTCGCATAATTCCAATGGCCCTGCATATACTAACCCCAAATACCTACAACAACGCTACAATGTATACAGCAAAGTAACAAATATCTTTTGTTTAATAACGGGACACGATTTGTAATGGAGAGCGTTGATCCGCTGTATTTGTTATCAAACTACGGATTAAGGCCCAATACAGGTAAGTAAACATTTAAATAAATAAAACGAATTTCGTTGTGAGCGCTGCATTGCCAAATGCGATGCAGTGCGCGCAACGAAATTCGTTTTATTCATTTAAATGTTTACTTACCTGTATTGGGCCTTAATCCGTAGTTTACTACCCCCCACCCTGCCCCTCCCCCGCCCCACGTCACCGCCCGACCGGCACTCCTACCACCGACCGTGCCTGATAGCACTCCAGAAACTTAAAATGAGGCTTGTGCTTAAAGGGCCCGAGGCTGCTTCTATCTCTCTGGGTTTAAAGGGCGCAGATAATTCCATACAAACAACATGTTCAATCGATTGTGGAAGACAAGGGGGCAATCGGTTTGGAGAATTCATCATATTTTACGCAAGAGGCAGCTCCTAAAAATTCAGTTCTCTTGCTAGACTGAAGATAGACTGCTTTCGGTTCAGAAGTATGACCATACCTGCATTAATGAGTTTTTTTTGTCTCTTAATTGGCCCATGTGAGGAAGTTCTTTGATTCTGACTCAGATGAGACATTTTCTTGTAAATTTGCTTAGTTTGTGCACTGCTGCCGTGCAGGCAGGATACCTACGTCAGCTGAACACTTGCTGCTGACGCCTATTTGCATCTTACAGTTCGCAGGTTCGAAAACCAGCAGTTGACTTTGCCTTTCATCCTGCAGGGGTCGATAAAATACCTAGAAGTGCGTTCTAGAATCTTCTGTAATTCCAATGCTGTTAAACAAAAACGATGCTGTCGGGCACTGTAGGTACTACAGGTCTCATTCATTTCTATGCTTAAAACCAGGCTAAAATTGTCTTTGCCCTGTGTATTTTATTTAAATTAGGGAGATGGGGAATCGTATGTTGAATGTTAGAAATTAGGTTCATGCTCTCTCCAGCTAATCAGAGGTTATGTAACATCTGTCTTCTATTTCTTCGGTCAATTAATAAGGGTACATTAATAATCCTCCTACTCCTTCTGAATAAAAAAAATCCTGATTTTTAAAAAAATACACAGGCACATATTATATTCATATTTCTTTACTTACTAAAGGTTAGCAGCAACGAAAACAAGCATACCCTGCAGCCACGGTAAGGGGCACAGCAATGTTATAGTATTTATTTATATTTATAGCAGTTTTATGTAGCGTGAACGTGCCCAAAGCATTTACAATGCAATATGGCATTGTAAATGACAATGCCTTTTATGTATGTGTTAAGAAAACCTACAAAGTGTGTGTTTACGCGCACCACTTGCAGGTTTTCAAAAACATAAATAAAGGCAGTGTCATTTACAATGTCAATAGCACAAACTCTCGCAAATGCGAGACCTATTGCATTGCAAATGCTGTTGTTATTTGCTGTGAATCTCTTCAGTAGTTTTTGAGATATTAAAGAAAAAACTAATTTGTATTTCACGAGGCGCGAAAACTCCGCAAATCCCCCGATCTCGTGCAGAGATCTGATTGGCTGCCAACACTTGAACCAGGAAGCGTTGGGAGCCATCTTGATACTCGGACTCAGCTGAGTCTAAAAAAAAAAGTAAAGAAAAAGTGAAGGGGCAGGGAATAACCTGACTGCCTAGGCCTGGTGCTAGGGTCCCCCAGGGACCCCGCCGGGCCCAAAAAGCATTTTTGTTTTTAATTTTCACTGCGAAAATCATGATAGATTTGCGAATTAGCAGCAAAACTTAAAAAAAACAAGCAATGTCTCCCACGCGTTTTTAAACATGGGCCCCCGGGTGTGCCAGGTCCCGAGTGCTTATTTATTTTTTAAATAAGGGGAGGTGTCGCAGGAGGCCCATTTCCCCATTGTCAATCTTGGCCATGGGAACCCCCACCTCCCTGGGGCAGGCCGATTAAAAAAATAAGGAGAAGAGGGCTGCAAGGCTCTTATAACCCCGGGGGGCCACCACATCCCTGGGGCTTTAATAAAACAAAAGGAGGGGGCTGCATGGAACCCCCTTCATTGCCCATATATATATGTCTATATGTATGTGTGTGCATATATATATGTCTATAAGTATGTGTGTGCATATATATATATATATATATATATATATATACACACACACACACACACACACACACATATATATATATATATATATATATATATATATATACGTATATAGTTTTGACCCTGGTGCCACTGCACCTGCTCCACCATTTAAATAAAGCCCTTTTTAACTGCAGTTGTGACTGCCTGTGTAGTACTAAGATCTATCCGATAATGCCTACAAAGTGCAAAGAAAGGTACTGATGCTTGAATATGAAACGCCACAAACGTTTCTAAGGCTAAAGCATCCGCTTTACACAACAAAGTAATAAAAAAGCAAGCATTCCCGCATACTGTTAGAAGCTGTCTGCCTTTTCCCTGGGAAGAGATCTCATCTTATAATTTAACAGTCCCTGAAGTCTCCACAGTGTATGGGGCTTAAACAGTGTGAACAGCTTCAGTAGAAGATAAGTATCATAAATGTGTGCAGCCAGGGGAAGATAAGTATCTGTAAACAGTAAATGCTGTGCAACCTTAATGTAAGAAAAAAAGTTCCACCCACTAAAGCGGATTGGGATGAGCACCTTGGCCTTGGGAACTGATTAGAGAAGCCCCTTTTAAGATATATTAAAAACAATAGATTTCACAAGCACAGTGCAAACGCAGTGCAGGCGAAACCTAAAAGTTGCTTTTTTTGCCAATGAAACAGGCTCACAAACTGCCAAATAAGCACTGGCAAAGTCATTAGATCTCGCCTATTTTAGCAATGTTGTACACCAGAATGGCTGCTGTTCAGCATGGTTAAAAGTTGGTGGGGTAAAGGAAAGTGGTATAGAGTGGAGTATCGTAAACTGGAGTTGAGTGGAGTGTTATGGAGTGGCTTGGATGGCATGGACTGGCATGGAGTGGCGTACAGTAGAGTTGAGTGGCGTGGACAGGAATGAAGTGGAGTGTCATGGAGTAGCCTACATTGTTGTGGAGTTTCGTGAAGGGAGTAGAGTTTCGTAGAGTGGAAGGGCATAGAGTTGAGTGTCGTAGAGTGGAGTACAGTGTCGGAGTTCAGTAGAGTGCCGTAGAGTGGAGTGGCATAGAGTGTTATGAAGTGGTGTAGAGCAAAGTGGAGTAGCGTAGAGGGTCTTGTGTAGAGTTGAGTAAAGTGTTGTAAAGTAGAGCAGTGTAGAGCGGAGTAGATTGCCATAAATTGGAGTGACGTGGAATGGCGTTGAGTACTGGGTCATAGAAAAGAGTGGAGTAAAGTGGCACGGAGTGGCGTACAGTAGAGTTGAGTGGCATGGAGAGGAATGAAGTGGAGTGTCATGGAGTAGTGTACACTGTTGTGGAGGGCCGTGAAGGGAGTAGAGTTTTGTGGAGTGGAAGGGCATAGAGTTAAGTGGCGAAGAGTAGAGTACAGCATCAGAGCTCAGTAGAGTGTCGCAGAGTGGAGTGGCATAAAGTGTCATGGAGTGGTGGAGAGCAAAGTGGAGTAGCGTAGAGTGGAGTAAAGTGTTGTAAAGTAGAGCAGTGTAGAGCAGAGTAGATTGCCGCACAGTGGAGTGGCGTGACATGGCATGGAATACTGTGTCATAGAATACAGTGGAGTAAAGTGGCATGGAGTGGCATAGAGATAGTTGCGTACAGTGGAGTAGTATCAAAGAATAGCATAGAGTGGAGTAGAGTGCTGTAAAATGGAATGGCATAGAGTGGAGTAGTGTGTCAGTGGAGCACAGTTTAATGGAGTAGAGCATCATCTAGTGGAGCATCATGGAGTGGAGTGTGGTAGAGTGAAGTGTAGTAGAGTGGCCTAGAGTGAAGTGGCATAAAGTACAGTGGTGCAAAGTAAATTGCCGTAGAGTGCAGTGCCGTAGAGTGCATTGGTATAGAGTGCAGTGATGTAGAGTAGCAGAGAGTGCAGTGGCATAGAGTGGAGTGGCGCAAAGTGGATTACAGGGCATAGAGTGCAGCAGCGGCTCCTCAGCTATGGTGGAGGAGCGTCGCCCCACCAAAGTCGGCAGGAAAGGAAAAATAAAACAACACTCGTTTTTATATCTCCTTTCCTGCCGTCTTGGGCCTGGGGGAGTGACAACACTGAGGGTAGTGGTGTGTGCACTCCCTTCACTGCACATGACGGTTTGGCCAGCCGTCTCAGGCTGGCCTAACCATCATGCGCAGTGAACCTCTCTCCAACCCCAGCTGCATTGCTGGCGTTGGAGAGAGCAGGCACATACTCCCAGTCTGTCCTGTAGTGCTAGTCAAGAGCATTCAGGCCAATCCTAAAGCTGCTCTCTTGCGAGAGCAGCTTCAGGATTGGCCGCAGGGCAGGCTGGGAGCCTGTGCCTGGAGAAGAGGAAAGAGCAGAGGAGAGTGACGAGGGACACGGCCGGCTGAAGGTAACTTTTTTTTTAGACATAGAGTGCACTGGTATACAGTACAGTGTTGTGGAGTTGATTAGAGTGGCTTAAAGTGGTTTGGCGTAGACTACAGTGGCGTAGAGTGGAGCGATGCAGAGCAGAGTGGCATAGTGTTCAATGGCGCAGAGAGCAGTGTTGCAGAGTAGAATAGAACTGACATAGAGCAAAGTGGTATCTAGTGAAGTGGTGCAGAGTGGAACGATGCAGGGTAGAGTGCAGTGGCATAGAGTGAATTGATGCAGAGTAGAGTGGCGTAGAGTGCATTAGCATACAGCAGAGTGTTGGAGTGGCATAGAGTTCAGTGATGTAGAGTTCAGTGGCATAGAGTGGCATAGAGAGCAGTGACGTAGAGTGGTGCAGAGTAGAGTGGTGTACAGTAACCCCGGGCGGAGATGGCGTAGTGCCACTACGCAGAGTTCCACGGAGTTGGGAAAAAACTCATTGGAACTCCACTCCGTTCCGCTCCGCTCCGGCCTCCACCCCCCCTAATAAAAAATATTAAAACACCAATAAAAAAATAAAAAAGGCACTTACCTGTACTGTGGCGTCTCCATGCGCAGTTCTCGCAAGACGTACGTCGGACGTAGGGGTTTGTGGGAGAGAGACCACGGCGAGGAGGAGGAGGGCAGCCCGGAGACGCCACAGCACAGGTAAGTGCCTTTTTTCTTTTTAAATTTGTGTTTTAATATTTTTTATTAGGTGGGGTAGAGGCGAGGAGCCTTTTTTTGTCGGGGGGGTGGGCTGGCTAACTCCGCTCCGCTGTGGAGTCGGAGTTTTGCCTACACTCCGCGTTCTCAGTGGAGCGTGGAGTAGGCAAAACTCTGCACACTCCGCTGGCGGAGCGGAGTTCTCTGCCCGCCCTTACTGTACAGTAGAGTGGTGCATAGAACAATGGCATAGAGTGCAGTGGTGCAGAGTAGAACAGAGTGGCAAAGAGTGCCGTGAAGCAGAGGACAATGGTGACAAGTGATGTCGCATGCAGGGGCATCGAGTAGAATGGTCTAAAGTATAGCAGTGTAAAGTGCAGTGCTGCAAAGTAGTTGGGGTAGGTACAGTGGGTCTAGGGTGCACTGGTTTTGACAAAAGTGGTGTAGAGTGAATTGGCATAGACTGCAGTGGTTTAGAGTAGAGTGGCGTATCGTGGAGTGCTGTTGCATAAAGTGACGCAGCGTAGAGTGAAGTGGCACAGAGTGGAGTGGTGCAGAGTCGAGTAGAGTGGTGTAGCGTGCAGTTGAATAGAGTGCATTGGCGTAGAGTAGATTGTTTCAGAGTAGAGTGAAGTGGAGTGGTGGAGGGTAGAGTATAGTGGTGCAGGGTAGAGTATAGTGGGCAGGGTAGAGTGCAGTGGCATAGAGTAGTGGCACATAGCACAGTGGCATAGAGTAGAGTGGTGCGGCATTGATTGCAGTGGCGTCGTGCAGAGTGCAGTAAAGTGGCGTGAAGTGGAGTAGAGTGGCATAAAGTGTAGTGGAATAGAGTGTAGTGGCATAGAGTAGATTGTTTCAGAGTGGGGTGGTGCAGGGTAGAGTGGGGTGGTATAGAGTAGTGGTAGTGCATTGGCGTAGAGTGCAGTGATACAGAGTAGAGTAAAATAGAGTGGAGTGGTGCAGAATGGAGTGGCATAGACTGGAGTGGTGTAGAGTGCAGTGGTGAAGAGTGCAGTAGTGCATAGCAGAGCAGGGTAGAGTGTTTTGGCATTGAGTAGAGTTGTGCAGAGTAGAGTGGAGAGTCATAGAATGAAGTGGCGTAGAGTGCAATGTCAGAGTGCAGTGGTGCACAGCACATTAGAGTGGCATAGAGTGCATTGCCGTAGAGTGCAGTAGAGTGGCATAAAGTAGAGTGGTGCAGAGTAGAGTTGCCCAGAATAGGGTGCCTTAGAGTAGAGTGGTATAGAGTTCAGTAGCAGAGAGTGCAGTGGTGCAGAGCAGAGTGGCGTTGAGTGCAGTGATGTAGAGTAGAGTGGTGTAGAGTGCAGTGGCATACAGTGGTGCAGAGTAAAGTGACATAGATTGCATTGCTGTAGAGTATAGTGGCGTACAGTGTAGTGGTGCAGAGTAGATTGGCGCAGAGTGCAGTGGCATACAGTGCAGTGGCGTACAGTGCAGTGGCATATAGTGGAGAGGTGTGGTGTGGTGTAGAGTGGAGTGGCATAAACTGAAGTGGCATAGAGTAGATTGTTTCAGAGTAGAGTGAAGTGGCATATAATGCAGTGGTATAGAGTAGAGTGTTGTAGAGTGCAGTGATGCAGAGGAGATTAGAGTAGCTTAAAGTGGATTGGTGTAGAGTGCAGAGGCGAAGAGTGGAGTGATGCAGAGTTCAGTGGCGTAGAGTTCACTGGCATAGAGTGGCACAAAGTAAAGTGGTCCAGAGTGCTGTGCTGCAGAGTATACTGTTGTACAGTGCAGTAGTGCATAGTAGAGTGGCATGGAGTGCATTGCCGTAGAGTGCAGTGGCACAGAGTAGAGTGGCGCAGAGTGCAGTGGCTCAGAGTAGAGTGGCATAGAGAGCAGTGGCATAGAGTATAGTGGCTTAGAGTAGAATAGAGTGGCGTAGAGTGCAGTGAAACAGAATAGAATAGTGTGGCATAGAGTTCAGTGACAGATTACAATGGCGTAGTGTGCAGTGGTGTAGAGAATAGTGGGCAGAGTGCAGGTGTGCATAGTAGATTGGTGTAGAGTGGATTAGCATAGAGTGTACTGGCATACAGGGGAGTGGTACAGAGTAGAGTGCATTGGCATAGAGTGAAGTGGTATAGAGGGCAGTGTTGCAGAGTAGGGTGGCATAGAGTGGAGTGGCACAGAGTGGTGTAGAGTGCAGCGGTGCATACTAGAGTAGTGTGGGGTAGAGTGCATTGTCATAGAGTAGAGTGTAGTGGTGTAGAGTACAGAGGCATTGAGTGGAGTGGTGCAGAGAAAAGCACAGTGATGCAGAGTGGAGTGGCGTAGGGTGGAGTGGCCCCTTCCCTAAATATAAATATCAGCCCCAGAGGATGGGGTCCCTGGGGCCTCTAAGAGGCTAGAAAGGAAAACTGCACATCCCCTTCTCTAAATATGAATGTCAACCCAGGGATCCCTGGGGCCTGTATGAGGTTCAGTGGGAGGGTTGCACGCCTACCTCTCCTAATATGAATGACAGGCCTGAGATTGGGTCCCTGGGACCTCTATGAGACTTGATGAGGGGAACTGCATGCCCCTTTTCCCAAAAAGAAATCATTGCACCAACACCCAGGGCCCTGGCCCACCCCTGGGAGCTTATTCATAAAAGGGCGCGAGCCATGCTTTTTTTTTTTTTAAAGGGAACCTGGATCCGCGGATCAAAAAAAAGATACATTTTTGGTCCCAGGGCGGGTTCCTTTGGGACACCCACCAGGCCTAAGATGGAAAAGGTATGCCTGCCCTACAGCCTTTATTTATTTTTTATCATTACACAGAACAGGGGACTGAGTTCCCGAGTCCTAAAATGCCTGCCACCACATCTTTGTTAATGTGGTGGCAGCCAATCGGATCTTATCTTTTGACCTCTTGAATCCGAGAATCCTCCACGGTGTGATATATTTGTACATTTTAAACCTTAATTTCTCAAAAACGACTGAACGCATTTACACCAAATTTCAAAAAGCACGCTTTCTAGACTTGGATCTAGCTTTCACCCAAATTTGGTGTAAATCCATTCAGCTGTTTTTGCGGCATCACTGCTCAATTTTCCTATGAAAAATTGCATGGGTAAAATGCTTTTTGGGATACCCCCGTTTTCTTTGCCCCCACTTGACGGATCACCCTGAAACTTTCCAGTAAAGAGCTGAGGTGGATGAACTTTTTGTTTGGAAAGTTTCATGAAGATTTGTCAAAGATGCAAAAGTTATTCGAAAACTAAAACATGCTTTTCCTATGAAAACATGGTCCCAACTACAACTACACTGTGGCGGGTTCGAGAAAAAAGGGATGTGGGGGTCCCAAAATGCATTTTCCCATTCATACATTTTTCCATAGGAAAATTAAACACACCTGCAGCCAAAACGGATGAAAAGAATTACACCAAATTTGGCAGAAAGCTAGATCTTGGTGGAGAAAGTGTGCTTTTTAGGTTGAGCCTAGAGTAGCGCGCAAGCGCTGCTTCTGGCGAAGCATTATGTAGGGGGTTTTCAAAGCTGACCAGACGCTCGTGCGTCATGGCCTTTTTCGGGCGGTTACCCGCGCTGCCGACATCTGTTTCCCATTATCGTGCCCAGACGCGGGCGCGATAATGGAAACACATGCCGCGAAAGGCCATGACGCACGAGCGTGTGGTCAGCTGAGCAGGCTGCCGCGCCGCCGCCCCCGCTCCTCCATTGTTACCCGCGCGGCCGACATCTGTTTCCCATTATCGTGCCCAGACGCAGGCGCGATAATTGGAAACACATGCCGGGAAAAGGCCATGATGCACGAGCGGGTGGTCAGCTGAGCAGGCTGCCGCGCTCACTCGCCCCCGCTCCTCCATTGTTGTCCTTGTTTCTCCTGAATCTGAATAGACACGGCAACGATGACTGAAAGACCGCGAAAATGCCCTATACCAGCATGCCAACGTTTGCAAAGAGGAATGGGAGATGCTGAAAAAATCGGGAGAATGTCGAGACACAGCGCAAAAAAATCAGATTTGTCTCAGAAAGTCTGGAGACTCCTTCCCTAACCATGTGCGTTGCGTGGAGAATATACACGGAAACACACATTACAAAAGAAGTTTGGGGAGATGCTTTTGGCTGCAGCTGAGTTCCACTTTCTGCCCTGCAGTCCGTTGTCGCTGTCAATCACGCTCAGGATGGAGGTCACCACAGTTACTGTTCCGAGTCAATCTAAGCAGTGACAGTAGCCGCGTGCCAGGTTCTTGATGTGCGTCAGCGCTGGGACGCAGGAAGTATCCCTTCTCTTTGGGGTATCTCCATCCTCTCACCCTCGTCTGAGCACAGCACCCCGGGCCGCAAGTCTGCGTCAACTCCGCACCAACCCGGGCAGCGAGAGACTGGAAAGCTCTGCACAGTTTGTGCCCAGGTAGGAGCATGTCACGGCATGATTCTGCAGAGATATAACGATCTCTTTGCTCCCTCACCATTTCCAATATACCCTTTGCCCGGCGCTCTCGTGGCCCGCCTCTACACCACCCAACCCTGCCCCACTCCTTCTGCACCCCATCTAGTGCTTGTGAATGTGGCGGGAGTGCACTACCTGCTCCACGCAGGCTCACCTGAGAACCCCCACCCCCCCTGCTCAGCAGACACACCGAGAGCGAGGAACTACAAACCCACTTTCAGTTTTACTTTGATATATTTTCTGTTTAGTTAATTCACAGTAGACTATTCCATTTTGTGTTTACAAATTCGAGGCCATGCCATTTTGGAAGTCTCATAGCTGCCAAGGTTTCAAAATGCTATGTGTGACCTTTTTATAAATTCGGTGAAATTATGAGTGACATTTCAACGACTATGAGTGGCACTCGTGAGCAAAATCAAGCAATGAAGAGCAGTTTACGTAGACAGAATAAATGCTACAAATAACCAAGTGTTAACTGTATACAATCCCGGTGTGGAGCGCATTTCCATACAATAATCTCTCCCTGTGTGTTATCTTGTACTGTGCACAACATGAAAATAGCCTTGCATTTAGAGTTTGTGTCTCTGCCTCATGCTTGCACTCAGCAATGCTACAAAGTGTGCTGTGTATGAGGCTGTTTGCGTGTCTGCACTCAGCACAGGGCACGAATAGTGAAGTGAAGGTCGTAGTGTGTGTTTCTGGCTATCCTAGGTAAATGATAAGGCACATAGTGTAAATGTCTGGGCCTCCCTGCTCCTCCCTGGCAACCAATCAAGTAGCATCAGTCTACCAGGGCTTCTTTGTCACACGTGCACTGGGGCCGAGTCTCCCAGATTTGTAAGAGGCCCCATCTCGTCTGCTGCGTAATAAATGAATAAGTCAACAACACTCAGCTGACTCTGGTCACCAGAGCCACCGCAGACTGGCATTGGGCACCCTTAGGAGAGGGAGGCTGAGGCACGCTACACTTAGTTAGTTCTAAACAAGTTAAATAAAAAGAGAGGTGTGTTGTCATTGCGCGTTATAATTTAGAGTAATAAAAGCCGCACTTTCTGTGCAGATACGTGATGTGGCTTTGCAGACACAAGTCAGTGAATAAGCTGGTTTTGTTTGCTACTCACCGCTCCCTCCTAGTCGTTAATCATCCGTAATTCATGCGCTTAAATAATAGGCACTGCTGGCAGGCAGAAGCTCCAAATTATGGCAAGCACATTTGGAACTTTAAATTAACGCGCTATTTCAACGAATTATTTCATGAATTCAGGACTTGCCTTAGGCACACGCTTACTTTACACTGTCATAATTTTTTTAATTGGGTCATTCAGTTGTACATAATATCTTCTTGGTTATATACAAGGTAACAAAAATACTTATAATACTTTTTTATTATAACTTTTCAACATGCTGCACAGCAGCCACAATGCTCTATAAAATAGCTTAAAAACATTGGCAACGCCGAGAGCACTGGCTGTACACTTATAAGGACCCAAAGGCGAGACCTATTGGCTATGCCAATGCTTGTTGTGATTTGTCATAAAACCATTCAGACGTTTTTGAGAAATCAAGGCTCAAAAACTTTGTAAATTTCACACTGCAAAGGTTCAGCAGAGCCACCAGATCTCTAGATAAGATGTTATTGGCTGCCTCCACAAGATGGTGACAGGAGTCATCTTATGACTCAGAAGCTCATTCCCCTGTCATAGGAAAAAGTTAAAAAAACATATTGGGGGCAGGGAAGAGATACCCTACCCCCTAGGCCTGATGGGGGATCCCAGAGGGACTCCTTCATGGGCCAAAAACAACTATTTTTTTGTATCAGCGCAGCGGAAAGATGGAGGATCCGCAAATCAGCTAAAAAAATGGCAGTCTCCCCTTTTTACAAATCCCCCCCAAGGGTGGACCAGGGACAGGGGATCTCTGTAATTTTATTTAAAGGGGAGGGAGCGTGCTGAACCCCTCCCTGGGCCACTAGGAGGCCCCGGCAACCCCATCCCATGGGGCTGTTGATGTTATTAGGGGTGGGTGAGCACAGCCTATATCGGTCCCTGGGGCCTAATCTAAGCAGTGTCCCCCATCCCCCGGGACACTGTTATTTTGTTCCTGGGAGAGTGCAGGCATACCTTGCCCGCACTCTCCCAGGCAGAAAACAGAACTTTGCTCCTGCCCAGCGGGAGCAGTGAAACTTACTGCTCCCGGCGGGGCGTAGCAAACTTAGTGAGCTGGCTCCCATCAGCACTACTGTGAGTGCTGGCTGGTGAGCCGGCAAGGGCCACAAGGGACTTCGGGCTCCTCCTGCAGCCCCCAACAAAGCCAGGATTGTGGGTGCATCGGAGGGGCACCCGGGCACCCATGTTTAATAAAAAAGATGGGTGCTGGTGGGGAACCAGTTGCAGGCTCCACCCACAGCCCCCAATAATTTAGGTGATTAGGGTGCCCTGGGTGGGCACCGGGGAACCCACTTTGAAAAATAAAAAAAAAGGAAAAAAGGAACAATAAATGACCAGCAGCAGCCGATCATTATTTATTATTCACTGCTCTGTTGAAGAAGTGCACCATAATGTCCTAGGGTATTTTTCAAGAATGTTTTTTATTCCTTGGTGGTGCCCCTAGAAAGGGCAGGAGCACCACCAACCTTTTATTTAATGTTGTGGGGGGACTGCAGGAAGTGCAACAGCATCCCAGCAATATTTTTTTTTTAAACATGGTAAGTCTCCTGGATCAGTTGATCCATGGCCCCAGTAAAGGGCATATACCTTTTCAAAGTCAGTTTTGGGACAGACCTCACGTAAAGCCCTGAGCAGTAGATGTAAAGAAGCTGCGCAGCCTGAGAAGATGCACACTTTGACCATCTTACAAGAGGTGGGCAGCACTAATGATGAAGGGAAAAGGAGTAGGCTGGGATAGAAGGTATTATGACAGTGTCAGCAGAGTTAAGGGAGCTTTAGTATTACGATGTTTGGGAGAGGGTATTGCTGAAAGTTTTGGGAAAGGCGTCTCTTTTCTTTTGGCTCAAATAACTTTGCATTCATTTGGAACCCAAACAAACCCATCAGCTGCTTTTCAACTGGGAGCTTCAGTCTTGTCGATGCTGCAGCATGAAGGCAACGACATATGTCCTGTATACCTTTTTTGTGCCTGAGTAACTGGTCATGGTGAAGGCCTTTGAAGTTGAGGACTGGGACTGGTCAGAGTAAGTGACTGTCTGTTTTTTGGCCTTTTCAGTACATTTCAACTGAACGGGTGTGGGTCACTCATCTCAGTGTGTTGTTACTCGCAGCTGTCAGATGCTTCTCCATTTCCTAGTCCTTTACGTTTTCACACTGTTGCTTCACCTTTGTTTTAGAGGAAAACAAAGAGGCTTTTTTGTTTGAATATCTTCAGGCAAGTAGATAAAATGCAATCCTTGACAAACAAGTTGTGCTAGATTTCATTCCCACCCTTAGACTTAATTAAAGTGGATTATAATCTGTTTTTGCAGAGTTCATTCATGAATGCCAAATTTAGGTTTGGATTTGTTGAACCACACGTGCCAGTTAGAAGGTCATACTTGTGACTAACCTTCAAAAGGAGTATTTAATAATTGAATTTTGGCATGATTGCAGAAGTGCAGAGATGCACAATGAACCTCATTCCTCAATATGCATATTAAATATAAATTAGAGTTATACTTAAACTGTTCCTTGAGGCTATTTTTTAATCATTTGAGAGTTGCACCTTTGGGCTGGTTTTATACTGAAACTGGTCTATGTTGGGCTGGGTTTGGGCTTATACTTGGACAGCTTTGGAATTGGAGCTGGTCTCATAATATGGTGTTAAGTAGTGGCCTGGAGCAAGTGAGCACTGCCGGGGCTCACAAGCAAGGATATGAATGGAGTCCAGAGTGAGAGGATACTGTTGGAATGAAGTTCTTCAAGAGCCTCAAAGGAAGGTGCATTGCAGGAGATTGGTAGAGGCTCTCCTGGAGCAAGTATACATAGGGTGCTAATGAATTCTGGAGGGAGAATGCATGGAATGTTTGAGAAGTGCACCACACAGAAGCAAGGGAGAGCTCCTAAACCTTGGAGGGTGTAAACCTGCAGGAGTATTGTAGGAGGCTGGCTTAGTATGTGGTGCACACTTATTTAAGTGAAGCACCCTGCACTAATCCAGACAGCCGTTATGTTGATTTTGGTGGTCTTAGACAACCATGGAAGGCTCTCTAAGTGGTAGCTGTGGAGAGCAGCCTTCAGGCTTAGTCCAGGAGTGTAAAGCAGCTTGTTTTTACAAGTACTAATCAAATAGTGTAGGTCAAGTGAAAAATAACCACACAGTGTAGTTATAATAATAAGTATTTATTATAAACACTCACCAACACATTGGTATATCTCCTACCCGGAGATATAATCACAATACACACAATACTTCAATAGTAGAACAGGTAAGTAGCACAAATACACAGTGGTCTCCAGGGGGAGACCAAACCATATACTAATAAAGTAAAATGCAAACTGCGACCAAAGTCGAGACTTGACCCAGAAAACGTAGAAGAGATGGGGACCCAAGGAACCACCCATGGTAAGTACCCAGGAACCCCACGGAGGCCGTGTGCAGAGTGGAAACACAGCCGCGTATTCAATGCAAGTCAACGGGGAAGTCAAGGTTGCAGTTTTGCAGAAGAAGGTCCCTGAAGAAACCCCATGGAAGATGGAAGGTTGGAGAGCCACCCCACCCGTGGATATCCCAGGAACCAGGATACCTACACCAGGGATGTCGGGTGCATAGGTGTGAAATGACGTCGGAAACCACAGTAGACCACAATGGAGGACTTCAGTAAAGATGCCACTGGCAAAGAAGGTGAAAGAGTACGGTGGAAACAAAGGGTGGATTCTTGAATAGGAGTACCTGCAAGCAGAGGGGACAGAGTTTATGCCATTCGGGAGTGACCAGGAGGCACGGAAGACCAATGACCACCGATGACGGAAGATGCAGGAGGGTTGACAGTGACCTTGTCGCTGCAGCTGTGAGGACCAGGCAATGCTGTGGAAGACCGGAAGCCATTCACAAGCTGTCCCATGTCAGAAGTTGAGAACCAGGAGGTCGGTGTCCGGTGGGAGTACCAACAAGCCTTGGCAGCAGCAACAGACGGGAAAGACAAAGAAGGTGCAGTGTCGGGACCAGCAAGGTCAAAGGGACTCACCAAGCACAGGAGAGTCAGAGCAGGCCCCGAGCAAGCAGGGGAGCACACTAGAGCCAAAGAAGACCCTCAAGAGGACCCACAGGCCGAAGGCACAGGAGTTGCAAGAGGACCTCGAGCAGCTCACCAATGATGCAGGCCCACAGTGCAGAGTATGTGGTGAGGGCAAAGATCTTGGTAGCAAGAGATGCTGGAGGCTGGAGTTTCTTGGAGCCCGAAGATCTCTGGAGAAGAGAGTCAACAAGTCTTGGCAACGGCAAGTCAACGCGGTGCACAGGAGTTCTGTTCCAGTGGTTCTGACGAGGGATACTGGCCTCAAACTCGGTGAGAAGATAGTGGAGGCCTCAAGGGAGATGCAGATCTACCACCTGTGTTGCTGGGCCTTGCGAAGTCTGGAGGATGTCAGGAGCAGCAGACCGGTCAGCTTAGTTGCAGTGCCTGCAGATGCAGGGGAGTGACTCTTCACTCCCCTTCCTTTGGGTGTCTTTGATGCCTCTCAAACTAAACTCATTAATCCTATCCTCAACAAAATCTTTAATTAATTTCTAGTTTAGTACCTAGAAACAAGTGGTGTGATCCCTCAGCGCAAAAAACCTTCTGCTTATCCTCCTAAAATGGTTCATTTTAGACCTATTTCCCTGCTGCCAGCCACTTCCAAATGCTTGAGAAACTAGTAAAAAAAACGACGGATTTAACCCAAATCTGAATCTGGGGAGAATGTTTGACAATGTTCAACATTCCATCCATTATCTTTTTAAGTTGCATGAGAAACTAGTTTACCATCAGCTGAAAAAGTATTTGAAACAGCACAAGTTGCTGCCTCTCTCTCAATTTGGCTTTCACCCTGGGGATAGCATGGAAACAACTTTGCTTAAGGTTTCCGAATAAATCAAGACATGCCTAGATCAGGGCCAGATGGCTGCCTTAATCTTCTTTTATTTATTTTCAGCATTCAACACCAATTCACATCAAATACTGTTGTTCATATGGCATAATTAGGGGTGGGTGGGTCTGCCTTGCAATGGATTCAATCTTTCCTTTCTGATAACGGCAGTCAGTTGTCCTTGAGCCATTCAACTTCTCTTCAACATCGCTCAGATATGGGGATTCTCAGGGCTTCTCCTTAAGCCACATGCTGTTTCACGTGTATATGCCACCTATGGATCCCTTTACTGAAGCATTTAGCATTCAGGTGATCTACTATGCTGACCACGGGTGGGTGGTGGACTCCGCTCCGCCAGTGGAGTTTGCAGAGTTTTTCCAACTCTGCGCTCATCTGGGAGAACGGGGTTAGGCAAAAAAACTCTGATTATGCCGCGTGGGGGAGTTTGCTCTCGCTGTCCACCAGATCATGTTATATGGGTAAGACACAGTGCTTAGCAGATTATGGTGAATTAAAAGGAGTGTGATGAATAGACGCGGGACTTAGGTTTGAGATATGGTGGCAGCATTGGTTAAGTCTATAGGTCCCTTCCATTTGTGATTTTTGATTGGCTCAACCACTAAATAAAGCAAACAAGGGGTTATGTAATAAACAAGACTGACACAGTGATTAGCAAGAACACCTCAAGCTTGAACAAGATTGATATTGACCCAATAAACACAAATTAGACAACAAACCCACTGTCGATTATAACGCTTGCACATGAAACATGCCTGACCTGTCCCAATAATACAACTAGAGTCATGGCCCAGTCATGGAGAGAAGGCAAGGCATCAGATGCTCCCTACCTGACAGGACTTGTGTAATGTGCCTGGAACTCCCCCACCTCTCTTCATAGCACTTCTCAATGCCAGGGGGCTCAGAGAGCCCGCTGGGGCACAACATTTTGCTGACACACAGCGTCTCGCGAGTAACGCAACCCCATTGTACGGATCCAAGTATGGCTGGGCAGTCACTTCTTGGACATCGGTTTTGGTTTTTCCGGGCCATACTTTGGGAGATGTTACTTTCTTCATGGACCAATTGCAGATTGTTTGGGGAAATTCAGCTGCGCAGAGTGTTGCGGCAGACTTTTTGAGGAGGACATCATTGTGGTAAGAGTGAGGTTGTGTGAATAACGCTGTCCGAGGACACTTGTAGTGCTGCTGCTGAGGCACCGTCGCTTCCATTCAGGCGCACCCTTTGATCTGCGTGCTTGGGTCGCGGGCCCTGCTAGCTGTGATGGAAGAGATGGTGGAGGTGACCGAGGTGCTCGCAGAGCAGGAAGCTCACAAGGGCTTTAGGGGCGCCGCTGCCATGATAGGATTACATGAGACTCGCAACCACAGCCTTGGGTCAGATACAGGACGCTGTGGGACAGTTAGGGGAATTGGAGGATAGGGCTGAGTGGAACTCTGCAGAATTCCACTGAGTTTTTGTGCAACTCCGCAGAATTCCACATAGTGCAACTCTGCAAACTCTGCCAACCCCTGATGCCGACGGCACACAAATTATCCTGTCACTTGGAATAAACACAAGAGTTTGGCAGCTTTCCATTAAAATATGCCTTATGTTGGTTGTGGAGTGAAAGGGAATTTTGTGAGGTGTTACTCCTAAAATGGAGACACTCCCATTTGGCAAAGCTAATGCTTGGTGGTCTAACAACTGGTGGCCAGCAGAGGTGGGCCCTGTTTCCACCTCTACCTCGGTAGCAAGGGTAAAGTATGACAACAAGCTCTTTTCTGCTCTCATATTTTATTGGTGGTCGGTATGTGTTTTTATTTTGATCCGCACTTTGAAGAAAATCTTAGAATTCACCCCGACAGAAACTCAAAAACCATGTACATATGTCTATTACTTCCAGACTAGATTATGAGAATGCTTGTATATGGATTTGCCCAGCCGCATGCTTGACCGCCTGCAAGTCATTCAAGATGGTGCAGCAAGGTTAATCCTTGGGCTCCCCAGATAACAATCAGTCAAATCACATCTTAAAGAACTTCACTGGCTCCCTTATTATCTTCAAAGCCTTGGTCATTGCTTTCCGCTCTTTTCATTAAAGTGCCCCTAATTATCTGTGCCTGGTTGACCTTTAGGATTAGAGTATGCCTTAGCCCTGGGAACCTAGAGGATTCATCTTAAGACAAGGGGAGGCAGTTCTTTTACCTACCTGGCTTCCAAAGCTTGGAATGAGATTCCTCTCTCACTTCGCCAAATGCCAAGGCACTCCCAAATCGGGGAAGCTGCGCCTATAGCGATCGCGCCGGACCAGCCCATGGGGTTGGGGGTGGTGGCGTGTGATGCTGACGCAACCAGCCAGTATTGGGGTCTGGGATTGGGCCTCAGGCACGCGGCAACCTGGAAGCGGTTTAAGCGCTTTGAGGTCGTGTCAGTTCCAGTTTGCGCCAGACACCACCTGTGAAATGGGCTGTGGAGTGGTGAAGCTGTCTCTTTTCTGCTCGCCGCGCTGCCGACAAAACGCTACTGGTCCCCCGTCTGGGGTACCAGAGCAACATTTCTTTGTGTTCGTTCGTCTTTCCTTCTCTCTTGTTTCTCCCGTTGCAGGAATAGAAGAGGAAGCACTTCACAGTCTCAGCACGCCCGTTGTGCTCTGCATCGTCACGAAGCCCAGCTGATTCATTGGGCCATAACGCTGGGAGCTGCATGTGCTTGACTTTGTTAATCGCCTGACCCATGGTGCATGTGCACATGGTGGCAGCTCCAGCTGGGAGACCTAGGTGTGGGGGCATGGAATTTGTGGGTTTGTAATTTTTTTAGTAGGCAGTTTTGGGACGTGCATTGTGATTGTGGCTGGAGGGTCAGGCTTAGTTTTTGGCACTGCTGGTTGTTTTTGAAGAGGTTGTTTTTCCCTGTTCTGCATTGTGTGGTGGTAGGTGTGTTTTTTGCTTTTGCTACAGAAGCAGCCTAGGTTTAGTAGCTGGGGAGTGTTAGGGTTTTTTCCTTTCTTACCCAGACGCATTGTAGAGGGCACTGTTGGTTCTTGCAATGTTTTTGTAGGGCACTGTTGGGTCTTCTGTGGGTGCAGGGATGGAGAGTAGGGCTCAGAAGGGCGTGAAGCGCATGCACATGGAAGAGCTTCTAGAAGCTATGATGCATAGGATGGATGCCATGGATCAGACCCTGGAGGCATTAAGGAACAGCCCTCCTGCAGAGGGGCAGGGGGCATCAGGGGAGTCAGTGAAAAGGCCCAGGCAAGCGGGAGTGGCCCTAACGCAGCATTCCCCCTATTCCCAAGAAAGGTACTGGGGCAGTCTAGTAGGAATGGGGTAGAGAGGTCCCTCGAGGCGCATCCCGGGGAGGAGGTAGCTGGCCCCCTGGGCAGAGTGAGGGGGTGCCGGTGGAGGTAGCTATGAGGGGCTTGCCCTCGGGCTTTGTGCCCTGGGCCGGGAGATGGCGCAAGGAAGTGTGTCAGCCGGGATGGATCCAGAGGCTGGATGGGATTGTGCAGAGTGGCAATAGTTGTTTGGCTTTGGGGGTGACTCCGGCTGGTGCCCCCAGCCAGCCAGATTTAGTGACCAATCTGGCCAGTGTTCTGCCATGGATTTTGAAGTTCAGGATTTTATCTGCCCCCAATTGGGGGGTTCTCTTGCCACAGAGGGCAAAGATCTTGAAAAGGCCAGGAGATTGGTTGCACACCTTGAGGGTTCAGGAGTGCAAGAGGTGCAAGCCGGCTCTAGTGCTTTGGCAGGAGGACAGGGCACTGCACCAGTGGTCTTAGTGGCGAACCAGGTCACCGGGATTACTCAGACAGTGAGCCAGGGGCCATCAGTGGCTAGCAAGACCCTTCTGGAAGGTGCCCAGGGCTGTGCAGCAGTGATGTGGATGGCTCCAAAGGCCCAGGACCCTCCAAATGCAGGTACAACAACTCTGTTGTCAAGTTTAGATTTAGGGGAAGTACGATAGGGGCATGATCAACTAGGCAGGCATATCACAGCCGAGGTGAAAGAAAAGATTTGGAGAGGGGCTTGTGTTGACATATTTTACTTACTCCCTAATAAACCTGATAGGGAAGAAGCAAAGCGTTGCAAGGAGTGTGCTCATTCCAGGAACTGTGGCCACTGTCCGTACAAGAAGAGGGTGAAGGAAATGTTCGTGAACTGGATAAAAGAGTTCTCTAGTTATCGGGCGATCCTGGCTGAGCGTTTTAATATTCTGGGCATGCAGTTGGCATTTTACCAGAACAGGATTGCATGCGCGCACGTCGAATATGGTGGCGTGGGATGGAAGGAGTATGACAGAAAGTTCCGGAGACTTAAGGCAACTAGCCCCGCTTTGGAATAGGATTAGGTTGATGTTGCCCTATGACTGCGCCAGATGAAGCATCAGCGTCCAGACGCTGCCCCCAGTCAACCCTTAAGCTCAGGTTCCTTTAGCAGCCCAGGGGGTGGAGGGGTACATGTTGGGATTTTAACAAGTGTTCCTGTTCCAGGCCTCTCGGTACGTGCAAGTTCAAGTATGCCTGCTCCTTCTGCGACTCATCCTCCCATCCTGAGTCTAAGTGTTTCAGGAAGGCCAAGGATAAAGGGGGACAAAAACAGTATTAATGACCCACTGTTAGTCAAGGCTCCCTCCCCGGTTAATTGGATGGCAATGGTCCCATGGCTTAATGTGTACAGTAACCCGGTGGCAGCCCAGGGCTTGTTAGAAGGTTTTAGAGAGGGTTTCTGGATACCAGCCCTGGGATGTGTTGGTGTGTCCTACTGCAAGAACCAGCAGTCCTTGAGGTCCAACCGGGAGGTAGCTGCGGTGAAGAATGTCAAGCAGGTGGGCCTGGAGAGAGTGGCCGGCCTGTTTGGTTCAGTACCCCTGCAAGGCTTTGTCTGCTCTCCCTTAAGGGTAGTGCCCAAAAAAGATCCCGAGGAGTTTAGATTAATACATAACCTCTATGCTTCTAGGGGTCAGTTGGTAAATTAAGCTATTGATGGGACATTATGTTCTGTCAAGTATACTTCCTTAATCCAGGCAATTGTGATGGTCCAAGAGTTGGGGCTGGGCACTCTCCTAGCAGTCAGACATGGAGTCAGCATTTTGCCTACTCCCTGTGCACCCACAGGATTTTCACTTGCTAGTTTTCCAGTTTGAGGGAGCATATTATTTTGATAAATGCATGTCTACAGATTGTTCAGTCTCCTGCGCCTATTACAAGAAGTTCCGTTTGTTCTTCGAGTGGGCATTCAGGCGGAGGACAGGCCACCGGTGGGTCTTGCATTATCTGGAGTTTTCTGCCTTTCCCCAGGCCTTGCAGGATTCTTTGGTTACAAAGAAGGTCACGTTACATCAGTTGCAGAAGGTAGTTGGGAAGCTCAATTTCACTTTAATGAATATTCCTATGGGCCGCCCATTCTCGCGATCCATTGCACAGGCAATGTCTGGCCTGAGAGTAAAGCACCACCACACCAGTTTGTCGAGCAAGGTTAGAGAGGACATGCACATTTGGCTGGCATTTCAGTGGGATTTCAATGGCACGGTGGTGTGGCTCAGCCCCGCCAGATCCAGCAAGGAGCTAGGCCTCTTGATGGACACAGTGGGCAGCAAACACTTTTTTTGCCATCCTGGGCCTGACCTGGTGTGTGCAGTGCTGGCCCGCTGCCTGGGTGGAGTCTGGGCTAGTCACCAACATTGGTTTCCTTGAGCTCTTTGCCATCATGGTGGTGTTGTCCATTTGGCCAAACCAGTTCCGCAACCAGTCGGTCATATCGTAGTAAGACAACATGATGGTGGCGGAATGTATTAATTAGCAAGCAGCCAAATTTAAGATGATACTCAGGTTACTGAAGGAGATTGTGCAAAAATGCCTGAATATTAATGCATTGTTTAGGGCCAAGCATGTCCCAGGGTGTGTTGAATAAAGCTGATGATGCTCTATCTAATTTCAGATGCAAGTTTTCAGGTCTTACCACTCAGAAGCAGCAAAAGTCCTGACACCTTTTCCGGACCATCTGTGGCAGCTTGGTGCTCAAGCCTATCAAACTTCGTTGCAGCCAGTTTAGCACCCAGGACGAGGTGTGCCTATGAGGGGGTATTCAGCTCTTACTGTAGTTTATTGGGAACTGGGGGGAGAGGGTAGGGTTTTATTCCTCTTTCGTTCTGTCATTCTAGGGAGCCCTAAGGGATCAGGGGTGCTCTGTAGCTCGCGCACGACATCACATGGCGGTGATTCCTTTTTTCTTTAGAATGCTTGGCCACCCAGATGTAACCCAATCATTTCTAGTGAAGGGCCTTGCAGGGATGGCAGCATTCACAGGGGGCCAAGCCAGATGCTAGTTGCCCCATTGATATTGGCAAGCTTGCAGCAGTCCTAAACGTCCTGGGTAATATCTTTAACTCCGCAGAAGAGCCTCACCTGTTCAGGGTAGCATTTATGCTAGCCTTCTATGGGGCTTTCGGGGTGGGGGAATTGGCGGCCAAGAACAAGAAGGACATGCAAGGAGGGCTGCAGCTGGCCGATTTACAATTTTCGGAGGGTTCCTTGACTATTACACTCCTGCTCTCAAAAACAGACCAGGAGGATGGCAGGGGTGACCACATCATCTTGCATAGGGCACTGGGCAATTCCTGCTGTGGACAACCTCAAATTGTTTTTGGCACATAGGCCTAGTGGGGCGGGGGGGTCCCTCCTAGTACATGCTGATGGGTCCCCCTTGACAAGGTTTCAGTTCTCCAAGGTGCTTGGGTTGGAGCTCAAGGTGGCAGGATTCGACCCCACGGAGTTCAGTTCTCACTCTTTCAGAATTGGGGTGGCCACTGTGGTGACAGCAATGGGACTCTCGGGTCAGGCAGTGCAGAAGATTGGCATATGGTCCTCTGATTGTTACAGGCGTTATGTTAGGTTGCACATGCTGTAGGATTGCTGCTAACCATCGTGTTTTTACTTCTCTTCCAATTTTTTCTGTCCTATGATGAAAGTGAAAAGTATGAAGTGCCAAGTAGATTACCGGATTCCTGTGCAACCCTGGTGCATGCTGAGATGACAGAGTTGACGGAGGTGTGGGTAATAGGCCATTCCTATGTGCAGCAGGTTAAGCATGTTTATTTTGCAGGTAACTTTGAGGACCAAGCCCGCCAGGTGGGCTACCATGTGTCTTTTCACGGGCAAGGAGGACTGCGGTTGACACATTGGAGGAATACACTTGAATCATGGCTACCCAAGGGGTGTACGCCCCCTGGGATCGTGGTAGTGCATCTTGGTGGCAACGATTTGGTGCACCTTGGCAGGAGGGAATTATTTGAATTGTTGATCACAGAAATGGGCTGGTTGGTAAAGAAACTCCCCCAGTCAGTCATCGCGTGGTCCCACATCATCCCGAGGTTCCAATGGAGTGGGGGTGAGTCGGTCAGTGCCCTCAATCAATCTGTCAAGCAGAATAATAAGAAAGATGGGAAGCTGTTTAGATCGCCAAGATTGCAGGCTATACCGCATGGGTGCATCCAAGGAGAACGCATCCTTGCCCAGGATGGGGTTCGTCTCTCTAAACTTGGTAATGAGATATTTCTTGAGAACATCCACACATGATTGATACATCGGCCACTTTGACATGACCATCTTGGGGGGAGGCCGGATAGTAGGTGAACTATGCAGGCCTGTGGCAGGTGAGGTCATAATTGGTGGGGCACTTCGGGTCCATACAAGGCATCCCTTTACTTGGGATAGGTGAGACAGCGGTCTCACAGGCCCTCCAGGGGGTGCTTGCAACTAGTTGGCTAGAGGCTGCAGGGCGCGGGGGCTGTGGGAGTGCTCGCTGACAACAGGCCCTTATGGCCAATCCTTGCAAGGGCGCCAAGCTAGCACAGGCCCTTGGGGGGATAATGAGGGTGTAGGGGGTGCCCGAGGTAGGTAACCTAGCGGTGCAAGCTTACTCCGGGGAGGGATGCAAAGGGGGTGGGCCCCTCCCCTTAGGTGGGCCAGTCATGATCTCACTCATAGGCTCAACACTGTATACGCAGGGGCAAGGCTAGATATGTTTCGGCATTTCTATGTATCAGAGTCTATGTTAGGGTTAGTCATCCCTCAAAAATTCTAAACCATACTGTACGTTGTTTTATGGGGTTTCTGCTGTTTTGTAAAGTGATATTGAGGGCATTTTAATGTGAGATGTTTTCGTTATCTTAATAAGTACGACAGGGGGTTTATGACTCCTAACCCAAAAGTTATAAAAGTGTGGTGTGTGCTGTCTTTAGCAATGGGGGATAATGAAGGTACAGGTGGGAGGATCCGTGGTCATTCATGGGGGGCTGGGTCTTGGCTATACCTGGCCATATGCCAAGGCGCCCCCAAATTGGTGGAGCCGCGCCTATGGCGGTCGCACCGGTCCATCCCGTGGGGTTGGTGTTGGCGGCATGTGAGGTGTGACGCCGTCGCCACCAGCTAGTACTGGGGTCAGGGATTGGGCCTTAGGCATGCGGCAACCCGGAAGCGGTTTAAGTTAAGTCGCGTCCGTTCCAGTTTGCGCCAGGCCCCACCTACAAAAGGGCTGGGGAGTGATGAAGCGGTATCTTTTCCGCTCGCTACTCTGCTGACAGGACGCTACTGGTCCCCTGTCCGGGGTACCAGAGTTACATTTCTTTGTCCCGCCCACCATCCCCATAGACAGCAGATCGCTATGTGGTTTATTTTTTTTCCTCTCTCCTGGTTTCATTATTTTTTTCTCTATCAGCTTTATATGATTTAAGTTTGAGTTTTTGTTAGCTATTTTTCTGCATCGTTTGTATTAACTCTTCTTTTGCAGCTGTTTGGCGTTTTTGTCGTATTTATTGTTGTATCCTAGACCAGCGGGTGAGGTCCATTGGTGGTGCACTTCGGCTCCATAGAAGGCATCGTTTTACTTGGGATAGGTGGGACAGCGTTCTCACGGGGCCCTCCAGGGGGTGCTTGCAGCAAGTCAGCTAGAGCCTGCGGGGGTGTGCGAGTGCACACTGTCAACAGGCGCTTATAGTCAATCCCCGCACAGGCATCAAGCTAGAACAGGGCCTTGGGGGGATAATGAGGGTGTAGGGGGGCCCTAGTGGGCAGATGGGCCCTGTGCACAAGCTTACTCCAGGAAGGATGCAAAGGTGGTAGGTCCCTCCCTTTAGGAAGGTGCCTCAGAGGTGGACTTGATATGATCTTACTCGTAGGCTAAACACTGGCTATGCAGGGACAAGGCTAGATATGGGTAGGAATTTCTATGTATTGGAGTCTATGTTAAGGTTAGCCATCCATCAAAAATTGCAAATAATATTATATGTTGTTTATGGGGTTTCTGCACATACTGTTTTGTAAAGTTATATTGAGTGCATTTTAATGTGAGATGTTTTTGTTATCATAATAACTACGGCCAGGCGTTTACGACCCCCAAACCCAAAAGTTTTTAAAGTGTGGTGTGTGCTGTCTTTAGCAATGGGGGATGATGGAGGTACAGCTGGGAGGATCCGTGGTCATTCATGAGAGGGGTTGGGTCTCGGCGATACCTGGCCATATTACTAATGAAAGCCAGTTTAGGAAGCAATTGAAAACCAGGTTATTCAGCCAATGATTCCTTCTTTTTCAGTGGTTTCATTCCTTGCTTTTATGGACGGGATGCCTGGAAGGCAGCTGTACACTTTATAATCTGATTGATTGAATAAGGTACTACTGAACTTCAGGAGGTAGGCAGAGCATCTCTGTGGCTTGGCAGAAACAGTGTAGGACTCAGCAGTGTGAGAGGGCTGCAGGTGGCTGGAGTGATAAGGCAAGGGAAAAGGTCCACTCCTGGACCCCTCACACTGCAGCACAATCCTCGCTGTACAATACAACTGAAGAAGCTTCCTGTCCTTATGTACCTTATTCTCCCAAAAATGTAATCTTCCCCAACCAGCTCAGCTTGAGGTGGGGCCTGACACAAACATATTTTGCTCAGGGTGGGGTTATAAAGTATTGCTTTATACACCCAGAGGCAGTGCTTAGTTTGTAAAAGAAAGAGTGTCAGTGCCACCCGCGCCTGGTGCAATTAAACATCGGCTTTCTGAATACGGAGGCTGGTAGTCTAAAATCTACCTCATGCCTCTCTAATCCAGTATCAGACACTGTCTCTTTATTTTACTCTTGAAGGTTCCTGCATTCTCCTTTTGTGACGGTTTTGCCATATTTCTCTTCATACGTCTTCCCACTTTGTTTGTTTTGCTCTTTCTTGCTGTGGGTAGAAGTCTGATGCAGATAATTTGGTGCTTGTCCCCAAATATAAGTGTCGGTGGACCCCACCAGCTCAAATTAAGCACTGAAGGGAAGGATAGGATAACGCATTCTATGATATTTTTGGGGGATGATAGAACACTATCTACTGCTCAGGCATCATCACCAGCTGAGTGGTGGAGGGGTCTATGAGCTGGGCTGCAATCTGCGATAATTCTAAACTTATTGTCGGAATTTTTAAGAAGGTGTAATTGCTCAACGGACTACCTTTGTAAAACAAGTATTTTATATGTGATCGTTTACTGGTTTGCATGGGAGTTAGAAACAGTTTATGTCAACGAAGGGAAAAACCGAAAAACGTGCATTAAAAAGGACACCGAGTCTTGCATCAATGCAACCAGCGCGAGTGCCCCAGCCCATCACTGAGCGGCGATGTACACTGGGGCTGTCGTGATGTTGAGGCTCGGGAAGGACTTGTTTAGGTCTGTAATGTGACAGAGCACACCGCTGCCAAGGTCTGGATTTCACATGCAGCTCCGCCAGTGCACCTCAGCCTTTATCAATCTCGTGTTATAATTAACATTCAAGCGCTTAACGCTCTATCGAACCGCCTCAATCCAGACCTGCAACACTCCCTTCCACACCTGCCTGCGCACTCCCTCCCCCCACGCACAGACGTAGGCATTTCTGGCACAGCCTACAACTTGACGTGTTTCTCGCTCCTCTTCTGTTGTCACTCAGCGGGTCCTCTCACAGATGAGACGGCGCCCCTCAGCCTTCACATGCAGCGTCACCTCCTGT
Organism: Calotriton arnoldi; assembly: GCA_963921515.1. Classification (NCBI taxonomy): domain Eukaryota; kingdom Metazoa; phylum Chordata; class Amphibia; order Caudata; family Salamandridae; genus Calotriton; species Calotriton arnoldi. The sequence continues at coordinate 6,054,068 of CAWUFW010000025.1, read as the reverse complement.
ATTCGTACTGGGGTTCCCAAACCGGTTTGTCCTGGCTTCTCAAAACCGCCTTACAGTATGACCATAGCAGGCGCACCCAAAGGACTCTGCCAGGGCCTTCCATCATGGCAGACGACCCTTGGATATTTAGTAGAGTGGCGTGGAGGGGCTGTAGGGGACTCGGTGCAGCTAATACATGGCCATATTTACAAGCCCTTTCTTGTCTCGTGCTGGAGTTCTCCGGTCAGAGACTGCAAACTGTCGCGAGCTGCGCTGCAGTGAATGACGCAGATGATAAAAAGTCCATCGCCAAATCTTAGCCGAAATGTCACCTTTGAGGGCCCGAGCAAAGACTTTGCTCCCGTTCTCCATGCCTGACTGTCAATGCCCCCTTCCTGACCACTTGCCCACTCCTCCAAAGCGGCAAGTTCACCCTGCACAAACTAGAATGGCGTCTCACCGCTGGAGCTGGAAGCCTGCCCTTGGCTGTAGGAGTTGCCTGGGTGCGCCTTACAATGTTGGCACATGAAACATGTGGGGGTTCCTTGCCCTCTTTCCTGGTTTAGCTTCCGCCCTTGTCTTCTTCATAATACCTTGTCCTTGTTGAGAAATAGTAGGCAGGTGTAAGCAGGAGGGTGTCCCCTGCACACACCTGTGTGTTTCATGCTGCAGAGGCGCACGAAGCGAGCAAGGAGCAGGTCCTGAGGCTGGACAAGTGAAAGATCACTCAGGACTGCCAGAATCAGGACACCTCAAAGATCAGACGCTGCTGGCGCCCGCTTGCTTTCTCTCCAGGTTCTCCAAGTCCCCTACAGGGCTTGTCTGCCTCTTGGATTCAGAAGAGATCTTCACATTAGTGGCCAGGACGCTCATACTGAGATGATGAAGGCCCTACTGATCCCTCTGTTGATGCAAATCTCTCTTGCCATCGCTGACTTTCCAGGTAGGTGCTCACACTGTGCCAGGGGACTGTCAGACACGGTGTCCTATATCACAGTGTAGCATATGCTCAGTTCTCCTGATGTACTCTTGAAACTATAGTTTCCCTTTTTCCTTTTCTGTACCTGATCCACCCCATCACTTACAGCTGAATCTGCTTTTTACTGCTTGTAGCCACCACAAATCCCATGAACAACCGTCAAACATTGCATCATGTGGTCATGTCAGAGGTCTTGTGAGATGGGTGCACTACCTTACCCATAACCCAGTCCCCCATCTTCAGAAACCTCGGAGGAATGTATCATTATTCTGCAGACGAGGTGAGGAGCGGTGGCTTCTTCTGAACGTATGCCCCCTGAATACCAAACCCACAATTTCGGTGGGACAGGATATCAAGGAGCAAATATCGCAAAATCAATATCGAAAGATAAGTCTAGATCTTCTATACCTAACTCTGCATATATGTACCTATGCTGTACATATGTCTTCAAGGTACATAGATGTGGAGTTAGGTATAGTAAATCTATACTTTCCTATAGCTACTTACCTTTCAATATTTTGCCTCTCGATATTCTGTCCTCAAAACTCTTATAACACAATATTGTTGGTGTCGATACTCAGTAGTACACTCCTTTCCAAAGAGGAGAACTAGAGCAGCCATCTCCTCTGAGTTACATATTGGATTTCTACATGGACGTCAAATAAGTGTAGCCAGGGGTAGCAGGTGCTACCATTGACAAATCCTTTGGTAGCCCTCCTAGTCACAGGGGTCTTGAAGGCAATGGCAGAAATGGAAAGTAGACAGTGCTCCTGGAACTCTCTTTGCTTTCCATAGCTTCAACTCCTTGCCTTCTGGATGAAATTGTATTGTGTTGATGGGCAAAGGGTGGTCTATGGACCAACCACATGTTATCATGTCGGTTTAGAGGTATATAATTTCACGTCCACTCTCCCTGGAATTTTGGTGAATCGAGGTCCCTGGAATTCTGTAGACAAGACCTCGTCTGATTGTACCTACTGAGGAATCTTCTTAAACTTAGTTGGGGGTGCCCCAATGACATTTTATCTTCCTAAAGTTTGAGTTGCAGCCTGCTTGGAGTGATGTGGTGTCCAGCTTCTGACAGGAACTGGAGCAACTTTCTGGGAAGGGAGGTATAATTTTCTCTTGTACTCACAGATGAGCACTAACATTGACAGTCTTTTGTGAGAGATGTCCTGCGTACAATATAGCCTTATAGCCCGCAGCCGAGGGCTATACCGGCTGTTAAAGGCCCTGATCCCGAGTTATAGGCCTGAGCCGCAGGGAGAGGGCCTTTAACAACCGGTATAGCCTGAGGCAGAAGGGCTATAAGTCAATTAGAACATTCCACCCACTAAGGGTAGAATGTTCTAAATTAAAAATGGAGAAACAAAAAGACAAACATTGGAATGTTGGAGCGCTGGGCTTATACCAACCATTATAAGCCCAGAGCAACTCCATTGTCTTCAATGGAGCTCCCAACATTCCAATGTTCTAATATTAATTAATAACTATGATGGGTGGTCAAAGCAATGCACCTTCATGTTAAAGGCTATAGCTAGAAAGGAAGTCTCCTCTGGGCAATATTGTACCCTTCATTAGGAAGCGGTGAGGGATGGCCGACTCCCTGAAGTTAAAGTCCCTATGCACCCCATATACTAATCCCTTGTTGCATCTCAGATGCAATATTTGTGCAGCATCTAAATAGTGATCCGAAAATATAATTTTGTGCATCAATGGACGTACTAATGGCATTCAGAAGAGTTTGCAGAATATCTGACCATTACATTTAGGAGGCAGGGATTCCGTTTGCAAATCCTTCCAAACGCCTTCAAATACAGTAACAGTCCACTTCCGGTCTCAGGACCTCGCTACCCCTCCAGTCATTTACTGACTGTATCTTTGCCTCTGTACAGCACCCGACTGCCTGTCGTGTCAGGCAAGTTTGTAAGTCTGCGCTATGAAAGTACCACATACGTACAAGAAGGCCGTCCCTGCACCCCGTCCTTGCCCTCAAATTCACAGAATGCCAAGATGGCGACTCCTGTCCCTTGAAGGGACATTGGGTACCATGTACCAAAAGACATTGTGGCATCTTGCAAATGGACATCGGGAGGGACATGCAATGGTCCTCTGGAAGGCTGCACACCCGATGCCCTCAGCTGTGATTCACAGACTGGAAGCTGTTCACGGGACAACTTCCACCCTGAGAATTGCTACCACCTAGTTTGAACGGTTGGTAACCCGTTAATGGTCTGTGAGCACAACTGTGGTTGCAAAGCATTGATGCAAGCCAATGCAATCTGCGGGGAAGGGAGGAGGCTCCTTCAAGCCTCATTCTTCGTCTCCCAGGGCACCCTTAGTACTTTGGCACTTACCTCATTGCGGCTGCAAAGATTATAGTTATGAAAATCGCAGCCCTGCTGATGGCAAAAATGATCCTTTCTTTGGCCCTAAAAGTGGTTCCGCAGCTGTAAAGATCAGCGTTGTCTCCAGGATCTGATGACTCGTTGCTTGCTCAGCCTGACTCAGTTCTCCTCCGAAACTCCAACCCAAAACACTCCATGTGCCCTTTGATTCCCATCTTTAACCCAGGGTCTGCAGCACCTGCCTTTGGAGCCCCGAATTCTCAGGACATCGCAGCCCTAACCCTCAGGGCGCCCTGCAAACACTGCGGGACAGCTGGCAGCGAAAGTGAACCGTCTCTCCCGGTTTCCTTCTTTGGCAGCAAGAACAATCAACACCACCCACACACACCCAGATACCATCAAACGGGCGTTTGTGTAAATGCTGGCAGCAGCCAACATGGACTTACCGCAGAAGATGTCGATTGCAACCGGTCCTGTCTGTGTGCAAAATGCTCCTGTGGCACCTCTGGGTAACAGCATTTTTATTTGTATGGAAAAAGCCCCATGGCACATCTGGGTGAACCGCAGTCCTCTGTGTGGTAACTGCCTTCATGATACCTCTAGTTAAACCACAGTCCTGTCTGTGTGGTAAATAACTCTGTGGCATCTCTGGGTAAACCACAGTCCTGTTTGTGCGGTAAAATACTATATGGCACATGTAGATAAACCACAGTCCTGTCTGTGAGGTAAACAACTCTGTGGCATCTCTAGGTAAACCACAGTCCTGTCTGTGAGGTAAATAACTCTGTGGCATCTCTAGGTAAACCACAGTCCTGTCTGTGAGGTAAACAACTCTGTGGCATCTCTAGGTAAACCACAGTCCTGTCTGTGAGGTAAACAACTCTGTGTCATCTCTGAGTAAACCACAGTCCTGTCTGTGTAATATGTGCCTCTGTGGCTAGAACCACACTCCTGTCTGTGAGATAAACAACTAACCATAGTCCTCTCTGTGTGGTAACTGTCTTCATGATACCTCTAGGTAAACCACAGTCCTGGCTACAAGGAATGCTCGTATATGAAACCTCTAGGTAATATATCCCTTATTGAAAGTGCATATATGGCACCTCCTTGCAAACCACAGTCATGTCTGTGCGGTATACAGCTCTGTGGCATCTCTGGAAAAACCACAGTCCCAAGATCATGGAAGGTGCTTCTGTGTCTGTACATGAGCCACAGAGTTGTTGTTTGAATGGAAAGTACAACTGTGATCCTCTGGCAACGTTGCTGCCCTGACTCTGTGGAAAGTGCCCCTATGGCTCCTCTCTATAAGCCAGAGTCTTGCCTGTGCAGATGTTGTTTCTATGACACCTCTAGGTAAGCCACAGAGAAAGCGCTTCCATGACCCTTCTCGGTGGCCACCATCCTCTCTGCGTGGAATCTGCCTCTCAGCCACGGCTACGTAAGCCCTAACTGAATGGAAAGTGCCTCTATGCCACCTTTGGGCATACCAGAATCCTGTCTGTATGGAACCTGCCCTGAACACACTATCATATAAACCTATCTGAATGTGAAATGCTTCTCTGGCAGTCCTTTCTGCATGGTAAGTCCCTCTGTGACACCTCTCTGGGTAAACCGTAGTCCTGTGTTTTGCAATGTGCCCCTACGTCACTTCTCAATCAGCCACAGTCCCGAATGAATGAAAGTCCCCTCCTTAACACCTATCGGTCAACCATAGTACTCTGGATATGAAATCCGCCTCTCTGTCATTTCTACATAAGCCAAGTCATGGCTGAATGAAAAGTGCTTCTCTGACACCTCTAGGTAAACCTCTCTGTATGAAATCTGCCTCATTGTTACTTCTATATCAGCCACTGGGCTGACTGAATGGAAAGTGCCTCTAGGACACCTCTTTCTGTAGGGAAAGTGCTTCCCTGAATCTTCTTGACGAACCAAGTCCTCTCTGCATGAAATTTGCCTTTCTGTCACTTCTATGTGAGCCACACTCCTGGCTGAGTGTAAAGTGCCTCCATGGTTCCTTTTGGTGGAGCACAAACCCCTCTGTGAGGAAGATGCCTTGAGGGAACATCTGCATAAGACTGCCTGAATGTAAAGTGCTTCTATGACAGTCCGTTCTGTAGACAAAGTCCTCTATGACACCTCCAGGTAAACCCTAGGCCTCCTTGTATGGAATCTGCCTCTACCGCACTTCTGTATAAGTCAAGGTATGGCTGAATGAAAAGTGCCTCTAGGACACCTCCATGTAAACCACTCTCCTGTGGGTAAGGAATGAGCTTCAATGTCACCTGTAGATGAGCCGCAGTCCTGTTTGCAGAGAAAGTAACTCTGTGACCCCTCTAGATATAGCACAATCCTCTCTGTAGGGAAGCTGACTCTTTGACATTTCTATATAAGCCAAGGTCCTGGCTGAATGGACAGTGCATCTACTACAACTCTGGAAACCACAATAGTGTCTATGACACGTCTAGGTAAGTCGAGTGCTGTCTATATGGAAAGTATTTCTATAATGCTTCTAGACAAATCACAATAGTGTCTGCATGGAAAGGGCCTCTATGACACCTCTAGGTAAGCAATAGTCCTCTGGGTGTTTAGACAGACTATCCAAACCAGAAATATCATGGGGCAAAGTATTGTGACAATAATATCAAGGATATAATATTGCGAAGGTAAGTTCTATAGGTACACAAAGTTTTACTATATATAACTCCATATCTATGTGGGGAGAGGATGTGGCCAAATGGCTAGGGCAGTGGACCTCAAATCTTTGAACCGGGTTTGAGTCTCAGCAACGACGCTCAACATCCTGTGATTTTGGGCAAATCACTTAATCTCCCCGTGCCTAACAAAAATGAATGTGTCCTTGTGTAATGCAACTGGTGCTCATGTACAGCGCTCTGATACCCGATACCTTCGGGTGAAGTTCGCGCTTTATAAAACTCTGGGAAAAAAATATGTACCTTGACAATATATATATATTATGCGCATTAAGTACTCCCCTGTTAGCTTTTAGGTTGTCCCTTACTGTTTGGCTCGTGCTAGATTCGTATCATGTGCCTCGCACTATATCAAGTGAATGCTGCTTTTTTAAAATCTTTTAAGCACTTTTACACGTTTCTGTTATTGCTTTTAATGTATTCTATGATGAAGTTCTTATTTATGAATAATGATGTATTAGAATCTGTTTCACTTGGCTGCTATTTTGATGAAATACAATGATGCACTTTGATCACTTTTTTATGCTGCTATTGCAATTGGACTGGGAGCGTTCATTTACAATGCTATGTTGTATTTGTATCTTGTGTTTGTAAATGTCCTGTTCTATGGTGTACTTTTATGATCGTAGTGATCAAAATAAAGTTCTTTGTATGTATGTACATATATATATATATATATATATATATATATATCTATATCGCTCCGCTTTCACCTTTCCTCCAGTGCACTCGCGGACGGGTGCCTCTCTCACGGGGGTGTACCCGTGCGTTATATGCTCGCTCCTGATTTTCAGGTCGTTTTACCTGAATAAAGAGGCACTTGCGGGGGATGAGTTATCCAAAAATGTATTTTAAGTTAAACTCGGGCAGACAAACGCGTTTCGTCGTAACGACTTCCTCAGTGTCATCCGAACTGCCGGAAGTGCCATGTTAATTATACACACTCAATTCATTGTAATAGAAAACGGACACATATTGTACAAACTCCTGTTTTCAATGCAAAATGTTGCGCCATTTTGGCATAGTCTATTACTCACACAATGTGATTAAAACACCCAATGGTAAAGACATTGAAATATGTCTACATACTCCCAAGTGTTCAAACGTAAATACGATTTTGTGACACACATTCCGCCCTGTATGGGCACATGATCGTGATGCAGTTCATTATTTAACCCTGTATGGGCAATCAATCATGATCCGCTTGCATGTTTACAATCCTGCCCTGTATGGGCATGTACTTCGTGTTAAGTCTTTGACACATAATTTTAGCCCTGTATGGAAAATACAATTCATATGCCAATTCCATAAAACAGGAGATAAATGGAGAATATTACAGAAAGATTATTTCCAAGGACAGTGGAACACAAAGAAAAGATAAAAAGAAAACAACGAAAAACTAAAAATTAAAAATTGAAAGTTGAAAATTCAAAAGAGAATCCTTCCCACTTGGCTCAAGACTCCTTGAAACTCCTTGAAACTCGTCGAAACAGTGCATCTTAAATAACATATCTATAGTCACAGTTTCATAACATATAGACTCATTTATTATATCCTAACTCTTCTGATTTATACTGATACTCTTTTACTTTTTGCAGATGTCATGAATCAAAGCCATATGCAGCCTAACACTATCCTAGATGTATCGATAATTCTTTGCTGCTATTCATACCATTTGGTGACCTGGTCCGAACATCTATAATGTAACGGGATTCTAATCTCCTTAATCTCAGGGTCCTATCTCCTCCCCTCAGATTAGCTGGCACCTGGTCCAGACAGAAGTATGTTAAAAGATCCCTGTTGCTATTATGTGTGCTCGCAAAATGACGGACTACCGGATATGCTGCATCCTTATTACTAATGGCCCGCATATGCTCTAAAATGCGGACCTTAGTGGGATGTATGGTACTCCCTATGTATTTTAACCCACAGGGACATACTAAACAGTAGACCGTATATGGTGTAGAACAGGTCAAAAATTTGGTAATTTTCTTAGGCTTATCAAGACCTGGAATTGTGTAAGACAATGTTTTCACACTCCTGGCACACGCCTTACATTTTCCGCAAGGATAAAAACCCTTCAATGTATTTAAAGAGATCACCGCTTCTTTTTCAAGGTGACTATGCACCAAATCATCCCTGAGAGACCTAGCTTTTCTGAAAGTCAATAACGGGTGAGCTGGTATATCATGACTGATAACTTGGTCAGTTTTCAATATATGCCAGTTCCTCCGCATAATATTCTGTAAATCCTTGGCATTTTCAGAAAAGGATGTGATCATTCTGAATTTGTCTTTGTTATCTTTCTTTTTAGAAATAGATTTGAGCAGATCTTGTCTGGAAGACAAATTCACTTTTCTCAGAGCTTCATCTAAACTCTGCTTACTGTAGCCTCTCTCTTCAAACCTCGCCACACTTTCTTTGGCGACTTGTTGAAAATCACTATCCTGGGTATTATTTCGTTTGATCCTCAACAGCTCGCCGTATGGTATACTGCTTATAAGTTTGTGGGGATGGTTACTGGTTGCATGTAATATAGAATTTCCCGCAGTGGGTTTTCTATATAATCTCGTACCCAGGGTTCCCTCTGAAACATACACTTCAAGGTCAAGAAAATGGACCGATAAGTTGCTGACACTTCCTGTAAACTTTAAATTTACTGTGTTGACATTCAAAACATCAATATATGCTTGTGCTGTTTGTGATGATCCCCTCCATATAATGAAGAGATCATCAATATAGCGATACCATGCTCCTATCTGATTAGACCATACTTGATTGTCCCTGGCCCAGGCCACCTGCTCCTCCCACCAGCCTACGAACAAATTCGCATAGCTGGGGGCGAAGCAGGTGCCCATCGCTGTCCCAGACAGTTGTTTGAAATATTGATTTTGAAACAAGAATATGTTGTTTGTGAGACAGAATTCTACAAATTCTAGTAGCATGTTATTATGTTCTGTATACTTGAGTGATCTATTTTTCAAGAAATACTTTACAGCATTCAAACCATCATTGTGTGCAATACACATGTAGAGAGAAGATATATCAAGGACTATCATTTGGAAGTCTTCTTCCCACTTCACATTTTGGACGGCATTCAAGAAGTCTTTAGTGTCCCGAATATATGAGGATAACTTAATTACCTCTGCTGACAAAAAATGATCACAAAATATGGACATATGTTCCATTAGACTTCCATGTGAAGAGACGATGGGTCGTCCTGGAGGATTATTTGCATCCTTATGCAACTTGGGAATGTGGTAAAATGTTGGTGTTGTTGGTTCCATACATCTCAAATATAGACACTCATCTGTATCCAACATTCCCTTCTCATACCACTTCTTCACCATCGCCTCATAAGCTTGGATGCTTCCTTGGTAGATAGCTGCAGTTGTCTTTTGATAGCAGCTATCATCTCGTAGTTGTTTAAGAGCCTCTAGTTCGTATTGCTCCCGTGTTTATAACACAATGTTACCTCCTTTGTCGGAGGGTTTAATTATTAATATTTTGTCATTGATCAAATTGCTCAGTGCCGCTTGCTGTTCCTTATTAAAATTGCTTTTGTGGTGTCTTGTTCTCTTGGGGAGTCGTTGTCTTAAACGTAAGAGATCCTGATTCACTGCCTCAGCGAATATGTCGATAGCATCGTTGGGCATTTGAGGCAGAAACTGGGAAACTGGTTTGAAAGGGCTCGCTTCGCTGCATTGCTTAATACCTGTTAGGAGAACCTGTTGTTGTGTGTTCAGCACCACATTACTCGTGGCTTCTTCCTCCATACTCAGGCTTGCCAAGGTGTGCATTGTAGCCAAGTCCTTGCCTATGAGAATATCTGTTGGTTCTGAATTTTCACCAGTTGTTCTCTTTGGGTGACTTATGATGGGTTTTAGCTTGAAAAATTTGTGCAATTTTAATTTGCGCATGAATTTAAATAGGTCGATGCGCGTCTGTGCATATTCTATTTTTCTACTTGGACTGAACGTGAGGCCAAGCCTTAAAACCTGTTGCTCAGTTTTTGTTAAAATCCTAGGTGTTAGATTCACAATGGTTAGGGTTTCTGATCTTACTCCCTTTTGTTCAGGCGTTTGCTCCTTGCCACCGGTGGTGATCTGCTGCATTTTGCGCCCCCTTCCTCCTCTCCTTGTTTGCCTTGTTGTTTTGCATCTGGTGGTTTGCCTCTTGCCCCTTTCTGCCAAGATTGGCGTATCAGCCGAAATTCCTCGAAAAAAGGAGTTTTGTTACTCTGTGCTGCTTCTGCGCTTCCTGAGTCTTCATTTGATGCCTCAGTGTCAGTGACATCCGACTCTGAGGTGTCCCTTGACTCTGTTGTCTTGCTTTTGCGTCTCAGTAACAGCTCCTTCCTGGGCATATCAATTTTTTTTGCGAATGTTAGTACTCTGCCCAAGGCATAATCCCTTTCATCTCGCTCGTATTTTTCCTGTTTGCGCTGTTTTATTTTCTGTTCGTAACTTTTAAGCCTTTTTTTTTTTCATTGATTCCTTTAATTCCATTTGCTTCTCTTTGTCCACGTCCTGTAGTATTTCTTCCTCTAGTTTGCTAATTTCATGGAGGGCTTTTTCTCTATCACTCCACGCAAATCGCACAAGTATGACTAGCATGCCTTGACTCGATCGTGCAGTGTGCTCCGCCCACTCCTGCAATAATTGGGGGTTGGGGTTTTCATATGCCGGCACGGTATAAATGCGGAGTCCCCTCGGAACCCTGTTCTCATCGATGTAACTTAGGAGGGAGGTTGCCTCCCACCACTTTCGAATTTCCCTCTCGTATAGGCGTTCCAGCGCTTTGTACTTGGAGTGTAGAGTGCTTATTTGTGTTCCAGACTCTGCCCCTCCACTTGCCGAATCTCCAAGTGCTCGCTTTTTAAAAACGTTAAGGGCCGCTTCTCGGCGCTCCGATTCGCAAAACATTTCCCTCATGCAGCATTGTTTACAGCTACCGTTACCTCTGTGCCCCCTCGCCCCGCCGCTGTTAAATGTCTTTGCCACCCATATACATGCAACGGCTTACCGCTCTGATTATCGGTTGTCAATCATATTCCTGGCTTGAAATATCACAGGCTACGGAGTCCTCCTTATCAGCGGTTGTGATCCTGCTCACAATTCCTTAATTACGTTGCAGCGGCGGTGCACCGGAAATTGTATAGCGCTCCGCTTTCACCTTTCCTCCAGTGCACTCACGGACGGGTGCCTCTCTCTCGGGGGTGTATCCGTGCGTTATATGCTCGCTCCTGATTTTCAGGTCGTTTTACCTGAATAAAGAGACACTCGCGGGGGATGAGTTATCCATTAAAATATGTCTACATACTCCCAAGAGTTCAAACGTAAATGCGATTTTGTGACACACATTCCGCCCTGTATGGGCACATGATCGTGATGCCCGTCATTTTGCGAGCACACATAATAGCAACAGGGATCTTTTAACATACTTCTGTCTGGACCAGGTGCCAGCTAATCTGAGGGGAGGAGATAGGACCCTGAGATTAAGGAGATTAGAATCCCGTTACATTATAGATGTTCAGACCAGGTCACCAAACGGTATGAATAGCAGCGAAGAATTATTGATACATCTAGGATAGTGTTAGTCTGCATATGGCTTTGATTCATGACATCTGCAAAAGGAAAAGAATATCAGTATAAATAAGAAGAGTTAGGATGTAATAAATGAGTCTATATGTTATGAAACTGTGAATATAGATAAGTTATTTAAGATGCACTGTTTTGACGAGTTTCAAGGAGGGTCAAGGAGTCTTGATCCATGTGGGAAGGATTCTCTTCTCTTTTGAATTTTCAACTTTCAATTTTTAATTTTTAGTTTTTTGTTGTTTTCTCTTTATCTTTTCTTTGTGTTCCACTGTCCTTGGAAATAATCTTTCTGTAATATTCTCCATTTATCTCCTGTTTTATGGAATTGACATATGAATTGTATTTCCCTTACAGGGCTAAAAGTATGTGTCAAAGACTTAACACGATGTACATGCCCATACAGGGCAGGATTGTAAACATGCAAGCGGATCATGATCGATTGCCCATACAGGGTCAAATAATGAACTGCATTACGATCATGTGCCCATACAGGGCTGAATGTGTGTCACAAAATCGTATTTACATTTGAACACTTGGGAGTATGTAGACATATTTTAATGTCTTTACCATTGGGTGTTTTAATCACATTGTGTGAGTAATAGACTATGCCAAAATGGCGCAACATTTTGCATTGAAAACAGGAATTTGTACAATATGTGTCCATTTTCTATTACAATGAATTGAGTGTGTATAATTAACATGGCACTTCCGGCAGTTCGGATGACACTGAGGAAGTCGTTACGACGAAACGCGTTTGTCTGCCCGAGTTTAACTTAAAATACATTTTTGGATAACTCATCCCCCGCGAGTGCCTCTTTATTCAGGTAAAACGACCTGAAAATCAGGAGCGAGCATATATATATATATATATATATATATATTATCTACTGGCGGTCGCCAGTAGATAGTTATAGTTAGGACCTATTATCCATAGGAAATCCGTAACATTCTATTCCCAATAACTTTGGCGTCGTTTGACGAATCATTGCGAAATTTTCAAAACTAGTGGGGCGCTCCGGTCCGCTCCTGTCTTGATAGTTTCGGGGTGATTCATCAAGCGGGGGCCGAGAAAAAAGGGGGGTCCCAAAACATGTTTTCTCCATGTTAATTCCCATAGGAAATTTTAGCCACGGCTACAGCCCGAACTGCTGAACGGAATTTCACCAAATTTGGCAAAAAGGTAGCGCTTCGTTCAGAAAGCGACCTTTTTTTTAAATGGTGTAAATCCGTTCAGTAGTTGCGGAGAAATTCAAAAAATAAGAGTGAAAAATCAATTTCCCATAGGAAACTTTATGCAAGGCTACAGCAAAACTGCTGAACGGAATTACACCAAATTTGGCAAAAAGGTAGTGCTTGGTTCAGAAAGCACCCTTTTAAAAATGGTGTAAATCCGTTCAGTAGTTGCTGAGAAAATCCAAAATAAAAGTTTCGATATCTATGGCCGCGGTGGATCCGCGCACCCTCCCGACCACGAGCTGCATGCTAATTGGCTGTCAACACTCCAAACCAGGAAGTGTTGGCAGCCATCTTGTTCCTCGGTAGAACCGAGGAACAAGAAAGCAGTAAAACAAGTGCGCAAAACGCAAAAGGGGGCAGGGTAGAAACACCCTGACCCCTAGGGTCTGCTCAGGGGGTCCCACAAGGACCCCCTGGGCAGAAAAAGCATTTATAAAAAAACGGCGGGATGCGCTTAGGGTGCGCGAAACCCGCCGATTAAAAAAAAAAACACAAGAAACAAGTGCGCAAAACGCACAAAGGGGGCAGGGTAGAAACACCCTGACCCCTAGGTCTGCTCAGGGGGTCCCACAAGGACCCCTGGGCAGAAAAAGCAAAAAAAAAAAAGACCAGCATCGTGCCGGAGGCCCCGCACCCTCCCTGCAGCAGTCTGCAAACGCGCTCCCTGGCGCGTTTTAAGAAGGGGAGTAATTCCCCTTGAATACTGGGGGTCCTGGGGCCAACTAGCCCACCAGGAACCTCCGGTATGCGCCAGGGGCTGCGTTGCAGAGAGGTGTACAGAGGCCACGCCCCTTTTACACCTCTCTGCAACGCAGCTCTGTGGCGCTTTTTGGAGGCACATGGTGGGCTAGTTGGACTCCAGGGACCCTCAGTATTCAAGGGGACTTAATCCCCAACTTAAAACGCGCCACGGGCGCGTTTGCACAGTGGTGAAGGGAGGGGCGTGGCTTCAGGTGACGTGTGCAAACAGGCCCCGTGGCGCGTTTTAAGATGGGGAATTAAATCCTCTTCAATCCTGAGGGTCCCTGGGGCCAACTAGACCACCAGGTACCTCCAGTAAGCGCCACGGAGCTGCGTTGCAGAGTGTTGTAAAAGGGGCGTGGCCTCTGAACACCTCTCTGCAACGCAGCTCTCTGGCGCATACTGGAGGTATCTGGTGGGCCAGTTGGCCCCTAGGGACCCTCGGGATTGAGGAGGAATTAATTCTCCAACTTAAAACGCGCCACAGGGCGTGTTTGCAGACATGTCACTTCAGGCCCCACCCCTTCCTTCACCATTGTGCAAATATTCCTCTAAAATCAGCAGAACTACGAATTCCGATTTACTCACCTGTTATCAGGAGAGACCTCAGTGCTGCATCTTTGAGCCCAGTACTGATCCTGAAAAGTAATTTTAACCGTACTTACCAGTAACTTAAATTTCCTTCCATAGGCTAACATTGACTGGTTTCACTTGGAAATTCTTCTAAGTGTGGAGTTTTAGAACTTTATAATATTCCTCTAAAATCAGCCGAACTACGAATTCCGATTTACTCACCTGTTATCAGGAGAGACCTCAGTGCTGCATCTTTGAGCGCAGTACTGATCCTGAAAAGTAATTTTAACCATACTTACCAGTAACTTGAATTTCCTTCCATAGCATATCATTGCCTGCTTTTTGCTGAAAACGTTTCTAAGTGTCGATTTTTGAAACATACAAATATTCCTCTAAAATCAGCCGAACTACGAATTCCGATTTACTCACCGGTTATCAGGAGAGACCTCAGTGCTGCATCTTTGAGCCCAGTACTGATCCTGAAAAGTAATTTTAACCGTACTTACCAGTAACTTGAATTTTCTTCCATAGGCTAACATTGACTGGTTTCACTTGGAAATTCTTCTGTGTGTGGAGTTTTGGAACTTTATAATATTCCTCTAAAATCAGCCGAACTACGAATTCCGATTTACTCACCTGTTATCAGGAGAGAACCCAGTGCTGCATCTTTTAGCCCAGCACTGACCCTGAAAAGTAATTCTAACCGTACTTACCAGTAACTTGTATTTCCTTCCATTGGAATCCATTGTCTGGTTTTCAGCAGAAAAGTTTCAAAGTGTCGATTTTCACAAACTACAAATATTCCTTAAAAATCGCCTGTATGACTTAAACGCATTCTTTCAACTGTTTACAGGAGATGCACCAGTGCTGGATCCAGGATCCACCACTGAGTAAGAAAAAGTAACGATAACACTACTTACCTGCTAAGTGAATTTCCTCCCATAGGATAACATTGGTGATTCTATGTGAAAAAGTTTCTAAGTGTCAACTTTTAAAATACAATAATATTCCTTAAAAATCACTACTGTAACCAAAACGCTTTTACTCAACTGTTTACAGGAGATGTCCTAGGACTGAATCTAGGATCCAGTCCTGTGGTTAGAAAAGTAATCCATAAAGTAACTAATTGCATTTAATTAGAAATTCACATTGAGCTCAATGTTGCATTGTGTTTGAAATTGTGTTGCCCATTGCAACAACTGTAACTACTGTACTTAAAAGTCTATTGCCTATTTGCAAAGTATTTAAATTAAAGTAATTCATTCTAAGAAAGTATATTTTGTAATGTAATGTATAATGTAATTACAATGTAATTTAAAAAATAAAATATATAAAAATAAATAGTTTTAAAAAATGTAGTAAATCAGTATCAAGAAAATAAATAGAACAATTAATACATTTAAAAATTGTCATTTACAAAACCTTTGAAATTCACTGAAAAAACCATAGGTTTCAGACATGTTATAGTTAGGAATTAGCATTTAAAAACCTTTGAAATTCACTGAAAAAACCATAGGTTTCAGGCACGTTATAGTTAGAAATTAGCATTTAAAAAACCTTACAAATTCACTGAAAAAACCATAGGTTTTAAGGACAGTTATATTTAGTTGGACATTGCACTCGTACAAAACCCGTGAAATTCCCCGTTATAGTTAGTTCAGCTAACTATAACTCGCGCCCCGCAATGCACTGCTGATAACGTCACATATTACATCACTCATGACATGATCAGTGACATCACTGATGACATCACTGATGACATCTCAAATGACATCACTGATGACATCACTGATGACATCATCCACGTGATAATCTGATGCACCTCCTCACACCCTAATATAACCTTTGATACACTCACTCTAAATTACAGACTGCCATTCACAAAACCATAGACACTCCAACACCAATAACTACATACCCACTCACTGATTCTTAGGTCTACACACACATCCACTCACTCACCCGTACAGTCACTCATACTTACGGTCACTCAGTACAGGACTATCATATGCACTCATACTCCTATATAGACACTCAAACACCGCCACTCATCCATAGAGGTACTCACACACCTAGTCAGTCATGCAAATAATTAAACACACTGCCATTTACTCACCTATACAGTTATACACACACCAGCTCACTTACTCATACAAATACTAGCACATTCTTACGCTCTTATACAATCACTGATACAAGCACACACTCATCCATACAGTCACTCTCACAATCACACACTCTGCTTATAGCTATTTATATACTCCAACACACATATATACTGCCTTTCACATATGTAGTTACTCACACATGTACCACTGGGACATACATTCACTCACTAACACACTCTTACACACACTTACCCACCCATACAGTCTATCACAGATGCACTCTTGAAACCATCCACCCAGTGAATCACCCACTCACACATCTATGCACAGAGTCGCACACACCCCACCCACACAAACACTCAGGCACCCATACAGATACTCAGACAACCAATCAATAACTCATATAGACACTCATGTAGCTATTCACAAACCCATGCAGCCACTTACACAGCAATAGACAGACGGATACAGACATTCACCCAGTTTAGTCACTAACCCATGCATTCAGTTAGATACGTTTAATCACTCACTTATAGAGTTAGTCACGCACCTACTAAATCATCCATACAGACACTTATACACCCACTCATTCTTCAATACGCCTTTCCCTATATATATTAAAATATTTAAACTTTACAGAAACACACAGTCACTGGATGATGTCATCAGTGATGTCATTTGAGATGTCATCAGTGATGTCATCAGTGATGTCACTGACCATGCCATGAGTGATGTAATATGTGACGTCATCAGCAGTGCATTGCGGGGCGCGAGTTATAGTTAGCTGAACTACCTATAACGGGGAATTTCACGGGTTTTGAACGAGTGCAATGTCCAACTAACTATAACTGTCCCTAAAACCTATGGTTTTTTCAGTGAATATATATATATATATATCTATATCTATATATATCTATATATATATATTATATATATATATATATATATATATAAACTACTGGCGGTCGCCAGTAGGTAGTTATAGTTAGGACCTAGTTTCCATAGGAAAAGCGTTTTTTGATTTGCCAATATCTTTGGCGCCGGTTGACGAATCTTCGCGAAATTTTCAAAACTAATGGGGCGCTCCGGTCAGCTCCTGTCTTGAAAGTTTCGGGGTGATTCGTCAAGCGGGAACCAAGAAAAAAGAGGGGTCCCAAAACACGTTTTCTCCATGTTAATTCCCATAGGAAACTTTTGTCGCGGCTACAGCCCGAAATGCTGAACGGAATTACACCAAATTTGGCAGAGAGGTAGCTCTTTGTCCAGAGTGCATTCTTCGCATTAAATGGTGTAAATCAGTTCAGTAGTTTCTGAGAAATAAAAAAATTAAAAAATATCGATATCTAGTGACCGCGATGGATCCGTGAACCCTCCCGATCACGAGCTTGTCTCTGATTGGCTGCCAACACTTCAAACCAGAAAGTGTCGGCAGCCATCTTGTGACTCGGTAGAACCGAGTCACAAGAAAAAAGGTGAAAAAAAAGAAAAGGGGGCAGGGTAAAAAACACCCTGACCCCCTGGGCCTGCTCAGGCCCCAAAAAGCATTAAAAAAGGAAAAAAAAGAAAATTACAAAAAATGAAGCACGGTCTCCCGCGCTTCGCTTAATTAAGCCCCAGGGTGGCCCAGGTCATGGGGGCAATCACCAAATATAGCCCCGGGGACCGCCACCTCCTGGGGGCCATGCTGATTACATGCGTGGGGACACGCAGCCCCCGCAGCCCCAGGGACCGCCACCTCCCCGGGGTTTTATTCTAATTAAAATGTGTGAGGGGGGGCTCATGCCTCCCCCCACGCAGCCCCGGGGGGTGCCACCTCCCCGGGGCTTTAATAATTACACGCGGAGGGCACGCTGCCCCCCCGCAGCCCTGGGGACCGCCACCTCCCCGGGTCTCTGATTTTAAAATGAAGTAGTGTGGGGGGCTCGAGCCCCCCCACTTGCCCCAGATACCACCACCACCGGGGCACTAATTAAAAGAAGCTGGGGGTCTGTTGCGGAACCCCGGCCCCGGGGACCACCACCTCCCCGGGGCTTTGCATACGAAGGAAGGGGGGGCGCCCTGTCATAGCAAACTTCTGCTTTGCATCGTGGAAACGAGAGCAGGAAACCTGCTCTCGCTTCCACGAAGCAAAGCAGAATTGCTTTTGGGCAAAGGGAGCTGCATGTTTGCAGCTCCCTTTGCCCAAAAGCAATGCCGGCTCCAGCAGGAGGCGGGGAGCCGGCAGGGACCGCAGGAGCATTGGGGCTCCACCTGCGGTCCCCAACGTGAGGGCCGGCCCCGGGAAATGGGGTCCCCGGGGCCAAAAGTGGCCCAGGGAAGGGGGGCCACGCAGCACCCCTCCCGTGAAAAATAAATATATATTAAAAAAAAACGAGGCAATGCCCCGGGGGATGGGGTCCCTGGGCCAATAATGGCCTCAGGAGGGGGGCCGCGCTGCCCCCCTCCTTAAAAATAAGTAATGGAAAAAAGAAATAAATATGTGGCCATGCCCCGGGGGATGGGGTCTCCGGGCCATAATCGGCCATGGGAGAGGGGCCGTGCGGCCCCCTTCCCGTTTTTTTTTTACAAAAAAAAAGGTCAGGCCCTGGGGGATGGGGTTCCCAGGGCCCAAAAATAATTAAGGGAAGGGGGCCACACAGCCCCCCTTCCAAAAACATAAGTGAAAAAAAGCCGGCATCTCACCGGAGGCCCGCCCCCTCCCTGCACCACTCTGCAAACGCGCCTCCTGGCGTGTTCTGGGTTGGGGGATTAAGTCCCCTAGAATCTTAAGGGTCCTTAGGGGCCAACTAGCCCACCAGGTACCTCCAGTAAGCCCCACACAGTGGGATTGCTGAGAGGTGGCCTGAGGCCACGCCCCTTTTTACACTAGTCTGCAAACCCGCCTCTTGGCGCACTGCTGGTGGGGCAATGAGGTCCTCTTGTGTCCTGAGGACCTCAGGACTAAAGTGGACTTCATCCCCGAGCAGCAGCGCGCCAAGAGGCGCGTTTGCATAGTGGTGTAAAAAGGGGGCGTGGCCTCGGACCACTCTCAGCAATCCAGCTGTGTGGGTCTTACTAGTGATAACAGGAGGGCTAGTTGGCCCCCAGGGACCCTCAGGATGCAAGGGGACTTCATCCCCCAACCAAGAGCGCGCCAGGAGGTGCGTTTGCAGAGTGGTGGAGAAAGAGGGTGTGGCCTGTGTCCACCTCTCAGCAATCCCACTATCTGGGGCTTGCTGGAGGTGTCAGGTAGGCTAGTTGGCCCTAAGTGTCGTGTCCTTAGCCCCACAGATACACGGGAGACAGGTAAGGATCTGTAGTTCTTTATTGTTACATATACGCGCTGCGCTGTGCCCATGCACGTCTGCCCACGCTTCCTCCTCGCTCTGCAGTGCCCTCTTCCCTCTTGACCGGATGTGGTGTCCGGTTCCTCGGTGTCCCCACAGTCCACTGCAGGGTCCTAGTGCCCTGCCCCCAGGTCACTACATCTCCCCTTTGTCACGAAGAAGTGACGAGAAAAGTGAAATACAGAGATCTGTTGATAGAGATAGATGCAAGTCTGCCCTGGCACAGATCACTGTGCTTCCCATCATTACATTTCTTCTATTAGCCTTTTTGGCCGTCTGCATGCTCTTCTCGGGCCGGCCTCCGTCTGTTGCTCTTTTGCTGGTCCCTCACCATTGTCTCTTTCCTTCCTGTTGTGCTCCTGCTCTTCTTGTTCTGCTGTTTCCTTATCTTGGTCTTCCTCTTTCTTCTCCTTCAGTTCTTTGAAGTGTGAGCTGTTCCGTGTTATCCTCTGATGTTCTGACTCTGCTGTGATCATTGGGCCCTCCACTTTAGTTACTATTAGTGGGTCTTTGGAGAACATGCTGTCCGATTTCCTTTGTTGTCGTTGGCGCACTACCACCGTGTCTCCTTCCTTGAGGCCTGACGAGCTGGCATGCCGCTTGGCGTCTGCATATCTTTTCATTTTTTCTTTCTCGTCTCTGTCTTTCGCTGCAATGCTGCTGTGATCTGGCGCCATAGTTACTTCTATTTGTGGTAGCCTCGTTCTACTTGTTCTTCCCAGTACTAGCTCTGCTGGGCACTTTCCTGTGGAGTTGTGGGGTGTGTTTCTGTAGTCACGTAGTACCTGGCACAGAGCTTGGCTAAGTGATATCTGCGCTAACTTCGCCCTTTGAACTGCCTTTTTGATGTTCCCCATGAACCTCTCCACCATTCCATTCGCTTGAGGCCACAGCGGAGTTATCTTCCTGTGATGTATCCCTAGATAGGTCATGAATCTGCGGAACCTTCTCCTGAGAATGGAGGACCATTGTCTGTTTTTAGTGTTACTGGTGAACCCCATGCCGCAAAGATGTCATCTAGTATCGGTAGTGTTGCTGCTGCCGACGTCGATGGGACGTGTCGCACTATTGGAAATCTTGAGTATTCATCGATGACCACAAGCAGGTAGTTGCCAGTGTCCAGTGGCCCAAAGAAATCCGCTGCTAGTGTTGTCCACACTGCTCTTGGAAGTTCTGACATTTGTAGTGGTTCGTGCCTAGCCGGTGCTCCTGTCACTTGACAGAGGTGGCATGTCGTTATGGTTTCTTCTACCATGCGATCTAGGCCAGGGAACCATACTTTCTCTCTTAGTAGTTTCTTCGTTGCTACTACGCCTTGGTGTGACTCATGAGCCAGATTTATCAGTTGTCTTCTGAGTGAACTTGGTATCACTATTCTTGTCCCTCTCATCATTATTCCTGTGTCTGTCTCCGACAGTTCTTCATTTATCTTCTTTAGAGCTAGCACTTCTTCCTTGCGTACTCCTGCTCCCCAGGTGCAATTATTGTTAATGTGCCTCCATCTCTGCCTTCTCGTTATCTCCATGGCCATTTGCAGCGTGGCATCTTCCTTGGTCTCCCTTGCTAGCTCCGCTAGTGTTATCGGTGCTGGGGTGTTTTGCTTTAGTACGAAATTTAGGTATTCTTCTGCCATCGATGTCGTCTCGTGAGCCTGCGGTAATGGGTGTCTCGAC
The DNA here is from genome assembly GCA_963921515.1 of Calotriton arnoldi. NCBI lineage: Eukaryota > Metazoa > Chordata > Amphibia > Caudata > Salamandridae > Calotriton > Calotriton arnoldi. The sequence continues at coordinate 6,032,794 of CAWUFW010000025.1, read as the reverse complement.
ATGTAGTCTGCCAGGTTGTGTTCTTTCCCGGCTTGTGCACAATCGTGAAGTCATAGTCCATCAGCCTTATGCCCCAGCGTTCAATCCTGGGTGGCATTTTGGCTGACGGGCTGCCATAGATCGTCACCAGCGCCTGGTGGTCAGTTATGATGGTGAATGACTTCCCGTAGATAAACATGTGGTAGTGTTCACACGCCCATACCACTGCTAGGCTCTCCTTTTCAGGTTGCGAGTATGCCTTTTCAATGTCTGTTAAGCTTTTGCTTGCATACACGACAATTTTTCTTTGGGAATCTCTTCCTGGCAGATGCTGCGCTAGTATTGCTCCTAGTCCTACTGGGCTGGCGTCGACAGTCAGTTCAGTGCAGAGCAGGGGGTCAAAGTAGGCCAGATGTTCCACAGTCACCACTGCTTGTCTTATTTCCTCGAATGCCTTGTTGCATTCCTGAGACCAGATGAACTTCTGTCCTTGTTTGGTCAGTTCTCTTAGTGGTGTGCTCACTGTGGCGAAGTCCTGTATGTACCGCGCACAGTAGCTGGCGAGGCCTAGAAATGATCTTACTTCTGCAACATCCGTCGGGTGGTTTGCATTTTTCAGTGTTTCAACTTTGCTGGGGTCTGGCCTCATCCCTTGTTTGGAGAAAATGTGTCCGAAGAACACTAGTTCCCTTCTTCCCAGCTCGCATTTCTCTCCATTCAATGTTAGGCCCGCTTGCTCCAGTTGTGTGCACACTTGACGCAAAGCTGTGTCATGTTCTTTGTCTGTTTTCCCAAATACCAAGATGTCATCACTATAGTTTAGGCTGTTATGTACTGGCCTTATCACTTGCCGTATTGTCTCGTGGAATATCTCCGCTGCCGATGAAATTCCGAAGCTCAGGCGCTTGTATCTAAACAGACCCAGGTGTGTGGAAAATGTTGTGATGTACCTGGACTGGTGGTCCAATTCTAATTGATGGTACCCTTTGCATAAGTCCAGCTTCGAGAATCGGCAGGCTCCAGAAAGGGAGCTGATCATGTCGTTTAGGTGTGGCCCCGGGTGACGTTCCCTTGCGATTGCGGTATTTGGGATCCTCATGTCCACGCAGATGCGGATCTTTGAGGTGTTCTTCTTTGGAACTGCCACAATCGGAGACACCCAAGGCGTTGGCCCTTCGGCAGGTTTGATTATGTCTTGTGCCAGTAAGCTAGTTATTTCCTCTTCCACTTGTGGTTGTAGGTGAATTGGTACTCGTCTATGATGTTGGGCCACCGGCTTGATTGCTTCATTGATGTGTAATGTTATCTGTTTTCCTTTCAGCTTACCAAGACCATTCAGTATAGCTGGGTATTCTTGCAGGATGTTCTCCGTTTCCGACCTGTGGTATGTCATCGCCAGTAGCCCCATCACCTGTGCAGTCACATTGCTTAACAGGCATGGCGCTGGGATGTCACCCTTGAGCACATGTATTTCTTCTTGGTATGACTTGCCTTTGTACGTTAAGGTCTCTGTAAATTTTCCCATGTTTTCTACTGGGCTTTTGGAGCCCCACGTGAACACATCCACGGTCGACGGTGATAGTTGTGGTTTCACTCTCATCTTCTTGTATTCTGACATGCACATGATGTTGCATGTTGCTCCACTGTCAAGCACAAACTTAGCTTGGTGGTCCCCTACGCCGATGTCCACAGTGGCTGTTTTCTTTATTTATTGCTTCTCCACCAGATGAACGTGCTCTGTCCCATTGGCTTCTCTGGGCGCGTCCGACATTAGATACAGTCTCGCCTCCCTCACAGGTGCTGCCGTTTCTTCTGACTCGTCGGAGGAGCTGCGATTGGCCGTTTCTATGTATCGGGCGTACCTGTTGCTGGTCATCCGTGGTCTCATTGTTCTGCCCCTCTCACTTCTGAATTGTCATGCACGTGCTTGAAAAATGATTGTCTCTGTTGCATTTCCTGCACTTTTGGACCATTGCTGGGCAGGCACCGACGTGTGGGAATTCGAGGCCGCATCGGTAGCATGTTTGTTCGCCCTTCTTTGGTGGGACCGACGCCTGGAATTCTTTCTTTTTGAAATTCCCAGTGATGCGATGCGCTAACGCCACTCTCTTCTCCTTTCCCATCTCCATCTGTTTGGCGTGCTCTGTGGCCCGTGTTTCCGTGCGAGCCATCGTCAGTATCTTTTCCAGCGTCGTTGGTTCCTTCAAAATGCGTGCTCGGAACTCCACTGATTGACAACCTTCGATGATGCGTAACCTTATTGCTTGCTCATTGTCAAATTTGTCGAACTCGCAGTATGTGACCAGTTTTCTCAGTCTTGTTGCAAAATCGTCTAGGCTCTCTTCTCCTTGCTGGCATGCCGTGTTGAATGTGTATCTCTCAAAATCAACGTTTCGTTGGGGGTCAAATTTCTGTGTGAGACACTGCATCACTCCCTTGTAATCCTCTGTTTGATCAGCAGGAAATGTTAACAACAGATCTTCTATTTCATCCCTGCGAGATTCAAAAGCAGGTGCAGTTGCTTGCTATTCGGGACGTCCGTGGCACTCATGTAGCGCTCAAATTTTCTGATCCATCTTTCCCACCGGATGCCTGCCTGCGGCTCCGATAGGCTGAATGGTAAAGGCCTGTGGAAGACTGCTTGCGTGCTCTGTTTCTCATCATTGTCGCTCATTTTCCTTCCTTGGCACTCCTCTACTCTTCTTCCTCTTTTATTTCCTTTATTTCTTTATTTGTCCCTTTGTTTCCTCTTTATTGGGCTTTATTTCCACTGTTTTCTTCTTCTTTTTGACTCTTTCGCTCTGTTTTTCTGTTTCCCTATCTATTTCAATGGCCGCCTGACTTCAAAATGGCCGCCGCTCTGTACTTTGTTCTTATTGGCTTAGTTGCCTGACTCCAAAATGGCTGCCGTAGTCTCGCGATGTTTCTTTGTCCCTCTCGCTTTGCCTGACCTCTCAAAATGGCCGCCGCTTATTCCTGGCTTCTAATTGGCCTGCTCTGCCTGTCCTCAAAATGGCCGCCGCTCTCACGATAGTTAGTTTGCAATAGCACGCGTCTTTCTATTTAGTTTTCTCTGAGCACTCTCGGGTGCTGACGCTTGTCGGCTCTTCTGTTTGCTGGCCGATGCTTCGTTTCTCTCCTCTTGCGTGCAGCCTCACAGCGCTCTTACCGCTATTTCGGCGGCCGGGGTGGGCTCCCGCGTCGCTGCTTCTTGGCTGCTTGACTTGGACCAGGGTGGGCTCCTGGCTCCGCTTCTTCTTCTTTACCGCCGCGCCGATTTCCACGATGTTCCTTGTGTTGGCCAGCGGACCAGGGTGGGCTCCTGGTTCCGTCGCGCTTTCTTCGGGGAAACAACGATCCGATCCACTTCTGCTCTTCTGAAGGGTGGTGGACGATCCCGCCTTCGTTCGCCAGTTGTCGTGTCCTTAACCCCACAGATACACGGGAGACAGGTAAGGATCTGTAATTCTTTATTGTTACATATACGCGCTGCGCTGTGCCCACGCACGTCTGCCCACGCTTCCTCCTCGCTCTGCAGTGCCCTCTTCCCTCTTGACCGGATGTGGTGTCCGGTTCCCTCAGTGTCCCCACAGTCCACTGCAGGGTCCTAGTGCCCTGCCCCCAGGTCACTACACTAAGGACCCCCAGCAGCGAAGGGGACTTCAATCCCCATCCAAGAGTGCGCCAGGGAGTACGTTTGCAGAGTGGTGGGAAAAAGGGGTGTGGCCTCCGAAGACTTCTTAGCAATCCCACTGTGTGCGGCTTACTGGAGGTAATAGTAGGGGTAGTTGGCCCCCAAGGACATCCTTGGGGCCAACTACCCCTCCTGTTACCTCCATTAAGTCCTATACAGTGGGATTGCTACGAGGTCTTCGGAGGCCATGACCCCCTTTCTCCACCACTCTGCAAACGCATCTCCTGGCACACTACGGGTTGGGGGATGAGGTCTACTTTACTCCTGAGGGACTTTGGGGGCCAAGAAGCCATCCTGGTACCTCCTGTAAGTCCTACGCAGCGGGATTTCTGATAGGTTTCAGGGACGTTATAGTTAGAAATTAGCATTTAAAACACCTTTGAAATTCACTGAAAAACTCACAGGTTTCAGGTAGTTAGTTGGACATTTCACTCACCACTTGAGCTAACTATAACTCGCGCCCCCGCAATGCACTGCTGATGACGTCACATATTACATCACTCATGACATGGTCAGTGACATCACTGATGGCATCTCAAATGACATCACTGATGACATAACTGATGACATCATCCAGTTAATATCTGATGCACCTCCTCACACCCTAATATAACCTTTCATACACCCACTCTAAAATGCAGACTACCATTCTCGAAACCATAGACACACCAATACCAGTTAGTACATACCCACTCATTGATTCATAGGTCTACACACATCCACTCACTCACTGATACAGTCACTCATACACGCAGTCTCATCAATACAGCCTCTGATATATGCACTCATACACCCATACAGACACTCACATACTGTCACTCACCCATAGAGTTACTCACACACCTAGTCAGTCACCCAAAGAATCAATAACACTGCCTTTTACTCACCTATACAGTTATACACACACACCACCTCACTTATTCGTACAGATACTAACACATACTTACTCTCTTCTACAATCACTGACACAAGCACACACTCATCCATACAGCCACTCTCACAATCACTCACTCTCACATACAGTTAGTTATATACTCCAACACTCACATATACTGCCTTTCAGGCGCACACCGCCATTGGGCTGAAAGGGCTTCAGCCCCCCCCGTCGTGTGGGTCAGCCTGGGCTGAGACAGCTTTCCGGGCACACACACAGCCGCACCTGAGTACTTCACAGGTCTTTAAAAGACCATTTACTTGCTAACGAGGCTTTGTTGTTTTTCACACCTTCTTACAGCCCCTGCATCTCCACTCTGACTATCGCTGGAAGAATTAGCCCCCCCCGAAATTTTTAGTAGCCCCCCAAAATGTGGCTCTAGTTGCGCCACTGCTGCCTTTCACATATGTAGTTACTCACACATATACCACTGAGACATCCATTCACTCACTGACACAGCCATACGCACACTCACTCACCCATACAGCCCCTCGCAGACGCACTCATGAACCCATACACCTACTAAATCACCCACTCACACATCCATGCAGGGAGTTACAACCCCCACCCACCCACACAGACACTCAGGCATCCATACAGGTACACAGACAACCAATCATTAACCCATATAGACACTCATGTAGCTACTCACCAACCCATGCAGCCACTTACACACCAACTGACAGACTGATACAGACATTCACACAGATTAGTCATTCACCCATGCATTCACTAAGACACATTTAATCACTCACTTATTCAGTCAGTCACGCACCCACTAAATCATCCAAACACTCATACACCCAATCATTCTTCATTACACCTTTGCGTATCTATATATAACATTCTTAAACTTTTAAAAATCAAGTCTCTGGATGATGTCATCAGTGATGTCATTTGAGATGTCATGATGTCATCAGTGATGTCACTGACCATGTCATGAGTGATGTAATATGTGACGTCATCAGCAGTGCATTGCGGGGGCGTGAGTTATAGTTAGCTCAACTAACTATACCGGCCGAACTTCTCTGGTTTTGTATGAGTGAAATGTCCAACTAACTATAACGTCCCTGAAACCTGTGGCTTTTTCAGTGGAAAAAAATATATATATAAACATACATATATATATATATTGTCAAGGTATGTAGATGTAGAGTTAAGAATAGTAAATCTATAATTACTTATTTGCACTTACCTTCGCAATAATTGGGCCTCAAACTTTTTGACACGAAATTCTGTCCACACGATATTTTTGGTTCTGATATTCTGTCAGTGAGCCCTCCTCTGTGTATGGAAAATGAACCAAAGACGACTCTATGTAAACCACAGACTTACCTGGACGAAAGGCCTCTATGACACTTTAGGAGCAGGGCCAGACTGGCCGTAGCGGGCATTGGGCATTTCTCCGGGAGGCTGGAAGGGTGGGTGCCAGATTTACAGCTGTGGCAGTTGGTTGTGCAGCAGTGCTGCAACATCGGCCCTCAGTAACAAAAGCAGCAGTGCTTCACACTTGCAAACCCGGGGGACTGGTCTGACAAAATTGTCAGGGCTGCTTCGGGTTCCCAGTCTGGCCCTGTTTAGGAGTGGACAATCTGCTTGTACAAAATATGTCTCGAGAACACTTTTTTTATCAGCCTAGCTTAATTTCATGTGCTGCCATAAAAGTCCTTTCTGTACGGAAAGTGCTTCTTTGACACCTTTAGGTAAAGCATACTCTGGTCTGTTTGGAGTCTGCCTGTTTATCACTTCTATATAAGCTACAGTCCTGGCTGAATGGGAATAGATTCTATAAAACCTCTAGGCAAACTATAGTACTGCCTATTTGGGCCATGCTTAAATGATACCTCTACGTAAACCAGAGTTCTGCCATATGGAAAATGCCTGTAAAATTATAGTTCTGTCTAGTCCTACGTTGATTACTTTAGATGTTGCACAATCCTCTCCGTAGGGATGCTGCCTCTATGAAGCTTCTAGCCACAGTTCTGGCTGAATGGAAAGTAAACTACTGTAGTGTCTATGACACCTCTATGTTAGTACATTCCTGTGTATGTTCAAGTTTATTGCTTTATTTATCGTATTAGTAATCATATTAGTCACATAGTTAACTCTGATAACAACTTTAATTATACCACAATACAAATCTCACATAAGTAAATTTAAAAAAAAGTTTTCAAAAAGTTTTCAAAAAATGAAATAATTGATTAAATGCCCTCTATTTATCGTGGAGTTGCTCTACAACTTTGCAACAACAAGTTTGCAATGCGTTTTAGATAATTACTTGTCAGCATCTTTGTAGTAGACCAACTTGCTCTAACCCCACAGTCGTAAAAACCATAAATGAAGGAAGCACTTCTTGTAGATTTACTAAAAGGGCTGTACAGATACTAGGGTAAAGTATAAACTATATGGTAATCTTCAAAGTATTTGGCAGCCTTCTTGTTGATGAAAAATTGTAAATCTCGCAAACTAGAAAGTGCTTTAATTGATCTCTTAGCTATTCCCCTGAAATACTAAGGTGACACAGTGTTTGAATGAATGAATGAATGAAGCAACATTTATAAAGCGCATAGCTACCCGTAGGCATCCCAGCGCTGGAGGATAACTGAAGCTTCACAGAATCATTTAGGGAAGAGCCATGTTTTCAGCAGTTTGCGGAAGACAAGGTGATTAAGTTCCCCACGTAGCTGAAGAGGAAGAGAGTTCCAAAGTTTGGCAGCATTGTATGAAAAAGCCGACCACCGCTTCTAACTCTCTGAATTCGGGGACGACTGCCAGGTGTTGCTCATCTGATCGTAGTCGCCTGTTAGCTCGATAGGGCTTGACCAAGGAGGAAATGATCTCTGGTCCCTTTCCTCCTATAAGTTTGTGGGTAATGCATAAGGCCTTAAAATGGACTCTCTCCCGGATGGGGAGCCAGTGGAGAGCCTTCATATCTGGTTTGACCGACTGCCGGTTCTGAGTCCCCATGAGGATTCTTGCGGCGCAGTTCTGCACTGTTTGAGGTTTGACGAGGACCGAACTTGGGGCTCCAAGGTATACGGCGTTGCCGTAGTCCAGGCGTGAAAGAATAAGTGCCTGGACCATGAGCTTTCTTGCCTGAAAGGGGAGCAAAGGGAGCACTTTACGGAGCATCCTTAAGGTGCCAAAGCAAGAGGCCACCACCTTTCTGGCCTGGACTTTAAAGCTGAGATCAGAGTCCAGCCAGAAGCCCAGGCTTTTAATTTCTGACTTAGGAACAGGTGCCATGCCCATCGATGCTGGCCACATGATGTCTGCCTTGAAAAGAGAGGGGTTACCAAGGAGCATAAGCTCGGTTTTGTCCCCATTCAATTTTAGATAAGAATCTTTCATCCACCTGGCTACTTCTTCAAGGCAGATACATAGGGAGGTGGAGGCCCTATCTGAATGGTTAAGTGCAACAACTAGTTGGGTATCATCGGCATAAGTCACAATGTGCACCCCGTAGGGGAGAACAATTTCCGCTAGGGGGACATGTAGGCGTTAAAGAGTGTGGGACTCAGGGAAGAACCCTGAGGGACTCCACATTGGAGGGCCAGGATTTAGAGATGGCCTCACCCTCGAACACCTGAAAAGATCTTCCCTCCAAGAAGGATTGCAACCATGTCAAGGCTACTCCGGTCACTCCAAGGTTTCTGAGTCGTTGAACCAAAATGAGGTGGTTGACCGTGTCAAAGGCCGCGCTGAGATCCAAAAGGATCACGGCAGAAGAACCTCCTGCATCAAGGATCCTTCTGGATTCTTCCACGACTGCTAATAAGGCAGTTTCTGTACCTTGGCAGGGACGACAGCCAGTCTGGGAGGGGTGAAGAAGTTTATTGGATTCAAAATAGGCCGAGAGCGCCAAGTTGATATGTTTCTCCAGTATTTTACTAGTTCCTGGGAGGAGCGAGATAGGTCGATAGTTGCCCAGACAGTCTGAGTCCAGGCTAGGTTTCTTCAACAGGGACCTGACCATGGCTTTTTTCCAAAGGGGGGACCACCCCTGCGTCTATGGAGGAGTTCATCAAATCCAGAATGACTGGAGCAACTGATTCTGCCACCTGGTTCAGCATCTTGGGTGGAGCAGGGTCTCTGGGTGACCCGCTCTTAACAAGTGCAGAGATTGTCTGTAGTGATTCGTAGTTCATTGAGGGAAGGTCTTTAAAGAGTGTTCCTTACTCCCTGTATGTGAGTCCTCTAAGTGGGAGATAGTATAACTATTGGGTGGGGCAAAGGATTCATATATCGTTTGAATTTTATTATAAAAGTATTCTGCAAGTTCATTGCAACGATGGTCCGTGGCTAAGGAAGTATCGGGGAGAGAAGGAACTCTTAGTAGTTTGTTTGCAATTCGAAATGTTTCACGGGGAGAGTTGGCTGCTAAAGAAATTTTTTCCTCAAAGTAAGAGGCCTGGGCTTTTTTAATTTCAAGCTTATAGATTTTGATAGCCTCCCTATATTCCTTTTTCTTGGTCGTGGAGAAGTCCTTTCTCCAGACTCTTTCAATTTTTTACATGTTTGTTTTAATTCTCGGAGTTTAGGGTTATACCAGGCCGATCTATTAGGCCCTTTATGCGGCTGATTGGTTGTTTTTGGAAGGACCTGGTCTAACGTCCCCTCAATCCAACTGTTGAATCTCTCATTAGCCACCACCGGGTTGGTGTCAGGCAGAGGCTTGGAGGTATCTAATGCCGATACCCACTTTTCTATAGAAAGTTTAGACCAACGGCGGGATTTAATTTGTGTTGGCTGGGATGGAGGGGTAGCATGGGTGGAAGACCAGTTAACTGAGATGAGGAAGTGATCCGACCAGGGGATGGGGGTTGGTTTCAGACAGGAAAGCTCCTCTAGGTTGGAAAAATTGGATCCAAAAGGTGCCCTTTTGAGTGCGTTACATGTAGCACCTTCTGAGTGAGCTGAAAAGCAGCTAGGTCCAGGGTCAACTCAGATGCAACTTTCAATATTGGATCATCAAAGTGGATATTGAAGTCACCCAGAATAGTAAAATTTGCAGCGGTGCTAGTCAGTTTGGGGACCATTGTAGAAAGTGACTGGCAGAATGGACCTGTGGGTCCAGGGGGGCGATAAATTAAGATGCCTGATAGAGTGAGCGTAGGCGTAAATCCTATTGTAAAATGGAGGTTCTCGCAACCGAGTAAGGGGCTCCCAAAAGATCGGAAAATGAGGTGACTTTTCAGTATGATAGCAATGCCACCACCTTTGCCAGTAGCCCTATCTAGCCTCTGTATTATGTAGTCAGGAGGGAGGGCCTGGACAATGTCCGGCTCTGAGCCCACGTTCAGCCAGGTCTCAGTGAGGAATAAGACATCAGGGCCTTCATCCATAAGTAAAATAAACAATTCTGCTGAATGTTTAGGCAAAGATCTGCAGTTTAATAAGAGCAGTTTAAAAACTTTGTTAGACGATGCTGCAGCATGGACGATGGTGGGGGGGAACCAGAGTCTAAATGAACAGTGCACACAATTGGTGTCTGGACTACTGGGGGCAATGGAGTGAAGGCAGTTTGGTCCTGGGGGTGAATTTAATTGTCTGAGCAGCTCCGTGCTATAACAGTACTTGTCTGGAGGGTAAGGGGCAGGGGTTCTAGCCCCTAGCCCCGTCCGGACGCGGACGGGCGCAGACGGGCTTGCCTTAGGCGCGCCTTTGGCGCGCCAGCGGCGCGCCCGCTGCGCGCGTCCGCTGCGCACGTCCGCTGCGCGGTCGCGTCATCGGGCTCTTAAGAAGCCCGGGCAGGTCCAGCGACTAGAGAGCTGACCTGGTTAATGGCGGCTTAAAGTGCGATGTGCAGCGAAAAGCGGTCAGTTAAAAAGCAGCTAAGTGCATTAAAAGAATTCCCAGACAGATTCCCAATAAAAGTTCCACAGTTTAAGGCAACAATTTTAAAACAGCTAAGCAGTTAAGATTTTCCGATAGCAATGTGCAAATAAGGCAGCAGTTAGCAGCAAAAAGTAGTTAAAAATACGTTCCCACACCAATTCCCCCAACAGTAGTTCGATCGACCAGATTCACTTTCAACAGTGTAATAACAAATATTTTAAAAGCAGAAAGAAGAAACGAGGTAGCAACGCTCCCTCGCACCTAACGTGACTCAAGGCAGCTTCAATTAACGCTCATGCCTCCTCTAAAAATAGAGAGGCAATGTCAGCTGTCATACAATTGACTCATAGATTTGAAATTCAACCATGATAGCCTACAGATAACCTCAAACAGTCTTTCAGAGTACCACTTGGTGCAATTTTCTGACTGTACATTGCTACAAAAAGTTATGCATTACATAAAGATCCTGCTGAAGCAAGTTAAACTCTAATTCCAATTAAATAAGTGAGGTACTTTGGGTAACTTAACAGATAGATTTAATTGCATTGCTAAAGATTGCATCTACTTGGGCCAAGCAACAAGATATGAGGAAAAAGCAATTTGCCAATAAAAAAAAAGAACTTGGCAGAAACAATAACTGAAATAAAAGAAATGGCAATAGAGCAACGGAGGTAATATGAGAGCCCCATATATAAGCAGATTAAGGTTAGGGTTTAAGCTATTAGGATGTAATTTATGAACTCCGTATTCATCCATGCAGACACCCAAGTGGTTGTAACCACATCTTCGACTAATCAAAAGGTTACCAATCTGGCAAGTATCTCTAAACTGAGTCTCCCAGACAAAAGCCACAACTGCAGAAATTAAAGAATTGACTATAAGGTTATTTGTAGTATTATACTGGGTTTGAGCCGACAGCATGTGCTGCAGCCCCCTGAAGTAAAATTCAGTAGGATTCTGTCATCTGCATACAGATGGTCAGCCATTCAATTTTGGTGGAAAAACACTCTCTTCTTCTCAAGCAGCCCCATGGTGTAAAGTCTGAAAAGCGGGGAGCGAGGGGGACACAGGCCTCTTTCAGACCTTTAATAATTCTGATTCTTTTCGATACATGCAAGTTCTGACCTAGCTTGATTCTAACTCAGGTGTTAGTATGTGATGGAATGATGGGATTCAGAAGGGACTCTGCAATACCCTAGTTTTAAAACTTATGCAAGAGTAAAGATGTAGCAACTCTGTCAAAAGCCATCCTATAGCTCAATAAAACTGGTATAAAACTTACACTTTCAAAAGGTAATCAGCTTATAACTCATTAACTGTAAGGCCAGAATGTTGTCCATTGTGTGGCAGATAGGTCTGAAGCCTGTCTGTTGTACTGGGATAAAATGTAATTCAATGGCCTAACTTTCAAGATCCCGCAGTAATAGTTTGGCAACATTTTTGTTTTGTTGTTAAGCAATCAAACCTTTCTATAGTTTGATTTCAGCCCAATATCACCCTTCGTATGTTTTGGCTGCAACATAGAAGTCTGTCAAGAAGCTGAAAAATATAAAATTGTGCCAAATCTTTAAATAAAGGAAATTATAATGTTGCCTTTAAGATGTGTCTATAATCATAGGGGAATGGATCACTTGTACCTGTGATACAACCAGGGTCAGGTATGGTAACCGACTTAAAAACCCTAAATCACGTACAAAGGTAGTCGGGCGGTATATCTTGATTATCCACCTTTTGTATCAACGTGAAAGCATCATCATTGGGGTTTTTGGAAAATATGCTTTCCTCCACCCGGAGGTAGACCATCTGGTGATGACAGTAGTGATCAGTGATAAAACGTGGTTGAGTGAGGTGAGTTAAAATTACCTACATCTCCATTCTAAAAAACCTTTATTCAGTAAGAGATGGGGCAAAGTAAAATCAAGGTAGTGCGTATATAGAAGAGTTACTGATCTAGCGCACTTGTTTGTCCACGTGAGTGGTCGACATGTTTCAGCCCTTCTTGCGCCCAACCGGGTCGGGGGGCTTTATTCAGGACCTGTGCATAAGTGAGGTTGCTAATTCAACAGCCTTGGAGGGTAGGTCATTGACTTGCCCTTCTTCAGTGGTTATTATCGCTCAAAAGTACCTATAACTGATAAGAACAAGAAGAAAAGATCACGGGGATACAGTTTACACATTATACACTTTTATGATAACCATGATCTTGGTTGTGTAATGGTGATGCTTACAACAATTTGGGAGAAAGAATTTTTTGAGAGAATTGTTTTTTCATCTAGAGGAACACTCAACGCTAAACAAGTGAGTCACAAATGTGAATACATTAAACATGTGGTGCTGGGGGCAGAAATAGTTTCAGGCTTAGTTAACATAATACAGGTTTCCAGAGAGCAATACGTAGGGGGAGCGTTACGTAGGGGGGGCACGGTTGAGGGGCCTGTGTAGTCAGTGGGTGTTCATTATAGTTGCTAAATGAACTGTCTAAGTGGATGGTAACAAACATATTGTAGTGTACGCTTCAGTAATCAACCAACTTTAGCCTGGGTTGAGGTGACCGGATTGGGCAACGTCTATTGCTAAGCTAGTGTGGTTGGTAGAGTCTAAGGAACATGTCTCGCTTGGCGCACCTCTTGCTGTCGTTATGGCGGTGGTAGTGACTAAGCGTGCGGTCGGGAGGGCCAAATATTAATAAAAGAGCCTTTGGATATTGCGTAATGAGTAAGTAGTGCCCGAGTTAGGTTCATAAGGACACTGGCACATATATAATTACTTGATAATGCGCTCGTGTTTAGCTCTGCATAGGGAAAGACTATGCGGGCTGTGCTGATGCGCGCAGGTTCAGAAATACCTTAGTTTCCCTAGTCCGGGCATCCACGGGGGACCGGCGGGCTTATTGATCTGCTTTGGATAAAGCATAAGCGGGGGAGAAAGATTAAAATTGGGTGTGTTTGCGTCCCCGTCGCCGTTCGCTGCTAGTCAATACCTATATGTCTTAGTAAGTTGTCAATTACCACATCCAAAATAATGCTGGCTGTATCAGAATTGAGATTGGGAGATATTTGCTCAGAAAGAGGCTCTTTTGTTCACAGAAGGACATTCCTCTTCATTACTGTCTTCACTTGCGGGGAATCTCATTTAATCCTTTTCAAAGCCTTCATTCCGGCAAATACACCAATGGATTTACAATCTTGCAAGGCTACCAAACTGTACTTAATGGAGATGATTTGAGCTGAATTATCACTCTCAATTCTATGTACCATCTTAAACTCATTGACAGGCAAAAGTTTGTGCTGTAACAAAAGTACAATCTAATGCAGCGTTCTTTGACTGAGAGAAATGTGTATATCTAATAGGATTATCCTGCCTTTGCCTTCCATTTAAAGCTCTTACATAAAGGGCCTGTAGGAAAGAGCGAAATTACCGACCTAAATTATCATTTCCATGAATGGGTGTATAACTCATCAGTGAGTGAAACAATGTCATCACACTGAATGCAAGGTTCCAATTAAAATCCGATTTAAAATGATGCACAAAGAACCTGATAAATCAATGCAAAGCACCAAAGTTTGCTATCAACCCCAAGTTTCAGGCATGCATAGAGATTAATACATAAATTAACAATCAGTAGTGTCCAGGCCCTAAATTTGAATTGTGCATCTTACTTTGATTGCTTGAAAAAAATTGCTTTCAGTGTTGATACATGATAATATACACTGCAACCAATTTGCCAAGTACATCGCTAAACTTCCCTAAGCATATCCGTTTCCTTTGCCCTCTGTGGCTGGGACAAAATATTCTATGTAGCTGGATTACTAGGCTGATGTTAGATGCCACGTTTCCTGGAGAAAGATGATTCCATGCCCAACCACAAAATCAAGGACTTCTGGAATCCCTAATAATTTAGCCCAGCCTTCCACATAACAGTACAGCAATTTTAGTTCACCCCGCAAAAAATGATGCTTTGAAAAAATAATAAGAGTGTAATTTGGAGAGAGGTATGTTTTCGGCTGCAAGGCAGTAGAGACCAAATACCAGTTAAACACTGCCGTTTCATGGCTTACTCTATATGAGTAATTTAAGGACACGTAAATTAAGCCTTCATGAAGAATACCAACTATGATTTCAAGATTGTTCCGTCTTTTAAAATGATCCAGAATCAAACCTTGTGTTTTTTAACAGAGATAAACTGGGAAGACATTAACCCATATTTCTTTTGATGTAGGGCTGTATAATTAATTGAGAGAATTGTGTAGTTTTGTATCCTTTTTTAACTTTCTTAATGTCTTTCTGCTTTGCCGTGAGAAACAGGGAAAGTTGGGCCATTGGTTGTTTTCCGATAAATAATGTCAGTGGAGGTCACTGTCACATTGCTTTCCATTTGCATCCCACCATTTGTTACCAAATTGCTTCTAAGTGAATTTGCAGCACAGTCTTTGGGATGTGTTTAGCAAGCACAATGACCACTTCCGGTGTAGATTCAGGTTGCTTTTCCACCATAAGTTTCAGCCCTACCTTTAAAATAAGCAATAAATCCTGTAAAACAATCAGAAAAGTGGAAAGCTTCTCAATAATGGGGGCTCAAGCACATGCTGAAGCCGCGGTTCATGATTCTGCCATTATTTAGTGGAGGAGAGAGTCCAATTACCCCAATCTAGCATCAATAGTCACCATAATTCGCAATAAATCAATTTGAGTTCCAAATGTATCTGCCCGCCAGTCAAGGCGGCATTGGTGGCCTCAGGTATCTTTTCAATGGAAGTAACTAAGTCAGCAGGTAATATTAAGAGGGTTTTTTTGCAAATGTTTGGGCGGGAAATGTTTCGTCAAGAGCCTCACCATATCTGGCGTTTAATCTCAAAATTGAGGGGGCCTTTTTAGTAGAAGGGGGCACTACAAATAATGTAGAGGAAGTGCCGATGACATTAGAAGCGGAGAACATGTGTGATGGCTCATTCCCAAATCTCAGAGATGTACTAGAGCCGGAAAGGGACTGATGCACCTCCTCGGCCACTATCATGGTCTTGCTTCTAGCTCTTGTTGATACACCCTCCTTATTAGCCTGAGTGTGCTCTAGAGTTGGATGCTTAAAACATTGAGTTCTTTTTGTGTAGGCATAATTTGTAGTTGTTAAAGAAAATGAATGACCTGGAAGTTTAGTAAATTTAATTGGGTGCCACATTTTGTAGCTCAAGTAAAAGAAATCTGGGATTTTAAAAGGTACAAGTTAGGTCCCCAGAGAAAAGCGAGCAGGGTTCTTAATCGAGCGGCCACTGGCTCTCTCAGTAGACAGCAATTCTCATTGACAACTTCTTACCTATCATGTGTGGTGTCATTTCATTGTGCTGCATCAGTGATACAGTTTTGTTGCCTCTGTCCACTGGCCAATTGGAGGGCAGCAATGTCCTGACTGCTCCACCTCTCAAAGTTCTTCGCCTTATACAGTGTGGCCTTGTGCCAAATAGGACTAATGGTGAGGGAGACAGGAATAATAAGTGCTGAGGGTGCCCAAATTCCAGTTATGAAAAAGCTGTCCTTAATGCTGAAAAGTTCAACTGAATTAAGTACATATGGAAAATACCTCTATGACACCTCTAGAGATCCTGCTGGTGTCGCAGATACCTCTATGACACCTCTAGGTAAACCACAGCCCTAGCTGTATGGAAAGTGCCGTTATAACATAGGGGGCTTCTTTGATCTGGTCTTCTAGCAGCACACTGACTTCTTCCGTCATGTTCATCTGCCCAACTGTGATTACAGCATTCACGATTTAGGTGCACTGTCAACCTTGACGGAGACACTCTTTATTACAAACAGTAGAGGCAAATCTTCTTGTAAGGTGATTCTTTGATGCCATCATCATGGGCATAGCTTGGTCAATAAGATCGGGGGGGGGGGTTAGCTTAAGATTTACCAGCATTCATGCTGGGATATCTTGTTAAACCTTTACATGAGAAGAAAGACATGAGGGGGGCTTAAGGGTCAGTGGAAAGAGAGAGAGAGAGAGAAAGAGAGAGGGGGAGAGAGAGAGGATGGTGGATTGTTAAGGGCATTTAAAGCACTTTGGCCCTGATTATGATGCCGGGCAGTGACACCATTGCGGTTTGGGAACCGACCGGCCTCAGGTCGGCAGTTCCGACCACAGCGGTCAAAAGCATACATTTTCACCCCCAGCACAAGCTCCCATAGAAAAATGAATGTTTTAAAACATCCCTGCACCGTGTGACAGGCACCTCAAGGTGCCTGCTACACAATGCAGGGATGTTTAGGCCAAATGCGGGGGGAGGGGCCCTTCTAGGGGCCCTTTTAGAGGCCCCAAAGTCAGTTTCCGACAGCCAATTCATGTCGGAAAGGCTGATGGCAGAAAACACCTTCCTTAAGGGATTATGAGGCCTTGCCGACTGGCCAACAGGCTCCTTGAGCCCTTTGGAACCTCGTCTGATTCCGTGGCCGGTTTAAACTCTGACTGCCGTCATCAAAATACGGCGGTCAGACTTTAAACCTACAATGTCGGTCAGAAAGCCTCCGACCAGCGGTTGAAGGCTTTCCGACCAACATTGTAATCAAGCCCAATATTTTTCAAACTAATCAACATTTTTTAAGGCCTTTAACCCCTTCGCTGCTAGGCCTTTTCCCCCCCTGTGCTAAGCCTTTTTTGGGCTATTTGGGGTAGTGCGCGCTTAGGCCCCTGTAACTTTTTGACCACATAAGGTATCCATGCCAAATTTGCGTCCTTTTTTTCTAACATCATGGGGATTGTAAAGGTACCCAGGGTTTGTGGATTCCCCTGGAGGGGACCCAGAAATTAGCCAAAATACAGCTAAATTTTGTTTTTTTTGGGAAAAATGCGAAAAAAGGGCTATAGATGAAAGCGTCTTGTTTTTTCCCTGCAAATGGCATCAAAAAAGGGGTTGTGGTGCTGAAATCACCATCTTCCCAGCTTTCAGGGACAAGCAGACTTTTGTCAGAAAACTAACTTTTTTTACACAGTTTTAGCATTTTTCTGGGACATAGCCTATTTTTGCTATTTTTTGTGCTTTCAACCTCCTTCCAGTTAATGGTAGAAATGGGTATGAAACCAATAATGGATCCTGGAAAGCCATACATTTCTGAAAAGTAGACAACATTCTGAATTCAGCAAGGGGTCATTTGTGTAGATACTTAAAGTTTTCCTTATAGAAACTAACAGTTAAATAAAGGAAAAATTGAAAATTAGTTGAAAAAAACAGCCATTTGTGTCAACGTTTTCACCTGTAACTTCTTCTAATTATGACAGCTATTTGAAGGCAATATACCGTTATATCCGCTGGACCTTTCTGGTTGTGGGGATATATAGGACTTGTAGGTTCACCAAGAACCCGACGAACCCAGAGCCAATAACTGAGCAGCATCTTGCAATGGTTTTTTATTATGTACCGGGTATATAGCAATTATTTTGGGAAAATGTATACATGGAAAAATTGTTATGAAAGACACCTATGTATTTCTGAAATGGGAACAAAATGTAGATTTTAGAAACAGTAGATATTTGCACATTTCCGAAATTGGGAGTACCCATACTAGCATGAGAATTATAGGTCATTTTTCAAAATGACTTATTTTTTACACATTGTCTTTCATTTGGAAGGCAGAAATGCATCGAAAGTCAATAGGTAATAACAGTTGCTCTACAATTCTGTGTTACCCTAAGTCTCCCGATAAAAATGGTACCTCACTTGTGTGGGTAGGCCTTGTGCCCACAACAGGAAATGGCTCAAAATGCAACGTGGACGTACCACATTTTCACAATGAAAAATTACCCTTTTTTTGCAAAGTGCCTAGCTGTAGTTTTTGAACCCTAGCTCTGCGGGCACTTAGGGAAACCTAGCAAACCTATACATTTTTGAAAACTACACACCCAGGGGAATTCAGGATGGGGTGACTTGACTGGCTCCCACCAGGTTCTGTTACCCAGAATCCCTTGCAAACCTAAAAAATTGGCAAAAAAAACAAATTTTCCTCACTTTTCTGTGGTGGAAAGTTCTGGAATCTGCGTGGATCCACAAAATTTCACCCACCCCGCGTTCCCCAAGGTCTTCCGAAAACAATGGTACTTCACCTGTGTGGGTAGGCCTAGTGCCCGCGACAGGAAGCAGCGCAAAACGCAACGTGGACGCACCACATTTTCACAGTGAAAAATGACCCTTTTTTTGCAAAGTGCCTAGCTGTAGTTTTTGAACCCTAGCTCTGCCGGCACTTAGGGAAACCTAGCAAACCTATACATTTTTGAAAAGTAGATACCCAGGGGAATCCAGGATGGGGTGACTTGACTGGCTCTCACCAGGTTCTGTTACCCAGAATCCCTTGCAAACCTAAAAAATTGGCAAAAAAACACATTTTCCTCACTTTTCTGTGGTGGAAAGTTCTGGAATCTGCGTGGATCCACAAAATTCCACCCACCCCGCGTTCCCCAAGGTCTTCCAAAAAAAATGGTACCTCACTTGTGTGGGTAGGCCTAGTGCCCGCGACAGGAAGCAGCGCAAAACGCAACGTGGACGCACCACATTTTCACAGTGAAAAATGACCCTTTTTTTGCAAAGTGCCTAGCTGTAGTTTTTGAACCCTAGCTCTGCCGGCACTGAGGGAAACCTAGCAAACCTATACATTTTTGAAAAGTAGACACCCAGGGGAATCCAGGATGGGGTGACTTGAGTGCCTCTCACCAGGTTCTGTTACCCAGAATCCCTTGCAAACCTAAAAAATTGGCAAATGAACCACATTTTCCTCACTTTTCTGTGGTGGAAAGTTCTGGAATCTGCGTGGATCCACAAAATTCCACCCACCCCGTGTTCCCCAAGGTCTTCCAAAAAAAATGGTACCTCACTTGTGTGGGTCAGCCTAGTGCCCGAGACAGGAAGCAGCGCAAAGCGCAACGTGGACGCACCACATTTTCACAGTGAAAAATGACCCTTTTTTTGCAAAGTGCCTAGCTGTAGTTTTTGAACCCTAGCTCTGCCGGCACTGAGGGAAAGCTAGCAAACCTATACATTTTTGAAAAGTAGACACCCAGGGGAATCCAGGATGGGGTGACTAGACTGGCTCTCACCAGGTTCTGTTACCCAGAATCCCTTGCAAACCTAAAAAAGTGGCAAAAAAAACACATTTTCCTCACTTTTCTGTGGTGGAAAGTTCTGGAATCTGCGTGGATCCACAAAATTCCACCCACCCCGTGTTCCCCAAGGTCTTCCAAAAACAATGGTACCTCACTTGTGTGGGTCAGCCTAGTGCCCGAGACAGGAAGCAGCGCAAAGCGCAACGTGGACGCACCACATTTTCACAGTGAAAAATGACCCTTTTTTTTGCAAAGTGCCTAGCTGTAGTTTTTGAACCTTAGCTCTGCCGGCACTGAGGGAAACCTAGCAAACCTATACATTTTTGAAAAGTAGACACCCAGGGGAATCCAGGATGGGGTGACTTGACTGGCTCTCACCAGGTTCTGTTACCCAGAATCCCTTGCAAACCTAAACAATTGGCAAAAAAAACACATTTTCCTCACTTTTCTGTGGTGGAAAGTTCTGGAATCTGCGTGGATCCACAAAATTCCACCCACCCCGCGTTCCCCAAGGTCTTCCAAAAAAAATGGTACCTCACTTGTGTGGGTAGGCCTAGTGCCCGCGACAGGAAGCAGCGCAAAACGCAACGTGGACGCACCACATTTTCACAGTGAAAAATGACCCTTTTTTTGCAAAGTGCCTAGCTGTAGTTTTTGAACCCTAGCTCTGCCGGCACTGAGGGAAACCTAGCAAACCTATACATGTTTGAAAAGTAGACACCCAGGGGAATCCAGGATGGGGTGACTTGACTGGCTCTCACCAGGTTCTGTTACCCAGAATCCCTTGCAAACCTAAAAAATTGGCAAAAAAACACATTTTCCTCACTTTTCTGTGGTGGAAAGTTCTGGAATCTGCGTGGATCCACAAAATTCCACCCACCCCGCGTTCCCCAAGGTCTTCCAAAAAAATGGTACCTCACTTGTGTGGGTAGGCCTAGTGCCCGCGACAGGAAGCAGCGCAAAACGCAACGTGGACGCACCACATTTTCACAGTGAAAAATGACCCTTTTTTTGCAAAGTGCCTAGCTGTAGTTTTTTAACCCTAGCTCTGCCGGCACTGAGGGAAACCTAGCAAACCTATACATTTTTGAAAAGTAGACACCCAGGGGAATCCAGGATGGGGTGACTTGAGTGGCTCTCACCAGGTTCTGTTACCCAGAATCCCTTGCAAACCTAAAAAATTGGCAAAAAAACACATTTTCCTCACTTTTCTGTGGTGGAAAGTTCTGGAATCTGCGTGGATCCACAAAATTCCACCCACCCCGCGTTCCCCAAGGTCTTCCGAAACAAATGGTACCTCACTTGTGTGGGTAGGCCTAGTGCCCGCGACAGGAAGCAGCGCAAAGCGCAACGTGGACGCACCACATTTTCACAGTGAAAAATGACCCTTTTTTGCAAAGTGCCTAGCTGTAGTTTTTGAACCCTAGCTCTGCCGGCACTTAGGGAAACCTAGCAAACCTATACATTTTTGAAAATTAGACACCCAGGGGAATCAAGGATGGGGTGACTTGACTGGCTCTCACCAGGTTCTGTTACCCAGAATCCCTTGCAAACCTAAAAATTGGCAAAAAACCACATTTTCCTCACTTTTCTGTGGTGGAAAGTTCTGGAATCTGCGTGGATCCACAAAATTCCACCCACCACGCGTTCCCCAAGGTCTTCCGAAAAAATGGTACCTCACTTGTGTGGGTAGGCCTAGTGCCCGTGACAGGAAGCAGCGCAAAACGCAACGTGGACGCACCACATTTTCACTGTGAAAAATGACCCTTTTTTTGCAAAGTGCCTAGTTGTAGTTTTTGAAACCTAGCTCTGCCGGCACTTAGGGAAACCTAGCAAACCTATACATTTTTGAAAAGTAGACACCCAGGGGAATCCAGGATGGGGTGACTTGAATGGCTCTCACCAGGTTCTGTTACCCAGAATCCCTTGCAAACCTAAATAATAGGCAAAAAACACATTTTCCTCACTTTTCTGTGGTGGAAAGTTCTGGAATCTGCGTGGATCCACAAAATTCCACCCACCCCGCGTTTCCCAAGGTCTTCCAAAAAAATGGTACCTCACTTGTGTGGGTAGGCCTAGTGCCCGCGACAGGAAGCAGCGCAAAATGCAACGTGGACGCACCACATTTTCACAGTGAAAAATGACCCTTTTTTTGCAAAGTGCCTAGCTGTAGTTTTTGAAACCTAGCTCTGCCGGCACTTAGGGAAACCTAGCAAACCTATACATTTTTGAAAAGTAGACACCCAGGGGAATCCAGGATGGGGTGACTTGACTGGCTCTCTCCAGGTTCTGTTACCCAGAATCCCTTGCAAACCTAAACAATTGGCAAAAAAACACATTTTCCTCACTTTTCTGTGGTGGAAAGTTCTGGAATCTGCGTAGATCCACAAAATTCCACCCACCCCGCATTCCCCAAGGTCTTCTGAAAAAAATGGTGCCTCACTCGGGTGGGAGGCCCAAGTACCCGCGACAGGCAAGGGCCCACAACGTATTGAGGCGACCTCAAAATGGCCTATCACAAAACGACCTGGTTTTGCAAGGGGGTCCCATGACGTTTGGCCCGGGCTCGGTGGCCACCTAGGGAAACCTACCAAACCCACACATTTCTGAAAAGTAGACACCCGGGGATCCCAGGGAGGTATGGCTTGCATGGATCCCCCAACGTTTTCTTACCCAGAATCCCTGCAAACCTGACATTTTGCTGAAAAAATCCCTTTTTCACACATTTTTGTGTGTTAAAGTTGTGGCATCACGGGGCTGACACAAATTTCCTACCACCCAGCGTTCCCCAGGTCTCCCGATAAAAATGGTGCCTCACTCGGGTGGGAGGCCCAAGTACCCGCGACAGGCAAGGGCCCACAACGTATTGAGTCGACCTCAAAATGGCCTATCACAAAACAACCTGGTTTTGCAAGGGGTGTCCCAAGACGTTTTGGCCCGGGGCTTGGCGGCCACCTAGGGAAACCTACCAAACCCACACATTTCTGAAAAGTAGACACCCGGGGGATTCCAGGGAGGTATGGCTTGCGTGGATCCCCTAAGTTTCTTACCCAGAATCCCTGCAAACCTGACATTTGGTGAAAAAATCCCTTTTTCACACATTTTTGTGTGGTAAAGTTGTGGCATTACGGGGCTGACACAAATTTCCTACCACCCAGCGTTCCCCAGGTCTCCCGATAAAAATGGTGCCTCACTCGGGTGGGAGGCCCAAGTACCCGCGACAGGCAAGGGCCCACAACGTATTGAGGCGATATCAAAATTGCCTATCACAAAATGTTTTGGGCCCTTGCCTGTCGCTGGTACTTGGGCCTCCCACCGAGTGAGGCACCATTTTTATCGGAAGACCTGGGGGAATGCTGGGTGGTAGGAAATTTGTGTCAGCCCCATGATGCCACAACTTCACCACACAAAAATGTGTGAAAAAGTGATTTTTCAGCAAAATATCAGGTTTGCAGGGGATTCTGGGTAAGAAAACGTTGGGGATCCACGCAAGCCATACCTCCCTGGAATCCCCGGGTGTCTACTTTTCAGAAATGTGTGGGTTTGGTAGGTTTCCCTAGGTGGCCGCCGAGCCCGGGCCAAAACGTCATGGGACCCCCTTGCAAAACCAGGTCGCTTTGTGATAGGCCATTTTGAGGTCGCCTCAATACGTTGTGGGCCCTTGCCTGTCGCGGGTACTTGGGCCTCCCACCCGAGTGAAGCACCATTTTTATCGGGAGACCTGGGGAACGCTGTGGTAGGAAATTTGTGTCAGCCCCATGATTCCACAACTTTACCACACAAAAATGTGCGAACAAAGTGATTTTTTTCAGCAAAATATCAGGTTTGCAGGGGATTCTGGTAAGAAAACGTTGGGGGATCCACGCAAGCCATACCTCCCTGGAATTCCCGGGTGTCTACTTTTCAGAAATGTGTGGGTTTGGTAGGTTTCTAAGATGGACGCCGAGCCCAGGGCCAAAACCTCACTGGTGTGAGTGGTTCAAGTACCCGCAACAGGCAAGGGCCCAAAACGTATTGAGGAGACATCAAAATGATCTATCACAAAACAAGCTGGTTTTGCAAGGGAGTCACCTGGGTTTTGGCCCCGGGCTCGGCGGCCATCTTGGGAAACCTACCAAACCCACACATTTCTGAAAACTAGACACCCGGGGGAGTCCAGCGAGGTATGGCTTGCGTGGATCCCCCAACGTTTTCCTACCCAGAATGCCCTGCAAACCTCAAATTTAGCTGAAAAAACCCACTTTTTTCTCAAATTTCTGTGTGGGAAAGTTCTGGAATCTACGTGGTTCCACAAATTTCCTACCACATAGTGTTCCCCCATGTCTCCCGATAAAAATGATACCTCACTCGCATGGGTGGGTCAAGTACCCGCGACAGGAAAGGGCCCAAAACCTATTGAGGCGACATCAAAATTACCTATCACAAAACAACCTGGTTTTGCAAGGGGGTCCCATGAGTTTTGGCCCTGGGCTCGGTGGCCATCTAGGGAAACCTACCAAACCCACACATTTCTGAAAACTAGACACCTGGGGAGTCCAGCGAGGTATGGCTTGCGTGTGGTCCCCTAACTTTTCCTACCCAGAATCCCTGCAAACCTCAAATTTAGCTGAAAAAATCACTTTTTCTCAACTTTCTGTGTGAGAAAGTTCTGGAATCTACGTGGATCCACAAATTTCCTCCCACCCAGCGTTCCCCCAGGTCTCCTGATAAAAATGATACCTCACTCGCGTGGGTGGGTCAAGTACCCGTGACAGAAAAGGGACCAAAACCTATTGAGGCGACATCAAAATTACCTATCACAAAACAACCTGGTTTTGCAAGAGGGGTCACCTGGGTTTTTGTCCCCGGGCTCGGCGGCCATCTTGGGAAACTACCAAACCCAAACATTTCTGAAAGCTAGACACCCGGGGGAGTCCAGCGAGGTATGGCTTGCGTGGGTCCCACAACGTTTTCCTATCCAGAATCCCCTGCAAACCTCAAATTTAGCTGAAAAATCACTTTTTCCATACATTTTTGCGTGGGATCACCGTGCCGGCACAAATGTCCTACCACCCAGCGTTCCCCTTGTTCTCCCGAGTAAATGATACCTCACTTGTGTGGGTGGGCCAAAGGCCTGTGACTGGGAAGAGCCCAAAACATAGGGATTTAGGGTATAGCACCGAGAATTCTAAGCGCTATATTTTTTAAAAATACGTTTTTAGCCAGTTCTGCTTTGGACACCCACACAAGTGAGGTATCATTTTACTCGGGGAACAAGGGCAACGCTGGGTGGTAGGACATTTGTGCCAGCACGGTGATTCCACGCAAAAATATGTGGAAAATATGGTTTTTTCAACTAAATTTGAGGGTTGCAGGGGATTCTGGGTAGGGAAACGTTGGGGATCCACGCAAGCCATACCTCATTGGACTCCCCAGGTTGTCTAGTTTTCAGAAACGTGTGGGATTGGTAGGTTTCCTAGATGGCGTGCGAGCCCGGGGCCAAAAACCAGGTGCCCCCCAAAACCAGGTAGTTTTGTTATAGGTAGTTTTGAAGTCTCCACAATACGATTTGGGCCATTTCCTGTTTCAGCCACTATGCCTACCCACACAAGTGAGGTACCATTTTTATCAGGAGCCCTGGGGGAACGCAGGGTGGTAGGAAATTTGTGGATCCACGCAGATTCCAGAACTTTCCCACACAGAAATTTGAGTAAAAGTGATTTTTTTCTGCTAAATTTGAGGTTTGCAGGGCATTCTGGGTAGGAAAACGTTTGGGGACCCATGCAAGCCATACCTCGCTGGACTCCCCAGGTGTCTAGTTTTCAGAAATGTGTGGGTTTGGTAGGTTCCCAAGATGGCCGCTGAGGCCGGGGCCAAAACCCAGGTGACCCCCTTGCAAAACCAGGTTGTTTTGTGATAGGTAATTTTGATGTCTCCTCAATACGTTCTGGGCCCTTGCCTGTCGCGGGTACTTGACCCACCCACGCGAGTGAGGTATAATTTTTATCGGGAGACCTGGGGGAAAGCTGGGTGGTAGGAAATTTGTGGATCCACGTAGATTCCAGAACTTTCCCACACAGAAATTGGAGAAAAACGTGATTTTTTTCAGCTAAATTTGAGGTTTGCAGGGTATTCTGGGTAAGAAAATTTTGGAGGACCCACGCAAGTCATACCTCGCTGGACTCCTCCGGGTGTCTAGTTTTCAGAAATGTGTGGGTTGGGTAGGTTTTCCTAGATGGCCATTGAGCCCGGGGCCAAAAACTCATGGGACCCCCCCTTGCAAAACCAGGTTGGTTTGTGATAGGTAATTTTGATGTCGCCTCAATAGGTTTTGGGCCCTTGCCTGTCACGGGTATTTGACCCATCCACACAAGTGAGGTACCATTTTTCACGGAAGACTTTGGGGGACGCGGGGTGGGTGGAATTTTGTACATCCACGCAGATTCCAGAACTTTCCACCACAGAAATGTGAGGAAAATGTGTTTTTTTGGACATATTTTTAGGTTTGCAAGGGATTCTGGGTAACAGATCCTGGTGAGAGCCAGTCAAGTCACCCCATCCTGGATTCCCTGGGTGTCTAGCTTTCAAAAATGTATAGGTTTGCTAGGTTTCCTAGGTGCTGGCAGTGTTAGGGTTCAAAATCTACAGCTAGGCACTTTGCAAAAAAGGGTCCGTTTTCACTGTGAAAATGTGGTGTGTCCACGTTGCGTTTGGGCCGTTTCCTGTCGTGGGCACTAGGCCTACCCACACATGTGAGGTGCCATTTTTCTCGGAAGACTTTGGGGAACGCGGGATGGGTGGAAATTTGTGGATCCACGCAGATTCCAGAACTTTCCACCACAGAAATGTGAGGAAAATGTGTTTTTTTGACAAATGTTTCGGTTTGCAAGGGATTCTGGGTAACAGAACCTGGTGAGAGCCAGTCAAGTCACCCAATCCTGGATTCCCCTGGGTATCTAGTTTTCAAAAATGTATAGGTTTGCTAGGTTTCCTAGGTGCCGGCAGAGTTAGGGTTCAAAATCTACAGCTAGGCACTTTGCAAAAAAAGGGTCCGTTTTCACTGTGAAAATGTGGTGTGTCCATGTTGCGTTTGGGCTGTTTCCTGTCGCGGCCACTAGTCCTACCCACACAAGTGAGGTACCATTTTTCTCGAAAGACTTTGGGGAACGCGGGGTGGGTGGAATTTTGTGGATCCACGCAGATTCCAGAACTTTCCACCACAGAAATGTGAGGAAAATGTGTTTTTTTGGGACAAATTTTTAGGTTTGCAAGCGATTCTGGGTAACAGAACCTGGTGAGAGCCAGTCAAGTCAGCCCATCCTGGATTCCTCTGGGTGTCTAGTTTTAAAAAATGTATAGGTTTGCTAGGTTTCCCTGGGTGCCGGCAGAGCTAGGAACCAAATTCAACAGGTAGGCACATTCCGAAAAAAAGTCAGTGCCTAGTGGGCTTTCTGCCGCCCTGGGGAGGGGGAAATCAGGGGCTATTGCTCCGATATGCCCCCGAGGGGGCAGAAAGACTGTGGCTATTCTTTTGGGGGCCGGGGGCATTGGGATGCCTATTCTGGTCAGCCCCCACCCCTCCGTATAAAAAGCCAGCATAATCGCTGGCACATAGTGGGCTTTCTGCCCCCGGGGGCAGATCAGGGGCTACTGCCCCCATCTGCCTCCTGGGAGGGGCAGAAAGACAGTGACATCTTTTTTGGGGTGGGTGGGGGCATTGGCATGTCCATTCTTGGCAGCCCCACCCCAAACTTTGTAAAAAAAAAATCCCTGGTGGCTAGTGGGCTTTCTGCCCCCCGGGGGGGCAGATAAGGTGCTATTGCCCCATCTGCCTCCCAGGGGGGCAGAAAGACTGTAGCATTTTTTTTGGGGTGGGGGCATTGACATGCCCATTCTGGGCAGCCCCCACCCCTACCTATATATAAAAAAATCCCTGGCGCTTAGTGGGCTTACTGCCCCCTCGCCGGGGGGCAGATCAGGGGCTATTGCCCCCATCTGCCTCCTGGGGGCATAAAGTTTTTTTTTTCTTTGGGGGTAGGGTGGGGGCATTTGCATGCCCATTCTGGGCAGCCCCCACCCCGGGCCTATAAAAAAATAATCCCTGGCATCTAGGGTATTTCTGAACCCCCGGGTGGGGGCAGATTGGTGGCCACTGCCACCATCTGCCCCCCGGGGGCAGAAAGACTGGAATTTCGTGGGGGAGGGGTGGGGGCATTGGCATGCCCATCTTGGGCAACCCCCACCCCTAAATGTATCGAGGGAAAAAACCCTGGTGTCTAGTGGGCTTTCTGCTCCCCGGGGGGCAGATTGGGGGCTACTGCCCCCATCTGCCCCCCAGGAGGGGCAGAAAGACGGTACCTTTGTAAGGCGTGGGTGGGGGCATTGGCATGCCCATATTGGGCAGCCCCCACCCCTAACTATAATTTTAAAAAAATCCTTGGTATCTAGTGGGCTTTCTGCCCCCGGGGGCAGATTGGGGGCTACTGCCCCATCTGCCCCCAGGGAGGCAGAAAGACTAATTTTGTGGCCGGGGGGTGGGGGCATCGGCATGCCCGTTTTGGGCAGCCCCCACCCCTAACTATAATTAAAATAAAAATCCCTGGTGTCTAGTGGGCTTTCTACCCCCGGGGGGCAGATTGGGGCTACTGCTCCCATCTACCCCAGGGGGCAGAAAGACTAATCATGGCAAATATTTTATGGGGGAGCAAAGGCCCTTGCCCAAGGGGCCGCTCCCCTCCCTGGTGCCTAGTGGGTGGATCCCTGCTTGGGGATCGCCCTCCTGGGGCGATCTCCAGCAGGGATCCACTAGGAGAGGTACCATTGGAAAGGGAGATTCTCCCCTTTCCAACGATACCTCTCCTGAGTTTCTACGTGCTCAGGGGGCTGAGATAGCCCCTGAGCACGTAGAAACTGAAACTGAAATGAGCCTCTTGGCTCATTTCAGTTTCAGTTTCACTGAAATGACATCAGCGCGACGTGCGCGCCGATCGTCATTTCAGGGAAACCAGGGGCCTCGGGAGCTGGGGAAGCTCTTCCCCAGCTCCCGAGGCTTAGAGGATTAAGGGAATCCCTCTGGTGCCCGCACCAGAGGGATTTCCTGTGCTGGGTTCCATGACGAGCTGGACTCGTCATGAGCACCACGAGCACTGTGTGCCATGACGAGTCCAGCTGCGTCATGAGCATGGAAGGGTTAAAACAGAGATGAGAGTGTGTGTGTGGTGTGTGTGTGTGTGTTATCAGTGTCGGCATGTAAAAATCTCAGGTGAAATCCAACAGACACTTCACCATATCCGACTGGATGCACTTGTACCCAACTATTTACTACAGAATACATATTTTTTAGTGGGGTGTCACACCCCAAACACCCGCCCCTCCAA
Organism: Calotriton arnoldi; assembly: GCA_963921515.1. Taxonomy (NCBI): domain Eukaryota; kingdom Metazoa; phylum Chordata; class Amphibia; order Caudata; family Salamandridae; genus Calotriton; species Calotriton arnoldi. The sequence goes on along the minus strand of CAWUFW010000025.1, from coordinate 6,003,908 downwards.
AGCTACTCCACTGGCCATCATTATTTTGCATTCCTGGGATTACCACTATCCTTTTAAAAACTCCATCGACACCGTGGGCAATCTGACCCTCTGAATTAATTTCATATATGTTTTAATATCAATGATCCGTACAAACAGCAAAAATTAACTTTTTTGTCCATTATATTTCACTTTTGTTATACACACTTTTATCTTCCTTTTAACCCTCCCAAATAGTCAGGCCTGGGCGTAGTTCACGGAGTTTTGCTACGCGAAACTCCGCGAAGTTACAAAAAACTCTGCGAAGTTCCGCGAGTGGCGAAGTGCAGTGCGAACTGCAGTTTGTGCTGGTATTCCTGCCGCTCCGGTAGAAATTCTACCCGAGCGGCAGCTCGCGCTCGCGAACTTACCGTTCGCGATCGCGAACTTACTGTTCGCGATCGCGAGCGGGGAAAAACTCCACTGCACAACGCGAAGCAGAGTTTTCTGCACTCCGCGAGCTCCGCGGAGTGCAGAAAACTCCGCAAACTCCGCGAACGGAGCGAAGTTCACTGCCCAGGCCTACAAATAGTGTGATCGCTTTACCACTGAGCGTAGTTACGAGAAATTAAATGTTGTATACTTTGGTTTACTTTATGGATATTGTCACTTACTCATCTTGTCTGAATTGCATCTGACAAATCATTTAATTAATTGGCAAGTTACATTAATTGAAATGATTCTACTTTGAGTTATTTGCTGATTGTGTAACTTAATCATTCCACTGCATGGGTTTAACAAAAGGCTCCTCAGCCCACGCGGTGCTGGAGGCCCCATGGTTCACCATCCTGGGGGGCCCTCGGCCCTCTCTCCATGTGCATTAGTATGAAAAGTAACAGCTCATGGAAGCCACTTTGCTACCTCTCCTATCACTCCTTGACTTTATTGCTTGTCTTTGACACTGTACAGAGCTCCGCTGCCTTTTAGTTAGGTGCATGCTATACAAATACCACCTAAGTACATACATGTATAACACATACACATACATTCATATATGATGTGCGGTTGGAAGGGGAATCAGTGTAGATCTTTCGCTATTGGGGTGATGTTTGAATTTATTCTGGTCTTTGATGAGAAATGCAGAAGTATGTAGAATGCCTTTCCGAAGGCCAGTGTGGTGTCAGGGAGACTGGTAAGCAGTGTGTTGCCTCCATCCCAATAAGATAAGAGTAAGGCTCAGAATGTTGTTCTGAAGCTGGCTTCGGACAGGAAACATCTCTCTTCTTTCAGGAGGGAAAGCTGGTGCCATGCTTCCTTGGTTTTCATAGCCATTAATTCTTTGGAGGAGAGATCTCTTTTGGGGATGAATGCAAGCACATTTTTGGCATAGCCAGGGTATGTGGTTGTAGTTAGCAGGATCATCTAGGTCTAGGGTGGGCTTTTTTAGTAGTGGGGATCTGTCATGAGGGAGATGTTCATGATACGGATGAAGGTTCTGAGGGCATCTCAATCGATCAATCAGAAACGTATAAAGCGCACAGCTACTCTAGAGTGTCTCATGCTAAGGACCAAATACACAATTCTCGCACAACATGTAATCACTAAAAGGCTGCTTTAAAAAGTCAGGTTTTAAGGACGCATCTAAAACTATTTTCATCCCTTAGAGCACGTAAAGCCAGAGGGAGGGCATTCTATGCCTGCTCAGCAAGATAGAAGAAGGACGCACCACCTCATTTTTTAGGTCTCGCCTACGCAGTGCGCATGCGCTGCATAGCAGGGCCTTTAGCCGTCGCTCTGCTCATTTTCAAGCACACACTCGTGCTTGTGGCGGCATCCACCTTGCGGGAGCGAGCAGGGGCGCGCCACGAGTGCAGTGCTTGAAAATGAGCAGACTGCTCTCGCGGCCACGCGTCTTGTTTTACTTTGCACGCACTTTATGGCCGCTCTGAGTGTCTTTACCTTGCTTCAACGCTCCTCCCCCTCCCCCACCCGGTGTCTGTATTCAATTCCTGAATTCTTTGAGTGTCTGTATGCAATTCCGGAATGGGACCTGAATGTTATTTATCATCTTAGTACCCTTCATTAAAGTTCAATTGAATGACGAGCAGAGGAAGATATGCATGCTTTTGTGATTCTACTACTCAAATGAGACAATCTTGTGTATCCTGTACCGATAATATAAATGTGTATTGAAAGCCTGCTTGAAACCGAGGCTCCTTGCACACAATATTTCAAGATCTCGGAAAAGCCAAAGGAATGTGTCGTTCAGGTGCAACCATTATACATCAAGTTGCCATAGAATTAGAACCTTGGGGAGAGTGGAAATAAACAGAACATAATTAACTTTTCCTGCTGTGGCTTATCTGAGGCTATGCTGGAGGGGAACCCATCACTCAATAGGACATCTCGCCACTTACATCGTTTGTTTCCCAACATCAGGGCTTTTCTACTAATTCGAAAATCGGATGCCATTCTGGCCTGTGTTATCTGTTTCTGGAAGTTTTAACCTTCTGAAATTAAATGAAAATTGTAGTGCAGGTAACTCGAACAGGTGCTTTGTGGAGAACGCATTGGTTGTTATAAATTCATTGTATTTAGAGATTTTTTTGTAATTGGTGCTTTTCGTTTCGACGTCAGCGAACCCAACCAAAGCGCTATGAGGGCCTACCAATGGCAGATGTGTGCTATACAAGCACATGTTGACATAAAATATTTAAATAAGTAATGCTTCTCAGCCAGTCAGTTTAATGTTGGTATGTGCCCTGAGCCTGCCTTTTGCTAATTGGCACACTTCATAAACACTCTCTCTGTCCACTTCATCTAGCTACTCCAAGCCCCTCGAGGCACTAATGTGGTTAACACTATTGGTTGTGGTTGTGAGTGAGTGGTAGGGTACAACTTTTTATTTCCGTGCGATTTCTGTAGGTGTTTCTCGTTGTAAGCCACACTGTGTCCAAGTAGGCCACACTGCCAGCTCGTGAGGGAGTTGTTGAAACAGCTTCTGCAAGTGGTTAAAAAAACGAATAATTTATCAAAGATTTCTGTTTCTGATCGCGATGACCTGTGCTGAACATTGTAAACAATAGAACAACCTTTACATCATGTCCCGTAAAAAGAAACGGCTGTTTCTGAATGTGTGTTCTGGCACCATATCAGACAAGGTAGGTGTCAAGCAGCATGTTTGCAAGGTAGTGTGCAAATAAAACAAGCATTGGCATAGCCAATAGGTCTCGCCTTTGGGACCTTATAAGTGTTTAGCAATGCAACACTTGATGTTGTTGCACAAAGGATATTGTGCTGGATAACTAAACACTTATAAGGTCTCAAAGGCGAGACCTATTGGCTATGCCAATGCTTGTTCCTCTTAATTCTCGTCATCAGGGCAAGCCCCACACTAGAAGAGTGAAGGGTTCTAGCTGGATGATATTGGATAATCCTTGTGGAGAGATAAATAGGGCCTGTCTGATAAAAAGCTCTATGGACTAACGTTAAAATGTTTGATAAGGACGAATGGCACTCTGCCTATGGATTTTTAGCTTAATAGTAAGGGGGGTTTTGGCCCAATAATGTCCAGGAAGGGCCCATACAACTTTATATCAAAAATAATACCTGGCCATTTACTTAATACAGCTGTTTAGTAATTAAACAGACTTAGACCATTTGTACATTCAATTGGTCTGAAGTATTTTATTTACCTCTATTTAGTCTTTTTTTAGATTAAACATTGTTAAACTATGTTCTCAAAAAGACATACTACATTCCACATTTGATTTATAACCATAGTGCTCGACAAAAAGTTAAACAAACATTATGAGCAGAAAATGAAACAAAAATGAAACAGACAAGTTACATAAAATTAAACAAACATTCTGTGCAAAAAATGAGGCATACAAATTAACATTCAAAATAACAACCAGCCAATTTTAAACATGACAGCCTTATTAACAAGTTGTTTCTACTTCTTTGGAAATGGGATTGTGAAGGCTGTAGTCTACTGGGTACTTAATTTTTAGGTCTATGAGTGCAAGCAAACATTTTACAAATTGCTCCTCATAGAAAAGTATTATTCAATTTCTATCCCAGGAGGAAAAATGCCGACGCGTTTCGATCCCCTTAATTAGTTTCCGGGGTTCTCTTCAGGGCGTGAGACTGGATGACAGCTGTGTGATTTCCACTTTGAAACCAAGTTTCATTGATGGGTCTTGAATTCGAGAGTATGTGGCAGGACGGCAGAACTAACTCGATTATTTTGAATTGCTTTTGGGTTGTAATGATTTATGAAGTGCAGAGAACTGCTTATTGATATTCTGGTGTTGCCATATCGTCATGCCGCTATGCTGTTTAAACGTCGCTACACATTCTGCGCCTGTGTCTTGAGTGCACCACGTAACCATAACGGCGGCAATTGGGCCTAGCGGGGCGGAGCAGGTCGCGTGTTCAATTAAGGTGTGGTTACCTTGACTTGAGCCGCAGATGATCAGAATGTGTAGGAACGTTTCCATTTTTAAAGATGGGGATGGGATACAGTGATCTGTGATCTAACTAACTTTGGTGCAGAACTGGCGGTGGTGGCTAGTGGGTACCGTCTGGCCTTAGAAAATACTGATTGGTCATAGGTGCACTGAGTGGGAAGGCACGAAAAGGAATGAGAAAGCTGATTGGCTTGTGGAGACTGCCACTGTTGTCAGTTTGACTGATGTGACTTCGGGAACACTTGTATTCCTTATGAGTCATTGATTGGTCCTACTTGCAATGTGTTGGAAGACAGAAAGGGAGGAAGTGAGTTGAGTGGCTGGAGAAGGCTGTTATCTGAATGGCTGCATGACTTTTAGGATGCTTCGGTACTGAAAATGTGTGCCCTGTGATTCCTATATTTCCCCAGGGAGCATTTCTCAAGCACTTGTAAGCATGTGACACTAAAACTCCTGCTGACCCTCTGAGTGTGTGAGTGAGGTACTTGAACATGCTAGGTGCAATGGGGATTGTTAGTGCAGCGCCCCTTCAATGTACTCTGCAATGTAGCTTGCAGGGAGGGCCCCTTGAGGTTTCATTAAGTGACCATTGTTCTTTTCAGTCTTGGTTGTCCCTGGTTTCATGTAATTAAGCAGGCAGCTCCTGTTTCTTATAACCCTCTAGGTAAACCAACATGCTTTTCGAATTGTAAAGTTGCTTTATGACACCTCTGGGTAAAAATCAGCCCAGTCTGTGTAGAAAGGGTCTCTCTATGACATCTCTGAAGGAACTATACTCCAGTCTGTAAGGTACATACATCTGTGTCACTTGTAGATGAACCATAGTCCTGCCTGTATGAAAACTGTCTGTATGACACTGATGCAGCAGAAGCGTGAGGGAAATTTTTCTATATATACACCATGATACCACTAATTTCCATATACTAAATAATATGACAGGAGTTCGGGCCCATGAGAACTCAATAACCACTTACAAAACCAGGTCCTCCGATGAATCTTTTTGTAGAGCTAATAGGGACTTGATAATGAAAAGACTGATTATATTCCCTTCATGAGGACCTTTGGACGAAGGAAATACACATAACCATAATCAGAAACACTTATATTTCACTATACTTTACAAATAAGGACAAACTCTGATTACTTATCAAGGCACTTTTATCTAATTCTTCAGAATATGAATGATCATTACAGAAAACAAAGATTAATGGGTAATCACAAATCAAATAATACAGATATCATCATAATATAGAGAGAGCAGTTTCATTAATAAGCATCATAATCAATGACTGGCATGAGTGGAAAGGAGAAGAGACAAAAGAACAGAATTCATTGCAAAAACATTATGCAATTTATTTCATACAAACCTAGATCATGAAATACTAATGCACGATGTGCAGAAGTCAGAAGAGCTAACCAATCCGGCCGAAAAGGTATAGCTTATGGCAACATCATCAGCCGATGAGTGCAAAGTATCAGGACGGTCTCAGGTACAGCAAACAGCATAGCCAGCCAGAGCAGCAAAGAGAAACAGCAACAAGGCCTCTCTCTCAGAAGCAGCTACTCCGAAAATACTATTCTAAAGCACTAATAGTTATACCCCAAGCATGATAGTCCAACCCCTTCTATGTATCTTTTCACGACCATCCAGGATTCTCATTGGACAAAAGTCATAAGGTGATCGGTCACCACACTCCAGTTCACGAGACTCTCAATATTGTTTTGTTAACACAGGCTGTCGTCATCGATCTTCAGTAAAGGAGGAAACCATTGTGTTCTTCTTCACACGCTCAAGCACGCTTCCTCGCCTCTTTTGTAACTTTTTAGCACACAGTCCTCGAAAGTTAAACATTTCCCCGGACAGAAAAGACATCCTGTAGATATACACTTTACCCAACTAAACAATCAAATCAGCAGCTATCAGAAATAATGACGACAAAACACATTCTTCCTTGCGACCTACACTTTTAAAAAGAAAATTTAACTCTAGCAGCAACTCTTTGAGGCCTTCAGGAAATTTGCAAATTAAATGTGTCTAGGAAATAAAAACATGCTTCAGTTAAATGTTAACATAGAGAATGCATAAGAAAAAATATTTGCTCCATTTTATAGTCTATTATAATCAAATATATATTCTTCATTTCTATAACTGTTAATCGTTCTCATGTTATTTAGCCAAGGAAAAAACAGCATTTCATGATATTTATTTCTGAATGTGTTTCACTATTTGCATATTTGTGCTTGTTGTACAAATTCTAATATACATAGAAAAGGTCTCTTCTCGTTTGCACATTGAAATCTAAATGTTTCAATCGTTTTCTCTTTCCACTCAACACCATTTATGTACCTTTTGGACGATTTAATGTGCTCTTTCTTTCTTGCACATTTTTCACACTACCATCCAAGACCCTGATTAATTAATTTTCACACTATTAGTCACTCGTTTTTGTTAATTTCACACTAATGGGTTGACTTGATCGAGCAAAATCATTTTGCAAAAATCTTGCTCCATCAACACTTATGAGTAAACCTCATAAGAGTCTACACTAAAAGTACCCCTATGACACCTCTAGGTGAACACCAGTCCTGTCTGTATGATAGGTTGTCAATGAGGCCTCTGCATAAGTCACAATCCTTTCTATGTAGCAATGCCTCTGTGATCCCTCTAGGTAAACCACAGTCTTGTCTGTTTGGAAAGCCTCTCTATGGCACCTCTAGGTAAACCACAGTCTTGTCTTTACGGAGAGGGCCTTTATGACACCTCCGAGTAAACCACAGTCTGGATGTCTGAGAAGTACTTCTGTGACATCCCTAGAAAAGCTTCAGTCTTTCCTGTTTGGAAAGTATTGCTATGACTCCTCCAGATATACCCAATCCTTTTGTAGTCAAGTTAAGTCAAATACAACTTTATTTCGGCACAAGCCATAAAAATGTACAATAAAGAAGATAAAAATGCAGCAATAAATGCAACTCTTTCAAAGAAAGAAAATCACAAAATAGCAGCATACATCTATTAAAACCACAAAGAGCGCAAATGTTTCTCGCATGTAAACAACCAATAGTGCAAATTCTAACAGAAAAAAGGATCACCATGACCCATTATACCACACAGCTATAGTATCACAAAGCTTCCATGGCTTTTTTTCTTTTCACCCACATTAAACCAAGATATTTTGCAACCGCGCAGGCATACAAAGGACAAGAATCAGCTCTCAAGATCCTCAAGGCAGCACAATGGCTAGAAGTGCCCAATTGTCTGCAAATGGGTGCTAGCCATGTCATAGAGTGTAATCGCGGCATGCGTATAGCTCATGTGGCACTGATTCATTCTGGTCATCACAGGAAGGGCAGAATGTGAAAGCGGAGCCCGCCCACTTTCCTACAAAGTACTTCAGGGAAAGTGACCCCACTCTAAATTGATGATATACTTTCCTGTCTAGTGGAACCGTGATCAGGTCTCAAAAGTGCTCTAGACCCCGAGTGGACTTAAAGTCCAAGTATTCCCCAGTCAATTCTTTTGTATGGAAATGTGCCTATATTGACACTAGTGCCACATCCTCTGTGAACAGAAATGTTGTTATTTGTTTCTTCAACCCCAACAGATTGGGCTGAAGCCGGGTCAAAGCAGGTAACGCTATCCAGATCTTGGCTGTAATGACTGCAAGACAGCAACCACCGTCTCTGCTTTCCTAAATCTCGGGGTGACTACAAAGTCTCCATGTGTTAGATCTTAACTCCCTGAGAGGGATATATAATGAAAAAATTGAGTTCCTAAATGTATGGTTACTACTTCCATAAATGGTTATCAGAACCCCTTTCAGAGGGCCAGGGGCATGCAAGGATTACTGGTCCAACCGTGATCCGGGACCCGGCTTATTATGGATTCTGAATAAGTGGACCAAGTACACCTTCTGCACTTGACTCTCAGTGGTAACCATGATCAAACAGTCCTAGGCTCCCTCCGGGGAAAAGTGGGTACACAGATTAGTGAACAGAGGCTCACAACTCAAAATGCATGCAGCAACATCAATAAACTATTTTCCAGCCAAATACTCACTTTTATGAAAAAAGAGAAGTATTTTATTTCTACCGATACCACACAAAGGAAGAATACGACATTTACGAACAATTACACAGTCCTCCCTCTGAGGTCAGGGCTCTAGTGTCTCTCTGGTGATTCCCTGTCCCATTCACTCCTTGCGTTTGCGATCGTGGTTATTCCCCCTTCACTACTAGTAACATCCAGGGTACGCCCCACTAGTATTCCGAGTCTCAAGAGTCCTCGACGACTCTGATTTAAAGTCAATAGTGTTCCAGCACACACACGCTTGATTTAGCAGCAAGGTCCCCTGGGGCCGTCAGGTCCGAAACGAGTCTTACCCGCACCAGCAGGAGAAAAGTGTTCAGAATCCTGGAGTGCGCCCCGTCCGTGGGTGCTCGCAGCGGCTTCAGTCCAAGTCAGGTGAGTCGGCCGCACGTGGACTCAGCGGCTGCACTCACCCTCCCAGTCGCACTCCTGCAGTGATCGGAGGTTTCCTGCGGCTTTCCTGTGGGGTAAGTGTTTACATCTGGGGATGGCTACGACGATCCTGCTTTTGATATCATGCTTGGATGACGGCGCTTCCACAGCGTCCCCACTTATCCAGCGGGGTCGGACTAGTCACTGTCCTCGGTGCTTCCGGTGACCTTCGTAATGCACGGGTCACTCCTGCTCATTGTCCACAGGCTCTGGCCCGATCAACATGGCACAGTTATTCATGGTCATCCCCCCTGGCATACCGCGTTGCCGTACTAATGGCACACAAGGCTTCGACCCTTACTGCACTGCAGTCTTGCACCATGGCCGCCCCTCCTGACACACTGGGTCACCGATGTCACACAAGGTTTCTTCCCTTACTGCAGAGCAATCTTTACCACGGCAGCCCCTCCTGGCATACGGGTCACTGCACTGCTAGCGTGCAAGACTTTGGCCCTTACTACACGGCACTCTTTATCATGGCTATCTTCACAGTGGCCCTCTCCAGCCATACGTGGGTCGCAGACTCAGTCCTGCATATGGCCAATGACCTGATCGGTGCAGCAGTGTTTCCTCACACGTCGCACAGGGAGTCCACTTGACAGGGCTCCCCATTGGACCTTGCTATCCCCAGCGTTCTCCTCTTCCTCACAGGGTACACTGGTATTGGCAAGCAGGCAGGTGCTGGTGTTCCAGGCTCTGGGCAGATGGTCTTGGATTCCCAGGGTGATGTCCCCTCGCCCAGCAGGGAGAGTAGTAGGCCTTGGCCCCCAGTCCTGGTGACAGGCAGAAGTATTGCAGAGCTCCTCCTTCTCACACAGCCCGTCTTTCTGCTTGGCAGATGACACGTTTTGGGGTCTCAATCTCCCCTTTTCCATAGTCCATTTCCAGACACCAAATGTGATTTAGGGTCTGAGGATTTGAAGTTTTCTGTTGGGTTTCTGCTTCTTTTGAAGTGCATGCTCCTCTGCTCCATTTTAATCTTGAAAAGCAGTCTGTCACAGCAGGGATGTCTCAAAGCTGATACTCCCACAACACAGGACATGGGAGTGACTAGAGTTCACACCTGGATATCAGCCACAGTGAAATGTGCATCATATGTGCAAGATTAGCCCAAGGCTCCCAGCCCTACACTTTATGATGCTTTTATCAGCTCCATCTCCTTTCTGAGATGATCCCAGGCCCCTTCCTTTTGACCTCTCACTGAATCAAAGAGCACCCTTTTGAAGTGTACAGGGGAGGCCTGGTCCTCCCTTCCCAGAGTGTGTCCCACCCAGCTTACAGGAATACAGCAATCCACAAATATGTCTGGTGGGATCACTCTAACGTCACTCTATGTTTCACCATTCAGGCCTGGGTCTCCCAAAATGAAACTCAGGACCCTCCATGCATTGTACCATTCACAGACACACATACACCCTGTGTATGTATACACACACTGCACTGTACTGTATCCTCCATGTACTGTATCATTCAGAGCCACACATATATCCAGCATTTGAAATGAACATGTGTGCACTGCCCAACACTGTTTACTTTCTGTACGGCACAGGCACACATAAACCTAGCACATGCACCTATCATCTAAGCACTGCACCCTGCACTGTACTGTATCCTCCATGTATTGTACTACTCACAGGTACACATACACCCAGCACATGCATTTATCCTGCACGCTCTGTACAATACTGCATCGTTCAGGTACTGTACCACTCATGGGCACATGTACTTCCAGCACATGCGTAGACCATGCACATACTGCTCAGTAATGCACTATCCCTGTATTGTACCCTTTCCCAGACACACATACACCCAGTGCAGATACACAACTTCTGCGCTGCTCAGAACTTCATACCAACCTGATGTAGGCCAAGGGTGAGTTAAGCACACACGAGTTGCACTTTATAAAGTGAGTGAGCCTGTAGGCCTCACTCCAGTAACACAGGTTAAAAGGGACCTGTTCAACAGCAGCGGCTCCTCCGCTAAAGCGGAGGAGCGTCGTCCCACTGCTCTCCGAGCAGTTCAAAAAGGAAAAGTAAAAACATAATAACACAGCATTATTCTCATTTTATTTTTCCTACTGCAGTGGCTTAGTTTGTTATGTGCGGGCAGAGCTGGCCTCCGTGACACCAGAGCACTGCAGGTGGAGGAGTGGTGGGCACTCTGTAAGTGCGCATGAAGGTTTGGCCGGCATGTTCTAAACCCAGGTTGCATTACAGAATGGGTGGAGAACATGCCCAGGCTCCCACTGCCTGTCTGAGCGCCGAACCACTGTGCAGAGGCCAATCACAATGCTGCATTGCAGCGTTGTGATTGGCTATGGGGCGCCTGGGAGCCAGAGTGCTCCTGCTGCCCTGCCTGGATTCCAGACAGGAAGAAGATAAGAAGATTAAGAGGACGGACATTGGAGGCAAAGCGGCGGCCGGCTGTAGCCAGGTAAGTTTTTTATTTTTTATTTTTTTTATTCCCCCGGCTCACCACCCCCGTCCGGTAGCAGCCGCTACTACTGTTCAATCCTACAGATTACTTCATGGTATGCTACCACCACCACGCTTGTGCTGCTTTACTCCTGGCGAAGGCAGTAGCCTTCCACCACTATGAGGGTTATGCTTTGGGCTCCCCTCCTGGTCTAAGAAGACTGGAATACATGACACCTGCCTATGTTATGGGGCATACACATGATCCATGTCCACCTATGACAGCAAAATTAGCATGAGGGAAAAAGGTAGCAATAGTGATAGACACAGCTTTCTGGCCACCGTATTATATCGTTAGAAGACAGTCTGTTTCAGCAGAGTCTTCACCAAACAAAAACACGCTTTCTTTATGAAAACATGGAGAGCATTATTTACAATTAGAAATCGTTATTATTTTTTTTCCTCTTCTAGCATTGTTTGCTGGAATAGAGAACCTTTGGCATTTTCCAATTTGTGGATTAGATATATCAAATATTTACCTTACTAAGTGCGAAGTAAGTGTGTATAAATAAAACTCTTTCCTCATCTTTATACTCTTTTCTCTGGGTGAGATGTTCTGATCTTTCAGGAGATGGGTCTCCTCTCCTTTACTCTTGGTTTCATTCAGGCTGATACTTTTGAACAGAGACACATTTTTCTGAAATTCCTTTACATGGGTGTGATTCTTAATTATAAGTTGATTAAATGTCAAATATTACTCGATAACTGTTGGTTCTTTTTCGTGTATATATAGGGGTCTTTTTTATCAACATATTCAAAGTCCTGAGGATGGTCTAACGGACACAGACATTACTAGACCGAAACGTCGACTACTACACCTATTCCTTATTTTATTGTATTGTAGGCAATGTTTGCTTTGTGTAAACTTTTCAGATTGCCTTAAAAGCATTTTGTGAAAAGGTGTCCACAATTGTAACTATGAAGGATATTTAATTTTATGCAACTGTTACTTCTGGCTACATGGTACCTTTTTGATTATGTACCCTTTATAACTCATAATTTTCAATCAATACAAAATCAGTTTTTGAACATATACACCCGTGTCTCCTTTAACTTTATTTGAATGATCTATTCATTTGTAAATTAATAGAATTGTTTCTTGAGTAATCCAATTGTGAGTTACATCGATAGAGCTTGCTCAAATTCAATTTATCAACTGTTGCAAATACATATTTGAACAAATCCCTTGTAAGCGCACTTACCTGCTTAGAGGCAGGGTCATTCGCAAGCAGAGTATCAAGTTTATTAAACAACGGGAAAGCTGTATTCCTGACAAGGTGAAAGCTCTGCCCCCTCGTCCTCCTTCCAGGCACTGTGATTTAGCGCACAGTAGCGAGTGATTCCCTTGGTAAGTTGGAGTCATTAAGAGGTTGAGAGCTATGTCGCTTATCTCGACTTCTTGCCTTAACTCCCAGGATTACATCCATCCCCATCACACACAATGTGGTGAGAAGGTGCTCCCAGCCGTGCATGACCTTCCTGCTTCCCATATCTGCTTTTTTCCAAGGACCGATGGTCAACAATATGAGACCAGCCGAGGCTGTGGTACAATGAATGGTGGGTTTGCACACCGTCATAGTTACCTGAGGCACTCTAGTGGGAGGAGGAGCAGCATGACACCCCATCTGCAAATCCCTGGAGGTGGCCCGACCTCGCAGAGAGTGCTGTTCCTGCGCCCATGGGTGGTGTATTCAGCGTCCTAGCACCCTGACCATATCCACCGAGCAGCAGTGTAAGTCCGTGCCTAGGTGCAGGGTACTGAATGGGCTCCTTCACTGCCTGTTTGTTTACAGTGCAGCAAGGTTCACTCTGTCAGTGCTTCAAACAAAAAAGTCCTGCGAGCAAGTCTAAAACTCATCTCTTGCTACATGCATACTACACAGTACATACATATAAAAATATCAATTAGTGATCCATAGATCCCAAATTTTAATCATACCGACTGGACGATTTAATAAAATAAGATTTTCTACCAGGCAGGTATTTTTAAATCATTAAGAGCCCCTCCATCTCCTATCTTCCATTACCAGTGGTCTGATACATTTCAGTGCTCCCGTGTAACTCGCAGGTAGCAGCACTAGCCCAGTTTCGCAATGGAACGGGAAGGAACCCAATGATGAAGCATGCCACTAAGTAGTAACCCTAGTGGGTGAGGGTTGTACTACACAAAAGCATCTGCTTTTCCCAAAAGGGATACACAACAAAATAGGTGAGTGCAGAAACAATTTCTTAATGATAATTTATTAGATCAAAGAGAACACATTTGTTTGATTAGCCAACTAACTTAAGTCTGGCCAAATACATGTAATGGAAATCAAATGCAACCATATATTTTCTGATGCCGAATCGTGGCACTGTTTATTTTAATTTGCGTTTTTCAGAAATCTTAAAAGAAACGTTTCATGATACAAAACATTTATACACATCACAAAAATGTACAAACATATACTTTTGACAAAAACAAAATGAAGGTCGTTCTAGGCCTCTCCCAATCGCATCTTGTATACATAAATTGAACAGAATATGTGTTTTTGATATTCTTTTCCACAAGTGTCTAATCCACCAAAAATACTCTTAAGGGACCGTTAATATTCTATTTTTTCTAGTATGAGTCCCCATACACAATAATTAATCCTCAATGTTGATCTTTGGATTTTCTTCTACTAAAAGAAGATTGGTCGACGTGCTTCGACCTTTGGTTCACTTAAGGCGTCATCAGGACCGGTGGTAGAAGGGGTGACCCGTCAATTCTCAGTGCTCTATAGTCACTCGAATCCTTATATCAATAAAACTCATTCTGGTAATTATGATTCAAACCCAGGAAGGTGGGCCAAGCGGAACAAGCCCACGCTTGCTTTGGCAATGTGTTTGCCGTCTTTACCGGAAAAACAATGTTCAGGCTCTATTAAGTTGGAAATGTATGCTTGCTATCAATGGCCGTGGTGCGAATTCCACCATCAAGCGAGAAAGGGGAACCTTCCTCAGCGCCTGTACTATCACAAAGCGATTCTAAATTTTGCGTTGCAAACTATATCAATCCTGTGTTTTGTCTTCTTTGTAATTAATTTTGGTCCGATGAATAAGTGTGAGTAACTCTAGGTTCCTTCTAAGACACATAAGGTGGTACTACTTTTGAATGAGTCCCACAGGACATAATAAATACCTACCCTGATCCACGTGGGCAGATAGGGTTGTCCTTGTTATTCAAACACGAATACATGATGCTGGCATGCTGTTTTTCCTGATATAGAGGTGCCTGCTTCCAGCTGAATTTTCTGGTATTTCACGGCACTTATAAGCTGTTGAATAAACAGCTTAATCAACTACCATAATAAATTGCTTGAATAATACGCAATTGCATCAGACCTCAATTAAACTGTTGATGTTCTTTCCCAATGCCATCTTCTCATGAGTATTTTGGAGCGTTGCAAGTTATTAAATGGTGAAGTTTCCCTAAACAAGATTAGAACCTTGATGGACCTCCGTGTGAAACTGACAGACTATTGATTAAAACCGCAATCATATATTTGTACTTTCCATTGAAACATAGAAAGCATTGCAAAAGTATGTTTAGTGTCTACTAGCTGCTCTGAAGATGGCTAGTCACTTTAATGCTGTTATATTTTTGAAAGGTGAGCCATGGCATACTTTCTATAAACACATGTAGATAAGCCAATGAAGAGCTGAGTTGTTTCTTCAATGCATTTCAGTTGTAAAACTATGCGTGTGGCTGAAGACTTTTGCTTTTGGTTGGGTCTGGCTAAGGGAGCTTTAGTCCTCACAGCACTCATAACCATCACAGAGCAGCACTCACTGGGGTGGCCACTCACTCCATGTCACTACGGACGCAGTTTCGAGCCACAAACATCTGTGAGATAGCCTACTGCATTTTTGATGTTGTGGTCTTGAGTTGCACCCATTAAAATAATAAAACTAACACAGCAGACAGCAATTATTTGCAGGTGAAAGCTCAGGACTAGAAACAATGTCTGTAATGATGTGGAGCGAGGTAGTCACTAGACCTGGGCGGAGTTTGCAGAGTTCCGCTACGTGGGACTCCGAGAAGTGACAAAAAAACTCCTCCGCACTCTGCAGAATTACGCAAACAGCAGAGTGAAGTAAGTTGCATTGCTCATGCTGATTTTTAGCGCTGGGCATTTGACCCATGCAATAAAATCAACACGAACGGCACCACACACAGCGCAAGAGGATGCACCTTCTTTCTGCCGCTTGAGTAGATGTTCTAGTCGAGCAGCAGCTTCCGAGCGGTAGTGACACGCCGTGACCACCCGCATTGAGAAATCTCGTCAGGAGGTGGTCTAGAGTTGGAGTTTCCTTGCTTACGCTTAATGTTGGCAAGCCGTGAGAGAGGAAAAACTCTGCTCTGCGCCACTCCGTGGAGTTTTTGGGAACTCCACGCTCTACGCAGAGTGCGGAGTGGGAAAAACTCCGCAAATTCCTTGAATGGAGCGGAGTTTTCCACCCAGGCCTAGTAGTCAACCTGGCACTCACATATTATTTACAGTGCTCAAATCCTGCACATAGTAGCTGTCAGTAGCGGCCCGTCGTGGGAGTGCTGCTGGGCGGTGACGTGGGGCGGGGGAGGGGCTGGGTGGGGGTAGTAAACTATGGAATACGGCCGAATAGAGGTAAGTAAACATATAAATAAATAAAACGAATTTCGTTGCGCGCGCTGCATCGCCAAATGCAATGCAGCGCGCGCAACGAAATTCGTTTTATTTATTATATGTTTACTTACCTCTATTCGGCCGTATTCCGTAGTTTACTACCCCCCACCCAGCCCCTCCCCCGCCCCACGTCACCGCCCGGCAGCACTCCCACCACAGGCCGCTACTGGTAGCTGTTCCACACTACCAATGACACTCATCTCTGGCAGACTAGCAGTTACACACCCTACAAGATGCACTGTCCCACCCCTAACCAACTAACAGCCACAATTTATCAACAGCACTCTCAAACACACACTGAGTAGCAGTTGCACAGAACTGGCAGCAGTCTCATCCCTCCAATATCCCTAAAACCCGTTGGCAAAGCAAATAGGTCGCAAAGGCCAGACTTATTGGCTTTGCCAATGCTTGAGGAGTTTGTCCAGGTGTTGGATATCAGAGTATCTCTTATTAGACCAAGGATCAGCCTTGCAGCAGCATTCTGTAATAGCTGGAAATGGTAGCTGAGATATTCTGATAGACCCACAAGAAGGGCATTACAGTAATCTAAGCATGACAAAATAAGTGCTTAAATCAATTCTTTCTTCACAGACTTTGGGAGGGACGGGAGGATTTTCTTGATGACATGTAGCAATCTGAAGCCGTTAGAGCAAATCGATTTGACCTTCTGGTAAAACTTCAATTCCTTGTCCAATATGACTCCCCAGTTACGATCTTCTGTTGTTGACACTGGTGCAATACTCAAGAAGTTTGGCCACCATTTCGCAGACCATGCAGATTCTGGGCTATAGACAATTGTGGACGTTAGAAGTGACCCTTTCCGAGTTCCCGTCAGATCTGAGGATAAGCTGAGGGTCGTTCGCATATGTAAAGTACGAGAACGTGAAGCATTCCATCAGTTTTGCCAAAGGTGTTTTATATAAATTGGACAAACTGGGGCTCAGGGCTGATCCTTGTGGAACCCCAGATGAAATATGTTTAGGGGATGACTTAATTTCAGAAAGCCTCACAGTCTGAGAATGGTCTAATAAAATGTCTGTGAATCATTTCAACACTGTCTCCCCAATACCGTACTCTGTAAGGCGCTTGATCAAGGTGGTGTGAGAAATAATGTCAACCACCCCGATAGATCTAGTCTGAACAGGGCGCAGACTCCATTGTGATTTCTAATTTGCCTGATGTCATCAACCATTTTGACGAGCACAATCTCCATGCTGAAACCCCTGTGAAAGACTGATTGCACTGAGTGTATTTTCCAACATATAGTTCTCAACTGCCTGTGGTAATAATGTCTCCGTAAGTTTAGCCTGGCTCAGCAAATGCGATATTGGCCAGGAATTGGTTATAACCTTGGGGTCGAGCACCATTCTTTATTATAATGATGTGATCATAGCAGCCTTCCACTGAGCTGGGATAAGTCCCATCTTTAAGGGCCAATTGCAGACCATGATGAGCTGGCACCAGAGAGGAGGAGGCGTTTTGCATGTTACACCTCCGGTTCTGAAACTCTTGCAAAGTTCTCCCACACAATTGTTGGATGTACATCCTTGCAAGGCATAACTTCATAAGCCCCAGAATGAAGTTTTCCCCCCAAGTTGATAATTTTGGTGTGAAAGCCATCTGCAATGTTTTCACATAAATCTTGAGAAGTTTTATACAGGTGGAAGACTTCTTTTGTTGAATTTGATGTATTTAGAATCTTATTGTGAAAGAAATTAGCCTTCGTAGTTTTTATCAGACTTTAGCAAGTCTGAATTTGTTTTTGTATTTCTCTTTCTCCTCTACCTCATACTGTCTTCTCCTTTCTTCTCTTTTGCACTCTTGTTTAAGAGTCTTTAGTCTTCAATTGAACCAGGTCTGTGAGGGATGCGTCCTATTTAGTGTCCTTTTTCCCATAGACGCTAGGGAGTCTAAAAACTAAGGATCCGACCATAATTTCTGAGCATTACTAATCGGATCCTAGTCACCTCATTGTGGTTGGGTGTCGTCAAGGATAGTAGCCCAGCCTATGGGTTTGATGTTATTCCACGCTCCGCCACTCTCTCTTATCTGTACTTTCGAGAGCTGGTTTACAGGTAACTCAAAACTAAACAAATGGAGGGGAGGATAGAGGACCTAACAGTAAGTACAGGGCACTTAAACAACTTTTTGGCAGACATGGGTGAGTAGCCCAAGGCTCAAAGAGAGGGTGCATAGGGAAGGTCTAGGCACATGCAAACAGCTATCAAACCCCCAAGGAAGTATAAATGTCCTGCCAATGAGCTGTGTGTAAACACCATGTTTGCTTATATCTCACATAGTTCTATAATTACAGTAAAATTATAAGCATAATAAATGGAGAGTACACAAAACATGACATTACTCAATTCCATGCGATTACTTACTAATATACAGTGTTGGTACAATAAAGTGTTCGAGAATGGTAGTCTCCTGTGGGGTTCCCGAACAACAGTTAGATCAGATGTAAACACAATATAGTAGTGAAACCAGGGGCATTGACTGTACACTGCATAATGTTAATGCCTCTATTGTTTGTGACACTCAGACTTAAAGCAGACAGTATAGTAACTGCATTATATGATTAGCAAACATTCATTTTTCATGAAGCTTTACAAATACAGACAGTGTGGTTTAAAATGCAGAATCATTAGTTTTCCCGCAAAAATGGGATACTTTTTTTCCTTTGGTTATATTAAAAGCTGGCTGCACACAACAGTAATAACAGTATAATGTGCATCTGCATTGTCTCAGAGTTCATGGGGTAGGGTGCAAATATGTCGATCCCGTAGGATCACAGACACAGAGGGCTACAGTGTGGAACACAGGACTGAGAGTGGATCACAAAGGCCCCTTGATATAGCTACCTGTCTAGTATCCGGGTTTTGGCCCACTGCATATGGAAGGTCAAAGAAAGCAATGATACATTTATGAAAATGTAAAAAAGGTGGTGCAAAAGGTCAGTGCTAAGTAGGCTCAATTACACTTGCAAGGGACGATCTGTCGGGCAGCCCTTCTCCATCATTTGTATGGTTTAATGTGCTTCAGCCTATTTCCGTAACTCTGTATGAGATACAGCAAGGTTAGACTATCTTCTGGGTCTCAGTTGCATTGCAGGGCTATTTGAGCTGGCTGGGACTTCCACACTTTGACTTTAATTCTAGCCCACAGTAAGTGTGCAGTGCTGCAACTCGAAACTAACGGGTCAGAAGAGGGGAAAGTGCAAGCGTTTCAGGATTTCTATCAAGGGCTGTATGGATTTGACTACTCCAATCCACTTGCCAAACACTCCTATATGGCTTCTGTGTCTCTGCCCTTGCTCACTGAGTGGGAAAGAGAAGGAATGGATGAGCCAATCAGAGAAGTTTTAAGGCATGGGCAAAGTCGGCAATTGCACTGAGCCCCATTTTCCAAGGGACCCCTTGGGAAACTGATCTTTCTCTGTATCTCACCTCTATTTCTTCATCTCAGTCATTGTCCCTCTCTCTGCCTACCTCTACCTCTCATTCCTTCGTTCTCTACCCAGTGTGATCTTAAGGATTTTTGGGACTTTGTGCATTTTTGTGTGACCCCATCTTTGAAAGTTTAAATATAATTCAATATTGCTTGGCATCATGTGGGCTTGAATTAGCAGAAAATGTGAAATAGGATTCAAAATTGTTCTGAACTGGGGGCTCCAATATGCCTTGCCGGGGGCCCCAAAGATCCTCAAGGTGACATTGGAACCAATAAATAAAGAGGAAGGCCTGAGAGGAAGTGATGGCCTCTCCACCACCTATAAAACTTTTGTCCCCCAAATAATTCCCACCTTGGCAAATGTCTTCAGTAGATTCAATACCTCTCAGGGTGATGTCTATAATGGAAATAGCACTCTCCCTGATAAAGAAGCTGGGAAAAGACCCCACCCACTCTGCCGCCTATAGTCCAATATCATTTCTGAAGGTTAATGCAAAAATCATTATGAAAATCTTAGCCAGAATACTAGAGTGTTGCCGTCGTTGATACAGGCTGATCAGTCAAGCTTCATACAAGAGCTCAATCCATCGATCCCAATACTCCCTGGGCCAGCATCAGAATGATTGGGTGGCATTCGGGGCACATATGGATCCCCGGTGGGAGCACGCGACGGTCTTCCCCTCCCACCTTCACATTTTGCTCTCACCTTAGAGTCCCTAATGCAAATGATCAGGGAGAACCCTTGGATTAAAGGGATTCACTTTTATCTAAACACCTTTAAATGTATGGCATTCACGGACAACATCTTAATATTTTTAGAAGAGACAAGGCAATACCTAAAATGAATTGATCTCCGAATAAGAGGTATACTGGGAAATAGTGGAGGCCAAAATCAGGACAAATCTGGAGGCCCAGTTCTGGGAGGTGACAATGAGTTAGCAGCTCAACTGCAATCCATGACCCTTTTCAAATGGTCATCCCAGGGCATAAGGCATCTAGGCATTAAACTCTCTCCTGACCTATGACTCATGCAATGCACAGCTTCACATCAGTCCTGAGGAAAATTAAGACTAGCCTTGCATCCTGGCCAACCCACACACTGCGTTGGGCTGGCTGGATAGCCACTCTCAAGATGATGCTTCTTCTAAGGTTCCTATATGTTTTTCAGGTTTCTATCTACTCCTTAAAAATGAGGAGTTTGTCCAGCTCAAAAATATATGCAAACCATTTATATTGTCGGGGAAAAGTCCAGGCTAAGTTGGAAAACATGAACAAAGCATCCAAATCAGAGCGGGCAATGGGTGACCCATCTGCTTCATTACACCCAGGTTTTGCAACTACTATACATGGTGGAGTGGCTTCAGGGCGAGTCTGATATGCTAAGGTGCTTCATAGGCCTGAACTTAGCCACCCACCCAATGGGTGAAATTCCTTGGGTCCAGAAATCCCAGCAAGGCTGAAACATATATTTATCCTCAGTCATACAAAATCCGCACTGGATGTGAGGGACTGTCTGTTCTGTGGAAGATGTCTGACCACCTACCCATCTCCACTTACGCCACTGTTTGGCAACACTGGATTTTCCCCTAGGCTAGAACAATCTGCCTTCAAGCCATGGAAGGACACTAGTGTTTCAGACTGAGTGCTCTATTAAGGGCAAAAAAATATTTTGAGACTATCAAAGGGGATTATGGCATTCCTGAGTCCGAACATACAAAATTGAAGAAATGCTGGTGGGAAACGTAGGGAGACCTGCACATCTTACATATACAAAAGTCATGCGCAAAGCTTACACATTTCTGAGTGAAGGTACTAGCTGGGGTCACCAAGGCAACAGGACAAGAGATAGAACACTGTCCCAAAATAGTGGTCCTGGTAACGATCACCAGGGAGACATACCTCCTCCATTCAGGTAGGGGAAAGACGATCTCACATATTTTGCTTGCTGCAATGAAGGTGATTCCCTATGGGGTAAGAACATATGCCTGACGTTTGACCTCTGGCCATAGTGTGGGTTTTAGCGGGTGATGGGAAATTGGATTACACTATGGCGGGCCAGGAACAAGGGCGGCCGATCATTAAGGGCACAGGAGCCCCGCCCCCCACCTTTTTTAAAGCATGAAAAGTGTCTGTGAGGCTGAACAAAGGTCAGCCTGACAGACACTCTTCATTTTCGGGTCAGACAGCCAGGCTCTGTACAAGTGCTAAATGGAGAGGCATCTGGCTCCCTGAGCTGAACTTTGCTGGTTCTGATGATTTCACAGCCCTGAGGGCATGACCTTCTCAGCCCAGCACTGGGCTGTGAGGTCCTCCCTCTCATGACAAGGGGGGGCATTACCTATAGACTCAGACCTGTGCGCTTCAATGTCAAGGCCTGAAGAGCCCAGAGTAGGCTGTCCATCAGTGATGTCTCGTCACACAGTGGGGTGGGGTCAGCAAGGCTCACAGTCCCAAGTAAGGGAAGGTCCTCATCCCATTAGCTGACCCATGACAAGGTCAGCCAATGAGAGCACGTGGCAGAACCTTCCCCAAAGCCTCCAAGAACCACTGAGGCTTCCCACTCACCACCCAATATCAGAGCTGTGGCCCGGAACGTTTTTTTTAATGCTGGGTGCATATCTGTTTGTTTGTGCGTGCGTGCTGTGAATGTCTGCATGTGTGTTTTTGTGCTTGTGAATGGTGGGTGTACGTGTGCGAGCTTGTGAATGGATGGATGTGAGCAGGGCCGGACTGGGAACCAAAACCGGCCCTGGCAGAGTGCTCGGTGGCCCCCCGGGGGTGGGGGGGGACGGGGGTTGGGGGTGCGGCCGAGCTGTTTGCCACGGCCGGTTTCGTCCGATTTTGTTACGGGACCGATATTGCAGCTATGCTGCAAAAACGGCCCTGTAACAAAAACGGCCCCCCAGGGGCCCAAAACTGGCCCCCACCCTGGCGGCCCACCGGGGAAATGCCCGGTGCCCGCTACGGCCAGTCCGGCCCTGGATGTGAGTGAGCGTGAATGTGTGATGGGTGAGTGTGAGTATTTGTGCACGCACGTGTGACCAGCCCCATTGCTCACGCACAGTACCAGCAGCCACTGGCCTGGAGCATAAATGAAGTACACAGGAAGCCAGTTCTTCCCTTCCTAGGTTGGGATCATGGAGGTCTCGCATACCCTAGGAAGTTGAGAGTGCTGGGTTGGATGTATAGTGAGTACATCAGCTAAGGGAAGGGCGGGCAAAGGGAGTAAATCTCCCATAAGGCACCAGGCCAAAGCTTGCAGATTCCTGGGCAAGAAAACTGAGGGGGAACAAACAGGTTATGAGTCGGTGGGGAACAGGGTTGGTGGCAGGGAACTTGGTTGGGGACTGATTGTTGGGCCCTCACGTTGTATTGTTATAGAACGCTAATAAACATGATTGAAAGTATACATCAGTTTCATATGCCTTCCTTATCTCTGCACCTCTATCTTCCTACTTCATATTCTCTACATTGCAGTAATGGAAAACTGTCACTGTTAACTGCACTGAGAGTGATGCCTTTGAACCAGTGGTCTTATTAAGGTAGCTGCATCAAAACAAACATGGTATCCATCACCTGAGAAAAAAACAAACATTGGCAAAGCCAAGAGTTTGCGCCATTGTGACCTATTGGCTTTGACAATGGTTATTTAGGCACTTTGCACAGCATCCCAGATGCTGTGCAGAGGGGGAGGAGGCAATAGGGAGAAGGCCGGTTTTGAAAGCCCAGTGCGGCTCCTGGTGCCTCTCCCACGATCTTAGGTCCCCGAGTTTAATTGCATCACAAAAAATGCCACCAGAGAGAGAAGAGAGGAGAGAAGGAGAGAGAGAGAATGGGTAGCTGCAAGAGAGAGATTGCGCGAGGAAAGGGAGGGAGTGGGGCTGGTTTGAGCACTTTTGCCGAGCCTGCTTTGGGTTTCCTAGTCCAGCCTCGGATATGGCAATGTAGGGCTGAAGTGACCCCTTCTTTGCTCATCTCCCTGCAGACAGAGAGAAAAACCCGCAGTACTGGAGAGACTCAGCCCAGAAGACCCTGCAGCAGTCCCTGGAGCTCCAGGTGCTGAACACCAACGTGGCTAAAAATGGCATCATATTCCTCGGGGACGGTAAGTGCTCTTTCGTCATGAGCGAGAGGGAACGTGTCACTGGAGGGCCGACGGGTAAAGTGCCATAAATAAATATGAAAGTGTTCCTATTTTTGATAGAATGTGCGGGGGGAGGGGGGGAGTTGCGGGTATATGACTAGCACGAAAAAGGAGGAGGAAAGGGCTTTAAATCTTTCATGCTTGTAAAAGCGTGAATTCCGGGAATTTTAACCTGGTTATTCACCCTGCAAAGGCTCTTGATTGAGGGCTTGCGAAAGCCAGGAACTAGCTTTTAGACGGGGAAATGTCATTTCATTGCATAAGCAGGGCCAACCACACATTAAAACATCCTTGGCACCAACGCCATACACACCAATAATGGCCTTCACTCACACTACCGTAAATCCCCTATTATCGCTACAGCGGAGAGTGACGTAACGCAAAGTGAAGCCCCGCCCCCGCAGTATATTAAGATGGGCCTCTGAGACTATCATAGTTCACATATATTAATTGAACTTAACCTGGGCTGAATGCTCCTCCCCCCCCCCCCCCGCATGGTTGGGAAGCCCCCTGAAAGATTGGGAGATCCTGCACCATACTGGCTGCAGGGGCCTGCTGACAATGGACCTGGTCCGTCGATGGACATGCCTACTGACGATCCCCAAGGATAAACCCACAAACACAAACCCATGCT
Source organism: Calotriton arnoldi (assembly GCA_963921515.1). Lineage (NCBI taxonomy): Eukaryota > Metazoa > Chordata > Amphibia > Caudata > Salamandridae > Calotriton > Calotriton arnoldi. The sequence goes on along the minus strand of CAWUFW010000025.1, from coordinate 5,979,566 downwards.
TCTGCATACTTCAAGCAGCCAAGCTACAGGCAGACATACATTATGATAAAACACGTGTAACATACCATATGTGTGCATTAATGTGCGGCTTCTTCTTCCACTGACTGATATTCTCCTGTTTCAGGAATGGGAGTGTCCACAGTGACTGCAGCCCGGATCCGGAAGGGGCAGTTAGCCGGCCAACCCGGAGAGGAGATTCAACTAGAGATGGACAAGTTTCCCTTTGTAGCTTTGTCCAAGGTAAGCCTGGATACCCCCTGATTCAGGTATGTCTGGATACCTTCCAACCTAAGATAAGCCGGTATGACTACTATCACAAGGTAAAGATGGATAATCAAACATTAGGTAAGAATGGTGGTCCCTATAACCTGTGCTATGCGCTGCTACTCTCTGACCCAATCAGACCATGGATATCCCCTTATCTAAGCCTCCCCATGGTGATGCAGCATTCACATTGACCCACTGTAATCTTGTATACCCCAAGAGTCTCATGTGAATGGAACCAGAGACGTTTTAAGGCATGGGCAAGGTGGGCTCTGGCCCAGGGCCACAGCCTTTCAGGGGGCCCCCTGATAGAGCCAGCTCTGTTCTGCAAAGATTCTTGCCCTGATGACCTCGAATAATTCTTAACAGATTGCTTTAAATACTGTTTAACTTTATTTTATTTTTAATGTGGGTGATGTGTGGTAGTCGATTACTGACATTTTGCAGTGAAATGTTGTGTTCATGTTTCATGCAACATCCATAAAAAGCTTTCTTTTAGATCAAAACAGGACCTCACATATGAAAAATGGGAGGGTGTCACAGGGATTATTTGCAGTAATATTAGTGAGCTGCTGCTGTGTTACAATATTAAAAACACACCTCACTATCCCTGAATATTAGATGTATGCGCATTTAGAATTTGGACGAGTGTGCCGATGCACTGTCAGTGACCTGTCCAAAGAGCGCATGAAACAGCTGAAATTGGATCATAAATTCAAAGCTGTTCCGAACAGAGGCCTTCAAAATATGATTGGCCCAGGGTCCCCAAAATCCTTAAGATATCCCTGGAATAGACATCCTCTGGTCAAATGTAAATATAGACGCCTCTGACACAAGGTAATCCTAGACACCTCTAACCAAGCGTAGCTGTAGTGTGAGCCAGCAAACCGATTCCTAACATCCCTAATGTTACAAAATGGCTTCTCGTTTACTGAAAAAAGGGGAACGCAGAGCAGGGAAGATCTAGATTTTAAATGTTGATGTACAGTGAAAATTCAATATCTGGGTAAATTTTTTAATAATGGTATCTTTTATAATTTCATGATATGACTAGGATATAGACACCCTAAGTTGGGGGTGTTCTGCTTTCTGCAATTAAGAGAATTTATACAGCAACTCCCTGATATGAACCCTAATTAATTTCTCTAGAGTTTTACTAAGAATAAGAGACACGGTTTATACATACCTTCTATCTGATTCTGGGGCATCAGGACAAAATGCTTAATGAATTTGAGAAACTTGCTGTTAAGTGGGCATGAAGTTTCAGTTCAATGTCTCTGTGTCGGAGATACGTCAAGATAGCATGCTGGATCAGGGTGCTCTCAATGTCTCAAAGCGATACCAAAGGGGATGATGGACGGAGCGTTAGAGCAAATCAAACACTCACCCCCAGTCAACTGATCTGGGTTTAATCCATCATCATTCTTTAGCTCACTCCACCACCCCAGTTCAGACATGGCCATATGCAAATCAGTCTGACCCTGTGCCTCATGGGAACAGTCCAGCCCGAACTGCCAAGCCATGTCTTCCCTGGACCGGAAACAAGCATCCTGGGACCGGTTTCTGGCTATTCAGCCGTCATCAGCCAGGCTAGCTTGAATCCAGTGGCAAAGTGAGCAAGGGACCCACGTCTGGGCATACCCTGCCAACTTAGGGCGAACAAAGCGATACCAAAGGGGATGATGGACGGAGCGTTAGAGCAAATCAAACACTCACCCCCAGTCAACTGATCTGGGTTTAATCCATCATCATTCTTTAGCTCACTCCACCACCCCAGTTCAGACATGGCCATATGCAAATCAGTCTGACCCTGTGCCTCATGGGAACAGTCCAGCCCGAACTGCCAAGCCATGTCTTCCCTGGACCGGAAACAAGCATCCTGGGACCGGTTTCTGGCTATTCAGCCGTCATCAGCCAGGCTAGCTTGAATCCAGTGGCAAAGTGAGCAAGGGACCCACGTCTGGGCATACCCTGCCAACTTAGGGCGAACAAAGCGATACCAAAGGGGATGATGGACGGAGCGTTAGAGCAAATCAAACACTCACCCCAGTCAACTGATCTGGGTTTAATCCATCATCATTCTTTAGCTCACTCCACCACCCCAGTTCAGACATGGCCATATGCAAATCAGTCTGACCCTGTGCCTCATGGGAACAGTCCAGCCCGAACTGCCAAGCCATGTCTTCCCTGGACCGGAAACAAGCATCCTGGGACCGGTTTCTGGCTATTCAGCCGTCATCAGCCAGGCTAGCTTGAATCCAGTGGCAAAGTGAGCAAGGGGCCCACGTCTGGGCATACCCTGCCAACTTAGGGCGAACAAAGCGATACCAAAGGGGATGATGGACGGAGCGTTAGAGCAAATCAAACACTCACCCCCAGTCAACTGATCTGGGTTTAATCCATCATCATTCTTTAGCTCACTCCACCACCCCAGTTCAGACATGGCCATATGCAAATCAGTCTGACCCTGTGCCTCATGGGAACAGTCCAGCCCGAACTGCCAAGCCATGTCTTCCCTGGACCGGAAACAAGCATCCTGGGACCGGTTTCTGGCTATTCAGCCGTCATCAGCCAGGCTAGCTTGAATCCAGTGGCAAAGTGAGCAAGGGACCCACGTCTGGGCATACCCTGCCAACTTAGGGCGAACAAAGCGATACCAAAGGGGATGATGGACGGAGCGTTAGAGCAAATCAAACACTCACCCCCAGTCAACTGATCTGGGTTTAATCCATCATCATTCTTTAGCTCACTCCACCACCCCAGTTCAGACATGGCCATATGCAAATCAGTCTGACCCTGTGCCTCATGGGAACAGTCCAGCCCGAACTGCCAAGCCATGTCTTCCCTGGACCGGAAACAAGGATCCTGGGACCGGTTTCTGGCTATTCCAGCCGTCATCAGCCAGGCTAGCTTGAATCCAGTGGCAAAGTGAGCAAGGGACCCACGTCTGGGCATACCCTGCCAACTTAGGGCGAACAAAGCGATACCAAAGGGGATGATGGACGGAGCGTTAGAGCAAATCAAACACTCACCCCCAGTCAACTGATCTGGGTTTAATCCATCATCATTCTTTAGCTCACTCCACCACCCCAGTTCAGACATGGCCATATGCAAATCAGTCTGACCCTGTGCCTCATGGGAACAGTCCAGCCCGAACTGCCAAGCCATGTCTTCCCTGGACCGGAAACAAGCATCCTGGGACCGGTTTCTGGCTATTCAGCCGTCATCAGCCAGGCTAGCTTGAATCCAGTGGCAAAGTGAGCAAGGGACCCACGTCTGGGCATACCCTGCCAACTTAGGGCGAACAAAGCGATACAAAGGGGATGATGGACGGAGCGTTAGAGCAAATCAAACACTCACTCCCAGTCAACTGATCTGGGTTTAATCCATCATCATTCTTTAGCTCACTCCACCACCCCGGTTCAGACATGGCCATATGCAAATCAGTCTGACCCTGTGCCTCATGGGAACAGTCCAGCCGAACTGCCAAGCCATGTCTTCCCTGGACCGGAAACAAGCATCCTGGGACCGGTTTCTGGCTATTCAGCCGTCATCAGCCAGGCTAGCTTGAATCCAGTGGCAAAGTGAGCAAGGGACCCACGTCTGGGCATACCCTGCCAACTTAGAGGCGAACAAGCGATACCAAAGGGGATGATGGACGGAGCGTTAGAGCAAATCAAACACTCACCCCCAGTCAACTGATCTGGGTTTAATCCATCATCATTCTTTAGCTCACTCCACCACCCCAGTTCAGACATGGCCATATGCAAATCAGTCTGACCCTGTGCCTCATGGGAACAGTCCAGCCCGAACTGCCAAGCCATGTCTTCCCTGGACCGGAAACAAGCATCCTGGGACCGGTTTCTGGCTATTCAGCCGTCATCAGCCAGGCTAGCTTGAATCCAGTGGCAAAGTGAGCAAGGGACCCACGTCTGGGCATACCCTGCCAACTTAGGGCGAACAAAGCGATACCAAAGGGGATGATGGACGGAGCGTTAGAGCAAATCAAACACTCACCCCCAGTCAACTGATCTGGGTTTAATCCATCATCATTCTTTAGCTCACTCCACCACCCCAGTTCAGACATGGCCATATGCAAATCAGTCTGACCCTGTGCCTCATGGGAACAGTCCAGCCCGAACTGCCAAGCCATGTCTTCCCTGGACCGGAAACAAGCATCCTGGGACCGGTTTCTGGCTATTCAGCCGTCATCAGCCAGGCTAGCTTGAATCCAGTGGCAAAGTGAGCAAGGGACCCACGTCTGGGCATACCCTGCCAACTTAGGGCGAACAAAGCGATACCAAAGGGGATGATGGACGGAGCGTTAGAGCAAATCAAACACTCACCCCCAGTCAACTGATCTGGGTTTAATCCATCATCATTCTTTAGCTCACTCCACCACCCCAGTTCAGACATGGCCATATGCAAATCAGTCTGACCCTGTGCCTCATGGGAACAGTCCAGCTCGAACTGCCAAGCCATGTCTTCCCTGGACCGGAAACAAGCATCCTGGGACCGGTTTCTGGCTATTCAGCCGTCATCAGCCAGGCTAGCTTGAATCCAGTGGCAAAGTGAGCAAGGGACCCACGTCTGGGCATACCCTGCCAACTTAGGGCGAACAAGCGATACCAAAGGGGATGATGGACGGAGCGTTAGAGCAAATCAAACACTCACCCCAGTCAACTGATCTGGGTTTAATCCATCATCATTCTTTAGCTCACTCACCACCCCAGTTCAGACATGGCCATATGCAAATCAGTCTGACCCTGTGCCTCATGGGAACAGTCCAGCCCGAGCTGCTAAGCCATGTCTTCCCTGGACCAGGAAACAAGCATCCTGGGACCGGTTTCTGGCTATTCAGCCGTCATCAGCCAGGCTAGCTTGAATCCAGTGGCAAAGTGAGCAAAGGGACCCACGTCTGGGCATACCCTGCCAACTTAGGGCGAACAAGCGATACCAAGGGGATGATGGACGGAGCGTTAGAGCAAATCAAACACTCACCCCAGTCAACTGATCTGGGTTTAATCCATCATCATTCTTTAGCTCACTCCACCACCCCAGTTCAGACATGGCCATATGCAAATCAGTCTGACCCTGTGCCTCATGGGAACAGTCCAGCCCGAACTGCCAAGCCATGTCTTCCCTGGACCGGAAACAAGCATCCTGGGACCGGTTTCTGGCTATTCAGCCGTCATCAGCCAGGCTAGCTTGAATCCAGTGGCAAAGTGAGCAAGGGACCCACTTCTGGGCATACCCTGCCAACTTAGGGCGAACAAGCGTACCAAGGGGATGATGGACGGAGCGTTAGAGCAAATCAAACACTCACCCCAGTCAACTGATCTGGGTTTAATCCATCATCATTCTTTAGCTCACTCCACCACCCCAGTTCAGACATGGCCATATGCAAATCAGTCTGACCCTGTGCCTCATGGGAACAGTCAGCCCGAACTGCCAAGCCATGTCTTCCCTGGACCGGAAACAAGCATCCTGGGACCGGTTTCTGGCTATTCAGCCGTCATCAGCCAGGCTAGCTTGCCACTGGATTCAAGCAAGCCTGGCTGATGACGGCTGGAATGCCAGAAACCGGTCTAGGATGCTTGTTTCCGGTCCAGGGAAGACATGGCTTGGCAGTTCGTGCTGGACTGTTCCCATGAGGCACAGGGTCAGACTGATTTGCATATGGCCATGTCTGAACTGGGGTGGTGGAGTGAGCTAAAGAATGATGATGGATTAAACCCAGATCAGTTGACTGGGGTGAGTGTTTGATTGGCTCAAGCGTTCCGTCCATCATCCCCTTTTGTATCGCTTTGTTCGCCCTAAGTTGGCGGGGGTATGCCCAGACGTGGGTCCCTTGCTCACTTTGCCACTGGATTCAAGCAAGCCTGGCTGATGACGGCTGGAATGCCAGAAACCGGTCCTAGGATGCTTGTTTCCGGTCCAGGGAAGACATGGCTTGGCAGTTCGGGCTGGACTGTTCCCATGAGGCACAGGGTCAGACTGATTTGCATATGGCCATGTCTGAACTGGGGTGGTGGAGTGAGCTAAAGAATGATGATGGATTAAACCCAGATCAGTTGACTGGGGGTGAGTGTTTGATTGGCTCAAGCGTTCCGTCCATCATCCCCTTTTGTATCGCTTTGTTCGCCCTAAGTTGGCGGGTATGCCCAGACGTGGGTCCCTTGCTCACTTTGCCACTGGATTCAAGCAAGCCTGGCTGATGACGGCTGGAATGCCAGAAACCGGTCCTAGGATGCTTGTTTCCGGTCCAGGAAGACATGGCTTGGCAGTTCGGGCTGGACTGTTCCCATGAGGCACAGGGTCAGACTGATTTGCATATGGCCATGTCTGAACTGGGGTGGTGGAGTGAGCTAAAGAATGATGATGGATTAAACCCAGATCAGTTGACTGGGGGTGAGTGTTTGATTGGCTCAAGCGTTCCGTCCATCATCCCCTTTTGTATCGCTTTGTTCGCCCTAAGTTGGCGGGGTATGCCCAGGCGTGGGTCCCTTGCTCACTTTGCCACTGGATTCAAGCAAGCCTGGCTGATGACGGCTGGAATGCCAGAAACCGGTCCTAGGATGCTTGTTTCCGGTCCAGGGAAGACATGGCTTGGCAGTTCGTGCTGGACTGTTCCCATGAGGCACAGGGTCAGACTGATTTGCATATGGCCATGTCTGAACTGGGGTGGTGGAGTGAGCTAAAGAATGATGATGGATTAAACCCAGATCAGTTGACTGGGGGTGAGTGTTTGATTGGCTCAAGCGTTCCGTCCATCATCCCCTTTTGTATCGCTTTGTTCGCCCTAAGTTGGCGGGGTATGCCCAGACGTGGGTCCCTTGCTCACTTTGCCACTGGATTCAAGCAAGCCTGGCTGATGACGGCTGGAATGCCAGAAACCGGTCTAGGATGCTTGTTTCCGGTCCAGGGAAGACATGGCTTGGCAGTTCGGGCTGGACTGTTCCCATGAGGCACAGGGTCAGACTGATTTGCATATGGCCATGTCTGAACTGGGGTGGTGGAGTGAGCTAAAGAATGATGATGGATTAAACCCAGATCAGTTGACTGGGGGTGAGTGTTTGATTGGCTCAAGCGTTCCGTCCATCATCCCCTTTTGTATCGCTTTGTTCGCCCTAAGTTGGCGGGGGTATGCCCAGACGTGGGTCCCTTGCTCACTTTGCCACTGGATTCAAGCAAGCCTGGCTGATGACGGCTGGAATGCCAGAAACCGGTCCTAGGATGCTTGTTTCCGGTCCAGGGAAGACATGGCTTGGCAGTTCGGGCTGGACTGTTCCCATGAGGCACAGGGTCAGACTGATTTGCATATGGCCATGTCTGAACTGGGGTGGTGGAGTGAGCTAAAGAATGATGATGGATTAAACCCAGATCAGTTGACTGGGGGTGAGTGTTTGATTGGCTCAAGCGTTCCGTCCATCATCCCTTTTGTATCGCTTTGTTCGCCCTAAGTTGGCGGGGGTATGCCCAGACATGGGTCCCTTGCTCACTTTGCCACTGGATTCAAGCAAGCCTGGCTGATGACGGCTGGAATGCCAGAAACCGGTCCTAGGATGCTTGTTTCCGGTCCAGGGAAGACATGGCTTGGCAGTTCGTGCTGGACTGTTCCCATGAGGCACAGGGTCAGACTGATTTGCATATGGCCATGTCTGAACTGGGGTGGTGGAGTGAGCTAAAGAATGATGGTGGATTAAACCCAGATCAGTTGACTGGGGGTGAGTGTTTGATTGGCTCAAACGTTCCGTCCATCATCCCCTTTTGTATCTCAATGTCTCAAGGCACACTCTTTTAAGCTCTTCATTTATATATATTATACACCACTCAACCGGTAAAAGTGGGACCTGAGGGAAGCATCGGGTTGTTTTCGTTGTGATGCACCCAAGGCTGATACTGTTTATATTTTTGCAAAATGTGGCTCCATTATACCATTTTTGCACAAAGTATTTGCATTCTAAGTCTAGTATTATCCCTGATAAAAAAACAGTTTTCTTCGGACGTGCCCTGATGTCTGGGCCGAGGTTGTGGGTGTTTTTTATTTTGCAGTGACTTCTGCGAGATTAACGATTGCTCGAACCTGGCTGCAAAAGGAAGCACCAGATTCAGAGGCATATTAACAAAGAGCTAGCGCCGCCGCAGCGTCAATTTTTTTTACGCAGCGGTGGTGCAATCAGTGCTCCACACTAGTCCATATTTACAAACTGATGCTTTGGGTCCAATGCGTCAGTTTGTAGAGGCCTTCGTCACATTATACCTGCGCCAGGTATAATGTATGCAGGGTATGCGTTACCACGTTAAAAGCCACGTAGAACTGATGCAATATGAATATCCTTTGTGGACATCTTAATGACATAGAGAGTCAATATGCTAGCCTGGTAACGTCCACACAGGGTATTAAAGATGAAATCAAGCAGCATGATGGCAAACTGCAGACTATGCAAAGAAACTTGAGGCTGTCGAATATTAGAAGTGACGCAATAACCTTCGGGTATTGGGGATGCCGGAAGGGATTGAGGGGGATGACACCAGACGATATATTGTCTACCTATTTGAACAGGGTTTTCACCAACTTAGTGATTAGGACATTGACCGGCAAGTACACACAGGTTTCCCTTCAACCAACCCAAACAAGGTCGTAATGCCAACTATCTAAGGGCTATCTTAATTCACATTGGGAATTTTATGTTTCGGCAGCACATTTTTCAGCTGGCCCACCCTAACAAACCAAACAAAGCCTGTGGTGTAGATTTTACTCTAAGGTTTGATTTCTGTCACGGGACAGTGGAGCTCAGATGGCTATTGGTGGAGACCATACCATCTTTTCTGAAACTTGGGTGTACGATCTCATTGCTTGAACCTGCTAAGCTGATTATTCATAGAGGCCAAACAATCTACTGTCAAGACCCAGCACAGGCGCATGGCTTGATGAAATCTTGGTGAGAATCTAAAGATTAGCTGATTGGTGGCTCGGACTTTAGTATCCAGTCAGGGACTGGTTAATCTAACTGGCTAACTTTTGCTTGGTATCGTCTGGTATTGTCTGGCTATGGTCTTTCTGAAATGCGCTATCTTTTCTGTATACCTACATAGTTTGGCGGGGAGTATCCACTCACTGTTTAGATATTTTCTGTTTACCCATTGCGTTGGGGAGCAGCTTGGTGTGGGCCGAATTGCCACAATTGCTGGAGTGTGGTGTGGACTCACACCTAGGGCTACAACAAAGGCCTCCTCGGCCGAGTGGGCCGAGTGCGATTGGAATGGGCTTGGTGGTGCGGTCTGGAATGGGGATGTATGGATAAGTTATGGATTTTATGGGGGGCACTTGGGTTAGTTCAGTTAAAAAGAGGAGGAATTGCATGAGCGTCAGAGACATTGAACCATCATTTTATGTCTAGGAATATGCTTCAATTAAATGATAGATAACAACATCGGTGGTCACAATCAGGGTATACATATTCTCAGTTGGAATATCAACTGTATGAGTTCCAATGCGAAAATTTGATATGTGAGGGAAGAACTCTGTACGCTTAATCCACATCTTGTCTGCATTCAGGAGACCCATCTTACTACTGGGGAATTGCCGAACCTTAACGATTTTGGCTATAATACTCTTGCGGCAGTTGGGATTGATGCCCCGAAGAGGGGAGTTTCTCTCCCTTCTGAGGGGAAAGGATGGTCTGCTAGTCGGGTCAAAACTGACAGGTCTTGGAGATGGCTAATCATATGTATAGGCAATGGCAGTCTAACTTTAACAGTCAGTGTGGTCTATGCCCCCAATACGGATGACCCCTCTCTCTTTAATTGCCTATTAGGCGAACTCAGAGCATGGCCAGAGCCAGTGGTTATGTGTGGGGTCTGCAATCTTGTCATGGAGCCGGGGGTGCTCCTCTTTTTGACACTCAGGGGAGGATGGCTATGTCTAGAGCAACTTAAGCAAATTAGTACAACACATGCTTTGTCAGATGTTTGGCATACTCACTGGGCCCATGAGTCAGGATTTACATTTCATTCTTTTCCTCATGGCACACCTTCCGGGAATGATATGTTTTTTGTCAGTCACAGTTTTTTGCCTGCAGTGACAATCAAGTTGAACCCGCGTATTGTGTCAGATCATAACCCTCTATCAATCTTTGCCTGATTCTCAGTCCCCGCGTAGATGGACATTTGACCGTAAGCTTTTATTGGACACTCAGTTAGTATATCGATTTTTATGGGTACAGGCCTGAGCAAATTTATCCGTATTAACAGAGGCATATCCCACTGAACAATGGTTTTGGGATTCTTTAAAAGCTTATATTTGAGGTCAGACTACCAGCTACGTTATTGCATAAGGTAAGGAGGGGCGGGCAACGGAGGTTAGGCTGTGGGAAAGGCTTGTTCAACTGGAATTGGTACACTCATCTTCCCAAAAGATATCACATTGTGTAGATAATACTTTAAAGCTTTTCCAGCAGCTGACTTTCCTGCAGATGCAGTTAAAAAAACGGATTTTGGATAGGTCCTGCGCTAAATAGCAAGCAAAATGCTTATTATGTTTTGAAGATAGTGAGGAGATGGGACAGGTTTTTGCCTTCCAAATGAAGGAAAAGAGCAATAACAACCTGATTCAGGGTATTAGGGATTCAGCTGGGAAGGTGGTAACTAAGGCCCAGAGATATTAGCAGTTTTCCATCAGTTTTACTCAGCCCTATATAAGGAAGCATGTGTTGCTACTCAGGATATGATTGAATCGTATGTACGGATTCCAAGGCTGAATCAGCTTACAGATGGGCAAAAAGGTATGCTGGGTGATATAATAACCGAGGCAGAGGTTGAAATGGCTATTGTGCAACTTGTGAGTGGTAAAGCAGCGGGTCCAGACCTGAATCCAACTGAGTTTTTTAAGCAGTTTAAGAACATCTTGACCCCTCTCTTTACTGAGTTAGCTAATTTGGCTTTTTTTTAACATCAGCTCCGCCTTCATGGGGAGAAACGTATATCTCTATATTCGTGAAAAAGAACAAAGATCTTGTAAGCTGTGGCTCATACTGTCCCATCTCCCTGGTTAATTATGATTCTAAAGTTTATATCCGTATCCTGTCAAATCAACTAGCTGCTGTGATTACCTTATTAACTGACCCAATGCAGCATGGATTTATCCCCTCACGGGACAACGTATCTCATGTCACTCTTGCCATGTCTGCTTTGGATGTGGCAAGGGAACTAAATGGACCTGCTGGGGTGATCCTGCTGGATGCTGAAAAAGCATTTGACAGGGTCTCCTGGTGGTATCTATGGATCTAGATTGGTTTTGAAGTCAAAATATGAGTAATATGTCTCCATGTGTCTTGGATTTGATTGTTGTCATTGTCCAATATTTAAATGGTATAGTATTGATTGGCAAGTATTTACATTTGAGTAAATAGCATTTGTACAAGAAACATTGGACATAGTAAACCAATGGTACATAAAGACATGATCTCCTGAGTGGGCTACATAAAGCACTATGGTTGACGGAAAGAAGCATGATGCATTTCTACATAACAAGACAGTGCATACACTGAAAAGAGCCATATGTCACATATTAAGCATTATCTAGTCAAAAAGAACAAGAGCGACCCAATATGTCCACGTGAACTTGGGTATCAAATGTAAAAATTGAAACAAGCGTTCACATGGAACTCATTTATAAACACAATGTGATAACAGGAATTCTGTGCAGACTTAATCTACATAGAATAATTTGTAATGAAACAGACATATTTTCTGTGAAGACTTTATCTTTGTTCAAATTCAAGTGACAAACAACCAGTATCTCATTACCCAATTCGATTCAACCGAATCAAAGTTTATTTTGAGCCACACAATATAAGAAATATAGCATTTGCAATGAACTGAGTGAAGAGACGATTTCAAGGAGCACCCCAAGTGAAAGAAACCAAAACCAGAAGAGAACAAAGTGACCAATTATATGAGCATAAATGGTAGATTGTTTTTTCTTTGAGGAAACAGTCAGTACTAATCCATATATTAAGACACAAAGGGTAAATATCAATGAATCAATCAGGATTCATAAAGCACGGCTAATCACACAATAGGGTATACAGGCCCCGGAGGCTTAATTGAACAGCCAGGTCTTGAGGGCCATTTGGAATTCCGGAAGTGAGGTGATGGTCCGGAGGTGCAAGGGGAGGCTGTTCCAGGTCTTGGAGAGAAGGAGCGTCCTTCACGTCTGCTTCGGTAGATGCGGGGAGTATGGGCAAGTGAAAGGGAGGCAGAGGGCAGTCTGCTCGATGGTTGGTGGAAGTTCAGGCGGTGGTTAATGAAGATGGGTCCTTGGTTGTGTAGAGCCTTGTGGGCGTGGGTCAGCAGCTTGAATTGGCATCTCTTCTGTGCGGGGAGCCAGTGGAGTTTCCTGAGGTGGGGTGTGATGTGGGTTCTTGGGGAAGGCTGAGGATGAGCCTGGCTGCGGTGTTCTGTATGGTCTGAAGTCTCTGTAGAAGGTGTGCAGCGATTCCTATGTAAAGGGCATTGCCGTAGTCCAGTCGGCTGGTGATGAGGGCTTGTGTCACGGTGTGTCTCGTGTGTAGGAGTAGCCACTTGAAAATCTAACGTAGCATGCTCAGAGTGAGGAAGCAGGCGGAGGAGACGGCATTGATCTGTGATTCCATGGTGAAATACGCCTGTCTTCATTTGGTTGTCTTAGATCATTGTTTTTTCCTTTGATTTATTTCTTTGGATCTAATCCACATGCCAGCACTTTCGGCATTATAATTAGCTTAAAATATTTGCATCCTATTGTAAATGCTTCCCTTGGCGGCCATTTACCTTTTCTTGATTTATACCCAAGATCACAAGGGACTATTGGGTTGTCCTTTTCCTTCTGAACTTCTCATGTTCATTTTAAGGTATGTCAAATTCTTTTCAATCAGGATGCTATTACTTTCAATGCATGCCGTATCCAGTTCATCCCACATCATATACATGTCAGCATCTAACACATTTATTTTAATGCATGGACTATTTCTTCGAAGAGGAGTCATTTCATTTGAACACATATCATAAGCCCTTCAATGTATATTATTTTATTACAGTGTCAGTCAATGCATGTCATGTTCATTTAAGCATAGATCATGTTGAATTTAGCAATTGTCATATTTATTTTAAAGTGTTGCATATAACTTCAATACATCTCATATTCATTTTAACACATGCCGTGCAAATTTTAATGTGTGTCATTTTCCACTAAATTAATTCTATATTCATTTCAATGCAGTTAGATTAATTTTAGCATAGATCACAGTCATTTTAACACTTATTGTACTCATTTCAGTGCATTGTATGTTAATTTGAGTGTGTCATATTTCTATCAAGGTGGCATATATTCATTTCAGCATGTCTCAAATGAAATTACATATTTGTTTTCAAATTTTAAAGTAAAGTGTGCCTTATTCATTTTAATACATGTCATATTCTTGTCAATGTGGCTGATATTTGTTTCTACACCAGTCATATTTATTACAATAGGTGTATGCCCATTTCAAGGTGTGCTTTTCGACATGTATCATATTAATTTCAAAATACCATATATTTATTTTAACATGTCATGTTAATTTATTTGAAGATTATATTCATTTTAGTGCATCATGTTCATTTCAACCTGTGTCATATTCCTCTTAACACAGTATTCAACTTCAGCATATGTTATATTCTTTTTAATGCATGCCATATTCATTTCAGTACTTGCAATATTCTTTTCGTTTTTCTTTTCGGTGGGGGCATATTCATTTCAGTATGTTTTTATATATAGTTTACTATATGTCTTATTCAATTTAACATAGGTAATATTCATGTCCTTAATTAAGAATTATATTCATTCTGATGTGTATCATACTTGTTTTGCTACATGGCACATTGATTCTGACCTGTACCATGTTTGTTTTAAGATATGTTATATTTATTCTGGTGTGTTGAATTTCTTTTGCTATATGTTATGCTATTCAGGGGTGTCATATTCGTAGAGCTGCAATTTTGGCATGAACCTTTTACATATATTAAACGTTTTAGATTTTCACCTATCTAACCCACATTGTCATTGGACAAATTACGTTTGAAATGAAAAGCATTATATGTGTATATTCTTGCTTTTGTGTCACAATTGTTTCAGTTTTTTAAAGAAGTGAGCATCCAGAATAAACTGACTATTCTATGTTTGTTCCTACATTGCAAACATTATTTTTCACCTTTTCTAAATGCTAATGAAAATTCCTCCTAGACTAAGCCCTTATTCATAAGTGTCCCCACTGATTTTTTTCCTCACCTATTGTCTGCACTGAATTTCCAAATTAAAATATTAACATTTTTACATTGTCTTGTTATTACAATTCCATAACATCTGTGTTTTTTAAATTTGCTCCTGCTAGACTTACAACACCGATCACCAAGTGCCAGACAGTGCTGGCACTGGTACAGCCTTCCTCTGTGGGGTGAAGACAAACATGGGCACTCTTGGCGTGAGTGCAGCTGCTGTGAGAGGTCAATGCAACACCACCAAAGGCAATGAGGTGGATTCAGTCCTCAAATGGGCCAAAGCTGCAGGTCAGTAGAAGGTTGGATACTTGGCCCTTACTGAACCTCATGTTGCAAAGTCCACAAAGTTGTCAAGCAGCCTGGAGGCCTTTGATCAGAAGTAGTCTCACAATGGAAAAACTCAGAAATGCAGTCCCATCTGGTACCCACTTGAACCTGGGCAATTAAATAACAATATACAGTACTAGAATACCGTACCTTGTCAATATTGTGCCTTCATTCTGTTATAGGGGCATTTTTTTCTCAAAGGCTTCATCTGACAAAGGCTCTTTATTCAGTCAGTATGATGGTGTGACTAGGAATTTTGATTCCATCATGATTTTCCTGGCATTCTGCCTGCTCTTTCCGCTCCTCCTATGGAATCCTCAAGGTCCCCACTCTTTGCACTCCTGCTCCAGTACCCTCATGGCTATGATTACGAATTAGAAGTAAACTGGTGTGCAGATTCCAGGTGGCCGTAATGACTGTTTCTGACTTGTATATCTGCACATGCTTACTCCCATTACAAATTAAACCCCACAGCGTGGGGAATGATTGGATGTGACCCAGGATTTACCAGGTGTAAAAACACAATGAATTCTCAGTTTTGTGGGGTTTAATGCTCCCATTTACCACCTGTCCAAAGCAGGTACTCAGTATCTGTGTAGATTTCAGTAACATAGATTTCCTTCATTTCCATTTTACATTCATATACTTTGCTTTCTTAATTGTTGTATGGTTAGTACACAATGGAAAATCATTATAAGCTGCATTTCAGCTGTTTGCTCTGAGTATTACATGTTTTTGGAGAACCTACGAGCTCAGTATATCCCGACAACCAGACCGATCTATTGAACATAACGGAATATTGCTTTTGTAAACCTTCCATTGTGACAAAAAATTACAGATGAAAATGTGTCACAAATGCCTATTTTTCCTACTCATTTTTATTATTTTTTATTTAAAAAAATGTGTTTCTTTGATTAAAATCTTGAGCCCTTTCTGAGGTCAGAATTTTGTCTACTTTTCAGAAATATATAGCTTTCCATGAATCGCCCAGGGGGTTTACACCTGTTTCCACCACAAACGGCAAGTAGGTTGAAACCACAAAAATTTGGAGAAATTGACTGCCTCTTAGAAAAATAAAAATAAATGTGGTAAACGTTTTTTGGGGTAAAACTTTGCCTGTTTCTGAAACCTGGGAAGACAGGAATCCTAGCTAGCACAGCAAACCCTTTGTTAATGTAATTTTTAGAAAAATCAAAAAAAACATATGCTTTCCTTACACAGCACTTTTTTCCATTTGTCCCACAAAAATTTAAATAATGCTATATTTTGGATATTGCATCACCCAAATGCTCCCCAGGAGAGAGGTGGGCGCCCACCCTTGATTCCCCGATATTTTGGTGATGGTAGAGGGCCAGACATGAGCCCCATCATGAGGTGCCCACTGTGACTGGACATAGCGCACATGTAATGTGAAATTGGAATGGAGGGCAGGTGTAGCGGGCAGATTTATGAGTGAGTGTAGGAGATAAGTTGTCAAAAGGTGGTTGAAACAAGAGGCATCGCTCCAGCATGGGCGCTAGAAGTAATGGTGCCGGGGTGCTGTAGCAAATCCAAAATATTCTTGCTGGAGTTCCAAAGGTGAATGAGCAATATAGATGGATTTACATTTTCTTTTTCTTTTGTAACATTTGTTGTGGTTCAAAACCAGAGGTCAAATGTCAGGCTATGGCTTCTGATGAATTACATCTATTTCTTTTAACATGGATATTGGTGTTTACATTTCTGTTTCGGATGGCAGATTGAGAGGCTTTTGTAAAGTGAACTATTTGACAATCTTGCTGGTGTGAAAGGAAATGCTGCAGGATGTTGTTTTTTTTAACACACAACAAAATTTAAATGGCTATAAATGAACTGAACAAAGAAGATATTCCAATTATTCAACCATCATAACCCAAAGGTTGAAAAAAGTGGGGTGAGGCGCCACAGTTGCCAGGAGGGAGAAAGGACAATTTCAGAGAAGCCACAATGGGAACAAAAACAGATGCAGTCCCCGGTGAGAACTGGCAGCTCTGAGGAAGAACACAACAAAAGCAGGAACTAAGAGCATGTTTGGGGTAGAGTCTGCTAACCAGCAGTGCTTAAATTGAGACGGTGCTTTCTGGTGCTTAGCACCAGCACTTAATTCGTTTGCGGTGCTTGCCACCGGCACCTAATTGTCAACACCATACTTAGAACAGTCTACCACATGGTGGCGCTGCTCATCTAATTTAGAGATGAGCAGAACAACAGTTGTTTAGGAGAACAATTAGCACTCTGAAACGAGGGACTAGTACCTGAAGCATAGAGAAAAATATGTACTGAAGAAGAATACTTTTATGCAAGTCGAGAAAGGGGCAAGGGGCTGGAGAAGGAAAGTGGGGAAGAATGCAACAAGTGCAGCAGATGCAAATGAAGAAGGAAAAAAGGTTGTGTAGAAACACAACTGGAAAAGATAGCAGAGCCGCCAACAATCAATGAAAATAGTAGAACCAGAAAGGCTAATTAAAAAGAAGAGACAAATGGTGAAGTGTACAAAGTATAAAGCATAAAGCAAAAATTGCCATATCATGAAATAACCAATCCCCTGCGTCCCACCCATGGCTTCCACAAAAGAAAGTCTGGATCGTAGACTTTGTAAAGATCATTGAGCTAATGTACAAAGAGATCAGATGCAAAGAAGATTCCAAAGAAAAAGAAGAATGAGAATTGACTTTCAGGCTGAGGTGGTGTCCAAGGTGGAAAGTTGGAAGTCCACATCTGCACTACATGACTGCTGATGTGTGAAGAATTTCCAGACAGGAGTGTCTCATTTTTAGGGAGGGTGAAGAATTCTGGTTATCAATGTGGGAAGATAAATCAATCAAGTGGGTGAATTGAATATGTACTTAAGGCTTTATGGAAAGTTCCAATGAGACCAGTCTCAGCACAATAAACATTTGGTGGACTTCGAGCTCCCTTCCCATTCAATGGTGCTCACCCGACTAGGATCCGTGGCTCAGCACAGTTGTTGGATGCACAGTGGGAACATGCATTAGACTCTGATGCAAGAATAAGTGTGAATATTCAATATGGGCAGGTAGGTGTCAAATGGTGCAATGTTAGGAAGGAACAAGGGACGTACCCTCAATGTCTGAGAAGCAAGAGGTGGGAGAAGACCAATGCTAGAGATCCAATCATGAAGATGTGATTGGTCTGTTATCAAGACAAAAATAGTGTTAAGAAACTGGAAAAGTGTTTTAAAGTAGAATTCAGAAATCTCTAGAAGGGGTTAAAAGTAGGACGATGAGCCAAAGAGTGCCACCAGCCAAATACAAGACAAACATTTTGAGGTAAAAAAGGAACCAAGGGAAGACAGAATGGCACGAGCATTCAAACAGAAACCTTTCAATCGGATAAGGATCCCTCCATTATTCATCATTCCTAAAACAGAAGAAGGTGAATTTGGACTAAAACATCAGTTATCCTGGCACCAAGATGAATTAATTCTATTACTTGGTGGCCAAAGCAATTGAACTGGTTAACGCATATGGAGGGGAATCAAATATGGTGATGTGTGACAAATAAAAATCATAATTTCGACTCTTGCTGGTGAACCACGATGACATTAACTTATTTGGAATATAATTTGATGCCAATATTTTGTAAACAAAGAAATTCCCATTGGTTGCTTAGTTATAAGCCACAGTTTTCTGGAGTGCGCAAAATCATGACTGGGACTAAGAGAGACTGTATTTCAGTGACTTCTGGTTTATAGGAAAAGCACATGTGCAAGGCCATTGTAAAGGGCTCTTGAGAGAATTTGAACAAATGATAACAGACTTTGGGGTTCTATTGGCGTCGGGAAAACAATAATAGTCCAATAACATTTTAGCTACTCTGTGCTTTGAACTTGGCTCAGCCTTGGTGGAATCATGGCTCCCCAAGAAACACTAGCGTACTAGCACATGAGTTGGAGAATGGAGAAATGGGAGCTGAGAAAGATTCAACAACTGTCAGGGCATTTCAACTTCTCCTGTAATGTCTTTTTGCACATGAGGCCATTCAGTAGACAGATTGGCACATTTCTTTATTGTCGTCTCTTTTTCTTTTGCACAATCCCCTTACTGCAATGCTGAAACGACCGTGCATTAATATCTCCTATGTACGCTAATGCCGTGTGCGCCAGGAACTAATGAATCGGCTATAACTGACTGTGTTATCATATGGCACATACGATTTTGTATGAAGATTAGGAAATGCAATGTAGTAGTGCGAACAGGGAATAGCATACACCGGTTTTACAGTAAATGCCTTTTGGAACAACATGTATACATCACTGTATATTGTAAATCTACCTCTGTAACACAGTGTTGATATACACCGTATTCCTATTGTGTTGTTTTGGATATGTCTGGATTATGTCTCAGATACTTCTGTATTGTTATGCAATGTAAGAAAAAGGAAAATAAGAAAAGACCAATAAAGATATTTAAACAAAAAAAAAAAAAATGAAAGGCAAAACAGGGGCCAGAAAAACAAGCAGAAAATGACAAAACAGAGGGCAGCAAAACAAGCAGAAAACGACAAACCAGAGGGCAGAAAAACGAGCAGAAATGCAAAACAGAGCAAGAAAATATTTTTATCTTTAAAATGACACCAAAACAACAAAACTCCAATGTAGGGAACCAGAGATCTGAAGAAAGAAAGAAAAAAAAAAAAAAATATGAGGCCATTCTGTAGACAGATGGGTCAGGCCATGGCAGGGGGATGCTGTTCACACCACGGCCCAGATTAACATATATTTTGTGCTGGGTGTGCATCAAAAAAGTGATGCAAACCTGTGCAAAATGAAAGTAGCACAAACCAGCGCAAAGCCCTGCTTTGCGTTACTCTGCATCAAGGGAACTTTCCATTGATAGCACATGGGAGTTCCCATGCAACCACCCATGGTTTTTGATGTGAAATCCTATCTACTAACAATAGTAGACAGGGTAGTGCACCAAAAAATAACGCCACTTGAAAGCAGGCATTAAAAAGCAGAAATACTTTTATTTCTCCTAACTTTTCCCACTTTGCATGCATCCTGCACTGTACAGCACACATCCGAAGTAGAAAATGTTTTAAAGTGAGTCTGGCATAGTATTTTGCATTGGAAGGGTACCCTTCCAATGCAAAACCTATGCCAGACTCACACAGACACTTTTGCACTATGGTGCCGAGGTTTGTTTGTGGCGCTCAGCAGCCTAATTGTGCGCTGGTGCTAGGGAGAGAGAAGGAAAGTGCCATATCTCTGTAGATATGGCACTTTCCTGCTCTCTCCTTGTCACACACTGCAGCGCAGGAACTTTGGGTGCTGCGCTGCGCTGGGTGACAGTTTTGTTAATCTGGGCCACTTATGGAGGATATTGCATTTGTTTGGAAAAGACCTAGAAATGTGACAGGTGTCTCTGTCTCTGTGTGGGCACCAAAAGATTAGCATGCTTAAACACCACCATTGGAGCAGAGGTTTTGAGTTGCCCTAGTTAAATAAATGGCCATGGGGCTAGCAATTAAGAGAATCTTAGTGTTGCCTTTTACTGAGCTTCCACAATCTTGGTAGCACTGTGTTTGTTGGAAATGGAAATTTCTTAAAAAGTTACATTTGCATTGGACAAAACAGAGTATCTCGGGCAATGAGCTAATTATGAAAATCAGATGTCTACTAAAAATACTAGGAGTGTAGGTTTTACAGGGTCCAAGGTGGAACATCATATAGAGAGGTCGGATATTGAAGATCTGAATTGATGTTTTGCTGAACCTTTATACTGTTCACAGTGGAAACGAGTTAGGGGCTGGCACCAGAGGCAGAAAGTTAGGCGGTATCTCCAATTACTGTATGACCTCTGGCACATTGGAAATGTAGGATCCTAGTCTCTGCCATCTTAATTGATTAAATGAAGGCATGGAAAGAGTTTGAGAAAAGTGGGGCATGTTGAACGAACAGATATTTTCAAGGTGTGAAACAGAGGAAGAATGCTGTAGTGTTGTTTGGACAGGATCTGATTGAAAAAGGATCATTTGAACAGGGTGGGAAGGGGAGAGAGAGATCCCGTGGTGACTGACCAGTCTAAGAAGGAAGTTAGCAGAGAAAAGTTTGCTTTCTGAAAACAGAGGTGGATGATGCAAACGTGAAATTTTAGGGCCTGGTTTGGAGTTTGGTTTAAAGGTACTCTATCACAAATGTGATGGGTCTCATCCACCATATTGCAAGTGCCATAGAATACAGTGCTCTTATAATACGGTGATGGAGTATCCTGTCTGCCTAACTCTAAATCAGGCCCTCTTCTTAGGCCTGATTCATAAACTGCACTCAGGATACGTTTTGTAGTACTACAGTAGTGCTACAACAATTACTACTAAGTGCTATTCACAAACTGCACTTTTGTAATAACTTACCTTTTTGTAGTAACTTACTCGTGTAAATCACACTTTAGTAGTAACTTACATTTTTGTAGTAAGTCAAGCAATATATATGGCCAACCATTGGTACTGCATCTGCAACACTCTCTCCTAGAAAAAAATGGAGGGGGAGGAATTCAAATAAAACCCCGTAGGAAATAATGCTAAATTAAAATAGATTATTTTAAATAGTTACAAATATAAATTATTATAAATTATTGCTAACAAATTTTTATAGGAAAATAGTAAAAATTTATTATTTAACTATACAATATTTAATACATTTTTAATTTGAAATAGAATGTAACATTACATTTTATGCAAAATAATGACATTAATTTTAATTAATTGTACACATCACTTAAAAAAATTATTAATGCATAGTAAAAAAATTGACTGGGAATATATTTTTTTAATTTAAACTTCAGAAAAATAAATTTCATTTGTTTTAATATATTTCCAATAATTGGAGTTTTAATTCAAAATTATTTTAATAGTGCTGTAGCATTTTTTCTATTTTGTTCTACATTTAAAGCGAATACATAAAATACATTTACATTCATATTTAACATATTATATATTTTTATTATTTATTTTCATTTTAAATATTTTTGTTAATTTTCCATATGTGTCACCAGTTGACTGGGGGTGAATGTTTTGATTAGTTCTGCATTCCGTCCATCAATTGTGTGTCTTTTGCTTTCTCGCCCTAAGTGCGCCGGGTATGCCCAGACGTGGGTCCCGGGCTCACTGTGCCACTGGAATCAAGCTATCCTGGCTGATGAGGGGTGAAACCCCGAAACCGGTCCTAGGATGCTTGTTTCCGGTCCAGGGAGGACCTGGCTTGGCAGTTCGGGCTGGACTGTTCCCATGAGGCACAGGGTCAAGACTGATTTGCATATGGCCAGGTCTAAACTGGGGTGGCATGGTGAGCAAAAGAATGATGGATTTAACCCAGATCTCTTGACTGGGGGTGAATGTTTTGATTAGTTCTGCATTCCGTCCATCAATTGTGTGTCTTTTGCTTTCTCGCCCTAAGTGCGCCGGGTATGCCCAGACGTGGGTCCCGGGCTCACTGTGCCACTGGAATCAAGCTATCCTGGCTGATGAGGGGTGAAACCCCGAAACCGGTCCTAGGATGCTTGTTTCCGGTCCAGGGAGGACCTGGCTTGGCAGTTCGGGCTGGACTGTTCCCATGAGGCACAGGGTCAAGACTGATTTGTATATGGCCAGGTCTAAACTGGGGTGGCATGGTGAGCAAAAGAATGATGGATTTAACCCAGATCTCTTGACTGGGGGTGAATGTTTTGATTAGTTCTGCATTCCGTCCATCAATTGTGTGTCTTTTGCTTTCTCGCCCTAAGTGCGCCGGGTATGCCCAGACATGGGTCCCGGGCTCACTGTGCCACTGGAATCAAGCTATCCTGGCTGAACCGGTCCTAGGATGCTTGTTTCTGGTCCAGGGAGGACCTGGCTTGGCAGTTCGGGCTGGACTGTTCCCATGAGGCACAGGGTCAAGACTGATTTGCATATGGCCAGGTCTAAACTGGGGTGGCATGGTGAGCAAAAGAATTATGGATTTAACCCAGATCTCTTGACTGGGGGTGAATGTTTTGATTAGTTCTGCATTCCGTCCATCAATTGTGTGTCTTTTACCAGGCACAGATGTGCAACTCTACTGCAAAGTCTCGCTTTGGTAAAGTATAAGGAAAATGTAAAAAATGTATTTAACTCAAAACAAAGGCTGAATCCACCCTTTTTAGGTCGAGCCTAACAGAGAGCACAGAAGTTCAACTGCAAAAGAACTATTGAGGGCTTCCCAAGAGGTTGAAGGGGCTTATAGCCCATTCATTGCTTACCATTGTTTGGCTTTATCGTCACGCTTATTTGTTTGCTTCATATTCAGTGGCTTTCCATGCCTCAACTTGTCCATCTTGGGTTTGCCCTTCAAGGGCATAGCCTCTTGACCATCTCTCTGATTGCCTGGCTTCTATCCTTCCATTGGTTATTTTTAAGCAACCACTTTTTTTCTTTTTGGCTTAGCACTGCATGAGAAAGCAGGTGTTTTCCAGCTCCCTCTTGTTCTTCTACCCACCCCAAAAATATCTGCCCTCACACAGCTATCTCCCTCTTGTGCTGCAAGATCTGTCTCGTGTTTCTTCCCACTGCCAAACTCCCCCATTGTTTTGCTTTCTCCCATGTGTGCTTCTCCCACAGTCTTTTGTGTTACTTCTCCTTCCAAGGCTGTTTCTACTTCCCCATCCACTGCACGTTGCGTCCTACCCCCAATCTGCTCCCATTTGCTGAACTCCGCCCACCTCCACCCTCACCTGCTCAGTCCTATTTTTAAATATTTTTGTTTGCGGAAGGCTCAGGCAGTACCTCCATCCACTAGTAATTGGCAGACATAAATGTGGTGTCCCAAGGCACCCTCTTCAGAACCCTTTTTGAACCTGTGGAATAACAGAAGAGGACTGGACCTGCTGTCTGTGACAAAAGCTGCTTTATATTGTACTCAGGACAAAGAAGTGGACTCCAAGGGTCAGCTGGCTGACCTCCATGTGGCTAAAGAGCTACAAAAAGCTGCGCGATACCTTTTCCTGAAGTTCCCCGCTGATCAGTACCAATGAAACCTGACCTAGATCCTGCTGATGGCCTCTGCTGGAGTGAGTCTTGAGCCCCAAGTGCTGTTCCTGCGGTTCAGGGACCTTTGGCTGTGTCTAACTGGACTTCTCATAGCATATCTGAAAACCTGAGACTTAAAAAATGTTTGGACTTCAAAAACTCCAGTGGACCGTGTTAGATTTGGGGGTCTCTAGTTGGCATAGGTAGGTACCTGTGACAAATAGGGACCCTTGCGTCTAGTCAGGGTAAGGGGCTACACTCCTAAAATAACCCCTGCTCACCCCCTTGGTAGCTTGGCACGAGCAGGCAGGCTTATCTCAGAGGCAGTGTGTAAAGCATTTGTGAACACATACAGTAATACAGTGACAACACTACAGATGGACACCACACAGGTTGTATTATAAAAATAGTATTTTTTATATAGACTTAACACAAGACCAAACGACAAAAATCCACAATACTGTACTCAAAAATAGACTTTAAAATGTTATAAAATAGTTCAGTTCTCTCAAGTTGTAGATGCGACACTTTACTCTCAATGTACCTTGAATGCGTAACGCAAAGAAAACAAAAGGGTCGCAGGGAAGGGGATGCGTTGGTTCCTTACACTCATGGGAGTGGATGCGTCGGTTCCTTACTGCTGCGCAGGGGAGTTGATGCTCGCTTCCTTACTGTGTGGGGAGTTGATGCGTCGGTTTCTTACTGCTCTCCGGTGCGATGCGACAAGATGGCACCTCGATGCAGTACTCTTCTCCGGTGCGATTCGACAAAATGGCGTCTTGGTTGCGATGCGACAACATTGGTGCGATGCGTGCACGCCCGACGGCCGTGCGGCAACTCGATGATCTTTGGAGCCGCGACAGGCCCTGCGACGCGCTTCTCCGGTGATGCGACAATGTCCTCTGTGGCAGCGTCCCGCTTCTCCGGTGATGCGCCGCGCTTCGGCGATGCGATGATGACAGCGGCAGCGGCGTCTCGCTTCCTCGGTGATGCGATGACAGCGGCTGCGGCGGCGACACGCTTCTCGTTGTTGCATCGCGCTTCCAGCTCCCAGCGACACGCAGTCTCTCAGAAGGCCCAGCACAACAGCAGGCACTTCAATTCCCAGCAAGGGAATTCAGGGGGGAGCTGGTTGGTGAAGTCTTGTATCCCTGAGACTTCAGGTAGGAGGCAAGCTCTAGTTCAAGCCCTTGGAGATTCTTCTTCAAGTTGATGGAAAGCACACTCAGTCCTTTTCTCCTTTCTTTGGCAATGAAGCAACCACTGCAGGCCAACCCCCAAACACACAGCACAGGGGTAGTCTCCTCTTTCAGCTTCCTGGTTCTTCTCCTCAGCAAAGGTTCGTCTTGATTCCCAGAAGTGATCTAAAGTTCTTGGGTCTGGGTCCCAATATTTATACTACTTTTCTCTTTGTTCTCTGAAGGCAGAGAGGCCTTTGCCTAGTCCAAAACCAGTTCTGGTCAGTCCTGGAGCACTTTGTTGACAAGACTCCTTCTTTCCTTTCACAGTGTAGGCCAGGGACATCAGACACACCACAGGAGGTGGAGCCAGCATTGTGGAGGAAAGGCACAGCCCTATTCAGGTCCCAGGTGCAACTCCTCCCTCCTATCTGCATGCAGATCTCTCTATTCAGCTCTGTGCTGACTCACCCTGTCTCCTGGAAGCCCCCAGCCCCTGTCACTCAAACTCCAGACAAGGAATACACAACCTAGCAGAGGCAGGCTTGGATAGTTAGGCAAGAAAATACCCACTTTCTAAAAGTGGTATTTTCAAACACTGAATGTTAAAACCAACTTCACTGAAAGATGTATTTTATCATTCTGAGTTCAGGCATACTAAACTCGAATTTCTATCTGGTTCCCTGAGTCAGTTAGAATTATAAGATGTAATAATCTAACTGCCCATTCTGGCCTATGGGGAACAGGTAGCCTTGCAATAGTGAAAAACGAAAATGGCTGTAATTCACAATTAGGACATGCCACACACACCAGGGTCTGTCCTACCTTTTACCTACAATGCACCCTGCCCTTGGGCCTACCTTAGGGGTGACTAATATGTATAAAAGGGAAGGTTTAGGGACTGGCAAGTGGGTACACTTGCCCAGTCAACATGGCAGTATCAGACTGCCCACAGGCTCTGCAATGGCAGGCCTGAGACACACTTTACAAGCTGCTCCGGTGGGTGGCACAACCAGTGCTGCAAGCCCACCAGCAGCATTTGATTTACAAGCCCTGGGCACACGCAGTGCACTGTACTAGGGTCTGACAGTAAGCCATACAAGCCAATCATGGAGTCACTAATCCATACATCAATTTACCATAGGGAGGACTTGCACTGTGGCACTGAACAGCAGTGGCACAATGCCCAAAAGCATCTAAAACCAGCAAAAACATAAGAGGCAACAGCAAAAAATGGAAGGGAGACCCACGCCAATGGTGCCAGGTCTAACACGTGTCCCCTCCAGCTGAAATGTGGGGAGAACTACCCTACCTCCGGGAGTTCTCATCACTAAGCGGAAAAATCTGGACAGACCATCAGCATTGGCGTGTTCTGTACCAGGGCGGTGTTCCACCGTGAAGTCCATCCCCTGTAGGGATATGGACCACCTCAACAGCTTTGGATTCTCACCCCTCATCTGCATCAGCCATCTGAGGGGCCTGTGGTCGGTCTGAACCCGGAAGTGAGTCCCAAACAAGTATGGTCTCAACTTCTTCAGTGCCCAGACCACAGCAAAGGCCTCACGCTCAATTGCACTCCACCTCTCTTCCCGTGGAAGTAACCTCCTACTGATGAAGGCTACAGGTTGGTCTAGGCCCTCCTCATTAATCTGTGATAGAACAGCCCCCACACCATGCTCTGAAGTGTCTGTTTGCACAATAAACTCTGTTGAGAAGTTGGGTGCCAGGAGCACGGGCGCCGTGCACATGGCAGTCTTCAGGGCATCAAAAGCTCTCTGACAGGTGTCAGTCCAAATCACTCTCTTGGGCTGCTTCCTGGAAGTCAGCTCTGTCAAGGGTGCAACAATGCTGCCATACCCCTTGACAAACCTCCTGTAATACCCAGTGAGTCCTAAAAAGGCTCTCACCTCTGTCTGGGTCTTGGGGGTTCCCAAGTCAGGATGGTCTCAATCTTGGGCTGTAGGGGCGCCACCTGGCCGCTCCCAACCTGGTGTCCCAAGTACACCACGGAACCCTGCCCGATCTGGCACTTACTCGCCTTGATCGTGAGGCCTGCTCTCCGCAGCGCCATCAACACTTCCCAGAGGTGGCGCAGATGTTCTTCCCAACTGGCGCTGAACACTGCAATGTCATCCAGGTAGGCGGCACTGAACTCTTCCAGTCCAGCCAACACCTGGTTGACCAACCTCTGAAAGGTGGCAGGGGCATTCTTCATCCCAAAGGGCATAACCCGGAATTGGTAGTGCCCATCTGGTGTGGAGAATGCTGACCTCTCTCTTGCCCCATCAGTCAAGGCAATCTGCCAGTACCCAGACGTTAAGTCAAACGTGCTGAGGTACCGGGCAGCCCCTAACCGATCAATGAGCTCATCAGCTCTGGGGATGGGGTGCGCGTCAGTCCTGGTGACTGAATTGAGCCCTCGGTAGTCCACACAGAACCGCAGTTCTGGTGAGACACCCGGTGTGGCAGCCTTTGGGACCAAGACCACTGGGCTGGCCCAAGGACTGTTATAGGACTCAATCACCCCTAACGCAAGCCTCTTGGAGACCTCCTCCTTGATGCAAGCTCTCACCCTGTCAGTCACCCTGTAAGTTTTGTGCTTGACAGGAGGACTGTCCCCAGTGTCTACATCATGGACGCACCAATCAGTGACACTGGGAATCAGGGAAAACAGGTCAGAAAACTGTCCCAGCAACTGGTGACAGTCATTCTGCTGCTCAGGGGTCAGGGTGGGAGAGAGGTTCACTCCATCCACTGACCCATCTTGCTCTGTTGCAGACAGGAGGTCAGTAAGAGGCTCAGTCTCCTACTCCATTCCAGCATCTGTTGCTAGGAGCATGCCCACTTCGGACCTCTCTAAGTGGGGCTTCAGGCGGTTGACATGCAGGACCCGCAAGGGGTTCCTGGGAGACCGCAAGTCCACCAAGTAGGTAACCGGACTCTTGCGCTCCACCACCTCAAATGGTCCGGTCCACTTATCCTGGAGCGCACAGGGCTCCACTGGGGCCATGACCCACACTTTCTGACCAGGCTGAAGGTCAACCAAAGTGGCATTCTGGTCGTACCACCGCTTCATCTCCTCCTGGATGGCTTCCAGATTCGCCTCAGAGAGTTTTCTGAATCGCCTAGTTTGGTTCCTAAAGGCCAGCATGTAGCTATATACATCCTGGGGAGGTTTCCTGGGAGATTGCTCCCAGCCTTCCTTGACCAAACTCAAAGGTCCTCTCACGGGGTGTCCATAAAGAAGCTCAAAGGGACTGAACCCTAGAGATTTCTGTGGCACCTCACGGTATGCAAAGAGAAGGCATGGTAAGAGGACGTCCCACTTACGCCTCATGGGTTCCTCAAGACCCATAATCATGCCTTTGAGGGTCCGGTTGAATCTCTCAACCAGCCCATTACCTTGGGGGTGGTAAGGAGTGGTGAACTTGTAGGTTACACCACACTCCTGCCACAGGGACTTCATATACTTGGAAATGAAGTTGGTACCTCGGTCTGACACCACCTCTCTGGGAAACCCCACGCGGGAGAAAATCCCCATCAGTGCACGTCCCACCACGGGGGCCGTCACTGTCCTGAGAGGGATGGGTACCGGGTGGCATGGTCCACCAAGACCAGGATGAACCTGTTGCCCATGGCTGTCTTGGGATCCAGAGGCCCCACAATGTCAATGCCCACCCTTTCAAAGGGGGTGCTGACCACAGGGAATGGATGGAGAGGAGCCTTGCGCTTCCTCCCACTCTTTCCACTTGCCTGGCAAGTCTGACAGGTCCTGCAATGAGTGTCTGAACTCTTGCGCATTTGGGGCCAATAAAAATGGGTGACAAGCCTTTCAAAGGTCTTGTCCTGCCCCAAATGTCCTGCTAAAGGCACATCATGAGCCAGCCCCAGTAGGAAGGCTCTGAAGCGCTGGGGTACCACCAGCACACGGGCTGACCCAGGCTCAGCAACCTTAGGCTCACTATACAGGAGACCATTCTCCCAGTAGATCCAATGTGATCCAGACTGATCACCTGCTGCCGCAAACCCACAAGAGAAGGGCACTTGTTCTGCTCCTCACAGAACTCTTCCCTGGAGGGACCTCCTTCCTGCTGCCAATGGGTCAGCTCAGGCAGGTCTCCCAGTTCAGCAATCTCTTCCCCGGTAGGCTCCAGGGCATCCCCCTCAGGGTCCGCCTCCTCCTGGGCCGTGGGAACCTCAGGGGCCTGTTTCCCGTGCCCCCTACCTCTTCTCTTTAAGGCAGGCACCTGGGCCATTTTCTCAGGCTCCAAGTCCTCTTGAACACCCTTACTGGCTGCCATAGACCGAGTGGTCACGCAGGCCCACTCAGGCAAACCCAACATCTCTAAATGAGGTCTCCGCTCCACCTTAGCCCAAGGGGAGCTCT
Organism: Calotriton arnoldi; assembly: GCA_963921515.1. NCBI lineage: Eukaryota > Metazoa > Chordata > Amphibia > Caudata > Salamandridae > Calotriton > Calotriton arnoldi. The sequence goes on along the minus strand of CAWUFW010000025.1, from coordinate 5,950,091 downwards.
CCAAATCGTTACCTAACAGACATTCAACAGGCATGGCTGGCCTCACAGCTACTTGAAGAGTCCCTGAGACCCCCCACTCAAAGGGAACCTGTGCCACCTTGCAGTGGCTCTCTGTGTTGTCAGCGGCAACAACTGGGTAAAATGCATTTGGGACTACCTGCTCTTCAGACACCAACCGACAACTGACAGCTGTCACACTGGCTCCGGTGTCTCTAAGAGCTTCCACCCTCTTGCCATTGATGGTCACCCACTGCCTGTATTTTTTAGTGTTATCAGGCAGCTGGGTCCTGGGGACCACCTCACAGTCTCCTAAAGAGACAAGGGACATCTCTGCGGGACCCCATCCACCCTGGGCACCCATCTCCTCCCCCAGGGCTACACTAGCCAACTGCCGGGGTGGTGCACCAGTGGGTGCTGTCTTCCCATACAAGGGACATCTAGCATCATAAGAACAGTGGCCTACTAGACCACACTTAAAACAGGTCTTGGGCCCCTTGTGAACAGGCTTATCTGTTGGGGCCACTGCCTTCTTTTCAGGGGGAGGCTGGGAACCTTTCCCTTGGTTCACTTGGGGATTACTTTGGGGCCCTTTCTGGAACTCCCTCTGTTTACCCTTGTCCCCCCCACTCTTCTGCTGGGGACCCTGCCCACCTTTGGCGAAGTCTCCCACATGACCCTTCTGGACCCGGGTGCTCACCCAGCGGTCCGCCTCCTCAGCAAGCTTCCTAGGGTTAGTCAGCTTGCTATCAATAAGATGCTGGCGTAGCTCTGGAAAACAGTTATTTGACAAGTGCTCCCATGCAAGCAAATCATAGAGCGCCTCAAAATTATCCACTTTGCTACCCTTCACCCAACCATCCAATGCTCTGCAAAAGAAAGACACATTTTCCACCCAAGTGGTAGACTCCAGTTTTCTGCAATTTCTAAGCCTTTGTCTATATAGCTCTGGGGTCAAACCAAATCTGGACATTAGGGCTCCCTTCATGTGGGTATAGGACATCTGCTCCTCTGTAGGCAAATCCAACAAAGTGTCCCTCCCATCACTAACAAAGCGGCCCCACAACCCCGCTCCCCAATCCTTCTCAGGGACCCGGTGGGCCAACATTGCAGCCTCATAAGCCCTAAACCACTGACCAATATCCTCATTCTTGTGGAAATCTTTAACTACATCTTTGGGAATGTAGGTTCTTGCTTCTACATGCACTGGCGGTGTGCTGCCACCAGAGGGAGGAACCTCTAACTTCTTGGCCTTGAGTTCCAATTCCCTCAATCCTCTCTCATGCTCAAAATGCATCCTCTTTTCCTCTAAGGCTAACTTCTTCATTTCTAATTCCATCCCAAGCTCTATTTTCTTGCTCTCTGTGTCTTTCTGACCATCCATTTTGAGCCTAGCTAGCTCCAATTTATGCATCCTCTCCCTTGCTCTGTCCTCCAGCTCTCCTGGGGACAACCCTTTGGAAGAAACACTGCTGCCCGCCCCTGAAGGTGCTTTCCCTCCAGTTGGGCCCACTGGCCCCTCAAGTTGCTCATTTAAATCCTCTGCCTCCATTACTGGCTCCTCAGGATGCTCACTGGCATTCCTAGATTCTACCCAGGCCCTCAGTGCCTTCTGGTATTCCTCTTTCCTGGTGAGGCCTTTCACAGAGATTTTAAATTTCTTGCACAAAGCTTTGAGATAAGGCACAGTGTAAGTATCAATTCTCTCTTCTTCCAAAACAATGTCTACAGATACTATGGATGCTGTCTTGTTCATGGTAGCAAAAAGACTGGCAGTTCTCAAGAATCAAAAATAGAAAAGAAGTTCCAAGGAAAAATTCTCAAAACGTATGTGGTTGCTTTATGGTCTGCACTCACTAGTAGTGTACACCAATCACTGTATATGAATCACAAATGCAAGTCCAAATCCTCACCGCTGACCACCAATGTTAGATTTGGGGGTCTCTAGTTGGCATAGGTAGGTACCTGTGACAAATAGGGACCCTTGCGTCTGGTCAGGGTGAGGGGCTACACTCCTAAAATAACCCCTGCTCACCCCCTTGGTAGCTTGGCACGAGCAGGCAGGCTTATCTCAGAGGCAGTGTGTAAAGCATTTGTGAACACATACAGTAATACAGTGACAACACTACAGATGGACACCACACAGGTTGTATTATAAAAATAGTATTTTTTATATAGACTTAACACAACAAAGACCAAACGACAAAAATCCACAATACTGTACTCAAAAATAGACTTTAAAATGTTATAAAATAGTTCAGTTCTCTCAAGTTGTAGATGCGACACTTTACTCTCAATGTACCTTGAATGCATAACGCAAAGAAAACAAAAGGGTCGCAGGGAAGGGGATGCGTCGGTTCCTTACACTCAGGGGAGTGGATGCGTCGGTTTCTTACTGCTTCGCAGGGGAGTTGATGCTCGCTTCCTTACTGTGTGGGGAGTTGATGCGTCGGTTTCTTACTGCTCTCCGGTGCGATGCGACAAGATGGCACCTCGATGCGGTACTCTTCTCCGGTGCGATTCGACAAAATGGCGTCTTGGTTGTGATGCGACAACGTTGGTGCGATGCGTGCACGCCCGACGGCCGTGCGGCAACTCAATGATCTTTGGAGCAGCGACAGGCCCTGTGACGCGGTTCTCTGGTGATGCGACGATGTCCTCTGTGGCAGCGTCCCGCTTCTCCGGTGATGCGCCGCGCTTCGGCAATGCGATGATGACAGCGGCAGCGGCGTCTCGCTTCCTCGGCGATGCGATGACAGCGGCTGCGGCGGCGACACGCTTCTCGTTGTTGCGTCGCGCTTCCAGCTCCCAGCGACACGCAGTCTCTCAGAAGGCCCAGCACAACAGCAGGCACTTTAATTCCCAGCAAGGGAATTCAGGGGGGAGCTGGTTGGTGAAGTCTTGTATCCCTGGGACTTCAGGCAGGAGGCAAGCTCTAGTTCAAGCCCTTGGAGATTCTTCTTCAAGTTGATGGAAAGCACACTCAGTCCTTTTCTCCTTTCTTTGGCAATGAAGCAACCACTGCAGGCCAACCCCCAAACAAACAGCCCAGGGGTAGTCTCCTCCTTCAGCTTCCTCGTTCTTCTCCTCAGCAAAGGTTCGTCTTAATTCCCAGAAGTGATCTAAAGTTCTTGGGTCTGGTTCCCAATATTTATACTACTTTTCTCTTTGTTCTCTGAAGGCAGAGAGGCCTTTGCCTAGTCCAAAACCAGTTCTGGTCAGTCCTGGAGCACTTTGTTGACAAGACTCCTTCTTTCCTTTCACAGTGTAGGCCAGGGACATCAGACACACCACAGGAGGTGGAACCAGCATTGTGGAGGAAAGGCACAGCCCTATTCAGGTCCCATGTGCAACTCCTCCCTCAAATCTGCATGCAGATCTCTCTATTCAGCTCTGTGCTGACTCACCCTGTCTCCTGGAAGCCCCCAGCCCCTGTCACTCAAACTCCAGACAAGGAATACACAACCTAGCAGAGGCAGGCTTGGATAGTTAGGCAAGAAAATACCCACTTTCTAAAAGTGGTATTTTCAAACACAGAATGTTAAAACCAACTTCACTGAAAGATGTATTTTATCATTCTGAGTTCAGGCATACTAAACTCGAATTTCTACCTGGTTCCCTGAGTCAGTTAGAATTATAAGATGTAATAATCTAACTGCCCATTCTGGCCTATTGGGAACAGGTAGCCTTGCAATAGTGAAAAACGAAAATGGCTGTAATTCACTATTAGGACATGCCACACACACCAGGGCCTGTCCTACCTTTTACCTACAATGCACCCTGCCCTTGGGCCTACCTTAGGGGTGACTAATATGTATAAAAGGGAAGGTTTAGGGACTGGCAAGTGGGTACACTTGCCCAGTCAACATGGCAGTACCAGACTGCCCACAGGCTCTGCAATGGCAGGCCTGAGACACACTTTACAAGCTGCTCCGGTGGGTGGCACAACCAGTGCTGCAAGCCCACCAGCAGCATTTGATTTACAAGCCCTGGGCACACGCAGTGCACTGTACTAGGGTCTGACAGTAAGCCAAACAAGCCAATCATGGAGTCACTAATCCATACATCAATTTACCATAGGGAGCACTTGCACTGTGGCACTGAACAGCAGTGGCACAATGCCCAAAAGCATCTAAAACCAGCAAAAACATAAGAGGCAACAGCAAAAAATGGAAGGGAGACCCACGCCAATGGTGCCAGGTCTAACAGACCGGATAAACTACCCTAGTCCATTTTACCTAGGCATGACTTTGCTGAGTTTAGAAATCAGGTTCCTCCCTCTCGGAGCATTTCAGCAGCAGCAAATTTGATTCAGCAGACTCTTGGCGAGAAGGTATCTGGCCCCATGGAACTCAGCATTAGATACAGCTGCATCCTTGCCCTGCTGAAGGAATCCAAGCTGCAAAAAAGAAGCTTAGTCTGATGGTAAAAATCTTGACGAGGCAAAGGAACCAAAAGTACCCCAGGTATGAAATTTGAATTTTTCCCACTCTGAGCCTTTCCCGTCAAAGCCAATGGCTTCAGCGGTACCTCACTCAGTGCCTGTAGGAAAGTGCCCCTTTTTTACATGGTCACCCCCACGTTTTGCCTGGTATTCAATGTGATTTTGACTGGAAGTGCACTGGGTTCCTGCTAACCAGGTCCCCAGTGCCAGATCTCTTTCCCAAAACTGTGCAATTGTGCAATTGCCCAATTGGCAATATCTTTAGAACCCTCTGTAAGTCCCTAGTAAGTGGTACCACGGGTACCTAGGGCCTGAGGTACTAAAGAGGGACACTAAGGGCTGCAACACATATTGTGCCCCCCTAAGGGACCCATCACCAAGCAAAGGCAGACTGCCATGCCTGCAGACACTTCATGCAGTATAGGTAAATCACCCCTGCAGCAGGCCTTACAGCCCGAAGGCAGGCTGCACTTTACTACATGTGTGGGCATAACTGCATGAGCAGATATGCCACTGTGCTGGTCAGTTCCATTACTGCCAGTGCAAGTGATCAGGGAAGTCTTTTCAAAATATGTGCTGTACACTAGTAAAAACGAGTTACCCAGCTACATGATGGCTTCACTGAAACCAGGGATGTGTGGTATCAAGCATCTCATACTAATAAACCCACACTGATTCCAGAGATGGATTTATTAATGCATGCACCCAGAGTGTACCTTAGAGGTGTCCCCTGAAAACCTACCTACAACTAGTATGCTGACTGACTGGTCTTAGCCAGCCTGCCACCACAAATGAGTTTCTGACCCCCAAGGGTGAGGGCCTTTGCTCTCAGGAGGTCAGAAACAAAGCCTGCTCAGGCAGAGGGTGTTTACACCCCTCCCATAGGATGACCTGCAAATTAGCATTCAAAGTCAGGGGGCTTCAAAGAGCCTGCCACTTTTGGTATGCAAATCTGACTTCCCTCACAGGAGAGGATGCCAACCCCCCTTTGTCCAAAGCCCCTTCAGCACCTGGACAGGTGGGAAAATTAGTAGTAAGATAGGCAAGCCCACCCCAGGCTAGTACCTCCCCTAAGGTGGGCTACCTGTAGTGGATACGACTTTTCAAAGTCTGCCATCATTGTGATGGCAAACTAAGGAACTCTGGGACAGGGTTATGCCCACTTCCCACAGGAAGTGGTCATATAGGGGGCGTAGTCACCCCAAGGGTCAGTAGCCCATTGGCTTCTACTCTACACTCCCCTAAATCTAGTATTTAGGGGAGCCCCTGGCACCAAGAAAACAGATCCTGCCAACCTAAAAGAAGAAGAAGGACAGAAGAGCCGTGAAAAGCAAGAACTGTGGAAGAAGCAACTGACTCAGCACCAAACCTGTCGGCCTGTCTGATATTCCCGATGATTGCGCCAAAGTCAACCCACTCAGCAAGATGATGTGTCTCCAAACGCCTGGGAGGACTGCCAGCACTTCCGCCAAGACTCAGGGACTCCTGTGGAACAGTGGAGCTGCTCCCTTGCACCTTGCAGGTACCTAAGAACGAACTGTGAGGCCTACGGACCGCATAAACCACTGAACCCGTTGCTCAAAGCCCGAGTTGAAGTGGGCCAACAGTGCTAACATGGTCCCTCAGCCCTCCAGAGACAAAGCCCACCTTGGACTTGCCCACTGTGGATTTCCCGACGCCGCCTTAAGCCTCTGTTTGAAGGCACCCTCTACCGCAACCACTCCCGGTAACGAAAACACGATGCCTAAGGACACCTCTGCACCCATCGCCCCTGGCCCGTACAGAGAAGAGGACCAAAGGTGCCACACAACCCAATGCAACAGTTAAGGATCCTCTGCAAAAACCTAGAAAATAAAAACAGGCTCAACTCCTACCAAGGCAAAGGTCCAGGAGCTCTTGAGAGAGTATGAGAAAAACCATCCAGAGGATGACTTTGATCTCCCTGAGAGACAGAATTGAGACAGTGGAAGTGAGGAGTACTTAGAGCATCCTCCCCTAGAGATAGAGAACCTTTCAGAGGAAGAATTCATTCTAGAGAGATTAGCCAGGAGGGTGGCTTTAGAAGCCAAAATCCTGGCTATAGAAAAAGAAAGAGCTGTCCTGGGCCTGGGACTCATCTCTGGTGGCAGCAAAATTATAAATAGAGAGAAAGAAGAACATTTTGACCCTAAGATCCTCAAAGGGATTGTCCCCAAATATACAGAGGGTGGCGATATCTCCAAATGGTTTACTGCCTTTGAGAGGGCTTGTAAAATGAGGAAACTCAGCCAGAAGTATTGGGGCCCTCTAATCTGGGAGCTGATCTCAGGAAAATGTACGGATAGGCTCCTGACACTGGATGAGACAGATGCTGAGTCCTATGACCTCATTAAGGATATGCTGACTGAGGGCTCTGGACTCACCACTGAGGAACACAGGATCAGGTTCAGGGAGACTCGAAAAACCCAGAGTCAGACCTGGATAGATTTTGTTGACTTTTCAGTGAAAACACTAGGTGGCTGATTAAAAGGTAACTATGTGCAAGACTATGATGGGTTTTGTAATCTTATTATGAAAGAGCATTTGTTGAGTAACTGTGTTCCTGAAAAATTACAGGTGGACCTAGGTCCACTTTCTCCTCAGGAGCTTGGGAAGAAGGCAAACCACTGGGTCAAAGACCAGTGTAACCGATACAAGTCATGGTGGGGGTGATCAAAAGAAAGGGGTTGCTAAGCCCCCCAAGGGAAAGATGGTGATCAGGCTAAAGATAAAAACAAAGAGTCTTCTAAAGGCCCCCAAAATCCTGTAGCTGCCCTGGCTTTCTTTTCCAGTAACATGGAAAAATACAGACAACAGCCACAAATCAATGGGGTTAGAGTTGAAGCACTGAGGGATACAGGTGCAAGTGTCACTATGGTGACTGAGAAACTGATATCCTCAGGACAGTATCTGACTGGTGAGACATTCACAATACTGACAACCAGACTACGGTCCATTCCATGGCAACGGTGTCCTTAGAATGGGGAGAGGTTATTGGCCAAAAGAAGGTGGTAGTATACTCTGCAATTCCTGTAGAATGTCTGCTAGGAAATGATCTGAAGTCCTCAGCATGGACTGAGGTCAAAAGAAAGGCCCATGCAGCTATGCTGGGTATACATGAATGGGCGTGTGTGTAAATACAAGAGCACAATGCAAAGCCCAGGGTGAAAAAGAGGAGTTCAAGTCTGGCATGATGGCCCATCCCTACAAGAAAAATGTCAAGAAGACTGGGAAATCAGCTTCTAAAGACAACAGCTCAGGCCCCCTTTCCTAGGGGAGAAGACTTATCAGCCCCAGAGGGAACATAGCCCCAGAAACTAGGGCCTTACACAGCAGAGCTCCTAGGCCCAGGAGGACACTATAGGGGAGATCTGTGCCAGGAACAGAGGACCTGTCCCACACTTGAAAGCTTGAGACAGCAAGCAAGGGAGATGTCAGTGCCTCTCACAGAACCTATTGGGAGGAGGGACTCCTTTACACTGCGGCCAAAGACCCCAAACCTGGTGCCACGAGGAGAGTGGTGTTGCCTCAGAAGTATAGAGAGTTATTACTCACTTTGGCTCATGGCATCCCCTTAGCTGGGCATCTTTGCCAGGCTAAAACTTGGAGTAGGTTAGTCACCCACTTCTACTGTCCATGTATGTCCCAGAAGGTGAAGGAGTTGTGTAACTCCTGTGCTACCTCCCAAGCCAGTGGAAAAGCAGGTGGCCACCCAAAGGCCCCCCTAATTCAACTTCTAGTGGTTGGGGCTCCCTTTGAAATGGTAGGGGTGGATGCTGTTGGCCCCCTGGACCCTTTAACAGCATCAGGGAACAGATTTATACTAGTGGTAGTGGATCATGCCACCAGGTACCCGGAAGCTATTCCCTAAGGGCTCTCACAGCTCCTGCAGTTGGCAGAGCCCTAATTAGTATCTTTACTAGAGTGGGTATTCCTAAGGAGGTAGTGTCAGACAGAGAAAGTAACTTCATGTCTGGCTACCTAAACGTTATGTTGGCTGAATGTGGAGTGACATACAAGTTTACCACCCCCTTTCATCCACAAACAAAAGGTTTGGTTGAAAGAGTCAACAAAACCATGAAAGGCATGATCGGATGGATTCCCTGAGAAACTCAGGAGGAGATGGGATGTCTTATTGCCATGCCTGCTTTTCGCCTAGCAGAGAAGTACCACAGAAGGGAGTAGGTTTTTCCCCCGTTGCACTTCTGTTTGGCCATCCTGTAAGGGGACTATTGTGTCTAGCAAAGGAAGGCTGTGAGAGACCATTCAAACAGCCTAAGCAAGATATAGTGGACTATATACTTGGCCTACATTCAAGGATGACTAAATAGATGAAAGAAACATCCCAAAACCTTGAGCCCAGCCAAGAGCTCCAGAAGCTCTGGTATGGCCAAAAGACTGCACTGGTGGAGTTCCAACCAGGGAAGAAGGTGTGGGTTTTGGAGCCTGTGGGCCTTGGGTCCTCTAGGACAAATGGAGTGGTCCCTACCCTATACTTGAGAAAAAAAGGGAGGTCACCTATCTGTTGGACCTTGGCACTTGCAGGAACCCCAAAAGGATAATCCTTGTAAACCACCTTAATCCCTATCATGACAGGGCTAATGTGGCCATGCTGATGATCACTGATGAGAGTCCAGAAGAAGAGAGCAAGCCTTTCCCTTACCTCCTCTCCCATATTCCTTAAGATGGGTCAGTTGGCCTTTTCAGACACCCTCTCTGCCCAACAGCAAGCTGACCGTAGGTAAGTCCTGGAGCAGTATGCTGAGCTCTTTTCCCTCACCCCTGGTCAGGCTAACTGGTGTGTCCATGATGTGGACACTGGTGACAGTATGCTTGTCAAAGTAAACTGTACAGACAGTCGGACTGAGTGGATGAAAGCATCTGGCTGAAGTCAGCAAGAGGCTGGAGTTGGGGGTGATGGAGCCCTCTGAAAGTCCCTGGGCCAGCCCAGTGGTCTTAGTCCCCAAACCTCATCCCAAGGTTGGTAAAACAGAGCTGAGGTTTTGTGTGGACTATAGAGGTCTCAATGTTGTCACTAAGACAGATGCACACCCTATCCCAAGGACAGATTAACTTATTGACAGGCTAGGGGCAGCCAAATTTCTTAGTACTTGTGATTTAACATCAGGGTACTGGCAGATTGGTTTCACCCCTGGAACAAAAGAAAGATCAGCATTCTTGACCCCAGGTAGAGATATCAATTTACAGTAATGCCATTTGGATTAAAGAATTCCCCTGCCAAAGTCCGAAAGTTGGTGAACAAAGTCCTTGCTGTGTTGCAGTCTTTTAGTGCAGCATATCTTGATGATATTGCTGTTTATAGTTCCATTTGGCAGGATCACCTGATCTACTTTGGAAAGGTCCTTGAGGCTCTGCCGAGTGCAGGCCTCACTATCAAGGCAAGCAAGTGCCAGATAGGGCAGGGCTCTGTTGTATACTTGGTCCACCTTGTAGGTAGAGGCCAAGTTCAACCCTTACAACCCAAGATCCAGACAATTGTGGACTGCATAGCTCCAACCACCCAGACTCAAGTCAGAGCATTCCTTGGCTTGACTGGGTACTCCAGGAGGTTTGTGAAGGAGTAGGGGTGCATTGTCCCCCCCTCACAGAACTGACCTCCAAGAAAATGGCAAAGAAAGTAGACTGGACAGTGAGCTGTTAAAAGGCTTTTGACACACTGAAGGAAGCAATGTGCTTAGCATACATTCTAAAAGCTCCAGATTATTCCAAGCAGTTCATAGTGCAGACAGATGCCTCTGAACATGGGGTAGGAGTGGTCCTTTCCCAAACCAATTATGATGGCCATGACCAACCTGTTGCTTTCATTAGCAGGACGTTACTCCCCAGAAAGCAGCGCTGGAGTGCCATTGAGAGGGAAACCTTTGCTGTGGTTTGGTCCATGAAAAAGTTGAAGCCATACTTGTTTGGCTCTCACCTCCTTGTTCAAACTGACCCTAGGCCTCTCAGATGGCTAATCCAAATGAAAGGTAAAAACCCCAAACTGTTGAGGTGGTCCATCTCCCTACAGGGTATGGACAGTGGAGCACAAACCTGGCATTGACCATGTCAACGCAGATGGCCATTCCAGTTTTTTCCACTTAGAAGATGAAGACTCTCTTGAGAAAGGTTAGTCTTATTCTCTTTCATTTAAGGGGGTGCAGGAAATTGCCCCTTTTTGACATGGTCACCCCCACTTTTTGCCTGGTATTCAATGTGATTTTGACTGGAAGTGCACTGGGTTCCTGGTAACCAGCTCCCCAGTGCCAGATCTCTTTCCCAAAACTGTGCAATTGTACCCCAGGGTTAATACCTTTAGTTAGCACCCTCTGTAAGTCCCTAGTAAATGGTTCTCCTAGTACCTAGTGCCTGGGGTACTAAAGAGGGACCCTAAGGGCTGCAGCACATATTGTGCCACCTTAAGGGGCCCCTCGCCAAGCAAAGGCAGACTGCTGTTGCAGGCTGTGTGTCTTTGTGCAGACAAAAGTGAAAACACAATATGCACACACATGCACACATGAACACCTGGGTACACACTGGGGAAGAATTTTGGCTTCCAGAAAAAAGACAAGGACCCAAGGTAAAACCCCCGAATGGGCCAAACATGGTTGGTGTATACAACCAGGCCTCCAACACAGTGGACCTAGGTCCTTGTCGATCCACAAATATTGACTTTCTTTGGCACTTTGTGCTTTTTGGAACTCTTTCCATGTAAAAAATTAAAAAATTCATATCTACAGTTCCCAGTATTGGATTTTTGTGATTTTGGTGTCATTTAATATTTACATTTTACGCTATTTTTCTAGTTTGGGTTTTTATGTTTGGTGTTTTGACTTTCCTACTGTTTTGGTACTGCACAAATACTTTACACATTGGCCTAAATTAAGCCTGTCTGTTCTGCGCCATAGCTTCAAGGTTTTAAGGTCATGTAAATTTATGACTTTGAGGATCACCTTGAAATGAGCTGTCGCCCGCCCCAAATGATAATCCGATTTCTTACACGCTGTGATACCCATTTGGCTCATGTTTGCACTGTTTAAAATGGCAAAATAAATAAATGAATAAACAAGCTAGGAGAACCCGGAGAGACCTCTTCCAAAACACCCATCTTCTACTCCACCCACATTCAGAGCAAAATCATAACGCATTGTAGTGAACACAACATGTGTGCCAGGCCACATGACTTGTGCTATTAGTGCCTTTCAATGCTTTATGATGACTTTATATGGTCTGCGTATTGTCCCTGGCATGGCCACCTCGAACAATGCAACATGTTTTACTAATCTCTGTCTTTGAGATCTTTGCTGTCATCCTGTGGTCTCCTAAAGATGGTAGTTAAGAAAGCCTAGCACTTGAAGGGGAACAGCAGCCAAATCCAAAAAAGAAAGTAGATCTCTAATCTCATTCTGTTATTTTCTTTTTCTATGCAATTTTATCTTCCTACCAATGCTTTTGTTGTCTCAAACACTGTGTTTTGTTTCCACTTTTTCTAATATTTTCTCTTTTGTTGCTCATCTCTCTTTGTCTCTTTCTCCACTCCTCACATTCTCCCTCTTAAAATAAATTGTTCAGGGGTGTAGCTTCAATTGGTGCAGCAGATGCAGTGGCACCAGGGACCCTCATTATTGCTGTATTTTATAATTCATGCTACTGCCAGGGGGCTCATTTCCTTTCTTTCACTATGGGCGAGAACACACTGGCTACGCTACTGAAAGTGTCTCCCTCAGGATGGAATGCCAAGAGTTTATAGCTATTCAATGCATTTGTGACAGTGGTGGGAATGGTCCCTCTGCACCATACCCATACTCAGTGCTACATAGGCAGGGGCACTGGAATTATGAGAGGGACAAATCATGTGCCAGAGTTGGGTAAATGTGTCAAGAAAAGGCAAATTATGCTATGTAATGTGGCAGGCACATTCTGTGACAGTATTACTTCATTATTTTGTCATTTTCACCCATGGTAATACTGTCTTAGCACAGGTTGAACCAAATTTGTGCCACTTTCAGCAGCAGCCCATCGTTAAGTGTGTGAGAGAGTGTGTGTGTGTGGGTGTGTGTGCCCGTGTGTGTATGCCCGTTCCACCACTTCTACACATTACAGGCTGCCACAAATCAATTTAACACTCCAATACAACAATAGACTACAGAAAAGGGACCAGTCAACCTTTGGCAAGGGCAGTCCACTGCGCAGCTACACATCCGTTTGAGATAGAAACAAAGCTTTTTGTTAAAATCTGCAAAGTATGCAGAAGATCAAAGTTTCTGTGGCAAGGGCGGGAAATCCATACCTGGGCAAAACTTCGTCACTGCAGACATGCATACTTCCATTAGCCTTGTACATAGGTAATGCTTCAATTTCTTACCGGTACTTGCATTATTCCGAGTACATTTTCACCCTAATTAATTACTGTGGGTCCGATTCACAAAAGTAATCTGAGACAAAATCCTAACTTTATGACTTTCGGTATTCACAAAAGGCATTTAGTAGTAGTAAAGTTAGGATTTCTAACTTTACTACTACTAAGCTGAGACAAAATCCTAACTTTACGACATTCGGTATTCACAAAAGGCATTTAGTAGAAATAAAGTTAACTTTACTACTACTACTAAATGCCTTTTGTGAATACCGAAAGTCGTAAAGTTAGGATTTTGTCTCAGTTTAGTAGTAGTAAAGTTAGGAATCCTAACTTTACTACTACTAAATGCCTTTTGTGAATACCGAAAGTCGTAAAGTTAGGATTTTGTCTCAGATTAATTTTGTGAATCAGGCCCATAGTGAGGCATGGTAGCCTCACTATGTAATTAATTAGGGGGAAAAAGAAACAACGAGATAATGCTCATTCACATTTCAACAACAAGACGCATCACTTTGTTTGAATAAAGTGTGCAGGAAAAGCATTTTATGATCGCTCTCGTAGTTTTCAGAGCAGTTGGTATTTGTGTTGTAACAATACACATCTTCTAACGATTATGTATTCTGTGTTCAATGCAGGGAAGTCTGTGGGGCTGGTAACAACCACCAGAGTCCAGCACGCCACCCCAGGAGCTTCTTACGCCCATGTCGTCAACAGGGACTGGTACTCTGATAGCGACATACCACAAGAAGCTAGAGACCAAGGTTGCACCGACATTGCCTGGCAGCTGCTAGAGAACATCCCTGACATGGAGGTACAGCTGTGGGTGCTGAGCTGGGATGCGGTACTGTGGGGAAGTGGGAGGGATGGGAGAAGGATAAAACAGTTGTGATGGGGCTGCAGACCAGGGGCCAACTAGATCCAAAACGTTGGAGGGGGCTATGATTATGCCTGGGCGTGAAATTCCGCTCCGCTCCCGGAGTTTGCAGAGTTTTTCCCACTATGAGCTCTTCGTAGAGTGCGGAGTACCAAAAAACAGCGCAACGGCGCGGAGTGGAGTTTTTCCTCTCCCGCAGCTCACCAACGTGAAATTGGCGAGCGAGGAAAATCTTACTCCAGATCACCTCCCAGCTAGATTTCTCAACACGGGCGGTCGCAGCTGGTCGCTATTGCTCGCGTTGAGAAGACATACCTTGATGTTGAAGAAGCTGCCATTCGAGGAGAACATCTACTCGAGCGGCAGAAAAAAGCAGTGCCCTCTTGAGCTGCACGTGGTGCCGTTCGCACTGATTTTACAGCTTGGGACCAACACCTGGCGCTAATAATCAGCACGTGCTTTGCGATATATTGCACTCTGCCGCTTGTGGAACTCCCTATAGTGCGGCAGAGTTTTTTGATCACTTGGAACTCTGCAAACTCCGCCCAGGCTTAGCTACGATACGACTAGAAGAAATAATGGGTGGGGGGCAGTATAATCAGAGCCAATACAAGAAAACAGAGTGAGAGATTGTGCATTTAAAGCATTTTGGAAAAGCCCAATGCAACCTGTTTTTGTTTATTCATCGCTCCCTAAAGGCTACTGTCAGTGGTCTTAATAAAGGAGAAAGCAGTTTCTTCAGATTTCAATAGGAAAAAACATTAGAACTAGTTTTCATAGAGTTATTTCAAGACAACAACCCTGTTGGCATTTCTCAGAGAATTTCTTATGTGAAAGAACAATGTGCTCATGAAAAATTGATCATTATGGGCCAGATGTACGACCCATTTTTGCATGCGCAAATGGGTTAGCGACCCGTTTGCGCATGCAAAAACTAATAGGGCCATGTACAAACCCTGTTTAGCGAGTCGCAAATTATTTGCGACTCGCTAAATAGGATTTGCGACTCGCAATTAGGAAGGGGCGTTCCAAGGGCGTCCCTTCCTAATTACGACTCGCTACCCTATGTAAGAGTGTTTTGCAACCGCAATTGCGGTTGCCAAACACTCGCAATTTACCCTTCCCCTTTGCAAATGCAGGGGAAAATATTTTTTAGGGGCAGGCAGTGGTCCCAGGGACCACAACCTGCCCTTAAAAATTAAACGAAAACGTTTCATTTTTTTTTTTAAATGCATCCAGTTTTCCTTTAAGGAAAACGGGCTGCATTTTAAAAAAAGCCTGCTTTATTGAAAAGCATTCCCAGACATGGTCTTCTGAGGCCACCATACCTGGGAGGGCCAGCCATTCCTAATGGGGTCGCAAATTGCGAGTGCCTCATGAATATTGAGGAGGCATGCAATTTGCGACCCCATTGGGAATCACAAACAGTTTCTCTGACACTGTTGTACATGGCATTTAGCGACTCGCAAATTGCGACTCGCAATTGAGCGCAATTTGCGAGTCGCTAAATGCCCCGGTCATACATCTGGCCCTATATGTCCAGAAAGTGGCCTCTGCCTTTTTATTGACCAAAGGCATGTCTTTAATCTGCTCTTTGGATATTGCTCCCCTTGGTTGTTGGGGTCGTTACACATACCTGGACAGGTCTTAGGGAATATTAAAGTGAGTGGTATAACATACCTGATGTTGGGTTATATGACTGGCAAGCGATTTGTTAGATTCCTGTTTCATCTCTCCTTTCTCCAAGACTAGTTGAGTGCCATTCCATTGGCAATATTACTGTTTCTTAATTGCTCTGCCATGACAGTAAAATAAAATGGCAGCTGTTAGCACCCACATTTAGCCATTTTCATATCCAATGCATAGTCCTAAAGTCAACAAAATCAGGTCAGAAAAAATAGGAGGAAGAAGGCAAAAAGTTTGGGGATAACCTTGCAAAAAGGGCTGGGTCCAACACAACCCCCTTCCAGCCTAAAGCCATGGTAGACTAATCAATACCTTGATGAACTACCCTGCTTAGGGCGATAGAATATGGACCCTGGCCCGCAACAGCAGGGGAACATTCCAGTTCTACGCCTTTCTGAACCCAGCTGGATCCCTCTGTCCATACTCTCATGGCCCACTAAGCTAACCCATGGGGAATACTTCTCCTCTCATGTGGATCCCGTCTGGGCAGCACCTAACCATACTTTGCTCACAGATATATCCCAGTAGGTAGACAGTACCACCATGGCTAACACAGTGGTGTGGTCCATTCCGCCCCTGGGGTTTGACTTTTGTCCCCAACCCAAGGGCAACTCTGTCCACCAGGACAGTAACCCACAGTGGCCACTGACAGCTGTCAGTGACAAGAGTCAGGGCTCAGGTGTTTCAGGGCTTCCCAACCTCTGTGGTTTCTCCAAGTGGGGGGGGGGCGGTAGCCCCAGGTGACTGGCAGCCTTTGTCCACTCTCCCTCCCACCAGTTCAGGGGTGGTATCCTGTGACTGGTACTCCAGTCAGGGGTCTGTACCCTGAGATTGACCAAGAGACTGGGGTGGGCTCTCCCATACACTGTACTCCCCTCTGGGGTCCTGTACCTTCCACTGTGGAGTGGTACCCCCAGACTCCAGAACTGTCAGGGCGCGTGTGGCAAGTGTCCTGTGCAATTCTCCCACCAGTTCAAGGGTGCTACCCTGCAACTGGTTCCCCAACCCAGGGTCTATACCCTTAGGCTGAGCTGGTGCCTGGCAAGTCAGGACTTCCGGGGGAGCACACCCACCCTCACCAAGGGAAACACTTACTGTAAGTGTTGTGCAAGCGTCTATTTGGCAATGGTCTTCTGCCCTCTGCCCATCTGACAGCACCTGGAGCCCCCCCAAGCCAGAAGTGGCCTCACCAGGGTCAGTCCTGGGGTGCTCTGACCTCAGAGCTGGTGACCCCTGACCCACTGGTCCACCTTCTGGGGACTGTCTCCCCATCTCATCCCTCCATCTGGACTTCTGCACCCTCCCTTGCGGAGTGGAGATGCCAGACACCAGAACTGGTGGGGCGCTTGTGACAGTCCACCCCCCAGCTCTCCTGACACCATGGGGTCCCCCTCAGGGGAAGGCCTTGTGGTACAGACTAGGCCCCCCTCCTGGTGCTCCCTCTGGGAACCATCCAGGTCCTGGAACAGGGTTTTGGGCAACCCTGGCCTCTGCCCATCCCCACCTCTCCTCCTATCCTGAGAAGGGACATGAGACCCTCTACCCATCCCACTACACTGGACCTATCTGGGCTGCTGCAAACCTCCCCCACCTCTCTCGGTTGGGGAAAACCTGAAGCACCCCTTCAGGATCACACCCAAAAGCCTCTTCAGACCCTCTGGAAACCACCAAATGGTCTGCCTCCACTGCAAGCTCCCTGGGGTCAGAGAACTCACACCCCACCGGGTGTTGGCATAGCTCTGGAAAACCGTGACTGAACATATTCTTTCCTGCACTCAAATTGTCCAGCCCCTTACATGCGTTAACCACACTACCCTTCACTCCCCCATACAGTGGCTTGGAAAAGTACCCCACATCACCCTCCCGAAACTGGTGATCTGACTGTCCCTGAAGCTAAGCCCACACTCTTCTGGTGTGTCTCCATACTTCCTTACCAGGGCTTCCACCATGGGGGAACACCCCTCCCTTTCACTCACTCTTAAAGGCGGTAGAGTGTCCCTTCCACCACTAGCAATATGACTCCTCGTGCCAGTTCCCCAATCCACCTCTGGGTGCCCTGTGCACCTCTGGAGCTACCTCATAAACCTGAATCCCCTGGTGTATGTCATCCCCCTCTTTAAAGTCAGGCCCTAAGTCTCTGGGTATCTGAACCTTCTCTGCAGTACTAGATATTACATTTTCGCTGCCACCATCTGAGCTGGACTCAGCTCTCTTGGCTTTCAACTATAGCTCTCTCAAGCTCAGTTCTTCAGCAAAAAGCATTTTTCTTCTCTCGATCTCCAATTTCTTTTTTTCCATCTCCAAAATGTTCTCTCTTTTCTGCTTCAACCTGGATTTTACAAGCTCCAACTTGAGCTTCCTGGCTCTCTGCCGAAGCTCAAGCCCTTCTGAATACAGGACTGGAGAGGGAAGACTGCTGCCAGCTCTGGAGGGAGCTCTTCCACCATTCAGGCTGGTCCCCCGACCCACAGGCGATGCTGAGTCCTCTAGCCATCCCAGGAGCACACTTTGTTCCTCCTCCTCCACAACATTACTCCCATCCACTGTGTGCCCACTAGCCTCCCTGGGTGCCAACTAGGCCCTCAGCGCCTTTTGCAGCTCCTCCATTCCAGTGAGGTCTTTAAAAGAACACTTGGTATCCCTGAAGAATTCTTTTGAGCTGAGGCACCAAGCTCTCCTGCTCAAACACTAACTCTGCAGGTACTGCTGATGGCTCACCAGACTGAGACATGATTGTGGATCAAACTCAAGTTGCAAAAACATAAAGAGAAAACAAACTATGCTGGTACATAATGGTCTGTGATCTGGTAGTAGTGTACACCAATCACTGTATGAAAAGTTCAAACACAAGTCATATCCCACTGCTGCCACCTATGATAGAAATGGGAGTCTCAAGTTGGCAGTGTGACCCAATTCTAGTCAGGGTAAGGGAAAGGCACACCCAAGATAACCCCTGCTCATCCCCTTGGTAGCTTGGCATGAGCATCAGGCTTATCTCTGAGGCAATGTGTGAAGCACTTGTACATACACACACAGTAAGACAGTGAAAACACCCCAAAAGGACATCACACTAGTTTAGAAAAATAACCAATAGTTATCTGAATGAAACAAGACCAAAACAACAAACAATCCAACATACACAAGTAGATATATCATTTTTAACCCCTTCCATGCTCATGACGGAATGGTTCCGTCATGAGCACAAGTTCTAGTGTGCTCATGACGGAACCATTCCGTCATGAGCACATGCTCAGGAAATCCCTTTGCTGCAGACAGCAGAGGGATTTCCCTTTTTTTTTTTTGCCTGGGGAGGTGGGGAAGAGCTTCCCCAACCTCTCCAGGCATATTTTTGTATTTCATTGTAATGGCGATCGCGCGCATGGCGCGCGATCGTCATTGCAACGAAATCAAAACTGAAACTTAGTTTCAGTTTCTCAGTTTTGGTGCTTGTGGGGCTATCTCAGCCCCCCGAGCACCGAAAAATATGGGAGAGGTATCGTTGGAAAGGGGAGAATCTCCCCTTTCCAATGGTACCCTTCCCTAGTGGATCCCCACTTGGGGATCACCCCAGGAGGGCGATCCCCAAGCAAGGATCCACCCACTAGCACCAGGGAGGGGGGAGCGGCCCCTTGGGCAAGGGCCTTTGCTCCCCCCATTTTCTTTTGGGCACAACAGTCTTTCTGCCCCCCCGGGGGGGCAGAAAGCCCACTAGACACCAGGGATTTTTTTTTTATTGATGTTGGGGTGGGAGCTGCCCAAAAAGGGCATGGCAATGCCCCCACCCCTCCCACACAGAAATGTCAGTCTTTCTTCCCCCCCTGGGGGGCAGAAAGCCAACTAAAAACCAGGGATTTTTTTTTATTGACGTTGGGGTGGGGGCTGCCCAAAAAGGGCATGCCAATGCCCCCACCACCCCTCAGAGAAATGTCAGTCTTTCTGCCCCCCCAGGGGTCAGACGGGGGCAGTAGCCCCCAATCTGCCCCCCCCGGGGGGGCAGAAAGCCCACTAGACACCAGGGATTTTTTTTTTATTGACGTTGGGGTGGGGCTGTTCAAAAAGGGCATGGCAATGCCCCCCCCCCACAGAAATGTCAGTCTTTCTGCCTCCCCAGGGGTCAGACGGGGGCAGTAGCACCCAATCAGCCCCCCCGGGGGGCAGAAAGCCCACTAGAAACCAGGGATTTATTTTTTATTGATGTTGGGGTGGGGGCTGCCCAAAAACGGCATGACAATGCCCCCACCCCCCTCCAGAGAAATGTCAGTCTTTCTGCCCCCCGGGTGGGCAGAAAGCCCACTAGAAACCAGGGATTTTTTTTTATTGATGTTGGGGTGGGGGCTGCCCAAAATGGGCATGACAATGCCCCCACCCCCAGTGAAATTCCAGTCTTTCTGCCCCCCCGGGGGGCAGAAAGCCCATTAGAAACCAGGGATTTTTTTTATTGATGTAGGGGTGGGGGCTGCCCAAGATGGGCAGGCCAATACCCCACCCCCCAAAAAAATGCAACAGTCTTTCTGCTCCCCCCAGGGGCAGATGGGGGCAATAGCCCCTGATCTGCCCCCAGGGGCGGGGCAGAAAGCCCACTAGGCACCAGGGATTTGTTTTGTAAATAATGCAGGGGTGGGGGCTGCCCAGAATGGGCATGATAATGCCCCCACCCCAAAAACAATGACCACAGTCTTTCTGCCCCTCCCCGGAGGCATATTGGGGCAATAGCCCCTTATCTGCCCCCCGGGGGGGGCAGAAAGGCCACTACTCCTCAGGATTTATTTATTTTTAAATTCAGGGGTGAGGTCAGCCCAGAATGGGCATGCCAATGCCCACGTCTCCCCCAAAAAATGCCACAGTCTTTCTGCCCCCCCGGGGGGCGGATGGGGGCAGTGGCCCCTGATCTGCCCCCGGGGAGGCAGAAAGCCCACTAGGCGCCAGCGATTACGCTGGCTTTTTTTATGTGTGGGGGCTGCCCAGAATGGGCATACCAATGCCCCCACCGCCAAACAAATTGCCACAGTCTTTCTGCCCCCCTTGGGGGCATATGGGGGCAACCCTCCCCCCCCCCCCGATTTCCCCCCAGGGCGGCAGAAAGCCCACTAGGCACAGACTTGTTTTTAGCAATGTGCCTACCTGTGGATTTTGGGCCCTAGCGCAGCAGGCACATAGGGAAACCTAGCAAACCTGTACATTTTTTAAAACTAGACACCAAGGGAAATCCAGGATGGGGTGACTTGTGTGCCTCTCACCAGGTTCTGTTAGTTAAAAAAACACTTTTTCCTCACATTTCTGTGATGGAAAGTTCTGGGATCTGCGTGGATCCATAAAATTCCACCCACCCCGCATTACCCAAAGTCTTCCGAGAAAAATGGTACCTCACTTGTGTGGGTAGGCCTAGTGCCCGCGACAGGAAACGGCCCAAAATGCATCGTGGACACACCACATTTTACAGTGAAAACTGACACTATTTTGCAAAGTGCCTAGCTGTAGATTTTGAACCCTAGCTCTGCCGGCACCTAGGGAAACCTAGCAAACCTATACATGTTTGAAAACTAGACACCCAGGGGAATCCAGGATGGGGTGACTTGTCTGGCTCCAACCAGGTTCTGTTACCTAGAATCCCTTGCAAACCTCAAACTTTGTAAAAAATAAAACACATTTTCCTCACATTTCTGTGGTGGAAAGTTCTGGAATCTGCGTGGATCCACAAAATTCCACCCACCCGCATTCCCCAAAGTCTTCCAAGAAAAATGGTACCTCACTTGTGTGGGTAGGCCTAGTGCCCGCGTTCAGGAAACGGCCCAAAACGCAACGTGGACACACCACATTTTACAGTGAAAACTGACACTATTTTGCAAAGTGCCTAGCTGTAGATTTTGAACCCTTGCTCTGCCGGCACCTAGGGAAGATTTGGTGAAGATTTGTCAAACGGCGCTAAAGATATAGGCAAGTCAAAAAATGATTTTCCTATGCAAACATGGTCCTAACTTTAACTCCCTACTGGTGACCGCCAGTAGGTAAGATATATACGTTTAAAAAAAGGTGCGTTTCCAATGTTAATTCCCACAGGACTTGTCAACACTCCTACAGCCTGAACCGCTGGATGGAATTGCACCAAATATGGCAGATAGACAGATTTGGTTACGCAGATTCCACTTTTACTTATTTGGTGTAAATCCGTTCAGTAGTTGTTGAGAAATTTAAGAAAATACAGTTAGTGATATCTGTGGCCAGGATGACATCACGAACAATAATGAGCTTGTGCAGGGAAATGCAGAGCTCTGATTGGCTGCCAACACTTCAACTAGGCGTCAGCCCAGTCCCTGCCACACAATGTAAAAAACAAGAAAAGGGAGCAGGGTACGCATACCCTGACCCTCAAACTTGGTTTTGGGGCCCCGCTGGAACCCAGTCACGGTTTGAAAGCATTTAGAAATCCATGTAAGCACTCACACTTCCGCACATTCACCCATTCACATAGACACTTACTCTATAATACAGCCACTCACACACCAACTCACTTAACCCAACAGCCACTCAAACAGCCACTCACTCACCCATACATAGGGGCCAGGAGGGTCAATGGCATTTTTTCAATACCAGGTAGTTGTACCTAACCTACTACGGATTGGAACAAGCGGAAAATTGCAGGTATCCAATCCAGACCAGAACTGTTCTGTGGGGAGACAAATGAACCACGCGGTTTAGTAGCTGGGACCTACCCTCCTCTGCCACGTGGTTCATTTGTCGCCCCACAGCTAGACACAGCCCTCTGCCTTGCCTAAGGCGTATCTTGAATTCTACTAAAGGGTTGGATCTTCCTTCCTGCACCGCAGCAGATGCAGGAGTGTTCTGGATTGGATACCTGCAATTTTTCCCTGGTTCCAATCGTAGTAGGGTAGGTAAAATTAGCTGGTCCTGAAGAAATGCCTTTGACCCTCCTCCCACCTAGGCATGAAACATGTTGATCTTCTCTCACATTTGATATAGCTACCTGAGTACATTATTACGACAGATAGCCCCTCTGTTTTTAGTGTGTCAAGGGGATCGTCGTATTAAACCCTTCCTAGGTCTCCCTTATACTCTTTTAACCGCTTGAGCACCACCCTACACCTTATACTCTCTCACTTGCATTCACCATACGGCTGGATCAAAAGATCTCTGCTAAGGAGCCCCCCCTGAGGGGCCCATCGAGCATTGCAGCACCGGATCGATGAGGATTCTCCTCCCCCGGGTCCTTCTTATCACTTCTACAGATTCATCCTTGAGAGCTCATTCTTCCATCAGGGAACTGCACCCCTTTGTTAGACTACTTGTGAGGATCATTTGTCATAAAAAGGAACGTACCTGTTAATCACTACTATCAATCCACTGAACTCTAGGCTAAATACATGGTACTTGGTCATCCCTTAGATCTGCTTATTGCTTTTGGGGTTGTGAATTCCCCCTGTACTCGACTACGTTCTAGTGTGTTATGAATAAGGTCAACACAATGGCTGATTCTAAAAAAATGGACATGAATGCCAAGAAAATGAGAGAGCAAAAGGTGGGTCCAACGCACACCATACACAGACTCTCCAATAAAAGGTAAACAAGATCTCCCCAAAAATATCAACATTATCCTGCAATGACTCAACTCTCTGCACGACTTGTCGCAATCAACAAAAGCAAATACCGAAGGCCTCATTTATGAAAAGTTTCGCATTTCACAAAAAGTGATGCACCAGCGGTGCTAGGGGCTCATAAATAAGCCCCCGAATGCATGAACGTGAAAATGGTAGGTTTGTGTCAGGATGTCAAAGCACTAGCAAATCGACTGGAGTAGGCCTAATCAAGAATTGGGAAAAACGGAGAATACCCAAAATGCACTACTGAAAAATTCAGACTGTATGGCACAAAAAATGAAATCCCTTGAATGGGAATTAACCGATCTGGAGGATAGAAATAAGAGAGGCAATTTTCGGCCTACCTGAAAATATAGAATACAGCGCTGAATCATGTGCACCTTTCCTTGAAATCTATGTCCCTCAAGTGCTGGGGATCTCATTTTCAAAAGGCTTTGAAATCGGGAGAGAGCATAGAATTCTGTCTAAAGCTGGCGCTACATTATCAAAGCCAAGACCACTAATCTTTAGGCCCTTGAGATACCAGCACACAGAACTGATTCTTGATCGTATGAGGAAAATGAAAGTCATCAATTGGAAAGGACATAAAATCGGGATCTCCCAAGACTATGCTAAACTGAAAGTGAACCTCAGGAAAAGGTGTCTTGCTCTATATCCGGATCTGTGATTCTTGAATAGTTTGGGGCAGATTTACAAGCCCCTTGCGCTTGAAGTGCGTCACTTTTTGTAACGCACCGGCAGCGCATTTTTCTGCCTCATATTTACAAGGACAGGAAAAGCCACCCTGTGTGGCTTTTTCTGTCCTTGTAAATACAGCCCCTTTACACGCAGCACTTTGCGTGAAAGGGGCGTTCAATGGGTGTTGCTGTGGGTGTTCCCACGCAACACCCATGGAACCAGACACATTTCCAGATTTACAAGAAATCGTAAATCTGGAAATGCTTCTGAATGCTACGCTTCCCAGGGGAGGCGTAGGGAGGCGCAACGAGGAGAAATGTATTAATTTCTCCTCGTTTTTTTCCCCTCTTTCTATGCGGGCTGCATTCTGCAGCACATGTAGAACGAGGAAATAACCTCTAATGATTGTTTATGTACAGGAAGGTGTCCCTTCCTGCACATAAACAATCCTTTAAATAAAGACGTTTTACAAGTTCCATGTGTGCTAATGCAGCACATAGAAGTTGTAAAACGCCATTTCTGATTGTTTATGTGCAGGAAGGGAACCCTTCCTGCAAATAAACAATCCTCCCCGTGACGCAGGGATCTTTGCACCATGGTGCAAGGGGGCCTGCATAAGCGCCTGGCAGCAGTTTGTGCGCCAGCGCAGGGGGGAAGCACAGAGATGCAACATATTGTTGTAAATATGTCGCATCCCTGTGCTTCCAAACTAACGCAGCGCGTGCAACAAAATGACTTGCTGCACCTCGCTGTGTTAGTTTATTGTAAATCTGCCCCCCTGTTTTCTTCTGTTGGCCCAGCGAAAATAAAAATCACACACAAGGGCCGCACCACTATCTATGATGATCCCAAGGACCTAGAGTCCTTTGTAAAAGTCTCATTAATCACACTCTGTAAGATTGAGAGGCTATAATCAATTACTGTTTAGGGCATTTATGAAAATGTATATATAGGGCATCTCATTGTTGTAATGAAGTAATGATCCTGCTGTATTACCTTACCTTACCTGTGACACAGGACGATAGCAAATGGTTATGTAACTGTTGATGCCTGTTTGCATTATTGAAACCAATAAAATATGCCTTAAAAAAAGAATCACACTCTGGTATACTTCCACTAAGAGGTTTCTCTCTTCTAAGGATGGGCGCTCACCTTTGTCTAACTTCTGTTTTTTAATATGCATACTCATACCCCAGGTTAAGTTTGTTTTTCTCTGCGTTTAAAATTAGGACGAGTTGCACATATGTTATAAAGTTGTATATCAGTCCACACACACTAACCCCAGCAATGTTGCTGAGGGTGGGAACCAGAGGCACGGGGCCAAAGGGCGAGCCAGCCTCCACTATCTCATGAATACACAAAAGTGGGCTGCCCCTTGAATCAATTCCTATGTTTATCTACAGAGTTCTATAGAGATGCACTACCAGTGGGGGCATCTCATAAAAAGTTACGGACTGGCCTCACACACCGCCCGGTGTCATGCTTCATCATCGGCTGTCCTCGCCCTCTAAAAACTTGGTTTGATAGAGGGCGGGCATACACCTGGAGACAGGGATGCACTTCTAAATCTAAGTGATGGCCGTGGGGAGTGATAAGTGATTTAAAAACCATTACATTAGTCCATGTGCTATGCTTTATTCAAATAGTAAATGTATGGTGGTTAAAAACTAAGTGAACGGTGGTATGGGATATTATTCTCCCTTCACCGTATGAAATGCGGTCGACATGTTTCTGCTGAGGTGTCCCCGAAGGGTACATAGCATTCTTCAGGACCTAAAAAAAAGGGGGGGGGGAAAGGGGGGGTTATATACCCTATGTGTTCACGTCCTTTTAACTAATGAAAAATGGAAGGAAAATCCTGTCGCTAGATCAGGGGAGGGGTTAAAAAAACACTATGTAGGTGGATACTTCCCTCTTGGTATAGTACCACTGAGAGTAACTCTGTAGAGAAAGGAAAAACAAAAACAAAACATACAAACCAAACCGTGT
Organism: Calotriton arnoldi; assembly: GCA_963921515.1. Lineage (NCBI taxonomy): Eukaryota > Metazoa > Chordata > Amphibia > Caudata > Salamandridae > Calotriton > Calotriton arnoldi. The sequence goes on along the minus strand of CAWUFW010000025.1, from coordinate 5,924,436 downwards.
GAGTATGTAAACAAATAGTTTATAAACATCATCCATCCCGCGTCATACCTATAGCGCGCGTGGTGGTGTGAAGTGGTCTTTATGAGACACGTGGCAGGTGCAACGTGTACTCACACCGTTAAAAAGTGGTTGTAAACCAACTCTTACCCTGTATTTCTACCCTAAACGCTCCATGGGAGGGCTGAGGTGGAAGGACCTACTTAGACTTTCTGTAGGGAAAAAACACATAAAACCACTACTGGTAGTTAAGGGTTAGTCACCAGTATTCAGAAAGAACCAGGACCAAGGTTCCTAGTTAAAGCAAACATAACAAGGTGAAATCCAGAACTAATGGACCACCTATTCATTCAAGTTCACACCAGCATTCCTTCAGGCATACTCTTACTGTCTAGTTTCAGTGCTTCCAGCCGTTCTTCCCGGAGGCGTCCTCTCTGTCTCCCCGCTGATGGTAAATGGTGAGATTCAGAGGGATTTTATACTAAAGAGCTGTGACTAATTAGTGAGCTAATCAGTGTTAATTGGGCCCGTTAAGTGAGTTTCCTGTGTCCCTCTACGGGACTGCCTGACCACCTGGTGGGAGGCGTAACTGTAAATCGCCCCACCCGATTGGTCAAAACATGCCTCCAACACTACCAAGGCCATTAAGATAGTAAACAATGGGCTTGTGAGGTTTGTTTCCTGTGTCCCTCTTGCGTGAGCCTGACCGCCTGGTTGAGGGTGTGTATTCAATGAAGGTTTCGTTCGGCATTGGTCAAAACATGCCTCCAACACTATCAAGGCCATTTTAGATAGTTAAAAATGGGCTTGTGAGGTTTGTTTCCTGTGTCCCTCTTGCGTGAGCCTGACCGCCTGGTAGAGGGTGTGTATTCAAAAAGGTTACGTTCGGCATTGGTCAAACGGCGCCGATACCGATGTTATGGTCCTTCCCCTTCCTGCGGGAAAACAAATGCAGTTACGAGGTCATTAGCTCCCATGTTTGTGAGGACGCCCATGTTCATTACTGGGTCTGATCAGTCTCCCGGTATTTGAGCATGCGCTGAAGTAGTGGGAAACCCGCTACTGCGCATGCGCCTAGGTGTATTCCATGAGACGCTTGCCCTGCTATGGCTCCTATGCTTGCGCACTGATAACTACCAGCGTGGATTACAGCAGGGGCCGCTCGAGATCCCCGTAAAGTGAGGGGATACCCCAAGAGTTCTAAACACTGTGAGAAAAATAAAGCAACATTACTCTGTTCATAATGGGATTACGGGCCAATGGTACCTCACTTGTTATATGTGTGAAGTACACCCTAATGATAGTCAGTGGTGGTAATTGCTACAGCTGGTATCTATGTTTGATAACATGGGTTTACACAAACCAATGTGTTCCCCATGCCAGCTTGATCTGTTTAAATTTGCGAGCATAACAATGGGCCCACTCTTAGTGAACTACTTAAAATAAAGTAGAGGGGTAGCAGTAGAGAATAGTCCCTACTCTATTAGGCCAGCTTTCTTGGAGTTGGTTGTTGACTAAAGAAGGTGTGCATGGTCAATTCTATACATTTTCTATTTTGCAAGTTGCAGCCATGGTATCTCATCATTTAAGCCTTTATCATCGCTGCGAAGCCTGTATACCCAGCGCTGTTCTCGGATATGGAGTTGTCTAGAGATATCAGTCTTTTGTTTATTCATAACCTCAAACACCACCCATCTGAGGTCCAGGTCGTTGTGGCCTTTCTCCATGAAATGTTTCGTCAGTTTGGTGTTGGTCTTCCTGCACCTAATCGTACTCCGGTGTTCGCTGATCCGCGTCTTCACCTTCCTGGTGGTCATCCCGACATACTTCAGGTTACATGGACAGGATAGGAGGTACACCACACCTTCTGTATTGCAGTTGCTGAAATGTTTTAGCTTCCAGGGTCTCTCTGTACCTATGTCGACTTCTTTTGTTGTGGTGGTCAGCCGGCAGCACACACAGTTGCCTCATGGGTAGTGGCCTGTTGGTCTCGGTTGGCTCCACAGAGAATCAGAGTCATCTGATTCTCAATTTGATCATTGGGAGTTTTGGGGTGTACCAAGGTGTCCCTCAAGTTCCTACTCCGTTTGTATGCGAATAGTGGGGGTTCCCACTTCTTGTTCCCGCTGTTTAAGATGGCCCATTTTTTCTTTATAATATTCTGGATTCTGTTCGACACGGGCATGTATGTTGTAACGCAGACCAGGCGGTCTTTCTTTCTTTCTTTATGTGTTGTCTCCAAAAGGGCATCCCGGTTATTATTCCTCGCCCTTTTCCTTGCCCGTTTAACCATCTTCTTGGGGTAATGTCTCTCCAGGAGTTTTGTCTCTAGTTGTTCTGCATGTATCTGGAATGTATCTATCTCAGAACAGTTCCTTCGAATCCTCAGGAATTGGCCTACAGGAAGGTTCTCACGGAGGGCCCTCGGGTGGTAGCTGTCATACATTAATAAACTGTTCTTGTCTGTTGGTTTAGTGTGGACTTTTGTGGATATTCCTTCTGATGTTAAGGTTATATCCAGATCCAAGAAAACAGCCTGATTTTTGTCGATGGTATGTGTGAATCTGAGGTGGGGGTCAATGCTGTTGACCCACTCCACGAAGCGTGTTGCCTCATCCTTGGTACCTCGCCAGATGACAAAAATGTAATCTATGTACCATTTCCATGTCTTCATTCGAGGTGTGAAGGGGTTCGAGGGGTTAAAGATGTGGTCCTCCTCAAAGCGGTGTACATACAGACCCGCCATGCTCGGCGCGAAGGTGCTGCCCATGGATGTGCCGCCCACTTGATGGTACAGGGTGTCCTCAAACTCGAAGAAATTCTCCGTAAGTGCTAGTTCCGCACACTCCATGATGAAATGCGTGGGTGTCACATATGTCCAATCCTGTTCCAGTAGAATCTGTTCCACCACCTCCAGAGTACACCTCTGGGGGATGCTCGTATAGAGCGCTTCAATGTCCATGGTTATGAACATGTCTTCGCTTGCATCTATGTCCAGGTCTCAAAGATGGCAAAGTACATCTTTGGTGTCTCTAAGGTAAGATCGAGATTTCTGTACAATCGGCTTCAAGAACCAGTCGCAGAACTGGGAAAGTGGTTCCAGAGCTGACCCAATACCCGACACTATCGGTCTGCTCGGTGGGGGTGTTTTGTTTTTGTGAATTTTAGGAAGGATATAGAACCTAGGAGTCCTTGGTTCCAAATTCACTAAAAACTCAGCCTCATGCTTGGTAATCGAAGCCGAACGAAACCTTCATTGAATACACACCCTCAACCAGGCGGTCAGGCTCACGCAAGAGGGACACAGGAAACAAACCTCACAAGCCCATTGTTTACTATCTTAATGGCCTTGGTAGTGTTGGAGGCATGTTTTGACCAATCGGGTGGGGCGATTTACAGTTACGCCTCCCACCAGGCGGTCAGGCAGTCCCGTAGAGGGACACAGGAAACTCACTTAACGGGCCCAATTAACACTGATTAGCTCACTAATTAGTCACAGCTCTTTAGTATAAAAACCCTCTGAATCTCACCATTTACCATCAGCGGGGAGACAGAGAGGACGCCTCCGGGAAGAACGGCTGGAAGCACTGAAACTAGACAGTAAGAGTATGCCTGAAGGAATGCTGGTGTGAACTTGAATGAATAGGTGGTCCATTAGTTCTGGATTTCACCTTGTTATGTTTGCTTTAACTAGGAACCTTGGTCCTGGTTCTTTCTGAATACTGGTGACTAACCCTTAACTACCAGTAGTGGTTTTATGTGTTTTTTCCCTACAGAAAGTCTTAGTAGGTCCTTCTACCTCAGCCCTCCCATGGAGCGTTTAGGGTAGAAATACAGGGTAAGAGTTGGTTTACAACCACTTTTTAACGGTGTGAGTACACGTTGCACCTGCCACGTGTCTCATAAAGCCCACTTCACACCACCACGCGCGCTATAGGTATGAAGCGGGATGGATGATGTTTATAAACTATTTGTTTACATACTCACACGGTTTGGTTTGTATGTTTTGTTTTTGTTTTTCCTTTCTCTACAGAGTTACTCTCAGTGGTACTATACCAAGAGGGAAGTATCCACCTACATAGTGTTTTTTTAACCCCTCCCCTGATCTAGCGACAGGATTTTCCTTCCATTTTTCATTAGTTAAAAGGAAGTGAACACATAGGATATATAACCCCCCTTTCCCCCCTTTTTTAGGTCCTGAAGAATGCTATGTACCCTTCGGGGACACCTCAGCAGAAACATGTCGACCGCATTTCATACGGTGAAGGGAGAATAATATCCCATACCACCGTTCACTTAGTTTTTAACCACCATACATTTACCATTTGAATAAAGCATAGCACATGGACTAATGTAATGGTTTTTAAATCACTTATCACTCCCCCACGGCCATCACTTAGATTTAGAAGTGCATCCCTGTCTCCAGGTGTATGCCCGCCCTCTATCAAACCAAGTTTTTAGAGGGCGAGGACAGCCGATGATGAAGCATGACACCGGGCGGTGTGTGAGGCCAGTCCGTAACTTTTTATGAGATGCCCCCACTGGTAGTGCATCTCTATAGAACTCTGTAGTTAAACATAGGAATTGATTCAAGGGGCAGCCCACTTTTGTGTATTCATAAAGTTGTATATGCCTAGTTCATATGCGTTCCTCAATGACTTTGTACCACATTTCAGCCATGTTTTATACTTTACACTCTAGTTTACAGAATGATTCTTCTTTCTTTAAAATGAAGACTTCTGTAAGGGCTCCCCGACTTTTACATGGAGGCTTCTGTTAAAAATCATGATTCGAGCATTTATACTGTGCTTAACAGAAGTATTATTTTTATCTTATCAGTGCTACTAGACTATGTCTGCTCAAGATAGAATTGTCTTTATGCTAGTATATAAACCTGATCACTACTGTTTCAGTGGGTCTGGTATAATGCCCAACCAGCGTTCCTATTTTTTTGGGCTCTGGCTTGCTCTTCAAAGTTTGGCCAGGTGACCGGTCGAGGCCTACATAAATCCTGTTTTTTTGGGGGGGTGGAGGATGGTATTGGGGGGTGTTCCAGGTAGGGGGGGAATTTTGGTTTGGTTTTGATAGTGGAGCGATCCCTAGCTGACGGTATGGTTACTGCACTCTCTCTGTCTTCTCTCTTTTCTCGTCTTCTTCTTTTTCTCTTTCCTTCTTGATCCCTTTTCATGGATGTCTACCTTATCCTATCTCTCTGCCTTCTCCTTGTTTTGCAATTTTGAACAGCAACCCATGTGAAAGATGGTGGGGTTGGTCTAAACCAGCTGCGGCCCGTGCAGGTAAGAGCGGTAGGGCGCTGGTGGTGGGGGGAGGGGGGATTTCAATGGACGATGACGAGGGAAAATAAAATAAATAATTAATTTTCCCTCGTCATCGTCCGTCGAGATCCCCTCCCCCCCCCACCGGGCCCCACCGCCCACCGCTCTTAACTGCACGGGCCGCAGCTGGTCTAAACACGTTCTTCACAGGTTAACAGGGACATTTGCTGTGCTGTGAGTATTTATGAACCCAAGGAAATCCCAAATTCAGACACTGCCAAACCCAACTCAGAGTCCCTAGACCCAACGAGGAACTGCAAAATGCATTTGTTAGAGGGGTGTGACAACCTAAACATCCCTCTGAATCTTCACCCCTGGTGAGACTGGTCTTGGAGCCCAAGCCCAGTGCACACATCAGTTAGAACTGGAAGCTGCAGCAGCCCGGGCTACAACACATGACATGGTGGGGGAGGGGGCTGAAGCCCCATTAACCTAAGGGCCCCATTAGCCTAAAGGGCATTGCACGCCTGTTGTAGAGTGAGAAAGGAACTGGTGGAGGGACTGGGATAGGATGGGGTGTATTGGGGTTGAAATGGAGGGAGATACTGGTGAAAGGGCTTAGGCAGGATAAGGTGCAGGAGTAAGTGAGTAGGTTATGGTGAAGGGGCAAGGTGGGATAAGAAACTGGGGGTAAGGGAGGGACTGGTAGAGGAGCATGGCTTGGAGGAGGCTCTGTGGGATAATTCAGTTGATTAAGGTACGGCTGGAAAAGCTGAATGCTGTGAAGGTTTTGGTGGAGGGAGGCAAATGGAAGGAGGCATTGAAGAGGCTGAGCTGGGAGGAGGTATTGAGGAAGGTGATGGGCTGGGATGAGGTACAGTGGTGAGAAGTGAGGCGAAACAAGCAACTAGAGACTTATAAGTAAATTAACTATGCCAATTGGTTATAAGCTAATTCTACCATGTTTTAAAGAGAAAGCACAAGCACTTTAGCACTAGTTAGCAGTGCTAAATTACGCTGGTTCCAAAAAACAACAAAAATGGGTTCAGAGAACAGGAGGGTGAAGGTAAAACGCTTGAGGTGACCCTGCAGAAAGGGTCAGGTTCAACACATAACTAACTGTAAATTCAGTTTACCTTTTGTTTTTTTCAGTGAATTTCTTTTTTTTTTTTTATTGTGTTCACCCAACTCCCTCACTTCACACGCCCATCAGCCATGCACAGCAGGGTTAGGTCACAGGGTCTAGCCTCCAGCCAGGCCCTGCAACCAATCCCCGTGGGCGGCCAACCCCCAGCTGCTGCCGTTGCCCATGTGCAATGGGAATTGGCCACAGTGCATGTTCTCTGGGAAGGCCCTGCGGCCAAAGCCATCATGGGTAACCAACACCCGTTTCCGTATGGCCGACACCCATACACACACACACACACACACACATACTGCAATACCCACCTCACTCCTCCAATGTTTAGAATCTAACAGAGATCTGCCAATGTATCTCAAATCATGACCTGTCGTCACCTCTGCTCTTCTAGAGTTAGCCCCGCATATATTTCAGCTGCCACCTCTCACCTTGACCTAGAACAGCCTTTTATTTCCAGGGCTTCAACATTTACCAATATTTAATTAATGTACCATAAACACGGCACCACCCTATGATTAACTGAATAACTATATTATTAGCATTAATCAGAATATCTTTTCCATGAGCCATGCCAAGTCTGCAGTTTTGTACACTTTTTTTATTTTACTTGGTATTTCCTCTAGTTCAGAGTATTCTTAATTATCTGATCAGTGGTCCCAACATGGAATCAAACTCGAGATGTCCAGGTGTTTTTCATCTTGTTCAATTTTGTTCCTTGGAAATTCTGCAAATTTGGAAAGTGAATAAGTATTTCAACATTTGCATCTCACTAAACAGGCAAAGGTTTCTGAAATTTGAATTTTCCCCCAGAAGTGGAATTAGTAGTGCCTTTTATTACCTTTTTCCATCCAAAAACAAAATTGACAAAAATGCTTATTTGCCAAAGCAAAACAACTAATTAAAACCGCCTAAAACTTATTTTAGAAGATTTTAATAAGAGAACCATATCTTATAAGCTAAATTATTTGAGATTCAAAACTTTGGAACTATCTGAAATGTTCCTTACCTTCAAGAATTTATAGAAGAACGTGTTGTAATTTTGTACATCAGTAGTTCAAATTCTTTCCTGCCTCTCTTTATATAGTATTTTTTTCTTTCACACACTTAATTACAGTTTACTGGATACGCTTACTGTTCTCACCACCGCTGTAATGCAGAGGTGTAATAATTCTGTTCTCCGGCCTTTATATCTGAATGTGCTTAAAAGCACATACCGTCTTCAAAGTGCTTGGTGGCATCAGCATGTTTAGCATTAAATTAAAATAGTTTGATCTTAACTGTTTCTCAATCAATCAGTCAATCAATCAATCAGGATCAATAAAGCGCGGCTATTCACCCGATAGGGTATCCAGGTGCTTGCCGGCCCCGGAGGCTTATTCCATGACATTGCCTTTAAATTGTGATAGGCCTGTGGTTTTGTGTAGGCCTGGGTAAAATTCATGTAATTTCCTTTGCGGAACTTACGTGAAATGCCCACAAATTTTGCAAAGTTAGTTTTTATTATATGAAACACCAGCCTCAGCATTTTGCCCTATTTTTTCATAAATAGGGCAAAATGGAGTGCGAGAATGGTCTCAAGTACGTGATGTGGCAAAATTGCATAATCTCAGGCCCTTCAAGTAACATTTATAATGCAAGATGCATGAAGTGACATAGGATTACACCGGTCATCCGGGCATAATTGTGTTTGTAATAGCAAAGCAAGAATGTGGGTGTTTCCTTATGAGCATTTGCGCGCACACACTGGTTCTTTGCATTGTTAAAGAGATTGCTGCCTTCTCACTGGTGCTGTTCCCAGTGGTGGAGTAGTATTTAAGAGAATTGCATCAGGCTGAGGTTCCTGGTACCTTACAGGGCCGTAACACCGGCCCCTGCAGCCCCTGCGGTGCAGGGTGGCCTCCAGCCCTCCAGACGGACCCCAACTCTTCAGTGGGGGCCCATAAAGCCCAAGGCACTAAGGGGCATATTAGCAAGACCCACGTTAAAATTATCGCCGTTTTAGCGTCAGGAAACTGCCGCTAAAACGGCGATAATGGGCTTGCTAATATGCGTTATGGAATTCCAATAGAAGCCCAGGTTAGATGTCCTGCACATCTAACATGGGCTTCTATTGGAATTCTATAACGCATATTAGCAAGCCCTTTATCGCCGTTTTAGCGGCAGTTTCCTGACGCTAAAACGGCGATAATTTTAACGTGGGTCTTGCTAATATGCCCCTAAATATCTGTAAGATATAGAAGAGTCGTGGGCCCCCTCGTTGCATTCTGCAGCAGGGGGGGCATCATTTTGTGTTACGCCTCTGGTACCTCAAACTATAAGCCCAGCCGAAGGGTTGGCCTGTGTGATTTTCTTTTTACACCATCGGACCCTTGTTTACATTTCCGTTAAAGGGCAGCACCACGCATGCCTGACGTGATTTACAATGTCTCCGCAGAACTGTACAGGCCTGCCATAAACTGTCCCCGCGGAAATATTATCTAGAAAACTGATTCTTCTTTCACTGACCTCACGAGGATGAAAAGCAGAGCCAGACATGCCTGACATTTGAGCGCTTTATACCCAGGGGCAATCTGTCGCAAAATATGCCCCCACTTCGACTGCTGTGACTTTATAAACTCCGAAAGAATGAAAGTCTGAGTCTACCGCACCTCTCCACCCCCCCCCGCCAAGATTCAAACTTGCAAATGTCACACACATTTCTATCGCAGGTACCTGATTTACTGAGATACTTTTCTGAAAATATTACTGGGCTGTTTTATCTGGATACTGTTCACAGATGCATTGCATCCGTCTTATCAACCACCAATTAATGTTTAAATTAGGACAGATTCCAGAAGAAAGTGTGAAGTTTAGCTAATTGGCCTGAACCTCCCTTGACAGCTACAACTGCCAGCGATAAACTCAGCTTCACGGGCGTCCTAGGACAGACCGCATAAGAGCCCAAGCCTAGATTATCACAGTACTTAATCGATCAGTCGGTCGTCCTAGTTCTTTTTATACAGAATACATTTTCATATCTCTTCTAACACAATTTTGAATTTGTATGTGTTTATCTTCATATCTTTTTTTAAATATTCCCAGTCCCAAAGGTGCCATGGAGATCACAAGAGCAATATTCTTTCCTTGATATCGGGATTTATTCGTAGCAATTACTATTTAAAAATGTTATTTTTGTTATATGTTTTATACTTTACAACCACAAAAAATAAATGCCATACTTTTACCATATTGCTTGCCACTCGAAAACTGTGAAATTATTGTAAAAATCTGTTTAATTCTGTGTAATCAGTTTTAATGATTATTTGGGGATATCTATATAGAACATAGGAGAGATGAAGCATTTGTAAACACTACATCTACAAGCATGTCTTTATTAAATGTTGGTTTTGGACTGACGTCACAGCTGCTACAGAGAATAAAGGGGGAGGCACCTCAGAGGGGTAGACGTGACGTAGCCTGGGAGAGCCTACCTACCGATCACTGACCTCCAAGGGCCTTAGGGACAGAGGCAGGAAGGCTGAAGGCCGAATGAGAGAGCCAGGAGCTTGGCCTGGGAGCTGCGGGAGCACAGGGGGGAGCAAGTAGCAGGCAGCAAGTGTGGGGTAAACAAGGCCTGCAGCGTTGATGGAGGCCGCCTCAGTAGAGAGTGGGAAGATTACCCGCGTCACGCCGTGCGTTGTTCCATTGCTCCGCACCTTGCCTGCCAAAAGTGTCTCGTCTACCTAGTTCCAGCTGCACTGGACGTGGCCTCGCCTGTACTGACCGCAGTTGCTCAGCCTGATCCTCGTCCTCCCTTCAGCATGGTCCTAGGCACCTGGGGCCATATTAAACAGGTGCCCCGGGGTGCAGCGGGCGTTGGCACCTGCTTTGCGTGCCCCCGTGGCAATTGGGTATTACAGAAGGGGCCGCAGATGCTTGTGTGGCGCCTTCTGTAATACCGATAGTAAAGCGCCAGTGCTATCTTCAGGGGGTGTTCCCTCATTTGCATAGGGGCGTGCCCCATGCAAATAAGGGAATCAATTTGCTTCTGCGCAGGTGCCGTATTACAGACGCTGGTGCAGAGGCAAAGAAGCCCTCAGGAGGTGCACTGATCATGGTGCACTGTCAGTGTGCCCCCTGATTGCAGCACTCTGGTTGTGTATTGTGGGTCCCATGGACACCCCCCAGACATCTCCTTGCAGGCGGGTGAAGTCACTGCACATGTCTGCAAGGGGATCTCTAATCCCTTTCAAAAGTGCAGGCAGTGCTGTCTGCACTGTGAAAACACGGAGTGGCTTTAAAGCAACTGCTCAGTTTTTCACAGGAATGCACTGCCCCCAGGGCTGTGGAGTTCCCATCTGCCTTGGGGGCAGCGCATTCCATGTAATAGGGCGCACTTTCCCTGTTTGCGCCTGGCACACATGTTTTAAGGTGCGCCGGGCGCAAACAGGGAAAGTATGCCGTTTACATAATTGGTGCAGAAGCTTAGGGAACAGTGCGACTTGTGCCCCCTACACCCTGAGAGATTCCTGTGCCCCCCTCCCCAAGCATCCTTGGAAGGCCCAGAAAATCCTAGTAAGTCGTGAAGAGAAGCACCAGCACTAGAGACAGCACAAGACACAGCAGGCCTCTTCCTAGCCTGCCATCAAAAACCTGGGGAGAGAAGGCGAACGCCTGCAGTTGCAGAAGTGAGCAAGGGTGTGGAGCGCATCAAAATGGAGCAAAACAATCAAGTAGGGCAAACAGAGTAAGCACGCCACCAGCCAAAGCATGCAGGCTCTGCGTCCGATTACAGTGCCTTAAAAATCCCCCCCTCCTAAGGGAACAAGCATTGGCATAGCCAATAGTTCTCGCCTTTGGGACCTTATAAGTGTTTAGCCAGAGATATTGGCAATGTTTTTAAGGTATGTTGTAGAGCAATGTAGCTGCTGTGTTTAGTACTGTAAAGTTTGTGTGCAAGTTGTGCTTAGTGTAGTGACGTAAGGGCACTGGCATGGTGTGGAATGTAGTGGTGAGTTGTGATATGATGTGTGTTGGTGGGATGTATGTGTGAATATATCATAACAGACTTTGAGATTACAATGCTGAGTACCTCACATATTTCTTTATTTAATGATACACCTTTAGAAATGAAATCTACTGAGAAAATAAAAATTATTGTGATTTGTCAGGCTGGACACGAGATAGCAAGGAATAAACATTAAAAGGCAGTAGGGCACCCTATAAGGTACTGTACATCTCAGGGCCCCATCTTTCCCCCAAATGTTGTATTATTATTTGAGCATTTGTGTTGCGCACTGCAAATATTTCTGTTATCCGTAGTGATTTTGTGGCATGGTAACTCATATGAATGTGTTCGCTCTGCAAGCAGGCAATAACATTATATAACAAAAAATTGAAATTTATAAATTACGTTTTTTTAATTAAATCTCATAACTAATTTGGAAAGAACATTAATACTCCAGAACACATTACATGATTCCATTCAATGCATTTTTATTGAAGAGCCGAGTTATTTTTATTGTGCTACGATTATTTAAGCTCCTTAACAGATATGTTTCAATAACTTTGTGATGTTTTCCTTTAGAATATTTTGCAGTGGCCATAGTCATGACTTAAAATGTCCCACAGGGCCACGCATAAGCCTGCTCCCTAGCCAGATCGTGAAGACCTAAGAACCCAGAGAAGGCACTTGTCCACAGGAATGGTATTCACCAAAAGCAGATGCCCCACACAAAATGGAATCTGTTCACAACAGGAAACAGACCAGGGGAGAAAGCCCGGAATCTTTCCTCCTTGTTGTTCACCCCGTGGCCCAGGCACAGATTTGTTTAATGTAATGTCACATCACGTGGGCCTATCCTAGTTTAACACGGACTGAAGTATGTGGCACTGCCGGAAGTGGAAATCCGAGAACCCATGCATTTCCTTGCAGCGCTGCTGAAAGCCCTTTACAAAGCCTGACTGATCACCTATCTGCTGCTTATTGCTATATTTTGGTGTTACACTGGTACTAATGAGGTGAATCCAAAGCTCAGACAGTGTTAGCATGTTTACAAAATGGCAAAATAATGAAGTAATACCGTCACAAAATGTGCGGCATTGTGCCTCGTAATTTGCCTTTTCTTGCCACATAATTTACTTAACCCTGCTGCATATTTTGCCCTCCCCTGCCACATAATTCCGGTGGCCCCGATTATTACCCTCTCACATAGTAGGAACCCATTCACGTCGGTCTGTTTTTTTTTTTAATCAGGCTGTACTGCAGAAGTGCAATCACATGCATATTCAATAATTCAGCTGTTGCTATGCAATTAGTCTTTTCAATACTGGCCACAGAGAAAAGCAGTTCATAGCAGACTGCTGCAATGCTAGCGACAGCAAATAGACTAGAGTGGAATATGTATGTGGTCAAACTGTCTGACTCCGCTCCCTCCAGCAGCGTTAAGCAGCATCTTGCACATTGACGGTGAAAGTGTAAGATGCTGCTTAAGGTTGCTGGAGAGACCGGAGACAGTGGCTTGCACTCCTGTTTGATTAATTACATGAACAGCCCCATGGAGTGTACGGATTGCTGCTTTTTACCAACTTCCACGTACCTCGCCGGTCATGGTATACACACTGGTAATGCTCCGGAAGTGGAAGCATAGTGTGCCATGGTATACATACGGGTAATGCTCCGGAAGTAAAAGCCTAGTGTGCCATGGTATACACACGGTAATGCTCCGGAAGTGGCAGCGTAGTGTCCATGGTATACACATGGGTAATTCTCTGGAAGTAAAAGCCTAGTGTGCCATGGTATGCACACCGGTAATGCTTCAGAAGCATTGTGTGCCATGGTAAACACACCGGTAATGCTCCAGAAGTGGAACCGTAATGTGCCATGATAAACACAACGGTAATGCTCCAGAAATTGAAATGTAGTGTGCCATGGTAAACACACCGGTAATGTTCCAGAAGTGGAAGCATAATGGCCATGGTATATACACCGGTAATGCTCCAAAAGTAAAAGGGTAGGGTGCCATGATATACACACCGGTAATGCTCCGGAAGTGGAAGCCTAGTATGCCATGGTATACACACGGGTAATGCTGCGGAAGTGGAAGCGTAGTGTGCTATGGTATACATACAGGTAATGCTCCAGAAGTAAAAGCCTAGTGTGCCATGGTATACACACCGGTAATGCTCCGGAAGTGGAAGAGTAGTGTCCATGGTATACACACCGGTAATGCTCCGGAAGTGGAAGCGTAGTGTGTCATGGTATACACACCAGTAATGCTCCGGAAGTGGAAGCGTCGTGTCCATGGTATACACATGGGTAATGCTCCGGCAGTAAAAGCCTAGTGTGCCATGGTATACGCACCGGTCATGCTCCGGAAGTGGAAGCGTAGTGTGCCATGGTTTACACACCGGTAATGCTCCGGAATTGGAAGCACAGTGTCCATGGTATACACACCGGTAATGCTCCAGAAGTGGAAGCATAGTGTGCCATGGTATACACACCGGTAATACTCTGGAAGTAAAAACCTAGTGTACCATGGTATACACTGGTAATGCTCCGGAATTAGAAGCATAGTGTCCATGGTATACACACCGGTAATGCTCCGGAAGTGGAAGCGTAGTGTACCATGGTATACACACCAGTAATGCTCCGTAAGTGGAAGCATAGTGTGCCTTGGTATACACACGGGTAATGCTCCGGAAGTAAATGCCTAGTGTGCCATGGTATACACACCGGTAATGCTCCGGAAGTGGAAGAGTAGTGTCCATGGTATACACACCGGTAATGCTCCGGAAGTGGAAGCGTAGTGTGCCATGGTATACACACCGGTAATACTCAGGAAAAAAAAGTCTATTGTACCATGGTATACACCGGTAATGCTCTGGAAGTGGAAGCGTAGTGTGCCATGGTATACACACCGGTAATGCTCCGGAATTGGAAGCATAGTGTCCATGGTATACACACCGGTAAGGCTCCGGAAGTGGAAGCGTAGTGTGCCATGGTATACACACCGGTAATGCTCCGGAAGTGGAAGCATAATGTGCCATGGTATACACACCGGTTATGCCCTGGAAGTAAATGCCTAGTGTGCTATGGTATACACCGGTAATGCTCCGGAATTGGAAGCATAGTGCCCATGGTATACACACCGGTAATGCTCCGGAACTGGAAGCGTAGTGTGCCATGGGAAACACAACGGTAATGCTCCAGAAATGGAAATGTAGTGTGCCATGGTAAACACACCGGTAATGTACCGGAAGTGGAAGCGTAATGGCCATAGTATACACACCGGTAATGCTCCAAAAGTAGAAGCGTAGGGTGCGATGATATACACACAGGTAATGCTCCGGAAGTGCAAGCCTAGTGTGCCATGGTATACACACGGGTAATACTGCGGAAGTGGAAGCGTAGTGTGCTATGGTATACACACAGGTAATGCTCCAGAAGTAAAAGCCTAGTGTGCCATGGTATACACAGTGGTAATGTCACGGAAGTGGAAGCGTAGTGTCCATGGTATACACACCGGTAATGCTCCGTAAGTGGAAGCGTAGTGTGCCATGGTATACACACCGGTAATGCTACGGAAGTGGAAGCGTCGTGTCCATGGTATACACATGGGTAATGCTCCGGCAGTAAAAGCCTAGTGTGCCATGGTATAAGCACCGGTAATGCTCCGGAAGTGGAATTGTAGTGTGCCATGGTATACACACCGGTAATGCTCCAGAATTGGAAGCACAGTGTCCATGCTATACACACCGGTAATGCTCCAGAAGTGAAAGCATAGTGTGCCATGGTATACACACCGGTAATACTCCAGAAGTAAAAGCCTAGTGTACCATGGTGTACACCGGTAATGCTCTGGAATTGGAAGCATAGTGTCCATCGTATGCACACCGGTAATGCTCCGGAAGTGGAAGCATAGTGTGCCATGGTATACACACGGGTAATGCTCCAGAAGTAAATGCCTAGTGTGCCATGGTATACACACCGGTAATGCTCCGGAAGTGGAAGCGTAGTGTCCATGGTATACACACCGGTAATGCTCTGGAAGTGGAAGCGTAGTGTGCCATGGTATACACACCGGTAATGCTCCGGAATTGGAAGTATAGTGTCCATGGTATACACACCGGTAATGCTCCAAAAGTAGAAGCGTAGTGTGCCATGGTATACACACCGGTAATGCTCCAGAAGTGGAAGCATAGTGTGCCATGGTACACACACCGGTAATGCTCCGGAAGTGGAACTGTAGTGTGCCATGGTATACACACCGGTAATGCTCCGGAATTGGAAGTATAGTGTCCATGGTATACACACCGGTAATGCTCCAAAAGTAGAAGCGTAGTGTGCCATGGTATACACACCGGTAATGCTCCAGAAGTGGAAGCATAGTGTGCCATGGTATACACACCGGTAATACTCCGAAAGTAAAAGCCTAGTGTGTACCATGGTATACACCGGTAATGCTCCGGAATTGGAAGCATAGTGTCCATGGTATACACACCGGTAATGCTCGGGAAGTGGAAGCGCAGTGTGCCATGGTATACACACCGGTAATGCTCCGGAAGTGGAAGCATAATGTGCCATGGTATACACACCAGTAATGCTCCGGAAGTAAATGCCTAGTGTGCCATGGTATACACCGGTAATGCTCCGGAATTTGAAGCATAGTGTCCATGGTATACACACTGGTAATGCTCCGGAACTGGAAGCGTAGTGTGCCATGGTAAACACACCGGTAATGCTCCGGAAGTGAGGCATTTTTAGTAATCGGAAGTGGAAGCGTAGTGTGCTATAATAAACACACCGCTAATGCTCCAAAAGTAGAAGCGTAGTGTGCCATGGTATACACACTGGTAATGCTCCAGAAGTGGAAGCGTAGTGTGCCATGGTAAACACACTGGTAATACTCTGGAAGTAAAAGCCTAGTGTACCATGGTATACACCGGTAATGCTCCGGAATAGGAAGCATAGTGTGCCATGGTAAACACACCGGTAATACTCTGGAAGTAAAAGCCTAGTGTGCCATGGTATAAACCGGTAATGCTCCGGAAGTGGAAGCGTAGTGTGCCATGGTAAACACACCGGTAATGCTCCAAAAGTTGAAGCGTAGTGTGCTATGGTATACACACCGGTAATGCTCCAGAAGTGGAAGTGTAGTGTGCCATGGTATACACACCGGTAGTAGTCCGGAATTAAAAGTCTAGTGTACCATGGTATACACTGGAAATGCTCCGGAACTGAAGCATAGTGTCCATGGTATACACACCGGTAATGCTCCAGAAGTGGAAGCGTAGTATGCCCTGGTATACACACCGGTAATGCTCCGGAACTGGAAGCATAGTGTGCCATGGTAAACACACCGGTAATGCTCTGGAAGTGGAGCATTTCCAGTAATCGGAAGTGGAAGCGGAGTGTGCTATGGTATGCACACCGGTAATGCTTCAGAAGCATAGTGTGCTATGGTAAACACACCGGTAACGCTCCGGAAGTGGAAATGTAATGTGCCATGATAAACACAACTGTAATGCTCCAAAAATGGAAATGTAGTGTGCCATGGTAAACACACCGGTAATGTTCCGGAAGTGGAAGCGTAATGGCCATGGTATACACACCGGTAATGCTCCAAAAGTAGAAGCGTAGGGTACCATGATATCGACACCGGTAATGCTCCGGAAGTGGAAGCCTAGTGTGCTATGGTATACACACGGGTAATGCTCCGGAAGTGGAAGCGTAGTGTGCCATGGTATACACACGGGTATTGCTCCAGAAGTAAAAGCCTAGTGTGCCATGGTATACACACTGGTAATGCTCCGGAAGTGGAAGCATAGTGTGCCATGGTAAACACACCGGTAATGCTCCAAAAGTAGAAGCGTAGTGTGCCATGGTGGTATACACACTGGTAATGCTCCGGAAGTGGAAGCGTAGTGTGCCATGGTATACACACCGGTAATGCTCCGGAAGTGGAAGCATCGTGTCCATGGTATACACATGGGTAATGCTCAGGCAGTTAAAGCCTAGTGTGCCATGGTATACGCACCGGTAATGCTCCGGAAGTGGAAGCGTAGTGTGCCATGGTATACACACCAGTAATGCTCCGGAATTGGAAGCATAGTGTTCATGGTATACACACCGGTAATGCTCCGGAAGTGCGGCGGTCTGCTAAGCTGACATGACTATGCCTGCCTTGCAGGCGTGCGCTGCCTTTTTAGACAACGACTTTTAATTAAATAACGTGCTTGCAATCAAATAAACCAATGGGAGATAGCGTGACAAATTAAAAAGTGCGAGAAACAAATAAAGGAGTGAACATGAAAAAGAACCACAGACAAGTGTGGAAGACAAGCATGCGCGGCCGCGAAAGTGAAAGTGACTGCGCTATGTTTCATTTGTAACATGATCCACGACAAGGGAGGAATGCAACTGGCAGCCTTGCCGCCGCTGCTCGCTCCCGACAGCTAGAGTCCGTGGGAGTGAACATTTAGAGAAAAGGTGGGACATGCACCCGCCTTTGGTCAATTGCGTGCTTTCATTTTTGAAAGCCACACGCAAAGGCCAATAGAATGTGTGGAAGTTGAAAAACCACACGGAAAGGTTTCGGGGAAGTCTGGAGTGATTCCAAGAGGCCTCCCCATAGAGCAGCGCATGCACGCTGCTCGTGGCTCGACCTAAAAAGTAGTGGGAAGCTGGCAGTCTCCCCAGCAACAGAATCTGACAGAATTCAAATAAACCTTATGACAGGGAGCAAGTGCAGGAGACTACATTACACGCAATGAAGATGAAAAGTACGCATGGCCCACAAAGTGCGCGCACAATGGAAACTTAGCTAAAGGCGAGCTCCTTGGAATGAATCTCGAGCTCTCAAGGATATTTACGTTTTTCAAAACCTTGTCTCCCCAGAAACCCACGACCGGAAGGAGAATAAGCGAGAGTGACCAACACACGAACCAGGGCTCAAGGGCCCAAGGAAATTCATCATTTACTCTCTCATCCTGCCCAGCAAGCTCGCTCTGCCCAAAAGAGATGGGTGAATTAGGATTAATCAGTCCGAAGTTGCAAGGTCAAGCAAGAGCTATATCAAGATGGCCAGCCAGGCTTTGATGCCGGACCTAGCACTGTAATCAACACCTTTACTTTGCTGGCAGGCATCATGGCAGCTATCAGGCAAGAACCAATAGAAAAGCTTTCTGTCTTGTATCCCACAAAGGAGGCTGCCCTCTTTAGCTCAACCCTGTATAATTTTGAAAAGGTGCAATGCCCATAGAACCCTTTAACGCCAATATTAAACAAATTTACCAACAGGAACATGGATACACTGAACCTTATGCCACAGAAAAGCCCTGACACGGGGCTGAAAGTTAGGGTGACCAGATTTTATAAACCAAAAACTGGGACAGTCCACAAACATAGAAGTAGGACTATCATTTTGCATCGATTTAGTGCCACAGAAAGACTTACAGTACCGACAATCATAGGAAAGACAGACAATAGGTACTATAGGGAATTAAAAGCAACTAAATTGCTTTCTGATATGGGCTAATAATTAAATCTGCAGCAAAATATATGAAAAGTTTCTCACTTTGTACTATCTACCCGCTCATGACATGCCTGAAACTTGCACAGACATTTTGTGAGAGAACAGGCCACCCTCAGCAAATCCAGGACTCCAGTTCATGCTAACTATGGCTTATTGCCATGAAAGGACTACACTGGCACACACAGGATTTCTTTTTGAAGGTGAGATAGCTTTAAAGTTGTGCCCACGTCACACAATCCAAACGAAGATAGAATAAACAGAGTTTTCATTAAATAGACCCTCTCCTTCATTCCCAGATGTTGTGAGGAGACAGCTCAAAAGCTTGGGCGTCGACTTAGGGTCTTTCCAGATTCTGATATGCCCCTCTTTATATCCTGCTGTGCTGCTTTAATGTCACTGCAGCACAGTAGGAGAGCTTTAAACCGAGAGCAAACAATTTACAGCAAATGTGCACGCGACCCGCCCCCTCCCCAAAACCGGGACATTTGTCAGTTTTAATTAAAACTGTCGGGACGCCAGGACAGTCCACAAAAACGGGACTGTCCAGGGAAATCCGTGACGTCTGGTCACTCTACTGAAAGTTCTGTCAATCGCTTAAGAACAAAGTTTTCCTTGCGAGTGAATGACCAATCAGGCCTGTATAATTCACCACCAACTGAGGGGGGAGAGCAAAAATTCAGTCAGCTGCTCCATAGGCCCACATGGCAAGCCATTTTGAGTACGATGCAATCAGTAGTTGCTGCAATAAATTACCACTCAGATTAATTGAACATTCAAGTTAACCTGCTCAACACACTTGATCTCTTTGTAGCAGGGATTGAAGATAAACAAAGACTTCAATCTCAACTTGCTTAGTGAAAGAGCTCAGGCTAACATAACACTAAAAATGCCCTGGACATGCTCACCCATATTAGATAAGTTAACCACCCTCCCCAGCCAGACACTTGCTAAATGCACAGCAGCTGTTAACTAGGAGTCAGTAAATAACTCAAATTCAAATGCAACACATGCAGGTGGAAGCTCCACAGAAGGAGGAGGTAAAGGGGGCACCCCTTACTGTGATGGGCAGACAAGCTTCCCAGGAAACTTCCCCAGCAGTATACCAAATCCATTCCTGCATGCCAGTTCCTAAAGACCACAAGACAACCCCCTTTCCTGATTAAGTAAACAGGAGAGAAAGAAGCTTTGCTAGGGCAGGAATAGAAAGTCTACATCAGCTATAGCACAGAAGATGAGGAAGCTATACCCAATCTTCATTAAAGAGAGCAGCAAGGAAACATTGCTCAAGGCAGAGGAGGGGCCAACCACCAAGGCAGTCCCAAAGGTTGAAAACACAGGCTACAAATGGATACTGTAAGGCCAGCAGGAGGGAGAACCGCATTTGATTAAGACCATAGTACTAGTAGGCCCCTGTGAGAGGTGGTGACTACATCAGTAACCACCGAAACTCAAAACGAATGGGTCAATATCGGGCTGTCCACAATCCTGGTGGGGAACTTGCCCAGAATGATTCATCCAGCCTCCAATATGCCTTGGCCTGATCAAATCGGGTACCCACCCCCTCTAAAGCTCTCCAGTAGTGAGCTAAGGTCAGATTTCTTAGCCGGTACAACGATCCCTCAAAGCGCAAATGGCCCCAACGAGGTCCACAAGGATCAAGAACCAACTCACAAGCTTGAAGGTGCCCAAAATGGGGAATACCAAACATGATCCCAAGAACTTCACTTCAGATGGATGCGTAAAGGTAATAAGACAATCTTTAAATCCCTTCCTACAAGCTACTGATGGACCTCAGCCTCAGAGAGAAGAGGAATTAAACAGAGTTCATGGGCCAAGCAACGACCAAGAATTTACACTTCAGCAAAACAAAATACTGTGGTACCCAGAATATAAAACAAGGGGTAATCAGGATGTGTTAAAATGCACCAATATTCTCAGGTTGCTGGCCAACATTTCAGGGCCAGCATGTCTAAAAGCGGGATACATACCCTCCATACAGTTTATACCCCCTCATGGATTTCAGTAAACCGAGCCTATAGATGTCACCTTTGCCATGTACCATCATGTCAAACTGGTATATCCGCATGAAGCCATCTTCAGGACACCAGGGCATAAAGATCTGTTAGTTCATAGGGAATGCATATCCTCACTGATAGCAAGTCAAGAATTCCTCCAATGGGGAGACGTAATTCGATCTCTATTCTGAGAAGCTCTGTGGGGTCGTCCTCGTCAGCATTCCTCGCGCCCCTGTGTGACAGCACCCCCGATCCGGTTCGGCCACAAATAGCGACGACTGGGCATAGAGTTGGTCAATCACACTGTCACTCAGAGTGGAGTTGGCTTGCAGCAACAAATACCAGCAGTAACTGAATAGGATCGAACTCCATTCAGGTGCAGGAACTAAGGGAATTAAAGAGCTGCTCATGGAACCTGGAGGGTTTAAGCAGTAAAATCTATCATGAAGATCGTACACCATATTGGCAGCAATTCCATGTTGTAGTAATTCAAGAATGCTGGTCACAAACCTCTGTTTCGCTAACCTGAATACATTTGGCCGGCCGTTCAAGTAAAGCAGCCTGGCCGCCCCAGAGGGGGTCTCTACATCTATGTTAGTTCTGACCTGAAGGTACACGTTTCCCACCTCATGCTGAAAGGGCCTGGCTTTCTTGCAGTGTTCTTGGAAGGCTGGAAGTCAGAAGGGAATACCCCCCTAATCATCATAGCCCTCTATCTAAACACCCACCCAAAAAAAGGAGAGTAATTGAAAAAGTATACCAAGTCATAATGGATGTGAAAGCGGTCTACAATGATGCAGATATGATCTTAACAGGAACTCCATCCTCGACCTGTTTCACACCCAAGAAGATGAAAGGGACCAATGTGAGATAGGTATCTAAGGGGTAATCCCAAAATAATCTTTTGCATCAATAAAACATTTCGACAGACTAGGGAAGACCCTCTTTAATTAATTAACAGCAGGTTTTCCGGCGATAACCCCCCAGCGTGGACCAGGAAAACGGAGGAATGTGTCTCATACCTGGACTACACACTGGCGAATATTGTCTTTTTTCAGCCATATCTAGCAGTTTAGTATCGACCAACATCTGGATAGTGACCACCTCCCCCAGGTCATTACATTGGCAACAAGTATCCTGATCCACTACGAGTCAAAGGTCCCCTTGTAAGATAGACCTACTGTGAACCTAAAGAAGATAAATGGGACGAGGAAATAGCACCAGTAATCCTCCATAGTTGTGCAACTTTCTTGCTGAATAGTTCAGGCCTTGGGGACCCTACAAGTAGTTGGCTGGACCTTTCAGAATACATTGTATCAAAATTCTCTTGGAAATTTCATAATTATGGCTATACGCTGAAGCAGCAGCGGCCGGCATGGCTCACGGGTGGGGGTCGGGCGCAGGAAAGGGGGGGGGGGTCGCGCGGGGATCATAATTTAAAAAAAATAAAAAACCTACCTTTCTGCCGGGTCTTGCGTCTTCACTGCTCCTGATCTCCTGCCTCTGACAGGAACAGGAAGCAGGCAGCCAGGCTCCCTCACCTAAGCCAATCGCAATGCTGCATGCAGCGTTGTGATTGGTCTGGAGCGCTGTGACGCGGTGCTCAGTCAGGGGCTAGAGGGGTGTGCATGTTCTCCATGCAGGCTATGCAGCCTGCATGGAGAAGGGAAAAGTGCGCATGACTGGTTTGGGCGGCCCAAGAGAGCCGACCAAACAGTCTTTGCGCACTCAGGAGTGGGCAAACCACTCCTCCTCTGCCCTGCTCGGAGAGCAGAGCAGCTCCGCCCGCCCGCCTGCCCACAAAGCAAACATAAAATGGTAATAACTAAAAGTTATTACCATTTTATGTTTTGGCTTCTCGCACTGCGAGAAAGCAGTGGGTCTACGCTCCGAGCCTCCCCTGCTCTGAAGGCCCGAACAAAACAATGGTTGCCTCCTGAAGTCAGGCGTTGCAAGAAAACCATGAACAAGCTTTTGCAGCAGTTAAGAACTAACCCACAATGTCCACACCTAAAAATGGCAGTCAGCCTTCACAGGAGCAAACTGAAAAATGAACTCTGGGCCCTTAACTAATAATATGAAAGCTCTTTTTATCTAAATTCTGACCCATCTCGTACAAATCGTTTTATTCTTGGGGGACCTTGTTGGTGCATTCTGCTCCTTATGGAGGCAATGTTTCCTTAACCCAACTCCTGACTGCATAGTGCTTGTAAGGTAGCGTATGGCAATGTGAGGTTTGATTCTTATGCCACTTTACCAGTCCCTCCAGTCAGAGTCGTTGTGGCACGTGACGTAACTCGCTTTGATCCAACTCTAGAAGCCTTTTTGGGATTGTTATCATATTCCATATGTCAATATCTGAGTGACCCGACGTCAGTGTCATTGACATTTAATTAAGACTAACCTGGCCCAAAAAATGACAAAGGTTCACCTGAAATTATGCAGGACTGACAGAATAAGCGAAGATATGCACTGAAAATTTGCATCACTCACACATCTTCATTTTTCTTCTTAGGTGATCTTAGGAGGCGGGCGGAAGTATATGTTCCCCGCTGGCACCCCTGATGTGGAGTACCCCAACAACCCTGATTCTAACGGCACCCGCCTAGATGGTCAGGACCTGGTAAAGGTGTGGGCTGAAAGGAAACATGCGCAAAAGGTAAGGAA
This sequence comes from Calotriton arnoldi, assembly GCA_963921515.1. Lineage (NCBI taxonomy): Eukaryota > Metazoa > Chordata > Amphibia > Caudata > Salamandridae > Calotriton > Calotriton arnoldi. The sequence continues at coordinate 5,900,825 of CAWUFW010000025.1, read as the reverse complement.
TGTACTTATTTAAATAAATAAAAATAAACCTCAACTTTGATGATATCTAATGAGAAAACATGTGCTCTGGAAGTGCTTTCTGAAGGTGGGCCTCTGTTTGGGGAAATCACAGAGTGAAGGTCTGATAATGAAAGGAGTTAAAGTTCAAAACCAATGGCACCTCTATCTTACAAGGTAAGGGACGTAATTAAGGGAGTGAATGAATGTATGTGCTCAAGGGACCGATTGAGTGAGAATTAGCATGGTTGAGTGAGAATGAAGGAGTTGTTTGGATCAATGTAAGAGCGCCTAAGAATCAGTAAATTAGTAGCAAAGAGTAAGAAACTGACAATGAGAGAGTGTGCGAATAAGTAACAGTGAGAACGAGTGAATAGCAGTGCGTGAGTGAGAATGAGTTGACGGACATGAAAGATTGATCAAATAAGTTAATATGTGAATGAGAATATGATTTATAGTAAGTGAGAATCAGTGAGTTAGGATGAGGGAGCTACTGATCATTTGAATATTTAAAATTAAGGCTGAATGACAGTGAGTAAGTTATGAAGCATGAGTAAGTGAATAAGTGGGTGTAGGTGAGCATAAGTGAGTTTGTAAGCGAGAGACAAACTGAATTAATAAGTGAAAGAGAAACTAATGTGGCAAACAGGTTGTAACATTTCTAAGCACATTTGCCAGTATTTCCACTATCCCAACTTCTCGCTTACAAATCAAAGCCTCTGATGAGATGTATTTATTTACTCTCAATTGAAAATGTACCTTGATTGAGCCTTGCTAGTAAAAGGTGTCAATGGGAAGGAATGACTCTGATATGTTCAAAAAGAATCTAGTGCAGTATGCTCTTGAATACCAGATTCCTTTTTTAATGCAGTTCAATAGTTATTGGGGAGAAAGTGATGCTTCTCAAAACTGTTATGAAGGAATAACAAGAATGTTGGCCTATTTTTGTGGCGTGAAATCAATTCCTACAGGAATAGCCAAATATTTCTCCTGAGAGATACGAAATTCCCTAGGAGAAAAAATTGCTATACTGGCCCCCCAGTAGGAACCTTGATTTGTTTGTACAGAATTATTTTGTTCAATTTATTATCTAAAAATGTAATTTGTTTTACTCTAAAATGACATCTTATCCCCAATTCTTAATCTTACTTTTTAGTCCCCAAAAGATTTTTAAAAATAGCATAATGTTTAGCCCCAAAAGTATTAATTAGTTAGCTAGTTGATAGGAGCACTGGCACATACCAATGCACTTTCTTCGCAATAATAAACATCAAAAGTCACTTTTTTGGGTTCCATGATCTGCACTTTTAGTTGCGTCAGACAATCAGGTGTCAGCGCTATTTCTGATAATCTGACATGTTAGAAATAAAGTACCTAATGAGTGTCTAGGATGGTGTTGTTCTCAAGAATACAAGAGGACAGTGTCCCTAGAGATAATGTACAAAACAGCATTTCAAATAGCAATTAATAAAAAATTAGCCTTGACTCAAAAAGGCTCGCAACCACTTATTTAGAAACCATGAAGTTTTATTAAAAAAATTAAAGTACAGTGCAGAAGGCAAGAATATATCAGTCAATCAAAATGCATAATATTTTCAATCATAAGCATAAAGCTCAGGAATAATTTAAAGTAGATGCGGCATGAGCAAAATCTAGAAAATACAGCAAATCAATAGAAAATCAGGCATTATCCTTCGAGACCAAGAAGATTTTCTCTGGCTCACCCCCCAAAACCCATCTTTTTATAGACACCTTTACCGTACAAAGCAATGAAAATTGCACAGTCAGCATAAGGGGAGCAAATGTATCAACATATCAATTCATAATACACCATTTTAAAAATGTCATATAATACCACCATCATAGCACTATCCCCCTAAATGAATAATAATAAAACTCCTCTAACCTAATGTCATCGGATGCATTAGCACAGATCTGGATACTTAAACAATACCATCCTTATAAATAAGTAGGGTTACAGTGTGTGAACAGGAAGAGACCTTGGAGAGCAACAATTTAACCAAAGAACTTCCTCCGTGGCTCTTCAGGAACAGATGTCAACACAAAGCATCAGTGCACATTATACTGCATTCGATGTCAATGAGAAGTGAAAACATGGATAGTTCTAAATCCAAGATGGAGTACAGGTCAAATTTAGCCGGTGCCAAGACAACACAGGTCTGTACATCACAGCATTGTTGTTTCAATTGGAAAATATTCATATTACAAACATAATACTGTTAAAACAAAAATAATACAAACATAGGCAAGAAAGCATTATTTGGCTCTAGTTTTCTAGGAGTATAGTGCAATATTTCTCCTACTTTAGAAATAGGTACAGTATTTTTTCCATCCTTAGCTGTTTTATCTCAGAAGCAGTTGTTTGGGAAATGTTTTTGGTTTCCTTTCAGCCTCATGTCCTCCTCACCTAGGACACCAATGTAGATGTCTTGTGTAGTAAGAAGTATTCTAATTTACTAATCCAATGCATTAATGTTTATATACTCATACCTCTACTTCCACTGTACACAGAGGGCTCACTACGTCTGGAACCGGACAGCTCTCTTAAATCTCAACCCTGACAACGTCGACTATCTCATGGGTGAGTTCTGGCGAAGAGGAACTGAAAGTGCATCATGATTTAGGACAGGAAAGGCATGTTGGGGAAGGAAGAGGAGGAAAAGGAAACTGCAAAAGTATAGCAAGTGAAAGATGATATTTGATGTGCATATATGTTAAATAGTTGGAAGAGGTGTGGCGCAGCGGCCAGGGCGATTGACTCCGGATCCTGGGGCTCACGGTTCGATCGCCGGCGGCAGATCAGCCCAGCACCATGTGACTCTGGGCAATAGCTCACTTAATCTACCCGACGGCCCCCAGCGCCAGGACACCTCTCCGGAGGTAGCTGTGCGCTTCACAAATACTGGACATTTACATTTACATTTACATTTAGTAGGAGGTTTGGATGTCAACTGCATTTTTTAAATTATATCCTAGATAAACACTTGTAAATTTTCATACTGATCTCTTTTAGGCCCTCTTTATGGAAGACCTGTAACTCCTGATGCGGGAATCCTGATACTGGCCCTCTCAGGAATTATAAGGTCAGCAAAATGGCTGCAGACCGCTCATGTTTCCCTTGGCAGCCGAATTCTCCAGAAGAAGATTAAGGGGAGAATGAGGAATTATAGGGCACTTCAGGCCCAGAATAAGAGATTTTCCCAGGGTTCAACCCTTAATCCATGTTAAATCTGCACCCCTGGAGTTAAAGGGAACCCCAGTAAATGAACTCCACGGATGCAAAATTGCCCCCCGCCCCCCAGCATCAGGGTACTCAAAATGAAGCCTTCAACCTTTTAGCAAAAACAAATCTTACGACTCTCCGTTGGCATATGGTGTATTACATTTGGGAAAATCGGCATTTGCCCGATGTGACTCTTTAGTCCTTTATTCCAACCCCATTACTGACATCATCTTCCAGAGCTGTCTATTCTTTCCCAAAACAGCATAAATGTGCACAAGACAGTTCTTAACAATTCCGCCCACTTGCATTTCCAAAGCAACCTCAAAAAGTCCTAAATATAAGATCAAAAATTCTACCACACTACATGTGGCCCAAAGAAACTACTGCCACTGTACATGTGCCTCTTCATCACTCAAAAGAAACTGTATTAGAAAAAAAGCATTCCTGTGTGGTGCTAGGAACCAAAGCTCACCTAGAGCAATTGTGTCAGACTTTGCACTAGAGATATTTAAACTTTCAGGGACAGGAAGATAAACTGATTTTCCCAGAACCGTGCACTTCTAAAGCTTAGATCAGAACATAGGACTAAGGGATTCATGGTCAACATCTTGTCATCTAGCTAGCAATGCTGATGCAAACTGTACACGTTTTTCCCTTTAATTCTCACTGTATTGTATGGTTATTTTTATTTACAGATATTGATGCATCTCCCTTAAATTCACAGAAAAAATAACTCCCATAACCAATAGAAAATTTGCATACATTTTTGCCTCATAAACATTTATTAGAGATAACTGCATATAATTGAGAATTGTAAATGGTGCAGGTTTGTGGAAAATTCTGTTTGACCCAGGTTAAACAAGAAGGGTTTGGGGGACAGATGCCCTGTGCATGAACTACAAAGTGAAGTATGTAGGGATGCAATTGTGAAGATTTCTTTGAAAATCTGATTTTCATATCAGAAGAAGAAGACGCATATGTAATCAGACAAACTGCCACAGCAATGCACTGGCCTGACAGCGACATATAGGATGACATGTTTCACACCAAGACTTGCTTTTTAAGAGTGCTTAATTAGTACCAGTGTTTGCCGGTGCTTAGCGCCATCACTTACTTCGTAAAACTGACACATATTTATGACACTTATGACAGGGCAAACTGATAGAAAGAGCAGCGTTCGCCCAGATGTCACAATTCATTGAAGAGAATGACATACTTTCAGACTTCCAAACAGGAATCCGTCCGGAAAGAGGCACTGAATCTGCCCTCCTTGCCATCTGGGATGACCTGAAGAATACAGTAGACTGCAACAGGGTTGCTGCGCTACTCCTCTTGGACCTCTCGGCTGCCTTTGACACGGTTGACCATGACACTCTCAAACAAAGACTCTATGAAGCCGGCATAGAGGGAACTGCTCTAGACTGGATTGCGTCCTACCTTCGAAACAGAACTAATGTCATCCATACCCCACCTTTCTCGTCCAAACCATACTCCACAAAAGCAGGGGTCCCTCAAGGCTCTATCATCTCGCCCATGCTTTTCAACATCTACATGAAGTCATTACCGGTACTGATCAATCAATTTCACCTCACGTGCTATAACTATGCAGATGACACGCAAATAGTCCTTCAACTGGAATGCCCCAAAGACATTGGAAAATCCCCAATTTTCAGTTGTTTCAGAGCCGTGGATCAGTGGATGACTTGGAGCCATCTCAAATTCAATGCTTCCAAAACGGAAATACTCACGTGTGGCGATTGGAAACATTATGACCCGCTTGCCGCCTGGCCTGATGAACTGGGATCACCGCCTAAAGTATCGAAGGAAGTAAGAAACCTCGGAATGACCATGGACTCCAAGCTATTGATGAATGCCCAAGTGGACAAACTAGCAAGATCAAGCTTTGTCAGTATAAAAACGCAGTGACGAATTTTCCCTCATTTGGGATTTCCACACAAGGTCCAAGCTACCATCTCCCTTGTTCTGTCCAAACTCGATTACGCCAATAGCCTCTACCACGGATCACCTTTAACAATCATGAAAAGACTACAACGGATTCAGAACTCGGCTGCCAGACTACTCTTGCATATCAAACCGCGAGACCACATCTCACCTGCCTTGAAAGCCCTGCATTGGTTACCGGTTGTCAGAAGATCCACGTTCAAGCTGCTTTGTATCATCCACAAAACAATACATGGAATGGGACCGCTCTTCAGGAATAAAATCACCAAACACATTCAACAAAGGAACCTCCGCTCTAAAGGGGCACCTCGCCTCAAAATCCCAAGATACAAGAAAAAAATCATGGGTGGCACATCCTTCTCTGTTCAAGCAGCCAAACTATGGAACTCTTCACCCCCCAACATAAGATCCACCGACAGCCACCTTATCTTCAGAAAACTACTCAAGAATTGGCTCTTCCCCACATAAGCACCATACACAAACAGAAATTTACAGCATATCCCTCTCTATATAAGCATTTATTTTCACTATAGATATGTACCTATCTTTTTGTATTGCTTTTTATAAACATGTAGAATAATTATGTTGTTAAATTTTTTTTAAAACAATTAAAGTACAATAACACTTGAAAACCGGAGTTTATCTGGTGCATCTTTGGTCTACATGTACTTGCTTCCATTGTGCATCTATGTACCTTCCATTTACTTGGATCTGTGTGTTTGTTACTTTTCTCCTGAAAAAGCATATCCAATGCACTACCCTATTTTTCATCCTGTACCTCTATCAATATCTTTAATCTACATATACTTACCTCCTTTATGCATCTATATACTTTCAATGTACTTATGGATCTATATATTTATCACTTTCTTCTAATTTAGCATTTCCAATGCACTCCCTAATTCTCAGCCTATACTTCTCTCAATATATCTTCTAGCCTAACTTTCTGACTCATCTCAAACTTCTTTCTACTACTCTTTCCAATGCACTACCCTATCTCTCACCCTATACATCTATCAATATATCCTCTACATCCACTCTCTCATTTATCCCAAACCCCATACCACTACTATGATCCTCAAAATAACCCTTTCTAGACTCTCCCCTACTCTACCCCTCCTTGCATCATCTGACACGTCTTTTACTATACCGATCCCCCAAAACAAACCTTTCTAAACTCTTCCCTCTGACTCTTCCCCGCCAAAACCCCTTTTTACTCATCCAAAAGCCTCCTCCTACTGCTATGGCCTCCCAAAAAAAAAAATATATATATCCAAATCCTTCACTCTTTTATCCCTCCACTATCCTTTTCAATCAAAATAACAGACTAACATGTTCACATCTCAAATTCCATATTCCACTATACTAATTCTTTATGGGTTCCAGAGTAGCGTGCTACTCGCCAATAAAGCATTTCAACACCCCATCAGGGTTACAAGCGCTATATAAATGCAAACCTTTTTCCCTTTTCTACCGCTCCCCAACCCTTCTCAATCCAAATAACTGACTAACATATCCACCACTCAAATTACTTTCATGTTTCACCATACTAATTCAACACTAATCCTTTATGGGTTCCGGAGTAGCGTGCTACTCGCCAGAAAAGCGCTTCAACACCCATCAGGGGTAACAGGTGCTATATGAATGCAAACCTTTCTTCCCCTTCTATCCCTCCACTATCCTTCTCACTCCAAATAACTGACTAATATCGACCACTCAAATTACTTTCATATTTCACCATACTAATTCACCACTAATCCTTTATGGGTTTCCAGAGTAGCGTGCTACTCGCCAAAAAAAAGCGCTTCAACACCTCATATGGGGTAACAAGCGCTATATAAATACATACCTTTTATTCCTCTTCTATCCTTCTGCTATCCTTCCGAATCCAAATAACTGACTAACCTATCCACCACTTAAAATTACTTTCATATTTCACTATACTAATTCAACACTAATCCTCTATGGGTCCCGGAGTAGCGTGCTACTCGCCGAAAAAGCGCTTCGACGCCTCGTATGGGGTAGTAAGCGCTATATAAATGCAATTACAATACAATACAATATTTGTGACATTCCATCACATGGTGGCGTTGTCAGTCCATTTTTAAAACAGCTCATGAGCCAAGTGTTTATCAATGCACTATACAATTTAAAAAATAAAAATGCAGAGTGCTCAGACCATTCTCACAGCTTCAGATCACCTAGTATAGTCCAATTTGTCACGTTTATAGGACCCCAATGGCAAGCAGGTGTCATCGGTACTGATATTTGGCAATGCTGGCAGTGACCATAGATGGTCCAAGCCGCAATGAACTGAGAAATATCATGAGCCCTAGCATTTATAAATTAAGCACCAATTAATAACATTGTGAACACCTATGACCCCTTTAGATTTCATTGTAATTGAAGAATGGTTACTTATATGAACTTAACTCAAGAGCAATGCATTGAATTATGAGCTTTGCTTTTGGTTTTGTTGCATTTCTTATTTGCCTCAGAGCAAAAACCTTGAGGAAGGGTGTTTGACATATGAATGTTAAGATAAAGAGAAAATGTTTAACCTTCAAAACTTTCATTTCAATGCGTTCGCTTGACGTGGCATATGGGTATTTTTCTATATATTTTTGTATCTATTGAAAGATTTGGGATCTTTTCAGCCAGCGGTGCTTTACACATCATGGGAAGTGGTACAAAAGCGCATTTTCAAGAAAAGGGCATACAGAGATGAGACTGGGATACAGAGCTTTTGAGTGTTGTGACTTAGACATGACAATTCATTACACATCAAGCACAATATAAATAATGCACTTACATTTCTCATTGTAGTTATCCTTATGTCATGAAAAAGTAGTGTGAGAGATGGACTGCTGAAAACTTGTCCATATTTAAAAGCCACTTTCATAAAGCGTGTTTGAACTGTGGAAAAGCAAAGAGGGGGCTCTGCGTTACTCCAGAAGGCATTCCTTAGGAATTACCTGAACAATCTCATGCTTATTAAAATGTGATGGAGCATTTATCTGTACAGAAGTAGTGCAACAGGAGTACTTTTTGACTTACTTTTCAATGACTTTGTAAACTGGATCGAAATGTACAGCCCCCTTCTAGTAAAAGTGCAAAGTGGACCCAGGCCTTACTATTTGTACTAACTGTAACATTACATGTGTATTTGTAAAGCGCACGTTCACCCAGAAGGGAATATTGGCGCTGAATAACAGATGTTTATTGTTACCCAACTCGACAGTACTCATTTTATCGACCTCAGAAGGATTGAAAGCTGAGTGGACCCACTGGAATTTGACCCGGGGACAATGATGTCAAACACAGGCCTCTGCAGTGGACACATTAGTCCACTAATCCGCCAGACCCAGCTTTTCAACTGTATAGGAATATTCCCATTTTGTACCGATTTTAGATGTTTTGAGACCAATTCACAAAGGCAAAGAGTACTATAGGAGTATTGCTTCACATATTCCTAAATGGCTTCGTGAAACACCCCCTTAATGGTGATTGCCTTTATTTTTTATCCACAAATGTATTTGCACTGAAAGAGTGTCCTCTAACCCCAGTTGTGAACACACCACAATCAAATTAAACAAGCATTGGCATAGCCAATAGGCCTCGCCTTTGGGACCTTATAAGTATTTAGTTATGCAGCACAATATCCTTGGTGCAACAACATCAACTGTTGCATGGCTAAACACTTAGAAGGTCCCAAAGGCGAGACCTATTGGCTATGCCAATGCTTGTTTTATTTACGTTTTCACATAAAGAGACATTAAACAATCTATTTTCCTCTGTACAGCTATTAAAAACCAGGAAAAATAGGAAACATGGCCTTTGATTAGCTGCCCATGATGTTACTAAGTATGACGGCCTCCCGAGTGGGCAGATTGTCAGCATGGAGAGTTAAACTAAACAGAGATGCCCTCCCATAAGTCCTAGTTCTGCGGCCATTCCTGCCACATGCACTTGGCTTTCAAGTTCGACCAAGAGCTGGGGCCCCTTTCATCCGAGCATGAGAAATGTTCTGTGCGTTTGTAAACAAGCTTCCATTATGAGCTATTTGCTTGACACGAACAAAAACCGTCTGGATCCACAGTGTTGCACAGAATTAACTTTTCTAACGTCATTAGATTCCTGCACAGGAGCATACGAGGATGGATGGATGGAAGTGCTCTGTGAGCCAGAGATCTACTGAGGCTAGCTTCCAACTCCTATGCTAAGCTGTGTGGTAAAATCGGGGACTCGTGCCAAAACAGGAGCATCACCACCACACTCCAATTTGCAAAACAAATATAATGAACAATAAGAACACTGTGGCATAGTAGTTCCCCTTTATCAGCAAACTATTATTTTAGTGGTTTGGAGACCATGTTTCTTTTTATCCCAACTTTATTCCTGAAGTGTATCGGGGGTATAGAGCACACACAGAAAAGACACCAGTAATCGCTGTATACAGTTTACGATACTTAAAAAGCAAGATAATAGTATGCATCGACAGCCAGCCTCGTACATTGTGGTTCAGTTAGGCCATGGGTCTAAAACGTTAACTATGCACAGGCCATTAACAGAAGAGCAGATAAAGTAACCCAAAATTAGAGAGTGCACTAGAGGCGAAGCAAAACTAGCCAATCCATGTCTGCAATCTCATCACGAGGCCCCGGGTCTGGTAGAGCCTGGTCCTCCTTTCAACCTGCACCTCACCGACAGGTGGCACTGCGGAGCACCGGGTGCATGAGGCTAGAAACACTACAGACCTCGCCTCCTGGGGGGGATCCCACAGTGTTATCACCCCCTTTGAGTGTACCATTCCAGACGATTCGAGACAAGTCTGTGATGAGAGCTCAATCTTCCCTCTTCTGTTCCCCGGTGAAAAGATATTCTGTTGTATCTGAGGATTATGCTAATATTTCTTTCTGTGGCAACAACAGGAGGAACCGGGGAGGGAACGATGCTGGTTATGACAGCCTGTCTGATTTAAGACACAAAAGGACAAAGTCGGTTTGGAAACGAAAATCTTGAGCGATGCGATGTAGCGCCTCCTGTGACAGCTCGCCTAGCACTAATGCATCACGCGTTATTTCTGCGGGGGGGAGGTGCCTTTTATGAGCTGTCAGTGGGAATGAACGCCCCAACCTTAAGGTTTATATAAACTGTCATCCTTAATCAAAAGGCAGCGGGGAGAGTGTCAGCTCGCATAACGCACAAACCGGCAGAAAAATGAGACTGTTCTCTTCCGTTAGCGCAGACTTGAGCCGGGAGTAACGCTGCTCCTGGCGGTGCCCTAACACAGCCCTGGCAGAGAGCTGGCCTTCTGACTGAGTACAGGGGGCACTCTAAGAGAGCCTGAGAGACAGAGGGCACAGGGGGAGAGCAGCTGGAGAGAGGTGGAGGAATGGCGAGGGTGAAGACGGAGATAGAAAGAGGAGTGAGAAACGGAAAGATAAGAGTGGGGAGAGCAGGAAACTGAGGGAAGAGTGAGGAGCGGGGTCAGACAGCTAAAGTACAAGCGCGCGCGCCTCGCGCTAAAAGTAAAAAAACACAAGTGGCGGCAAAAGTGAAAGCGTTTCCCTTGCGGGAGCAAGCAGCGCCAGGAGCGATAATTGCTAACACATGGCGCCAAAGCTCGCTCCCGCAAGGGAATCGCCAAACGTGCACGCGTTGCCATTGACAGCAATGCAACGCGTGCACGTTTTTGCCTGCAAAGCTGTGTCGATTACAAAAGGTCTTTTTCCTATGCAGCGCATGCGGCTGCGTAGGCGAGACCTAAAAAGAGCCCACATGACTCTTATCCCTTTTGGTCAGGGGAGAGATTACTTTGACTCACACCCACTGCTTTCCACCTCTGGGCGTGTTTCTGTTTTTATCTGAAACTAAATGGCTCTGCTGCAGCAGGCAGAAGTTTGCAATGTCTTTTCGGTGCTTTAGGTGTTGTTTTTGTTTGTACTCTAAGGGGTATATTCACAAGAACGTGCGATAACTACCGCAAGAGTAGCTTAACGCAACTTTCAATATTGCAGCCTATCGCGGGAAAATAACCCCGTGTCAACGTGGAATTCACAACAAGGCGGTAGCATGCGATAGTCACCAGATAACGCATCAAATGTCAGCGTGAAAATCAACGCCACGTCGAAAAAAAGCGAAACGCGAGAAATCATGCGATGAGGCCAATCGCGGTACAAAAAGTAGCGAAAAGCAGCCACAGGCCTGCAAATCCCACGCGTCTGGCGGGAAATTGCACCATAAAAACCACAGAAGCAACACACCAGAAACAAGCCAAAGCACGAAGCAACATGGATGCACCCTGACCCAGCGCAGAGGTCAACGCGAACCCCACAACCCCCACAGACCACCAGCAAGGAACAACGGGGTCGGGGAAGGCCAAGGAGAAAAGGGAGAGGAAGACGGGGTGCAGACCGCAGGAAAACAAGACCAGCGCCACGGAGTCACAGAACACTACCAGCAACTGACCCACAAGCAGACCACCTGGAATGCAGTCGGAGTGCCGAGGAGGCCAATCCAGGAGGCCAAGAGGCGTCGCCAGGACGTGACAACCTAAACCAGGCACAAACCCGCTGCCAACAGGAAGGCAGCAACGGCGACAGGAGGTGGCAGTCCAGCGCCACAGGAGGAGATGGAGGAAACCCAGGCCACAGTCATCAGTGTGGAGACGGTGCAAGGAGGTGGGAGTACGGACACAGCTCGACAGGACCCGACACAACAGCAACAGGGTGAGGATCCAACAGGGACTGGGGGGGACGGGGGGTGATGGGCACAATGGCACACATGCACAACGAGGTGTAGCACACTGCACACCCACAATTACCCAGGGACATGCCCCCCATCCCCGTGGCACACTGCAGCACACACACATAGCAATCACAGCACATACCATGACAATGTGGCACAAAGTGCAACACCCACACTGCAGAACAGGGGACACAACTGGGTCCGCCCAGGTGCAGAAACAGAACAATCACATTGGACAGAGCAGGGAACTGTGAGATGCATATCTACGGCCAGTGCTTAATTTGTAAAATATTAAGTGCAGGTGCTCAAATATTTTTTAGGATGCCACACCCACTTTACCGGCTCCACCCACTTCCGCCAGAGGCTCCACCCACTTCCTTTATCGGTTCCACCCACATCCACAAGCCTCAACACACCATAGCCACCTCCTCACATCTTGAGTTCCGCAAGAAGCTGAAGACCTGGCTCTTCACATAAGCACCTCGCGGCCTCACACCTGCCCAAGTGCCTGGATACCCTCTTGGGTGATTAGTTTTTCTACAACTCAAATATAACTTAACATAATGGGAAGTCTATGACAACAACTTAAAAGTGAACTTAAATTGGAGAATGTGTGTAAATCTCAAAATGCAGCTACAGGAACGGTCATTTGAGGACTTAGAGGTACCTTTGCAAATTAAAGAGAATGTGCTTCTACTGTGCTGTTTAAAAAAAGGAAGGGTGCAGGAAGGAATACATTAAAGAAGGCAGCAACAAATGCAGGCAGGAAGGGGAGTACTGGAGTGATGATATATATGAGCAATGGATGAAAGAAGGAGGGAAGAAAATAATGTGAAAGGAGGAAATGAAGGAATAGAGGGAGAAAGGAAGTGAATTATCTGTGATGGATGAAAAGAAAGAAGAAAGGAAAGGAGCAAGATAAGCATAAGGAATGGTTGAGAAAGGAAGAAATTAAAGAAGAGGTGAAGGAAGGAGCAGGAAAAAGAGTAAGGAAAGAATGGAGGAAGAAGGATTAAATGCACCCAGGGAGGAAGTATGGGGAATGAATGAGGGTGTAAGGAAGTAAGAATGGAAGAGGGTGTAAGGAAGTAAGAATGGAATAGGGTGTAAGGAAGCAAGAATGGAATAGGGTGTAAGGAAGCAAGAATGGAATGAGGGTGTAAGGAAGCAAGAAGCAAGAGGGTATAGGAGGCATGGCTGGGGGTGCTGAGGAAGAAAAAAGGGAAAAGAAAAAGATGAGACGAAGGAAAGAAAGGAGGTCAGGGGAATGAGTATGAAAGGTACTGGGTCAAGGAGAGAGGATAATGACAGTGTAATATTGCATAGAAATTGAAAAACAAAAGATTGAAATACATTTGTGTCCTTAACATACCATGTATATTTGTAAAGCACATATTCACCAAAAGGGGCCTTAACACTGAATTTAAAATGTTGTTATCCAGCTCACTGGCACACATTTTATCGACCTCAGATATATGAAAGACTGAGTTGCTGCACCAAGATTTAAATTTATGACCCTGAGAACAAACACAGATTCCTGGAGTGGATATAAAGAAATGAGCAAGAAGGGAAAACATAAAAGGGAGAATGAGGAAAGGTCTGAAGGCAAAGATAGATACGATAGACAAAGAATGTGAAGAGAAGTGAGGAAAGCAGAGATAGGGAGTGCAAGACTGGAATGGAACATGATGAGAATGAAAAAAGGAAAGAGGAAAAAGGGAAGAAGAGCAGACAGCGGGGAGTGTGTGAAAAGAAAGTGGAAGGGAAAGATGAGAAGGTGAAAAATGAAAAGCAGTTAATGAGGGGAGGTGGCGATTAAGAGGAAACATGTACGTAGGGCAGAAAGTGAAAGAAGAATGGAGAGAAGGGAAGGGGTAAGGTGTGAAGGGAAGGAAGATACTGGGGAAGAGCAAGAAAAGAGTACACCACTGCTTTATTAAATATAGAATAATTAAATATGTATAGTTGAGGGGTGACAAGGCTGTATCATTCTTGGCCTGTCTCATCAATGCACAGTTGTGCTGTCCAAGTCACCCTTTCATTGTCCCCCTCAAGAACGTGTTTATACTCATCCAAAATGTGCCCGTAAAAACATATTTAGAAACTCTCCCAAAGAGTGCCCTCCTTCTATCTTCTACATCCATGTTCGCATGCACCCTGACTGAGTACTTGGGCAGTGAGATCACATACATTGTGTTCACAATCAACTGATTAAAAACTGACTCTATAGTAATAACAGACATAGCCACAACCAAAATGAACTGAGCTTTCTTGTGTACCTGCATTCTCCATTTCACCGTGCATGAACTCCAACCGCTTTCCACATCTTCTGCGTGAAAGTGCTCAATTTGCATCTATCATGTGATCCTCCCCTTTGTAGCTCACGCAGCATGACCACACCCTACTATTACCCTGCTGATTAACCAAATGCTTCTTCCTGCCCCTCTGTGAACCTACCTACACCTACTAATTAACCCCTGGCTTCTAACTACACATTCAAGAACCTGTGTATTTCAAAATGCCAGCCCCATCAAATCCTATGGCCCACCCTTCCAATAACTTTCTAATAGCTACGATTTCCAAATTTTTTGTTATACAACATAACATTTTTTTCAATTTAGATGTTCTACATAGCACTGATCATTTGTTGATGAAAAAGCATTTTTATACAGGCAATGATGATCTGCAATGACAGTCTGTTAGTCCATAACTCTAAACGTGAATTACCACTTGTGGAAGTGATGTTACCAAATCACCTTACATGCAACATCATGTTGTTTATTCTGCTTAAACTTTCCTGGGTGCAAACGATCGACGAGGCAGCTATAATTACACTATCCAAACATTCCAGTTTTGTTGATATCATACATGCGTGTTACAGGGGCAGAGCATGCAAGCCCAGGCTGCACGCAAGAGTCAAATTAGTTTCAAGCAACGTAGAATAAAGGTATTAGAATGGTGTGCATTCGATCATCTTTGTTTGGATAAACATAGTCTAAAGGCATAGAAATAAGCTTTCAACATTTGTAAGCCACCCAAAAAAACATTTTAGGCACCGACCAACAAAAACGGACTTGGACTAATGAGTGCAGAGCAGCAAGTGCACACCATAGTTAGTGGTGAGCCATGAGCACTTCAAATGCACCATTACACACAGCTCTAGGTCAGTGCTGATAGAAATGCATGCTACGCGCTATTTTTTAATTTCAGAAAGGCAAGGCAGCAAAATAAATCTACGAAGGATTTCCTTTTCATAGTATCCTGCTAAATGCTAGCAAACCCAAACTATGAGACTCAAGCAAAGCAGCCTCTGGCAACCATCGTCCGGATTTTAGAAGGCCATAAATCTGAAGCGCAGGTCCTCAGTCAGCACGGGAGACAGGAGAGTAAAAGAACGTGCTTAATGCTGGATATTTATTTTTGGAGCGGCGCTTGTCATTTTTTGAAGCAAGTAAAATCTATAAATGAAAATGATACCTGTATTGATAGCGGACGCTCGTACATATTCACTTCTGCTGGGCTTGGTAATAAAGTAAAACGTTTCTTGGCAGTCCTGCACACTTCCAGCATGCCTTGCCGCCCCCAGCTCAGCCAATAGCCCGCCCTCAGCCACTCTCCAACGGCCGGAAATAAACCAATGTGTTCCGGGAAAATCAGGCACGACGTGACATCACTAACGTGATGCCGACGCTCCTTCGATATGCCTGGACCTGGGTGGGACTAAGGAGGAGATACCAGGTAGCCACTTAAGGAGAGCAGGAATTTATGTTTAATAATTACCGGGCCAGGACTGAGAAAAAAATCGTATAGACCCAGCCCGGTAAAATAAGTGCCGGTGCTGAGCACCGCAAAGCACCGGCACAAATTAAGCACTGTCTACGGCTACAACCCCACATCAGCCATGTAGGCCAAATGTCCACTGTCCCAACTCAAATAGCCACCACCGCCCAAACAGTCACAATGTACATTGTCACACAGTCTGCATGTCGACAAGAACAAGGCGCCAACACAATGCCAACATGCACCTCCCCTTCACAATGCAGAGGGACAAACAACACCTCCAGCAGGTCAGAACAGACAACCCATCAGTGATGCCGAAGACGAACACCACACCTTCAACACCGACGCCCTACAACAGCCCATGGACATCCCACACAACCCACCACCAGGACCAGGGCAGACAAGCTACTCAGAGGAGAACCCAGCCCCTGCAACAGACCACACAGCATGAAGCACCCGCAATCACGGCTGCCTCACAACACTTCACCGACCCACACATGGCACCCCAATGCCAGGTGGCAGAACGCCAAAAGGAGGTGGCCCAATAGGTGCGGGTGTTGCCGAACCCATGGAATGCGAACTAGAACACATACGTGGATGTCCAATACCCTTCAGGG
Source organism: Calotriton arnoldi (assembly GCA_963921515.1). Classification (NCBI taxonomy): domain Eukaryota; kingdom Metazoa; phylum Chordata; class Amphibia; order Caudata; family Salamandridae; genus Calotriton; species Calotriton arnoldi. Next base: position 5,884,475 of record CAWUFW010000025.1, on the reverse strand, counting down.
ACCATCTACACCCCACAAAGGAGACCCACACTGCCATAGAGACACATGCAGATGCACATACCCAGAACAGAACCACGCCCAGGGGCACGCACATATCAGTCACACACCCACGTTGGCTCTGCGTACGACGGCACAGTCCACTTCCCTTACGAATTGAGTGGGTGACGACAAAGCTACATGTCCAGGTTCTAGCCCGCTGCCTGCGGTGACATGTCTGCGTCCGCTGTACACAGCACAATGTAATGTCGTAGGGTCCAGGGCCCCCATGCATACAACAAGACCACAGGGACACATGCACATATCATGTTGAACTGGCTACGGGCACGTGCGCTCGGCCCCTTTATTGGCAGGGCCACATGTACAGTGACGCCTGTGCTAGATGTGTGTGGGGTGAGTATAAGCCAGCCCTCACGGAGTGCTTGGTGCTGGCAACAACCTGAACAGTGGACACCAGTGTAATGGAAACAGAAAACACCAGCATAACAGAGTCAACTGCAGAGCAACATGGAGGGATCCGGAGTAAGGACAGAGGTCACCCAATATTCAGTCAGGAGGTTCCGTGAGTTGCAGTGCACTGAGGTAGGGGCACTAGAGAAGATCGCGCTCATGTGAAGAAATTGCTAGGATTGTGTCCCTTCGGGTTAGTCCTGATGCAGATGCAGTGGGGTGTGTTACACCTGCATCAACTTCCCCATCAATGTCCCAGGTCTCCCACACTGCCGGAGGTGACAGTTGCGTCCGCAGTCCACAGCGCAATACCCAGTAATAGATCCGGGTGTGTAGCTTGACTACCACAACCAGTCTGCATTCCTGCCTTGGGGCTGTTGCCTCCTGCCCTCCCATGTCTGTGCCTTCTCCCGTCCGCACACTTGACACATCTTCCTCATCGTAGTCACAGGTCTTCCCCATAGGGGTGGGCGGAATTTGCGTAGTGGCACTACACAAAGCTCCGCGAAACGGTAAAAAATCTCCGCAAGCACGCAAAAGTTCTGCGAACACGCGGAATTGCCTGTTCCGCCAGTTCGCGATGCTTTTTTCCTGTTCGCGAACGCTGTTGGCATGCTCGGGGAGAAATATCTCGCAAATACGCATTTTGAAAGCGCGAACAAGCAAAAAATTCTGTGAAGCCGTGGATCGCGGAATTTTTGGCAATTCTGCGTTCTCCGCGAAACGCAAAATTACCCAAATTCCGCAAATTCCGCGAGCGGAACAGAATTTACCGCCCAGGCCTACTTCCCCACTGCATGAGGTGACATTGCTGCGCAACCTCACAACAGCACAAAACTCAATCAGTAACGGACAATGGCTTACGGTGCACTGAGTCACTGGCACCTGGAGTGCTGAGCAGGGTATCAGGCCGATGATGGCATCCACGACAGGTCTGAGCAACTCCGTAGGTCTGTCAGGACCACCGTTTCGACTCTGGCAGATGGCGGTTGGAGGTAGTCCTTGCGGTGGTGGCGTGTGCCTCCTGCGGTGATGCGACGTCCGGGCCGGTCAAGACTCGATGCTATGTGTGGGCCCTGGTGGCCCGCAGTTGAGGCCGGAGGATGCGGACAGCGCAGGGCCACAGACACATGGCGTTGATGACCCCAGGACCATCGCTACAGAGGCCATTCAATGTCTCAGAAGAAGGGGTCCCAGGCCTGAGCAGCACAGAGTTAGTGGCCCCGGATGCACTGCGGCCGGCACAGGCACTCAGCCACGGGACGGTGACTTGCGGTGCAGTCAGATGGGCCATGCGACCTGAGCGGGTCCCCATCAATGCCCGAGGTGTATGTTGCCGTGGGTTGCGGGGGACAGTGGAAGGTGTCCTCCAGGGCATGATGCGGAAGGTCTGATGTTATCTGGAAGCAGCAAATGGAGTAGTGGAAAGCGCAACCCTCGTTTTCACCAACAATTCGGTATCAGCTACATGAGGATGAAAACTAGCCTCTAGTCCATAGACTCAAACGCCACCAATGTACGACCAGTGAGTGTCCATGAATGTCGGGGAACACACTTAGTGGCACAGGTGCTGAGAGGGGATGCAGTCTGCGATGATGCCGGTACACAGATGTGAACTCCAACATTGCCAAATCAAGACTCTGTGACCTACTGGACCGCAGTGTAGGCTGGAGGCAGCGGTCAGCAGTGGCCCACAGCCTCGTGTCATTGGCTCGCGAGGCACAGAGTTAGTGACACAAGGGCAGTTGTCGGTAGTGTTCGATCACCTCCGTGACGATGATCCTGTTCCCTCCGGACTGCAACGCGTCATCCTCTTACGCCTCTCCGTGCGTGCGATGATATGTATTCTGCCTTTTGAATTACCGATGTTCAGTTCCAAATCTGTGATCCCACTCGCGCGCAGCGTAGGCCGAGTGCAGTGGTCCGCGTAGGCCCACAGACACGTGTGGTTGTGATGCCATGCACAGACTTGTTGGCACCACATCGAAGGCAGTATAGTGAATTGTTCTCTGCCTTAAATGATGTTCACTGCCATGGTGTAATCAAGACTCAGTTCCAAATGTGTGACCTACCTGACAGTGGTGTAGGCCTGAGGCAGCGGTCAGCACGGCCCATTCACCTAGTGTCGCCGGCATAGGTTGGATGGCCCCACCGGCCTGCGTTGTTCAGGTTCAGTGGCACCACGTGTAGCCGGCTGGCGTTGAACAGGGTTAGTGGCACCACGTGTAGCAGACTGGCGTTGAACAGGGTTAGTGGCACCACGTGTAGCCGGCTGGCGTTGAACAGGGTTAGTGGCACCACGTGTCGCAAGATGCCCATATGGCACTAGGCCTCACTGATCGGGGGGGTCTGGTGCTGTGGCCGCTGGCCCGGATTTGGGGTCACTGCCATTCATGACTCAGGACACAGTTTCCCATATGGGACCTACTGGTCCGAAGAGTAGGCCGAAGGCGGCAGTAGAGTACGTCAACGAGAAAGGACTAAAGCAGGCCTGTGTCGTGGAGGCCGTGATGGTCTGAGGTGGCTGCCAAGGTCGCGGGCCTCGGGCTTGGAGCTTGCGCCGGCACGTGGTGGGCCCTCCTTGACACACGCCGGTGTCAGCACTTGAACAGTGTGGCCTGGCTGCGCAGGGGCGGGCCTGACGGGTTCGTGGTCCAGCGTGCCGGGGTCCGGCAGGCGCACAGCATCGCAGGCAACTCTGCTCACAAGGACGGCGTCGGCCTCGTGGCGGGGTGGAAGGCGCCACCCTGGCAGAGACGTGGGGCTTTCTGGGAGAGGACCACGCCCAGGCCTACGTGCTTTTTATTCACACCCCTACGCTGGCGTGGCGTACGCCGGGCCATCCCACTCCGGTGACGCTTAGGGGGTGGCGTCACAGGCAACATTTCTGCAGGGTCCCCCACTGGCTGGGGTGACATGGTTGCGTCCACTGTCCACTGCTCTCAATACGCCAGAGGTGTATGTCGCCATGGATATGGGTGTGTTCTGCATACTGCGGTCTGTCCAGAACATCTCCCCCACTCTTGGCATTGTGTGCTTTCCCGATCATGGTTCTACTGCATCCTTCACACATGCCTGGTTGCCACCTCTCCCCACATTCGGCTATTATGTGGCTGAGGTGCCATGCCGTTGATGGCTCATGTTCAGGGCTTGCCCAGGTTACCATTGTAAGTTGTTCTGTCGTGTCTGGTGGGTGGTCATGTTGTTGTGCATGTTGGTTGTGATTTTGTGACGTGTGCATTGCCAGAGTTGTGAGTTGCGGTGTGTGGGGTGTTCATTTCGGACTTGCCAAGGGGGGGTGCATTTCCCTTGTTGCCATCCTGGGAACGCTGGTTGATGGACTGTCGGAGGATGAAGGTATCATGCACACTGGCTGTGTATTTGAAGGCGACATTGTTGGAGGTTCCACGGTGTTCTGTTGTTGCCTGCACATTGATGTGAGACGTGTGCTTCCTGTTGAGGTGATTGTGTGCTGTGTCACCAGGGGGCACAGGTAGTACATGTGTGCTGTGTATTGCCCCCAACACGTGCGTGCATCCTGCTATGGCGTATGGTCCTTGCTTGGTCTCCAGCGGATCCTGCGCATTGTGTTGGACGTATGGGGACTGGGGTACCAGGGTGATGGTGATGTCCAGGACAGGTGTGGGGGACTTGGATGTGGCTGGCTGTGTGACTCCTCCGACTCTGGCGGGTGTTGTTTGGGGGTACCAGGGGCCAACAGGTGCAGCCAAGCCAGCAGCTTTGTGTGGGGTGGGATGTTAGTTGTCCGCTGTGTTGGTGCCGTAGGCCTGTTAGGTGATGATGGTCAGGATGCGTAGGATGGTTGTCCCTTTCAGCCTGTAGTGGACGGTGACATTGTCAGATGTTGGGTCTGTGCGGCTGGTACGTTTCCTGGGGGTCCTCTGTCTTTGTCTGCGCTGCGTCTGTGGTGGTCCGGGGGGGGGGAGGGGGGGTTCCGGGTGTGGGTTGGGGTCCTGGGGTGGTGGCGGTGGGTGTTGTGGCCCTCTCGGGTGTCCGGGCCGCATGATGAGTGGCTCCATGGCATCTGTTGCCCTTCGGATGTGGCCCTGGGCTGTGCTCCCTTTTGTAGTGCTGGCTGCCGTCCGACTTTACACCGGGTCAGAGCAGGTGTATATTTCCTGGTGCTAACGTGGCTTATCGCCGGTTTTGTATTTTTATCGCCGATGTGGCTGGTCGTTGTGAATGTTGAGGTGTGATGTTGTCCCGCCTTTTGGCACGGGAACGCCCACTCTGCATCTCATTAGCGATAGTTGCGCGGGTCCTCTGTGGCGATGTTTTTTGCGGCTGCTATCGCGGGTAAACTGGTGCTGTGGGCTGTTTACACCAGCTTGTGAATGGGGAGGTATATTTATCACGACTTTGGCTGCGATAAAATGCCGTTAATTCGGCGATAGCTCCTTGTGAATATGCCCCTAAGTCATGCCCCTGCTTCAATTGAAACAGTGATTGCTAGGTTTGAACACATCCCATTTTTTTATTATTCTCCCAGTACTTCTTTTAGCAATTGCCGTTTTTATGCATTTCTTTTTAATCACGAGCATCACTTGTTAGATCATCTCTTAACTATCACTTCAACTTTGTGGCTCGTTAAATAATTGTAAGTAATTTTCTCATTGTATAGGACAATTTCAAGTAATTGAATATGTTTCTTGCAGAGTGTATTTTTTGTCGTGCTTTTCCTGCTTTTCTTGCTTTTCTTGAAATTCGCGATTCATTCGAAAACGGGGACAATAGAAATGCTTCTTTAGGGACCACATTCTCTTACTGGCGATATATTATTCACCGTTAGAGGACAGCATTGTTCTTTTCATAATCATTTCCATCATTTTTTTTTTCAATTTTAGGCCTTCATTACGAGTGATCCAATTAATTGTGATATGTACTGAACCGATTACTTCATATATCGTACTTCGGCTTCCGGATTCTATAATGACTAAGCAATAGTGGTCCATGAATAAACATTATATCTGGAAATGTTTAGTATATATAAGAACAGAAAGTTATGCATCTTCTGTAACATTGGTTCTTATGGCTACTGTGGCTCCTTGTTCTGCAAGTTGCATTACTATCGAGCCAAAATGGAAATGGCTTTTGTTAGCTAAGCAGGTTCTGGAAATAAGCTTATATAAATGTACATATTCTACAAACAAATGTGGCGATATTCCAACAGTGCTTAATTTGTAAAAAAGAAAATAGGTGCCTAGGCCCTCATCAGGAGGCCACTGCAGCTTGCATCAGCCATTGCCCATGCCAGGATGGCAGTGCCAGTAACAACACAACTATTAACCATCACACTCCGACAGGTGTGACAATTCAGACTGTTCTAGTCCTCTAATGCTATAAGAACGACTTGGACAGCATGTATTAGTCGTTTTTAATGTATATTGAACTAATAAACATCTGTTGTTGTTCTCATCCCCAAACTACACAAACAGTGCCACCATGTGGCAGGCTGTCATAAGTGCCAGTGTTGACAATGAAGTGCCGGTGCTGAACACCAGAAACCACCGGCTCAAATTAAGCGCTGTTAATTCTAGCCAAATGTACATTTACTCCAATAATGTACATCTGAACATACCAAAGTACTATCACATCAAACAATGTACATTTCTAGACCAACCAATCTGCAATCACATAAATGAATGTCCATTTCTTACAGTATCTGCACAACATCACATTCATTGCAGTCACTTGTACGTGCACCAAGTCAAAGCAACATAAATGCAGTCATATTTATACAGGAAAAATATAGTACTGGGTATTAAAGTGCTCTACTTACAAATAAGGAACCAGAAAGTATTCCTATTGGACTTTGCGGTACATAACTCTTCTTACTTAGTCAATTTCATTCATTTAATAAAAGTTTCCAAATTGAGTTAAGGGTACGAAGTACGTACTGCAGCACCTGAAAAATCTAAAACTGTCTGAAATAGCTCATGTAATGGGCTGAAGCACATGATAGCGCAATACAGAATCCTCCATTCATATCCGGGTGAAACAATTTCGACCTGTCATAGGCCAGCTATTACCATCACAGGTCTCCACTTTGCCAGTGATGCAGACCTTTCTCTATCTTTACCCTTTAATTTACGATATTTGTGTAGCACCTTGATTTGTTGTTGTGCTTTTGGTGTATTTCAGCACGTTTTTAAGTACTTTAGCCTGCACCTTTGTGGAAAACCTTATTTCATTTAACATACATATAATAACTTGTGTGACATACATATAGATATCATGTGGTCAAGCCTTAGAGTTGATGGGTGGTGTGTGATAGAACACTAGGTCAGAAAACGTGAGAAACATGCATTCTCCTCACAGTAATCTGGTTCAACACTAGAGACAGCCTGGTTTACACTGCCTATGGATGCAGATCCTATGTGGGACTAGGGTCTCTGGTCTCCAGCACAAAGCCAGAAATGTATATACATGCAGTCTTACTGTTCCTTCAGTGGGTGCAGGCTGTACATCTGATCTTTGGGTAGACTGCGTGTGCTTCTAATGTACCTAGCTGAAGTTCTCCAGGTAGCTACACGTGCTTCGGATGCAGGCACTCAGAGCTCTCTAACTAGCCGTGCGTGCTTGAAATGCACATGGCCAGTGTCCTTTACCCAGTGGATGGCAGGTGGCATCATGCAGGGTGGTCGCAGTTAGAGGGATGGTACTCAGTCTGGTCCTGCACCCCTACAGCCATGGTCCTCTAAAGCAAGGCACGTTGGAACTCAATGTCTCTTTCTTAGGGGAGCGATGAACAAAACTGTGTGCGGGTGTCCTGGGTGCAAGGGGCTTCCAGAGCACAGATGGGTGGCAACCACGTCCCATGATACAGCAGCACACATTTAAGCAGCCGATTTCAGGGGGCAGGAAAGACTCCCACCTCAAACAAGCCACCCTCCAAAGGTAGATTGTGTGACTGAGGTAATTCCCTCTCACTACTGACAGCAGGTAACAATGAGAAGTCAGGCTTGATGATGATCACCTGGGGTCAGGCTCTGTAACAGGATTGGTCACCCGTCTCAGCACCAGTCAGTGCCTTGGGTAGTGAGTCTCAGGACAGGCACACCAGCAGCCGAGCCTTAGTTCAGCCGCGGCCAGTGGAGGTAAGAGCAGTGGGGCCGGGTTGGGGGATTTAATTTCCCCTCGTGGTCGTCTGTCGAATCCTCCACCAACCCGTCCCTACTGCCTCACCGCTCTTACCTGCATGGGCCGCTCCTCCCTTAATTCTTAGGGCTTGAAAAGGCAGGCTCCCTGCACGCAGGACAGAATATCTCCTTCTCTCCTCTTATTAGCAAAACAAGCTTCTTGGTAGTCCTAAGAGCCTAGTACCTATCCAGTGGTTCTATTGCGCCCGTTGTGGCAGTGGGCCCCACTGGCACTCATGTTGGGATACTGGAAATCTTTCTGATAGCGCACGAATGTGGAAGACTGGTGCTGGCCTCTTTACACAACACAAACAAGTGTACCACAATCCTACTAAGTCGGCGAATGGCTGATCGCTGACCTAGTAGGATTGTGGTAGGAAGAGGGTTGAGGTGGTGAAGGATGAGTTGTATGAAGACGATATTGAAATTTGGAGGAATGGTAGGTCCATGCCACCAGTTAGTTTGAAGAAAGGAATTATTTACGTGGTGCATGAATGGCATTTGGGACTCAGCATAACAAAGACAAGATTGATGGAAAAGGTTTGGTGGCCAGATATGGATTGGATGGTGAAGGATGCAGCAAAGCGGTGTCTGGCACTTGCTAAGACTGATAAGGGCTTGAAGGTAGTGAGTGGACTTTTAGTTCCTGTCTCCGTTCCTGATAATGTGTGGAAACAAATATGCTATGCCGATTCTGGGGCCATTGGAGTGTCTTGGTTGAAGTTGTAGGTACGCAGTAGTCACGGTTAACTATTTGTTTAAGTGGATTGAAGCTGGTTATCAACGACAGCCATGTGTGATGTTATAAGAGTGTTGGAGAAGCTGTTTTTGAGGGAAGGCTACCTCAGGGGTTAATTATGGACAATAAGCTGTAGTTGTGTGAAGGGGAGATGACTGAGTTTTTGTCTGGACAAGTTATTGAACACGCTGTGCTGCAATATATACCCTGTTGTCTCATTGGTGTTTTTATAGTTCAATAATCACCCATGAGGGTATCCAGGTGATCTGTAGCAGGTGTGTGAGTTCAGCCCTGGGGCTTACTCGAAGCCAGGTCTTCAGCTTCTGTGAAGCTGAGGTAAATGGACAAATGGAAAGGGTTAAAGAAGGCTTATGGACACCATGCAGTTGCTTTTAAGAATCATTTGTCATAGCAAATGAGTTGGAGAAGTGACTTAGGGCATACAGAACAACAACCCATACTGGGACCCAATTTGCTCCATTTCTGTTGAAGAGTGGAAGGTCTGCGTCTGGCACATAAAGACAAAAGTGTGGATTTGGAAGAAGTGAAGAAAAAGGATGATAGGAGGCAAGCAGAGTATAAAAATATGTATCATAGTGTTATGACGAGTTGTTAATTTCTTGAATCGTAATTTGGTTCTTGTAAGAAAACCTGTGTTTTTTGTGGAATGTGGTATGGTGTTCATAAGGTGACCGACGTGGTGTTTAAACATTTAGTAGTGGAAGGAGTTTGTAAATAGAGCAGGAAATGTGTAGGTAGCACTACGTAGCTTGCTTGAACTGTGGCGTGGGTGTATTTTTTGTTGAGTGTGTATGTCTGCGTGGGTAAATGGTGTTTTAGAGTATTAAGGTGGGAAGGGGGTCTTTGTTGTGATCTGTCATTTGTATTCTACATTCTTGTTCTTCAAGTTGTTACGTCATTTGAAATATTCTTGCATTATCTACTTTACTAAGTCATTTGGAATGATACTTGTGGCATGTGGAGTTTTCGTAAAATGATCCAATGTAGGGTACTTAACCCTCAATAATTCTTAAAATATATCCAGCTGTCTCTGTGACATTCCTTAACAACATCTCACGGGCAATCCCTGACACCTCAGCGACACTCTGAGATGCTATAATCAAAGTGTCAACAGCGTCAATGTTGGCAGATAGATCAAGCACTAGTAACTTCAGCACCTCCCTCTGATTCTCTGCCTTCAGGGCCTCCTCCCTATATCCACCCAGGCTACCTCCGCCCCTCTGCCAGGTGAAAAACTAGTACATCTGGGCCTTAGGATCCTAAACCTTTGTATAGCCATACCACGTGTTACCGAGGTCCTGTTTCATGAACGTTGTAAACAGAACTCCCAGGGTCACACATAGAGGCAACCGAGAGCTGGGCATCCTCACTTAAATCCTAATCCGGAACTTGATTGCTGTGTCACAGATTTTCATTGTTGAGTCTGTGTGACTTTCAATTATGCAACAAATTCAGTTTTTTGGAAAGTGCATTAACATAAAGTCTTTATGCAAATCTCTCTTAATCTGTCTGCTTTTCTTCTGTCCAGTTTTTCTGCCTCTTTTCTGATCCATCTCTTCTTCTCTCATTAACTCTTACTCAGTAATCCTAAAGGCCCAATGAAAATATAGGGGTATGTTTGTTAAAATTGTGCGCCGTGTTTGTGTCACAAAAGTGATGCAAATCGATGCAAAATCTTTTATTACCAATTTACTTTCCATCACAATAGTTATTTTGCACTGGAAAATCACTTGAAAGTAACGCAAATCTGTGCATAGTGCTCCTTTGCATTACTTAGCACCAAGGGGGCGTTCCATGGGTGGTGCATGGGCATTCCCATGCAACCACCCAAGGTTTTTGATGCAAACCCTATTTACTAAAAACAGCACCCATTTGCAATAGGCCCGATCACGGAGAAATTATTTTATTTCTCCTTTCTTTTCCGACTTTGTATGTGTGCTGCACTGTACAGCACACATACAATGTGGGAAAAGTTTTAATGTTAGTCTAAGCATAATAGTTTGTACTAGAAGGTATCCTTCCAGTATAAAACCTATGCTAGACCTATGCAGACATCCTTGCACCATGGTGCAAAGGTGTCTGCATGGTGCACGGCAGCAAATTTCAGCCCTGGTGCTAGGGAGAGGGGATCAGAGTGCCATATTTCTGTAAATATGGCTCTCTCCTCCTCTCTTCTTCTCTTGTAATGCAGCGCAGCATTTTTGGTTGTTGTGCTGCATTGCGAGAGATTTCAGTAAATCTGGGCCGAGGTCTCAAAAGCATATTAACCAATGCTCAGTACACACTACACTTACAAATGCCCCATTCACCACAAAATGTTTGAATCAAGTCTTTGAGGAAAAATGCATCTGCTATTTAATATGTAAATCGTACAAGATTTTGATCAATGGTAATGGAATTTAGTGCTTTCAAACCGTTTGACAATTCGGGCCTCATTTACAAGAAATTGACTTAGGGCAGTGCCGCAAGGCTTCTTGCTGTGCTGCCCTACACCAATTTGAAAGGGCAGGTATACACCGTATTTGCAAGATACAGTGCAGTCCTATCCTTTCTGCCAACGCCAGTGCACAATTTGCAGCCGAGCTCCAACACAGACACCTTTGCACCATGGTGCCAGGGTGTCTGTGTTGTTGGCGCAATTGGTTTTGTGCAAGAAGGGGCACCTTCCTGCATTAAAACCACTGAAGAGTTAAAACAAGGGGGATGAGTGGGCTACATCAAGCCACATATTAGATATATCAGGTCATATTATTTTTGTATTGCTTAGGTCAGTGAAATATAAAAACATGTGTGCTCACTAATCAAGAGTACCTGTATGATACTGAGAAGTGCAGGTGCTTTCCTATTTAAAGTATTGCATCCCTGCTCAGAAGTGCAGGTCTTCTCCCATTCAGATTATAGAAGTGCAGGTATTGAGTATGTGTGAGTACCTGTCCATTTAAAGCACTGGTTAGGGTAGAATGATGCCCCAGAAAGGGCTTTGGACAGGTTGACCACACCTTTAAACTAGTGGCTTAGCAAAGGTGCCTTGAGCAAGTACAGATAATGCCCCAGTGCCCAGAGTCTGGTATAAAAGACTGCCATAAATGGGGTATTGATGGCCTTCACACCCATGAGCCATTGCACCTGCTGCACTATTGCAGACAGGCCTTTGCTTCTAAGTGGAAATGTTTAGTACTTCTATCCCTATCACCCTCATCCAGTTCTTATGTCTGGGTGCTTCTGTCCCCTGTCACAGGTCTCTTCGAGCCCGTGGATTTGATGTATGAATTAGAGAGAAATAACTCTACAGACCCCTCTCTGACGGAAATGGTGAGTGTGGCCATCCGCATCCTCAAGAAGAACCCTAACGGATACTTCCTGCTCGTGGAAGGTGAGTATGCCCAGACGTGGGTTCCGTGTTCACAACACCACTGGATTACAGCTAGCCTGGCTGATGAAGGGTGATGCCCTGAAACCGGTCCTAGGATGCTTGTTTCATGTCCAGGGAGGACCTGGCTTGGCAGTTCGGGCTGGACTGTTCCCACAAGGAACATGGTCAAGACTGATTTGCATATGGCTGGGTCCAAACTGGGGTGGTGTGGTGAGCAAAAGAATGATGGATTTAACCCAGATCTTTGTGACTGGGGGTGAATGTTTGCATTGTCCAGCATTACGTCCATCAATTGTTTCTTTTGCACGTGGAAGGTGAGTAGGCAACCTCCCTCATTGTGGATGGATACTGGAGGGAGACCGGTGGCACAAATCATAGGGGAATAGTGTGGAGATGGCAAAGACCCATTGGTGGGAGGACAGTGAGAGAGAGGAGCGGTACGATTACTGGATGGGTGTGGGGGTGATCATGATGGAAGGTTTTGTTAGCCTATAAAGGAGGTCGGGTGCACTAATAATGGACAAGTAGTTGGGGAGATGAGCAGAACTATTCATGAATGGAGGATTTAGCAAGGGGAGGATGAATTAATGGGTGGACAGAGGGGAACAAAAATAGATTGTGTGGTTTGAGGAGAACCTTTTGTTTTCCACTCAGGTCAAAAAGCTTGCCGGCAATTGCTTTTGGCTTCTTAAAACCCTTAGGAAATTTCTGCCTCTTCTTCCAAGGGCTGCTAAAGAAACGGTCACCCCTGCCCTTATTTTATCCCGGATAGACTATGTTAACGCTCTGTATGTTGGCATCCCTGGCTATCTGCTTAATAAGTTACAGCTGGTCCAAAATGCTGCAGCCAGGCTTCTTTTCAACATCCCTACTAGAAGCAGCGTGAGACAACATCTGCGCTCACTACACTGGCTTCCTGTGGCTGAACGGGTTAAATTTAAATCCCTAGTTATTGCCCATCGCGCCCTTCATGGCTTAGGCCCTACATACCTACAAAAGCAGTTTTCCTTTTATGCTCCTACAAGACAATTGCGCTCCACGTCTCAACTCCTAGCCCAGGTTCCCCGTTTCAAACGACAAAGGTTGGGTGGCTGCTCTCTTGCTCTGAAAGCCGCCCTGGCCTGGAATGCATTACCATTTGCTTTGCGCAACATTCAAGACCCCACTGCTTTTAAGAAAAATCTGAAAACTTTCCTCTTTGCCTAACTCTACTCTTTCTACCCCTCACGGCTCGCGCCGGGACACTCCTTGGAGTATCTGTGCGCGCTATAAAATAAAATAACATAACAGATTATCAAGTGGTGTGGCATGGGAGAAGAGGGTGGAGATTTCAATAGGGGGATATACTGATAGGCATTAACAGGTCTAATAGAAATAAGGGCTATAAAACTTGTTTCATATGGTGGATTGGCAGTGGAAAAGAATGAAATTGCCTTAATGAGGCTCTTTTAGGTCAGAGGAAGTCAAAGGATAAAATTTGGTTTACAGTAAAAGTAATGACTGAAAATAGTGCCGTTCCCTTCCGATCTCCCTCCCTTTGACCATGCCCCTTTTCACCAGGAAGTTATACATTGATATAAAGGGTTAAGAGGATTCAAAGTTAAATGAGTAACATTTTAGCATGGTCTGTGTTAGAAATTGGGTTGTTGGTTGACTGGAATGTGAACTTTAGTCAACAGCAGCCACCATCCTTGTCAGGGTAAGTCACAATCACACACTAAATTAACCTGTGCTCACCCTCTGGTACCTTGGCAGAGAGCAGTCAGGCTTAACTTTAGAGGCAATGTGTAAAGTATTTGTGCAACACTTTAAAAAGTAGCACAGTGAAAACACCAACAAAAAGACTCCACACCAGCTCTGAAAACTAGAGCTTAATTTTATAAATAAAACAAGACCAAAATGACAAAAATATAATAAGCAGAAGTAGAGATATGAATGTTTAAAGAATAAACTGGGACTGGGGTGGCGCCACTTGGCAGGGTAGAATAACAGATGGCAGAGTCCAGGTGAAGCAGCACAACGGTTTGAAGTCTTTTATGTCCTTAATACTTCAGATCAGGAGGCAAGCCAGCAAGCCCTTGGAGTTACTCTGGGTTCCAGTGATGCAGATCCATTCTTCCTCACCCAGGCAGGGGAACAACAGACAGCAGGGCAGCACAGCAAGGCAGGATTCCAGCAAAGCAGCAGCCCAGCAGCAGTCCAGCAGAGTGGCAGTCCTTTCAGCAGCACAGCATTTCTTCTTCCTGGGAGAGTGGTCACAGGTCCAGAAGTGTAATGAAATCATGGTTCAGAGGTCCAGTACTTATACCCAGTTGTGCCTTTGAAGTGGGGCAGACTTCAAATAAGGGTCTTTGAAGTGCACAGATGTCCTCCCTTCCTGCCCTGACTCCAAACTCACCACAGGATGGGTATGCAGCCCTTTGTGCATGGACAGGGCACAGCATATTCAGGTGTAAGTGTGAGGCTGTGCCCAGCTCCTCCCTCCCAGGCCATCTCCCAGGATGGCCCATCACATTACACCTAAGCTCCCTTTGTGTGTGGCTGTCTAGCGGGAATGCAAAAAGCCCAGCTGTCACCCAACCCAGAATAAACAGAGACTGGCAGCATGCACCAAATGGCTAAAGTAAGAAAATGCCAGCTTCCTAAAAGTGGAATTTATAGAATTGCAATTTAAAAAATCTACTTCACCACACGTTGTGATTTTGAATTGGGATTCCAGAGACACCAGACTTGGGGGTCTTAACTCTTCCCAATTGGAAATTATACTTATAAACTGTAATAAGGTAATTCCAATGTTATCCTATGGGAGAGATAGGCCTTGCTATAGTGAAAAACGACATTGGTAGTTTTACCACTATCAAGACATTTAAAACTTAAAAGAACATGTCCTGCCTTTTAAATACATTGCACCCTGACTTATGGGTTATACAGGGCCTACATTAGGGGTGACATATGTATAAAAGGTTGTTTTGGCAGACAGCATGGCAGTGTAAACTGCACACACAAGCTCTGCAGTGATAGACCTGAGTCATGGTTATAGGGCTACTTAAGTGGGTGGCACAATCAGTGCTGCAGGCCCACTAGTAGCATTTAATTTACAAGGCCCTGTGTACAAGGGGTACCACTTTACTAGGGACTTATAAGTAAATTAAATATACCAATTGGGGGATAAACCAATGTTACCATGCATATGGGAAAGAGAACAAGCACTTTGGCACTGGTTAGCAGTGGTAGAGTGCAAAGAGTCCTAAAGCCAGGAAAAAAACAAGGTCAGAAAAGTGGAGGAGGTAGGCAAAACATTGGGTGGGGAACCGCCCAAAGGTTGTCAAATCTAACAGTTTGGAACGGGCCTGCGCTAGAAAATAGAAAAGTTGATAATGCCTTATATACTACTACAAATGCGATGTTGTATCAGGAAGTTCAAACCAACAAAGAAGGGATTCCGCTTGATTATATCCAAAACCTTAGAGGGAGGCAAGATGCCGCCTGACTAGCAGCAACCGGCACAGCTCCGCCGGTCTGGCCCCTAAACAGATTCAGAACTCTGCCATGTCATGGTAACTGCACCCAAAGGAAGCCGAAGATTTCCTGATTGATACTCCATTGTATGGATCCACAGAACTGCATAGCCGCCGTACTGATTTCGGCGCAGCGCCGTGATCGGAACGGACGCCGAGGTGCAACGCGTCTGACAGCAGCTTTACGAACAGGGAGCCGCGCGGCTCCAGCATCCTCATCTCACGCTGTCCTGCGGCGGCTCTCAACGTCGTGCCGCCTCGCAGCAACGCTATCGGCTCTCTATGACTTCCTGACGGCCTCGCTAGATGCGGAGAAAGGAGGTAATTACAGCTGCAGGTCCCAACGGAGGATACTTTGTTTCCTGGACTCCTGTGATACGGAAGAAAAGAAAGTAAGGATGACGGGGCGAGGTGGAAAAAGCTTAAAAGTTAAAAATAACCAGCCATTAGCCCCCGCAATAACTAAAACAGCACAGATAACTCGGCCAGAAAGTTTACAGAGACGCCCGGAAACGCGGGGGCTGAAAAATAAAGAGCAAGCTGAGCAAGTGAACTCTGAAGACAAGGCAGAGCGAGGAGCTAAGCAAAGTAAAAAGCCACAAGCTAAAAACACTAAGCTTTCGGATACTCCCCAAATTCACAATTCTCAACCCCTAATTTCCAATATGTTCAGTCCATTAGAGCTGGGAAGAATACAAAATGAGTCAGTAGAGGGGGGTGCACCGGAAGATCAGCCTGTATTAATCGCTTCAGTGGTACCCCTGGCAGACGGGGAGTCGCTTCAAGATCTCGCTGCTTCTTCACCTGTGATCCCAGTGATCCCTGTGACCCCAGTAATACCGTTTTTTAATTCCCCTGCACCCTCTGTAAATGCAGGAGCAACCGCAGAACCAGGAGCAAAAGCCGGGAATACGCAACCAAAGAATGTTTCTTTTCAACCGCTCTCCCTGCCCCGGACTCAAGAGTTTCTGGGATGGAATCTGGCACAATAAATAATCAGTTCGAAAACCTTGGAAACCCTGAAACTCCAGATATCATGGAAAAACTCTATCCAGCCACAGATGAATCTGAGCTCTACGAGACTGGTATATCTACATCCAGCGATGGGGACGATAACGGAGGGAAGCATGATTGGGGAAGCAGTACGGATTCAGAGACCCCATGGCAAATAGCAGCGCAAAAAAAGAAGCTAGAAAAGAAAAAGGGAAAAAAAAAAAGACAAAGTGGACACAAAAGTGGGGAGACCACAGATCAAGGAAGCAACGTCGATCTTAGATGGGATTATTCATCCTCTCAATTTGCGACTCCATCACATTGTACTGTACGCTCAGGTGGCAATCTCTCAGCATTGGGCGATTTGGGGAGTGGAAACCCCAGAAGTAAGGAAGAACCTACCCTTGCTGAGGTCTTACACTCAATCAAGGGCTTCCAAGAAGAGGTCAAGATGGATAACCAAAAAAATCGACAAGCCACACAGAAATTGCAAGGCGCAATTAGGAAAGTGGGCCGAACTTGCATCGAAATCGCTGACAGAATGACGTCTGTCGAAGTGCGCACTGAGAATCTAGAGAAAGATGTTTCTTCACTAAAAGCACAGGGAGATGCGCATGATGGCATAGTCAAAGATCTAATGGTGAAGATCGAGGAACAGGAGAACAGACTGCGACGCAACAATCTTCGCATTCTTGGGGTCCTGGAAGGAGTGGAAGGGAGTGACCCTATGGCCTATATAATCTTGCTTTTCAAAGGAGCATTTCCTGAGCTGCAATCCTGGGACTGGGATAAGGAAATACAGCGCGCTCACCGATTTCCTTTGATACCCTCTAAGTGGCCTCCATCTCAAGTTCAATACCCCGTGTAATTTTAGTTTATTTTGGTAACTTTCTCCTACGCCAGGTACTATTTGATTTAGCAAGACCTACAAGTAAGAAGGAATTTAATGGCGTTACCTTTTTCAGCAGACCTGACTTCGCCCACGCCACGGTGGAGCGAAGATGGAGGCTGAGGCAAATATTTGCACCTTTTCAACAAATCAGGGCTATTGTATATCTACAGAATCCTGCACGCCTAAAAATTATCTTCAATGGGGTCACGCGCAGCTTTATCTCTGAAGTTCAGGCTCAAGCCTATCTGCATGAGATCACAGAGTCAAGAAGAGACAGAACCAAGGTCTAAATAACTATGGAATCAAGGCTTAATGTTTAGACTTAATACTTCAAATTGGGGATAATATAAAACGAGTAGACACAGATATAGTGGACAGTTTGGGGCAGGGGCTGGACCGGGGGGGGGACTCGGGATTCTGATTGCTCAGATGTCCTCATCCTGGTTCTTGCAGAACCAGGTAGCCTCAATGGTTGGTGGTGGGTGGGGGGGGTTCCTTTGGGGCTGGGGTAGGGTGGGGGAAGGGGTCGGTACCGTGGGGGACGACTCGAACTGGTCTTCTCTATCTGATCTATGGTCATTGGTTTTGGTGGTTTTTTCTTTTTTCATGAGTAAACTACGCATAGCAACAATTAATGTTTGTGGTCTTAATGATCCCAAGAAACGACGTAATACTGCAGCTGCTCTTCGGCTACTTAAAGCTGATATTTTATGCTTGCAGGAAACGCATATTGAAAGAACTCAGATTCACCTTTTAGACTCGCTTGGCTATACAGTGGTAGGGGCTACAACTCAAGATGCTAGGGTACGGGGGGTGGCAGTACTATCCGCGAAACACTCAATTCAATTTACACGAACACTAGCTGACCAATATGGGAGGTGGGTTATCACTGAGTGTCGCAGGGAAAATGGGGATCTACTCACGGTATGTACTTTATATGGCAGTACCGCAGATGACCCCGCAATTTTTGAAGCTATGAATAATGAATTGGCTAAGTGGCTGCTACCTTTAATCATCTGTGGCGATTTTAATATTAATTTGCCTGCCAATATGGACATAGCCTTAGATAAAAATTGGTCCTACAGTGGCCGGAAACCGAAGGTTTTTAAAGCCCTGAGGACTTTATGCTATGAACAAGGACTCACTGACATTTGGCATTCACAACACCCCACTGATTCCGGCTATACATTTTATTCCTTTCCACATAACAAATTGGTGAGATTAGATTTTATTTTTGCATCTCACTCAATTCTTCATTTATGTTCAATAGAAAAGACCCCACGTATAGTGTCAGATCATAACCCTTTAGTCGTGGAAATAAAAGGGGTAACAGGGGTTAACAGAAAATTGGCCAGCTGGACCTTTGAACGATCCCTGCTTTTAAATGAGGAACATTGTAAACACATGAGGCACTGGATCCCACAATTTATTAAGGATCATTTAGACAGCACAGGGATCGAAGTGGTTTGGGATGCGCTAAAAGCATCAATAAGAGGAGAGACACTGAGCTTCTCGCTTTCCCTAAATAGGAAAAAACGTCAACTTATGGATAAATTGCAAACCCGATTAGTTGCCGCAGAAGAAAACTTAATTTTAGTTCTTAGGGATGGTAATGAGCCAGCGGACGCACTTGCCAGAATAATGTCTGCAAAATCATCTGTTATGGAGCAAATTGCCAAAAAAGCGGCAGATAGATTATCAGTCTGGAGGAAGGAAGCATATGAATGCAGCGAGCAGGTCGGGCATCACCTCGCGATTAGGGCAAGACAAAAAAGTACAAGGAACATCATCACAGCAATTAAAGACTCCACACAAGAAATAATCTCAGACCTCGAGGGTATTCGTAAAGAGTTTCTTATCTACTATCAAGCTCTATATCAAGAAACTAGCACAGCACATTTAAATGATATTACTACATATCTTAACTTAATCCCAGCGGCTCAATTAACTCAAGAAGACCAGGTTTTACTTGACGAACCCCCTCAATGGATAGACGCCCTTCTTTGCATAAACAGCCTTCCCAATGGCAAAGCCACTGGGCTAGATAATATCCCAGCAGAATTTTATAAAAAATTCTCTATGGAATTAAAAGAGATTATGCTCCAGCTATTCATACATGTATTTATGGGGGGGAGACCACCTGAATCATGGACGCAAGCTAAAATCATTATTTTTTTGAAAAAGCACAAATCTGCCCTTGAACCTGCCTCCTACCATCCTATAACTCTGATAAACGCGGATAGCAAAATATATTCAAAAATATTAGCGGTTCGATTAGCGGGGGTAATACATAAAGTAATATCACCTCGGCAACATGGATGTGGACGTGGTACCGTAGATCATATTAGGAGAACTATCTCACTGTTTGACGCCGCCCATATTTCTAGAGATTCAATAGCACTTATTCTACTTGACGCCGAGAAGGCCTTTGACAGGGTTTCCTGGCCCTTTTTGTGGGAGTCCCTGTCAAGGGTCGGGATTGGCCAGGGACCTATACAGGCATTTAAGATGCTATATTTTCAGCCCACTGCTAACTATTTTTAAATGGCATACTAACTGATACGTTTAAAATAACTAGAGGAACCCGCCAGGGATGCCCGAGCTCACCACTCTTGTTTGCATTGTATATAGACCCCTTTTTACGATATCTGGAAGCTAACCAAAAAATTAGCCCCATTATTTCTCATGGCTGGGAAACGAACGTTTTGGCTTATGCCGATGATATTGCTCTGGTAACAGCAAATCCTGGAATATCTATGGTTGAGGTCGAATCGGAGGCGGAGAGATTCGGACTCTTATCAGGATACTCCCTTAATAGGTCCAAAACCCAGATCATTTGTAAGAATGTTAGCATGGGTGATGATATTCGACAGGTTGAAAAGGCTACGTATCTTGGAGTGGATATTATGGCCAGCGTCGAAGGGATAGTGGACTGCAATATTAACCCCTTGATTAATAAAATCAAACCCGAATTAACTCGACTACATAATTTGCACCTTTCAATAATTGGTAGATGCAACTTAATTAAAATGCTCTTCTTTCCTAAATTTTTATATCTTATAAGAGCTATCCCGTTAGAATTTAGTGCTATCTGTTTGAAAAGGATTGACGACTTGTTCTCCCAATTTATATGGGCTTATGAAAAACCCCGAAGAGCCTATAAATATCTTTCTTTACCTAAGGACAGGGGTGGGCTTGCCCTCCCAAATATAAAACTTTACTATTGGGCTACTACTCTTCTGTATAACCTTACTCTCCTTTCCGATAAGCCAACAGATAACCAGTTGAGTGATATACCTGCTCCTATAGAACTTATAATGGGCAGAGATGCTTGGGGATGGATATGGAGATTTCTGAATGATTCCCACTATAAAAAAGTCCGCTCTAAGACGTTAATAGCCGGGTTTAAGATTATGAAATCGGCTCGTAAAATGCTAGGACTGGGTCGTTTGAATCATTACACTCCAACCCATAATAATCCTTACCTGCCAGAAATTTTTAAAGATTCAACATTTAAAAAATGGCAAAATAAAGGCTTGACAAAACTTGGTGATTTCTACTCTTTATCTGAGATAGTTTCATTTGAAAATCTCAAAGAAAGATATGAACTGGATTGGAGAGATTTTTATAAGTACTTGCAAGTACGCGACTTTTTAAGGAAAAAATGTGGCGGCCCATCAGGATTTATTAACAATCCCATTATAGATAACTTGAGAAAGAAACACCTAACCATTGGAACCGTGTATAACTCACTTAACTCATTAATGCCGGACGACTTGGCAACGCGGGCTAAGAAATGGGAAGAGGAAATTGATATCACTGAAGATCTATTTCTCCATTCAACCGAGTTAGCACAAAGTTTGTTAATTCCGTCGCGGCTTCAAGCCCAGTATTATAAATCCTGCTTTTCTCTTTATTATACCCCGAAAAAGATTGCGAAATGGGGGACAGGGAGAGGGACTCTTTGCCCCCGATGCTCTTTGCACCAGGCAGATCTTAATCACATGTTTGCTTCTTGTGGCGCATTAAGCAACTTGAAACTAGAGATTGCAAACTTTATTAAGGAAGTGCTAGGGAGGGATATCTATCTTTCTCCTTCCCTGATTTGCCTTGGGGTGGATAAGGAGATTCGAGGGAAACCGGGAGAGCAACTGGTTTTCATAGGTATGGCGATATACCGGCTCTGCCTAGCCTCGGCCTGGTTAGATCCATCCCCACCAGGCTATCATCAATGGCTAACACGACTAGTGGCGAATTATAACTTTGAAAAAGCAATCTACGAAAAAAGAGGGACGCGATCACGCTTGAAAGGCTTAAAGATCTGGGAACCTTTGACAAGATGGCTTGAGAGATAACTTTTCGGGCCGGATTTTCTCGACTCTTTCCGACTTTAACTATATGTCATTTTGTACCAAACCCCGGAGAGGGTGGGGTGGGCGGGGGGTTATAAAGTCTATACAAAAAAAATAGTGCTTGAGGCATAACTGTTGATTTAATATGATTATCATTGGGGGTTTTTTTTAAATTATTTTGTGTAATTGCATTTGCTGATCTAATGTATGCATATTTCTCTTTTTTGTCAAAAGAATGAAATTTGAAGCGCTAAATTGTAATATTGTATTCATGCACTAATAAAAAAAGTTTTAAAAAACAAAACAAAACCTTAGAGGAATATTTATTCTGAGAAATTTCAATTATTTCATCATGATTGTGGGACCACGTTACTAATTCCTTAACTGATGATAATTATATAAAAAATATAGCATATTTAGTTTGCTTAAATCCCAAAGACAAAATCGCAAACATGCAACATGTTACAACACAATATTAAAATCGTCTATCCTTTAAAAATAGTTTTTTTCTAATATAAAATCCACAGATGTTTTCACTCGACCATGTCTCATTAATATTTCATCAAATCCTACTACTTAGTATTTTTATCATCACACAGAATTATAAATTACAAGTTTTTAACTGTTAATACATTGTATAATGTAAAAAGCAGTGATGGTTTTCTAAGCAATTGTCAATGCCACGTTTCGGTCATTGTTGGTTTTCTCACTTAACTGCCTGTTAATTTAGAGTAGGGATGGGATTAACTAGCGTAATTCAGTGTAGTTTAACCATGCAGAGTTATCTAACAATTCTGTGAAAGTACACCTAATTACGCATGAAGAGTAATTCAGTGTTTAACAATATTTCTTAGCACAAATATGCCCTCTTGCGTCCAAAATGGGCACAAGATGCATTTTGCACTAAGAAATAGCACTAAATGCAACAGAACACAAATAGTGAGTGTGGAGTGCGAGCATCCGCACACACTCACCAAATGTACTCTTGGGTAGGATTTTTCCCCAGCTTACTTCTGGCATTTAGCGCCTTTTTCTTAGTGCAAAATGCCTCCTTGCGTCTAAAATGGACACAAGAATGCATTTTGCGCTAAGAAGTAGTGCTAAATGTACTCTTGGGGTAGGATTTTACGCCAACTTACTCCCGGCATTTTATGCTATTTTCTTAGCACATAATGCACCTGTGTGTCCAAAATGGTTGCGAGGATGCATTTTGCGTTAAGATATAGCACTAAATGCAGCTGAACAAGTATAGCAAGCGTGAGCAGCCGCTCACTAAATGTGCTCTCGCAGTGGGATTTTCCCCCCGAATTACTCTTAATTACGCGGGCAGGAGTAATTGCGTTATTATATGTAATTCTGAGTCAAAGAGTAATGCGGATTTCGAAATTACTCCAATTACTCTGGCGTAATTGAAATTCCGCCCGGACATATTTTAGGGGGATTACTCTTTTTGTAGTTGGTATTAAAATGGTGTTAGGGTACTAGAATGTCCGCATTAGCTTTCCACAAAGGAGGGGAATGTAGCTGATGCCCTCACAAGATAGTTTTGATTACCCCTATATGTCAAGAGAGGTTTATAGTCTTAATCCCACATTTGAAAGTTATTCAGTGCTGTCCAAATCCACGAACTGAGAGAGAAGAAGGACTCATCCTGAGATCTGGCCCTTAATGGTTCCTGCTTCTGACCCTCTTCTCTTTCACCAGGAGGAAGGATCGATCATGCCCACCATGCAGGGAAGGCCCAGCTGTCGCTGCACGAGGTGATAGAAATGGACAATGCCATTGGCCTAGCAGACAGGATAACCTCGGACAGCGACACCTTGACCGTGGTCACAGCGGACCATTCTCATGTTTTTATGATTGCCGGCTACCCCAGTCGTGGAAATCCCATCTTCGGTAAGTACCATTGCATCTTTTTTGTAATGGTCCAAAAGCACATACAGTGACAGAGGTAGGAACGATGTGGTAACCTTTAATACTGAAATAACCTTCGCCCATTACTCCCTCATTGAATAACGCCATCCCAAAGAGCTGTCCATGAAATGCTAGACTATCTGGCTTAACAGAAGAAAATCCAAAACAGAAAAATATTGTGCTTTCCGAAGAAGCCTCAGACGTGTTTCAGTGGAGTGTATCGATGTGTGCATTACAGTGCTCTCTTGCAAGTGAGGTGAGAATGTGAGATAAGTAGCCATTAGAGAGGGGATGTGGCCAAAAGGACAGAATAGAAACCGGCCTTGTAACTGAGGAATCTGGTACAGTTCACCATCCTGCAATTCTGGGTAAATCTCTTAATCTCCCCATGCCCAAATAAAGAAGTGTGTAATGTAATCTGGTTGTCATTTTAAATGCTCTAATGCCCTTGCGTCAAATTTGCCCTATATAAAATTGCAAAAAATCTTTTTTAAAGGCAAAAACATGATTCAGGGACTTGCACCCCAACCGCCATTCCTTTATACGGTGTATACTTTTTTAGTAGCTCCCAATATTTATGACCGTACTATTGTTGATTGGGGAACACTGCAACCAGCATCAAGCATTAGTGGTTCTCTTTTTTCTCATTGCAGAGGTTCGGGGAGGAAGTTGAATGCTTTTTACTCTGTTCTTGTAAATTATGTAAAGATTGTTTGCAAGAGGTAGAACATATTTGGTTCTGTGTTTCCATGAGCTCAGGCTTCAGCTGCCAAGATCTTAATTCCCTATGTCGAGACCAGTGCTTCCCCCACCTACAGCCCTTTAAGTCTTAGCCAGATTCTTCGACATTGCTACATTTTCCATCAAACCTCATGTTCCCCCCACCCAGATGCAACCATCACCATCAATGAGTCCTGGTTCAACCCAGCATCTCAACCTGCATAGACTCATGAATGCATACATCATCCTATGCAAAGGCGGTTCTGCAAAGTCCGGGAAGACAGCTGCACTCATCTACAAAGAGCACCTACACTGCAGTATCATCAGAATTCAATCTTTCTGCATGTTTAAATGCCTCACCACGAGAATTCCCTTCAACAAGGATAAACACATTAGAACAAGCATCATCTTCCACCCTCTGGGTAATAATAACACTTTCACCTATGACCTCACCAAATTTATGGCCTACTAACTGCTGTCTCCTTATGACTGCTTATGCATCGGTGGCTTCAAACACAATCAGGCAAAGATACAGACAAGACCACCAGTAAACTGAAAGATGTTCTGGAAAAAATATCTCATCCAGTGCTCCAAGTCCCATACATAAAATAAAGTCCTCATCATTGACCTCATTATTGGCAGGCAAGAAATCATGTCACCTCTACACTCTGCCAAAATATTGCCCTAATATCTCTCTTTTTAACTCCACTGCACTCCTTCTGTGCAAGGTACATTGATCAACAACATGAATGTCTCCTTGAAGGCTAGCCACACACCATGCACTGATCCTGACTCACCAATCGTGGAATAAAACTCCAATATTATCAAAATACTGGTATCCACTGCCCCTCCTCTCACCCCCATCTTCTCACCCAAGAAACTGTTTTGTTCCTCACTGTTTATGGATTTTAATTGAAAGGTAAGTCCATTATCTCTTTTTTCTTTCCAAATTTTCCCTCCGGTCTTGCAAAGGATGAACAGACAGGCAGCTAAAATATGTGACCTCAATTGCTGTATGTGTATAGATCAATGTTACCCTCACTGACTTGCATCTGTCTCTTGTGTCCAGGCCTCTCACCTGATTTGAGTGATACTGATGGGAAACCTTACACGACCCTTTTGTACGGAAACGGGCCAGGGTACAAACTAGTGAATGGCAGCAGAGAGAACGTTTCCAGTGTCGATACCAGTAAGTATCAGTGACAGACGGACAATGGCAATCTGTTCAGAAAAGATGAATGTACTATGAAAACACAATAAGGTATATCCCTGGTATGTTACGGAACAAAAACCCTGGTGCACACAGAAACTTTGTGCCATGTGATTTGTTCTCTGCTCAGTCAATGAGTTGTATGACTGATTGTTTTTTTTAAAAAAAAAGGTCTGTATTTTTGCAATTTATTGCGGGGACCCTGCAAGGGTCCCTCAGCTGGGTGGGGTCAGGTTTGGAATGATTTGGAGTGCCATTTTGTGGAGGTCAGCGCTCTAGGGGGCAGATTTATAAGCCCCTTGCGTCACTTTTATGCTGCCGTTGCGTCACTTTTGTGACGCAACGGCAGCGTAAAAAATGCGTCAAATTTACAACGTGACGCATCTAGGGAGACGCGTCACGTTGTAAAGCCCTGCGTGACATTATACCTGTGTCAGGTATAATGTATGCAGGGTAGGAGTTCCCACGCAGAAAAGCCTCGTAAAAGTGACGCAGTGAAATCTACAAGATTTCACTGCGTGACTTTTAGGACGCCACTGCGTCAAAACCTTACGCCTGCTTAAAGCAGGCGTAAGGAGTGACGCAGTGTATTGGGAATAGGCCGCAACACGCATTGCTGGAGTTGCGTTGTGCTTGCGACACGACTCCAACAATGCGTGACTTTTCCACCAACAGATGCGTCAGAATTTCTGACGCATCTGTTAATCCTTGCGCCATAGTACGCCGTATTGTAAATACGGCGCATCTATAGTGGCGCAAGGGTTTTTCACGCAGGCGCAGGGAAACTGACGCATCATTACAGATGCGTCAGTTTCTTGTAAATCTGACCCTAGGTGTGCAAGGAAGACTATTTAAGGAATCTTGATGCACGTTCACGCCGCTGGCACACAGAAAGTGCTCCAAAGGAAAGCCGATCTGCGCCGGGACAGGACCAGGGGCCAGCCTTTATGTCTGGTTTGCCATATATTCGGCAAAACATCTTCACACATTGAATCAGGCAAAATGTCTTCCTCCTTCTGAAGCACTAGCAACGATCCAGAGTAGCGGAATATTAAATCAGATGGGGAAAGAGGCAGTAAAGTCATACCAGTTGTTCCCTGAAACTAAGCACACTGATGTATTGAAGTTTATGTACCTGGATACTAGGTCACTGGTAAAACACAGCATTAAGATATCGAAAACACTATGCTCTGAACAACCAGATTGTCTTCTATTAACCAAAACTTAGCTTACTGATACTTTGGCGCCTTTCGTGTTAGAGGCGGTCCCTGATGGCTACGACATTTTAAGTGTTAACCGAAAACGAAGCACCATGGGAGGTGGAGTAGCCGCCATCATAAAGCAGTAGTATCTAAAGTATCTAAAATCGACATTGACCCGATAGAGCGGTCGGACCTTCTCCTGTTTGAACTATTAGTAGGCAATGCCTCTGTGACAATACTATTAGTTTACCTCCCTCCGCACTACATGCCAAGTTTTCCTATAGATTTTTAGAAGATCATATGCTCGTTAGGGATAAAATTCAATAAACTATTAGTTATTGGAGATTTTAACTATAGGGCAGATGAGCTTAACATATACCCAAAGGTGAAAATAGTTTTTTGAACTAATGAATTCTTTTCATCTAATGCAATATGTAAATTACGCAATACACTGCAAGGAACATATACTGGACCAGGCCTTGTTGCATAAAGACCTACACATAAACTGCGGTATCAAACCATGTTGATGGTCCAACCATATGATGATCCACTTCTTGCTTAATATATACTAGGGGAAGAGTACATGTCCCCCAGCACAAAGAGAAGTGGTTCGAAGGTGGGGGAAAGTAGATAAGTTTTGCCTTCGAGAAACGCTAGATCAAAACCAAGAACCAGGAACAAAACCAACCCTAAGTAATAGACCTAAGGTGGCTGCATTGGAATTCAATAACTGGATTTATATGGCAGGCCTTCAACATGTGCCACCAGAAATAACACGGGGCAACAAAAAGTCTACCCCCGTGGTTCGCTAAAGAACTGAAAAAGGCGAAACTAGAGCTTAGAAGTACCGAACGAAAATAGAGGAGGAAGTATGATGATTCTACAAAGTCAGCCTTCAAATACAAATAATTGATAGTGCAGGAGAAATCTAACTTCATCGCAAATAAATTAGGCACTTTCGAGAACCAGCAGAAGGAGCTGTTTGATAAAGTACACTACCTTTCTAATACAGACAGAATCAGTCAGCAGGTGACCCACAAACAGGAACGCTGTGATAAATTGAATATCTTCTTGAGGGATAAAATCAGGCTTATTAAAATGAGTATAGCAAATAGCCCAACAGCAGACTGTGTCTGGTTGGAGAGTAAGGAAAACAGTCCGAAGCTCGATGAATTTACTAAATTACGGTGTGAGAATGTTTATTGCCTGCTCATTAAAGTAAAACCTGGCTCACCAATTGATCCATGTCCACCTAAAGTTTTTCAATGGATGGCTCCCTCTGTAGTAGACCCTCTTACTACTCTTCTGAAATCCTCCTAAAAAGCTGGAGAGGTTCCCACCTCTTTTAAAAAAGCAATTGTGATACCACTTTTAAATTTTTGGGGAACAACCCAAAACCCTAAAAATATTTTGTCCCATCTCTTTGTTTGCTACCATACTGCACAAAATTACTGGAAGCCCACATAGCCAAAGAGATGAGCTCCTTCATATCCAGGTCAAATTATCACATACCTTTTGAAGCAGAGTTTCAAACACAACGCAGTACAGAAGAAGTGATCACATCAGTGATAGATGATCTGCAAGGGGATTTAGATAATGGACACAGTCCTGCATTGATTTGTTTGCAGCCTTTGAAACAGTTGACCACAGGATACTTTTAGATTGACTATAGCTGGCTGGCATTAGAGGGAGATCCTTTATCCGGCTCACCTCCTTCTTGGAAAACAGGACACAGGCAGTCCAAATTAAACCTTTTACAGCATCAGACCTTAAGATTGATTGCGGGGTCCTACAAGAGTCGGCATTATCCCCCCACGTCTACAATATGTAAATCCAGACACTTCTACAAGGAACTTATAGAAAGAGGGTGCAGGATATTCAACTATGCGGGCGACTGCCAGATTCTACTCCAGCTTGACACCACAGAACAAATACAAGCTCAGTTCAGGAACATGGTGCACTTTATCTGTAGCTGGATGAGACGAAACCATCTGAAATTAAATGCAGAAAATACTGAGATCGTGGTGCTAGGCGAAAATCCCAAGCTGTGGACTAACACCTCTGGGCTATGGATCCGGATGCCATTAAGCCTCTTACAGCAGCTGTTATTGGCTCCAGACTTGATTATGCAAATAGCGTATATCTTGGCCTTTCTGATAGTGGCCTAAGAGACTACAGTTGATTCAGAAAGAGGTGGCCAGATTGATCTTCAGAGTACCCAGCAGAACACGTCACCCCCTATCTTAAAAATCTTTACTGGCTCCCTATTAATAAACGTGTTACATTTGAAAGCTGCAGTTTAGTCTTTAAAGGGTTTAAGTTTTTTCCATATAAAAAGTGATGCACCGGCGGCGCAAGTGGCTTGTAAATAAGCCCCCAAGGGCCAGATGCACGACTCACCAATTTCCGAGTCGCAAATTGCGTTGCATTTGCGACTCGCAATTTGCGACTCGCAAATTGGGATGCACAACAGTGTCTGAGACACTGTTTGCGATTCCCAATGGGGTCGCAAATTGCTTGCCTCATGCATATTAATGAGGCTGTCGCAATTTGCTACCCTATTGAGAATGGCTGGCACTCTCAGGGATGGTGGCCTGCTGGGGTCAGCAGACCACCATGTCTGGGACTGCTTTTAAATTAAGCCGTTTTTTTTTTAAATGCACCCCGTTTTCCTTAAAAAAAAACGGGATGCATTTTAAAAAATAAAAATGAAACTTTTCAGTTTCATTTTTTTAAGGGCAGGCAGTGGTCCTTGGGATCTGAGCGCCAATCCACAGTGCTCAGACCAATCACGCGCTGCATTGCAGTGTTGTGATTGGCTATCTGGAGGCTGGGAGCTGGGTGCTTGCTGCTTCCTGCCCTGGAAGCGGGCGAAGAGGGAGAGGAGGTGGCGGCAGACAGCAGATAAGTAAGTGTTTATTTAATTGTTTTCTTCATTCCGACCCGGCCCCCCTACCGTTGTTAAATACCAGCCGCCCCTGCTATGACCTCACCAGTGCCAAGATACCCTTGGGCGGATGTTGCACTTTAGAAATACTAATAACATAACTTAACCTTGGGTGTGTTTATGTGTTCAATAGCAAGTTTAATATTAGCAAATCCTGAGTTGAGTGTTCAAATGTTTTTTGGTCTCTTTTGTACATGATAATACTGACTTTTTTAACATTTGTTGCTGTCTAATACCACCAGCAAAACCTTGTTTTACCGCAGAAACCCGCACTAGCACGATTTGTGTTCATCTCCTTATGGGCACTAGTGCTAAACAGGGTCAAATAACGTTTGAGCCCGCCCTAGTACTGGCCTGATGTACAAAAAAGGCTCATCGTAGTGCAGGTATTGCATTGTGCTGCGAGCAGTCTTTCCCTTTGAGGTGCAAATGATATACAAAACCCTGTACCTCAAAGGAGGTCACAGAGATTCACAAACCTCCTTCCTAAATAGCATTAATAAGGCAGGAACCAGCCCCTTGTGACCTATCAAGAATGCTGGGATGGAAGCCTGCACGGGACAGCAGACCGCCATTACTGCAGAATGCTTTTTTTTACATTTTTAGTGCAGCCGCTCCCCCTTTGATGGGGCTGCTATCAAAAAGGAGAAAAATAGACCTTGTGTGAATGGCATTGGGAGGGAGGGCATGCAGTGGTCCTTTGGGCAACTGTATGCCCCCCGAATGCAGGAGACAACCTTCGCAAAATGGCAGCTGCAGTTCACAAACGGCTTCCATTTTGTAAATCCAATCCCGCCTGCTTTAGGGAGGTGGCATGGCATCAGTGAAAGTTGCTGAGTACTCATGCATGTCCCTGCAGTGAGTAAAGAACAATGGACGGTCATTTTAGGCCTTGTTAGACCTTGCATTTCTTGGCGTGGTTACCCCTGACTTTTTGCCTCTACCTCCTCTATTTTTGGTGCTGTGATAGATTTTGTTTTGCCAACTTAGATGCTTTGGACACTTTGCCACTGCTAATCAGTGTCAAAGTGCAAGTGCTCCCTGTATAAAGTGTAATGGTAATTGGTTGTCCATGATTGGTATGTTTGCCTTACTAGTAAAGTCCCTAGTAAAGTGCACTATGTGTGTCAGGGCTGGTAATGCAAATGCTACTAGTGGGCCTGCAGCACGAATTGTGCCACCCACACAAGTAGCCTTAAAGAGGGAACTCAGGCCTGCCACTGCAGTGCCTGCGCGCAGTTTGTTAAACTGTTATGTTGTTCTGACAAGTGCACCCACTTGCCAGACCTTACCCTTCCCTTTCTATGCACATCAGACACCCGTATGGTAGGTCCAAGGTACCCCCTGGGCAGGGTGCAGTTCATGTGAAAGGTAGGACATGTACTAAGGTGTGTACCATGTCCTGACAGTGAAATAACCTCCATTTCGTTTTTCACTGTGGAAAGGCCATCTTGCCCATAGGATAGAATGAGGAGGCTGTGTAATATGTTTTCCAGCCTATCTTCCCAAAGGCTTAAGATGGAGAGGTGAAGTTTAGTGTGCCTGAACTCACCATGTAATAACACATCTTTTTATGAAGGTGGTTTTTGCATTGTGTATTTAGAAGCCACTCTTTTAGAAGTGGCTGGGTTTTTGTGCTCTAACATTTCTGTGTGTCTCTGCCTGGATGTGGATTGACTGTCTGGATTTGAAAGTGATAGGATCTGGGGAATGTCTTGATCCAGGGGAGGAGGTGAGACAGCAGCAAGCTGACCTGCATCTGGAGTGTAGGGGGGAAAAGTAGCCCCTAGAGGTGAAGAGGCCTGGGCTGCAGCCATAAACCAATGGCTCCGTCCCCTGCTGAGTGATTGAGGATCCAGACACCCACTATCAAAGGAATAAGATGTCACTGGCAGGGAGGCACCCAGAACTGGTTTGAACAGGGGTCAGTGCCCCCCTGAACACAAAGACTTCAAAGACATTTAGGGGTATAACTATGAGAGCTGAAGCCCCTGAACTTTGGAGAAATGGATTGATCAAGATTGAACAAGACTGAGGCTACTTGTGGTCAAGAGGAACCTTTGCCAAGGAAGAAACAGCTGAAGAGACTAAAGGACTGACCCTTGCTGTGTGTTCTGGGGGGCTGGCCTGCAGTTTGCTGCTTTAACCAAGGAGAGGCTAAAGGGACTTTGCTGTGTGCTGTGTCCCCCTGCTTGAAAGGACTTTGCTGTGTGCTGTGTCCGGAAGTAACTTATCCCCAAGGGCCCGAGGTGAGCTGCCTTCCTGTTGCGGAAACTCAGGAGCACAAAAGTTTCCAGGAGAGTCTCAGCGACGCTGTGTGCGTGTGCTTTTTGCAGCCTGAGACCCTCGTAAGAAGTGCCCTGTGATCGTGGGCACCTGGAGTTCAAGCGAGTCTCAGCAACGCTGTGTGCGTGTGCTTTTTGCAGCCTGAGCCCTTCGTGAGGATTGTCCTGTTATCGTGTGCACCAGAGTCCAAGTGAGTCTCAGTGACGCTGTGTGCATGTGCTTTGTGCAGCCTGAGACCTTCATGAGGATTGCCCTGTTATCGTGTGCACCGGAGTCCAAGTGATTCTCAGCGACGCTGTGTGCGTGTGCTTTGTGCAGCCCGAGACCTTCGTGAGGATTGCCTTGTTATCGTGCACCCGGAGTTCAAGTGAGTCTCAGCGACGCTGTGTGCGTGTGCTTCGTGCAGCCTGAGACCTTCGTGAGGAGTGCCCTGTGATCGTGCACCCGAAGCTCAAGTGAGTCTCAGCGACGCTGTGTGCGTGTGCCCTGTTGCAGCCTGAGATCTTCGTAGCATCAGCGGCCCGGATCGGCAGCCCCGGAGGAGCCGAGCCGCCGGCCCGAGCCCGCCGTTGCCAGAGCGGGACTTCGAACCAACCTCGTCGAGGGAGGGCCCGAGTCCCACTGCCCGGAATTCACAAAGTTTCCCAAGTCGCGGGAAGAGGAGAGGAGAGTGAGGTCGCACCCCCCAGGTAACGTGTGTCGACGCCTGGGGCGGGGTGCGGGCTCGGAGGGAGACGCTCTCGGCCTCTCCCATTCCTGCAGCGCGAGCCTCTGCTTCGGCTCGTATCGCGGCCTGTACTTGCCAACGGAGTGGCAGTACCGGGGCCGGAGTGCGGAGCTGCACTTTTTGTTTACATCATACCCGTGTGGGGGCAACTGTTGACAGAGGCTGACTGCGAGTCAGTACGAGTGGCGGAGAGACCGCCTGAGGCACTGTGATCGGTGCTGGAGCGTATTACGCATTGCATTATTTCTGCATAACGAACTACCTGATTGTCGTATTACGCATTGCATTGGTTCTGCATAACGAAATACCCGATTGTTGCGTTACGCATTGCATTATGTTTACATTGCCAAGTGCCTGATGCTAGTATTACGAACTGCATTATTATTATATTGCAAAGTGCCTGATTCGAGCATTACGAACTGCATAGCATTGCATTAGGACTGCAGTAGAACGTTTAGAAGTGCTCATTAATATCGCCAGAACTTACAAGGGCTGGCTGGCCTAACAACCGGCCAGGAAAAATAGTACAAATACGCATATGTTGGATTTATATCGTGTGGTCTTATCGTATATCTTTTTTATATAAATTTATAATCGTTTTTATAAAACTCGTGTGGAGTCCATTTGTGGTGTCATCATTGGGTTGCTGTGAGCGTGATTGCAAATACTTTACACATTTACCTTGAAGATAAGCCTGGCTGCTCGTGCCAAGCTACCAAGGGGGTGAGCGGGGGCTATCTGCGATAGTGTCCTTCCTTTCCCTGACGTGAGAACGAGGGTCCCTATTTGGCCTAAGGTACCTACCTCGGCAACCAGGGATCCCGGGTCTAACATTTGGTGGTCAGCGTTGTGGGATTGAAACGTGTATTTGCAAATTCACTGACTGTAATTGGTGTACATCACAAGTTTAGCGCAGACCACGACGCAACCACATATTGTGTTTTTCATTTGTTGGTTCTATTTTTGAGCAACCTTTAAGCCACACATCATGTCTCAGAGGAGTCAAGTAGCCAGTGAGGCTGCAGAATTAGAGTTCGACATTGAGGCATTGCTTACCTACAAAGTTGATCAATTGAGGCAATTCTGCAGAGCTTTGGGATGTCCCATGAAAAGTAGCGCCAAGAAGGAGGAGCTGCAAATGGCCTTGAGGGCCTGGTGGGAAGCTAAAGGGGCTCAGGAGACGGGTGATGTTGAGGTGGATGAGGATGACCCAGGGAATGGATTTGGTCCACAGGATTTGCCAGTGGAGGGACCAGCCTTAGGGGCTGGTAGTAGCCATTCAGGGAGGAGTTTTTCACCAGAGGAGCTGGAGGAAAACCAAAGGGTCAGAGAGCATGAGTTGGAGGTTTTAAAACTTAAAACTCAAGCAGAGGAGAAGAATCTGCTCATTGAAAGTGAAAAGCGAGCAGAGGAGAGCAGGAACGCTCTCGCCTTGGAAGAGAAAAAGATTCTCTTAGCTCATGAGTTAAGCATGAGGGAACTGGACGTTAAGGTTAAACAGGCAGAGTCCAGTTCAAATGGTGGCAGCACACAATCAGTGCCAGTGGGGAAGGTGTACATTCCCAAGAACTTAGTGCGATATTACCAAAGGGGTGATGATATTTATGCGTGGTTCACGGCATATGAGATCGCACTGAGGATGAATGAGGTGCCTGAGAAGCATTGGGGGGCGGGCCTATGGAAACACTTTGAGGCTTCTGGGAGGGATGTCTTACCCCCTTTAGAGAGGGCGGGAACCCTTACCTACGCCAATATGAAGGAGGCTTTATGCCTCAGGTATGGGCTCACTCCTGAACAGTACAGGCAGAAATTCAGGAACTTCAAGAAACAGGAATCCAATACTTGGGTTGAGTGTGTGAATGCGTACACGCGTGCACTGGATGGTTGGATGAAGGGCAGCAAGGCAACTGATTTTAAGAGCCTATGTGATTTAATTAGTTGGGAGCACTTGAGTAGTCTGTGTGTTCCAGAGCTGCGCCAGCATCTTTTGGACAGTAAGCTGACTGATCCCAGTAAGCTTGCTGAAGAGGCGGACCGCTGGACCAGTACCCGGGTCCACAAGGGGATTGGAGGTACCACTACCAAAAGTGTACAGGGTCCCCCGCCGAAGGTGGGGGAGGACAAGGGTAACCACAAGGGGTTCTCTAAAGGGCCCCAAAGTAGTTCCCAGGTGAAAGGGTCCCAGTCCCCCAAGGCTAAGAGGTCCTGGCCCCATAAGGGCAAGCGGGACAACCGAGGTCCTCCTACTTGTTACTTCTGTAAAGAAGTGGGTCATATTTCCCCTAAATGCCCCAAGAAGTCATTCGCACCCACTGGTGCTCCAACACCGGGTTTAGTGAGTGTAGCGTTGGGTGAGGAATTGAGTCCTTGGACTGGGGAGGAGCAAGTAGTTATGACCCTGGTCTCATTAGGAGATCGAGAGATGGTCCAGGAAATCTCTCTGCCTGAGAATACTAAGAAGTACAGGCAGTGGGTGACCATCAATGGAAGAAGGGCGGAGGCTCTGAGAGACACAGGAGCCAGTTTGACATCTGTCAGGTGTCAGTGGGTGTCTGAAGAGCAGGTAATTCCCGGTGTGCTTCACCCTGTAGTTGCAGCAGACAACTCCGTGCGCCTCTGCAAGGTGGCGCTAGTTCCCTTTGAATGGGGGGGGGGGGTCTCAGGTTCCTTGAAGGTCGTTGTAAGTCCGTCCATGCCTGTAGACTGTCTGCTGGGGAATGACCTGGAGAGTTCCCCCTGGAAGGAGGAGGAGCGCCAGGCGCATTTGGAGATGTTGGGTCTGCCTGAGTGGGCTTGTGTGACCACTCGGTCTATGGCAGCCAGCAAAGGTGTTCAAGAGGACCTGGAGCCTGAAACAGTGGCCCAGGTGCCTGCTGTGAAGAGAAGAGGCAGGGGGCGCGGGAAACCGGCCCCCACAGTTCCCACTGTCCAGGAGGAGGCACCCTTTGAGGGGGATGCCCTGGAGCCTACGGGGGAGCAAGTAGCTGAACTGGGGGACCTACCTGAGCTGACCGAATGGCAGCAGGAGGGAGGGCCCTCCAGGGAGGAATTCTGTGAGGAGCAGAAGAAGTGCCCTTCTCTTGTGGGTTTGCGGCAACAGGCAGCAAACCAGGCAGCAGGTGATCAGTCTGGATCACACTTGATTAACTGGGAGAATGATCTCCTATATAGTGAGCCTAAGGTTGCTGAGCCTGGGTCAGCCCATGCGCTGGTGGTACCCCAGCGCTTCAGAGCCTTCCTACTGGGGTTGGCTCATGACGTACCTTTATCAAGACATTTGGGGCAGGACAAGACCTTTGAGAGGCTTGTCACCCACTTCTTCTGGCCTCAAATGCGCAAGAGTTCTGATACTCATTGCAGGACCTGTCAGACTTGCCAGGCGAGTGGTAAGAGTGGAAGGAAGCGCAAGGCTCCCCTCCAACCTTTCCCTGTAGTCAGCACCCCCTTTGAAAGGGTGGGCATTGACATTGTGGGGCCTCTGGATCCCAAGACGGCCATGGGCAACAGGTTCATCCTGGTCTTGGTGGACCATGCCACCCGGTACCCAGAAGCTATCCCTCTCTGAACGGTGACAGCCCCCGTGGTGGGCCGTGCACTGATGGGGATTTTCTCCCGCGTGGGGTTCCCCAGAGAGGTGGTGTCCGACAGGGGTACTAATGTCATATCTAGGTATATGAAATCTCTCTGGAAGGAGTGCGGTGTAACCTACAAGTTCACCACGCCTTACCACCCCCAGGGTAACGGTCTGGTTGAGAGATTTAACCGGACCCTGAAGGGCATGTTTATGGGTCTTGAGGAACCCATGAGGCATAAGTGGGACGTCCTCTTACCATGCCTGCTGTTTGCTTACCGAGAGGTGTCACAGAAGTACCTAGGGTTCAGTCCCTTTGAGCTCCTGTATGGACACCCGGTAAGAGGACCCTTGAGTTTGGTGAAGGAGGGCTGGGAGAAGGCTCCTAGTAAACCCCCCCAGGATGTATATAGCTACATGCTGACCTTCAGGAACCAAACTAGGCATTTCAGGCAACTCGCTCAGGCGAATCTGGAAGCCAGCCAGGAAGAAATGAAGCGGTGGTACGACCAGAATGCCACTCTGGTCGAATTTCAACCTGGGCAAACAAAAAGTGTGGGTGATGGCGCCAGTGGAGCCTTGCGCGCTCCAGGACAAGTGGACTGGGCCTTATGAGGTGGTGGAGCGCAGGAGCGAAGTGACCTACCTGGTTGACTTACGATCTCCTAGGAACCCTTTGAGGGTCCTCCATGTGAACCGCCTCAAACCACACTTTGAGAGGTCTGATGTGACCATGCTCTTGGCTACAAACGATGGGGCAGAAGAGGAGAGTGAACCTCTTCCTGACCTCCTGTCAGCCAAGGAGAAGGATGGGTCAGTGGATGGGGTGAACCTCTCGCCTACCCTGACCCCGGAACAGCAGAGGGACTGTCGCCAGGTATTGGGTCAGTTCGCCTCCCTGTTCTCCCTGACCCCGGGAGTCACCCATTGGTGCGTCCATGATGTGGACACTGGAGACAGTCTACCTGTAAAACAAAAATTTTACAGAGTAGCTGATAAGGTCAGGGCCAGCATCAAGGAGGAGGTTTCCAAGATGCTGGCGCTAGGGGTGATTGAGCCATGCAGCAGCCCCTGGGCTAGCCCAGTGGTCCTTGTGCCAAAAGCTGCTGCGCCAGGTGCCACCCCAGAACTCCGGTTCTGTGTGGATTACCGTGGGCTCAATGCCATCACCAAGACTGACGCTCACCCCATTCCCAGAGCTGATGAGCTCGTGGATCGGCTAGGAGCTGCCCGGTACCTCAGTACATTTGACTTGACGTCGGGGTACTGGCAGATTTTTGACTGAGGGGGCCAAAGAGAGGTCAGCGCTCTCAACGCCAGAGGGGCACTACCAGTTCAGGTTTATGCCCTTTGGGTTGAAGAACGCCCCTGCCACCTTCCAGAGACTGGTTAACCAGGTGCTGAGTGGGCTGGAGGAATTCAGCGCCGCCTACCTGGACGACATTGCTGTGTTTAGCTCCAGTTGGGAGGAACATTTGCGACACCTCTGTGAAGTGTTGAAGGCCTTGCAGAGGGCAGGCCTGACTATCAAGGCAAGTAAGTGCCAGATAGGGCAGGGTTCGGTGGTGTACTTAGGACACCAGGTAGGGAGCGGCCAGGTGGCGCCCCTACGGGCAAAGATTGATACCATTCTGGCTTGGGAACCCCCCAAGACCCAGACAGGAGTGAGGGCCTTTCTAGGACTCACTGGGTATTACCGACGGTTTGTGAAGGGGTATGGCACCATTGTTGCCCCCTTGACAGAACTGACGTCAAAGAAGCAGCCCAAGAAGGTGATCTGGACTGATGCCTGCCAGACCGCTTTTGATGCCCTGAAAACTGCCATGTGCACGGCGCCCGTGCTCAAGGCGCCTGATTTCTCCAAAGAGTTTGTAGTGCAGACAGATGCTTCAGAGCATGGTGTGGGAGCGGTACTCTCACAACTGAATGACGAGGGCTTGGACCAACCGGTAGCTTTCATTAGCCGGAGGCTACTTCCCAGGGAACAGAGGTGGAGTACAATTGAAAGGGAAGCTTTTGCTGTGGTCTGGGCACTGAAGAAGCTGAGGCCTTACTTGTTTGGGGCTCACTTCCTGGTTCAGACAGACCACAGGCCCCTCAGATGGTTGATGCAGATGAGGGGTGAGAACCCAAAACTGTTGAGGTGGTCCATCTCCCTACAGGGAATGGACTTCACGGTGGAACACCGCCCGGGAACAGAACATGCCAATGCTGATGGTCTGTCCAGAATTTTCCGCCTTAGTGATGAGAATTCCCATGAGGGTGGGTAGTTCCCCCCACTTTTCGGCTGGAGGGGACACGTGTTAGACCTGGCATTTCTTGGCGTGGTTACCCCTGACTTTTTGCCTCTACCTCCTCTATTTTTGGTGCTGTGATGGATTTTGTTTTGCCAACTTAGATGCTTTGGACACTTTGCCACTGCTAATCAGTGTCAAAGTGCAATTGCTCCCTGTATAAAGTGTAATGGTAATTGGTTGTCCATGATTGGTATGTTTGCCTTACTAGTAAAGTCCCTAGTAAAGTGCACTATGTGTGCCAGGGCTGGTAATGCAAATGCTACTAGTGGGCCTGCAGCACGAATTGTGCCACCCACACAAGTAGCCTTAAAGAGGGAACTCAGGCCTGCCACTGCAGTGCCTGCGCGCAGTTTGTTAAACTGCCATGTTGTTCTGACAAGTGCACCCACTTGCCAGACCTTACCCTTCCTTTTCTATGTACATCAGACACCCCTATGGTAGGTCCAAGGTACCCCCTGGGCAGGGTGCAGTGCATGTGAAAGGTAGGACATGTACTAAGGTGTGTACCATGTCCTGACAGTGAAATAACCTCCATTTCGTTTTTCACTGTGGAAAGGCCATCTTGCCCATAGGATAGAATGGGGAGGCTGTGTAATATGTTTTCCAGCCTATCTTCCCAAAGGCTTAAGATGGAGAGGTGAAGTTTAGTGTGCCTGAACTCACCATGTAATAACACATCTTTTTATGAAGGTGGTTTTTGCATTGTGTGTTTAGAAGCCACTCTTTAGAAGTGGCTGGGTTTTTGTGCTCTAACATTTCTGTGTGTCTCTGCCTGGATGTGGATTGACTGTCTGGATTTGAAAGTGATAGGATCTGGGGAATGTCTTGACCCAGGGGAGGAGGTGAGACAGCAGCAGGCTGACCTGCATCTGGAGTGTATGGGGGAGGAGTAGCCCCTAGAGGTGAAGAGGCCTGGGCTGCAGCCATAAACCAATGGCTCCGTCCCCTGCTGAGTGATTGAGGATCCAGACCCCCACTATCAAAGGAATAAGGTGTCACTGGCAGGGAGGCACCCAGAACTGGTTTGAACAGGGGTCAGTGCCCCCTGAACACAAAGACTTCAAAGACATTTAGGGGTATAACTATGAGAGCTGAAGCCCCTGAACTTTGGAGAAATGGATTGATCAAGATTGAACAAGACTGAGGCTACTTGTGGTCAAGAGGAACCTTTGCCAAGGAGGAAACAGCTGAAGAGACTAAAGGACTGACCCTTGCTGTGTGTTCTGGGGCTGGCCTGCAGTTTGCTGCTTTAACCAAGGAGAGGCTAAAGGAACTGTTAGAAATGGGATCTCTGGTTGGCTAAGGCTTGCGCCAAAGCCAGGCAGAGACCACCACTCTAGTCAGGGCGAGGGAGTTACACGCCAAAGATAACCCCTGCTCACCCCCTTGGTAGCTTGGCACGAGCAGTCAGGCTTATCCCGGAGGCAATGTGTAAAGCGTTTGCGCAACACACACTCACAGCAGCAACACACTAGGCACACCACAAAAGGAACTCCACACAAGGTTATATATAAAAATAGCCTTTGTATTATAATAACCACATTAGATCATAATCACACAATGTACACTGTGCCAACGGGCACCAGGCAGTATTTACAGGGGATTATTTACACCTGGCCGGGCCAATCGGGCCACGGTCAGAACCTTCAGAAATGCACAAGTTAATTATACATAATGCACAACCAGTAACTACTGGTATAATACTGTACTCAGCATTATCCTGCAACATAAAAGATGGGACACCTAAATCATATCAGGCATAAATCTCATTAGCATTGCACGTTACGCACCAACCTCATACGTAAAAGTACATTAGGCAAGAATCATGGTGCATAAACACATTAGGCAATAATCATCATAAACACAAGGTGCCCCAATCGGGGGCACACAACCTGGAACTGGCCCCCAGGCCAACTGGCCTCTCACAGGGGCTCAAATGCCCTATGTCCAGCAATGTCAGGGCTGGCTGCAACAGCAGCAAAGCATAGTGTGCAGATGCACAACCTAAACGTGGCAGCTGCCCACTACTTGCTGGGCAGCTGTGCAAACAAAGGTGGGTATGAGCACTCACTGTGCCAACTGCCCTCAAAAAGGAAATGCCCCCAAGTTGCAGCTGCCCGCTCTCTCTCGCGATGCAGCTGGAGAATTAGGCTTGGCACCACTGTGCCTTCTGAGCCCCCACTGGGACTCTACAACAATATGCCCCACGTCACAGCTGCCCACTGTCCGGCGGGGCAGCTGTGAAAATGACCACGGGCACTCACTGGCCTCTCCTGAGCCCCCCGCACTGGGATTCTGAAAAGAATCTGGCCCAAAAGAGAAGTAAACACTGGCACCAACTGTGCCTCAAGAGGTACGACCACAGGGGGGAAGGGCACCGACAATGGGCCCCGACACACCCCCCCCACCGGACTTAGCAACGCGGCCCCACTCACCGGGCTCCTTCGTTGTCTGCTCCGTTTCCCTCTGGTGCCGCCTCTGTCATCCGCACTGCTTTGTGGAGCCCCCCTTCACTGGGGCTCCTCTGGCAACGATGCTGAGGCAGCGGGAGGGCACTGGCAGAGTGCGCAGGCAGCCCCACTCACCGGGCTGCTCTGGACGCTCTAGGCGGCATGCGGGGCTCTCCTCACTCACATGGGAGCCCCGCCTCGACTTCGCCTCGCCTCGCCTCACTTCACCCGGTCCCCTTTCTCGGGACCGGGACTTCGTTCTGGAGCCTGCGAGGCTCCCGGGCTGCTTCCGCCTCTTCACCCGGTCCCTCTCCTGGGGGGCCGGGACTTCTGGCCGGGGCTCACGGAGGAGGGGTAGGCTCCCGTCCTCCTCTACCGGGGCTTCCTCTGGCTTCCTTTTGCCGGCCGGAACTTCCTGCTCTCCTGGCCAGGCCCCGCCCACGTCTCGGCGAGGGTTGCCTGACTTCCTGGTTGGCCCGGGCTGCGGCGGTGATCTCCTCAATACGGGGTAGGCTCCCGGTATTTTTAAATAAAGTCACTTGCGGGGTGGGCACCCGCCAGCACAACACACAATGCGGGGTGGGCACCCGCTCGAGCGCCACCAATGCGGGGTGGGCACCTGCTCCTCCCTTGAAACGCGGGGGAATCCCTACGCCGGGGATTCCCTCTCCAGGATATGCAGCTCAGCGCTGCAGGGCTCACACGCCCCTCGTCCTAAGGCAATTAAAATATAGCGCTCACGAGGCGCTAGGACAAACAGCTCCAGCCAGCAAAGTTTTAGGGGCACAAGGCTGGTCCCAGGCAGGCCAGCTCACAGGGCCCTCCAGCAGGGAGGCAGTCCCTTGTGGCGGTTCCTCCTGGAGCCCAGCAGCAGCAGGCCCCCTCAGCAAAGGAACAGCTCAACAGAGAACATTTTCATGGGGTCACAGCCCCTTCTTTTATACACATATCCCCCTTTGTCACACAGCACAGGGCTGGGGGAAAACCAGATGCAACTGGTTTGGGGGAGCTTTGGAGCACTTTGTTGTGCTCAGCTCCTCTCCTCTTTTCAGAGGGTAGGCTAGGGACATCAGATGCACCACAGGGGGCGGAGCCAGCATTGGGGAGGGAAGGCAC
The DNA here is from genome assembly GCA_963921515.1 of Calotriton arnoldi. Taxonomy (NCBI): domain Eukaryota; kingdom Metazoa; phylum Chordata; class Amphibia; order Caudata; family Salamandridae; genus Calotriton; species Calotriton arnoldi. Next base: position 5,842,540 of record CAWUFW010000025.1, on the reverse strand, counting down.
AACCCTATTCAGGTCCCAGGTGCAACTCCTCCCTCCCATCTAGATGCAGATCTCTCTATTCAGCCCTGCGCTGACTCACCCTGCCCCTCCTGGAGCCACACACACCTCCCAGCCCCTGTCACTCACAAAGCCAGACATGCAATTCACATCAGGCAGGCAGACACACAGCACACAGAAATGCCAACTTCTAAAAGTGGCACTTCTCCACTAGTCACAATAAATCTGCGCACACCATTGCGCAGCATTTATTCTCACGAGTTCGCACATACTAAACTCGCCCCTGCACTCCTCTCACACCAGGAATTACCATGGGCACACATATCCCCCATGCCTTCCTATGGGAGGGCAGGCCCATCTCACCACACGCACTCAGAGTGCGCACACACTTTACACTGGGACACAGTGCTAAAGTGCGCAGAGGCCTAAAACCACCAACACTACACAGGGAAAAGGCTAGGAGACAGGCAAAAAGTTTAGGGGTGAACCTGCCAAAAGGGCCAAGTCCAACAGGGACTTTGCTGTGTGCTGTGTCCCCCTGCTTGAAAGGACTTTGCTGTGTGCTGTGTCCGGAAGTAACTTATCCCCAAGGGCCAGAGGTGAGCTGGCTTCCTGTTGCGGAAACTCAGGAACACAAACGTTTCCAGGAGAGTCTCAGCGACGCTGTGTGCGTGTGCTTTTTGCAGCCTGAGACCCTCGTAAGAAGTGCCCTGTGATCGTGGGCACCTGGAGTCCAAGCGAGTCTCAGCGACACTGTGTGCGTGTGCTTTTTGCAGCCTGAGTCCTTCGTGAGGATTGTCCTGTTATCGTGTGCACCGGAGTCCAAGTGAGTCTCAGCGACGCTGTGTGCGTGTGCTTTGTGCAGCCTGAGTCCTTCGTGAGGATTGTCCTGTTATCGTGTACACCGGAGTCCAAGTGAGTCTCAGCGACGCTGTGTGCGTGTGCTTTGTGCAGCCTGAGACCTTTGTGAGGATTGCCTTGTTATCGTACACCCGGAGTTCAAGTGAGTCTCAGCGACGCTGTGTGCGTGTGCTTTGTACAGCCTGAAACCTTCGTGAGGATTGCCCTGTTATCGTGTACACCGGAGTCCAAGTGAGTCTCAGCGACGCTGTGTGCGTGTGCTTTGTGCAGCCTGAGACCTTTGTGAGGATTGCCTTGTTATCGTACACCCGGAGTTCAAGTGAGTCTCAGCGACGCTGTGTGCGTGTGCTTCGTGCAGCCTGAGAACTTCGTGAGGAGTGCCCTGTGATCATGCACCCGAAGATCAAGTGAGTCTCAGCGACGCTGTGTGCGTGTGCCCTGTTGCAGCCTGAGATCTTCGTAGCATCAGCGGCCCGGATCGGCAGCCCCGGAGGAGCCGAGCCGCTGGCCCGAGCCCGCCGTTGCCAGAGCAGAACTTCGAACCAACCTCGTCGAGGGAGGGCCCGAGTCCCACTGCCCGGAATTCACAAAGATTGCATCGGAGTTCCAAGTCGCGGGAAGAGGAGAGGAGAGTGAGGTCGCACCCCCCAGGTAATGTGTGTCGACGCCTGGAGCGGGGTGCGGGCTCGGAGGGAGACGCTGTCAGCCTCTCCCATTCCTGCAGCGCGAGCCTCTGCTTCGGCTCGTATTGCGGCCCGTACTTGCCAACAGAGTGGCAGTACCGGGGCCGGAGTGCGGAGCTGCACTTTTTGTTTACATCATACCCGTGTGGGGGCAACTGTTGACAGAGGCTGACTGCGAGTCAGTACGAGTGGCGGAGAGACCGCCTGAGGCACCGTGATCGGTGCCGGAGCGAATTACGTATTGCATTATTTCTGCATAACAAACAACCTGATTGTCGTATTACGTATTGCATTCTGTCTGCATAACGAACTACCTGATTAGTGTATTACGCATTGCATTGTTTCTGCATAACGAACTACCTGATTAGTGTATTACGCATTGCATTATTTCTGCATAACGAACTACCTGATTGCCGTATTACGCATTGCATTATTTCTGCATAACGAACTACCTGATTTTCGTATTACGCATTGCATTGCTTCTGCATAACGAAATACCTGATTGTTGCGTTACGCATTGCATTATGTTTACATTGCCAAGTGCCTGATGCTAGCATTACGAATTGCATTATTATTATATTGTAAAGTGCCTGATTCGAGCATTACGAACTGCATTATTTCTACATTGCAAAGTGCCTGATTCTAGCATTACAAACTGCATAGCATTGCATTAGGACTGCAGTGGAACGTTTAGAAGTGCTCATTAATATCGCCAGAACTTACAAGGGCTGGCTGGCCTAACAACCGGCCAGGAAGAATAGTACAAATATGCATATGTTGGATTTATATTGTGTGGTCTTATCGTATATCTTTTTTATATAAATTTATACTCGTTTTTATAAAACTCGTGTGGAGTCCATTTGTGGTGTCATCATTGGGTTGCTGTGAGCGTGATTGCAAATACTTTACACATACCTTGAAGATAAGCCTGGCTGCTTGTGCCAAGCTACCAAGGGGGTGAGCGGTGGCTATCTGCGAAGGTGTCCTTCCTTTCCCTGACGTGAGAACGAGGGTCCCTATTTGGCCTAAGGCACCTACCTCAGCCAACCAGGGATCCCGGGTCTAACAGGCCTCAATTGCAGGTGGTCTCAAAATGCACATTGCTAGTCAGGAAGACAATTCTGAAACGCAATATGAGATTGTTACATTGTGACTTGCGGCATTGCAGTGGCACAGACTTCAACAGCAAAACATCAGGTCCTCCTAAGTGTATTTTGCATGCATGAGATATCTTATAAAGCCATTCCAGTTCATCTGATTACCTCTAGATGTCAGTATCGCTCAAACAATTTGTCTTTCAACGAGTTTAGCGTCAGTGGGAACAGTGGAAGGGTTTGAACTATATATTCATGGCAGACATTCCAGTGATCAGCTGTAAATGCTAAATGCAGTGGTGTAGCCTGTGTGGAGGGCGCCCTAGTACAGGAGAGGAACTGGTCCACTAAATCCAAGGACATCTGGATTTTAGCGCAGAAAACCATTTGAGTGGGAAAAGTTGTAATTTGCGATAATTATGGCACCAGGAAAATTCCAAACTTTGTAGTATGGGATTTTACTGGGTGCGATAATTATGACACAACCCTCTGGGGCACTCGTAATTAGGGCTCCCATGTCCACTTGAACAAAACTACAAAGGTCGGTCTGCTAGTTAAAATGAATAAAAACTAGAAATATACTTTTGGTGGGCAGCAATAACCAGTTCAGAAATGCAACTGGAATCAACTGCAGTCTTTTTCCATCTCTGTATTGGTTTTACAACATAAAGTAAGAACATTCCCGTGCCTACTGGATTCAACTGAAGCTGTCATTGTAGCAGTACATTCGAGGCCCAAACGCTCATTTACTCACCACTGGTTTCTTTACTCACTCTTCCCTCTTCCTCTTCACACTACGTCAGCGTAATCTTGAGGATTTTTGGGTTCTCGGGTAAGAAATATTTTGAGGCCCCCTGTTCCGAACAACTTTGCAATTCATTACCAATTTTCTGCTATTTTAAGGCTGCATGGTGCCATACAATATTTAATTATACGTTAAGCTTTCAGAGAAAAAGAGGTGAGATAGGGAGAACAATCATTTGGAAGGGGGGGGCAGGGAAATTAGCTACTTTGGCAATGCTTTAAACGTCTGTGCAGGACATACTACACAAGCTATTGCAATAACTCCTTTAGTATGTACTGTCCTGAGAAAGAGAGGACTCGGTGTAATGAAGATTAGAGGTAAGTAGTCGGCAATTACAAACCATTTACAACTGGTCAAGTGGAATTTCAAACATGGTCTGTGTCCAGAAAGTCTCTCATTTACTTGTTTACATTTGAACAATTCATAGAAAAAAGTCTTGGGAGTCTGAGAGTACTTTTGCTGTAGGTAGAGAATGCACATGTTGAATTTGCAGCTCTCACGTTCATCATTTCTGTTCTCTTGGTGGTACGCCCTGCCTATATATGACCCCTGTAAATAACGAAAGGTGAGGTTCTCAACAAAGCTCCAGGTGGGAGTGAATCCCTTAGGATGGCAGAGAAGTATCTCTCCTAGGTCCTTATGCCACCATAGAAATGTACTCTCAGTGGATGGGCAATAGCATAAATGTTAGGAATGGCAATGTATACATTTGATTCACCCAAAACAGTGGGCCATTCTAACAGAGAGGAGAGGGAGCAGATAAGTGCCCGTTTTTCAGCCCAGCATATAGATCCGCAAGCAGCTTTTGTCCCTATAAAACCGTGCCCACATATTAAGCTTTACTCCGGGTGAAATGACTCGTAATGGGCAGATTTAGGTGCAAGGACATGCGCAGAAAACATTCAATCTGACCACACAGTAACCCTTTACCTAAATTCGGCCATCTTGTAATCAGGCTATTAGTAGCATACTGAAGTCAGTCCTTGAACACCGCCATCTGAGGGATCCGCCACTTCCAGCAGCGGCCCGTGCAGGTAGGAGCGGTGAGGCCGGGTTGGGGGGGAGGGATTCGACAGACGATCACGAGGGAAAATTAAATAAATAATTAACTTTCCCTCGCCGTCGTCTGCCAAATTCTCCCCCCCCCCCCAACCAGTCCCACCGCCCCACCGCTCTTACCTGCACGGGCCGCTGCTGGGCCCACTTCTCCATTTGCTTCCAGGGATGACTCCTAGGTGAGTGTTTGTGACCAGAAGACCAATATGCTCTCATCTACTCCTGAGGTCTCCCGATTGGTTCCTCAGGTCTTATGTCTCATCCATTTTGAGTCTCCTTCTCAGGGCACTATTCGAGGCATAACCCATAAAAGTAAAGATGTGTAAGCAGTAACGCTGACATTTGTGACTGTTTTTGGTCTTGGTTGAGCATCAAAAGCTGTCTGACAGTTCACACATATGTTTGAAAGGATTTCTACAGATTTTAACATTATAGTGCCTAGAGGCTGTGGTGCCCAATTTACTCCAGAAAGACTGAAGACATAACAGTCATATATTACAGTAATAAACTTGAAAAAATATTTTGCATTCATCAAAGAGGAGGCAAACAGTTCCTCCATTTTGTTGGAGAAGGGATCAACAGAATCCTCAGGTTATCCCCTTCAGCCTGGCCATCACAAAAACTTTCTGATAAAGGGTTGAGTCGGTAAATTATTTGAACTTTCAAAAGGTTAGCACCTGGCTGAATCTCATTTTGTCAAGCTCTTTCTGCACGTGGCAGTAGCATACAGCATGCTGCCTTTACCTTCACAATATTCCTCAATTTTGATATAGTCATAGCTATGTCTCCTCCATTCGTCTCAGTGTAGCCCAAAAATGTATTGCCCCAGGCAGAAAAGACCCAAGAATGAGACAGTGAAAAGTGCAAGAAAGAAGCGTAGGATTGGGTTGCTTTTGGATGTGGTAACTGCGATATTTGGGCCTGGGATCGTCTGGCACCTATGGAAACCTGTCACACCAGACCCCTCAGACTACTAGAGACCGGGAGGAGTCCTGGGTGGTGTGCCTTGCACGGATGCCACCACTTTATCTTACCCAGAATGACCTGCACAATTCATACTTAATAAAACAGTATTCCCTCACATTTCTGTGACAGAAATTTCCAGAATATTTGGGGAACTGCAAAACCCCGACTATCCAGTGTTTTTTCACACTACTTTGAATAAAAAGGACTTCACATGTGTGGCTGGGCCTATTGCACCTGACAGGAACAACCCTCCTCTCTGACCATGTGAAGTCACAATAGTGTCAATGTGGTCTTAACATGGTCACTATTTTGATTTATTTCTGTCCTAAACAATAGGCTCATTCACAAATTTGGGGAACTGTTTTTATTGAGAGAAAAGTGTGAACGTTGGATGATAGGGTTTTTGCCATTCACTTGATGTTCTGGAGATTTTTAACATAGAGAAGTAAAGCAATTGTGATATTTTCACTCATGATTTGTTATTTCCAAGAGGTTCCCTGTAATTAAGCATGCTGGATTCATGGAAGCCACATTATTGTGGATTCTGCTATGTCCCTAGTTTTCAGAAATGTTTGGGTTTCTAGGATTCCCTAGTAGCCGGTTTACCCCATGCTCAAATACTGTAGACATCCCAGGTGGAAGCTCCCAAATTCAAAAACATTCCCTGGTGTCTCTTGTGTGAATGTTTTCTCAGGTCCATAAAACCCAATACTTGTCTGATAAACTCAGAATCAAAAGACCTAGGGGAACACTGACCTGAGTCAAGCCTTGACAGAAGTATGTTTCTGTGTGAGGAGACTGAAGCAAACTACTATGTTTTGGGAACAATGTTGAAAATCTGACTTCTGTCTTGTTCAGTGTGTTGTCCTGGCCAGCTAATCAAAGTGAGAGTGGTCTGGAACCCAGCAAAAGAAACCTTATGATGTGCAGATGTTGAAAAAATATGGTTGTGGTATGTTTCCTAAAAGCCTTCCTGCAAGTGTCACTGGTCACTTGTGACCTGGCCGCACTTAGCTGCAGGAAGGCATACCATTTTCATGTGGTAGGCAGCCACACGTCCCTGACCAGCACACCAAACATTTAAACAGTTTAGATAATATTTTTTAAACATCATCTTCTAGTTATAGATTAAAAAACAGGTGTGCGTAATACACATATATTCATGTTTCCTAAAATGCCACGTGTGAGACCTGCTACCAAAAGATAGGTCGCTAAAACCAGCATTTTGCCATTGGTTGCTTTCCAAATTTCCAAATGCACTGTACCCAGGATATCTCATGTGGGCACCCAGAACTGATAGAAAACACGTACGTGTCTGATACCGACAAGCTCAGCAGACATATAAACAAAGCTGGGCTCAAACCTTAAAAGGAATATGTCCCTACGTGAGGGAGACTTAAGGGAATTTGCATGTTTTGGGAAAAAATGCCAAAGATCTGGCAAACGCCATGTTCAGCCCGATTTCTAGGTCAATTCAATCAGGGTGAAGGAGGACTGGCATCCACTGAATAAAACCTAAGGATGTGCAAATGTTAAAAATATATGGTTGTCGTATGTTTACTTACAACATGGGGGTGATAACTGCAACCAAACGACAGGTAGACTAAAGCAGCATTTTGCTTGCAGTTGTTTTCCAAATTTCCAAAATGCATTGCACCTAGTCTATTTTCTGTGGACACTCAGAACACACAGAAAACCTAAGCATCTCGAACCCCTTCACTCAGGAGGTCCGGAGGAACAAAGCTGTAGGTCAAGCCAAGGCAGGTATATGTTCCTGCTTGAGGGAGACTGGAGGAAAATATGTTTTGTCAGACACGTACCAAAGATCAAATGTCATGTTGAGCACGATCTCCTAGCCAGCCAATCAGAGAGAAGGAGGACAGGTACCCAGTAATAGAAACTTTAGTATGTGTAGATGCCTAAACTATATAGTTAGCCATATGCTAACGAACTCCTGCACATCTATCACTCTGGCTTCTGATCAGGCTGCATTACAGAGACCGCTACCTCACATATATTAGACAATGCCCTTCTGACCACAGATGAAGATAGGCCCTGCCACCTGATAATGCTGTACCTCCTAGCTCCCTTCAACACAGTTGACCATCTGACCGTCATCCACAGCCTGGAGTCTCGAATAGCATTCACCAGCAATGTCCTTCAGTGGTTCTTCCCCAGTCTTCACACCCAACACCAGTTTGTGCACATGGGCACCTCCAGGTCCAAAAGGATCCAGATAAGTTGCACAGCCCACAGAAATCCATGCTAACACCAGTCATCTTCAGTCTCTACATGGAGCCGCTTGGTGCTCTACTCGCAGATCACAGCATCATAATTCACCATGCTGATGATATATAACTCTACTTAAAAGTCTACTTTTTTCAGACATCCAACACCTCAGGCACTGTGTGAACATCATCCCGATGTGGATTTTCAGAACCTATATGAAGCTCAACGCAACCAAGGCAGAATTCCTGTTTTTTGCCAAAAGCAAACAGTGAAAAATTGTCTTTTGACAGCTTGAAACCCCAACTTTAGCTGGATGCCAAGTCATTTGCATTCACCATGGACACCAGCCTCACTTTTGATGGACATATTGCCAAAAACACAAAGACAGCCTGGAACCAGCTGTCTCCTCTAAAAAAAAGTAAAACCCTTTCCTCCAGAAAGCATCTTGAGAACTGCTGTTCAAACCCTTGTATCTGGATAGTGGTAACGCCCTGCTCCATAACACGCCACAGACTGCACACTGCAGCTCTTAAAGACATCCTAAATGCCACAGCACATCCTGAAGAAATATGATTGCATCACCCCATCCTGATGGAACTCCATTGGCCTCATTGCCGACCCATATATCTTCGAAACCTGCTGCATTATTTACAAAGTCATCACAACCAGCACCCGTCCTTATGTTGAAGACAAGCTCACCATCTCTAGTGGTTCTCGGCACAACAGTAGCCAAGACACCATCAGATTGCAGACTAAGGGCCATATGTATCAAGCCTTTTTCCCGTTTGCAAACGGGCAGATTCTCAGAATCGGCCCGTTTGCGAATTGGAAAAAGCCTTTTGGGATGTATCATCCCAAAAGGCCATCGCAAAATAGAGAATTGCAAAATTTGCGATTCTCTATTTTGCGAATGCAATAGAGGAATTGCAAATTGCGATTCCTTAAATGCAATTCTGGAAGCACCAGAAATTTGCTATTTGGCCTTAAGGAATTGCAAATTACCACCAACTTCAAGTTGGTGGTAATTTGCAATTTTCTTTAAAAAGCACTTTTTTGATTATTTAAAAGTGCCATATGTCGCACATTCATGCCCTTAGGGCATGTATGTGCGCAAAATGTGCACACATGCATATTTCAGGGTGCAACAGGGTGTCCTTTTGGCACCCTTGCAACCTTGAAATTGCATTCTCAATTTGCGATTCTCTAATTGGTAATCGCAAATTGAGAATGTCTTCCCATTCATTCCTATGGGCCTTCTAGCCCATAGGAATGAATGGGAAGGTATTCCTTATTTGCGAATCTCAATTTGCGATTCGCAAATAAGGAATATGTAGGATTCGCAAAATTTTTAGCAAATCCTACATACATTGCATTTTGCGATTCTCTAATTGCGATTCGATAAAAATCGCAATTTGAGAATCGCAAAACTCTTTTTTGATACATATGGCCCTCAGATGGTAAAAAAGAAAAAACAAGGAAGCAGGCATTTCCCATCTATACACCCAGCTACAGCAATGCAGCAGCCATCAGGACTTTCCTTACATGGCTCCAATTTAGGAAAGAGTTGAAGACGTGCCTCTTTAAAGAACAGAACATCGCAGTACATTAACAGTCCAGAACCAGCTACCACTCTATCACTCGTTCACTTTATGCTAGTCTTTGATCCCGGAACAGTGCTCCTCTGGCTTTTGGTTAGATTTGTACTATAGAAAGACCGCATACATGCATACACACACACACATGGTTGTTGTATGTATCAATGCAGCCAGGTGTGATACTTGTGACAAAAAACAGCATTTCGCTTACAATTTTTTGCCTGTGGAAACCCTGAACTCATCAAAAACTCAGACATGTCTGCTACTGCCTTGCTCAGGAGGCCTAGAGGAACAAAGTTTGGGGTCAAGCATTGGCAGTGATTTTTTCTCCCTGTTCCCAAGTCCAGTCGTGGTCTGACTCCTGCATCAGGGTCTCCAGATATAGTGATACCTTTAGCAGTGGTTGATGGAGGACTCCCAGTCTTCATTCACCCTCTGACCCTTCCATATCTTCATAAGTCTTCCCAATTGCAGTACAACAATCCTAAAAGAAAATATTTCAGGTGTTTTCTAAGGTGGGAGGTGTCTTCTTCCCTTAGTTGAAGCTCTCTCAGTCCTACTGAGGTGGGTCTGTTTGCATGCAATACCGCTCCTGGTCTGGTTCCCTTTATACCCACTACCCAAGAGAAGCCACATTTGTTGAGCCCAGCCGTCCATTAAAGTAGGCTGACACATAACTCTCATTAGTATAGGAAGAGCACCTTCCCTGGACCTGCTAGTGACCGGTACCATCCCTTCCAAGAAAATATAATTTAAAGTGGCAGTCAGAGTCACCAGTTGTGCTTCATATTCCAGCAGCTTTGGTTTGTTTTTAAGAATTCTTCAATCGTTGTGACATGTTTAATGACACAGCACATTGTATGGGCTTCTGTGGCAGATCACCTGAGGCCATTTCATTGCTGGTTCTCATAACTTTCTGCCAGTTTCCTGAGCAGTGTGTTAGGACAGATGTTCCCACGTGGGATGGGATTGATTGCATGACTCCTGCGGGCATCTGCCCAGAGGTACCATGGCTCTGATTTGACTCTACTTTGTATATTATTATTCAATTTGGAATGTGATGTGGAAGAGGGATTTCTTCCTTATCAAAGTCCTGAATGTCCTCACAATCCCGCCTGTGCATTTTATGTCTTGGGTCATTGTGATCCTGCTCACTCAGAAGTGACCTGTAGGGAAGGTTATGTATTTGTGTCTTTAGAACAAAGGTATCAGCTAAAAATTGTTTAATTTAAGGGTCTAGAGGGCCAGATGTATGACCATTTCATTTTTCGACTCTCAAATTGTGATTTTTAGCGACTCACAATTAGCGAGTCGCAAAATGAAATGTACTAATGTGTCTCAGACACATTTAGCGATTCCCAATGAGGTCGCATATGACCTAACTCATTAATATTTATGAGGTAGGTCACAATTTGTGACCCATTGGGAATGGCTTGTAATCACAGGGATGGTGGCCTGCTGGGGTCAGCAGACCACCATGTCCGTGATTGCTTTTTAAATAAAGCAATTTTTTTCTGAAATGCAGCCCGTTTTCCTTAAAAGAAAATGGGATGCATTTAAAAAAGAAAAATGCAAAGTTTCATTTTCATTTTTTAAGAGAAGGCAGTGGTACGTGTGACCACTGACTGCTCTTATAAAATGTTGGTACCCACACATTCACAAAGGGGAAGGGGCCCCTTAGGGGCCCTGTTGGACTTGGCCCTTTTTGGCAGGTTCACCCCTGAACTTTTTGCCTGGTCTGTAACCTAGTGTTGGTGGTTTTAGGCCTCTGGGCACTTTCGCACTGTGGTCCAGTGGAAAGTGCGTGCGCGCTCTGTGCACATTTAGTGAGATTGACCTGCCTCCCATAGGAATGCATTGGGGATATGTGTGTCCATGGTAATTCCTGGTGTGAGAGGAGTGCAGGGGCGAGTTTAGTATGTGCGAACTCGTGAGAATAAATGCTGCGCAATGGTGTGCGCAGATTTATTATAACTGGTGTAGAAATGCCACTTCTAGAAGTTGGCATTTATGTGTGCTCTGTGTCTGCCTGCCTGATGTGAATTGCATGTCTGGCTTGTGAGTGACAGGGGCTGGGAGGTGTGTGTGGCTCCAGGAGGGGCAGGGTGAGTCAGCGCAGGGCTGAATAGGGAGATCTGCATCTAGATGGGAGGGAGGAGTTGCACCTGGGACCTGAATAGGGCTGTGCCTTCCCTCCACAATGCTGGCTCCACCCCCTGTGGTGCGTCTGATGTCCCTAGCCTGTCCTGTGAAAGGAGAGAGGAGCTGAGCAAAACAAAGTGCTCCAAAGCTCCCCCCAAACCAGTTGCATCTGGTTTTCCCTAAACCCTACACCTTTAGACAAAGGAAAAGGGTGTATAAAAGAAGGGGCTGTGACCCCATGTAAATGTTCACTCTTGGTGTGCAGTTCCTGGTTGCTGTTCCTACGGGGCGTGCTGCTGTTGGGGCCCAGGGGGCTGCCAGGAGGGCTTGCCTCCCTGGGCCCTGCATTGCCCCCTTGATGCCTTAAGGACTCTCTGTTGGGGTCCCTTCGGCTGTTCTTGGCATCCCCCAGGACCTCGCTGCAGCTTTAGCGCCCTGTGGGTGCTTTACTTTTATTTCCCCAGGAGTGCGTGGGCTTTGCAGCACTGGGCTGCGATCCTTTCCGAGGGAATCCCGACGTGGGGATTCCCTCACAGTGCGTGGGAAGAGCGGGTGCCCACCCCGCGTTTTGCCTGCTCTTCGCGGGTGCCTACCCCGCGTTGTGATGCCTGTGGTGAGCGGGAGCCCACCCCGCTGATGGATTTTTACATTAAGAGGGAGCCTACCCCTCATTGCCGCCACGAAGAAAAGGAGAACCGAAGTCACCGCCGCGGCCCGTGCGGCCAAACCGGAAGTCAGGCACTTCCTGCCCGTGACGTGGGCGGGGCCTAAAATCCAGCCGGAAGAGTAGGAGGCAGCCTGGAGCCTTGCTGGCTCCATACTGAAGTCCCGGTCCCGAGATGGGGGACCGGGTGAAGTGTGGCGCCTAGTGACACGGGGCTCTCATGAATGGAGAGAGCCCCGTAAGCACCGCAGCCTGTTTCCCGCGGAGGGGGGCGCGAGGCACATTGCCGGTGCCTGCCCCCGCCGCGTTCAACGAGAGGAGTCCCGGGTCCCAGGAGGGGGCCCGGGTGAAGAGAGATGCAGCCGGATCCCCAGCGAGGCCCGCCTGCTGGCCGCGGTGTCCGGAATGAAGAGGAGCGCCTCCCCAGACCAGTCCGGTGAGTGGGGGCTCCAGGGGGCACAGTGTTGGTGCCGATCGCGGCACCACGACGGCAAAAGTACTGAGTCAGAGCGGCCCCGGATGGCAGCGGGCCGCTCCAACGTGAGGGCACGGAGGTGCCCAGGCCCCATAGCCGCATTTCTCCCAGCTGCCCCGTTCGCAGAGGGCAGCTGTACCAGAGGGCCCCAGAGTCTTGGGGCATATCGAGGCGCATTGTCGTCGCCTGGGCGGTCCCGCCAGAGAGCGGGCCGCCCCAACGATGGGGGCATGTGTTGATTGTCATGTGGGGGTCCAGAGGGCACAGAGGTGCCGGGCCCCCTTGATAAGAAGTGCCACAGCTGCACCGCACCAGCGCGGGCAGTTGCAACCCTTGGGCACAATTAATCCAAAGTCCCCGAGGGGGACAGGAGGCACAGAGGTGCCAGGCCTTCCCGTGATTCACAGCGGCCCAGCAAGTAGTGGGCAGCTGCAACGTTTAGGCAACAGGTCTGAGGGGGCATTCTTGCATAAGATAGGAGTCAGGTGCACTCCTCTGCCCCAGCGCAATTACGCGCTTTTGGATATTGCTGCATTGGCGGCTGAACTCTGACTTTGGACATAGGGCATGTGAGCTAGAGAAGGCCGTTGGCCAGGAGGGTCAGGGATTATGTGGTGCTAGGAAATGTGATGCATTTACCCTGATTTACGCACCCTGTGTTATACCTCTAGCTGTGTGTTCAGATTGAGGTTGGTTGGCATATTATGGTTTATGCTAGTGATTTTATTATTACCTAATGCGTTTAGGTTGTGAGTTATTCTCTACTGTGATTTACGCCCCTAATGTGAGTTATACTTAGGAGGTTAGGGTCTAATGTGTTTAGACTGATGAGAGGATTGCATCATGTATTTATGCTGGTGAGGTTGGCGCAGAATGTAATTCGCGCCTAATGTGATACCGTGCATAATGTAGTTTCTGTTACAGGCGGATGCTAAGTACAGGGGTTACCAGTGATTACTGGTTGTACGTTTATGATGTGTTCTACAGTTATTATAAGTGATACATATTCTAAGTTCGCTTTGTGCTGGTTCTGACAGTGGTCCAGTTGGCCCTGTCAGGTGTAAATAATCCCTTGTAAATATGACCTAGTGCCAGGTGGCACCACGTATATTATGTGAGTACTATTCTAATGTGTTATGATAATACAAAGGCTATTTTTGATATAACCTTGTGTGGAGTTCCTTCTTGTGGTGTGCCTGGTATGTTGTTGCTGTGTGCGTGCGCAAACGCTTTACACATTGCCTCCGGGATAAGCCTGACTGCTCGTGCCAAGCTACCAAGGGGGTGAGCAGGGGTTGTCTTTGGCGTGTAACTCCTTCGCCCTGACTAGAGTGGTGGTCTCTGCCTGGCTTTGGCGCAAGCCTTAGCCAACCAGAGATCCCATTTCTAACAGGCCCCTTAGGGACCCCTTCCCCTTTGTGAATGGGCTACCATCTCCTTCACAGAGTCGGTAAAATATGAATGTTTTGCAACCGCATTCCAGTCACAAAACATTCGTACATGCCACTGCAACTCGCTGTTAGCAAGGGATGCCCTTGAAACATCCCCTTCCTAATAGCAACTCGCAAACCCTAGTTTGCAAGTCGGTAATAGGTTACCAAATCGCAAAATAGGGTTAGTACATTGCAAAAACCATTTTAGCAGTGGAAAACGGCTCAATTCTCCTTCTCCGGTAAAAACGGTCGGACATCTGGCCCTAGAGCACTTGGATCTTTTTTCAATAATACTTGCTATCGTACTGTAAAGGCTTTGCACAGGAAGAGCAAGACTGTCAGTGGTACTCTGAGAATGGATGCTACCACAGGCAAAAATGGGACCTCTATTTGTGAAGAATTTTAATGGCTCTGTCGCTTTAACAGGGAGAAAACTCAATGGCTGCTTGAGAGAGTATTAATTTCGTAACACTTTCTTGTTTTGTTTCCACAGCTAATAGGAACTATGGGGCTCAGGCGGCCGTGCCTCTGAGCCAAGAAACACATGGTGGTGAGGATGTGGCCATCTTTGCCAAAGGTCCCATGGCACACCTTCTGCATGGCGTTCGTGAGCAGAACTACATCCCTCACGCAATGGCCTATGCCACCTGCATTGGTCAGAATTTGAACCACTGCAAACAAGAGGACCAAAACAATAGGTCCATGCAGCCTACAGCTTCTGCATACACCCTACTGTTACTCATCCTGTTATGGTGCTTGCTCTAAGCGAATAGACTCCACCTTCTGATGTGAAACTTCAGCTGTGCTGTCTTGAGTGAAAACCTAGAGTTAGCGTTTAACTGTAAAATTAACCTTGGTTGTATATATTCTGTTTTTTTTTTTTTAATGTTTTTACTCATGTTGAAACCTACACAGGCTCTCTGAATCATTATTTCTTAAATTACTTCCCTTAGAGAGGACAGTACCAATGTAAATTCCTCCTCCAGAGAGGATTGAAACAAGGCTTTCCCAAAACAGCAAGTAAATGTTCCCAGAGTAACACTGGCACTGATATTCGAACTTGTTCTGTAGGGGAATGCTAAATAAAGTGCCTTGAAATTCAATTCTAGTGGACGTTTTTCTTAAACCCTATTCACTATTGACCTGATGCAGATCTCTCATCGAAACATATTGTCTGTCTTAACAAATACCATGCATGGATTGTTGTTTTAAAATTCTGCAGCAGGTATTTGCTACCAGCGCTAATCATATTAAATATTCATGTTGCATACAGTTTTGAATCCAGGTAAAATTAGATAAAATATAATTTTAACTGTTTTTAATCTTCTTCTTGTAGAGCACAGTGTATCCACATTTGTTGGCCAACCAGACAAGGGAGTATTAAACTCTTATTTTACTGTTTCCGTAAAAAGGCAAACAAGAAATCTAATTTTACCTAATGCTTTGCACCATCGGTCAAATTAGAACAGCGCAACAAAATCTGTTTGTTCAGTTCCTAACAACACAAATCTGTAAGGACAGAACATAATGGCTCTGACTTGTTTATGTTCAGCTCCAGCACATTTTTAGTGACAGTGAACTGACTATGTATTCCCACTGCCACTGAAAAGTATGTTTTTGAAGATAGATTGAATATGAACAAATGTCTTTGTCATTCTACTGGTGTTGGATTATCCTCGTTATTGAGTCAGACACCTGTACACTACCAAAAAATGATGCATTTTATTGGCCTCCAGCTGGTCGATATCTACCCAGGAAATTCAAAGCTAGCTCCTGAGACAAGCCTCATTACAGTATCAACCCATATATCACCACTCCTTTCTTTATAACAGATGCTGTTAAGATCACAGAATTCTAAGAAAGAACTAGAATATTCCCCTGTCTCACCACACGTTCCTTCACTGGGAGACATGCTTCTTGAGAAGACAGTTTTAGAAATGTTCACATTCCTAGAGAAGCTTCAATATGCACGTGAAAATGTTTCTTATTCCTATTGCTACAAGTCCCTGAAATAAATGAATCCCCAAAAACATTCCTTTCTGTGTGTTAGCAATATATATATATATATATATATATATATATATATATATATATATATATATATATATATATTCCTGCTACAGAGTACAAAAGCACAGCACTCACGGGAAACTGCTAAACCCAGATTTTATTCGGGTTCGCCAAGCACAAATAGACGCGTTTCGGCGACTGCCTTTGTCAATATTACACGGCAGCCCGAGACAGCGTTATTTAAATAAACACATAAACAGTTCTTTGGTGGGTCAGATGCAACCAAAATAAATGAAGGACTGTTACAATGAACATAGAGGAAAAGAAACCATTTCGGCCATCTTTGACCATGCAACTTAAAATCATTAATGCATGTCTATACAGGTAAATGATTCTAATCAACTATACATATGTACATAAATATATACAAATATTCATTAATTCATATCTTGCCTTGAATAGGCTATCACTGTAAACAAGTCCATACCTCATAATTAGGTCATTATTTGCAATGGTACAAATAGAACAATATATATATATATATCATCCAAAAGTTGCCCAAAAAGTGAAGACGCACACAGCAGCAAGCAAACTAAGCTTCCAAGCAAAGTTCTTTATTCAGCCCACAGCAACGCTTCAGGATATTTCATGCGCCATTCCCCTACGCGTTTCGGAGCCTCTCGCTCCTTGATCACGGGTCGGCTCGCTTCCCAACAGATGCGCATAAGGTTAGTCCCGTGATTGGCTGCTTTATGGCCCTCAATGGCTCCTACATTCGATAGCCTTATGGGATTGTAGTCCTTAGCGCTGAAATAGTACCCCCAATAGGTTCTGTTTGGAAACGATTATTTTCAAGCCCTCCATAGAGCCTCCTGTCCTGTTGCTGTCTTAAATCCATGCAGTAACTTGCCACTCTGTTATCGCGATGTTGGTGTATCCATCATCAACAGTCCATATCATAATCAAAGGTGGTGCTGTCTCCTCGGCCCGGACCGGCCGATAAATTTCATCCAAAAGTTGCCCAAAAGTGAAGACGCACACAGCAGCAAGCAAACTAAGCTTCCAAGCAAAGTTCTTTATTCAGCCCACAGCAACGCTTCAGGATATTTCATGCGCCATTCCCCTACGCGTTTCGGAGCCTCTCGCTCCTTGATCACGGGTCGGCTCGCTTCCCAACAGATGCGCATAAGGTTAGTCCCGTGATTGGCTGCTTTATGGCCCTCAATGGCTCCTACATTCGATAGCCTTATGGGAGTTGTAGTCCTTAGCGCTGAAATAGTACCCCCAATAGGTTCTGTTTGGAAACGATTATTTTCAAGCCCTCCATAGAGCCTCCTGTCCTGTTGCTGTCTTAAATCCATGCAGTAACTTGCCACTCTGTTATCGCGATGTTGGTGTATCCATCATCAACAGTCCATATCATAATCAAAGGTGGTGCTGTCTCCTCGGCCCGGACCGGCCGATAAATTTCATCCAAAAGTTGCCCAAAAAGTGAAGACGCACACAGAAGCAAGCAAACTAAGCTTCCAAGCAAAGTTCTTTATTCAGCCCACAGCAACGCTTCAGGATATTTCATGCGCCATTCCCCTATGCGTTTCGGAGCCTCTCGCTCCTTGATCACGGGTCGGCTCGCTTCCCAACAGATGCGCATAAGGTTAGTCCCGTGATTGGCTGCTTTATGGCCCTCAATGGCTCCTACATTCGATAGCCTTATGGGACTTGTAGTCCTTAGCGCTGAAATAGTACCCCCAATAGGTTCTGTTTGGAAACGATTATTTTCAAGCCCTCCATAGAGCCTCCTGTCCTGTTGCTGTCTTAAATCCATGCAGTAACTTGCCACTCTGTTATCGCGATGTTGGTGTATCCATCATCAACAGTCCATATCATAATCAAAGGTGGTGCTGTCTCCTCGGCCCGGACCGGCCGATAAATTTCATCCAAAAGTTGCCCAAAAGTGAAGACGCACACAGCAGCAAGCAAACTAAGCTTCCAAGCAAAGTTCTTTATTCAGCCCACAGCAACGCTTCAGGATATTTCATGCGCCATTCCCTACGCGTTTCGGAGCCTCTCGCTCCTTGATCACGGGTCGGCTCGCTTCCCAACAGATGCGCATAAGGTTAGTCCCGTGATTGGCTGCTTTATGGCCCTCAATGGCTCCTACATTCGATAGCCTTATGGGACTTGTAGTCCTTAGCGCTGAAATAGTACCCCCAATAGGTTCTGTTTGGAAACGATTATTTTCAAGCCCTCCATAGAGCCTCCTGTCCTGTTGCTGTCTTAAATCCATGCAGTAGCTTGCCACTCTGTTATCGCGATGTTGGTGTATCCATCATCAACAGTCCATATCATAATCAAAGGTGGTGCTGTCTCCTCGGCCCGGACCGGCCGATAAATTTCATCCAAAAGTTGCCCAAAAAGTGAAGACGCACACAGCAGCAAGCAAACAGAGCTTCCAAGCAAAGTTCTTCATTCAGCCCACAGCAACGCTTCAGGATATTTCATGCGCCATTCCCCTACGCGTTTCGGAGCCTCTTGCTCCTTGATCACGGGTCGGCTCGCTTCCCAACAGATGCGCATAAGCTTAGTCCCGTGATTGTATGCTTGATGGCCCTCAATGGCTCCTACATTCGATAGCCTTATGGGACTTGTAGTCCTTAGCGCTGAAATAGTACCCCCAATAGGTTCTGTTTGGAAACGATTATTTTCAAGCCCTCCATAGAGCCTCCTGTCCTGTTGCTGTCTTAAATCCATGCAGTAACTTGCCACTCTGTTATCGCGATGTTGGTGTATCCATCATCAACAGTCCATATCATAATCAAAGGTGGTGCTGTCTCCTAGGCCCGGACCGGCCGATAAATTTCATCCAAACGTTGCCCAAAAAGTGAAGACGCACACAGCAGCAAGCAAACTAAGCTTCCAAGCAAAGTTCTTTATTCAGCCCACAGCAACGCTTCAGGATATTTCATGCGCCATTCCCCTACGCGTTTCGGAGCCTCTCGCTCCTTGATCACGGGTCGGCTCGCTTCCCAACAGATGCGCATAAGGTTAGTCCCGTGATTGGCTGCTTTATGGCCCTCAATGGCTCCTACATTCGATAGCCTTATGGGACTTGTAGTCCTTAGCGCTGAAATAGTACCCCCAATAGGTTCTGTTTGGAAACGATTATTTTCAAGCCCTCCATAGAGCCTCCTGTCCTGTTGCTGTCTTAAATCCATGCAGTAACTTGCCACTCTGTTATCGCGATGTTGGTGTATCCATCATCAACAGTCCATATCATAATCAAAGGTGGTGCTGTCTCCTCGGCCCGGACCGGCCGATAAATTTCATCCAAAAGTTGCCCAAAGAGTGAAGAAGCACACAGCAGCAAGCAAACTAAGCTTCCAAGCAAAGTTCTTTATTCAGCCCACAGCAACGCTTCAGGATATTTCATGCGCCATTCCCCTACGCGTTTTGGAGCCTCTCGCTCCTTGATCACGGGTCGGCTCGCTTCCCAACAGATGCGCATAAGGTTAGTCCCGTGATTGGCTGCTTTATGGCCCTCAATGGCTCCCACATTCGATAGCCTTATGGGACTTGTAGTCCTTAGCGCTGAAATAGTACCCCCAATAGGTTCTGTTTGGAAACGATTATTTTCAAGCCCTCCATAGAGCCTCCTGTCCTGTTGCTGTCTTAAATCCATGCAGTAGCTTGCCACTCTGTTATCGCGATGTTGGTGTATCCATCATCAACAGTCCATATCATAATCAAAGGTGGTGCTGTCTCCTCGGCCCGGACCGGCCGATAAATTTCATCCAAAAGTTGCCCAAAAGTGAAGACGCACACAGCAGCAAGCAAACAGAGCTTCCAAGCAAAGTTCTTCATTCAGCCCACAGCAACGCTTCAGGATATTTCATGCGCCATTCCCCTACGCGTTTCGGAGCCTCTTGCTCCTTGATCACGGGTCGGCTCGCTTCCCAACAGATGCGCATAAGGTTAGTCCCGTGATTGGCTGCTTGATGGCCCTCAATGGCTCCTACATTCGATAGCCTTATGGGACTTGTAGTCCTTAGCGCTGAAATAGTACCCCCAATAGCATGGATTTAAGACAGCAACAGGACAGGAGGCTCTATGGAGGGCTTGAAAATAATCGTTTCCATACAGAACCTATTGGGGGTACTATTTCAGCGCTAAGGACTACAAGTCCCATAAGGCTATCAAATGTAGGAGCCATTGAGGGCCATAAAGCAGCCAATCACGGGACTAACCTTATGCGCATCTGTTGGGAAGCGAGCCGACCCGTGATCAAGGAGCGGGAGGCTCCGAAACGCGTAGGGGAATGGCGCATGAAATATCCTGAAGCGTTGCTGTGGGCTGAATAAAGAACTTTGCTTGGAAGCTTAGTTTGCTTGCTGCTGTGTGCGTCTTCACTTTTTGGGCAACTTTTGGATGAGATATATATATATATATATATATATATATATATACACATAAAAAAGTGTTGCAAGTGTGTGAAAACTGTGCTGTTTTTGATAGTTTTTCAGTTGGTTTTAAAATAGTACCCTCATTGTTTTGCCTGATTTACAATGTTAATTATTTTTAAATATGCCTCTATTATCTTTGAATGTAGCAGTTTGTAAGTTATACAGAAAAACACAGAGACATTTTATAGACAAACAATCTATATTTTAAATGTTTTATCATTTCCTTGTATTTAAGTCACAATAAAAAAGATTATGTATAAACCAGTGCACGTTCATCCAGTGAGATGCAACTAATGACAACCGGAAGTGGGATTAAGTTAAAATGAAAATATAAACATACAAACAGAAACTACTTCAGGCCTCTAACTACCCACCAAAGCACAAATCTATTAATTTTAATTATCAGTTCTGTCTGTAAATAGCTACTCACACCTCTAGGAAACCCTTCCTTCAAACATTTAAATGGAAGATTACAAAAACTTTGATGTCTATCAAAATGTTACTAAGGGCAAACTGTACTAACATTGGGGACAGCGATTTCCAAACTGCAATTTTCTGTGAATGACAATAAGGGTATCACTATTCCTAATGTATGAAACTTTTTTTTAAATTAGTGATTCCTAGTGGTTTGTAAATCAACCTACCTCATGAATATTAATGAGGTAGGTTGCAGTTTGCAACCCATTAGGAATGATAGCCCTCACAAGGATGCTGTCCTGCGAGGTTCAGCAGACCACCATGTCTGTGATTGCTTTTAAATAAAGCAATTTTTCTTTTTTTATATGCAGCCCTTTTTCCTTAAACGAAAACTGGATGCGTTAAAAAAAAAAAAAAAAATTTAACTTTCATGTTTTAAGAGTAGGCAGTGGTCCATGGCCTGCTCTTAAAAAATATTGTATTTTAACCTTCTCAAAGGGGAAGTGGTCCCTGGGGACTCCTTCCCATTTATGCATGGGTTATCACCAGTTTTAAATTGGTGGTAAAATATCAATGTTTTGCGATTGGAATTCAGTTGCAAAGCATTAATACTTACCACTGCGATTCTGTATTTGGAAGGGATGCCCTAAACCAGAGGTCTTCAAACTTTTTGATGCCGAGACCCCCTGTCAAAATTATTTAGGCGTAAGGACCCCCTCCTGACATAAATTTCTAGAGCTTGGTACTCCTCATCATTAACAACTATCGACAACCATAAAAGCCCCCAATTCCCATAGCAAATCATTTTTACAGTAGGGAAATAATATTAAACAGTGTTTCTCAAACGAAAGATCAGTGAGCGTGGGGGCGTGTTCAAAGGTGTGGCTAAAATCAAAGGGCCTCATTTATGAGGAATTGGCCTAGGGCAGCACAGCAAGTCTTCTTGCTGCACTGCCATATCCAATGTGAAAGGGCAGGAATGCACCTTATTTATGAGATATGGTGCATTCCTCTCCTTTCCCACTGCGTTGGCGCACAAATTGCTGCCTAGCGCCAATGTAGGCAGGATTGTTTTTGTGCAGGAAGGTGCCCCGAGAGGGGTTTTCCTCTTTCTTTGTGAGCTGCAGAATGCAGCACACATGGAAAGAGGAAAAAATACGAGGAGACATGAAAACATTTCTCCTCATTACGCCTGCTGTGGGGATGCGTAAGGTTTTGGCGCTGCCCCAGGTTTACATGGTTTTGTAAATCTGGGGCAGTGTCAAAATCCATGGGTGTTGCGTGGGAACACCGACCGCAATGCCCATGGAACTCCTACTTGACAGACTAAGGCAAGGCAGCGACTTGCACTGCTTTGTCTTACTCCATACATATAAGGCCACTCAGCCACACAGGGTGACTTTGCGTCGCCTCATAGATACGATTGCGACACTTGTGCCGCCGGAGCTTAAAAAAAATGATGCTCCGGCGGCTCAAGCCTCTCATAAATCAGCCCCAAAATATTTTGCTAGTTTTTTAGGTCTTTTACCATGAGGTAGCTACATAAAAAATAATGGGTAGCTTAAATGAAAAAGAAATGTAAAAATATTTTTTACTCGGTGAAAGATGCACTGTAGTACATTTGGAAACCTCTATTAGTTAATGCACTGCAGAGGTCTGTGTGTAACCAGAGAGCCACAGAATGAAATTTGGTTGGTGCAGTGGGGAATAGTGACTTGTGGATTTTTAGTGCTACGAGGTCACAGCCTGTGACAGAAAGTACTATGAAAGTGTAAGTCGTTAATTTATTCTTGCATTACACACATTATAAGGTAGACTGCTATAAACTGTGAAAATAGATTTAGGATATAATGGAGCTTCCAAAATGTAGATTTTAGTAATACTAGAACATACGTAATGCATTTTCTTTTTGCATAACTGTCCCTTTAACACCTCCTCAGAGGTACTAAGCGATTAAAAACATGCACTTCACAGCCCAGTTGTTAACTCTTCTTACTACCAGTAAAAAACATCTTTGCCATCACAAAGCAATTAAAGCCAGTACCGCTCCCAAGCACCATTTACATTTGCAGATTAACTCAAAACGCACATTTTCATTTCATTCAGGCAAGCAGGCACCCTGGCACGAAGGATTGTTTCACCTGTCTGCCCAGCCTCTTCCTTTCACAGAACAGGAGAATCAATTACCTTCAGCTGAAGCATTTTAAGGACCGGAATGAAGCATCCCGCTTTTCAAAAGGAAGAGCACATGTTCACATGTTTTAGATTCCAGGCAGAAATGAGGCCTGGAAATACACGACCCCTTTCCCAGGACTCCAGGGCCCCCCTGGGGGTCGCGCCCCACAGATTGAAGACCTCTGCCCTAAACACTCACCTTCCAAATACCAAATCGTAAACACAAATTGTGATTCTGTAGAATCACAGTTTGATGTTTGTACATAACAAATGGCCTTTTTGAAGTTGTAAATGGCTGATTCTGCGAATTGGGTCGTTTGCGGTCTCCAAAATGCTTCGTACATCTGGCCCCAAGAAACAGGGAAGATAGCCAGCTTGAGAAAAACACTTGTGGACTGGAGGTCCTGGCCTTTTGTAGGAATATCTCTCTTAAACTATTTTTAGCCCCTTTGAAATATATTATGCTGCTTCAAATGCCTAAAAACCCATACCTCCCCTCACAATATTTTACCCAGATGCTTTCATATCTTCATTAACACTTCAATATTCATTTACTTCAGTCTGCTCTATAGGAAAGGCTTTACACTCAAAAGCTCCTTTTCCAACAAAATGGAGTTTAGGAGTGTCTCAAACTGTCTTCAATGCAGAACATTAGCACTTTGACTGTTCATTAGAGCTCTCTGTTGATGCTACAGTAGAACATTTGGAAGTCAGCTGTCAGACTGTTGTTGGTGTTGGAATTACATGTTTCACTCAGCATGCCAGACCTTTTTTTCTGACATCAATAAGGAATATACTTAAGAATTATAGAAAATGTGTCCTCATTTTAGCTTTCTAGAGCACTAACTATAACTTCTATTACAAAATGATGCCCCTCAATTTGTCCATTTACTACAGTCTCCTTGTACTGACCACACTGGAAGTCAAATCATGTACACACAGAAATCGTTTAGTCATAGTCCAATAGCCTAAGCAAGAAAATGTCCTGCAATGTCCCTCAACCTGTGTACCAGACACCGCTCCAGACTTGCCTTCCTTCAGCCTCACACACCGCTCAACTGTAACAAATTCCAACCATAGCATTCTTTAGTTCCACACAGTCCACCTTAACACATTCCAACCATAGCATTCTTCAGTTCCACACAGTCCACTGTAACTCATTCCAATCATGGCATTCTTCAGTTCCACACAGTTCACCATACCACATTCCAACCATAGCATTCTTCATATCCACACAGTCTATTGTAACACATTCCAACCATAGCATTCTTCAGTTCCACACAGTCCAACTTAACACATTCCAACCATAGTATTCTTCAGTTCCACACAATCCACTGTAACACATTCCAACCATGGCATTCTTCAGTTCCACACAGTTCACCATAGCACAGTCCAACCATTGCATTCTTCAGTTTCACACAATCCACTGTAACACATTCCAACCATAGCATTCTTCAGATCCACACAGTCCACTGTAACCCGTTCCAACCACAGCATTCTAACGTCTACACAGTCCAGTTCTGCAACTAGTCCAACCAGGATAAGGTGGGAACTACACTTCATACAAAAATGTCCTCTCAGAAGAAATTCAAGAAATCAAAATGCTATAATCCTCCCCTGACTTGGAAGAATCCACCATCTTCTTGCTTCCCTTTTCTTCCCCACACTCCAGTTGTCTTTCACATTGATTTAAGATTTGACACATTCTGGACAAGTATCCCTTGACTTCTGTCGATTATATCAGTTAGACCCCCTGGAAGCGTTGATTAGTTGCTTCATTTTTATTATTGCACACAGTTTCTTATTCTCATTTATATCTTGGTGTTCCAAACCCACTTGCATTTGTGAGTTGTAATACAAAAAAATTCACATTTGATTAATAGTCGCTCTCTTTGCATTGTATTTCTGGTCTGGTATCCTCCGCATTGAATTGTAAAAAAAGGAGGCCCACTGATGTAGATTGGTATCCATCACCTATAGCCTCTGGGTAGAAATATGTATACCTTGCCATGCATCTGTCATCTTATTTGTCATGTGCAAAATGTAACTGATTTTTGACCAGTCAGAAAATGGACTCAACCGCAGGAAAGCTAGGCCAGAGCAAACCAATTAGCTCAAATAGAGGCCTGCCAAAAAATGCTAGATTCCACAAATTAACACATCTAGACCCTTTATTTTATTTAAAATATTAATAAATATTGCAGTCTCTGGAAAGCATACAAATAATATAAGGAAATGGCACTCTGTCGTCTTGTGTAGAGATTTGAAACTTTTTTTTTCGCTGCCAACGTTTTGAGTATCTCAGATTTTCCATCCTACCTACGTTTCAAAGATTCTCAGTTTACCTTACCCTGAATAAAGGGGCTTGTTTTACGGAGTAGAGATCCTGACGTTTAAAGCTCTTAGGTCTGAAAAGCCTTTAACTTTCTCGTGTTCTTATTTTTTGCAATTCGCAAAGTGTCGTACTTTGAAATGTCTCGAAAATAGTCTTATGAAATGCGAATTATATGCAAGTTTGTCAAAGTTAGATCATTGTTAATTCATATATCTCATAATAAGTAATTGAAGAATACACAGGGCAAATGAACAAACAAATCACACCTGGCGTGGGTTCTGCAAAAGAAATTTTACAGTCAATGCCACCATCTGGGAACACACTCAACCGTAGTACACTTGCCATATTAACTTTCAAGAATGCATGCTCGTCAGATCTAAGAATATGCACCAACACACACACACACAGCCATGCATGAACATCTTGGTCAGTGCAACTGTGTCCACATGTACCTTCCCACTGAACATAAGAAAGTCATTCCGTGCCCAGGTAAACCTCGCACTGACACTGGCACCAACAACTGCAGTGTAGTATCTTATCATGGATCTCATTTCTGGGTCGCCAGGAGTCGCAGCTGCGTCGCCTGACTTGCCCCTTGCGACCCCTGTCACTGCCTCTGTGACCCCTGGCGTCAGAGGTGTCAAAATCAGTGCCAGGTATACAAGGGCAGCTCTTTATGGAAGTCGGTTGCGACTCCACTTTCCCGTCCATTTTTATTACACTAATAGTGAACAATATTTTATTTTTCACTATTACTGTAATACAAAATAGATCACAATTAGCTGCACTATGACCCTCCCTGGCAGCTAAGGTAAGTATAAGATGCTTTTAAATTTATGTTGTGTGCGTGCTTGCGGGTGAGAGAGTGTTTAAGTGAGAGTGAGTGTGTGAATGTGTGTGCACGTGCAAGCATGCAAATGTGAGTGAAAATAAAGCTTAAACACCATGTGATGTCACTTCCGTAACCCCTGGCATTTTTGTGAATTGACGTTCGTGAATCTTATGATTGCATGTATGTATAAAAAAAAATAAGGGTGCACAGAATATGTGTATTCTGTGCATATGTACATAAGGTAAGCAGGAACACTTTGTTGACACTACTTAGCCTAGTGCAAATGAGGTGTACCCGTGGAAGTGGTCTTTCCTGGTAAAGCTGGGAAACAGCCTTTACAACAAAGGGGCATATTAGCAAGACCCACGTTAAAATTATCGCCGTTTTAGCGGCAGGAAACTGACGCTAAAACGGCGATAATGGGCTTGCTAATATGGTTATGGGAATTCAATAGAAGCCCAGGTTAGATGTGCAGGACATCTAACCTGGGCTTCTATTGAATTCCATAACGCATATTAGCAAGCCCATTATCGCCGCTTTAGCGGCAGTTTCCTGCCGCTAAAACGGCGATAATTTTAACGTGGGTCTTGCTAATATGCCCCAAGGTTTTTACCTCGTTGTGCCTTTACCACGCATTTTTTAGCTCGCATATTTTTACCGCGAATATGCATTTACAACACATGCCAATACCACGCATTTAAGGTAAGTTGGGGGTGTGGGGGTCCCCCCCCCCCCCCACTAATACATTTTTTTAATATCTAAAAACAATGCGTGGTATTGGCATGCACTGTAAATGCATATTTGCAGTAAAAACATGTGCTAAAAATGCGTGGCAAAGGTACACGATGTATTTACATGGGTTGTACCGTCGTACAACAGTAAAGCTCTTCAATTTTACACACCAACTATTCATTGGACGTGCTGGGTGGGGTTATGATTTTATCATGAGAAGAGATAGTTTGTCTTGTTTGAATACTGGGACCCACCCTGAAACTCCTTCAAGGAAATTTAAAACAGTTTTGCAATACATGTTTGTCACGTTAGCCACTCCTAAGTTAAAGGTGCAATTTCGTGGAGTAATAGCCTGTGATCATGTTTCGGGGAAATGCAATCAATCTCACTTTCACAGGGTGCGTAGGGAAAGAGAAGATGTGCTGTGGAGAAATATTTTGGGGGAGAGAAAATGTTACCGTAGTTTTTTTCTTTTTCAATCTCATGATTGTGCATTTCTCCTAGCCTATCTTATGCATGGCATATGTTATGCCACTTTTCATCCACTGTCATTGTTTTAAGAGCGGTTTTGTGAGTACCATCTACCTACATTTCAAACTTAAAACATTCTTCTTAAACAATTTTATTTTCATTTGAAATGCATTCACATACTCATTAAAATAAACATGAGTTACACAGCAGGCTCACACATTCTATTATATGTCCATGTGGGTTGCACAACTCTGGCAAACAGTTCAAAGATACAACTTTATTGTTGTCTTGAGAGAGTCAAAGGAGAAAACAACCAGAGACACCCATGTTAATGAATCATTATTATCTCACTGCGGTGAAGTGAGGACACATAACTGGGATTGTCTAAGTACATCTGACACAGCTGCCGGGCCTCTGCCTATAATCTGGGTCCTTCCTTTCATATGTCTAATAAACTGAAGCCATATCCTGTTGAATTTGTGCATTTTATTGTGAGCTATAGCAGACAGCTTCTCCATTCCCAAAATAGCCCACACCTTGACCCATCACATATTGATAGCCTGGGCCATACGTTGTTTCCACATCTGGGCCACCAAAGTTGTGCCGAAAGCAGCTAGTGGGAGATCAGTTTTCCTAAAGGTGTTCTCTCCTGGGTCCCCCAGTAACAAGACTCAAGGCTGGAGGGCCACACCTGCCCCTGTTATAGCTGCTGTATGGCACAGGGACCTCACACCAGAATGTTTTGATATGTCCACTGGACCATCAAACGTGGATAAGTGTTCCTCTCTCTACACAACCCTTCCAACATAAACCTGAGCTCCCAAAAATCACCTGTTTTCTAACAGGTTAGAGGTACCTGATGAGGTGAAAGTCCAAAGAACTCCAGGATACCAAGTAGGTAAGAGGTTTTATTATCCCAACAGACAAACTACACGGTCTCAAGTGTCTCAGAAGATCCTCTCAACATTCTAACCTGCACTCCCTTGGGTTCTAGAAGTTCCAGCTGGGAAATACCAACTACACAATTTACTGATAATGCTAAATAAAGATTTAAATGTATCTATAAATATAACAGAAATTACAACAGTACCATTGTGCCATGAGTTTCTAAGCGTTTTCCTGAACACAGATATATCACTTTCCTCCTGATTGCGGTCCACGTCCTCCGTGATTTCTGTCCCTAGATCTTTCTAGGGATATATTCAGAATAAATTTGTGTTTTGGTCATGGTTTGGGACTTTTAATGTTTTAAAAAAATATATGATGCCCTTTCTCTTGCTCTTCCTCAAAAACAGGGGGGCATATTTACAAGGGCATTGCTCCACCGGAGTGCCACTTTTTGTGACGCTCCGGTGGCGCTGTGCCCTGCTCCATATTTACAAGGCGGCGCTAAGCTACTTCGTGTGGCTTAACGCCACCTTGTAAATATAGTCCTCCTTGACGCAGTTTTCTGCTGCAAAGGAGCGTGCAATGGGTGTTGCTGATGGCGTTTCCACGCAACACCCATTGCTTTTTGACATTGCTCCAGATTTACTAGGCTCTGTAAATCTGAGGCACTGCCAAAAACGCACGCCTCCCCAGGGGAGGCGTAAGTGTGGCATGAAGAGAAATACATTTATTTCTCCTCGTTTTTTGCTCTTTCTATGTGTGCTGCAGAAGCAAAACACCATTGATGATTGTTTTTGCACAGGAAGGTATCCCTTCCTGCACAACAACAATCATCCCTGCAATACAGGCACCCTTACATCATCTTGCAAGGGTGCCTATGCTAGCGCTAGGCTGCTTTTTTTGAGCCGGCGCCGGGGTGAGTAATCCACGCTGCGCCATTTTCATGTAAATCTACCACAGGGTCTCTAACTGTGTATGTTCTTCACAGAGTTTTTCATTAAGGCCACTGTTAGGCATCCAGACTCTCATTTACAAGAGGCCTGTGCTGCTGCAGAGTCACTTTTTATGACGATCCGGTGGCGCATGTCTCTCAAGCATATCTGCAGGCGATGCAAAGCCACCCTGCGTGGCTTTGCATGGCCTCATAGAAATGGAGTAAGGCAAGGCAACGCTTTGTGCTGCCTTGCCTTACTCTGCGTCAAGGAGGTGTTCCATGGGCGCTGCTGTGGGTGTCCCACTCTGTACCCATGGAATTTGACACTGCTCCAGATTTACAACATCACGTAAACCTGGGGCAGCGCCAAAAACGTACGCTTCCGCAGAGCAGGTGTAACAAGGAGAAATGTTTGCATTTCTCCTTGTTTTTTCTTCTTTCCACATGTGCTGCATTCTGCAACACCTCTTGTGATTGTTTTTGTGCAGGAAGGTGCCCCTTCCTGCACAAAAACAATCATGCCAAAAAAGCAGGCATTCTTGCACCATAGTGCAAGGGTGTCTCTGTTGGCGCTCGGCTGCAAATTGTGTGTCGGCACTGGCTGAAAGGACAGGAATGCACCATATCTTGTAAATATGGTGCATTTCTGCCCTTTCGAATTGGCGCAGGGCAGCGCAGCAATATGCCTTGCAGCGCTGCTCTATGCCAATTCTTTGTAAATAAGGCCCCCAGTGCTGTAGGTGAGCGAAACTGAAGCCCTCTGTTCCAGGTGAGTCAAAACGATCACTCATGACCTCACTAGATAGTAGCTCTCCGTCTTCAAAGTGCTCATCCAAACTTGTTGGGACTTCCGAGTTATATGTACGCACATTGGGGCCTGACATACCTGGTGGGAAGTCTGGGTTAGGTATAATAGGTGTCACTGGGAATGGGTAAGCTGAGGAACCCTTGTATCGAGTCACCTTCTATCAAAATTCAAGGAGGATCAATGTGGAGTGAAGCAGGGTATATACCCTCGGCCGAGCTCTGGGGGGAAAACCACAGCAAGAGCTGGAGTAGGATTCTAGAATACGGGAAACAGACTTTACAACATGGGCTGAGCCACGTGTGCCGTTTTCTCACAAGCGGAACCACGCTTGCCTTAACCACGCATATGCCTTAATCACGCAGATACGTGGTATGAGTGGTTATGGTAGTGCGCAGTCTAGATGCTGGGATGGGTGGGCACAGGAAGAGGAAGGATCGGGAGAGGATGCAATTAGGTAAGTGGGGCTGGGCCGGGATTTGGGGGGCGAACGGGGTAGATTTTAAGGGTTGTGGGGTCGTTTTTAGGGCTCAGGGTTGGGGGTCGTTTTTAGGGCTCAGGGAGTGTTCGAGGTTGTTTTCGGAGTTCGGGTGGTCGGGGTAGTTTTTGATCTCGGGGGATTCGGGTTAGTGTTTAGGGCTCAGGGGCGGTTGGGGTAGTTTTTAAGGCTCGGGGTAGTGTTTAGGGCTGGGGGGTCAGGGTAGTTTTTAGGGCTCAGGGAGGTCAGGGTCGTTTTTAGGGTTCTGGGAGGTCGGGTAGTTTTTAGGGCTCAGGGGGGTCAGGATAGTGTTTAGGGCTTGGTTTAGTTTTTAGGGCTCAGGGGGTCAGGTAGTTTTTAGGACTCAGGGCGGGGGGCGGCTGGAGTGTGATCTTTACCACACATCCCTTTACCAGTCATGCCATTACCATGAAATCGCGTGGTAAAGGCATGCGTGGTAAAGGAATGCGCTGTTCGGGCAGCGTTGTAGAGGCACGCGTGGTTTAGCCATGCGCGCCCCTGTCATACAACCCTAGAATACTCTTGATCAACCTGTATCCAAGTTTTTCTATCTGGTTTATAATTCCAGTCGAAGGCTGGGCAGATTTGAATTGCCTGAATATATGTGTAAATGTCTGGGAAGCCCAAACCTCTGTCCGCCATAGGGTGGGTTACAGTTGTTTTGGCGATTCTTGCGTTTTTTGCCACTTCCGTACAACTTTTAGCATTGTGTTTTGTATGTGACTCAGAGCTGAGGCGTGGAATTGTAGAGGGAGAGTCTGAGCGATATATAGTAGGTGGGGAATAAAAATCTTTAAGCTGGCAATTTTCCCCATTCAGAACATCTCAAGTTTTCCCCAGTGATACACGGCTTTGAAAAGTGTCTGGATGAGGGAAGAATTGCTGCAATTCTATAGATCTTGTGCTTTAGGTGGTAGATATACACCCAGATATTTTATCGAAGTTTCGTGCTAGGAGACGTCGATTTCACCCATCTTTTTTGTACTTCTCCGAGTTTCTGCTACTTCCATACCGTAAGATTTGGTGCAATTGACTTTAAACTCTGAGATTTCTGTGAACTTCTCTAGTTCATTTTGGAGATAATGTAGTGATGTTTCTGGCTAAACAACAAAGCACAAAGTGCAGTCTGCAAATATGGCCAGTTTATGTTCAAGCTCCTCCACCTTGATGCCCTTAACATTCGGATTTCGTGGGATTGATTCTCTGGATAGCGGCTCCTCCCAATGGGGACAGCCTGCCTTGTTCCTCTGGATATAGGAATGGACCATGAAAGCTCTCACTTTATTTTAATATTGGTGGAGGGAATGCCAAAGAGCGTGCAGATGAATGTTTTCATCTTCTCTCCCATAGATTGTTATCTAGGACCTTGAAGAGAAAAGACCAGTCAGCCCTGTCAAATTCCTTCTCAGAACTGTTGCAACCTTTTTTTCCCCAGCCATCTCAATTATATTGGGATCTGGCCTTGTATTGTTCCTCTCTTCCCTTCCCCTAAGAAGGCCACCTTCTAAATATAGTCTTCCTTGACGCAGTTTTCTGTTAAGCGGATACTAATAGTGGCCAAATTGTGTGGAGTCTGCCAACGAGGATGAAGGCAAACAACTTCACATCACAGTTGAGGAGTGATGGGCAGCATTTTTTTTTTTTTTGCAGATTTATATAACGTGAACTTGACTCGAAGGTATTGGAGCGCTTTACATGAGCACCAGTTACGTTACACAAAGACACATTCATTTTTTTGGTAGGCACGGGGAAATTAAGTGATTTGCCCAGAATCACAGGGTGTGGAGTCGACCCCAGGCTCGAACCTTGGTTTTCCCAGCTCCAAAGTCGGCAGTCTAGCCGTCAGACCACATCCTCTTCCCTATTACCTGCATCCTGCAGGGTTTTGTCTGGTATGGACAATAATGTTTGGTTGGAGAGTAGCATGTAGTCTGTGACTACTAGTGACTTTAAAAGGGAATGAAATACCCTTCTCAGGGGTTCTTCCAGTAAGTTTGCCTATGTATTGTAAAAAGAGGCAGGGATGCCGTCTGGGCCTTGGGCTTTATGACTGGGCATGTCTTTAATTGCCCCTCGCACCTCTTCTAGTGTGATTTCCTCCACCAGTTCTTCAAAGTCTTCCTGTAAGAGTGGAGGAGTATATTCAGAAAGATAAACATTTTGATGCTGTCATGGGAGGTGGGGGGAGGAAGCTGGCTCCTGGCGCTTGAAGATTGCAAAATAGTACATTTAGAAAATATCTAATATTTCTTTATTAGTGGTATGTTTGTTACCCTCCCCATCCTCAATTTCTTCAATATGATTTAAGTGGGAAACAGCGTTTACAATGCTGTCTCCACAACACAGTACATTTACAACGCGTACCACTACATCGCAAGTCGTTTCAACGACTTGCTGTAGGGGGCGTGCTGGTGACACCTTCACTGCTGTTGCACAAACTGGAGTAGGAATAGTAAATAATACTATTCCAAAGTCCAGCGCGCCCCCTAGAGCAAGTCGTTGTAATGACTTACGATGTACTGGTTCACGTTGTAACAACGCGGTTGTTGTAACGATCGCGTTGTAATGGCATGCGATGTATTCGCATGCGTTGTAAGGAGACATATTCGATTTAAGTGTTTGAATTGTTTCAATTTGCATGCTAATAATCTCTCAGCTTTATCTCTCTTCTTGTAATAGTTTTGTTTGATATAGAGTACCTTTGGGTCACCTTTTTCAGATCCCCACAAATTTGATTCACCACCATTGACACTTGTTACGAACTACCTTATTTGTGGCATTTTTCGGCCTGAAGAAGCTGCTATTCTAGTTCCTCTTTTTTGCCTTTGACGAGGCGCTCGAAAGTAGCTGAGTGGGATATTAGCTCACTTCAGATGGCCACCTTTGCAGCATCCCATCTGATGGATTTCCCATTGTTGATTGTTTCAAAATACTGCTCAATTTCTTCGTCAATATGTTTGGGTCTCCAAAAGCTATCTCATTTAGTAACCATGTACGTGAGGGTGGTTTTTGGGGTCGGAGATTGTTTATGGCAAGAGCATATCTTGTGGAAATCCCTTGTGTAGGTTAGTTGTTATTTCCATATGTGCCCCCACTGGTTGGACTCACTCTAAGGTGCCTGTCTTAAGAGTGGAGACTGTCCCGATCCCTTCAGTGTAACTGTTAATCAAAAAATAAATAAATAAAACCAAAATCTTCACTTGTAATTTATGCCCAGGTGAGTCCCCCAATATTGGTAGACCACTCCGGGCCAACAATAACATGTCAGCTTACATTAAATGTTCAGATCACTAGGCAACACGTGGAGCTAGCGCAACAGGATAGGGGGAACCCCTGCCCGCCCATCATGATAAATGTCCTGATATAGATACTTTGTTCAATGGTCTATATATTTCTCCTGGTACCCCAAGGCAAAGGTAGTGCATGTGATGGTGACATTGTTGTGTGTCAATGTTCATCGGAGGATGGGAAATGGCCTTATCTTTCCCGCTGGTGACAGAGACCACAAATTTATTTTCATGTTCTGTAGAATCTCGGGGGAGCAATTTATTCCCATCTCTCCCCAAGGGAGGCAGATCAGTCTCTGTTTCTGGTGACCATGGCTTGGCTCACATGCTTCGCGCACAGATTTCATAATGAATCACTTGCCTTTGACTTACAAGTGCAGATAAAGAGGGTAGCCCCATCTATAGGAATTTTTTTCAGATTGGAGGTAGGATATCATCTCTTTGAATTCTCATCGTCCAGCCAGAATAAGAACAGAGACATCCTGGAAGAACGTGATCATGTCACCTTTAGAGATTATTGGTTATTGTTTATGACCTTTGCATAGATCTTTGTTTTTTTCTCAAAAGTTGTGGAAATGTGTCAGTAGTACATAAGGTGTTAGGTTCTTGTGTTGTTGAAAGATTGAGATCAATCTATGGGTATGTTTTAGGTGGAAAGGATGGTCACCTGGGCGCTGGAGCTGCTGAGCGAATAGCGCCTGCACATGAGAATCTAAATCCTGGTTGGAGAACTCCTTGTTAATACCCCGGAAGCGCATTATTGTAACGTGGGCATGCAGTTTTCAAGATCGTTGTTTTCTAATCACCACCTAGTGATGTTGCTCTGAGCTCTGATTCTATGAACTTGCTCACCCAGCTCATGTGCTTGTTCAGCCAGGCTACCTTCCATCTGATTGAGTAGAAGTTTGGCCCTTTGGAGATGTGGTCTATATTAAAGATTTTACATGTGAGGTGTTGTCTCCGCGACATCAGGCCCTTCCTGAATTCTTGCAAGAGAATTCAAATGTTGTGTTTTGTTTATGGGGCCTGTGGATCTATTGACTTTGCTGATCATGTTTCTTTGGAGGAATCAGAGCTGATTTGAGTCAGGCGGTTGTCAGTTTTTTGGCTTTGTAGCATTTCTTTAATAGATGCTGTCTTTGTAGTCTTTGCCCTATTTCCAGCCATAATGAGCAATGTGTACCCAGAATGGGAGGAACGAGTGAATAAGTTTGCTATTGGCCTATGTGACTGTATTATGAGGGGGCCTTCACCAAGGCTCAGAATTGCCCTTTATGCACTGCAATCAGGTGCGGATTCTTCGTAAGTCTTGGTGCTGCCGGATGAGCCTTCGAGAGTGAGTATGCTGATACGGTATTCGGAGACCATCAAGGTTTGGCTTATAGATTTTTGTGGACTCTCCACCCTCCCAATAATTGGGGTTGTAGGAATGAGCATGGGGTTGGATGAGACAACAGGCTGTCTCACTTGCCGTGCCTCTTCTTAGGCCTTGGTGTCTCCAATTGGGGTCCAGTGCTATCTCCTATCTTGGTCTGCTCGAGGCAGAGCCGCAACGGTCTCCCAGATCTCTCATGGTAATCTCAAGACCCAATTTGTAGGGCTCTGAAGAGCTTCTACTCCAGCTTTTTTTATCGGAGTCACGTTCATTTCTCTGCTATTCTGCCATCAGGACCACCTCATCTTGTGGCTTAATATCAGGGCAAATTTCAACTCCGGCTCCATCACCAACATACTCTTCCAGTGGCCCGACAGAGTATGGGCCAATGGAGGTCAGTCATCTGACCGCCTGCCCAATTTAGAGTGGGCGAACAGATAGCTTTTTTTGTTGTCTGTCCCAGCAGCAACAGATATGTTACATTTAGGATGGCAATGGGTCGCAAAAACTTACTATCTTGATTTCTCCAGTGCTGTTTTGGGATTGTGGCTAGCCAAACGTGACACTCCCAACCATGATTGTAAATGTGACAAACTAATGCCATAGCATATAAGACTGACTCATCTGTGAAATGCGCTCATTCTTGAAACTTTTAAGCTCCAGTGCAAAGGTTGGCATTTATTCAAACCCAAAGTAAATGAAATTCTGGATACCCTCAGTGCAAAAGAGGCCTCTGATCCATCTCTAGGACTCTTCAGCATTTTACTCTATTTTTCCAGGTTTCTAAGGATAGAAAGTAACAGATGGAGTATCATGATTTACCACACTTTTCTCTCTTTTCTAGGTGTAGGGTACACTTATCCTACCTACTTGCAAAGGTTTAGGGTCATCCATGGGTGAGGATTTGTGTTCTCATTTGTAGAGGAATTAGGGCTCAAGAATCCTCCTCGTCTGTCCCATTCCCTGTCTCTGATCTAGTTGCAGAGCAAAGTTGAATAAGTCAGCTTTATTGTTAGATGAAGCCATATATTGACTTAGAATATCCTTCAGTTTTCCCCAATAGGCCCATAGAAATGAGAAATCTGTTGGTGATGGCTACATGCATGTGGACAGCAATGGGAAATATCCAGGATAGATCCATTTATCCGTGTTTAGTATCAATGGACTCATTGCAAATCCTCCATTTGGCAGAGAAGCTATCAAACATGGAGCTAAATTCCCAAAGTAAGTCACTGTAACAATGAAGAAATGTATTGTTAGTGTTACTATATAGGGTAGCCCAGCAAAGGCATTGATAAGTTCATGAGTATGAAGGCTATCATAACTATATCTCATGTTTATCAGTGGGACTAACTCACCTAGTTGCTTTGCACTGGGCCAGGAAGGCTTAGTAGTATGCTAGAGTATCCTCCATGGATTCAATCAGTAACAGAACATCGGCACCTTCACCTGGAAGATGAAGGTGGATCAAGGCTGAGGTCAAGGCTGATCATGAAGCTGCAGGAAGAACAATCAATCCTGAACAGGACCCAATGCTCAAGGTGGCCATAAAACTATAACCCGATATTGGATCTACTTGGGTTTGAAAAGTTCTGAAACATGTCTGGACTTTCTTGGTGTGATGCTGCTGATTCTATCTGTGCGTTTAAAAATGATTAAACCATTTGCTGCAGGGTCTCCTACCTTTACTTACTAACATACAAAAAATGCCTTTACAATCACCATTTCCAGACGTCACACTGGATTGTGACTAATGCAGTAGTAAAGAGAAGACAGACTACCATCCACCCTACAGATCCCAATCAACACTATGTAGAGAGCAAGGTTACCTCACAAGCGGAGGGGGTGCAAGTGAGAGGAGAGTGCGCCACCTGCGAAAAGCAAGGAATGACAGGTACAGTGTAGCCACGGGACCTCAAAACAATCAGAAACATCACTGAGTGTCCAGACTGCAAGCAAATCTAGCCATGCCCACACAATGTTATTACTCAACAGTGATAACAGCCTTGTGATAACTGCACCTAGTCCCTGGACAATGTTCTACCTGAAGCAAAGTATGATTTTAACCTATAGACCAGGGTTCTCCAGAGTCAGTGCTGGAGGGCCGGATCCATGCCATATTTTTAGCATATCCCCATTTAGAGAAATGTAGTTATCTTAAAAATCTGGCATGGACCCTGCCCTCCAGGACTGACTTTGGAGAACCCTGCTATATACCACTAAGGAACAGTGCGCTTGACTAGTGTATTTTAAGCAATCTGCTACATTACTACAAGAGTAGACGAGGGAGCCACAATTGTCGCCCCATGCCTCGTGGCATGGGACAGCTCATTTTCCTCGGGTGGTAGCCATTGCATTGCTAGGGACATATGGGGCTGTGCAGCAAGAGGAGTCTGAAATTCAGATATGAGCTAGTCAGTCCAGCTGTGGCTGGTGAGCACTCATCCGCAAGTTGTGATGCCAGAGTGTGATCTATTTCCACAGTGCTAACTTTGGTTGGTCAGAAGGCAGCTACAACTCATTAGAGGAGGATCTGAAATGTGGCCCGGGAGGTGCCCAGGGACCAAATTGACTGCCAGCTGCATATTCAGTTGTGGTCACTTCCTCAGTGTACCCGGAGCCTGGTAGCATTTGAGTTGCGCACAACCCACTACAAGCAGAAGAAAGGCTGCCAAGATGCACCAATACCATGACCTCTACACTGATTGCAATCCTTTGGGCAATGACTGTCTACCTCATTCTAAGTGCTGCCACTGACAGCACTAGCTAGGATGGTGCATGCAGTTCACGAGCACCTGCAAGAAAAACTGCCCCTGCTACCTGTTAGTGCGAAAGCCACCCGCAGCGCACATACCAGATGGTAGGGCCAGAGTGGTCACACAGGGGGCGTATTAGGTTAACACGTGAATGGTGGAGTTGGGACACAAGCTAATGGTGTGATTCTGAGTGCTTGTGTTGCTCTGGCACCAGCTGGTGTTAGAGTGTAGCTCAATTAATGATGGCAGCCGCATAGAGTACTCTGCTGTTTCGCTGTATGCCTATTACCCGGGTTCAATAATTTCAGTTCAGCAATACCTTGTGGTGACAGGTCAGTCGTCATCATGGAAGGTTTCGAATAAAAAGAAAACTGTAAGAAACACTATGGACAAAATCTATCAACACTATTCACTTGTGCAAGCTCACCAAAAGTGATGCAAACCAGTGCAAAGTATTGATGTGAGTTGCCTCAGATTAACGCAAAGCAGCATGTTCTTTTTTTTGTGCATTATTTTGCGTCAAAGGGCATCCCATGAGTGGTACATGGGTTTTCGCATGCAGCCACCCATGGTTTTTGATGCACAGCCCTATGTACTAACATTTGTAGACAAGGCTATGTCTGAAAAAATACACCCCTTTGAGACAGGGCCAAAGAAGAAGAAAAGTTTTCTTTTCTCCAAACGTTTTCAATTAATGAACAGTACATATGGGAAAGTTTAAAAGTAAGACTAAGCATATTATTTTGCTCTGAAAGCGTAACCTTCCAGAACAAAACATATGCCAGACTCACAAAAACACCTTTGCACCATGGAGCGAAGGTGTGTGCGAGATGGAAGGCAATCAGAAAGTGTGAGAGCACATGTTAGGAGAGCAGCCATATCAATGTAATTAGTACACTGTCCTGCTCTCTCCCTTCACGCAACGCAGCATAGCATCCAGAGCGCAAAAAACACTTGCATTAGTTAAACCCTTGTGTCTCTTCCCTGCATATATATTGAAGCAAAAAGATACACCATGTACATAATAGAGCATGGCTTTTGCTTCCTAAAGGAAAGGTTTGGATGTCTACATCATACAGTAGGTGCACTCCAGTTCACACTTAACAATATGACCCACATTGTTATGGTATGTGCTATATTCCACAGCAGTTCCATAGGGCGACGAGTAACAAAGC
This sequence comes from Calotriton arnoldi, assembly GCA_963921515.1. Classification (NCBI taxonomy): domain Eukaryota; kingdom Metazoa; phylum Chordata; class Amphibia; order Caudata; family Salamandridae; genus Calotriton; species Calotriton arnoldi. The sequence goes on along the minus strand of CAWUFW010000025.1, from coordinate 5,803,389 downwards.
CTCAGGACAGCAAGGAAGGAGTAGATGGCATAGATGAAGAAGAGCCACAGAAACCACAACAGGTTGTATGAAGGAACAAAGCATGCGATTACTTCGCGTGCTTTAACAACGTAGTCTCAACCACGGCCCCGTCTTTACCACGCATGCCTCAAAAACAAATCTCATTGTAAAGACATGATTGATAAAGGGATATGCATGGTAAAGATCTCACCCCAGCCCCCCACCCTGAGCCCTAAAACTTGGCCCCCAGCCCTGCAAATGACCCTGCCCCAGCCCTAAAAACTACACCAACCCCACACCGTGAGCCCTAAAACCCAGATCCCAGTCCTAATAATTACCCCGAACCCAGCCCCCCGCCCTGAGCCCTAAAACCCACCCCAGCCCTAAAAACTACCCCAACCCCAGCCCCCCGCCCTGAACCCTAAAATCCGGCCCCCAGCCCTTAAAAAATCCTCAACCCCCCCACACTAAAACTTAAATCTGAAAAATAACTACTCACCAAGCCTCCGTTCCTTCCATTGTAGTCCGCAGGAAGTCTCCAACACCTCCCACCCCCCGCCCACTGACTCCAATGCTAGACCGCTGGCTTCTTTAACATGCACATGCCTTTACCACCTTTACAGCGGAAATTGTTGTAAATGAAAATGCGTGGTTAAGGTATGTGCATGGTAACGGCATATGCGTGTTTAAAGCAAGTGTTGTTCCTCATGCGTTGTAACGGCATGTGTAGTTTAGTCCACATTCCTAATGCCGTTTCCCACCACAATAACAAAATAAGTTGATTGCCACCGAATACGATGAAGATATTATCACACACAGTAGCGGCCCGTGGTGGGAGTGCTGCCGGGCGCTGATGTGGGGCGGGGGAGGGGCAGGGTGGGGGGTAGTAAACTACGGATTATGGCCGATTAGAGGTAAGTAAACATATAAATAAATAAAACGAATTTCGTTGCGCGCGCTGCATCGCCAAATGCGCCCGGCAGCACTCCCGCCACGGGCCGCTACTGATCACACATTATTTTGGATATCACAGTGAATAAAACCACTTACCACAAACAAGATACAAAGAGAACATAACAAGATTTATTGCAGTGTTGTGGTTTGCTTATGATGATGAAAAGCAGGTATAATCAAAATGATGTCAGACATGGTACAGATCACTGACAGTAGTTTCTACAACAGATACTGCACAGAGCTCTGTCAATGGCCTATTGCTTCTTTTTGAGTGAAGGAACCCTGATAGGTCCTGCTAGTTGAGCCATGTGGGCTGACCTCATCCTGCTCTCTGTGGGGAGACCTGTGATGAGGGAGGGTTTCATGTGGTGGATGGTGCAGAAGAGGGAAGAGAACTTTCCTGTCCTGCAAACTGCCGCATTTGCCACAGGGTAACCTCCTGCATGTCAAGCAAATTTCTCAAGGTGTCCATTGTTTTTATTATTTCTAATGGATGCATTTCCATTTCCTGTTTACTGACTCGGCGCCAGTATTAATGGTCACAGGCCATTCAGAGCACATGTGTGAGTGGTACAAGTTTTTGTCGTTTTCTGTGTTGCAAAGTTGACTGCTCAGACCTGCCCCTTTAAAATATTCCATATCACAGGGAAAGCAGGTATGCATTCCATCTGTCTGCTGGCGGTCCTCAGAGCAGTGTTCTGTGCCTTTTGCATATTGGGCATGCGCTTGGTCAGTTCTTGCTGCAGTGGACATTGCGCGTTGGCCTTCATCCTGCGATATTGCAGCTATTTTGTCCTCTTCCTCTCTCCGTCAGTTCTGGTAGGCTCCAGATATTCTGGTCCTCAACTGTTCCCACTCCATCCATAGATTCCTCCTCCTTGGCTTCCACCTCCATGGATGGAAGTGTCAATTAAAAGATATCCTCTGGGTGGATGTGGGTCTCCATCTCTTCTGATATCTGAATCGGAAGGACATGGGTTTCTGCCAAAGAGACGTTTCGATCAACAGTTCAGCTCTGGGACCAGCAGAAACAACATCACAACATGCATGGATATGATGGTTGTGGCCATGGTGGTTGGCATGGTTGAGGTGGTGTCTGTGAACAGCTGGGTGATGGATTGGGCTGCACTCATGATGCCACTCACCAGTGGCAGTGGATGGCTTTGACTTGGCAGGGGTGATTTCAGGAAGAGCTTAATCTGTGGTAGTGGGTGTTGCCTTGTGTTGTTGGCCAACTCTTGGTTGGTTTAGGTGTGGATGACTTCTTGTGGCCACTGATCAGGCTACTCTTGGCTAGAGTACAAGTGGGGATGGCTTTTTGGGGGCATTTGTCAGCCACTCTTGGCTAGTGCTGCAGCCTTTTTCTCTGCAATTGATGGCCACAGATGGTTGTTTTAGATTTGGCAGCTGTGCCAATGGAGTGTGATATCCCTTTGTCTTTCATGCCATATTCCTGTGACTCACCCGCAAAATAAGGATATCATCATGAATGCCATGCTTAGGCAGCCATTGGCAAGAGCACAGACCTTTTATTCCACCGGGCATTTCCCAGGAGACTGGAGCCCTTGGAAGCCGGTTTTGAAAACTCAGGGTCCCTCCTTGTGATTCTGCCACTTTCCTCCGCTCCCCGAGTTAATTCCAGCAGACACATGGAGGCATCAAGAGAGAGAGGTAGAGAGAAAGAGAGAGAGAGACAGGGAAGAAGGCATAAGGCAGAAAGAAAGTAATCAAAGAGGGAGAAGAGAGTTAGAATGGATGGATGGAAAGAGAAAGTGTGAGGAGATGAAGGGAGTGAGGCTGGTCTTAGCATATTTGCAAGGGCTGCTTATGGTTCCCCAGTCCGGCCCTAGCCATGGGTGTTTTTGGTTTCAGGCATGCACGTGGACAGACACAGTAGTGGCTCCTCCACAGGGGGTACCAGGGCACCGACCCTCTACCTCTCTCTGTAGTTAATTGCTTCAGGTGTTACAGCTTTTACTTGAAAACAAATGATCTCAGATTGTTTGTTTGCATATAAGAGCTTTCATATCCATTTGGCAGTAGAAGAGGGCTCCACTGTTTGTATTGCACATGTGTCAGGCAGAGTTCATTACAGCCCAGCTTCACACATTCACAATATATATCTGACATGCTGCACTAGTGTCACGCAGTGCAGCATATAAGATAATGGAGCTTCAGGGCTTGTCATTCATGCACCCTTTTACCCTATGAGAAGGCGGAGTAGAGAAAATAAGTTTACCTCTAACCCTATCCCAGCTTCTGATTGGGTAGAAGCTCTTGGATGTGGCTTTGAGGTGCTGCTTGTCGGAGTTACACTTTTCGGAAATTGTCGCCCTGCTGAAAGAGTGTGCCATCTCATGATGAAGAGGCCTGTAACAGGGTCGTTTTTGTTTAGCAGTTTCACTTTGTGTGAGTGTGTGTGTGCATGTGTGTTTGTTTGCATGCCAGGGGCTGAAAGAAGTTGGTAACTGATTTACAAAGGGGAAGTGCTCCACTTGGAAACTTCTCGCCTTTGGAATCGGGGTGGAAGTCTCAGGGAGAGTATTAACCAGCGGTCCAGGATATGACTGTCTGCTCTCCCTGACTGTTTTCTAGAAGGGAAACGTTTTTTTAAAAAAAATAAGCACTGGTTCCTTTAAGGATCACGGCTACTTTAAAAAAAAAAACTTTGGAGTGCAGTCAGAGGGATGGTGGTCTGCTGTCGCTTGAAGACAATCACAGGGGATTACAAATTATGACCTGCCTAATAAATAATAGTTAGGCAGGTTGGTCTGCGATCCACTGCAAATGGCTATTTTGTTAACCGACCTAATAGTATGTAGGTCGGTTTGCAATTTCAGTTCCATTCGCAAAAAGTCAGTGCAAAATGTGCAAACATCTTTGCGGAAGAAATCTTTGCATAACTGGCCCTTGTACTTTTAAATATTTGGGATTGCATATCGCCATTGACAGGAAGACAGTCTGGACAGAAAATGTCTCCTCTATGTTAGAGGTTGTGAGAAGAGATTTGCTCAACTGGATTCCTCCACCACTACCCAGATGGACAGGGAACACATTAAAATGGTCATAGTGCCGGTTCTGCAAAATCACCCATTTCAGACCCCTTGATCCTTCTTTAAAAATGCATTAACTCCGAAATTGTGGTCCTACCTGTGGCAAAATGGAATGCCCAGAGTATCCTTGACCTAATGCAGTGCTTAATTTGAGTTTGTGGTTTCCGGTGCTCGGAACCACCACTTGATTGTCAATACCGGCACTTATTACAGTCTGCCACATGATGGAGCTGTTTAACTAATTTAGAGATTTGCACAACAACAGTTTATCAAAAAATGACTAATAACTGCCACTAACACCATTCTTATAGCTTTGGGGATCTGGAATAGTCTGAATTGTCACACTTGTAGGAGTGTAATGGTAAGTAGTTGTGTTTTTAGTGTCATTGGCAGTGCTGGCAGGGACAATATGTGGTGCAAGCTGCAGCGGCCTCATGATGAGGACCCTGGCACTTATGTTTTTGACAAATTAAGCGCTGACTAATGTTGCAAGTCTCCTTTTGATAGAGGTTTGGAGATGGTACACTTTACTTTACTCTGCCTCTATGACTGAACAATGGGTGCTGGGGGGATAAATCTCCACTGCACTTTCTTTACCAAGTGCCTCTTCCAAGTGGGATGCTCCCATGACCTTGGTAGTAATCAAAGTGTGGAAGGACATACTGACTCCCCTGAAATAGTGTGGGAAACTGACTCAAGAGACTCCGCTGTGGGTGGGAATGCAGCTCTTTCTGGTGTATGCTTTCTTGGAGATCGAGGGATGGGATGGGATAGGTTTGGGATATGACACTCGGGTCTATGGTAACTCAACACAACATCAAATCCTTTAACAATGTATCCTCTCGAGCTCAGGTGCATCCTCTCTCCTTACCTTGCTGTGGCTATGGCACTAGAGTTTAACTCAGTGAAGGCAAGGCTGACCTCTTCGATGCCCTCCGGGGTAAAAAATATAGCTAAGATATACAGATCACTGATCATTCACAAACATGGCATGTTCCATAACCTCAGACAATCCTGGGAGCCTGACCATTGCTTAATTTGAAATAAAATAAGTGCCAGGGCCCTCGTTAGGAGGCCACTGCAGCTTGCAGCTCCTATTGCCCCTGCCAACTCTGCCAATGACAGTACCAGCACAACTACTAGACATCACACTCCTACAAGTATGACAATTCAGAATATTGCAGGCCCCGAAAGCTATAAGAATGGCATGGGTGGCAAGTATTAATCATTCTTACTGTATATTGTATTAATAAACAACTGTAGTTGTGTCTTATCTCTAAATAGAGCAGGCGGAGTGAGGGGTAGGTTCCTGGCACCGGATTCCGGCTGAACTGACGTTAACTATTGTAATGTACATCCTCTGCCTGTCACTCGATGGAGCCTGACCATAACCCAAATCGGGTGGGACCACTCTATATATAATAAAAAGGTATCTCAATGTTAGGTTTCAGAGTGCTTGGTTCACCTTGGAGAGTATCACCGAACCAACCACTGTGTAGATAGTGTAGTGTTTCTGGTCCTGACGATTCGCCACGTGATTTCTTACACACTAGGTGAGAAACATGTTGACCACCCACTTGTAGCCACCTCTGACCATTATATCAGCGGTGACACCATTGATGTTTTTAATTGGGACCAGTGGGCTCACAGATTAAATTAAAATTAAATTCATTTTGGGGCACCACTGCTCCTCATTTTATCCCTCCACACACACTTTCAACACACACCTTGTCCACATCTACACCACGAGGCCCCACACCCGCACCACACCTAATGGCTTGGGAAAAAAGACCTCCGACAAAGAGCCCCTATAGGGTGCCCGTCAGGCATTGCAGCACCGGCCTGATGAGGAGCAAGCCCTATGATGAAGCATGACACCTAACTGGATGTGTGAGGGCCCCACTTCCCAATTTGGGAGACACCCCATCTCCACATCAGGGTAGAGGTGTTGACTGACCCAGCCTCCTCCTCCCTTTTCCACAGGAACTGCATACCTTCTCTTCTCATTTGTGTTCTTTGGGGCTCGTATGCTGGACCTATAAGCGCTCCTTAACCCTCTTTTGTTATAGTAGTAGTTATCTATAAATTAGTCATACAGTGTCACTGTCATAAGTGCCGGTGTTGACAATTAAGTGCCGGTGCCGAGCACCAAAAACCACTGGCTCAAATTAAGCACTGAACCAGACCATGGAACCATGGAGGACACAGAATGGCAAGACTCATGGCGCCCTATGTTAGGCATGGGTGGTTATTTGGTAGCATTATGCTTCCTAAATCTTGTTTAAACCAGTGGTAAACTTAATTTCAACAGTCTTCTAGCTAATCACCAATACTAATATATGTTTGTAATGATCCTGCAAGCTTGAACTTTTTATGCGCTCCCTACGAAGATTAAACTTGCCTTGGGGCTCATAATTAATTGGTATGTGTATTTCTTAGAATCATGACTCCAAGCATAAAATATCTCTTGCAAATTCCCAAACTGCAAAGACCTGGTAAAATGTAACAGTTACCTTGTTTGCGGGGGAAACTTAGATGCCCCCATATCGAATTATTTCACTAATAACAACATGGTTTCTATGTTGCTAAATACCCCCCTGACCACCATTTCTAAAGCTTTGATTGCAATTAAGGTGGTAAAAACAGCAAAACCCTTGCAATTGTTAAATTCTGATTTGATGAGGAATGGGCACCATCCAAAATATTGCTTAATTTAAGAAAGAAACCCCCTAAAGTCCACAGGCTCATTTAAATATGATTCCGCTGTATTCAATTTTATTTTCGAGCAGAAATAATGACTCGCAGCTTCAACGTGATAACTTATTTCATCGTCTTGAAGTCAATTATCTTCTTGCATGTCTGGTATGACTATGCCAACATCGTGTTTCGCGAAATCCATCGCCTTGTTTGCGTGTTTGTTTATTCATATTGTAATATCTGGTGAGGTTTGCTCGTGTCACTTTCGTGCACTAGAGGGCGGCAAATCCCAATAAAAAGCGAAAAAATTGCCTTTCATCAGTACGTGCAAGTGAGCTCGAGCAGGCAAATTGCTGTTTTGTCTGGAGACCCTGAAATTCAGTACATTTTGTTACTGACAGACATGGGGCATTCGCCCGTGATGCTGTCTGTTTGTCGAAAAACCCACGTGAAACTTCGAAATTAGACCATATTTAAGAATGCTATGGAAAAGACAATACATATAAGTATTGAAAAATCTTTGACAAGGCCAATAGATTTGGCTTTTATCTAGTGAATGCGCAAAAAAGACCTACAGCATACATCACATTGTACATGCACACACATATAGAAATAGCAACAACCCTTAACGTGCCCATTTATCGAGATAAACACAACTACAGGCAGGCACCCAACCATGCGCAGAGGCCAACAGCCGTTCTAGCGCTTATTTTACAGACGTACCAACAGACATCCAGGCACTCATGCACATGGGCAAACCGACAGACAGACAAGCACATCTGCACACCGATGTACAGACGTAAGTGACCAACACGTGCAGGCATCCATGGAAACAGACCACACCTCGAGGCAGACATAAATACAGACATTGTAAGAGTTTTGGTTGCCAGATAAGCACCGTGTTCTCAGTCCTGGGGTTTCGTCTTATAAAGTGTATTTAGGGTCCAATTGAAGCATACGGAGAAGTGAAACGTGATATAAGACGTCCATCTATTGTTGTACCGACCCCCGCTCTCCTGCGCTTCGCTACCTTTAAATGTTTTTACATTTCACAAACGTTTTACATTTGGTGATTATAAAGTTGATAATGTAATTTAGTTTCGTTTTCCTATTTTAATAACGAATTCAATGTGTCTTTCAATATCATAAATGTACAAGCAACTTTACACAATTTGAATTGATTTATTCTGCATGTCAAATATTTGAATTATTGTGCGTTATGGTTTTATGTTATGGTTTTATAGCTGCTGAGCCTCTCCGAAATTACTCATTTCAGTTTAGTAATGTAGTGAAATTCACAGAAGCTGTTACAGAAAATGCCTGGCTCTGGAGTGTATTCTTAGATTATTGAACTTTATTTTTCAATAATGACACCAATTAAAATAGCAGTAGTAACTACAATAATAATAATAATATGTTTTGTATAGCACGTATGTGTTGTAAATAACATATATTATAACTCAGCTTCACAGTTCTTAGTGTGTAGGCCTCCAAACAAACAAACATGCATGCATGCACACATACACACACATACACATACACACAAACACACACACACCTCCTCATAAGAGACAAACAAACATGAAGTCAATGTCAACACATATTCAGGCACACATGGACGTCTGGGAATACAGACAATGATGGATAGACAGGTGGTTGAACAAACAGATAACACATCTATAGGGATCTATGAACACAGGGACTAGCAAACCTTTGAACACCTTGAAGACAGAACAGCAGACATAAAGGCACCAATACATGCTGACAAACAGCAATACAGGCACCTACTCTCAGCAACTAGTAAACAAAGAGGAACAAATACGAGCAAAGATACAAGTATCCATGTGCACAGATTAGGAGATGTACACCACACACGCACACATACCATTAAACACAAGGGAACTCTTGTACACAACCCTAAGGGCATAAAAGCACCTTTGCACACAGACCAAAACATGAATGTATGTATGTGGTATGTATGAAGAGTGAACCTAGCCAAAATCTAGGGGAGCACAGTACAGGATCAAAGACAAACATGCAGTCAGCAGGTGATAGGTGAGGTAGCTGGCGTCTGGGACCGGAAGTGTACTGTTACTACATTGTGTTGCAATGTTCTTTAAAGAGGTGCATCTTCAACTCTTTCCTAAATTGCAGAAGCGTTAGGGCAACAGGCATGCATGTGAGCACTGCACACTGGCCAAAAAGTCCGCAAATACCTCTGCACATACACTAATAGGTATTCACTCACATAGACTACTAATAGTTACCATGGATAGAGACGGACAGTCCCAGAGCTACCCATAAACATAAAGATACACATATATATATATATATATATATATATATATATATATATATATATATATATATATATATATATATATAAAAGAAAAGGTTGCCCTTGCTCGGCGAAGCACTCTCAGGTGAGTATTCCATTCTTTTATTGGAGGCTGCGTTACAACAAGCAGGAGACAAACAGAGCAGTAAAATCCACCTTACGCGTTTCGGGCTGGCGCCCTTGATCACAGGTGTCTCAGGATAATTTTGAAGAATGCTGCTTGGACGCTTTATAAATCCCAAATGTACCCGCCCAGTGGGCGTCGCAAGTGCTTATGGTACTGGTAGTCCTGTGCAGTTCTGTCCCTCATAGGAGTTCTCCAAAACCCCAATTTCCTCAAATATTAAAATTCAAGTGAATTGATGAGTGTCCCACCGCTAATTGTAACACGCATATCCACCCTCCAAGCAGGTCTCACTGTCCAGACTAGTGACTTCACATCGACGTCACCACAGGTCCGCTACCGCGGCGGTGCTTCTGCCACGACCAGGCCGGCCGTAAATATGAAAGAAAAGGTTGCCCTTGCTCGGCGAAGCACTCTCAGGTGAGTATTCCATTCTTTTATTGGAGGCTGCGTTACAACAAGCAGGAGACAAAGAGAGCAGTAAAATCCACCTTACGCGTTTCGGGCTGGCGCCCTTGATCACAGGTGTCTCAGGATAATTTTGAAGAATGCTGCTTGGACGCTTTATAAATCCCAAATGTACCCGCCCAGTGGGCGTCGCAAGTGCTTATGGTACTGGTAGTCCTGTGCAGTTCTGTCCCTCATAGGAGTTCTCCAAAACCCCAATTTCCTCAAATATTAAAATTCAAGTGAATTGATGAGTGTCCCACCGCTAATTGTAACACGCATATCCACCCTCCAAGCAGGTCTCACTGTCCAGACTAGTGACTTCACATCGACGTCACCACAGGTCCGCTACCGCGGCGGTGCTTCTGCCACGACCAGGCCGGCCGTAAATATGAAAGAAAAGGTTGCCCTTGCTCGGCGAAGCACTCTCAGGTGAGTATTCCATTCTTTTATTGGAGGCTGCGTTACAACAAGCAGGAGACAAACAGAGCAGTAAAATCCACCTTACGTGTTTCGGGCTGGCGCCCTTGATCACAGGTGTCTCAGGATAATTTTGAAGAATGCTGCTTGGACGCTTTATAAATCCCAAATGTACCCGCCCAGTGGGCGTCGCAAGTGCTTATGGTACTGGTAGTCCTGTGCAGTTCTGTCCCTCATAGGAGTTCTCCAAAACCCCAATTTCCTCAAATATTAAAATTCAAGTGAATTGATGAGTGTCCCACCGCTAATTGTAACACGCATATCCACCCTCCAAGCAGGTCTCACTGTCCAGACTAGTGACTTCACATCGACGTCACCACAGGTCCGCTACCGCGGCGGTTGCTTCTGCCACGACCAGGCCGGCCGTAAATATGAAAGAAAAGGTTGCCCTTGCTCGGCGAAGCACTCTCAGGTGAGTATTCCATTCTTTTATTGGAGGCTGCGTTACAACAAGCAGGAGACAAACAGCAGTAAAATCCACCTTACGCGTTTCGGGCTGGCGCCCTTGATCACAGGTGTCTCAGGATAATTTTGAAGAATGCTTCTTGGACGCTTTATAAATCCCAAATGTACCCGCCCAGTGGGCGTCGCAAGTGCTTATGGTACTGGTAGTCCTGTGCAGTTCTGTCCCTCATAGGAGTTCTCCAAAACCCCAATTTCCTCAAATATTAAAATTCAAGTGAATTGATGAGTGTCCCACCGCTAATTGTAACACGCATATCCACCCTCCAAGCAGGTCTCACTGTCCAGACTAGTGACTTCACATCGACGTCACCACAGGTCCGCTACCGCGGCGGTGCTTCTGCCACGACCAGGCCGGCCGTAAATATGAAAGAAAGGTTGCCCTTGCTCGGCGAAGCACTCTCAGGTGAGTATTCCATTCTTTTATTGGAGGCTGCGTTACAACAAGCAGGAGACAAACAGAGCAGTAAAATCCACCTTACGCGTTTCGGGCTGGCGCCCTTGATCACAGGTGTCTCAGGATAATTTTGAAGAATGCTGCTTGGACGCTTTATAAATCCCAAATGTACCCGCCCAGTGGGCGTCGCAAGTGCTTATGGTACTGGTAGTCCTGTGCAGTTCTGTCCCTCATAGGAGTTCTCCAAAACCCCAATTTCCTCAAATATTAAAATTCAAGTGAATTGATGAGTGTCCCACCGCTAATTGTAACACGCATATCCACCCTCCAAGCAGGTCTCACTGTCCAGACTAGTGACTTCACATCGACGTCACCACAGGTCCGCTACCGCGGCGGTGCTTCTGCCACGACCAGGCCGGCCGTAAATATGAAAGAAAGGTTGCCCTTGCTCGGCGAAGCACTCTCAGGTGAGTATTCCATTCTTTTATTGGAGGCTGCGTTACAACAAGCAGGAGACAAACAGAGCAGTAAAATCCACCTTACGCGTTTCGGGCAGGTGGATTTTACTGCTCTGTTTGTCTCCTGCTTGTTGTAACGCAGCCTCCAATAAGAATGGAATACTCACCTGAGATGCTTGCGAGGCAACCTTTTCTTCATATTCTACGGCCGGCCTGGTCATGGCAGAAGCACCGCCGCGGTAGCGGACCTGTGGTGACGTCGATGTGAAGTCACTATTCTGGACAGTGAGACCTGCTTGGAGGGTGGATATGCGTGTTACAATTAGCGGTGGGACACTCATCAATTCACTTGAATTTCAATATTTGAGGAAATTGGGGTTTTGGAGAACTCCTATGAGGACAGAACTGCACAGGACTACCAGTACCATAAGCACTTGCGACGCCCACTGGGCGGGTACATTTGGGATTTAAAAGCGTCCAAGCAGCATTCTTCAAAATCATCCTGAGACACCTGTGATCAAGGCGCCAGCCAAACGCGTATCATAGGTGGATTTTACTGCTCTGTTTGTCTCCTGCTGTTGTAACGCAGCCTCAATAAAAGAATGGAATACTCACCTGAGAGTGCTTCGCCGAGCAAGGCAACTTTCTTTATATATATATATATATATATATATATATATATATATATATATATATATATATATATATATATATATATATATATATATATATATATATATCGAAACCAACAACTCTCCAACCTCCTGACGGCGAAAGAGAGAAACGGACTCCAAAGGCAGATTGGCAACGATTTAATTACACACCTCCGTTTCGACGCGTTTCGAGCAACACAGTGCCCTTGATCACTAACGGAGCGCAGTCCGCCATTCTCTTTTTACTCTATGCTCCACTCCACCCAGGTGTCACATGATAACGGACATAGAAAAACACTGTATGTGAAATTTTGTATCTTGGTATAGTCATGGTTTACAGATTACTATTGCATTTTCTTTGATTTATCATGTTGTTATAATTATGATGTTATAATTTCGATGTTTATAATTTTGAAAAAGGCGCAACAATTGTGTATATGGGCCATACAATAAATATATAAATATATAAATACATAATCACATAAATACATGAACATATATAAATATATAACCATATGTATAAATACATAAATAAATATAAGTGAATAACTGCACAAATAAATAGATAAATGTGCCAATTAAAATACATCATATAAATATACCTAGAATGTGTCCACATATATCCAACACATATGTCATGTAACTTCGTTGTAAAAATGTATAACTGCTTAAATGCATTTAAAATTCATAAATACAACCACGTATTAATGTTTGTGTATTAAAAACATTAAGAAACTACGTTGTAATGCCTTTATCATTCTGTGCAACTGTATCCCTGATGGCAGCATAAATGCTTAAAATATAAAAACCATGATAACCACATTTGATTCTTCGATATCTAGGTCTTATTGATTAAAGTGCTTCTATGTGTCATATCCCTTCATGTTGTGTATAAACATTCTAGTTAATAACATACTAAAGTGCTTAATAAAACTAAACATACTAAAAAAAAGTGCTAGTGCATATTCTAAAATTTCTAATCCTCTCCAAACACACCTGAATAAAAATTACAGTGGTCAAATTATAGGGTCACGACAGCTTTTACATTTTGATATTTTCTCAGTATTCTACCTCTACTTAACTTAATGCACAGTCATAGTTTATTTGTTAAAATGATAGAACCAACTCTAACTAATTACAGGAAAGTATGCATATCATCTGTTGTGTTCAGCCCATTAGGAGTTTTGCTATCCAACTCTAAGATCATGCGAGTTTCTGCCTGCCTCAGGAGCCTTTCCCTATTGCCTCCTCTTCTCAGTTTTGGAATGGCATCAACTACGTAATATTTAAGGCAGTTTAAGTTATTGTTGTGTGTACTCTTAAAGTGACGAGCCACAGGATATGTGGTGTCATTATTTACAATTGCTCTGAGATGCTGCAGTATTCTGACATGCACCTGTAGCTTAGTACTTCCCACATAGGATAAGCCGCAGGTGCACGTCAGAACGTATACAGCAAACTCAGTTCGGCAACTGTAACTGCCTTTGATTTTAATTTTGTCAGGACAAAAAGGATTGATGTAATGAGTCGTAGAGATGCCAAACTTACAAGCTCGACACGTTGAGCATTTGGTGAAGCCCTGTCTAGGTTTGAGCCAAGTATTAGCTGTGCTCAACTCAGGGCTAGTTTTAACTAACTGGGATTTCATCGAGAACGATTTTCTGTAAGTAATACTGGGCTGTAAGGGAAGTCTAGTTCCTAATACTCCATCGGTCAATACTATTGGCCAATTTTTGTACATTATTGACCGTATTTTCTTTCCTGTTTACTGAAAGTGAGAATGAGTCGGGGGTTGTCATCATTAATTAATGCCTTGGCGGTTGTATCATATCTCGGTAGTAAGGAGACCCTAGATTTTTCTCCTACCTTATTTTCCGCTTGCCTCAGAATATTTTCTTTGTACCCTCTTTTTCTTAATCTAGTCAGCATTTCTTGTTTGGCATCTTCAAAATCCTTCGATGCACTGCATATTCGTTTCAATCTAAGAAGCTCACCATAAGGGATGCTTCTTATTAGGTGGTTAGGGTGTGCACTACTCGCATGCAGGGTGATATTGCCTGCGGTTTCTTTTCTGAAAAGAGTCGTTTCTATCTTTCCTTCTTTGATGTATACTCTCACATCTAAAAATTCTATGCTGGTGTGACTCATGTGTGAGGTAAACTTGAGATTGACAGAGTTTATATTGATGGCTTCAATAAATTGTTTGGCACTTTGCTCATCACCATCCCATATTATAAAAACGTCATCTATGTATCTCATCCAATGCTTGACATGCATATTGTATGTGTCCTGGTGGATCTTTTTGAGGACCTGTTCCTCCCACCAGCCGACATGAAGACAAGCGTAGCTGGGGGAGAAACAGGCCCCCATAGCTACGCCTCTCAATTGTTTAAACAGATCCCTGTCAAACAAAAAGTAATTGTTATGCAAGCACCATGCAATAAGATCTAATATCATGCAGTTGTGATTATAGCAGTTCTGTGGTCTGGTGTCCAGGAAGTGTTTTATTGCATTTGGACCAGTTCTGTGTTCAATGCTTGTATACAGGGATTCGATGTCTAATGTGATCAGTATTAGATCATCCGCCCATTCAATGTTGTCCAGTTTAGTCAGAAAGTCCCATGTATCTTTTATGAAGGTCGGTAGAGATTTCACCATATCCTGTAAGAAGAAATCCACATATTGTGCGATGTGTTCCCCCATGCCGTTAATTGCTGAAATGATGGGTCTCCCGGTATGGGTGTCGTTTTCTTATGTACCTTGGGGATAAAGTAAATGTATGGAATTACTGGGTACTCAATGTGCATGTATTTAAATTCTTCCAGCGATATTAAACCTTCACGTTTCCATTTTAACAACTCCTTTTTCAAAGTTTCCTTCGCACAATTATATTCATTCATATTAGATTTCTTATTGCATTCTTCATTGTGTAATTGTCTCTTAGCTTCGGCTATGTACTCCTTCTTGGGCCACACCACTATATTACCACCCTTGTCAGACTTGGTAACCACAATTTCATTGTTCTCTTTCAGTTTTTTCATTAAATTCTCATACTTTCTTTTATTGTATTTGTTGTTGCCCTTTATATGTTGTTGTTTAACTTGGCGATACAGTTTTTTTATGTCTTCAGTTACACATTCATGATAAATGTCAATAGCATCCTTTGGCATGATTGGCAAAAATGTAGATTTAGGTTTGAAAGAGCTTAAACCTGCACCTTTCTGGGGGATATTATTTCTTTGTATCTGTTCTTGTGTAGAAATCATTGTCTCAGTGTATTGATCATTAATGTTAATTTCATCATTGAGAGATTGTAGAGTCAAGAGGGTTGGTATATCCGATGCTAACAACCCATCTTCATTATCCTCTGATGTCATAGGTGACTGTTTTGTTTTATTTGCTCCATTTTTTATGGTAAAGAATTTTTGGAGTTTTAGCTTTCGAATAAAACAGAATACATCAACACGCGTTTTTGAATAATTGAAATTGCTCTCGGGGCAGTAGTTTAAGCCCAACGATAATATTTGCTTCTCTGCCTCCGTCAATGTAATAGAAGATGGATTCACAATTGTATTGTCATCTACTGTTGGTTTTTCTTGCGCCACTGCCCTCTCTTTGTTTTTGTTTTTTTGTATCTTGCGCCTTGCCCTTCTCCTGATGTTCCTCCTTTTTCTGTTGGCCTGTTTTGAATTCTCGGCCTCAATGTTTGCCGACGCTCTAGGGCTAAAAAATCAACTTCTTCACCAAGTCTTAGTTTCATTTCTCCAGTTATCATGTCAGAATTGCCCCCTTCTGAGCCTGTATCACTAGTAAGGGACTCTGTATCCAAACTGGATGTTTCAGCAGTGGCTATGCTGTCAGTATGTTGCGCTGCTTGCGGTACCTTGGTTTTGGGTTTTACATTGAGCCTTTGTTTTTTTACCATTTCAAATTTTCTTGCAAATGTATATATTTGTCCCTGCTCATAGTCGCATTTGTCCCGCGCAAACTTGTGTGCTTTGCGAATCTTAATCTTCTCTTCATGCTTTTTTAAGCGTTCTTTTATTTCATTCCTCATTTTGGTTATGTATTCTGATTGTTCACATTTACTTATTTCTTCGTTAATTTTGTCAATGTCAATCATGAGTGCCTGTCGATCTATTTCAGCATATTTCACTAAGATGCATAGTAGATTCATTGAGGCAGCTAGATTGCTTTCTCCCCATTCCTTGAGCATATCGGGGTTTGGACTGTCATAGCTCGGTGCTAAAAGGATTCTCAACCCTCGCGGAACTCTTCCCACTTCTTTGTATTTTGTTAGAGATTTGTGTTCCCACCACTTCGTGATCTCATTTCTCATCAGTTTTTCCAATGATCTTAGCAGTGTCTTAGCATCGCTTTGCTTATTGGTTAAATTAGTGTTGGAACTATATTCATTCGTAGATGTATTAGGTAAATCTTTGAACAGTTCATCTGCTGCCGCCTCCCTCTCACGTACCGCATCCGCTGACATACTGAGGCTTATTATCTTGTATGAACGCTGCCCACTGTTTTCCGGCAGTTACTTCTGATGCCTATTGCCGTACCTCCCCACCTACGCAAATGCTGCTTTCACTCACCGCAACAATTACCGGCATCAGCGAATCCTCCGATCCTGCCTATGCCGTCCTCCGGTCGATGATTAGTTTCAGCTGCAGTAGGGGGCCGCCGCCGATATTCCTCCCGGAATCCAAAGCTTAATGAATCGGTTGCATGCGGCTGCCTGCTTCAGGAGAGGGGGTCCGTTTATCGGAAGCAACCTACTTCCGTAATTCAAATAGCGAAACCAACAACTCTCCAACCTCCTGACGGCGAAAGAGAGAAACGGACTCCAAAGGCAGATTGGCAACGATTTAATTACACACCTCCGTTTCGACGCGTTTCGAGCAACACTGTGCCCTTGATCACTAACAGAGCGCAGTCCGCCATTCTCTTTTTACTCTATGCTCCACTCCACCCAGGTGTCACATGATAACGGACATAGAAAAAACACTGTATGTGAAATTTTGTATCTTGGTTTAGTCATGCTTTACAGATTACTATTGCATTTTCTTTGATTTATCATGTTGTTATAATTATGATGTTATAATTTCGATGTTTATAATTTTGAAAAAGGCACAACAATTGTGTATATGGGCCATACAATAAATATATAAATACATAATCACATAAATACATGAACATATATAAATATATAAACATATGTATAAATACATAAATAAATATAAATGAATAACTGCACAAATAAATAGATAAATGTGCCAATTAAAATACATCATATAAATATACCTAGAATGTGTCCACATATATCCAACACATATGTCATGTAACTTCGTTGTAAAAATGTATAACTGCTTAAATGCATTTAAAATTCATAAATACAACCACGTATTAATGTTTGTGTATTAAAAACATTAAGAAACTACGTTGTAATGCCTTTATCATTCTGTGCAACTGTATATATATAACTTGTCATAGGTTGGTGACCTTGCACGTTTCCCGAGTGCTTCTCGAGTGAGTCACCGTGTGTTTGCTATATATATATATATATATATATATCCACATGAAACTTGATGAATGGGATGCCCTTCCTGTCGGGTCGGGGCTTGCTGGCGACGTCACCGCCCAAATATTCCACATGAAGAATCACGCTTCCTTCCAGCATGAAAATACAAGCCCATCCAGTCGAGAGGTCAGTAAAGCAGATTTATTCCAACAGGCAGCTCAATAGTAAAAGCATAACGCGTTTCAACACAACAGTGTCTTAATCATATGCAGCTGTGAGGAACAAGAGGCTTTGAATTTAAATACACTCTGTTAGTAAAAAGTGAAGAGGGATGTTTGTATGCACACATTTACTTAAAGGCGCCAGTCACTACTTATTTTCGTTTTTAGTCATTTTAATCTGGGACTGCACCACTGGTTTCCTTGCACAATATTCTTATTCATTTAATTGACAGTGCATTATTTTTAAAATAGTGTCCGAATTTGTATGGTTTTAGCCCCAGTATAGCTTGTTTATAGACTACAGTGACCAGCATGCAAAGCAACGGTGTTGTAAAGTACAGCATCACATCCGTCTGATATAAAGTCAATTGCAACATTTGCCGTGATAAGAACATTTAATCCAAAGGTTATAACATGCCCACCTTGATGCTTTAAAGGAATAAGTTCCGTGTTGTGCAGGGGGCAGCTATAATTGTTTTCCTTCCATTCAGCTCAAAGGCATTGTTCCCCAAAGTGAAAGGTGAAAGTTCCACTCTTTTTCCTGGCTGCCCGTTTTTATTTCTTTTCTTGCTCTCGAAGTGCAGGAGATAATCCCCCACAAACCCTGGCTGCATACAGTGTTTGAAAGTCTTCAGCCAGCAGGCCTCCCATAGAGATAGTGGCAGAGCCTCCCATTTCAGCGGTGGCCCCACAGAAATCAGTCCTTCATTTCCAGTGACTGCAGCCGGCGGGCATCCTTAATACAAATCCACATGAAACTTGACGAATGGGATGCCCTTCCTGTCGGGTCGGGGCTTGCTGGCGACGTCACCGCCCAAATATTCCACATGAAGAATCACGCTTCCTTCCAGCATGAAAATACAAGCCCATCCAGTCGAGAGGTCAGTAAAGCAGATTTATTCCAACAGGCAGCTCAATAGTAAAAGCATAACGCGTTTCAACACAACAGTGTCTTAATCATATGCAGCTGTGAGGAACAAGTGGCTTTGAATTTAAATACACTCTGTTAGTAAAAAGTGAAGAGGGATGTTTGTATGCACACATTTATATATATATATATATATATATATATATATTCACTGAAAAAACTGTAGGTTTCAGACATGTTATAGTTAGGAATTAGCATTTAAAAAACCTTTGAAATTCACTGAAAAAACCATAGGTTTCAGACATGTTATAGTTAGAAATTAGCATTTAAAAAACCTTTGAAATTCACTGAAAAAACCATAGGTTTCAGGCACGTTATAGTTAGAAATTAGCATTTAAAAAACCTTACAAATTCACTGCAAAAACCATAGGTTTTAGGGACAGTTATAGTTACTTGGACATTGCACTCGTACAAAACCCATGAAATTCCCCTGTTATAGTTAGTTCAGCTAACTATAACTCGCGCCCATAATGCACTGCTGATGACGTCACATATTACATCACTCATGACATGGTCAGTGACATCACTGATGACATCACTGATGACATCTCAAATGACATCACTGATGTCATCATCCAGTGACTGTGTGTTTCAGTAAAGTTTAAATATTTTTAATATATATAGGGAAAGGCGTATTGAAGAATGAGTGGGTGTATAAGTGTCTGAATGGATGATTTACTAGGTGCGTGACTAACTCTATAAGTGAGTGATTAAACGTATCTTACTGAATGCATGGGTTAGTGACTAAACTGTGTGAATGTCTGTATCCGTCTGTCTGTTGCTGTGTAAGTGGCCGCATGGGTTTGTGAATAGCTACATGAGTGTCTATATGAGTTATTGATTGGTTGTCTGAGTATCTGTATGGGTGCCTGAGTGTTTGTGTGGGTGGGGTGTGTGCGACTCTGTGCATAGATGTGTGAGTGGGTGATTCACTGGGTGGATGGTTTCAAGAGTGCATCTGTGATAGACTGTATGGGTGGGTAAGTGTGTGTAAGAGTGTGTTAGTGAGTGAATGTATGTCCTAGTGGTACATGTGTGAGTAACTACATATGTAAAAGGCAGTATATATGTGTGTTAGAGTATATAAATAGCTATAAGCGAGAGTGTGTGATTGTGAGAGTGACTGTATGGATGAGTGTGTGCTTGTATCAGTGATTGTATAAGAGCGTAAGAATGTGCTAGTATTTGTATGAGTAAGTGAGCTGGTGTGTGTATAATTGTATAGGTGAGTAAATGGCAGTGTGTTTAATTATTTGCATGACTGACTAGGTGTGTGAGTACCTCTATGGATGAGTTGCATTGTGTGAGTGTTTATATAGGTGTATGAGTGCATATGATAGTCCTGTACTGAGTGACTGTAAGTATGAGTGACTGTACGGGTGAGTGAGTAGATGTGTGTGTGTAGACCTAAGAATCAGTGAGTGGGTTTGTACTTATTGGTATTGGAGTGTGTATGGTTTTTAGAATGGCAGTCTGTAATTTAGAGTGGGTGTATCAAAAGTTATATTAGGGTGTGAGAAGATGCATTAAATTCTCACATGGATGATGTAATCAGTGATGTCATTTGAGATGTCATCAGTGATGTCATCAGTGATGTCACTGACCATGTCATGAGTGATGTAATATGTGACGTCATCAGCAGTGCATTGCGGGGCGCGAGTTATAGTTAGCTGAACTAACTATAACAGGGGAATTTCATGGGTTTTGTACGAGTGCAATGTCCAAGTAACTATAACTGTCCCTAAAACCTATGGTTTTTGCAGTGAATTTGTAAGGTTTTTAAATGCTAATTTCTAACTATAACGTGCCTGAAACCTATGGTTTTTCAGTGAATTTCAAAGGTTTTTAAATGCTAATTTCTAACTATAACATGTCTGAAACCTATGGTTTTTTCAGTGAATTTCAAAGGTTTTTTAAATGCTAATTCCTAACTATAACATGTCTGAAACCTACAGTTTTTTCAGTGAATTTCAAAGGTTTTGTAAATGACAATTTTTAAATGTATTAATTGTTATATTTATTTTTTTCATACTGATTTACTACATTTTTAGAAACAATTTTTTTTACATATTTTATTTTTTAAATTACATTGTAATTACATTATACATTACATTACAAAAATACTTTCTCAGAATGAATTACTTTAGTTTAAATACTTTGCACATAGGCAATAGACTTTTAAGTACAGTAGTTACAGTTGTTGCAATGGGCAACACATTTTCAAACACAATGCAACATTCAGCTCAATGTGAATTTCTAGTTAAATGCAATTAGTTACTTTATGGATTACTTTTCTAACCACAGGACTGGATCCTAGATTCAGTCCTGGGACATCTCCTGTAAACAGTTGAGTAAAAGCGTTTTGGTTACAGTAGTGATTTTTAAGGAATATTATTGTATTTTAAAAGTTGACACTTAGAAACTTTTTCTCATAGAATCACCAATGTTATCCTATGGAAGGAAATTCACTTAGCAGGTAAAAACTGTTATCGTTACTTTTTCTTACTCAGTGTTGGATCCTGGATCCAGCACTGGTGCATCTCCTGTAAACAGTTGAAAGAATGCGTTTAAGTCATACAGGCGATTTTTAAGGAATATTTGTAGTTTGTGAAAATCGACACTTTGAAACTTTTCTGCTAAAAACCAGACAATGGATTCCTATGGAAGAAAATATAAGTTACTGGTAAAGTACGGTTAAAATTACTTTTCAGGGTCAGTGCTGGGCTAAAAGATGCAGCACTGGGTTCTCTCCTGATAACAGGTGAGTAAATTGGAATTCGTACTTTGGTTGATTTTAGAGGAATATTATAAAGTTCCAAAACTCCACACTTAGAAGAATTTCCAAGTGAAACCAGTCAATGTTAGCCTATGAAGGAAATTCAAGTTACCGGTAAGTACGGTTAAAATTACTTTTCAGGACCAGTACTGGGCTGAAAGATGCAGCACTGAGGTCTCTCCTGATAACAGGTGAGTAAATCAGAATTCGAATTTCGGCTGATTTTAGAGGAATATTTGTATGTTTCAAAAATCAACACTTGGAAACGTTTTCAGCAAAAAGCAGGCAATGATATCCTATGGAAGGAAATTCAAGTTACTGGTAAGTACGGTTAAAATTACTTTTGAGGATCAGTACTGGGCTGAAAGATGCAGCACTGAGGTCTCTCCTGATAACAGGTGAGTAAATCGGAATTCGTATTTCGGCTGATTTTAGAGGAATATTTTAAAGTTCCAAAACTCCACACTTAGAAGAATTTCCAAGTGAAACCAGTCAATGTTAGCCTATGGAAGGAAATTCAAGTTACTGGTAAGTACGGTTAAAATTACTTTTCAGGACCAGTACTGGGCTGAAAGATACAGCACTGAGGTCTCTCCTGATAACAGGTGAGTAAATCGGAATTCGTATTTCGGCTGATTTTAGAGGAATATTTGTATGTTTCAAAAATCAACACTTAGAAACTTTTTCAGCAAAAGCAGGCAATGATATCCTATGGAAGGAAATTCAAGTTACTGGTAAGTACGGTTAAAATTACTTTTCAGGATTAGTACTGGGCTGAAAGATGCAGCACTGAGGTCTCTCCTGATAACAGGTGAGTAAATCAGAATTCGTAGTTCGGCAGATTTTAGAGGAATATTTGCACAATGGTGAAGGGAGGGGCGGGGCCTGAGGTGACATCTGTGCAAACACGCCCCGTGGCGCGTTTTAAGTTGGGGGATTAAGTCCCCTTGAATCATGAGGGTCCCTAGGGGCCAACTAGCCCACCAGGAACCTCCAGTATGCGCCAGGGGCTGCGTTGCAGAGACGTGTAGAGAGGCCACACCCCTTTACACCTCTCTGCAACGCAGCTCTGTGGCGCTTTCTGGATGTACCTGTTGGGCTAGTTGGCCCCCAGGGACCCTCAGGATTGAAGGGGATTTAATTCCCCATCTTAAAACGCGCCACAGGGCCTGTTTGCACACATGTCACCTCAGGCCCCGCCTCCCTTCACCACTGTGCAAACACGCCCGTGGCGTGTTTTAAGTCGGGAGTTTAACTCCCTTGAATCCTGAGGGTCCCTGGGGTGCAACTAGCCCACCAGCTACCTCCATTAAGCGCCACAGAGCTGCGTTGCAGAGAGGTGTAAAAAGGGGCGCGGCCTCTGTACACCTCTCTGCAAGGCAGCCCCTGGCGCATACTGGAGGTTCCTGGTGGGCTAGTTGGCCCCCAGGGACCCCAGTATTCAAGGGAATTACTTCCCCTTCTTAAAAGCGCGCCAGGGGAGCGCGTTGCAGAGTACTGCAGGGAGGGGGCGGGGCCTCCGGCAAGATGCCGTTTTTTTTTTTTTTTATGGGAGGGGGGCTGCGTGGCCCCCTTCCCTCGGCCACTTTGGCCCCGGGGACCCCATCCCCGGGGCCTGAGCATTTTTTTTGCTTTATTTAAAAAAAAATTAAAAAACGGGAAGGGGCCGCGTGGCCCCCTCCTCAGGCCATTTAAGGCCCCGGGGACCCCATCCCCGGGGCCGGCCTTGCCCTTATTTTTTAAAAAATTTATTTATTTTTATTTGGGGAGGGGGCTGCGTGGCCCCCTCCCGGGCCACTATGGCCCCGGGGACCCCATCCCCGGGGCCTGGCCTCTGGTTGGGGACTGTGGGGGTCCCCAAACCCCCACAGTCCCGCCGGCTCCCCGTGTCCTACGGGAGCCGGCATTCCTTTTCCACATGGGGAGCAGCTAACATGCTGCTCCCCGTGTGGAAAAGCAATTGGTTTGCATTTTGAAAGAGAGAGCAGGTTTCCTGCTCTCTCTTTCAAAATGCAAACCAAGTTTGCTATGACAGGACGGGAGCCGCGAGGCTCCCGTCCTGTCATAGCAAACAGCAGTGTCCCGGGGTAGGCACCCGGGACACTGCAGGAGCCGGCCCTGGGGGTGGCGGTCCCCAGGGCCATCAAGGGCTCCAGGAGGGGGCCGCGCGGCCCCCTCCTACATTTTGAAAGCCCCGGGAGGTGGTGGTCCCGGGGCTTGGAGGCCCTTAGAGGCCCCCATACATAAAATAAACCTCCCCCCAGCATGCCCCCGGGACTTGGCCCACCCGGGGGCAAATTTACATCGAAGCGCGGGAGACCGCGCTTTGATTTTTTTTTTTTTGGCAGGATTCGCGCTCCCTGAGTGCATCCTGCCGATTAAAAAATGCTTTTTCTGCCCAGGGGGTCCTTGTGGGACCCCTGAGCAGACCTAGGGGTCAGGGTGTTTCTACCCTGCCCCCTTTGTGCGTTTTGCGCACTTTTTTACTGCTTTCTTGTTCCTCGGTTCTACCGAGGAACAAGATGGCTGCCATCACTTCCTGGTTTGGAGTGTTGACAGCCAATTAGCAGACAGCTCGTGATCGGGAGGGTGCGCGAATCCGACGCGGCCATAGATATATATGTACTTTTACTTTTGATTTTCTCAGCAACTACTGAACGGATTTACACCATTTAACAAAAAGGGTTCTTTCTGAACCAAGAACTACCTCTTTGCCAAATTTGGTGTAATTCCGTTCAGCAGTTCGGGCTGTAGCCGTGTCTAAAATTTCCTATGGGAAAATGAATGGGGAAAACACGTTTTGGGACCCCCCCTTTTTTCTCGGCCCCCGCTTGACGAATCACCCTGAGACTTTCAGGGTAGGAGCGGAGCGCCCCAACAAGTTGGAAGCTTTCGCGAAGATACGTCAACCGGCAAGAGAGTTATTTCAAATAGAATGTCGCGGATTTCCTATGGAAAATAGGTCCTAACTATAACTATCTACTGGCGACCGCCAGTAGATAATATGGCAAACACATGGTGACTCACTCGAGAAGCACTCGGGAAACGTGCAAGGTCACCAACCTAAAATAAAAAGATATTGACAAGTTCAGGAGCTGGTACATGATTGGCAGTCTTTCTTTTAGCCTGACGCGTTTTCAAAAATTTCTTCCTCAGAGGCTCAAGAAGGTAGGTGCTATTTCTCCTTCCCCAGCAGCATTTATAACATGTCCTGCCCTTGAATAGGGCCATCGTCATTCTTTGGCATTTTGGGAGTTGGAGTACTAAATCTTTCAATGTTGTTGTGCACAATTACTGCTTGCGATAAAGCCCAGGTTGGGCCCCAGCCGCTGATCAAAGTCATAATTCTGCAACGTTTCCCCGCATATGCGGAGGGTGAATCACTCCACGTGGCCCCCTCTGGATACTGGGGTGGTGCATCCTAACAGCCTTGCGTACGTGCCTTCTTCATTTGGAGCGGGATTGTGTGGTCATATATATATATATATGTATATATATATATATATATATATATTCACTGAAAAAAACCATAGGTTTCAGGGACGTTATGGTTAGTTGGACATTTCACTCGTACAAAACCAGAGAAATTCCAGCGTTATAGTTAGTTCAGCTAACTATAACTCGCGCCCCCGCAATGTACTGCTGATGACATCACATATTACATCATTCATGACATGGTCAGTGACATTACTGATGACATCTCAAATGACATCACTGATGACATCACTGATGACATCATCCATGTGACAATCTGATGCACCTTCTCACACCCTAATATAACCTTTGATACACCCACTCCAAAAAACAGAATACCATTTTTGAAACCATAGACACACCAATACCACTTACTACATATCTAATCACTGGTTCTTAGGTCTACACACTCATCCACTCATTCACCCATACAATCACTCATACATGCAGTTACTCATCAATACAACACTATCATATGCACTCATACACCTACACAGACACTCACACACCAGCACTCAACCAGAGTTACTCACACACCTAGTCAGTCATGCAAATAATCAATCACACTTCCATTTACTGACCTATACAGTTATACACACAACACATCACTTATTCAAACAGAAAGAAACTCATAATTACTCTCTTATACAATCACTGATACAAGTACACACTCATCCATACAGCCACTCTCACAATCACTAACTCTCACGTATAGTCATTTATATACTCCAACTCTCACATACACTCTCTTTTACATATGTAGTTAGTTGGACATGTACCACTGAGACATCCATTCACTCACTAACACACCCATACACACACTCACCCACGCATACAGCTGTTTCCACATGCACTCTTGAACCCATACACCCAGTGAATCAACCACTCAAACATGTATGCACAGAGACACACACCTCCCACACACCCACACACACACTCAGGCACCCATACAAATACTCTGGAAACCAATTAATAACCCATATAGACATTCATGTAGCTACTGACCAACCCATGCAGCAGCTTATACAACAGCAAACAGACTGATATAGACATTCACACAGTTTAGTCACTAACCCATGCATTCAGTAAGACACATGTAATAACTCAGTTAAACAGTCAGTCACACACCTACTAAATCCTCCCTCCAGATACTTATACACCCACTCATTCTTCAATACACCTTGGTATATATATAATACATATTTAAACTTTAAGGAAAAACACATTCACTGGATGATGTCATCAGTGATGTCATTTGAGATGTCATCAGTGATGTCATCAGTGATGTCACTGACCATGTCATGAATGATGTAATATGTGATGTCATCAGCAGTGCATTGCGGGGGCACGAGTTATAGTTAGCTGAACTAACTATAACGCCGGAATTTCTCTGGTTTTGTACGAGTGAAATGTCCAACTAACTATAACGTCCCTGAAACCTATGGTTTTTTCAGTGAATTTCAAAGGTTTTTTAAATGCTAATTTCTAACTATAACGTCCCTGAAACCTATGGTTTTTTAAGTGAATTTCTAAGGTTTTTTAAATGCTAATTTCTAACTATAACGTGCCTGAAACCTATGTTTTTTTCAGTGCATTTCAAACGTTTTTTAAATGCTAATTTCTAATTATAATGTTCATTAAACCTATGGTTTTTTCAGTGATTTTAAATTATCATTCCATTCTCAACCTAGTGAAAACAGCCGATATTGCCAGTTTTCCAACAATAGCTTCCGCAAAAAAATTCGCCACAAATGAGAGCGACAACTAACGCTAATAATATGCAGAGTAGGAGTTCCCGTGCAAAAATAACACGAAAACACCACTTCCCGATATTTTCAACGAGCAGCCAAATCTGGGGTGCGATCCAAAAACAGGCGATAAGCTGCGTTAGCAGTAGGAATTTAACATCTGCCTTTTACTGGTGTAAAGCAGGACGACTACCTACATTGTGAAAGGGAGCCCAGCCCAGAACCACATCTGAAGACCAACACATGTCATAGAGCTACTGACCATGCAGCTCCGACACCCAAGAAGGCCACAACACACACTGCCATCACCCTCAGGACCTTCCCCCCGGACCACCCCCCTCCCTACAGCGGACCTTCCAAAAACGGCATGGTCCCTCAGCCACACAATAGCTGAATCTTGGGAGATGTGGCAACCAAGTATGTGTGAAGGACGCAAGTCACCCATCAATAAAAATGCACACAGCAAGTGTAGCGGTGATGTGGTGGACAGACCTCACTATGCAGAGCACAAACCTCTCCATGTGGACATATACTGCTGGTGCTTGTAGTGTTGTGGACAATAGACGCAACCATGTTACCTCAGGCAGTGGGGAAGATCTCGGTCATGTAGCTGTGTTGTCCCCCCCTGGAAGCGGAAGCGGAGTGGGCTGGTCCAACGTACGCCACTCCAGCGTAGGAGTATGAATAAATAGGCTGGGGCTTTGGGTGTGGTTCACTTGTGGGAAGGCCAAAGCGTCTGCCAGGGCGGCAGCCCTCACCCTGCCACGAGGCCTCCTCCGTGACCGCCTGCCTCCTCGACACAGGCCCCCTGGGAACCCAGCAGCAGAGCACCAGAGACTTATGTCTGTACCGACTACTGCCTTTGATCTACACTGCGGACAGCAGGGCTCACAATTCAGATCGAGTCGCAATTGCAGATGACGCAGTCCAGTAGGCAAGAGACATTGCTCCCAGTGCGGCCCGCCCGGACCACGCATCATCGCAGACTGCGCACACACTGAGTGCTTCAGGTGCCACTAACTCAGTGCACCACAAGTCAACGCCACGTGGACTTATTAAGACAGAATTTATTAGACAAAAGACATTGCTACCAGTGTGGCCCGCCCGGACCACGCATCATCGCAGGCTCCACACACGCTGGTTGCTTCAGGTGACGCTAACTGTACAGCTCAACTCAACGCCACGTGGCTGTGGGCCCTTGCTGACCACTGCCTCCGGCCTACACTGCGGTCATCAGGGCTCACATTTAAAATTGACTCTTGATTCATTAATTGCAGAGTCAGTAGGCAACTAAGTATTACGTCCCTAAAACCTACATAATATCCTTTTTAGTATCCTTGCTTCAAGAACTTGTTTTATATCAGTTATAGCTTTAGTACAATGACCAAATTCATCTTGCAAGTCCAAAGGAACACTGAATGGCAGTCTACACTGCGGACAGCAGAGCTCACAATTTGAATTCAGTCTTGATTTATTAATTGCAGACAGAATTGTACTCTATGTCCTCGAATTTTGTCGAGAGGAAGTGACAAAAAGCATTCCTTGATGTCTGTGCTGACTACTGCCTTCGATCTACACTGCGGTCAGCAGGGCTCACAATTCAGATCGAGTCGTGATTGCAGATGACGCAGTCCAGTAGGCAAGAGACATTGCATCATCGCTGGCTGCGCACACGCTGAGCGCCACACCTACCACTAACTCTATGCAGCTCGAGTCAACGCCACGTGGCTGTGGACTCTTCCTGACCACTGCCTCCGGCCTACACTGAGGTCAGCAGGGCTCACAATTCAGATCGAGTCGCGATTGCAGATGACGCAGTCCAGTAGGCAACAGACATTGCATGATCGCTGGCTGCGCACACGCTGAGCGCCACACCTACCACTAACTCTATGCAGCTCAAGTCAACGCCACGTGGCTGTGGGCTCTTCCTGACCACTGCCTCCGGCCTACACTGCGGTCAGCAGGGCTCACAATTCAGATCGAGTCGCGATTGCAGATGACGCAGTCCAGTAGGCAAGAGACATTGCATCATCGCTGGCTGTGCACACGCTGAGCGCCAGACCTACCACTAACTGTATGCAGCTCAAGTCAACGCCACGTGCCTGTAGGCCCTTCATGACCGCTGCCTCCGGCGGGCACTGTGCTCAGCAGGGCTCACAATTCAAATTCAGTCTTCATTCATTAATTTCAGAGTCCAGTAGGCAACTAACTATAACGTCCCTGAAACCTACATATTTCGACAGTGTTCCATAAATGTTTCATCTTTTGTTCCATACACCTACACTGCGGTTAGCAGAGCTCACAATTTAAATTGAGACATGATTTATTTATTGCAGAGAGAATTGTACTCTATGTCCTCGAATTTTGTAAACAGGAAGTGACTAAAAGCATTCTTCGATGTCTGTGCTGACTACTGCCTTCGATCTACACTGCGGATAGCAGGGCTCACAATTCACATCGAGTCGCGATTGCAGATGACGCACTCCAGTAGGCAACAGACATTGCTCCCATTGCGGCTCGCCCGCACCACGCATCATCGCTCGCTGCGCACACGCTGAATGCTTCTGATGCCCCTATCTCAGTGCACCACAAGTCATGGACCCTTTACGATACAATCTTGTGTGTATTATTTCACATCTGTTGCCCCTACCTTAGTGCAGCACAAATCATTGACCCTTTATGATTGAATCTATGTGTCTGATCCAATGATTACTGTTGTACTTGTTGCCAGCACCAACCATTCCCGGAGGGCTGGCTTACACTCACCCCACACGCATCCAGCACAGACGTCACTGGACATGTGACCCTGGTAATAAAAATGAGTCGAGCGCACGTGCCGGTACCCATTTCCACTATCTATCTGTGTCCGTGTGTTCATTATGTATGCAAGATGCCGCCCCTGGGCCCTACCACATTACATTGTGCTGTGGACAGCGTATGCAACCATGTTACCTCTGGCAGTGGGGAAAACTTCGGTTATGTAACTTTCTCTCGGTCATTGTACAAGTACGTACGTAGAGACTGGATCATTAGAGTACTGCAAGGAGAGTGTATAGTGAATTTATAAGTGCTTGAGGATTGGTGGAGTAATTGTATAAGTACATATGTTGGCGCAGCCTAACCCCGAACACAAGCTTGGCTCGAATTGGCTGCCCTCCATGTGCCAAAAACTGAAACTTGAACTTTGCATGGCCCTGTATTGCTACAGCTGCAACATGCCACTGAATGTGCAATAAACATTCATATCCACACAGATGTGTCATGTCCACCATCTTTCATGTGTGGAACTATGGATGAATGTAGGGTCAGTTATTCCATGTACCTTCCATGTTGGCCATGTTGTGGGATTTGGCTCACAGAGTGACACATTGGCGCTTGCGACCCGGGTGACGTCAGCACTACAACAGGGACACCCGCATCAGTTGATTCCTCATACAGCCCAGGACGGAGCCACGCCCATAGCTCCGGAGTCATTCTTCACAGCCTCACGCAGGACTGGCTACGCCAGGCCAGCCCACTCCGCTTACGCTTACAGGGAAGGACAACATCGCTACATGGCCCAGATTTTCATTGCAGTGATCTGCTGGTCACACCCTAGTTGTCAGTACGCCACAGCCACTCCCTCACGGCTAGTATACACCCACACCACACCCATCCAGCACAGGCGTCACAGGACACGTGACCCTGCCAAAAAAAAAGACTGGGCGCACGTGCTCGTCGCCATTTCAGAGTTGCTCGCACCGGATGCACTGCGGCCGGCACAGGCACACCGGCATGGGACGGTGACTTTCGGTCCACTGAGGTACGGGTACCGTAACTGCTGAGCGGGTGTGCAGCCTGCGGTGATGGCCCGTCCTGGCGGTCTGGACAGCTCAGGTTTTGTGTGCCCTGCTGGACCGCAGTGTAGGCCCGAGCCATCAGACAGCGCAGGCCTACCGGCACGTGGCGTCGCCTCGCTGGTCACAGAGTTAGTGGCACCGCAAGGGCTGAGCAGGTGTGCAGCCTGCGATGAAAAGCCCGGTGCACTGGTATGTCCTCTGCCATGGCGAAATCAAGACTCAGCACCAAATGTGAGACCTGGTGGCCTGCGGAGCGGGGCTGCATGATATGCAGGGTGCCGTGTCCGCGGGCCCCGGGCTTGGGGCTTGCAGCGGCACGTGATAGGCCCTCTTTTCTACACGCTGGTTGCGAAAGGTGAGCAGAGAGGCTTGTTTGCGCAGCGGTGGGCAGTCACCTCCGGGCAGTGGGAGTGGATGGGGTGCAGCAGTCTGTGTGCGCAGCGGCGGACAGTCACCTCCGGGCAGTGGGAGTGGATGGGGTGCAGCAGCCTGGGTGCGTAGCAGCGGGCAGACACCTCTGGGCAGTGGAAGTGGATGGGGTGCAGCAGCCTGGGTGCGCAGCGGCGAGCAGACACCTCTGGGCAGTGGAAGTGGATGGGGTGCAGCAGCCTGGATGCACAAAGGCGGGACAGAGAATTAGGCATGTGCAGTTGTATGTACTCTGCCATTACTGATTCCATACTACGTTTCAGATGAGTAAGCTTGACGGCTCCACTATGTCCCGGCACGTGGTTGGAGACACACCGGTGACGGAAAGGTGAGCTGTGAGGGTTTTGTCCACAGTGTGGGCACTCACTGTCCCTCTCCATCTCTTCCTTTCTCTCCCTCACACTCTTTCTCTCTCTCTTCCTCTCTCTATCACTCTATCTCTTCCTCTCTCTCACACTGTTTTTTTCTTTCTCTCTCTCTACCTCACTCACTCTCTCTTTCTCTCTCACTCTTCCTCTGTTTCTCTCTTCCTCTTTCTCACACTGTCTCTCTCTCTTCCTCTCTCTCACTGTTTCTCTCTCTCTTCCTCTCTCTCTCACTCTTTCTCTCTGTCTACCTCTCACTCTTTCTTTCTTTCTCTCTCTCTTCCTCTCTCTCACTCTTTCTCTCTCTCTCCTTTGATGGACGCATGACGCACAATCTTATCTTGCTTTTTGTCTAGCAGGCTGTGATTCACAGATTGACGACCCACCCCCGACACGGACCTCCCGCCACGAGGCGATGACTTCAGTTCCACTGAGTTAGTGCCACCAGAGCTGAGCGCGTGTGCAACCTGCAATGATGCGTGGCCATCCTGCAATCAACACCCACTTTGAATTGTGAGCTCGGCTTGACCGCGTGTACGCAACGCCTGAGGAGGTTGCTTCAGCACGTGTTGGACCCTCTTAGACACACGCCGGTGGCGGAAGGTGAGCAGAGAGGCTTGTTTCCGCAGCAGCGAGCAGTCACCTCTGGGCGGTGGGAGTGGATAGTGTGCAGCACCCTGGGTGCACAAGAGCGGGCAGACACCTCCGAGCAGTGGGAGTGGATGGGGTGCAGCAGCCTGGGTGCACAGGAGCGGGCAGACTCCTCTAGGCAGTGGGAGTGGATGGGATGCAGCAGTCTGGGTGCGCAGGAACGGGCAGTCACCTCCGGGCAGTGGGACAGGATGGGGTGCACGAGCCTGGGTGCACAGCAGCGGGCAGACACCTCTGGGCAGTGGGAGTGGATGGGGTACAGCAGCCTGAGTGCGCAGAGGCGGGCAGACACCTCTGGGCGGCGGGAGTCGATGGGGTGCAGCAGCCATTGGTGCGCAGGGGCGAAACAGAGAATTAGGCGTGTGCAGTTGTATGTACTCTGCCATTACTGATTCTATACTATGTTTCAGATGACTAAACTTGAAGACTGCACTATGTCCCGGCACGTGGTTGGAGACACACCGGTGGCAGAAAGGTGAGCTGTGAAGATTTTCTCCGGTGTCACCACTAACTCTCCCTCTCCATCTCTTCCTTTCTGTCACTCACACTCTTTCTCTCCCTCTCACTCTCTATCTCTTTCTCTCTCTCACACTCTCTCTCTTTCTATGTCTCTTCCTCTCTCTCTCTCTCATTCTTTCTTTCTCTCTCTCTTCCTCTCTGTCTCACTCTTTCTCTCTCTCTACCTCTCTCTCACACTGTTTCTCTCTTTCTCTCTCTTCCTTGTATCTCACTCTTTGTCTCTTTCTCTCTCTCTCACTCTTTCTCTTTCTCTGTCTTCCTCTCTGTCTCACTTTTTCTTTCTTTCTCTCTCTCTTCCTCTCTCGCTCTCTTCCTCTCTCTCACTCTCTCCTTTGATGGACGCATAACGCACAATCTTATCTTTCTTTTTGTCTAGCAGGCTGTGATTCACAGATTGACGACCCCCCCCCCCCGACACGGACCTCCCGCCACGAGGCGATGACTTCAGTTCTACTGAGTTAGTGCCACCAGAGCTGAGCGCATGTGCAGCCTGCGATGATGTGTGGCCATCCTGCAATCAACACCCACTTTGAATTGTGAGCTCCGCTTGACCGCGTGTACACAACGCCTGAGGAGGTTGCTTCGGCACGTGGTGGACCCTCTTAGACACACGCCGGTGGCGGAAGGTGAGCAGAGAGGCTTGTTTCTGCAGCAGCGAGCAGTCACCTCTGGGCGGTGGGAGTGGATAGTGGCAGCACCCTGGGTGCACAAGAGCGGGCAGACAACGAGCAGTGGAAGTGGATGGGGTGCAGCAGCCTGGGTGCACAGGAGCGGGCAGACACCTCTAGGCGGTGGGAGTGGATGGGGTACAGCAGCCTGGGTGCGCAGAGGCGGCAGACACCTCTGGGCGGCGGGAGTCGATGGGGTGGAGCAGCCTGGGTGCGCAGGGGCGAAACAGAGAATTAGGCGTGTGCAGTTGTATGTACTCTGCCATTACTGATTCTATACTATGTTTCAGATGACTAAACTTGAAGACTGCACTATGTCCCGGCACGTGGTTGGAGACACACCGGTGGCAGAAAGGTGAGCTGTGAGGATTTTCTCCACAGTGTCAACACTCACTCTCCCTCTCCATCTCTTCCTTTCTGTCACTCACACTCTTTCTCTCTCTCTCACTCTCTATCTCTTCCTTTCTCTCTCTCACACTCTTTCTCTCTTTCTATGTCTCTTCCTCTCTCTCTCATTCTTTCTTTCTCTCTCTCTTCCTCTGTCTCACTCTTTCTCTCTCTCTACCTCTCTCTCACACTGTTTCTCTCTTTCTCTCTCTCTTCCTTGTATCTCACTCTTTGTCTCTTCCTCTCTCTCTCACTCTCTCTCTTTCTCTGTCTTCCTCTCTGTCTCACTTTTTCTTTCTTTCTCTCTCTCTTCCTCTCTCTCACTCTTTCTCTCTTTCTCTCTCTCTCTCTCTCACCTTTGATGGACGCATAACGCACAATCTTATCTTTCTTTTTGTCTTGCAGGCTGTGATTCACAAATTGTCGAGGGATGACACGCCATACCTGTACCTACTTTTATTTTGTTGTTTTGTTTACATAAAATGTTTTATATGTAAATCCATCTGGGCAATGGGACTGGATGGGGTGCAGCAGCCTGGGTGCACAGCAGTGGGCAGACACCTCTGGGCAGTGGCAGTGGATGGGGAACAGCAGCCTGGGTGCACAGAGGCGGGCAGACACCTCTGGGCGGCAGGAGTCGATGGGGTGCAGCAGCCTGAGTGCGCAGGGGCGGACAGACACCTCTGGGCGGCGGGAGTCGATGGGGTGCAGCAGCCTGGGTGCGCAGGGGCGAAACAGAGAATTAGGCGTGTGCAGTTGCATGTACTCTGCCATCACTGATTCTATACTATGTTTCAGATGACTAAACTTGAAGACTGCACTATGTCCCGGCACGTGGTTGGAGACACACCGGTGGCAGAAAGGTGAGCTGTGAGGATTTTCTCCACAGTGTCAACACTCACTCTCCCTCTCCATCTCTTCCTTTCTGTCACTCACACTCTTTCTCTCTCTCTCACTCTCTATCTCTTCCTTTCTCTCTCTCACACTCTTTCTCTCTTTCTATACAGTTTACTACATAGCACAAATCATGCAACATTATTTTAATTAGTATGCAAACCATTATGTTATTATTATATCACGTTGACAAGCGTTAGTAGGTTATCTTTTGAACATGAATTGCGGTTACCCCTTATAAAAGATGTCTATAACAGACGTAAAGTGTTGATTAATCATCAAACAATTAATAGTATTAATTATTAGCATTAATATTAGGGGGTTCAAAATTTTCTTATTTACCTTGCTCCATCAACTCCCCCCTTTGGTGATTTTTAATATCACCACAAAACCCATGTTACACAATTTTACTGATAGCATTGTTTCTTGTCCATTTGCTTCTTGTTAGTTTTTACACATCTGTATCCCTTTCATCTTGTCTTTTTGTTCTTTCATACATGCTGTCTTTTAGTTCTTCTAGTTCTATTTCACCTAATTCTCGTTCTCTTTCTTTCTTTATCTTATTTTCTCTTTTCATTTTGTTTTGTCTTTTTCTCCTTTTAATACATATGATAACAAATTTCAAGAATAACACTACTAAAATTACTAATGTTGCTGATATCAAAACTTTCCCTACAATAGAACATCCTATTTCAGTGAACCATTTTGGTATTGAGGAAAAACTCTTACCAAGTTTCTCCCAAGCACTTTCAACCTCCAGTGGAACAAGTTCTTTGTGCAAATTTGTAATATTCCTTATATACTTTTGTATATTTTCTCTTTTATCTGGAATGTAAGTGCAACAATGTTGGACTTTCAGCATTCCACAGACTCCTCCCTCTTTTGCCAAAAGAATGTCAAGGGCAAGTCGATTTTGCATTACCATAGCTCTCATGGCAATCATCTCGGTATTTACCATCAAGAACCCTCCAGCAGTATTCGTTGATAAACGATCTACTACTGTGGACAATTTCCGAATTTTAAATGCATTCAAAGATATTCCCACTGCTGGTATCATTGCTCCAAAAATGTCGCCCACTATTTCTGAAAAACTTTCCCTTTTTCTACGTGTGAATGTTGCACCCATTTCGTGTGTTCCTTTTTCTTCTCTATCTATATGAAATATTTTTGGAAAGATCAGGCCTAAGTAGCAAGACCCTTACCAATGGTCCGGCAACCTGTAATAAGCCCTGTTCCCACAAATATAATAGATCACTGGAAATATTGGATCTTTTCCTCCTTTGAATCCCCATCCTCCTAAAATTTTATAATTGTCTCGGCAATCGCTGGAACCCACGAAATAGTTGTCATACCTAGTTCTATTTCTACTAATGCACAACTTTCCCTGTTGGGGCCAATCTAAAGTCATAGCTACATTTGTTCTTTTCTTATCATTACTTTCTCTTTCAAATGTCCATAGTGGTGTTTTCATCTCTTCCTCTACTACTTTCCTTTGAAATTTTACTCTTCTGCTTTCTACCATCTCTAAAAATACCTTTTCCTCTTTCTTTAACTCACAAGTAAGGTTATGTTTAACTACATCATCTAATGTCAATTCTTTATTCTCTAAGAAAAACTCACCAAACATCTTTGCCACTTTCACCTTGTTCAATTCAGGAATTATAGGAATTTCTGCAAAAATCTTATTTATGTCAGTATAATAATATTCTAATCTACCTGTTTTATAAAACAAACTAGGTAAGACATTACATGTTATTCCATACGTCAAAGGAAGGTGATGATAGGTCACACCTTCGGAAACAGACGCAGGTAATTGCATACAAACATAACAGTCTCTTACATCCATTGTTTCTACATATTCATATAATAATTTTGTGAAAACGTTCTTTGAAAAGTCTGTTATAGATCTATCCTTATGTAACTCTGCACTATCTACTAGTGTTGCTGTATTCTGTATGTTATCCTTCTTTGTGTTGTTCTTTAATATGGACGTTTCTTCTATAGCTAATCTAATTGGAATGGTGATTGCTAAAATAAGCCATACAAACATTAATAGCCCTGTACAAAAGAAACACATTCTACACCATCTACGTAAGAATGCACATCTATTCTCTATGTCTACCATCTTGTTCTACTACCTATGTATATTTTTGTACAGCAAATGTGTCACCACACCTCTGAATGACTTTTCAGCCACTCTACTTTCTCACTTTGTCTCGTTTGGTACTCTCTTTAGCTCTTCTCAGAACTCTTTCTCGTCTTATTCAGGTTTTTTATTGTCCAGTCCAGTTTTTCTTTTCAAACTCTTCAAACTTGTTGCACTTCACTTTCACCCATTTGTTTGTAGCTTTGTTCCGGGTTCTCGTGAGTGATTTCTTCTTCCTTAATATCAGTTAGTGCAATGTATAGCCATTCAGGTGACTTATATTTTAAATTAACTTTCTTTACTCTTTTTGTTTTCTGCAATTGTTTTCCGCTTTGTTTTACTTGCTCCTTTTGACTTATCTCATTTACTTGTTCTGCATTATCTTTGTTTATCTTTATGATTTTGTATCTCAATCTCTTGACTTCGTGGGGCCAATTATCTCCTTTTCTCGGCCTTTTCGGTTCACTTTCTTTTTCTTCTCGTTCAGCTCTCCAAGTTCTTTTTCTTGGTCCTAGTCTCTGTTTTCTCTCTCCTTCACTTTCTTCTGATTCTGTTTCAGACCTTACTTCATTTCCTCTTATTTTGAACTTTATAATTTCACCTTCTTTGACTTGCTCCTTTTCTTCCTGTGTCTTTTTCTTTTTGATCACTTGTTTCTATCCCTCCTCGAGGTTCTTCCGGATTCTCGTTGATCTCTCTATCTGGTTCTATATTTCCCTGTTCATTTGTTTGTGTATCTGTCCCTATTGCTCCTCGGGTGTCTTCCGATTTTTCTATCTCTCTATTTGAATCTATCCCTGCCTTATCTACTTTGACAATTTCTGTAGGATTTTTACCATAACTTGTGCTTGGCTGTTCACTGTCACTGTCTTTTGTTCAGTTTCTTCGTTTATGATGTCAATTTTCCATTTATTCTTTAGCTTTTCACCACCATCTGATTGATCTGTATCAGATGCTGAACTGGTGTCTGATATTTCCAGATGTCGACTTACAGGTCGATCTTCAAGTTCTGGAACTTCTGCTATTTCAAATTCTTCTTCAGTTGTTAGACTTGTACCTGAGTCTTCCAGATGTCGACTTTCAGGTCGATCTTCAAGTTCTGGAACCCTGTTTATTTCTTCTTCTGCATCGGATGCTGAACTGGTATCAGATATTTCCAGATGTCGACTTACAGGTCGAGCTTCAGGATCTGGAACTCTGATAGTGTGGCTGGCATGTACCCAGTTTTTCACTCCTGCACATTTGACTGCAGTTGATGTTACCAGGATCACCTGTCGTGGTTGGTCCCAGCGTGGAACTAAACAGTTTCTTCTTCTGTGGACTTTTATGCAGACCCAATCTCCTGGATTCAAATCATGAGCTGGTTTTCTTTCAAGAGTGGTCGCATCCGGTCCAACCTGATGAAACACAGAATGTACCACATCAGCCAATCCTTTGCAATAATCTATCACGAGATCATCAGTTATAGTCAACAGTTTGTTGACAGGTACATGTGCTTGTCTCATTGCTCGTCCCATGATTATCTCGTGGGGACTCAGACCTGTTTTCCTATCAGGTATGCTTCTGATAGTCATCAGCACCAACGGAAGGGCATCTGGCCATTTCAGTCCTGTGGCTTGACACATTTTTCCTAACCTATTCTTTATTGTTCCATTCACTTGTTCTACCACTCCAGAAGCCTCTGGTCTGTATGCACAGTGCAATTTCTGTTTAATACCTAGAGCCTCACATATCAGTTGAACTAATTCATTTTGAAAATGTGTTCCTCTATCTGTTTCAATCGTTACTGGAAAACCATACCTTGGAATGAATTCTCTTAGCAAAAGCTTTGCTACTGTAATCCCATCATTCCTTCTGGTCGGATAGGCTTCCACCCAACGAGAAAACAAACAAACGACCACAAGAACATACCTCAGTCTATTGCTTGGAGGCATTTCTATAAAATCCAGTTGCATTCTCGTGAAAGGACCTCCCTCTCGTCCTATTGTTCCTAAGCTCACTACTGTTTTCCTTCCTGGATTTATCTGTTGACAAATAAGACACCTTTGACAAAGACTTTCAGCTATGGCTCTGAATTTTGGGTTATACCAGGTTTGTCTGAAAAGTCGGATCATTGCATCTCTTCCAATATGAGCCTGTCCATGGTACATCCGTGCCATGTCAGAAATCATGCTGTCAGGCATAACTGGTCTTTCATCTCTATAAACCCAAACATCATCTTCCTCCCTTTTCCTGCATCCTGCTTTTATCCAGTTATCCTTTTCCTCATCATCTGCTGCTTCCTGTAACTGTCTCACCTCATCCCATGTTTCGACAATGTTAGTAAAAAGCAAAGGACATGAAATATGCTCTCTTTCTCTTCTTCTGTTCAGTGAGACTACATTTTTAGCACAATACTGAGCTACTTCGTCAGCATAATTATTGCCCACGGTTATGTAGTCTTCCCCATTTTTATGTGCATTGCACTTCACCACAGCAATTTGTCTAGGCAGCTGTATCGCCTCAAGTAATTTCTTCACAAACTCACCATTTCGAATTGGAGTTCCTGCAGACGTCAAGAAACCTCTTTGGGACCAGATCTGCCCAAAATCATGAACCACTCCGAAGCCATACTGGCTATCCGTGATCACTGTGATTCGGACATTCTTTCCCAGTTTGCATGCCTGTATTAGAGCAATCAGCTCAGCCACTTGGGCGGAACGTATCCCTCTCAAACAAGATGCTTCCATTATGGCACCTACTGTACATACTGCATACGCTGCACTCAAAACTCCTTCATTTGTCCTCAAGCATGAGCCATCCACAAACATCACATAATCTGATTCTTTTAAAGGCTCATCTCTGATGTCTGGCCTTGGTTTTGTACAGTATTCAAGTACATTCAAGCAATCATGATCAATCTCATCTTTGTCTTTCACACTCTCTTCATCCGGCAATGATGTCGAAGGATTCACACTTGTGCATCTGTCAATAGTTACATTGTCTGCACTTAAAATCACTTTTTCGTACCTAGTCAGCCGACTATGTGTCATGTATTGAGTTTTGGTTCTTGTCAAGAGAATTTCGACGGAATGTGGAACATATACCCTCAGTGGGTATCCCATCACAAGGCCTTCACTTTGTTCTAGACTCACACAAGTAGCAGCTACTGCTTTCAGACATCCAGGCAACGCCTTCGCTACTGGGTCCAAAACAGCTGAAAAATATGCAATAGGTCTTTTCATATTTCCATGTCTTTGCACTAAAACTGAAAGTGCACACCCATCTCTCTCTCACTACAATACAGTTCAAAATCTTTTTCATAGTCAGGCATTC
This sequence comes from Calotriton arnoldi, assembly GCA_963921515.1. Taxonomy (NCBI): domain Eukaryota; kingdom Metazoa; phylum Chordata; class Amphibia; order Caudata; family Salamandridae; genus Calotriton; species Calotriton arnoldi. The sequence goes on along the minus strand of CAWUFW010000025.1, from coordinate 5,763,442 downwards.
CCAGTGCTGGTGCTTCACACAATCTCGCTTTCAGTTCTCTGAATGCTTTCATTTCTTCATCATTCAACTCAAATGGATCTTTAACATCCTTTTTTGTCAATCGCTGTAATGGTGTTTGCAATTAGCGAAAATCCACTTATCCACTGTCGACAATATCCAACCATTCCCAGGAACATTCTCACCTCTCTTTGTGTCATTGGAGCTCTCATTCCTCGGATAATTTTTATTCTTTCAGTCGTTACCTTTCGCATTCCTTTTTCAATTTTATGACCTAGATATTGAACTTCTTGTTGGCAAAACTGCAATTTTGATGGGGACACCTTATGTTCTCCTCCTGCTAAATGGTTCAGTAAAGCAATGGTGTCAGTAACACATGCCTCTCTGGTTTTTGATGCCACCAATAGGTCATCAATGTACTGAACCATCACAGATTTTTCAGGCATTTTTAAATCTTCCAACGATTTCTTTAGGATCTGATTAAAGATCGAGGGGCTCTCTGTGTACCCCTGAGGAATTCGGCACCATGCCAAAATACGCTCTCTGAACCTGAACGCAAATAATGGCTGGCTATCTGGATGTAACGGGATAGAGAAAAATGCATGGCACAAATCAATGACAGTGTACCATTCTGACTCATGTGGAATCTGATACAATATTACAGCTGGGTTTGGTACAATTGGACAACAAGGAACAACAATTTTATTAACCTTTCTTAAATCTTGCACTATTCTATATGTTCCATTTGGCTTTTTCAGTCCCATTATAGGCGAATTACATGGACTGCTCATTATTTCTTTCAAAATTCCTTGTTCAATCATTTTATTTATTACAGTTGTTATTCCTTCAATGATTTCTGGTGTCAATTTATACTGTGGAGTATTTGGGTAATTCGTTCCTTCTTTAACAGAAATTTTAATGGGGTCTACTCCTCTCATTAACCCAATATCTTCACCTGTAAAATCCCGCACCTCTTGTTTTACAGTTTCTTTTAATTCAATTGGGATTTTTTTCTACATCGAACACAGGAAACAAGTCATTCACTCCTGGTTCTAATTCTGCCATTGTCATTTTATACAATACATCTTCATCTGGTGTCTGAAATGCAATTCCATCCGGAGTACAATAGATGGTGCAATTCATTTTGCAAAGTAGATCGCGTCCAAGTAAATTTACAGGACTGCAATCACATACCACAAATCGGTGCATCTCTCTGAATGGTCCAATTTTTACTTCTACTAATTTAGTAAGTGGTGCCTTAATTTGCTGTTTTGAGACACCAACGACTTGGATATATTCACCTGAGAGAGGAAGGTTTGGAATTTCCACTGATCTGACAGTAGAACGGGTAGCTCCAGTGTCCACAAGGAATGTTACATCTGCACCATTCACTTCTCCATCCACAAATGGACCTGTCTGATCTACCTCTAGAGTTGCGCCAAGTATTCACTCCTCCTCCTCTCCTAGGCACCGTCATAAACTTTCATCCGACTCATTCCCATCCTGTCGCAACCAATACTGCGATATCGCAGCTGCGCGCGGCAATTGTGTTACCTGCTCTCCTCCGTAGAATCCTGTCTCTGCACTGTATCTCTGTGGATTTACACTCTTGGGAAGTGGTGGTTGTGGCACCTGACTCTGCTGAGTAACTACCTGCGGTTGCTGCAGCTGTTGGTAACTCACCTGACTCTGCACCTGTGGATTTAATGATTGATTTTCTGCGTTAGCTTTTGGAGGAAATTTACACTCGTTTCTCCAATGCCCTAATTTTCCGCAGTTGTGGCATGGCCACTTTTTCTTTGCTTCTTCTATACTCATTTGGCCTTTTCCTTTACCTATATTCGGTTTGGATTTAGCTTGTCCCGTCTCATTAACCTGATTATTCAGTTGAGCTTCTTGTTTTTCTGCAACTTTCACTTGTGCCCACATTGCTTTCTCCTTTAATTTACGCTGTCTACACTCAATGTCATCACTACAATACTTAGCATACCTCAACACCTCATCCACTGTACTATTCTGCCAGCATATCATATGCTGCTTAATCATTTCGCTTATTTCTGGTTTCAGCCCATAAACAAATCTATATACAAAGTGACTCATGTCCTTCTCATTCAGAGTCTCACAACCACTATACTTTTTGAAGACCAAAAGCAGCCTCTCGTAGTAGGCATGTACAGATTCCTTATTCTCCTGTGTAGTTCTATCAATTTTTACCCAATCAGTTTCTTTGGGCGGAATTTTGTTTTTCAGGAAAGTAATAACCTGCTCATATTTCCTCATCACCTCGGGTCCTGGCGCTCCTGATTTTGCGTCTCTAGGATATTCTACAGTTGGCCAATCAACGGTTATTTTACATTCTGTCCATAAATCGGCTGGTACCACAATGTCAAATAACCCATCCAAATCTACCCACAACACCTTCGAAACTTTGACAAACCTTTCCACTTGTCTGTACCATTCTACAGGTTTCTCTCTCAATTTTGGAAAGTCATTTGTAAATGACAATATATCCTGTCTGGTCCAAGGGACATGTACATAACTGCCTCCTGGAGTTTCTCTCATGGGATACTCCCTTACAACCCACTCCTTGTCTGTCACTGCAAAAGCTAAAGACGCTTTGTCAGTTGTTCTCTCATTCCTTTTAGTCCACCTGCTTCTCCATCTGTCCACATCACCCCATTTTCTTAGCAAAACAATCAATTCTTTTATCTGTGTTAAACGTCCTGATGTGTTCAGATTTTCTATATCTTTTTCACAAAAATCTACCCTATACGGTTTCTGTAAACTCCTGACTTTCACAAATTCCACTCCTAGTTCATTCGCTGTCTCTCCCAATTTGTCATGCAGATTTCTAGCTCTCCAAGTAATGCTCTTGCACAAGAACATAACCTCGTCATCCTGGTATGTTTTCAATTTTTCCGTCCCAATAGTCCCTAAAATTAATTCCTCCATATCTATTTTGAGCCTAATTACATCTAATGGTTTTGGTTCTGTCTCTTTCTTCTGCAGGTTTCTCATCCATTCATTTAATTCGTCTGGAGTGGGACCTACAGGTGTACTATTCATTTCTATCCAATTTCTATTCCTCTCAGGTGTTTCTGATGCAGACTCAGTTCCCATAGGAATCCTCCTCATCTCGCTCTCGTTTATTGTCAGATTAGTAGGTGGGCTCGGTCTATATGAACTGACCAAATTTCTTGCCCTTTCATTTTCTAATTCCATCCCTTCTCTCATTCTTTGCAAATTTGAGTTCATGGGGATGACTAGGGAATGTTCATCTATTTTCTGGTTCTCAAAAACTGGTATTACTGGTCCTATTGTTACTGGTACAGTCACAGCTTCCATGTTCATTGTTAACTCTCTTATTTTCTCAGTCAATTCTTTTGTATTTTTTGCTAACTCGGCTGCATTGTCGCTGTCACATTTTTCACTTTGTGGAGTTTTTAACTGTTCATTTGACCTATTTATCTCGTATCTTCGTTCTGGACTTTTATTCCTCCCAGTTTCCATTGGCGGTGCATTGGGTGTCACCACCGCAGAATTCTGTTGATTATGGAGGTGGGTTTCTGTTTAAAATATCTTCCAGCAATTCATCCTCTGTCTCGCTACCTCCATACCTGTACCTTTCTGAACTGCATGTTTCTTTTTCTCTACACACTTCTTTCCTGTACCCTCTTCAACTGTAAAAGCTGGAAACAAACCTTCTGTCATATTTGCATATCTCCAACGCTTCATTCTGTCCTCATGATTCACTCCCCACAACCTTCCAGGAACAAAACCATGATTCTTTGCACCTCTGTACCTTTCTCGTTCATACATCTCGTCTTCCCATTCACCTAACGCTTCAAACTGTGTCGGTATAGGTCTTGGCTCAAGCTTCGTCAACTTTTCCCTCAAATTTCGAAGTACCGCCAGCAAAACGATCCATTCTCTGGAAAAGCCAATACTCCATCATTCTGAGTATATTTTGTCCAATTTTCTAACCAAATGCAAGTATGATAACCATATTTCAGCATCATATGCGAAGCTGGTGTTTTCGGCGGAGGAATTACTTGTCCCTCTCTAGTTACTACCTTCTTGTCTTTCTTAAAGAAGTTCTTAATTTTCGCCATCCATGACGGTTTCTCTCTACCATATTCATAATAAGCCATATTTCACGATTTCTTTCCCTTCTGCAAGCTCGTAACTCTGCTCTGATCTCTATGTGCTATTCGGACCTATCCCAGTGCGTCTCACACCAACGCACCAATCCGAAACCCTCCACGTCACTGCTATTCAGACCTATCCCAGCGCGCCTCACACCAATGCACTAATCAGGGCGTTTTCCGTGTTTCTATTTCACTGGCCAATCCCAGCGCGGCCTTTTGTCTACGTCAGTTCTGCTCCTGACCCCTCCTTTACAAAATTTATCGGCAATTCGTTTTCTTGACTAAATCTTATTAGTTACAACATAAACACATTTCCATTGTCTGTTTTCGCTAAACAAAAGTGATAGTTTACTCTATCGTACAAGAATACAGTTTTGTTCGATAAGTGTAGCACTTCCCTCTACCTTACCCTTCTTTCAAGCATGGGGTAAACCCGTTTCTCTGGGGATAAAACACATGTGGAGACTACACTGCTCCTGAGAATTAAGGCCAGAGTTTCACAAGAAGACCGGTTGCTATTTCACTCATACACATTTTATACAGAAAATGTCCCTATCATAACACAACCTGTGTTATCACCAATTTGAAAAAAATTAGTACGCAAACCATTATGTTATTATTATATCACGTTGACAAGCGTTAGTAGGTTATCTTTTGAACATGAATTGCGGTTACCCCTTATAAAAGATGTCTATAACAGACGTAAAGTGTTGATTAATCATCAAACAATTAATAGTATTAATTATTAGCATTATTATTAGGGGGTTCAAAATTTTCTTATTTACCTTGCTCCATCACCGGCACAGGCACCCTTGCACCATAGTGCAAGGAAGCCTGCGTCGTAGGGAGTTTGTTTATGTGCAGGAAGGGTTCCCTTCCTGCACACAAACAATCAGAAATGACGTTTTTCAACTTCTATGTGTGCTGCATTAGCGCACATAGGACTTGCAAAACGTCATTGTTTTACTGAATGTTTATGTGCAGGAAGGGACCCCTTCCTATACATAAACAATCACCAGAGGTGATTTCCTCTTTCTATGCGTGCTGCAGAATAGAAAGAGGAAAAAAACGAGGAGAAATGAAAACATTTCTACTCGTTGTGCCTCCCTACGCCTCCCCTGGGGAAGCGTATCATTCAGACGTATTTCCAGATTTACGATTTCTCGTAAATCTGAAAGTGTGTCTTGTTCCATGGGTGTTGTGTGGAAACACCCATGGAATGGCCCTTTCACGCAAAGTGCTGCATGCAAAGGGGCCGTATTTACAAGGACAGGAAAAGCCGTGCAGCGTGACGCGCCAGTGGCGCAAGGGGCTTGTAAATCTGCCCCCAAGTATCCAATGCGAGGCTTTCCTTTAAGAGATCTTCATCAGGGCCAATTCAAGCATATAAAGACTTGGAACAAAATGGTGAGTGTTTAGCCATCTACCAAGCTTTGCTTTTCTGCAGTTTGCACGCAGTAACTTTAGCTAGTTTAAAATTCAGCAAGACATGGTATGTGGTGACTATAATGTTAATCATTTCACTTATTTTCATTTTAGTATTTTAAAAAGGGAATACACATCTGCTTTTTGACATTTTGCAATAGCACAGATGAAACAAGTACACTTGCCACAGTTGTAATTCTTTTACAATGCTTGTGTGTCAAATGTTTTCTTTATTATCATTTTGCTGCAGACATAATAATGGCTGTCAGGAGTTTTAAAGAGTTCTTTGTTAAATTTGTAAGGGTCTGGACCTTCTATACCTCAATGATTCCCAACACACATAGATTATTGAGTCGTTGTTGATTCTCAAAATCTCCCAATTTCCATTGCACATTCTCTTGCCTTGCCTATCTAGTTGCTTGGAAACTTGGGAGAGCACTGTCTTTGTCTCTGTTGTTCTCTTTTCTGTAACCTTTCATGCGTTTTGCCACAAACAAGCAGCTTTTTGTGAACATCCTCACCAAGACCTGAAGTTCCCAGTGGGTATCTTTGTGGGTTAATAATCTCTTCAGGGTTCTTGATGATGGGCCAGTATTAGAAGATAGATTGAACCAAAGGAATTGTTCAGTATGCTCAAACCTTTTGAAGGCTTGTTCTTTCATCTTTGCTGCAAAACCTGCATTGTTATTTGCATGAAAAATGTATGAGCCTGTTTCTTCAGTAGGTTTTTTGCTTTTTTGAATAGCCTACTAGCGTAAAATTAGAAGCAATATGCTGTAGTACAAGACGACATGCACCAGAATGCACAGGGTTGTTTTGAAGTTCAAACTCCTGTGAAAAATATTAGTTTGTCAGGGACAATCAAATCAGCCTCTTCTTCAAAAGATATTATGTTGTTCATGCAGCCTACCAGTCTGCACAATGGTTTGGCTGGTACTGCAACAAAATTCATTGATGAACAAGCCGGGCAATGCACCTTTACAGAGGTGAATTTCATATCCACTGAAGATAAATAACCACTATGAAATATGTGTCAGGAGATTACTCATTAAAACTGCCCTCAATTACTGGATGAAAATACTAAATGTAATGGCTCAAATGCCAGTCAAAAGCCTTTATGTAGCAGAATTCCCTGGAACACATTGAAGTGCCAGTGCCTGTGAGATGCATGAGTGCTGCCTATCAGAGTTTAACGGTCTTCTTCTTCAAAGACAGCTGGAGGCACTCCTGGTCGCCTGCTGCCATAATATTGTGGCCTAGATATCATCTGACAAAAATACAGGGCCAGATGTACAAAGCATTTTTGCAGTTTCAAATGGCCCGATTCTCATTTGCTATTGCAAAAATGCCTTTTCTTATGTACAAAATCCGATTGTAATATGATAACAAGTTACCAAATTGCAATTTGGGTTTGCGACCCAAGACCGATTCAGTATTTAGAAGGAACAGGTTTAGGTTGTCCCTTCAAATACTAAATTGTAGTGGTATGTACAGGAGCGGCCCGTGCAGGTAAGAGCGTTGGGGCCGGGTGGGGGGGGATTTCGACAGACAACCACTAGGGAAGATTAAATAAATAATAAATTTTCCCTCGCCCTCGTCTGGCCCATAGAGTACTAAATGTCATTTACATAACTATCACCCTGTTGGATTTAATAATAGAAAATTTAACGAATGGAGCAATATTTTTGTAAACAATATTAAGACCACAATATTTATGTCAGGCAATATGTTTATTTTCAATATATTTTGATAAATAGGAAATCCTGGCAGTACAGTGAATCATAAACAATACCCACTTTGTAAACGAATGACAAAGTATGAACAAACACTCCTGCTGACTGTACAGCCCAGGGGAAGGCAGCTGTCAGAGGCGTGTGGCTGCTCCTGGCTGGTAGGGACACCGCGGCTACCGTCAGGACATGCCCTGTTCATCAAGTAAAGAAGGTAAGGCCTGCCTTCTCGCCCACACCCCTTCTTTAGCAGCAGGCAGATTTCCAGGAGCTTTGAGCCCTGCAGTGATATTTTTGGGGACCAGCCTTTTTTTCATAAATTAAGCAGTGCTGTGGAACGTGAAGCAGCTTCTGCCTTGTCCTAGTAATGGGTGACAGTCCAAGTCTGGGGCTAGGATGGACACATAAAGGAGGCCAGCAACCACAAACAGATGACTAATGCTGCTAGTATGATTCCTGCCATAGGCTCCAATCAGAAGGTGAAAGGAATTTCACTACAGCAGCCAACAAAATAGTGACCCACCAAATAATGCTTATGGAATGGAGAACATCGTTTTGTCGGGCTCCTGAGATAGTGGATCCCACACATGGCAGACTGACTTCCCCCTGTGAGTGAGACGTCTAAAGGATGCATATAGATGCTCTTTGGGGAGTAAAAAGAAAATGGAAAGGTATTACAGTCTATGATGGGCTGCACTGGATGCACCCTAGTTCGCAGTGCATCATGGGCTGGATGGAGAAGCTGGCAGACTCCAGGTACGGACCTGAAAAGAATGCAATATTAGGCCCGGGTGAAGCTCACGTAGTAGCGCTACGCGGAACTCCAGGATGTGACAGAAACACTCCGCTTCGCTACGCGGTGTTCCACGAGTGGGCGGAGTATTGCTTGCTCAGCCACCCCCTACTGTGCTGGGAAAGGCAACAAGGGAACCCTACTCGCAAGGAGCCTGGGAAAATAAGTAAGAGAAGTAACAATGGCTCCTGTGGATATAATAAAGTTTATACTAGTGGAAATACGCACAATGGCAATACGCAGAGCTGAAATGATGTCAGAAAGAAAGCTAGCCACACACCACGAAGTAAAGCTGAGGCTTTTATATATAATGGTTACATGAAATGATCACCATATACATAAAGCTACAAATGTAGAATTATTATTTACAACAAACAATAAATGAACAATAGTGAAGAGTGTCCCAGTGTGTAACGTATTGAACCTAAACTATTAGTGACATAGTATGTGACAAATGTGCAAGGTTTCAATGTAAAACATAAAGGCGACCATTGAAGACTTTAAACACTGTAATACACAGCACTTTATACAATCATATGCGCTGGATAATGGTTCGCTCTTATTTAGCTGTCGACGACGTTTCGACCCCGTTCGAATGTAGGGTCTCTTCAGGACCAGGGAATGTGGGACACCTAAAGGAATGGGATAGTATCAATGTGTGGCCAATAACAACTGTGAGCAAAGGATGACTGGGCACAGGAATGTAATGTACCTGGAGGGCTATAGCTGCCAAACGTGGAAGAGGGTGACACCGTGAGAGAAGTGAAAAAAAGATAACTCACAGGGACCCCGCCGGGCGCTAAGGACAAAGAAGAAGTAGCATTTACTTAGGGCGAAAGAAGCATGATTGTGGCTCTAATGCGGTGGAATCAGCTCGTATATTGCCGGGCAGACTTACCCCATGTGAGGGAGATGCTTGGCAAGCTTGGACGGATATCTGAACCGGGAGAGCCTCGGCGGTAATGAAAACACTCGGTTAGACCAGATTCTGATAAAATTCTGAAAGACGATGGCAGGAAAACCTAGCGTTTAGTGAAAGGAATTTAGCCAACAATAGAAAAAGCTACTAAGGGCGAAAAAACCGCTCTCACCGTGATCTTGCTTGGATAGCTGTTAAGGATGTATCCGAGTGAGGCTGAAACAACGGAGCGTGTGTCTCCTTGTTAGGTGCAGTGACAGAGGGCAAGTGGAGAGAACGATGGTAAATAGTAGCACCTATTCGCGCCAAAAAACGGCCGTAAAGACCAAGCTATCAAAATCAGGTGTGTCGAGCGGATCTGTCGCTCTGTGTTCCGCGATGGAGATAGACAACAGACTAATGGGCAATGTAACTAAAACATTATGTTACTATTAGAATAAGACAGGTAATGACTACATAATGTGTTGAAAGTACAACAGTCATATTTTAGAAGTACAGCTTAAAAAACAGTGAAGCTCGTTCATGTATAAACATTGTGCTTGGTTTCACAGTTGTTCGGGGAGACAAGTACACCATGTAACCAAAAACGCATTGTAACAAATTACGATGATAGACAATACCACTATTAACATCGGATCGATCTCTTAATCATTGCACATATTCACGCAGAATTGGGAAATTGAACATTTGTATTATAGCAATAAACAAAGGAATAATCAAAAATGGGCATAGAGTTGTCTGCAGCAGTCGTGTTTGATAACTCACTGTTGTGGTAGAACACAATAGTATAGAATAATGAATAATTCAACAGATGCAGAAAGGACGCATATCATTAAACTGTACAGTATAGAGAATTAAATAATGTTATGAAGAGTCATAATAAAAATGTGCACAATGTATTGAACGTGAAGGAAAAAATTGAATTGATATAAGTAATCAAATTGCACATTATGGGCTCAGTGTGCTAATAAAACCTCGCCATTCTTCAGCGGAATTAAGCCCTTCAGTAATGGAATTGATGCGTTCAATCCAACGACATTCTGATCGTTGCAGCAATCGAGTGAGGTCTCCTCCTCTCTGTGGAATGATTACTCTGTCTATTACTTGCCACTTAATGTCGTCAGCTGTATGATTCTTTTCAAAAAAGTGGCTGATTAATGGAGCATTAGGCACTGAGTTTCTTATTCTGCTCCGATGTTGTCCTATTCGTGCTTTCACGGATTGTTGTGTTTGCCCAATATATGGAAGTCCGCACGGACAAGTGATGCAGTACACTACGTTTTTTGTATTGCAATTTGCAAAGAAATCAAGTGTATGTTTGACGTTGCCGTGTTCAAACGTCTTGGTATTCGTGGTAAAGGCGCAGGCTACACAGTTGCCGCATTTGAAATGTCCTTTGGCTACTGGGAGACCCCAAGTTGACTGCAACGATCTAGTGGTTTGCAGTGGTTCCTCTAGGGAGGATCTAATGAGATGATCTTTAATGTTTTTACCTCGTTTGTATGCAAACATAGGAACTTCTATGTTGGGATCTATACTTTTAATGATGTGCCAATTTTTTATGATCAATTTGCGGATTTTGTTGGTATGTATGCCGAACGTAGAGACACAGATGAGTCTATTCATTTTGGATTTTGCTTTGCTTTGGGAGCCAAAAGTGCTTCTCTAGGGCAGAATCAGGCTCTTTTTAAGGAATTTCTCACAAGCCGGTTAGGGTATCCTCTGGCCTTCAATTTCTCTTTGAGTATCTCGGCTTCTTTCATGTAATCTTCTTTTTTAGTGCAGCAGAGGATGAGGTAAACAGAGTGCCCTTCCAACAAAACAAAGCATGTGCAATGAATTGAAAAGCATAACTGTGCAGAGCTTTCCTCCAACACAGTGACAATTAGCTATGTATTTCGCTAGATGGTTCAATTCTATTTTTAACGCTATGGTTTTTTTTGCTGAGGTGTTCTAAAAAGCTTCCGATGCCGAGGCTCGAACTGTGGCTTTGGAAAATGAACAATCAAAGGAGGACCGGGTTCTATTTTTGTGACAGACCTTCTCTCTGTAATGGACTCACTCACACAGGCCTGCCTGTAAATTTTCCAACAATTATTAATCTGCAACAAGACAAATTAAAAATACCAGTCCTCCCTGGTACATACAATAAATATTTCTTCCGCTGAATAGTCAGTCTACCTTCTCACAACTGGGTAGGTGACAGGTGACAAGAAAAAATAATTTCAAACTACTTCAATAGGTTACACGACGACAGAAGCACATTGCAAAAAGGGGGATGATTGATGATTCATGTTTTTTTATTCACTTAAAAATAATAATAACGTGTACTGCCTACTTTACAAGCACTCGGGTCACAGCCTGTACTATCCTTTCGTGTGCCAAATCGTTAGCATGACCATATGAATACTGCACTCGCCAATGTTACAACACTGCACTACTGTCTGCCAAACTGTGCTGCAGTGTGGTACATTCACATTTCTGCCAATTACTTCCTATGGCCATTAACCCTTTGCACTTACCTTGCACCCCATGCAGCAGCAGGTTCCCGTTCTCAGCTGCACACGGCTCAGGAGTCCTTCCGTCATACACAGCATGAAGCGACCGGCTTGCGTGCGGCTGGCTGATGAATTCCGTAGCATTCTTGCCCAGTGCCTCAGCAAAAACTGAAAGGCGGACCTTGCCAGGACGTGACCTGACTGCTAGTAGGTTTGTGTGCCCAGTTGAATATGTGTAGCGTCTAAGCACTGCCCACTCCCCATACACTCTGCAATTTCTATTCCGGACCAAAGTGGTGCATTATTCATAACTTTCTTCTTGTGTCTCACGTAAAGAAAATGTTCTGTGGAAGAAGGGGGGAGTGGCACAATGGTAAACTCCACTCTGCCGGCAGTTGATGGAGTTTGGCCAAACTTCGCTCTCCAAGCGGAGCGCGGAGTGTCAAAAACTCAGCAAACTCCACCGGCAGAGCGGAGTTTCCCGCCCACCACTAGCAATTATGATGGTCTAACCACAGTCCCAGGGAGGTGCCCCCTTTGCAAGCGTTCTTGAGGGATCTGATCTACTAGCAGAAGCAGGCTTCCAGAGGACCAACCCAGCAGCCTTCGAGACCCTCTCTGTCAAAACACAGAGGAAGATCATCTCTAGTTACAGGGCTCTATAGACCCTGATTTCCTCAAGGTGATTTCCGGGGTTGCTGTTGTAAAAGGAAAATATGTGCCATGTTGTCTGTGTGATTATTTGCTCAGGTGTGCATCCCTCTGTCTGTGTGGGTTCACAAGACGGCTAATTTTATGTGCATGTGGGAGGTTTGCAGAGCCAATGCTCCCATGAAGTGAGGGTAGGCAACAACCTGGGGGAGACATCTAATGATGGCATAAACATTAAACATTCTGAAAAAGGCCTAGGAGGACCCTTTTTCAAAAGCTTGTGGAACCCTCCATCTTCCACACTTCTAATCTGTATAAAGAACCGAAAATCCTGATACCATTTCTCTATATGTTTTGACTCCTGTTAAATGAACGGAGTATTTTGAGGTGACAAATCTGTTTTTAAATTGTTTGGATACTTTGAGTAGCAGTTATAATTAGCTGTGAAGATGCTGGACTCATTGGTCGAGAAAAAAGCTTTCACCTAGCTCCTCAATCCTCTCCAACTTCGTTACTCGAGAGAGTCCCCATTTCCAGAGTACGATAGCCACGGACATTGGAATTATGCAATTATGCAGCCAGGTGCTTTCAACATAGTTATGGATTTGTCACACTGTCTACTTAATCCATCATCTGCTGCATAATTTGCAGATTTTCACAAAATAATTTTTCTTTCTTTCTTCCTCAAATGTATCAAAAGTTACTAAAACGCTGCTATTCATTGCAAGATAGTGTTCAAATGACACTAATGGGGTGAAACCTTTGACCAGACAGTGTTAACGTGTTAATATGTGTAAAATTGAGAGAATAGTGAAGTAAAGCAGCCACAAATTGTGCCACATTACACCTCATAAATTGCCTTTTCTTGCCACATTATCTGGCCCTCCCCTACTATATAAGTCCAGCATCTCCACTTAGTGGCTGCCAGTGACCAGGGAATGTGGACTTCCTTGTTCATTGGTGTTGATGTCCTCCGTAAACTCTGGTAGTTTATTCCAGATTGTTCCTATGGTTTCCAAGGGATACCAAGCATCATGAACCAATCAGCGACCGCTGCCCTGTCTTCTTCTTTACCTTGGTGATTTTATACTGGAATAAGTCCCTCCCAGATGAGAAACTCAAAGATTTCTACTTACCCTGGTGGGTAGGATCGATGCTGCGTGAATGAAATCCAGAGAAGTGCTGGCCTGCAGGCTGTCCTGCTCCAAGATTAAGGGATGACCTTCAGGATCCTGCTGTCTTCTGGCCCTTGTACAGTGCCAGAAAGTATTTTTCTTCTTCCAGAAAACATCTCAAAACTTGGCGGTTTTCTTCATAGTTTTTGTTTTTTTGATAAACAGATTTTATTGAATTTTAAGCCAACAAAATTGGCAAGGAGAGACAAATGACACAGGAGTAATTCAGTACAGGATAAAATATTGCGATCCTGCAGGTCAGTAATACACGGATGAGACAACACATAAATCGCAACCACTGTCAAGCTATACAGATCCACAATAATCTTAAAGAAATTGACCCAACCATTTCCCCCAAACCCGCCCATGCTTCTGAGGGCAACCCCGTGCCTTAAAGACCATGCGCTCCTGTTGCGTTCACCAGTCTACACCCCGCCTCCATTGTGAAAGAATCGGAGGAGTAGGAGACATCCATTTTGTAGCTATATCAGGTTTCGTGACCAGGAGGGCCGTGCCCAGAAAATGTCCTTTTGGCTCTCCTGTCACCAGTACCTTCAAACACCCCAAGAAGAATCAATAGGGGAGAGCGGGGGACCTCCCACCTGAGGACGTCCAGGAGGTCACGGGTCACCCTAGTCCAATAATGATGTATCACTGCACAGGCACACACCATATGATAGAAATCTGCCGGCTCAATTCCACAGCGTGGAGGTAGTAGGACGAAAGCCTGCCTGACACAGGAGGGTGGGAGAGAGAAATGCAAAATAAAGATAATACGTTTGCACCAACCGTAGTTGCGAAAAGATTGTAAGTTCACAAGGGGCCATCAGGGCATCCCGCTAGTCTTCCACCTCCACGGGGCCCACCCAGCTCTCCCAGCGGGTCTTAAGGTGGACTAGGGAACCGGGGGAGTTAAGTATAAGGGATCGATACATCTGAGAAATCCCTCGGTGGCCCAGGTTATCCAGTAAAAGCTTGGCCTCCAGGTGGTTAAACTCCGGGAGGGCATCAACTGATTGAACATGAGTATGGAGAGTATGCCTGAGTTGGAGATATTTATAAAATTGGGTGTGTGTAAGTGCATACATCTGCCGAAGGTCCTGGATTCATACTTTTTTATTACTGTAGTTTAAGATCCAGTAGTAGATTTCTGTCTTTTTATTTTTCTTTTGTCTTTTTGTTTTTACATATTTCTTTTTTCTGTGCTATTCCCGAGTAGTGGGTCTCTGTCTCAGAACATGGTTTAGCGCTTTGATACCGTTGGGTTTAGTGCGCTTAAAAAAATCTGATTTCATTTCATTTCAGGAGGTCATTGGCTCCCACCGCTGTGATCTTCTGAGGGCCATTGAAAATACTGCATTGGAAATGTTGCGTCCATGAGTCCTGTTAGGATCCATGAAAACTTGAGAGACGAGCAAGGCAAATGGAGTTGACAGGACTTTGGGCTTAAGAACCCTATACAGCTTCCAATGGCCATTCATGGAAGCGCACCCCTAAATACATTCATAGATTCTCATCAGGGCCGGACTAGCCGTAGCGGACATCGGGGGTTTCTCTGGGAGGCTGGAAAGGGGGGGCAGTTTTGTAGGGGTGGGGGCCGGTTTTGCCGCAGGGCTGCAATATCGGCCCACAGTAACAAAAGCAGAAGTGCTTCACACTTGCATACCCCCCCCCTCTCGGGGCTGGTCCGAAAAAATTGCCAGGGCTACTTTGGGTTCCCAGTCCAGCCCTGTTTATCACCTCCTATGATGGCCCCTAATAGCAACACCATGGAAGCTTATCTGGCATGGATCACTATTCCTGGCACATTGGAAGATTGTCCATCACAGATCACTATTCCTAGCACATTGGAAGATTGTCCAACATGAATCACTATTCCTGGCACAGTGGAAGATTCTCAAGCATGGATCACTGTTTCTGGCGCATTGGAAAATTGTTCTTCAAAGATGACTATTCCAGGCAAATTGCTGGGTTGGTAAGAGATGTAACTTACACAATGACAGTTCTTATCTAAGTCACTGTTTTTCACAACTAGAAGAAATCTGGATGCCATGGGGTTGAGCCCTAGCAGCAGTGCTTAATTTGAGCCGGTGGTTTCTTGTGCTCAGCACTGGCACTTATTTCTCAACACCATCACTAATGACAGTATACCACATGGTGGCACTGTCCATCTAATTTTCAGATGAGCATAGCAACATTGTTTAACAATTCACCATAGAAATAAAAATGAATATTACTTGTCTTTTAGCTTTGGGTGGCCTGGAATTGTCTGAATTTTCACACTGGTAGGAGGCCAATGGTTAGCAGTTTTGTTGGCACTGTCACTGGCAGCGCTGGCAGGGGCAATAGGTGGTGCAAGCTGTAGTGCCCTCCTAAGAAGGGCCCTGTCACTTTTTTACAAATTAAGCTCTGCCAAGCTGCAAGTCGGAGCAGTCATGGGACTTCTTTTAATATTAGCATTAGTAACCACATTCCCTGTCAAGGTTTGTCTCACAGAGCCCTTTTCTCTATTCTCTTGTAGATGAACAGCTATTAAGTTTAAGACTGATCTATGTACCCATGCCAACTATCACAGTTTAGGCTGGGGAGTTCTGTTACACAAACGCCTCCATAGCTCAGAGACAGTGTCCACTCAAAGCTTATTGTTCTCACAGGAGCCCCAGCTCTTCTAGTAGGAACTTTTCAGTCAAGTCTGAACTGGAATCCACACAATTGGACAGGATCATAAAATGGCTGACTGTCAGGAACTTCAGGCAAAAAACCTATATGAGGGAAGGGAGTCAGAAAGAGGGACACAAAATGATTGAAACAGCTGGGAAAAGGAGTTGGGCGAAAGTAAGAATTGGGTGAATGGAGAAAGTTAACCTAAAGCCTGGAACAACCTGCCCCTGCACATCAGAGCCACCTCTAGTGCCAACCCTGGCTTGGCCCAAACAGCGCTTGCACCAGGATACCCTCCAGGGTGAGTTGTGCAATATACAAATACACATAATAAACATAACATAACGAACTGCAAACTGGGTCTGTGGAGCTTGGGAGGCAGAACAAGAGACATGTGGTTGGCCAGCACGAGAACAGGAGGATCGGGATCAGCACTTCTGGGTTAACTTAAGTAGAGTCAGCAGTAGAGGAAGTTGCTGCACAACTTCTTTTGTTATAGGGTTTCCTGCTGACAATAGTTTGTTCATCTTTTGTCGTTCCCTTGCATGTATGGTTTGTTGTTTCCTTCCCATTCTCTATATAGACGGTTCTCAGTTTGTTACTTTAATAGAGTCCATAACTAATATGCTCACAGCCTGTAGCTCTCACAGTGCCTTTGTCTAGGGCGATACTACATGATAAGCAGCAACCTGCAGCTCTGTCAGGGGCGTAATGCAAGCCCTTGCAGCCCCTGTGGTGCAGGGGGAGGGGCCAACCCTTATGGGGCCGCATACCATTCAGGGGGCCCCCATTCAGCCCAAGGCCAATTAGCAGTTGTAAGATATATGAGACATCACATTCTGCAGAGGGGCCCTATCATTTTGCATTATGCCAAAGCAAACAGTGCCTGTATCTATGCCGATGCTATATGTAGTGCTCACAACCTATAGCTCTGGTGGTGTCCATGTACACACAGAAACTGAGCTCTGCTCATATTGTGCCTTTCCTATTATTGTCTCTCTTTATTCAGATACTTCATGCAATGCTCCCAGCCTGCAGCTCTGTCAGATTCCGTCTGTGAAGACGCTACGTGCAATACTCCCAGGCAGCTGTTCTGTCAGCATCCATCTGTGCAGATGCCACGTGCAATGCTCCCGCCCAGCAGCTCTGTCAGCATCCATCTGTGAAGATGCTACGCGCAATGCTCCCACCCAGTAGCTCTGTCAGATTCCGTCTGTGCAGACGCTACGTGCAATACTCCCAGCCAGCTGTTCTGTCAGCATCCATCTGTGCAGATGCCACGTGCAATGCTCCCGCACAGCAGCTCTGTCAGCATCCATCTGTGAAGACGCTACGCGCAATGCTCCCACCCAGTAGCTCTGTCAGATTCCATCTGTGCAGACGCTACGTGCAATACTCCCAGCCAGCTGTTTTGTCAGCAACCATCTGTGAAGACGCTACGCGCAATGCTCCCACCCAGCAGTTCTTTCAGCATCCATCTGTGCAGATGCCACGTGCAATGCTCCCGCCCAGCAGCTCTATCAGCTTCCGTCTGTGCAGACGCTATGTGCAATGCTCCCGCCCAGCAGCTCTGTCAGCATCCGTCTGTGCAGACGCTGCGAGCAATGCTACCAGCCAGCAGTTGTCAGCGTCCGTCTGTGCAGACGCTATGAGCAATGCTCCCAGCTAGCAGTTCTGTCAGCGTCTCTCTGGGCAGACGCTATGTACAATGCTTCCCCCCTGCAGCTCTGTCAGCGTCCGTCTGTGCAGATGCTATGTGCAATGCTTCCAGCCAGCAGCTCTGTCAGCTTCCATCTGTGCAGACTATATGTGCAATGCTTCCAGCCAGCAGCTGTCAGCTTCCGTCTGTGCAGACGCTACGTGCAATGCTCCCCATCTGCAGCTCTGTCCACATCCGTCTGTTTAGACGCTACGAGCAATGCTATCAGCCAGCAGTTCTGTCAGCGTCCGTCTGTGCAGACGCTACGTACAATGTTCCTAGCCTGCAGGTCTGTCAGCGTCTATCTGTGCAGACGGTATGTTCAATGCTCCTCGCCTGCAGTTCTGTCAGCATCCGTCTGTGCAGATGCTACGTGCAATGCTCCTGCCCAGCAGCTCTGTCAGCATCCGTCTGTGCAGACGCTGCGAGCAATGCTACCAGCCAGCAGTTGTCAGCGTCCGTCTGCATTCGTCTGTGCAGACGCTATGAGCAATGCTCCCAGCTAGCAGTTCTGTCAGCGTCTCTCTGGGCAGACGCTATGTACAATGCTTCCCCCCTGCAGCTCTGTCAGCGTCCGTCTGTGCAGATGCTACGTGCAATGCTTCCAGCCAGCAGCTCTGTCAGCTTCCATCTGTGCAGACTATACGTGCAATGCTTCCAGCCAGCAGCTGTCAGCTTCCGTCTGTGCAGACGCTACGTGCAATGCTCCCCGTCTGCAGCTCTGTCCACATCCGTCTGTTTAGACGCTACGAGCAATGCTATCAGCCAGCAGTTCTGTCAGCGTCCGTCTGTGCAGACGCTACGTACAATGTTCCTAGACTGCAGGTCTGTCAGCGTCTATCTGTGCAGACGGTATGTTCAATGCTCCTCACCTGCAGCTCTGTCAGCGTCCATCTGTGCAGATGCTACGTGCAATGCTCCCGCCCAGCAGCTCTGTCAGCATCCGTCTGTGCAGACGCTGCAAGCAATGCTACCAGCCAGCAGTTGTCAGCGTCCGTCTGCATTCGTCTGTGCAGACGCTATGAGCAATGCTCCCAGCTAGCAGTTCTGTCAGCGTCTCTCTGGGCAGATGCTATGTACAATGCTTCCCGCCTGCAGCTCTGTCAGCGTCCGTCTGTGCAGATGCTACGTGCAAGGCTTCCAGCCAGCAGCTCTGTCAGCTTCCATCTGTGCAGACTATACGTGCAATGCTTCCAGCCAGCAGCTGTCAGCTTCCGTCTGTGCAGACGCTACGTGCAATGCTCCCCGTCTGCAGCTCTGTCCACATCCGTCTGTTTAGACGCTACGAGCAATGCTATCAGCCAGCAGTTCTGTCAGCGTCCGTCTGTGCAGACGCTACATACAATGTTCCTAGCCTGCAGGTCTGTCAGCGTCTATCTGTGCAGACAGTATGTTCAATGCTCCTCGCCTGCAGCTCTGTCAGCGTCCGTCTGTGCAGACGCTACGTGCAATGCTCCCCCCTGCAGTTCTGTCAGCGTCCGTGTGTACAGAGGGTACATGCAATGTTTCCAATGTCTCTTTCTGAGCAGATACTATGTGATATGCAGATACTGCGCACAATGCTCTCAGCCTCAGCAGCACTCCAGCAAGCAGCTCTGACTGCGTCCTTGTCTACACGGATACAATGTGCAATACTCCCTGCAGGCAGCACTGATATTGCCCCTACCTGTGGGGAGACTAAATGATAAGTGCCTCTATGCTGGCTCCATAGTGTGTTTGACTAAGGAGATATTACTTGCAATGCTCTCGCCATGCAGCTCTAACACACTGCAGGATGCCACGCCCTCGAACATGAGTGGCCTGCCCCGTAGGCCCTCCCTCAGGTCTAGCCACCGGATTTGTTGTGAAGCAATTGTTTTTTTCTGGTGTTAGAAATGTTAATAGATCACCATAAATAATGCCAGGAGTGAGTTGCTCAAAAAATAATTACAAAATGTGAAAATGATTCCAGTGCTATAAAAAAATAACACACTTCCAAAGAAGCTCTCATGGGCGAAGATTAAAAAAACTGTTTTACTTTTAAAAGGTGAAAAGTACTTTAATGCACGCAAAGCTAAATACGATGCAGAGAATCACAAATATTTAGACAGTATACATTTGGCAAAAATATCAAACAGTAATTCAAATGAAAGTGAGAACATTTAAAAGGTAGGCCTATAGA
The DNA here is from genome assembly GCA_963921515.1 of Calotriton arnoldi. Classification (NCBI taxonomy): domain Eukaryota; kingdom Metazoa; phylum Chordata; class Amphibia; order Caudata; family Salamandridae; genus Calotriton; species Calotriton arnoldi. The sequence goes on along the minus strand of CAWUFW010000025.1, from coordinate 5,743,585 downwards.
CGGACAAATTAGCTGACAAGCAATAATGAAGGCACGCTAGCTTTGGCATATATATAGCACAAGCCATAAGCCCGTTGACTTTAGTACAACAACATTTTGCATTTATTATCAAAAGTCAGACCTGTTGGCTTTGAAACACTTTTAATACATTTCACAACAGGTAATGTATATACATATTTCTGCCTATCAGCCTCCCCCTAACACTAAGGGTCCCAGAGGGCCTGATGCTTTAAATAAGAAAGTCCAGGGATCTCCTTGAATCAGACCCCAGTTTCCTGGGGTTACAAATTCTCACTTGCAGGACAATTGTTGTGCCCTTTCTTCCTGCATGTGGGGTATCTGTGCGTGCCTGGAAGCCCCCAAAATGTAATAGAACATTTAATGGTAACCCCTGGCGAAACCACAATGAAAAATGTGCACATTTTCTGAAGGCCTTTCATGACTTTATGGTGCAGTCCTTTGCCCTGAGGCTGTTTTCTTTCCTAGACTCTGGAAATATTTTCTTTTTTTGGTTTTGATGCACCCGCTCGGTGTGTAATTTAAAGCAGATAGCCCAATTTTCTTGGGGCATCTACACATTCGTCACTGTGGACCATGAAGGCCACGTGGTTCCACAGTCCTGACCTCCGCCCATCACTCTTCCGCCAAAGGCCCAAGTCCCTCCTTAGGAATCCTCTATTTCATGGGATCCGCAAGGATTAAATTGAATCTAGATTGGGACTTGATGTAAGTTATCCGGGTCTATTTAGAAAGAAGCTGAAAACATGGCTCTTTAAATAATCTGTGCTTGCTCCTGCCTAACTGTTCTGTAGGTAATGCGCCGGGACACTGCTTGGAGTAGCTGTGCGCACTATAAGTGCCGTTAATAATAATAATAATAATAAAGTAGGGGTGCAATGAGGATGCACTGTACACAAGCAGCTGTTTTTTTGATAAAATATCAAGGATTTGCATAGGGTTTTTAGCCTTTTGCACCTGGTGTTGGGCTGTAACCACCAGTACCACTCTCATTGGCTCTCCTGACCCCTAAAATCTGGTTGATGTTGATTCTATGTCCTCCTACTCAGCTGAGCGCTGTAAAATTCAGCTGTTTACACATTTGATATACAATAAGTGAAGATGAAATGTTAAATAATTTAATCGCAAAAATATATTATTGATACAATCTTTTACATTGTACAAAGTTGATGTGCTTAATGAATATTTGTTTGAATTTACAAGGTGAAACATTGCCTTTTTTGCCACTGATTTGTTTGTACATCAACTCTTGAAGAAGCACAAGGAGAAGTGAGAAATGCAATGAATAAAAAAATATTTTCATTTTCCAGTGGCTTAAATCATTGACTTGAGGCACAAGTCTGTCAGAGATTGCAAAAATGTAAAGATTTGAATACTAAGTAAGAAATGTAATCATTTTAAAGAAATTAAAGGATTTGTATGCAGTTTATCATGAAGAAAACATCAAATAATAAAATAAATGTCACCTAACCTATTTGAAGAGAATATGACATTATGCTAATTCAAGCCACCTTTTTTCCAAGCAGTCTGGAGATCTTCATGCATGGGCCTTGCCCAGGTTGTACATTTCTAGAAAAAAGTCAGCAATTAGAAATCCTGGTTCTAGCGCTTAAGTAAGTCCCTGCCATCCTGCTGGGTATATCCTGTTGCCAGCCCATGATAATATTGGATTGGACTGGGGTTCTTCTGAGTATTTACCTCAGTTTTGCAGAAAATAATGTGCAGTCCAGTGGTCCGTCTCTGGGACCAGTTTCAGGCAGTGCCTGACATTTTGTTTATTCTCCCAGACAGGGAAAGCCATAGTCATTGTCCTCTAGTGTCAGCAGGAAGGCTGAGTGGGACTAGGAATTTTCTGTTAGGGTGACCCAAAACAATGCAACAAAAGAAGAAGAGATGTCCCTACTCACCTACTTGGCACTCTGTTGGGGGTAACACCACTGGGAGGAGAATGAAGCAGAAAGGAGTCAGAGACTGTCCTTACACCTCAGAGGGACCCTCTGTCTTTTCACATCATGGAGTACGGTCCACTTCAAAGGACCTCATGAATATTACTATAGTCCACATCCCTGTCTGACAGGTGCTCTGCAACCACCATCTATGTACCACTCACACACAGGAGGTACAAAATGGATTCTGGTTCCCACACAGTAAAGCAATACATGGGCAATCCATGCTCACCATAATTCCTAAAATCTACATCCCTGTCTGGCAGGCTCTCTTCGAGCTCCATTATATGTACCATTGACACAGAGGAGATCCAAAATGGATTCTGGTTACCACACAGTAAGGCAATACATACACAATGTATGCTCACCATAACCCTTGCATGCAACATTTACCACCCACATGGAGTCTCCACAAATGCCCTCTACAAGCTACCCAGAGCCGGTCACCCTAGGTGTCGATGGGCAGCTGGCATTTTATTAAAAGGTGTAAACTACAGGTTGAAGCTCATAAGACAATTTAAACAGAGCTTATAGTGTTTGAGACTCCATTAGAGAGGATCTCCATACAACAGAGATCCAAATACCGAAGGCCAGAACGTGAAAAATTAGCTGTTTTTAAAACCCATTTTTCTAACAGAGGGCATTCTCCCCACTTACTTTTTGTCATCTTTCTTATTTTATACAGTCTGAGGGTCCTAAACCCAAAATGGATACCAACCAAGCATTACAGCTACACAAAGAGAGCATCCATATAAACAGGCAGGACTAACAGCCCGACTCATGACGAAACTCCAGACTGTCCAGAACACTGCATCCAGACTCATTCTGGACCTCCCCAGATGAACCACCATCAGAGGCACCCTCGCCAACAGACCTCCGAGACCCCGCCTCGTCTTCTGCATCGCCATCCCGACTTCATCGCCCCTCTCGCCATCCACTAGAATCTATACATCTTCATAGGAGACCTCAACTTCCACCTGGAGAACACCAAAGATGCTAACATGGGTGACCTCCTTGAAAGTACGGCCAGCTTAGTTCCCAAGCAGCTGGTCACTGACCCCACCCACACCGCAGGGCACACACTTGACCCTATCTTCTCAGACAGCCACAAAGTACAATACACCCACACCGAGGAGCTCACCTGGACCGACCACCACTGCCACCCCTTTGTCATCTCGGAACCACCCAACACCCCCGCCTCCACCACCAGAGAGGCACGGCGCAGCTGGGCAAAGGTATCAGAACAACGATGGACCAATGCCCTCAACTCCCGACTACCTACCACCACAGGAGGCACAGAACAAGCGGTGGAAAACTTCATCAACTGGCTCACTGCAAGCGCTGACGAAGTTGCACCGAAGAAACCCACCAAGCCCAAGAACGAACACAACACCCCAACTGGTTCACAGGAGAACTGAAAACCCAGAAATGTGACTGCTGACAGAAGGAAAGAAGATGGTGCACCAGTAAGACCCTCGAGGACCGAAAACGCTTCAAAGGCGCCCTCAACCAATACCACCACCTCCTGAAGAACACCAAGAAGATCGCCCTAGTCACCCGCATCAAGGACAGCTCCAACAACAGCAAGGTCTCTTCAACATAGTGAAGGAATTCACCAACCCCTCGGTAACTGAAAACAACATCACACCTTCTCAAGCTCTCTGCCACACCCTCGCAGACTTTTTTCACAACAAAATTAACATCATCTACCAAGACTTTGCACCCCAACCCCCCGCCAAGGATAGAATCACCTGCATCACGCAGACCGACGTACACCGATACCATCTCACCTCATGGAGAATCCTCTCCGAGAAGGAAACAGCATCCATCATGAGATCCATCCACTGTGGAGCTCCAGCAGACCCCTGCCAACACCACGCATTCAACCTCGGTAATCAACCCATCGGCAGAGAACTCACAAGGTCCTAAACTCCTCTATCACCACAGCCCACTTCCTCCAGAAAGGGAAACATGCCGACGTAAAGCCATTACTGAAGAAGCCACCCGCGAACCAAGGGGAACCTAAGAAATACCGACCTATCTCCCTGCTCCCTTTCCCAGCCAAGGTCATTGAGAAAGTCATGAACGTCCAGCTCACTAGAGAACCACAACCTTCTGGACCCCTCCAAATCAGGTTTCAGAGCTAACCACAGCACAAAGACAGCCCTAGTCGCTGCCACAGACGACATCAGAATGCTGTTAGACCACTGAGAAACAGCAGCCCTCATCCTCTTCAACCTCTCAGCAGCCTTCGACATCTTATCCCACCACACACTGTTAAACATACTTTACCAGATCGGAATCCAAGGACCAGCCCTCAAGTGGATTGCATCCTACCTCACAGCAAGAATGCAGAATGTCATCCTCCAGCCCTACTCCTCGCTCCCTAAGAACATCACCTGCGATGTACCACAAGGCTCATCACTTAACCCAATCCTCTTCAACGTATACATGACACCCCTTGCAAACATCATCAAGAGCCAAGGACTCAACATCATCTCCTACGCCGGCGACACCCAACTCATCCTTTTCCTGACCAATGACCCAGCCACCACCAAGGACAAGTTCCAAAGATGCAAGAAAGACATGGCCGCCTAGATTAACAACAACTGTCTCAAAATCAACACCGACAAGACAGAGGTACTCATCTTCGGGAAAGGAAAGAACACCCTCTGGAACAATGCATGGTGGCCACCTGAGCTGGGCCCAACTCCCAAACCCACCCAACACACCTGCAATCTCTGCATCATCCTCGACAGCCAGCTATCCATGAAAAAGCAGGTCAGCACCATCTCCTCCGCTTGTTCCTCACGCTCCGAATGTTGAGGACGGTCTTCAGATGGCTCCCACCTAACACCAGGTGAACAGTCACGCAAGTTCTTGTCACTAGCAGACTAGATTACGTCAACTCCCTTGGCATAGGAATAACAACCCAACTCATAACGAAACTCCAGACTATCCAGAACACAGCCAGACTCATCCTAGACTTCCCCGAATGGACCTACATCACCCCACTCCTCAGGAAACTCCACTGGCTACTAGTCATGAAGAGATGCCAGCTTAAGCTGCTCACCCATGTTTACAGGGATTGGCGTACCTCAACAATCGAATGCACTTCCAACAACCTACCAGGAAACTACACTCTGAATCTCTCTCCCTAGCAGCCACCAGATGCATCCGCCGGATGAACAGTGAAGGTCACTCCTTCTCCCACCTGGCGGCTAAGACCTGGAACAACCTCTCCCTGCACCTCAGAGTCTCGCCATTGCTCCAGCAGTTCAGGAAGGACCTCAAGACCTGGATGTTGAACCAACAGGAGAACAGGCAGCATGCTCTACCAGCGCCTCGAGACTCTCACGGGTGATGAAGCCACGCTATACAAATCCTGATTGATGAATTGATTGATTGATGCAGTAGTGACAGGGTCAACTTGGGCTCCAACAAACATTTCCAGGTTCGGGGAGGCAACTGTGTAAGAGTTCATCTTCAGTTGACACATGGTTTAGGAATAGCTGGGCTTCCAAATTCCAGTTACACACAAACATCATACGCATGTCAGAGCACAAACAGCCATCACCACTACGTCCTCGAGCAGAATTTAGGTGTCTACATCACTCTGTCCAGGAGATCCCTCCTTTAATAACTGATGTCTTTTCAGCAGTTTATCCCAGTGCCTCCATAGTCAAGTGATACCAGTTATGCTCCGTCCTGGCACAGTAACAAGAAATCGGGTGAGTAATCACAAAAAAAGTATAATAAGAGTAGCTCTTGCTTGGGTGAGGTAGAAAAGTGTCACTGACCAGTAAAGAGAAAAAATGTCCCTTGAATGCAGGGAGAAACTTCCTGCACATTAGGGACAGTCCATTTGTTTTGCAGAAAGAAGCCCACTCTTGCTTTGGGGGCTTATCTCTAAGAATACAGCGTCTAGACACGAAGTGATAGCCATCTTGAAAGAGTACAACAATAATAAAGCAATAAAAATACCATTCCAACATGGCTGCCCGCCGTCATTGCCTTTGCCAAGGTGTTACAGAGAGGGAGGATGAAGACTGTTTCAAGTTCTTTATTCTTTTGGAAGACTCAGATAAGAGAGTAACAGCACAGCCTCAGTTCTAACTGACCTCTCGTTCAACCATCCACACCATTCTAATTCCACCTCAGTTTTACAAACACACATTCCAAACCACACTCCACCTCTATGCATTCCATTCACATTCTATAGACTAGACTACCACATAAGGGTTGCGCCACAAAGCCAATATCAGCAAGTGGTCGGCAGTGGGCAGCCATTTTTTGTCGAGTTCAGGCCCCAATGAGAAGGAGAAAAGGGGTGGATGGGAGAACACCAACATGAGGCCTGAATATTTCACCTTCTACCCGTGGGAGGAGAAGAGAAAGGGAGAAAGGGTGCGAGGCGGGAAGCAAGGGGAGGGATTGAAAGAGAGTCACGTTCATCACAAGAGATCAAGATGACAGCTAACGTGCGATAAAGCTCCGCCCCCTAACGACCATCTACTCATCACCCAACCCTCTCTCAGCTCTTCATCTGTTGATTTCTCCGCAGCATCAACTCAAGGGCCAAGAGTCAATGGTATCCGGATCAAAGCCAGTGTCACTTTAAGCCGACTTTGTCAGTTGAAAACAGGCATCTCTCGAAGACTGTGAACAGGTATTTGACTCGGTTAAAGAATCATCAGTCATGACATATTTATCATGCTTTGAGAACCAGGAAGATCGAGGGGGGTATATTAACAGAAAGAGGCGGGAAACATGCACAGTTTAGAGGGTTTTCCTACTAGATTCAAGTCCCACATTGAAGTCGTGCATGTGCAGTCGCACTTGCGCGTGCTCGTGCGCGCGCTCCATGGATAAACATAAAGTAGTAATCACTGGCAGAGGAATTTCAGCAGCTCGGTGTGCAACCACAGACCTGAGATTCACGCTTGTTCCAAAATAACTCGCCACCAGTGCGCCTTCCAGCACCTCAGAGGTATGTATTCTGGCAAATGTTCACTCACCACACTGCCTGCGAAGTCTCCAAGCACGAATGTATTTTAATTAATAGATCAGAACTTCTTGTGGGTGGGCACAGGGCACATGCAGACGACTGGCTGCACCACAAAACTGTCAGAGAGAAGGAGCAGGCTGCCAAAATTGCAAGGAAATAAAAGTGATGCATAGATCGGAGAATTAAGGGCCTCATTTACAATAATTTGATGCAGGGCAGCACAGCAAGCCTTCCTGCTGCGCTGCTGTGCGTCAAAAGTAAAGGGCAGGAATGCGCCGTACCTGCTGGTGCCCAATGGGCTGACACACGCCAACGCAGACAGACACCCTTGTGCCATGGTGCAAGGATGTGTGCATTGTAGGGGTGATTGTTTTTATTCAGGAAGGGACACCTTCCTGCGCAAAAACAATCACGAGAGATGTTTTCCTCTTTCTATGTGTGCTGCAGAATGCAGCACATACAGAAAATGGAAAAACGAGGAGAAATAAAGGTATTTCTCATTGTTGCACCTCCCTTACTCATCCCCTGGGGAGGCGTAGGAATCTGATGCATTCCCAGGTTTCCAAAACCTTGTAAATCTGGGAATGCATCAGGTTCCCTAGATGTTGCATGGGAACACCCACAGCAACACCCATGAAACGCCCCTTATATGCAGAGTAATGCCTGAAACAGGGCCATATTTACAAGGCCATGAAAAGCCATGCAGAGTGGCTTTAGGTGGCCTTGCAGATATGGGCAGGCACACCGCGCCTCCAGTGCGTCAAAAGAAGTGACGCATCGGCGGCGCAATAGGCTTGTAAATAAGCCCCTAAATCCTAAGTGCCCCATTTACAATATTTGGTTTAGGGCAGCGCAGAAAGCCTTCCTGCAGCGCTGCTGTGCCTCAACAGAAATGGGCAGGAATGCGCTGTATCTGCAAGATACGGCACATTCCTGTCCTTTTCCCCTGCGCTGGCGCACAATGGGCTGCCATGCACGAACTCAGGACCTTTTCGCCATGGTGCAAGAGTCTCTGCGTTGTAGGGGTGATTGTTTTAGTGCAGGAAGGGAAAGGGACACCTTCCTGCACAAAAACAATCATGAGAGGGGTTTCCCTCTTTCTATGTGTGCTGCACACATAGAGAAAGGAACAAGCATTGGCATAGCCAATAGGTCTCGCTTTTGGGAACTTATAAGTGTTTAGTTATCCAGCACAATATCCTTGGTGCAACAAATCAACTGTTGCATGGCTAAACACTTATAAGGTCCCAAAGGCGAGACCTATTGGCTATGCCAATGCTTGTTTTTTTTAAGGTCAGTTGGATCACCTACAAGACAAGACTTACGTAGTAGTGAGATACAGATGGGGCAGGAGGGAGAGCAAGTACTGCACCTAATCTATATGGCAGAAATATACATTGTTGAGTTGGTCTGCTCACTAGCCTGCCACCCCACCCCAATTACTGTGATTGGTGGGCTGTGGTAGAAAGCGAAAAAGGTCCCGTCCTATCCCACTTGCTTGGATTCTGGTGGTATACCTAAAGTAATTATAAATAACGTTGGTAGCGCTGCGCAGAGATCAGCCTATGCCACTGCTTGTAGACCACTGTCTGCAACCCAGTCACAGGGAAAGTGGCGAGGACAAATCCGCAATTCTTCAGGAAAGGCAAACCACCCCTCATCTTCGAAATCGGCTTCAAACTAATCAACGGCTTAGGGGGAAGTGATAAGCAGCACGTATTTTTCTTCTTAGGGGTTCGTTTTACTGAGTGAGAGCCCCCTCATTCAGACATTTTTGACATAGTTAAAGAAGCTAGTTTTAGGCCAAGATATCCTCGGAGGCCTTCAGCGCTCTGAAGTGGTGCACGGGGAGGCACAAGCACCACTGAACCAAAATGACGTTCAAAGTATACTCTGATATACACAGACAGAATTCAGAGTAGCAAACAAACACTAGCTTGCAACGCAGATTTATCAACCTGGTAAGTGCAGAGAAGGAAAAAAGCTACGGTTGGTAGATAAAAGCTGCAATCCAAGCAATTGGTTTAAAAGTTAACTTCTCTTGAAACTCAAGGCGCTTTGCTTTTCGTATGTTGTATTTTGCTTCAAAATAAAACGGCTGTGCTGCATAGTAATTGCTCAGAGTAAAGGCAAAGCGCAAAGTCCTAGTAGAGTTAATGATTTGCCAGAGTGGCTCTGTAATCTTGGGCGGTGACAACAGAGTTTGGAAAAGACACCGTGGCCAAAGCCCCCTCTCTCCCTCCGTAGAAATCGACAGACAGCCAAAGGCACAGAACGGCGGCGTCCGCCGGAGCCGGCTCAAGGCAGGCACTGAGTGCATTCCTGAAATAGCGGCCAGAAAACAGATGCAGACACTTGCAGCCGCATTCTTTTCATCCTCGTTACTGAAGCCCCCGCCCCCACATAAATCAACAGGCACAACTCGGCCTTCAGCACGATCGAAGCTCATCGCATGGGTTTAGGTCGTGGAAAAGGATTGAACCTCTAAACAGTGAGAAGCCAGTTGTTCCAGTGGTCTCCATTCCCCCCAAACGCCCCCACTCTCCCAAGCACTCATGAATCTGTTAATGCACTAAAGGGTGTAAAACATCTGTACGCAATAAAACGTGCAATATAGATTTAGGCTGGCGTTGCCCTTTTGTTAAATAGATAGGACATAAAACGAGCGAAGCATTATGAAAGCGCCTGCAGGCAGCAAAAATTGCGCCGTAAAATCCACGAGGGATGGTAGATTCAGAGGGACCTTTCAAGGCTCCTCTTTCTAATTGGATCCATCTTTATTTTTAGGTCTCGGCCTGCACCAGCGCTTGCGCTGGTCTGGCCGAGAGTTTTAGTAAGCGGGTTTTGGAAGTGCAAACACTGGCTTTCGGCTGGCGACCAGCTTGAGTTCACGATGGCGTGCACGCGCAGCTGCCATCTGTTGTTCCTATCTCTTCCTCATTTCCTCGTCATGGCTCATTAACTCTCTGGACTCTGATGTTTCAATCGCAGCAGCAGCTCACATTACCAACTGAGGGCCCTGGACTACAGTCACATGAAAAACAACAGCGATTAGCATTGAAATGCAAGCTTTTTTTTGTCTAGTTAGAAATATTGCTTCAGTGGGTTGATTTCACCTTATATCGCTATTTGTTTTATATTGGGAGTCACAGCCTAATTACCAGTATTTTTGTCTCTCACTGTTTTTTTTTTAAATATTTATTCGCGCAAAGCACAAAGCTATATTTAAGGTTACTTTTTCCGCGTCACTTCTTCACTTTATTTAAACTCCACCCCCACTCTTATTGTCTCTCTCCTTCTCTCTCTCTCCCTCTCTAATTCTCTCTCTACTTAATTAACTCTCCCTCTCTATCTTTTTTAGCCTTTCATTCTCTCTCACCCCTTTATCTGTTTCTCTTTCAAACTCCTTCATTCACTCTCTCTCCCCTTCTTTCTCTCTCTCTATCCCGCTCCACTCTTTATTCTATGTACACCCTTTCTCTCTCTTTCTCTCTCACCACCCTCTCTAATTGGGCATTATATCTTCACTCTATCTCTCACTCGGCAACACCACAGCATCACTCAGCACAACCACAGCATCAATCAGAGCCAGCACAGCATCAATCAGAGCCAGCACAGCATCACTCAGCACCAACACAACATCTCTCAACGCCATCACAGCATCACTCAACGCCATCACAGCATCACTCAGTGCAACCACAGCATCACTCAATGCAACCACAGCATCACTCAGCACAACCACAGCATTACTCAGCACAACCACAGCATCACGTAGCGCCACAACAGCATCACTTAGCGCCACAACAGCATCACTCAGCGCCACCACAACATCACTCAGCGCCACCACAACATCACTCCGCGCCACCACAACATCACTCCGCGCCACCACAACATCACTCAGCACCACCATAGCTTTACTCAGCGACACCACATCATCACTCAGGGCCAACACTGCATCACTCAGCACCACCACAGGATGACTCAGCACCACCACAGCATCGCTCAGCGCCACCACAGCATCGCTCAGCGCCACCACAGCATCACTCAGCGCCACCACAGCATCACTCAGCAGAACCACAGCATCACTCAGCGCCACCACAGCATCACTCAGCGCCACCACAGCATCGCTCAGCGCCACCACAGCATCGCTCAGTGCCACCACAGCATCGCTCAGCACCACCACTGCATCGCTCAGCACCGCCACAGCATCGCTCACCGCCACCACAGCATCACTCAGCGCCGCCACAGCATCACTCAGCGCCGCCACAGCATCACTCAGCACCACCACAGCATCACTCAGCACCACAGCAGTATCACTCAGCAACACCTGAGTATCATTCAGCATCACCTCAGCATCGTCTCCGCAACAGTCACCACCACCACCACTACCACCTCAGCATCACTCAGCACCACCTCAGCCTGCTCTCGGAATCTGGCATCTGTTGATTCTCCCTAGCGTCTGGCCGCTGCTAGTGTTATAATACAGGTACTAGTTCCCAACCTTCACCCTCCGATTGTTTATGCCCCCTAAAAAAAAAAGCTTTAACAAACAACCATTGCAATAGGCAGAAACAAGTTGCCAGCATTGCAAGAACAAAAGAAAACTGAGGAAATTTTTTATTGTAAATACTTTTTTAATATGGTTGTTCAGTTTTACATAATGCCTTCTTGGTCATATATAAAGTAACAAAAATGCTTCTGACACTTTTTTATTATAACTTTTCAGCATGCCGCACAGCAGCCACACTTCTCTACAGCACAGCTTGAAGACATTGGCAAAGTCAATAGCTCTGGCTAAACACTTATAAGGCCCCAAAGGCGAGACCTATTGGCTATGCCAATGCTTGTTATGAAATGTTTCCTTGGGACGGATCATTAATTCTAAACATTGGTTGGGGAAACAGCGGGGCGAGGTTAAGAAAACAAGACACCTCATTAGTAAGAGCCCAGTACAAATACAACTGATGCGCTCTGCGTGTTGTACATGCCTAAGCAATAGGATACATGTTTGCAGTCTGTGCACTCACATTTTTTTTCATATTAAAAGCAGCCACACCTGGATTAACCATGCATCGCAGAGTCTTAGATCATGTTACCAAGAAAAAGCTCAGTCTAAAGCCAGACATTAAGTCTTGCTTTATTTAACATTAACAAATCTATCACTCGATTTCAAAGGTGTATGGGGTCTCATGTGATGCACAGCGTTCTCCAGATTCACTCTTAGAACATGCACTGAAGACGGAAGACTCGGAAAAAAGCGAAAACAAGCCCGGGGTCACGAGAAAAAACCCAAATGAAAAGCAGACAGCCGTAAAAAACAAGACGCGCGGCCGCGAGACGCGCTCTGTGGTGGGGGAGGGGCGGAGGGGTGCCGCGAGGAAAGCCAGATGGCAGAGTGAAGCCAAAAGGAGTGAGGAGCAGAGTGGGGGCCAAGACATGCGCGAAAGTTAATTGAGGTGCGCGTGCGCGACGGCTAACGGCAAAAGCAGGCTGGCGAGTGGTGTGCGATGTGCGCGCACCATGACGAGAGAGGAAAGCCAGATGGCGCCTCTGCTCGTCATTGTGCGCGTAACTGCACGCTCTATGCCAGCCAAAAGCGTGTGGTCGGACTTTTAAAAGCCCACACACTAAATGTCTCGCCGAGCAGTGCATGCGCTGGCTCAGGCGAGACCAAAAAAGGAGGCGAAATAAAGGTATTTCTCTTCATTGCGCCTGCCTTACGCCTCCCCTGGGGAGGGATAGGAATCTGACGCATTCCCTGGTTTACAAAACCTTGTAAATTTGGGAATGCATCAGGTTCCATGTATGTTGCTTGGGAACACCCACAGCAGCACCCATGGAACGCCACTTTCACGCAGAGTAATGCATAAAAGGAGGCCATGTTTATGAGGCCATGAAAAGCCTTGCAGGGTGGCTTTAGGTGGCCTTGTAAATATGGGCAGGGACACTGCGCCTCCGGTGCGTCAAAAAAAGTGAGGCAGTGGCGGCGCAATGGGCTTGTAAATTACCCCCTTAATCTATATATGGCACGGATTCAGTTTCATGTCTCACAAACGTGAAACACTGTGCTATTCAGTGGCAAACAGTGAAAAAACATGCTTTTTTGACTATTGAATGGAAACATGGGTGCTCAACCCATACAAGGTAGGGGCACCTTGGCTGAGAAATGTATGTCATCTTCACATGCCTGCTGTCTAGCTGTCATTGACGCTATCCTGATGAGAAAACATACTGAAGACCGCCCTGGCACCAAGCCACAAAGGGGTCAAAACACGTTGATATTCTTTGTGTCATTTACATTGAACAAGCAAGAAGTTGCTCTTGTATAATATGACCCTTTGGACAACAATCCCTTGTTACATTTCAGCTGGTTCCTGCCTATACACAAGGCACTTAACAACACAAAGAATGAACAGTGCAATACTACAATTCATGTGAATCTATTTGTATGTAACCCCAAACAAATCAGTACTGACAGGTTATCCCTGAGCCCCATGGACATACAAGGGAGGGAATTCCCAGTCCCATTTTCTGTCTTTCTTAATTACTGACTTCTTGTTTATCCCAAACCATGTCCATGACACTCACATTTGGCATCAACACAACAGGTGGGCGCGACATCAGTATTTTGTGTTGTATTGTATTATAGTAGTATATTACTTACTACCCAGTGGCGGCCGGCAATATTAAAATATGGTGCGGCTCGATGCTCAAAAAACTCACCATATATGTTGCACAGGGCCACATCCGGTGTCTCTCTCCTCAACGGTGACTCCAGTTGGCAGCAGGAAAGGGAAGGACTTCCTTCCTTGTGCAACGTGATTCCAATCAATCCTGATTGGTTGGAGCAGGCTAACCCAGCGCTCATTTTGCGACTGGGGGCAGAAGCTCTTGTTGACGTGGGTAGCTCATTAAACCTCGTGGACATGGTTTGGAGGAGTGTTTTCTTTTCTTTAGGCCTATGTGAGAAGTGTTTCTATGTCGTGGGTGATGACCACTGAGGTGCAGTTATCGTGTTATGGGAAGCATTGTTTAGCGATGTAATGGTTAAGGAAGTGTGAGAGATAGACAAGCATTTTTATAATTTGTGTTATGCTGGTAGCTTTGATTAGCTTTTCTGCCCCTTTATTGTGTTGGTGTTTTGCCGTTTATGTTCTTGATTCGATTTCCTCTGATGGTTGGGGCAGGAGTTCATCCACTCTGTGATCTTATGGATCTGGTAGCTGAAACAGATGCAGATAATTAGTGAGGGGATATCAGAGATCTGCCTGGATAGACTATGACTTGATTTGTAGAAGGGATGAAGTATCAAGTGCCTGTTGAAGAGTAAGCAGTCGTAACGGAAGTGACATACTCCATAAGCTACCCTTCCAGCCATCAGCCTTAAGCCCAGCCGTGGCAGGTGCAGGTAAGCGCGTTGGGGCGGTGGGCTGAGTGGGACGGGGCGGGGTGGGGGATGTCGACAGAGGACAGAATAGGATTTATTAATTTATTTAATTTTCCCTATTCCGTTGTCTGCCGACTATACCTCACCCCTCCAACCCGCCCCACCACGCTTACCTGCAACGGCCACGGCTGCTTAAGCCCATCCAGCATATAGGGAATTTGCAAACAACATAAAACTGCAAAGCTTGGAATTTGCATTTCACCATGTAGTTAGCTGAAATAATTGATGAATCAGCATTCGGTTGTCATTTTTACCAATTTTTGGTTCTTGTTTCATCTGTAACATGCCAACGGGTTGATCGTGCTGTGATGCTGTTACTTGGTTGATGTCAGTCCCAAGCTACCTAGCAGACAAGCAGGAATATATGCTTGAGCTGCCCACATCTGCCCCCACCCGGACATGAAGTGCTTGTTGTAAGCAGCTTTCGCCATCAGTGTAAGCATGACATACTGATTCTGTTAATGCTGATGATTGCAAAGCGTGTTGGATCAATCAACTGCTGCTGCACAAGTTATCACAAATCAGGCTGAGCAGGTGGCACCACCACCCTGCCAGGTGGCACCTTCTACAGAGAAGAGCTCAGGTGAGCTTCCCTATTTCGACCAGAATGTGGTGAACGGAATCCAGTAGACTCAGGACTGGTCCTGTAATTTTGTAAACTGTCACTTAAGGTTACTTTAATGGAAACAGAGAAGGCAAGCACCACCGATCAAAGGGTGTTCCACCAGAGAATGGTCCAGTCTGAACTCTCAGAAGCCAAACTGTTGATGCTGCTGCCCGCAGACTCCATTGGATATGGGCAGAGTTTGTGGGATCCTCCAAGTCATCCCTCAGTCCTCAGGCTGCTGTAATAGAGCAGCTCTCCTGTCTTTCATGAACTTGAGCAGCAACCTACAGGCAGAGTGGGGTGAGACCCACATACTCATCGGATGATCTGTCCTCCTGCAGTAAGGGTGTATTACTTTGCAGGGAAGGAGTTTAGCCCAATGAACATGGCCAGGACTGACACCAGACTGAAAGCCAGGTAGGCCATCCAAAGGCCCTAGAAAGTCTGCGGAAACTAGAGTTTATTATGTTTTGCCAACAAACACCATTTAGTTAGTTGTTTGAGAAAGACCTCTTGTGGACCAGGCCAATTGTAGAGGTTTTTTTTTCGACCAGCCTACTACTTAGCTTGGTCGGCTTTCTTGTCACTTTCATTTCCTTGCTTCTTATTTAATGGCTTTCTTGCATCTTCTTGTTTTTGTCCCTCTTTTGGAACATAATTTGTTTACCAATCATGTGATTGGATGACTTGTATCCTTCCGCTGCTCACATTCATGGAACTACTTTCTTCTTTGCACTCTATGAGAGTACATGTGTTTTCTTGTTTTCTCCTTGTTGTGCTCCTTTCACTCTCAAATATGGCCTCCACCCACCAAATCATTTCATCTTGTTCCCTACTCTCCCATCATGGTCTTTTTCAGTTTTTTTAGTAGCATTACTCCCCCTTGTTGCCTACCCCACATCTGCTCTTTCATTGCATCTCCATCCTTTCCATCGAGGTCCTCTACAAAAAAAAAGATGTATTTTTGTTTAGTTTTTTTAATTGGCATTTGCTCCCGGGCTGCTCTGTTCTGAAAGTGCCCTTTTGCACACGTTTAAATTCTTTTATTTTGAAGTTACCACTTCACCAATAAACAAAGAAGCAAAATGGCCGGCGCGTGGTGACATATATGCGTGAATACGTCATCACTTGGGGATGCCATAGCATCATGATGCGTTTGCTTGTGCATCATTGTACTCTATTCTCTTTTTGGATGCTGCATAGCTTCATAAAAAAACTTTATGCCATGGAGGGTTAGCTTAGGGCTTAACCCTCCAAGGCACTCTGGGCCCAGTTTCCAGCAACGTAGAAGGCACTGACCTAGGGCAACACCCTGAGCCTATGAACTTTGGTGACAGTAACCACCCAGGATATGGTGGCTGTAGACCAGGTACAGCTCTCATGCTGCTCTAGGACCTAGACCCGATGCAAGCCCTCAGTAAAGATTTAATCCTGCACGCCAAGCTGGAGCATGTGTCTGGGAAAGCTCTGAGAAGCCTCTGCAGATGCCTGGGCCTGGTCTCAAAGGCACCAACTGTCAATGTCCTGTGCTACCGAGGAGCCTATTTGACGATGGACTGCTCAGAAACCCCTGACTGGGTCCCTGGTCAGGGCTCTGGCAGGACCATGGTTAGGGTCTCCAAGTCATAAAAAGCATATGGGATGCAGATCCACAGGGTCGGTGATTCAGCAGGCCTTCCCCACCATGGGATCCATTCTCTGGGCTCACCATATCACTTCGAGCCTCGGGGTGGGGTACAACCGGCACTGGGAGGATTGGCATTCAATCGTTTTGCACCTTAAATTTTTGAGAATATGAAGGTGTGTCTGGCTAAAATGGAGAGCTTTAGCATGCCAGATCTGAGGAGCATGTCCAAGCAAAGGGGACTGAAGCTGAACAAGTAGTCCAAGAAGGAGGATTATCACATTGCCTTCAGAGCCTGGGAGGAAGACCATAATTTACAATGCACCTTAGACGAGAATGATGATGAAGTAGAAGAGGAAAATGAGGATGGCATTGCGGAAGCTCAAGTGCCAGGGGAATGCTTTTGCCAAGGAGCAGCATCACTTGCATTGTCCAGGGCAGGGAGCACTGTGTTAGCCTACAATTTTCCCCATCAGAGCTGGAGGACAGATAGGGAGAGAAGGCTCAGAAGTTGAAACTAGCAACCCTTGCCCTTGATGAAAGGAGGCTGGCTGCAGACAAAAAGAAGGAATCACTGGCAGCTTAAGAGAAAAGGTGCAGCCCTGACAGCTGAGGAGAAAAATGCAGTAGCAGAGATGTCACTTGAGAAGAAAAAGTTAACCCTGGCATTAGAGCAGAGAAGGCCCTTCTAGCTCTTGAGAAGAGTCGGGATGAGATGTACTTAAGGTCCCGCAGTTCAGCAGCAATGAAATGCCTATGAGAGGTAAAAGAGTCCACATATCCGAAGACTTGGTGTCTAAGTATGTGGTGGGGATGAAATAGGTAAGTGATTTGCAGCATATGAGGTGGCCCTTCATATGCCCAGAGTCCTAGTGGAGGATTGCGGGGCCAATCTGCAGGAGCACATGCCTATTGCGGGGAGGGATATCTTATTGGTTCTTAAAGTTGCTGTCCAGATAAAGCATGCCCCGGTGAAGGAAGCCCCTATCACTAAGTTTGGTCCAACCCTTGAGAAGTATCGCCAGAAGTTCAGGGATAGCCAGAAGCAGTCACACCAGTCATTTGGTGGATTTTGTGAACTCTTCCAGTAAGGCAATGGATGTTTGGGTGAAGAGTAAGAAAGTAAAAGATTATGATGGGATGTACATTTTGGTTATTAAGGGGCACATTTTAAGTAATTGTATTACCGAGTAGCGCCAGCATCGAGTAGACACAAAACTCACTGTGCCCAGAGAGCTTGGAAAGGAAGCAGACTTCTGGATCAGCACCAGAGTATCAAAGAAGGTGCCCGAGAGTGACCACAGGAAGGGTGGTTCAGGTTCCTCTTTCAAGGGGAAGGCAAGAATAATACAGATAAGTCCAAAAAGCCCAAAAGAGTTTGGAGGCAAAGGATTCCCAGACCTCTTCAGCATACAGGATGGGAGATTTTGATGGATGGAAGCCCAGGGCAGTCTTTTACCCTCCCTGGTGTTTTGACTGTGTCCAGACAGGGCATACCAAGGGGACTTTGTAAATCCAGGAAGCCACCTACAGGTGGGACACCCACAGGGGTTGCCAATGTAGCCTTGGGGGAGGTTATTTCCCAGAAGTAAGGGTACAGCATGCCCTAGTATCCCTTAGTTGGGAGGTGACCTCAGAATGTAATCTGCTGATCCATCAGGGCAGTAAACATCACTTCCGGAAATCAGAGTGAAGGGGGTCCCTGTCACTGCTCAGAGGGATACTTGTGCCAGCCATACCATGGTGGAAGCAAGGCTGGTTTCCCCAAAGCAGTATCTGCCAAGGCAGGACTGTAGGGTAAGGCAGGCCCTGGGGTAGGACTTTTTCCGTCACATGACCCTCGTATCCTTAGAATGGGAGGGGGTACTTGCCCAGAGGAAGGTCATTGTCAGCTGCTAGATTCCCATTGACCTTGGCAATGAACCTCTACTGGTGAGAAAAGAGCTCGGGGATGCGGTCATCCATGGTGGCCCAAAAACACAGATTTCTATGGGTAGGAGTTGGATTCCATCCACAGTGGGAGGACCAGCATGTCAGGGGTTAACTGCTCTGAGGGGAGAGCAACCCAAGCCGAACCCCTATATGACACACAGTGTATCATCATTGGGATGGACTCTGTGGCCCCCACCCCCAGAAGTCCTGGACTGCCAGGCACTTGTTCAGTCTCATTGTACAGACCCTGAAATAAAATTCCATCTACAGGCTGCAACCCCAGAGATGGTGGAAGAAAGAGAGGAAGGAGAGTGTCTAGTCCCTTCTGAGAAACCTAAGATGCCAGAGTGACCTCAGGAGCAAATGGGGGACTCCTTGTCAGCCCCACGGCTGGAAAAGAGGCCTACCTAAGGCTTCAAACAGGAGCCCCCACCTGGCAGTGGATGGTCAGGGGCCTGGTCCTGATATTGACAGCTGTCAGTGGACTCGGCTGATTTTAAGCCTTTTGGGCAGAACTTGCCCTGGGTTGGGGCAGAAGTCTGACCTAGAGGGCAGAATGGGTCACATACTTTGTTGACTATAGTGGTACTGTCCACCTACTGTGATGCATCTGTGAACAAGTTAGGTTTGGTTCCCTCCCAGGTGGCTGAGACACATGTTGATAGAGGGTAGGTTCAGAGAGGCATAGAACAGACAAGTGCCAGTCAAGAGATTGATTAGTGCACCCTAGCTCTTGGCTGGGTGAGGCCTGTGTAGGTAATCTGCCTTTTCTGTCTGGTCATCCTGGATTTTTTGCCTTTCGCTGGACCCTGTATTTTAGCTGGCCTTAGAATTATATGTACTTTAACCCTGCTAATGAGTGGTAAAGTGCCTGTGCTCATCCTTTTGTCATGATGAAATTGGTATACTAATCGGCATATTTAACTTGCCCATGCGTCCCTAGAATATGGTACCAAGTGTACGTGTGACCTGTAAGTTAAATGTCACTAGTGGACTGCAGCACCTATTGTGCCATCCACTACAGTGACAGTCAATAACATGGTTTCAGGCCTACTAGTGTAGCTAGACTATAGCAGTGTAAAAACTGCAATTCGATCTGTCAAAATAAACACTTTTGTCAGGTCAAAACCTTAATTATAAACATTACCAAGTCATCCCTATGCAGGTCTTAAAAAGGAATAAGTCTTAGTGCATGGCTTTTAAAAGTAGGACTATAGCAATTTAATGTAATGTGCTTACAGTGACTAGGACCCAAAAGGCATTTTTCTCTTTGGCTGGCTGGCATAGCTGTCAAATGTAGAAAACCAGAGCACAGATTCAAATCCTAATACTGTATCTCGAGAATGGGCCTACCTAGAAAAATAATAAACAACTATGTTTAATAGTTATTAAAAATCCAATTCAATTTATTAAATAGTAAGACAAAAATAACTTTTAGAAAGTTACCTTTTACTGCCTGAAGTTCTTGAAGGTTATCTTATGTTATGTTATGTTATCTTATACAGATTTGTAGAGCGCACTATCACCCGGAGGGTATCCTGACCTTGAGCAAGTGTGAGTCTAGGCACACCTAGGGCCTAGTGGGACTACTCAAAAGCCAGGTCTTCAGTTTCTTGTGGAATTCAAGAAGTGAGGAGGAGGCTCTTATGTGTGGGGCAGGTAGTTCCATGCTTTAGGAGTAATGTAGAAGGCTGAACCTCCAGATCTGGTTTTCCTTATGCGTGGGATTTGTGCAAGTAGGAGTCCAGACGAGCGGCAGAGTCTGGAATGTTTGTGAAAGCAGATGCAATTGTTGAGGTATGCTGGACCAGTGTGCCTTGAAAGTGTGGATAAGGAGTTTGAATTGTGCTCGTTTGTGAATGGGGAGCCAGTGGAGCTCCTTCAGGTGTGATGTGAGTGCGGTGTAGGAGAAAGAGAGTGATTCTGGTCGCCGAGTTCTGAATGGTCTCAGCTTTCTGGTGAGCTTTTTTGTTGATCCCGGCATAGGCAGTGTTCCCATAGTCCAACTTGCATGTGACCAGGGCATGCATAACAGTTTTCCAGGTGCTGATTGGGAGCCATTTGAAAACCTTCCTCAGCATCTTCAGGGTATGGAAGCTTGAGGTGGTGATGGAACTGATGTGGGCAGTCATGTCGAGTTTGCCGTCAATGATGATCCCATGGTTCCTGGCATGAGTGGTAGGGGTGGCTGTCGGACCTAGCTCCATTGTCCACCAGGTGCCGTACCATGGTAATATGCTCTTCCCGAGGATCATGATTTCGGTCTTTTTGGTATTCAGCTTTAGACAGTAGGTTTTCATCCAGGGGGCGATTTCAGTCATGCAAGCATTAAACTTTTTCCGATTATTGGGCGTCTTGTCCGTAATGGAGAGAATGAGTTGTGGCTTAGGAGAAGAGGTTGATATTGTGAGAGGGAATGATGCTGGCATGTATGTATTGAATAGGATCGGGCTCAAAGAGAATCCTCGCAGAACTCTGCAGATGAGGTCACAGGCATCCGTGGTGTACGGTGCCTGGCCGACTAACTGTGTCCTTTCAGTAGAAAGGAGCAGATCCATCAGAGTGTGTGTCCTTGCATTCCGATGTGGTGTAGGCATTGGATAATGATCGGGAGGAAGATTGTGTCAAGTGCTGTGGAAAGGTAAAGGAGAATGATGGCCACTGTGTCTCTTCTGTCTAGAGAGACATGCGAATATCATCTGTGGCAGCGATGAGAGCAGTGTCCATGCTGTGGTGTCAAGTAGTTGGTGGTCGTTGAGGTATTTGGTGAGGTGCCTGTTGATGATTTTCTCTAAGACCATTGCCGCGAACGGTAGCAGGGACATTGGTCTGTATTTATAAATCTACCGCCACTGGGAGCAGACTTAGGGCCTGATTGTGAGTATGGTGGTCCATAGGACCACCATACTCATGATGGTGGTCCAACCACAGCCACACTGCTGGCCTGCCAGGGATCCAGGATCCTGCGGCGGCCGCGCAGCAGTCAGGGAGCTGTAATAAGCTGGCGGTGCCACTGTGGTACCGTCAAACATATTACGAGTTACCTGTCTGCCGCCCCTTTCATGGCGGTGAGCCCACTATGAAAAGGGTGGCAGAGCCACTCCTGGGCATGGGGGTGCATGCAGGGGGCACATGTTGTGCCCCCCTGGATTTGCACTCCTAGCGCCATCAAGGTGTGGCATACATGCCACAATGTGCAGGAACATGTTGCAGATGCTCTCACAGCGGCGGTCTGCATGTTAGGCTCTCCTATGAGCCTAACAGACCACTGCCGTGAGACCGCCTCTGCCCCGCCCGCCCAACCAGGATTACAATCAGAATCTGGCAGGCGTGCACACCACGGCTATGGTGATCCTCCAGTGGATAGCGCGGTGGTGTCGCCGCTGTAGGACCGCCACAGCCGTAATAAGACCATTAGTGTTTGCTTCCGTTTGGCTGGATATTTTAAAATACTCACGCCGGACAGGAGCAAACACATTTTTCCTTGCCCGTGGTAGTGCACGCAGGGAAACTACTGTGTCCTGGGGGTGGGCACCCCAGGACACAATAAGTGAGTCGGCCCCGGCGGTTGGGGTCCCCAGGGCCTATAAAGGCTAGGAGAGGGAGGCCGAAGTTACGGGCCTGTGGGGTGGTGTTTCCAGGGCCTTTTTAAGACTCGGGAAGGGGAGCCCCCTTCCTGTTTTTTTACATTTTGGCCCTGGGGGATGGGGTCCCTGGGGCCTAAGTAGGCTCAGGAAAGGGGGCCATGAGACCCCCTCCTTTTTTAAAAATAGTTTGGTACCGGGGTACGGGGTCCCTGGGACCTTCACAGGCTCGGGTAGGGGGACCACGTAGTCCTCCTCCCCTTTTTAACAAAATAGGCTTTGGAGGATGGGGTCCCCGGGGCCACCATCAGCTCGAGGAGGGAGACCACACTCCCCTCTTCCCTTAAATGTACCCGGCCCCAGGAAATGGGGTTTCCAGGGCCTTAAGTGGCTGGGGAGGGTGGCCCTACTGACGCCCCCTCCTCTCTCATATATATCTTTAAAAATGGCAGCTGCCTTGTTTTTTTTTGCTGAAGTCCCACAGTATTCCTGCGAGATAGCTGAAAAATATGCCATTTTTTTTTTTTTTTTGGTGGCCTACGAGGCCTAGGGGGCCAGGGTATCCCATCCTGCTCCGTTATATCATTTTTTTTTAACTTCAGGACAGGGGTCTAAAAGCCAGATGTACAAAAGAACAGCAATTCGCAAAGTGGTTTGCGAAGGAAAAAACGTCCATTCACCATGTACGAAAGCCATTTGCAAATCAGAAATAGCGATGCAACCGGTTTGCGGGTCGTTATTTTTTGCAAACAGAGATAGCGATTCAGAAATAGGAAATCCCAAATAGCGACTTGCAAACAGAATGTTTGAGGCAGTTGCAAATAGCGATTAGTCGCAATTTGACTCGTTTGCACATACACTTTACCAACAACTCAAACTAGGTGGTAACTGGGAGCAAACTATAAAAGCAGGTGCAGAATGCACCACCACTGTCCACAATGGCTGCCATGTACGTGATAGCAAGGAGGATGGGCATACTGGCTGCTCAGCAGAGGACGAGGCAGAGGCAAGACAGGATATCCAGAGTGAGGCTGACTATTTTTGACCAAACAGAGGATGAGCTATATGACAAATACAAGCTAAGTAGCACTGTCATTTTGGAGTTATTAGCCCTTTTAAAGTCACACCTAGAAAGCAGTACTTTGCGCAGACATTCTATCCCCACCCATGTCCAGGTATTGGGCTTGTTACACCTATTAGCCACTGGCAGTTACTAGTATGTGGTAGCTGTTGCAGGTGGGGTGTCCCAAAGTGCGCTTTTGCTTTTCTTCTGCTCATTTCTCGATGCCATGCTTCTCAACATCTACCGCCACATATACATGCCCAGGAATGATAAGGAAATGCGTACGACCAAATTGCAATTTTACAGGATAGCAACATTTCCCCAGGCCACTGGGTGTATAGATGGAACACATGTGCCCATATGTCCTCCATTCCATCTTGAACACCTTTTTAGGATCAGGAAAAATATGCATTCCCGTAATATACAAGTGGTCTGCAATGCCCACAACATAATAACTGCCATTGCCTCACAATATCCTGGGATCACCCATGGCTCCTTCATGTTTAGGCACAGGGGAATATACAGACAACTGGAAAGTGGTGAGATTGATGATGGATGCTTATTAGGTACTGACAACGAATGTAAATGCTGATATGTAAGTGCCCAATCCTCACAATATGTATGTTGTCTCACACTAATATATGTGTTTCAAGTGACAGTGCGTATGCCGTACAACCCTGGATCCTCACATCCTACCTTTCTCCCACCACCCAAAATGAAAGGCGATACAACGCTGCACATCTTCGCACCACAACTGTGAACAAGCGGACATTTGGACTTCTCAAATCACGTTTTCGCTGCCTCCATAAGAGTGCGGGTGCCTTACAATCTATACCAGAAACCACTTGTAAGATTGTAGCAACGTGTGCCATCCTACACAATGTTGCCTGCAGGAGAGGATTAGGCATTGAGGTGTCTGAATCTGATTCAGAGGAGGAGGATCCTGACCCACCTGTTCAGCAGCCAACAGAGGAGAGAAGAGTAGTGGAGGAGAGAAGGGGCAGGGACCACATTGCTATGCATTACTTCTCAAGGTAAGACATGTTCATATCCACAATGCTGTAACAAAATGGCACCACACTTGATTGATTGCTCAAAGTAAAGCTACCGTTAATGTCAGCTGTTACTAAATAGTTGACAGACAAGCTGTCATTCTCATGAATTTTGACATCACGAAGAGATGTACGTTGGTTACAGCACCGACAATAAATGAAAAAACAAATATAGCAGCCCCCTGATTGACACCCCTCAATCATTTCTTTTGACTGTGCCACCATGTTGAGGTGCAGGAGTGTGGCTGCTACTGCAACATAGCACACATGCATCTGTGGCAGAGATGCTGCTGATGCTGATCAACTCACTATCAGGAGCCTCTGCACCCACACCACTAGCAATGTACACAGTGCGGATTGCCTCCACTGCAGTGTGTGATGATGTGATGTGTGGCAACATTATGATGTCACATGGAATTGTAAGGGGAGAATATTTTGGGATGGAAGGAAGGGGGTCTTTCAAGTAAATATAGTTCAGTTAGGATAAGAGCTAAGAGAAGCAAGGAGCAGAGTGGTGTATGCTCTAATAAACCAAACTATAAGCAGTATTCTTGTTCCCTGACTGACTTTGTTATAATGGCAACGAGGATGGGAAGCACAACAATGAAAAATTGAAGGCAAATATAGTGAAAGACACATATTAAGATAGCAGCAGTCATGTCAGTAGAAAATGAAGGTAGTGAAGTATCAATAAAGATGAATTTGGATATATATAATGAAGAAGATGGTGCTGGAAAAAAAAAAAAGTGCAGTTTTTAGGTTGCCATTACCTTTTGATTTATCAGAACAACAAAATGTTGCTCAGAGGTGCGAGAAATGGACAAGAAGGTTTGAACATTTTCTAAAGGCAACAAGCAAAAACTACACTGATGAGCAGGCGAAAGATCTATTGTTTAAACTTGTGGGAGATGATGTAGAAGATTTAATAGTTACATTTCCAGAACAAGAACAAAATATATACAAAGGGCTTATGAAATGCTTGAATGATAAGTTTGACCCTCAAAGGAATTTAGATTTTGAAAGATATAATTTCAATATGGCATTCGAAAAAAAAGATGAAACGATGGATGATTTTGTCACAAGACTAAAATAATTAGTAACATTCTGTGAATTCAACAGGTTTAATAATGAGGAGGCAATAAGGTTAAGAGTGATACAAGGTTGAAACTCGATGAAGTTCAGGAAAGAGCTCCTAGAAAAAACATATAACCTACAAGAAATTTTACGTATGGCTAGAACAGAAATGCAAGCTCAAAAACATGCCACGAACATGGAAGAAGGAAGAGTGAAAACTCTTGAACAAGTGAGACAAATGTCAGGGAAAATGAATAGTGAAAAAAGGTAGAAATACAATACAAAGAAAAGAAATTGTATTATAGGTGTGGATTTCAATTTCCACATTAGAGGTCCTGTCCGGCAATGGGACATCAATGCAAGGAATGTGGAAGGTACAATCATTTTGACAGTGTGTGCAGATTTAAGAAGGAGAAGAAAGAAAGTTGGATGAGGAAAGAAAGCGGGACCAAGCAAACTAATCTAGATGAGAAAAAGAAGACTGGAAACATGAAACATATAAGACAAATGGAGGGAGTTGAGAGAGATTCTGAGGAAGAATTTGAACAGTGTGAAAGACTGTATATGATGCAAGAAGGAAGTAAAGTTCAGCACCTTAATATGATAAAGAAAGAAAGCATCCAGAAGACCACGTCAGTTGATTTAATAGCAGGTTCCCAAAAAGTACTGTTTGTTCTCGATAGTGGAGTGACGTGTAACATAATGTGCATAACTGAATGCGCAAAAATGACCAAGCAACCACCCCTAAGCCCTTCAAATGTGATTGTTTTTCAATGGAGAGCTAAGCATCCTGTTTCCTGTCAAGGAAATGTGAAGAAATACTAAAGTATGGAGATATAGTCAGTAAAGAAGAAATACATGTTTTACAGGGAGAAGTTCCAGGACCATGTTTGCTAAGCAATGTGACTGCTCAATTCATGGGATTGCTAGCAGTGACTTATAATATAACAACAGATCATCCAGTTCTGAGGAAATATCCAAAGTTGTTTGATGGTTTAAGCAAAGTAAAAGATAAAGCAATTACCTTGCACATAAATGAAACTGTAAAGCCTGTGGCGCAAACACACAGGAGAGTTCCAGTTCACATGCAGGTGAAAGTAGAGAAAGAAGTACAGTTATTGCTTGAGCAAGATATAATTGAAGAAGTAACAGGTGCAACGCCCTGGGTGTCGCCCAGCGTGATCGTTCCAAAAAAAGACACTGAAGACATTAGAATTTGTGTGGACATGAGAATTCCAAACACCGCTATTGAAAGAGAGAGATATCCAGGTCCTCATTTAAATGATATGATCAGCAACATCAATGGAACTGTTATTTTTCAAAACTTGACTTATGTAAAGGATATCATCAATTAGAAATTGATGATCAGTCAAGATATATCACAACGTTCTCTACGCATATGGAACTGTTTAGAAATAAACGGTTACATTTTGGGATGTGTTCAGCTGCTGAAACTTTTCAAGAGATCATAAAAAATATTATAAGACCAGTACAAAATAGCATGAACTATAGTGATGATATTTTAGGGGCTGATTACGATGGCGGAGGGACCGCCACCGCCAGCCGTGCGGTGCCGGTCCCTCCGCCATCTGAATGCCTATTACCCCCCGCCACATTAGGATGGCGGGGGAATCGTTCCGCAAGCGTGGCGGGCGCAAAGACCGCCCGCCATGCTTCCGCCACAGGCAATCGTTTCAATTGCCTGGCGGAGCGGATAAGACCGGGGATATGGTGGCGGTGCCTAGCAGGCACCGCCTGCCTGATTACAATGCCGGCGTCAGCCAGCCTTTCGGCTGGCGAAGGCTGGATTCGGGGGCCCGTTGCGGGCCCCCTCTGTGTTGGGGGAGCCAGTTGTGCACTGGGGGTACCCATGGTACCCCCTACATTTCCATGCACAAGGTGGCAGGCACCACGTGGTGCCTGCCACATTGTGCAGGGAAATGCACGACATGGCCATTTGACATTGCGGCGGGTGCTGCAGCCAGCAGCACCTGCCGCAATGTTAAATTGCTGGATGCGACCGCCACGGTGGCAGTCGCATCGTAATTAGGGGTGCGGGACCGCCGCCTTACAGGCAGGCGGTCCCGATCCCGCCACGATGGCGGGCGCACTCAAGTCCGCCCGCCATCGTAATCGGCCCCTTAGTCTTTCGTAAAACCCAAGAAGAACATGATCAAGCCCTAGATGGAGTATGTCAACAACTTCTCAAAGCTGGATTGACTCTCAACCTAAAGAAGTGTGAAAGGAAAAAAACTAAATTAACTTTTTATGGACATATATTTTCCCACAAAGGAATGAAACCAGACCCTATAAAAGTAACAGCTCTTAATGCAATACAAAGACCTAAAGATGTAACAGACTTGCGGTCATTTTTGGGAATGGCTAGTTATTGTGCAAGATATGTTAATAATTTTGCAACTTTGAGCTCGCCACTCAGGAAGTTAACAGAGAAGGGACGAAGATTCCATTGGAATGATGATTGTGAACACGCATTCAAAGAGATAAAACTACAAATATGGATGGCAGCAAATGTAAAATATTTTGACTCAAATTTGTGTACAGAATTAGTGGTGGATATTATCCCTGTAGGATTAGGTGCAATTTTGGTACAAAATAAGCCTGGAAGAGAACCTCCTAGGTATGTAGTTTCTCATGCAAGCAAAAGTCTTGCTGATGTTGAACAAAGATACTCCCAGCCTGAAAAGGAAAGTTTGGCAGTCGTTTGGGCATGTGAACATTATAACAGATCACCAAGCTCTTATTTCTACTTTTGGGAATCCAAAAACAAAAATGCCGCCAAGAATTGAAAGATGGGGAATGAGATTGATGGATTATGACTTTAGAATTATTTACAAACCTGGAAAAGAATATAATTCGGCAGATTATTGATCCAGACACCCATTCAAGTCAAAGATGTATCACCAATTAGAGGCAGAGGAATATATTTGCTTCATAATCAAATTAGCACTACCAGGAATTAATACAGAGTGAGAACTAATTGAGGCCACATGTATGGATGACACCATTCAAGAAGTAACAAAGATTATACTTGAGAACAATTGGATACTAATAAATAGCACAAGTCATTTCAAGTCAAGCATAAGGAAACATGATATATTAGCATTTAAAAACATACAATCTGAGCTGTCGGTGGCTTCTTCTGGAATACTTCTAAGAGGAAACATATTAATCATTCCACTTTGCTTACAACAAAGAGTCATTGACTTAGCACATGAAAGTCACAGAAGTATCTCTGCCACAAATAATTTTTTAAGAGAAAACTTATGGTTTCCAAGGTTGGATCAGCAAGTAGAGGATGTAGTTCAGTCTTGTCATATATAGCAATGTACTTCCAGAGAAAGGGGAATGGAAAAAATACACATGTCAGAGCTGCCAGATGCTGTGTGGGCTAATGTAAACATAGAACAACACTAAGGGGTCGATTCCGATTCGGGCCGGAAAAAGCACCGACCGACTCGGAGCCGGAAAAATTACCGACCGACACGTACCAGTGGCGCCCGACACGCCAAGTACGATGCAAGCCGCGATAAATCCGACCGACACGTCAGGAAACCAAGCCGACCGACCGAGCCGCTCGGAAAATAGCAATCCGGCCGGAAAAACACGCGAATCCAACCGACCGACACGCACCCGGAACAAATCCGACCGAATCGTACCCGCCAACTCCAACCCGCAAAGTACGATGCAAGGCGCGAAAAACCCGACCGAGTCGGACGGAGGACAAGCCGTACGACCGACACGCATACAAAACCGAGCCGAAGCAACACAATACACCGCGACCGACGCGTACGCAGCATACAAAACTGCACAAACACAGCGTGAACGAAACGGAGAACACCGTACGAGACCAATGCAGGGTCCGACTCGGTCACAAGAACGTTTCCAACATACACAAACAGCACAAAGGAAAAATCACCCAAAAAAAGGCCAAACAAGCAATTAGCAAGCCAATAAATACTGGGGGGTGGGGACAGAGAACAAAGACACACCCACAACTCCACCTATATAAAGGACACAAATCACTACCATGAGCCTTTGCAAATGCCATTCCACTGCCAGCACCCAAGAGAAAGCAACCACACACCCACAGCTCACCCCTCACACAAGCCACACACCATCAGCACACCAACAAATACCTACCTCACATACACCCAGCAAAACACACACTCACACACCCTCACCTGCACACCAACACACACATCACTCACCATCACCACCCATCACCATGCCCCCCAAGAAGAATCCCAAGTTCCTAGATTGTGAATTGGAAGTCCTGGTAGACGAGATCCTCAGGGTGGAGCCACAGCTGTTTGGCACTCTGGTCCAACAGACCCCCATGTCGCAGAAAACCAAGATGTGGGAGAGGATCATCAACAGGGTGAACGCCCAATCACCATGTCGGCGCACAAAGACGGACATCCAGAACAGGTGGTATGACGTGCGCAGGAGGGTACGGGACCTGCTGAAGATAGACTACATCAACAGCCAACATACCGGCAGTGGCCCTCCTGCCAAGCCAATATACCTCAGGCCCTGGGAGGAGAAGGTGCGGGCCATCCTTCCGCCAGTGAGCGTATATGGACTAGAGAACATCCCAGAGCCTGGTGAGTACACAACAAATGTACACAATAAACTGCCACAAAACACACACATCACTGTCATGGGGAGAGTCAAACCATGCACACATAGCAATTACACAGCAACTAGAACAGAATCATCCCAAAATGTGTATGTCAGTCAGATAAACACAACACATGCCATCAAAAAAGTCACATCCAACTGTGCCAACACATGTACAAACACAACCACAACTACAGCTAGGCAGTGGCACAAATAGAACTAACACACACATCCACACATGTAGCCACCACAACAACACCAACACACAGTGAAGACCACTCAAAGGAAGGAATTCTGTGTATGCTGGCCAAGTCAGTGTAGCCAATAGCATCATGGGAGTCGCAGTCACACATATTGCCCCCCCCACAACTGTCCCATCAACACCACCCTGAACCATGCTCACATCACAGGGAGTGGAGAAGGACTCACAAGATGGCTGACACTGGCTACTGCTGTGGGGAGCACAAGGCCCTGCTGCCAACTGTGCACCAACAAACAGCAGGACACCACTGACTGACATCCTGAGAGACAACTTACACTCCCTGCAATGCAAGCACGTTCCATGGTGGGCTATCTGGCTGGCTGGGTGGGAAGGGGGACTTGCAGCACTGACTATAGTCACCAGCACCTCCCCTCACACCCCCCCCACACAAACTCCACAGTACCCACCTGGTAGAATGCAATGCCCTCCATCCTAACACAAGATCCCACAAAGCACCACCACCCTGGGTTATGTTGTGTGAAGCACAGGGACACTCTTGGGACTCTTAGCCAAACAACTGCCAGGACAACACTCCCAGCCATCCTGTCAGCACAGCCAGCCCACCCCACAGGGAAGCAGAGTCAAAAGGAAGGAAGCATGGGCATGCTGGGAAGGGGGTGGAGGCAATAGCATGATGGGAGTCGTAGTCACAGACATTGCTCAGCCTCACAACTGGCCCATCAACACCACCCTGAACCATGCTCACATCACAGGGAGTGGAGAAGGACTCACAAGATGGCTGACACTGGCTACTGCTGTGGGGAGCACAAGGCCCTGCTGGCAACTGTGCACCAACAAACAGCAGGACACCACTGACTGACATCCTGAGAGACAACTTACACTCCCTGCAATGCAAGCACGTTCCATGGTGGGATAACTGACTGGGTGGGTGGGTGGGTGGGAAGGAGGTCTGGCTGTCAACCAAACACAATCAATGCAGACCATGTTCACACCCCAGAGAATACATAGAAATGCCCAAATAATGCAGGACAATGTGCCACACCAATATCAACCCCTGACTGTGACGACTTAGGACAATACAATGTACAGGCCCGCACCCCGAGGCACAGTCACAACTGTCAGGTGTGTCAACCACTGATGCCTGCAGAAACATGACATACATTGTTTGTGTCTCCCAAAAACAGGTGATGATAGGGACACAGCAGCAGACGCTGAGGAGTCCCAGTCCCAGGCTCAAGAGGATGCCGAGCTCACTGGCGTCGTACAGCCTCTGTCCTCCTCGGACGATGAACAACCTGGCACATCCGGTGCAAGTCAACATGCTGCACCAGCAGGACCACCAGCTGCAGCACCAGCAGGTCCACCAGCTGCACCCCCTGCACCCACCCCTCCAACGACTGTCACCACGAATACCATCCCTGCCGACATGGACAGAATAAGGAACAACACCAGCGCAGTGACCCTGGACCAACCTGGGGCCATGGACACCACCACCACCACCACCCCCAAGGTGGACCAGGGTTATCTGTGCGTGCAACTGCACACACTGCACATGTCAGCAGGGGTGGTGGGAGGGGTGGGAGACAGAGGTCGCTGCTTGCAGACGTTGCTGGTGTGCATGAAGACCCACAACTGGTACGCATAGCTGATGCGTACCAGTCCAGCACCGGAGAGCTCAGCCAGGTAGTGGGGCTCCTCA
Source organism: Calotriton arnoldi (assembly GCA_963921515.1). Classification (NCBI taxonomy): domain Eukaryota; kingdom Metazoa; phylum Chordata; class Amphibia; order Caudata; family Salamandridae; genus Calotriton; species Calotriton arnoldi. The sequence continues at coordinate 5,711,667 of CAWUFW010000025.1, read as the reverse complement.
GAGACATCAAACAGCAGCAGGCTGCCCATCATGCCCGCTTGGACTCCCACATGTCCCACGTGGAGTCACACATGTCACGTGTGGACTCCCACATGTCCCGCGTGGAGTCCAAGTGGGATGTACTACATGAGATGACGGCGGTGCACAGGGACATTTTACAATGCCTCCGCCAGATGAACAGCAACCAGTCCACACCTCCCTGTGTGCCAACAACATCTGGTACCGAACAAACTGCAACTGCCACAGGGAGGGAGGAGGACTCTGGCGGAGAGTCCCCTGCACCGCAGCAGCCTGCACTTGAGGGCCCCCCCAAGAAGAGGGGTCGTCCGAGGAGGGGAAAGTGAGAGGCTGATGGCCAAGCGCAACTCCCAGGAAGCCTGAACCTGTTCTGGATTTTCGCCTTTGTGCACAGACTGTTCACCCTGTTGATGGCAACACTACTCCCACACATTGCATGGGGAGTACAAGTTGGAACAATGTGTCAGACAACTGTGGCCCCGATACTGGGGATCCTGTCTACCTGGACTTTCCATTCATCTAGGAACTTGGGATTGCAAGATTCATGTACAGCACAATCCATCCTATGCACTATTATCACAGATGTATCACAATAAACACACTAATACACCATACTTGCCTCTGTCGTGATTCCAACGTGGGTGCTGTTATGGGGATGATGAACTGCAAAATTACACTGTGTATGCGAACTGCAACAGCAAGGACAACACAGGCATGTGAGTACAGGCAACGTGACACATATGAGGGAGACACACCACCAGGGCTACACAACACATACACACCTAGGCCATCTGACTCATTGCCTACACTGATGTTGCCAGGGAAGACGGTGCAATGCACAGACACCACACCCATTCCCAGTTGTAGTCAAGTAGCCCACAGGTGCAGTAAGCAAATGGCAGTCAAATGTGTGACCACAGACAACGCACATCACTAAGTGAAGCACAGGTTTATTACACAGTAGCAACATGCCGTAACCACTACAGATGCAAGGTAACCCCACCTGGTAGCGGGCACACAGTCAACAACTGTAGACAGAAGGAAGTCCATGGGTGTGGCGCACATCACCTGTAGGGACACAACAGCTACCAGCCTGGATGTGCAATCACGTCGTCGGTGGACACAGTTGACCAAACGAATCTGAAAGTACCCTGTGAAGGACAGAAATGACACACAGTCAAAAGCAATGCAGTACAGGACAGAACAGCAAAACTCATGCACAATACATGTTACAAGATACCCACCCAGAACCAAGTTAGCATGTCAACACTGTTGGGGAGTACAGCCCACCTGTCACCACACATCGCAACACACATCCTGTCAAGTAGCCCATGGACACACTCCAACAGCACCAGAGCACCACCCACACATCATGCCAACTCACATCATTCACATGACACCTCAGGATACTCACATTCAGCTAAAGAAGTTGGTGATGAGCTGTGTGCGGGCATCACCATCACCATCATCATCATCATCATCGTCACTGGCATCGTGGTCCAGGCCAGGATCCTCCACAGGTGGCGGATGTTGGTCATCGTCATCCTGGATGAGAGGCAACTCCTTCCGCACTGCCAGGTTGTGGAGCATGCAGCAGACGATGATAATCTTGCACACTTTCGCAGGGGCATATGGGAGGGACCCTCCGGTCTTGTCCAGGCAGCGGAAGCGGCTCTTCAGGAGACCAAAGGTCCGCTCAATCACTCTCCTGGTCCGACCATGTGCCTCATTGTAGCGCATCTGGGCAGGTGTCACAGGGTTCCTGAGGGGTGTCAGCAACCACGGCATGTTGGGGTATCCCGAGTCACCTACGGACAGACAAGTGCACATCAGCTGACTTGGAAAAGTGGGCGGAATACTACAGATCAGATCACACACAATGGCACAAAGTCAGTACACACCGACAAGCCAGGCACGCTGGTTCTGCATCTGTGCCATCAACCTGGGGATGCGACTACTCCTCATCACAAAGGCATCGTGTGCTGAACCAGGGAAACGGGCACACACGTGTGTGATGGTCATGTCTGCAAGACACACCACCAGTGCATTGACCGAGTGGTAGTGCTTGCGGTTCCTGTAGGCCTGCTCCTGGGCCTGTGGTGGTACCAAAGCCACATGTGTCCCATCAATGGAGCCAATGACATGCGGCATCCTCCCCAGGGCATAAAAGTCACTCTTCACGTCAGTGAGTCGTCGCAGTCTAGGGAAATAGATGTACCGGTTCAGGAAGAGCAACATTGCCGCCAAGAAATCGCGGAGCACACGGCTGAACATGGTCTGTGACATCCCACCAGCAGACGCCACAGTATGTTGGAAGGTACCGGTGGCAAAGAAGTGTAGGGCTGCCATCACCTTCACCTTGGGGGTCAGCGCTGTAGGATACGGCCGGCCAGGCTGCAAATGTGGGGACAACTGCACTGCAAAATCCTCAATCAGCTGCCTGGTGAAGCGGTACCGTCGGATGCTGTCCCGTTCCACCATCGTTGCCAGGTCTGGGAATGGCCGATGGACAGCAGGAGCCCTGCAGTGCAGAGGAGAAGTAAGCAAGATCGTCAGTCACCCCACATATGCGGCATTGAACACACTCAAGATCCCAACATACATCATCATGAGGCACAACTACATGAAGTGTGCAGTACCGGAACGACATGTATGGTACATACATGGCCAACATCTGTCAACACGGTCCTACAGGTGGCATCAATTTGTCCCAGGTTGGCCCATTGGATATCATGATGCTGTGTCACAGTCACCCCCCAGTGACATGTGAGGACAGATGTGCCCCAGGCACCACAGCTCAACGACAGGCACATTCCCAGGGACCCTGTAATGCCACATGGACACTGGCATCACCTGGAGTATCATGTGTACACCACAACAAAACAAACATGACCCCCACAGGTAGTGGCCACACTTGCCATGGCAGGAGAGCCATGGACGTCTGTGACACACACGCACAACATCAGAGTCCATGCACACACAACGTGGATGTGGAGACTGTCTCCCATTGTGCACATGAAATCAGAGACATTGTAAACACTACATGCACAAAGACTGTGGAGGGCCATCACTATTGTGCCACTGGGACACCCTGGCTCAAACATACCGTCCCACATGGGACTCACGGGGTATGTGACATGACATACACAAACACCACTGTGAAATGTGACCATGACACATGCACAGATATGAACAGTTGCACATCACAGTGGTCACGTACACGTAACACCCAGGATCCTGTCCCCATTAACACGTGCACAGCCTGGGGGTGGCTGCCCACAGGTGACACCCACAGGACAACATGTACACCAACATACACACAATAGGAAATGCAGCCTTACATGCCTTATGATAAGGTTTGGACAGGCTGTCGTGATGTAGGTGTGCCCCTCACTCCCTGGGAGCTATCTGTGACTGGCACATGTCCATCTGAGACAGGCATGCTGACCTATGCCAGTCACATATACAGTGATGCGTTGAACAGCAATGGACCGATCGGTGCCTCCGGCCGGCCCATTGCATTCAATGTGTGCGGGTACGCGTTGTACCCCTGTGCGCGTTGAACTGCAATGGACCGATCGGTGCCTCCGGCCGGCCCATTGCATTCAATGTGTGCGGGTACGCGTTGTACCCCTGTGCGCGTTGAACAGCAATGGACCGATCGGTGCCTCCGGCCGGCCCATTGCTTTCAATGTGTGCGGGTACGCGTTGTACCCCTGTGCGCGTTGAACAGCAATGGACCGATCGGTGCCTCCGGCCGGCCCATTGCTTTCAATGTGTGCGGGTACGCGTTGTACCCCTGTGCGCGTTGAACAGCAATGGACCGATCGGTGCCTCCGGCCGGCCCATTGCTTTCAATGTGTGCGGGTACGCGTTGTACCCCTGTGCGCGTTGAACAGCAATGGACCGATCGGTGCCTCCGGCCGGCCCATTGCTTTCAATGTGTGCGGGTACGCGTTGTACCCCTGTGCGCGTTGAACAGCAATGGACCGATCGGTGCCTCCGGCCGGCCCATTGCTTTCAATGTGTGCGGGTACGCGTTGTACCCCTGTGCGCGTTGTACCTCAATGGACCGATCGGTGCGCACCCATTGACAATGGGCTTGCCTGGCAACGGACGCGTTTTCGAATTTCGAACGAGTCGGTTGCTGGAAAATCAGTTGGTCACCCACAACAATGTTGCAAAATCATGTATGTCATGAAGTTGAAATTTTGAAGGATGCTGTGGGCGTGTTTTGGTGCTGCTATTCCATGGATTGGCCAGATTCAGAAGATGCAAACGACTTGGACCTATCACTTTGGACACAAGGGACAGTATCTGCCTCTCCAGCACATATATATTGCTGCCTGTTCCCCTGAGAGCCCACTTGCCTGCACTACATGCTCCAGGACGACATCTGCCACTGCACTGCTGCTGTCTCTGCCCCTCTGGACCCTGCAATGGCACTTACTGTGGAGAGAGCCCCAGCCTTCAGCCTTGAGGAGAACCAGGCCCTGCTGGACAGCCTACTTCCACAGTACAGCAAGCTGTATGGGACACCAGGGGAGCAGGTGAGTGTTCTGTGCACTGCCTTTCTGAATGTGCATTTTGTCTGACTAGCAAGGCTGAGAGTCAGCACACCACTGGCTAGCAGGCTCACTGAGTAGTTGTCACCCCCCATAGTGTGTAGTGACTTGCACTGGACAGGTATGGTGCAGTGACAGTGCTTCTGAACAGGGTTTTACTCCCCATGCAATGATACCATGTAGTGACTTCTGGAAAACTGTCCATGGGCAGCCGTGCACTGCCTGGGTACACCATGTGCCCCTGTGATTGTGACATGTATATGCAACTGTGTCATGCACGGATATGTTGCATGTGTAGTAATGGCCTTATCACTTTGTCATCCTGACAGGCTTCTGCCCATCGGAAGCATGAGATATGGAAGGACATCGTCCGGGCTGTCCGGTCCGTGGGGGTCTACAAGCGCCGGATCCGCAACTGCCAAAAGAGGTGGCAGGACCTTCGGGGCTGGACCCGGAGGATTGCACGGGTCCAGCTGAAGCTGTCGCCTCCTCGCAGGAGGGGCGGAACACGGACCCTGACCCCCACATGCTCAGGATCCTGGCGGTGGTCTTTCCAGACCTGGATGGGCAGCTGAAGGCCAGAGAGCAGCAAGGAGGGGGTGAGTCAAAGACTGCACTGTGTACTCTGTCTAACATGCTATGTGCCCTCCTCGGGCCAGGTTGAACTGCCACAGTACAGCAGTCATGTTGTCCAGGAGCCATGTCCCTCTATTGTGCACTGCCCACTCCTCATCTGATACCCAGGTGTGGCCCTTACATGCAGGGAATTCTGTCACTTAGGACTGTGTCCTTGCAGTTTGCTTGACTCAAGGTGGGAGACAGCATCTGTTTCCCTGACTCTGTGGTGGGCATCATGGGTGGGTCCATTGCTTACACAATGCCTGTATTCTGACATGTATTCAGCGTGTTACTTTGATCTGTGGTCCAATTGCTGAGCTGATCCACCACATGTGGCTGGGGTACCTGGCACACACCCATGCTGCGGGTGGGAACAATGTTTGGGCCCCAGGAGTATGTATATGACGTGTGTCACACATACTTAGCCAGCTGCCTACAGTCCAGGGCTCATCCCTCATTCATGTGGGGCTGGACAGTCATGCCTACTCCAGGCCATACAATACACTCTGTACTCCCACTTCCGTGTATCAGCGGACACATTGTGCACAGTGATTTGACCCCTCAGGTGTCTGCCTCTGTGTCAGTGTGCTGTGGATTAGTCGCCAGGACTGCTGTGGAGTTTCTTGGTAGGGGCTCAGCATGCCACTGGAGATGTGACCATAGGAGACGATACTTGTGTGACACATAGGTGTCTGATCAGCTGCCCATGCAGAATGGGGCATGTAAATGTGAAGTTCAGGCAGCTGTTCCCCATGCACAGCAGAGTGTGAGGGGCTCAGGTTCAGAGGGTAGTGTCACAGGTCTCCCATATGTCCAATAGGTATGACCTGGACAGATGAGGGTTAAGAGGATGTGTTGTGGGGGGGATGTACATGTGCACTTGTGCAGCTCCAGGACTTGCATTCCCCATGACCTACTATTGTGACACAGTGCAGAGTGTTGTTGTCTGGCTGCAAAGTCATACATCACTGAGACAGTGATGTATGACTTTGCAGTCATGCCTCCGCCATGGCATGTGTCTACTGATTGGTGATCCTGCAGGGGAGTGACATGTGCTACATGCACACCATAGTGGCGCTGGCTATCAGGACATGGGTGCATCATGGTGTCTGTCGCTGGTATGCATCACATGCATTTCCTATTTGACTCTGGGCATCCCTTACATCCGTAAACCTGTACTGACTCAGTGGCAAGAGCTGTGATGTGTCCACACCGTGTCCTCTGCACTGTCCAACTACTGTGTACTTGGTGCATGTGTCAACACTGGGGTGTTGCAATCCAACAGACACCAGACAGATGGGTGCAAGGCCATGTGGGATGTGAGTGCCATGCTTGGCATCAGACTGACAATTGACTTCTCCTGTTCAATTAGTGCACTTTTAGCAATGTACAACTAATGATGCCAGGGCTTGCTCTGTGATGTGCTGTGCTCACAGTGGTGTGTGCGTTATGTGCAGGTGACTGATGTCTGTCTGTTTCCCCATTGTTTGCAGATACATCCACGGCCACGGAAGGGGACAGCTCCACGGACCAGGAGGAGCCGGAGAGCCAGACTGGGTCAGCAGCCGAGGAGTGGTCGGAGGGACCCAGTGGCACGGAGGGCGAGGGGAGCCACACCGAGGAGTCCTCAGCAGCATCCACCTCAGCTGAGGACCAGAGCAACTCGGAGGATGACTCCCTTGTGGAGGCGGGTGTCAGCAGCCACCACACCCCAGCTAGTGTTGCTGTCCCCGCCACCACCAGCACCACCACCGCCCTCCCATCGGCTCCCATTCCCCAGGTCCGTGGAGGCTCCCATGTCCGGGAGCGTGTCTCCTTTGGGCCAGGCACCGCACCCCTGCCCCTGTGTCCCCTGCTGCCCTGAGTGAGGAGTCTGTGTACCTCCTTCGCCAGCTCCATGTAGGGCAGACAGCCATGCTGAGTGTCCTCCATGCGCACACCGCGCTGTTGACTCAGCTGGTGTCGTTCATGGAGGGCATCTCATCGGGCATGTCTGACCTACAGAGGGGCAATAGGTCCATGGACTCCTCCCTGACGGCAGCAGTGTCCCTCCTCAAACGGTCCCTCACCCCTCCTGCCTCTGCTCCATCCACACTCCCCAGCACCTTACCCATCCCAGGCACACACACACTGGCACAGGCACACACCAGCACACACACATCCAGCACACTGACACACACGCCAATGACAAAACGCACACGCACGCACATTCAGGGGACTGAAGCCAGACTCACAGGGGATGGGGCCCTGGAACACACACACGCATCCACATGCACTGCGCAGTCCTCAGTTCCCTCTCCCTCCAAAGCACCCTCCCTTGCCTCACCTGCAACCCCAAAGTCACAGCAGCTCTTCCTCTGTGACCTCGGCCTCTTCCCCACCGATGAAGCTGCCCCAGCATCCCGGGGGAAGAGGAAGCCCACCCACACGGAGCAGAGTGCCCCTCGCCCCCGGACACCCTCCCCCAGGCGCAGACGGACTGAGGCCCCCACCCGCAAGTCCCCCGGAGTGGTAAGAGCAAGACCCCGCCACCGCCCTGCAGCTCAGGCACAAGGTCTCCGTCCTCCATCCCTCAGGCCCCCACTGCACAGGTGCCCCCACCACACCCTGCCCCAGGTTCCCCCACCCACAGATATACCATCCCCAAGAGGATCCGGCCTTCTCCCCCTGCCACTTGCTCTCCCAGCACCACACCCCCGCTGCGCTTGTCTGTGCCACTGATGTGGTGAGGGTGTCCTCCCCCTCTGTCCAACCCACCTTGCCTGTTCCCCATTCTCCTCCCCTGGAGGTAGGCACTGCAGTGGAGTCCACTACCGCCCTGTCTGACTTGGGCACTGCAGTGGCGGACCTGTCCACCCCATCTGCAGGGTCCACTGCAGTTGTGCCGGCACCCACGACATCTGAGTCATGCCCCCCAGTTGTGCCGGCACACACCATGTCAGACACCTCCACTGCAGTTGTCAGTGGCTCTCCAGCACCCACCACCCCTTCCCTGACTCCCCCTGGTGAGCCCTGATCCTGTCCCTGCGGTGCCTGGCCTGCCCCCCGGTTGCCCCTCCTAGTGGATTGTCCCTGGTATTGTGCAGGCATGCGTAGGGTGACATCTGCCAGTGTCACCCTGTTTGAACTTTGACAATGGACTGGCCATTGGCCTTTGCTCTAATTTCTTCTGGACGTCGTTATCAAACAACACATATGCTGAATAAAGCAACTTTCTTTTCTCTAGTGCTCATGCTTCAGATGTACATGTTGTTGGTGCAGCTAACCATGCCCTTGCTGCAGTGATGGTGATATCTGGTCTCATGATTATGAAGTGTTACTGTGCAGGAACCCATGTGGTCCAGGGGGAATGTGTCCTATCATGTGGTGTATCCATGTCATCAATAGCAGCATCTGAGGGTGTCATGTGTTCAGTATTTGGCAATGGGTTTCCTACTTACATTGGCAATTTCATATCTGTGGCTTCCACCCCTGCACATCTGTTGTGCCTGCCATCGTTGCATTTGTCTACTTCCCTGACCGTGTTGCCATCTCCAGTGGACATGCAGGTTTGGGCATCAATGGGGAGGGACTCATCCGTGTAGTCAGTGCAACATTGCTATACAAGTGTGTTGGATCTGTGCTGATGATTCCGTTGGCACATCCATGACCAGGCTGATGTGATGGGAGCCCTCATTTGGTGCTAATTGTTGATTGTGTGACCAAGTGCTCAGCTGACATGATGGGGCCCTACTGAGGCAACATATGGCACAGCTTTCCTCACACAGGAGTGGAGTCCCCTCATGGCAGTGTGTACACGTGTGACATTGCCTGCGCCCAAGGTGTGTGTTGTATGTGCATGTCTGTGTGTTCACTTCCATTCATCTGCGCATGCTGTGATCCCTAGTGTTGTACCTGTTTGTGATGCTTGCTGACTTGAGCTATGTTCCCCCAAAGTCTTCTCCCTGTGTTCTCTGTGATGTGGGTGCATGGCACATTACTGGTCATCAGGGTGTCACCCATAGGTGTGTTTGCTGTCAGGGCAGAGTTTGTGTGCAGACGCAGATGGGTCACAGTCAGGTTTCCCTTTGGCACTTGTTGTTTGCCCCTGTCATGTGATTTCCAGTTTGTGTTATCTTTCAGTGATTGTGACACGTTGTGTGTGTGACTGCTGGCACTCCTTAGGGTCCGGGCTGCAATGTTGGTTGTTGTCTATGTGTGTTCTTTGTGGGTGACCTTGGCTTCTTCATTGGTGTGTGACTGTGGCTGGGATCCCATTGGTCGGTGTGGTATTGCCGTCATGTCCATGTACAGCGTAGTGTGCAGTGTGTCAGACATTCAGGAGTCTTGTTGAGTGTCCATGTGTGATGTGTTTCTACACCTTGGTTCCCACCCACCACCCTGGAATAGTCATGGGTGCATGTGCAATGTCACCAGTGCATGTGTACTTCACTGCTGCACATTGTTGGAGGTCGAGGGTGTGGTCTTGAGTGTGTGCAGATGAGAGTTGTTGCCCGGCTAGGCCCCTGCCTCCATGTTGGCCTTGGCTTACTGGCCATGCTGATTGATTTGTGCTTGTGTAGGTGTGATGGTAGTTTGTTGCTCAGGACACCTGACTGTGGTTCACAGTGTGAACGACATTTAGCTTTGTCATCACAGTGGTATTTTTATTCAGCCCAGGGTCACCACATTGTGGGGGCCCTGGGGGTGGTGCTGTGGTGTGTCTGTGACTTGCTGTGTCAGTTGTTGTTCCTACGTGCCTGTGTGACATGTGTGTTTTGTGCTCCCTCTCACCTGTCAATGCCTGCTTGCCCACATAGGGGATTTGGATCCATGAGTTACCTTAGTGTGGCAGTGTATGCACATCTGTATGATTGGTATTCAGCTCTCCTCATGTGTTGTGTTGTTGCCTGGGGACACTGGCACCCCCACCCCTCACCTGCTGTGTATGATGACAGTGTTGGTCTGCCTGTTTGTGTTTGTGCATCTGCACCACTGCATTGGCATATCTTGGGTGTGCCATTGGCTGTATGTTGTTTGGTGTGTTTCCCCTGCTGTCCCTGGGACTCCTAGGTCATCGGTCAGCACAGTGATCATGGTTTGTGTGTCCCATTGCTGCCATGGTATGGTATCTGTTCACCTCACATCTGCTGTCTCCACAGGGTATCTGCATTTGTGTGCCCATTGGTGCAAATATGTGGTTCTGCATTCTGATGGTCACTTCTGTCATTGTGTCATTGATGACTGTTGACGGTCTCAGCCCCCATGGGTGTTGTTTGTCTGCACATGGCCAAAGGAATGTTTCATTTGCACTGCAGTATTTGGCTCCCCCAATTTATGTTGCAATGGGACACATACACTACTTTGCCACAGATGAGTTTTTGGTTCTGTGACCAGGAATGATCCATGCAGTTTGGCAGTTGCAGCTCTTTCTTTGTCAACAATTACCTTTTGGTCACTGTGATGATGAGGGTGTAGACCCCATTGCCACAATGGTCAAAATGTGCTTCAGCTATGGACCCCACACTTGCCTTTTGGTCACTGTGATGATGGGGGTTTAGACCCCATTGCCACAATGGTCAAAATGTGCTTCAGCTATGGACCCCACACTTACCTTGTGGTCACTGTGATGATGGGGGTTTAGGCCCCATTGCCACAATGGTCATGGGCTGCTTGCATTGTGGGTGCCACACACATATATGTGTGGCACATGTGCTAGGGGGTCACATTGTATGTTCAAAGTCATGTTCGGTGTTGTAGGCATTTGACACAGCCTGCTCACACGCTTGTCATGGTGGTGGGGGATGTCTTAATCTTGCATTCCCTAGGTTGTGGTGTGCTTGTTGTGTCATGCATTGTCCATCCTATGAGTGGGGGTGGTAGTAGTGGTAGGCATCCAGCCCCCTGGCTAAGGGTGGTAGTAGTGGTGGGCATCCTGCCCCCTGGCTAAGGGTGGTAGTAGTGGTAGGCATCCTGCCCCCTGGCTAAGGGTGGTAGTAGTGATAGGCTTCCTGCCCCCTGGCTAAGGGTGGTAGTAGTGGTAGGCATCCTGCCCCCTGGCTAAGGGTGGTAGTAGTGGTAGGCATCCTGCCCCCTGGCTAAGGGTGGTAGTAGTGGTAGGCTTCCTGCCCCCTGGCTAAGGGTGGTAGTAGTGGTAGGCATCCTGCCCCCCGTGGGTGAGGGTGGTAGTAGTGGTAGGCTTCCTGCCCCCTGGCTAAGGGTGGTAGTAGTGGTGGGCATCCTGCCCCCTGGCTAAGGGTGGTAGTAGTGGTAGGCATCCTGCCCCCCTGGGTGAGGGTGGTAGTAGTGGTGGGCATCCTGCCCCCTGGGTGAGGGTGGTAGTAGTGGTGGGCATCCTGCCCCCTGGCTAAGGGTGGTAGTAGTGGTGGGCATCCTGCCCCCTGGGTGAGGGTGGTAGTAGTGGTGGGCATCCTGCCCCCTGGCTAAGGGTGGTAGTAGTGGTAGGCATCCTGCCCCCTGGCTAAGGGTGGTAGTAGTGGTAGGCATCCTGCCCCCTGGCTAAGGGTGGTAGTAGTGGTGGGCATCCTGCCCCCTGGGTGAGGGTGGTAGTAGTGGTGGGCATCCTGCCCCCTGGCTAAGGGTGGTAGTAGTGGTAGGCATCCTGCCACCCTGGCTAAGGGTGGTAGTAGTGGTGGGCATCCTGCCCCCTGGCTAAGGGTGGTAGTAGTGGTAGGCATCCTGCCCCCTGGCTAAGGGTGGTAGTAGTGGTAGGCTTCCTGCCCCCTGGCTAAGGGTGGTAGTAGTGGTAGGCATCCTGCCCCCTGGCTAAGGGTGGTAGTAGTGGTAGGCATCCTGCCCCCTGGCTAAGGGTGGTAGTAGTGGTAGGCTTCCTGCCCCCTGGCTAAGGGTGGTAGTAGTGGTGGGCATCCTGCCCCCTGGGTGAGGGTGGTAGTAGTGGTGGGCATCCTGCCCCCTGGCTAAGGGTGGTAGTAGTGGTAGGCATCCTGCCCCCGTGGGTGAGGGTGGTAGTAGTGGTAGGCTTCCTGCCCCCTGGCTAAGGGTGGTAGTAGTGGTGGGCATCCTGCCCCCTGGCTAAGGGTGGTAGTAGTGGTAGGCATCCTGCCACCCTGGCTAAGGGTGGTAGTAGTGGTAGGCATCCTGCCCCCTGGCTAAGGGTGGTAGTAGTGGTAGGCATCCAGCCCCCTGGGTTGGGGTGGTGGCGCGCATTCAGGCCCCTGTGTGCATATGTGGCATTGGTGATGGGCATCCCGCCCCTATGGTGCTGCTGTTGCTGGTGTAAGTATATTCAGATTCCCAGTGTATGTGTGTGATGTGTCGTGTACGTGTTGTATGTGTTTTGTGGTTGGTGTCTGACTTACCTTCTGCGCCGTACGCGTCCGTGCCTGTTCCGGTAGTAGATGTAGAATATTGGTATGATCGGGACGAAGGGATTCATGGTTGGTTCGTGTCGTTCGTCCTTCTCGTTGCTTCGCGTCGTCCTCGTCGCTTGGCTTCGTCCTCGTCGCTTCGCTTCGTCCTCGTCGCTTCGCGTCGTCCTCGTCGGTGCCGTGTTCGTCTCGTAGCCGTGGATCGTGTTGTGGCGCGATTCGGAGCTTATGTGCGCCTCTCCCGGATGCTTTGACGTGCCGTGCGTAGCGACGGGTTCGGCGCGTACGGAAAGCGCATCGTACTTGTTCGGCCGGACGGGGCTGCATTTTCCCTTCCGTGCGACTCGATTCGGCGTTTCCGGATTCGCCTCGGTCGGAGAACAGGACCTGGTTTGGGTGAGTACGGCTCGGCCGGAATTTTTGCTGTTGTGCGCATCGTACTTGCTCGTTCGGTGTGCTGTACGGATCGGTCGGGAAACTGGCTTTCGCATGGCTTTTTTCCCGACCGAATAGTATTGGGTGCGCCTCCGACCGAGATCGGAATCGGCCCCTAAGTGGCTGCTTGATTTTAACACATTTTTACTTTTGTGTAAAGATCATCTTATTCAATAATCATGACCTCTGATTCTTTTTAACACATGATTATATAATTTTCAAAGATTCAATCTCATTTCAAAGAAGGGAGTGATACCAACTATCGATTCTGAGATATGCAAATTATAAAGGGACATTGTGCTCAAACAAAAAACAACAAACACAAATTATAATATATACAACAGGCAAGTTAAAGCATGTGGTAATCAGTGTTCAACCAGTCCTTCAACTAGAGAGCCAGAGCGTTACATCAACAACAGAAGCTCTTGGTACAGAGAATGGGGGTCCAGATTTATCTAATATGGACTTGAAGAAATTGTCTTTCGCTACAACTCAATTATATTGATCCATATTAATGTGCGTTGTACAAGGATACCCCATTGTTCATGGTCTACGCGTTTCAAACCCACTTCCTTTATGGGTTCTCCTCAGGACAAGGGCTGGGTGTTTTATGAAAAACGAAAGGGTAGTGTATTTTACTAAAAAAGTGCAAAATTGTGAAAAGCACTCTCCAATTACATCGGCATTCCTAAATCCATCAATTAGTTGTTTTACCTTAAACACCAAAACTGGGAGTATATTTGATGGTGTCTCAGCAATGCTTGAACCAGATTTCTATTGGCGAGGCTGCAAAAAGACAATTATGTAGCCTCATTATTATTAGAACTGGTTTTTATACGGACGGCCATGCATGGTTTTATCTGGTATGAAAGGGTTTTACCTTTGTTATATGCAGTTTAATTTGTGGCTGCAGCATCTGAACAGGACAATCCTCTTAACAGGCTTTCATTCAAATCTGGAAGAAAAGGGGAGCAGGCCTTGTCAGTCTAAAGCTCCTATCATTTTGGAGAGACATTGACTTCAGACGTGGGGTGTGTTTGCAGTGGTGGATACTAGCATTTGTATTTTCTTTGTAGTTTATGTGGGCTAATGTGGCAGCAGATTTTTATGGGCCATTAGACTCAGGACATTGGGCCAGATGAACGACCATTTCATTTTGCGAGTCGCAAATTGCATCGAATTGCGCCTCACAATTTGCATTTCGCAAAATGGAATGTACAACAGTGTCTCAGACACTGTTTGCGATTCCTAATGGGGTCGCAAATTGCATGCCTCAATAATATTCATGAGGCAGGTGCAATTTGCGACCCCATTGGGAATGGCTAGCACTCCCAGGGATGGTGGTCTGCTGATGTCAGCAGACCACCATGTCTGTGACTGTTTTTTTAATAAAGCATGTTTTTTTTTTTTAAATGCAGCCATTTTCCTTAAAGGAAAACGGGATGCATTTAAAAAAGAAAAATTAAACTTTTAATTTCTATTTTTTAAGGGCAGGCAGTGGTCCTTGGGACCACTGCCTACTCTTAAAAAATATTTTCGCACCCATTCACAAAGGAGAAGGGGCCCCCTTCCCATTTGCGAGTGGCTTACCACCTACTTGAAGTAGGTGGTAAACCACAAGTGTTTTGCGACCGCAAATGCGGTTGCAAAACAATCATGCATTGCTGTTAGACTCGCTATTAGGAAGGGACGCCCTTGACATGCGCCTTCCAAATAGCGAGTCGCAAACCATATTTTGCGAGTCGGTAATAGGTTACCGACTCGCAAAATATTGTTTGTGAATGGCGCAGACCAATTTTGCAGTCGCAAACAGGCCGAATTCCCATTTGCGACCCCAAAAAACGGTCGTACATCTGCCCCATTATCTATTAGCAACAATAGATGAGTATTCATGATTTCCTATTGTAAAAGTGGTATCGTCAACATCAACATCATTAGTGCTCCCAGTTCTGGATGAAATATTTTCCACGTGGGGAATACCTAATGTTTTGAAAATGGTTAATGGACCACCATTTAGTGGAAGTGAGTTAAACAAATTTATGAACTACTTAGGAGTTGTACATCGAAGAATAACTCCTATGTGGCCCCAAGCTAATGCAATGGTGGAAAGATTGATGGCCACCATTAAGAAGGATGTGCAAAGAGCAAGACTGTCACAGATATCAATAAATCAGGCATTGTGTCTGGTTTTACGAGATTACAGAAATACTCCACATACATCAACTGGAAAGTGTCCTTTAGAGTTAATGTTTGGTCAATCAAGACAAACTCGTCTACCACACCTGCCAGCAGATCCGCCAAAAGATCATAAAGAAATATTACAAAAAGACAAAGAAGCAAAGGATAAAATGAAACATTATGCAGAAAATGGAAGAAAATATCTGAGCCAAGAATATCAAATAGCTGATTTAGTACTTGTTCGTCAACAGCAGGTAAAAAAATCACAAAGTAGATTTCACCCAGTACTAATGGAAATAATAAAAGTTCACGGAACAGCATTAATAGCGGAGAATGATAACAAAACAGTAACGAGGAATAAGACATTTTTCAAAAAAGTCAATCCAAATGTTGAACATGAAGGTGTACAATTAAACATCCAACAAGATAAACAAGTAACCAGGAAATCTGAAAGAGTTCTATGGAAACCTAAATGCTTAATTGAACAGTGCTGATTTTTTTTTTGATTTCTTGTAATCTTGGGTCTTAGTTTTTTTTACTTTCTCTCTTTTTAAGAAGGGAGGAGGGGGAGAAATGTGATGATGTGATGTATAGCAATATTATGATGTCACATGGAATCGTAAGGGGAGAATATTCTGGGATGGAAGGAAGGGGGTCTTTCAAGGAAATATAGTTCAGTTAGGACAAGAGTTAAGAGAAGCATGAAGCTGAGTGGTGTGCGCTCTAATAAACCAAACTATAAGCAGTATTCTTGTTCCCTGACTGACTTTGTTATACAGTGGTTATCTGGCCAAGGCCCCTTGACATATCCCCACTGAAGTGGCCCATTTCCACCTGTAGCATCTCAGTACGCTTTAATAGTGTAGTGGTGGCATGTACGAGCCTTCCAATGGACTTGGTCATGGCATCCATGCACACAGCACTGCTCGTCTCTCTGCACCTTGGAGTGCTCCTGTCCTCTGACATCTCAGTGCAGAGTTTCTCAAGGGCACTTGTCAGTCTGTCCATTTTTGTGTCGATGCTGGCCTGATTGTCTGCCAACTGATTTACCACTGTCTTGAACCCCACAGTAATGGACTGTTGCATTGTCTACAATTTTCGATTGGCCATTTTAAATTGTTTGTGCTGCAGGTGCTGAACCTGCAGCATCGATGCCTCAAGTCCACCATATGCCACCTGTTGTTCTACAGTCGCCTGAGACCCAGAAGCCTGCAAAGAGTGACAGCGCCTATGGGCATGCAAAGTGGAGCACTGATATTGGGACCTGGACTGGCTGCAGGGTTGGAGTAGACAGCTGTATGGCATCCTCAGCCTTTACTTATGATGGCTGTGGGGAGAAGGACACACTGCCGGAGTGGCCATGAGGTGTAGCCTGCAAAGAGTGACAGCGCCTATGGGCATGCAAAGTGGAGCACTGATATTGGGACCTGGACTGGCTGCAGGGTTGGAGTAGACAGCTGTATGGCATCCTCAGCCTTTACTTATGATGGCTGTGGGGAGAAGGACACACTGCTGGAGTGGCCATGAGGTGTTTTGGGCAGACTCTCCGGCACTACTGCTTCTTCTTCCACCATTTGTGCCTGTTCTTTACCCTCATCTATTGGGCCTTAAATGTCTTCCCCAGGTGTATCAAATTAGATAATGGATATACCATTAAAAAGCGTTACGTGAGGAACACATTCTCTTTGGTTGCACAAATGTATTCAAACAATGTCTCAAACTGACTGCACTGTGTTTGTCTATGACTACGAGTCCCATATTGAACCATGAGGGCTATTTTGGGCATGGAATAATCCCATATCAACATACTGATGTGTCTGTTTACGTTTCCTTTACATGCATGTGGCACTGAAGTAACACACGTGACCAGTAGAATTGTAAAGTTACTTCTTTATTCTGACAACCTCGAGCGTGGCCCAGGCAAGCAGAGTAATCACCAGCATCAAGCATCTGGCACAACATTCCATAGCACAGCAATAAATACAAGGAACACTGTAATTGTTCTGATTCTTAATTCCAAAGAACCAAATAATTCTAAACAAGGAATAGCATGAAAACACATAAAGATGAAACCCCAATACTACACATCCTCCTTCTTACATAAACAAAACAAAAAAGAAAAAAAGAAAAACTGGAGACACTGTAAAATAAAACGAGATTATGAATCACATACATAGTCTTCAAGTTGCTTAGGCTTCACAATGCTTCTACCAAAAGTACTAACTCTCTTCTCAGTGAACTCACTTTGCCCAGATTCAAACCCTAGGTTCAGAGCGCACTTCCAACGAATGACCTTCAGTAGAAAGACCACTCACATCCCCATTCTGAATATAAACTTTTGAATTAAGATCTGAAGAGGACGAATTCTGAGGGTGGACACTAATCCACCAATAGTCACGTGAGGGACATGGTTGTTTGGAATGCTTAGGCGTGAGACCATGAATATTTTTAACTAACGATAGACGGCTCATGTGACACACATTACCATCAGACAATTTCACTGTGTTGTTCATGACTTTTACAATTTGCACAGGAGAACTAAATTAGCTTAGGCCCTTCACAACCTTCCTACTAGATTTAACACGAACCCATTGTCCAGCAGTCAACTTAACATCTCTAACACCGTGTTTCTTATCAAAATATTCTTTGTTCTTTAGTTTAGAAGCTAAAATACAATTCCTTATTCTTTCCGCATCCCACTCCACCAGTTTACTCCTATCCATCCAGCCTGGATTGACCTTGGAATAAGGAATAGGGCCTCTCATCACACCAAAGGGGCTCTCACCAATTGAATCATGACTAGTGACCCTGTAAGTCCAAAGCATTTTCTTAAGTTCACAATCCAAATTTTTCCTACCTTGGATAGCCAATTGCAAAACGCCCTTGATGACGCGGTTAACCCTTTCCACAGCACCATTTCCCCTAGGATGATAGAGTGCAGAAAATCTATGCAAAATGCCTGCCATTTCAAGAAACTTCTTCATCTCAGCAGACTTAAATTGGACACCATTATCAGTGAGTATGTTTTTAGTAAAACCTTCACGTACAAAAACACTGTCTAAGAAGTCAATGACACTAGAAGTATCAGCTTTACTGACCACTTTAAGTTCAACCCACTTGGAAAACAAATCAACTAATACAAGGATGTACTTTTGTGAACCATCATTCCACACGACAGGGCCCATGATGTCCAACGCTAAATCATCCCAGAGAAGAGAGGGACAACCTAAGGAACTTAGTGGGGGATTAAAAGTTTTCTGTGACTTATCAGCACACTCACATTCGATGCAAGACCTTACAAATCTTTCAGTTTCTATGTCAATTTTGGGCCACTAATACAACGATTTAATATTCTTTTTAGTACGCCTAATGCCACTGTGACCCTCATGACACAGAGAAATGATTTTATTTCTTAAACTGAGTGGAGGAATAACCTTATCACCTCTCACGACAAACATGCCCTCCACACTCAATTCATTCCTAACCTCCCAAAACGTCTTAAGTTCACCAAGGAGTTCGGATTTGACACACCCCCAACCATTTTGAACTTTAAATTTGACAAGTTTGAGAGTTTCATCGTCATCTTGAGCTTTCTCCCATTCCTCTTTTTGTAAACCTTTCTCTTCAGAATTAGAAAAAATGCTTGCAACACAAACATCATTCCAAGAATTGATATCGCTTTCTCTAAGAGGCAGAGACAATCTACTTAAAAAATCGGCTGTGACATTCTTTTTTCCTGGAACATATTGAACATCATAGTTAAAGTCTTGAAGTCGCATAGAAAACCTAGCAATTCTTGCCGATGCCCTTGATAAACCATCAGTAGCAAGCAATTTCGTTAAAGGCTTATGATCAGTGCGCACAGAAAACCTCCTCCCCAACAAAAACTTCCGAAAATGCTCCAGAGCCCACACACAGGCCAAAGTCTCTCTTTCAATAACAGAGTACTTTTGTTCCGTTGGAGAAAGTGACCTGGAGGCAAATGCTATGACAATTTCTGCACCCTTATCATCAATTTGTGTGAGAACACTGCCCAGACTCTTGCCACTAGCATCTGTAGTGACAAAGGTTGTAGCCGTGGGATTAAAAGCTTGCAATTTAGGAGCTTTACTGATGGCATTCTTGATATCAAAAAAGGCTTTTTGACAAACATTAGTCCATTCAAACTTGGTTTTGTTCTTCAACATAAAACGCATTTCATGAGTTCTTTCCGAAACATTTTCAACAAATTTAGAGTAGAACTCTGCTAAGCCCAAAAAGGAGCGTAGCTCATCCTTATTCTTGGGCGAAGGAGCTTGTTTGATAGCTTCAACAAGTTTCTCCTTTGGCTTAATATATTTGTCACTGATTTCGTGTCCTAAATAAGTGACTTTCCTTTCGGCAAATTTACATTTACTCAATTCAGCGGTTAAACCTTTCTTACATAAAATACCAAGTACCTTTCTTAAAACCTCATCATGATGTTGTTTAGATTTACCCATAATCAAGATATCGTCTTGAAAGAACGTGACTTCCTTTAAATCACCAAAAAGTTCAAACATAAGTCTTTGGAAGACGGCCGCTGCGGACGCCAAACCAAAAGGCATACGTCTAAACTGGTAGCAACCAAAAGGTGTGCAAAAAGCTGTTAAAAGTTTAGACTTTTTGTTTAAGACCACCTGGTGATAAGCAGCGGATAAATCTAAAGTGGAAAACCACTTGGCATTTCTAGTTAACATTAACATCTCGTCGATGCGTGAAAGAGGTAACTGGTATACCATGATATTATCGTTGAGTCCTCTCAAATCCACACATAGACGTACCTTACCATTGGCACGTCTAGCAACGACTAATGGAGAAACCCATTCAGAAGCCTCAATGGACTCTATAATGCCAGCAACCAGCAATTTTTAATTCAGCCTTAACTTCATCTCTAACGATGAAAGGAATGTTGCGTGCCTTGTGGATCTTGGGTGTAGCACCATGTTTTAATCTGATAACATGGGTAAAACCTTTCAACTTACCAATTTTGCCA
Source organism: Calotriton arnoldi (assembly GCA_963921515.1). Lineage (NCBI taxonomy): Eukaryota > Metazoa > Chordata > Amphibia > Caudata > Salamandridae > Calotriton > Calotriton arnoldi. The sequence goes on along the minus strand of CAWUFW010000025.1, from coordinate 5,691,511 downwards.
TTGAAGACTGCAGGAAATTCATGTAAAGCCCATTTTTTTGTGTCTACTCTATCACAAGCTACGAGTACTTGCTCAGGGCTATTAGGATCAAGTATAATTTTGAGTTTCTTTTGATCTTTCCAGCCTAAAACTGATGGTCCTTCTTTGGCTACGTATAACTTGCATAAGGCATGTCTACTCTTAAATCTAAACACAAGTTGTCTAAAACCAATAACATCAATTTTCTCTCCAGTATAACTTTCCGGAGAAATATCAGAAGACTCTAATTGATCACCAACAAACTCAACAAAATGTTTCATCCAAATATTCTCTGCAATAATGGTGTAAGGAGAACCTGAATCAGCTGCTACCTGCAAGGAAACCCCACCAAAAGAAACCCAGCACAGTGGTTTACTACTAGATTGGCTAGAAATGTTTAAAATTTTGCTTTTTTCATTGTGCCCTGTGTTGCACTCATCACTACTTTCATCGGAAGTAGAGTGCTCATAATCACTCTCTTTTATACACGTAACTTTACCTTTTCACTTCTTTTTCCCTTTACGCATGCAAGCTCTGGCAAAATGCCCAATTAAACCACATTCAATACACTTGGCAGATCTAGAAGGACATTTGTCAAAACGTGCAGAATGGGCAGAACTTCCACACCTGTAACAAGCATAGTTGGGATTTCTGGAGTTATCCCCATGATCATATTTTTTAAATTCCTTCTTACTATTATGTTGTGAAGGATTAAAGGAAGACTTTTTTTTACCATCGGAAATCTTATTCACAGACTCAGCCCCTTCCGTTTTGCTTTGACCCAGTGTAACTTTAGCGCAGCATTCTGAAAGCCCAGCTTTTTTAACAATAGCCATAATATCTTTAAGACTAGAATCCCCATCTACCCATAACCTATCTTGAACAGACTTATTTTTAGTATACATTATGATTTGGTCTCTTATAAAATTATCATGTAGGTTACCAAATTTGCAAGTAATGGCTAGTATTTTGAGTGCGGAGATGTAATCCTCAATAGATTCTTGTTTTTCCTGCTTTCTTTGGAAAAAAGCATGTCTCATGACTGCTTCACACACTGTGGGAGAGAAGTGTTCATCCAAATCTAAAAGTGCCAATTTAAAAACATCCAAGTCACCAGGTCTGTCGCGCTTTTGAAGTTGGTTATACACCCTTAATCCTTCAGGACCTAAGCAGTACATTAAGATTCTTTTTTTCCTTTCTGGGGAAAAAGAACCGCTACAATCCTCCAAATTGGCAATGTAATTTAAAAATACTCTTTCCATTCAAGCCATTGAATACTAGGATCACCAGGACTAGATAAAAACTCTTTAGGTGAATTAAGGTTGAAAGCTGAACTGCTTCTGGGAGGTTCTTCTGGCGTAGACATTCCAAAGAATGAAAATTTAACTTAACACAGCCAATACGCAAGAAATTAATATTGAAGGATGCACTGGATAACCACCAGCTAGTGCTTGTAGAAAGTGCTAGTTGTAAACTAAAGCCAAGGTAAAAATACAGGAGTGCTGATTGTAGACTGAAGTCCAAGTAAAAACGGTGTAAATAAATGTATTTACTGGACTTGAACAATATGAAATGAAGTTGTAGAAAGCACTGGTAAAGCGTATGGTGATTGCTGGGGAGATCGCCGGTAAACACCAAAGTAAGCAAACATAAGCGTGAGGGATCAAAAGTTTTATAGGGCGTTTAACGAAGAGAAGCAAAATACGATGAAATTTACCACAGAGTGAAAATCAAGATGGCGGCCCGTCGAGGTCATGACCTAGCGTGCCTACGCTGGCGTGCTGCCGTCGGTGCTGAATTCCAACGCCAAGTTCCAAAGACGAGTGAAGAGAGAAGTCATGAAGATGCACAGCCGTGTAAAGGTTCTGGTAGCGTCAGAAGACTCCCCGGCACGAGAATGCGCTTGCGATGAAGGAGCACGGGTGTGCTCGCGATGACCGTTGGAACGAAAGGTAAGTTCAAGAGGAAACCTTACCTAACCGTTCTTTGCCCAAAATGTAGAAAATCAGCAAGAATGTCCCTGAACCGCACAGGAACTCCGGAATAGCACGGCAGCAGGAATAAACTCCAGGACAGCACAGCGGTAAATTCAGTCCTCATAAATTGTAGCAAGATCAATGTAGAAATGTGCAGTGTCCAGCAGCAGTATAGGCCACACAGCATAAAAAGATGAAAAAAAAAAGAATCCAACTTTAACAAGGCTGTGGGTTCACGAGGTTGCCAGCTCGTCGCCAAATTCTTGAAGTAACACACGTGACCAGTAGAATTGCAAAGTTACTTCTTTATTCTGACAACCCAGAGCGTGGCCCAGGCAAGCAGAGTAATCACCAGCATCAAGCATCTGGCACAACATTCCATAGCACAGCAATAAATACAAGGAACACTGTAATTGTTCTGATTCTTAATTCCAATGAACCAGATCAATTCTAAACAAGGAATAGCATGAAAACACATAAAGATGAAACCCCAATACTACAGGCACCAATTTCAAGGTCAGAAATATTACCATTATTAAAGTTTTGCACTTACTTTGCGATGGTACAGACGCAGATGGGTCCAGGTTAGCAAAACCAACAACATTCTCTTACTCCGGGGTGGTCTCTATCATTGCCTCCAGTGTAGTGGGTTGGGGTGCACTTGAGGGTCTGCCTACTGCTGAACAGGACTCATTCAGGCGTGTAGCGCCGTTTTCCTTTGTGCGTGAACGGAGGTTGTGTCCAGGGCTGGACTGGCCATAGCGGGCGCCGGGCGTTTCCCCGGTTGGCCGCCATGGTAGGGGCCGGTTTTAGGCCCTGGGGGGCCGTTTTTGTTACCGGGGGCCGGCAATATCGGCCCCCTGTAACAAAATCGGACGAAATCGGCTGTACCAAACAGCTCGGCTGCACACCCCTCCTCACCCCCAGGGGGGCCGGCCGAGCAGTTTGCCAAGGCCGGTTTCGGGTCCCAGTCCGGCCCTGGTTGTGTCATCTCTTGTGGATCTCATCTACAGAGAGCTGTGCCACACCTACAGCATTTATCTTCTGCTGCCTCTCCTTCCATATCTTGCGCTTCTGTGTCTCAGGCACAGTCATAGATTCTCAGCCAAACAGGAGGTCGTGGTTGTTGCAGCAGTCCTTGGTGAGTATTTCAAGTTCCTGCTCTGAGAAGTTTAATTTTCGCTACCTCCCCCTGGCCTCCTTCTCTTGTTCCTGGCTGGCCATTCCTTGTATTGGATGACTGTTGTTTGGGGTCCTCAGTTCACTGCCTGTGCTCTGCAGCGCTCCAGCCTCTCTCTGCCTCCCTTCCTGGTTGCTGGGATTCTGCACTTCCTGTTTCAGGGGTCATCTCACTGAACCAGGAAACAGATTCGCAATTTTTTATTTGCAGTCGCCACTTGCGTGTTGCAATTTGAAGGCGACCAGCGTCAGTACATCCCGATTTTCAATTTCCAAATTGCAATTCAGTAAAATTTGCTATTTGGAAATCACAAGTCTGACTTTTCGTGCATCTGGCCCTTAATCCCTGAGTCCTATAATGGCTGTCAGCAACATTTTTCTCATGTTGCTGGCAGCCAATTTGAGTGCTCGTTCCCATGGGAGTCTGACTCCTGTGGGAGCGAGATGGCCCAAGGGAAGAAAGCTCCCTGGGCCAATCAGAACGCCTTATTTTTTAACTGACTTTCCCACAAGACTCTTACAGACCCAACCATCCAGAAATACAAATATGTTTGTACCTTTATTTTTTAACAACTACTGAATGGATTTACACCAAACTGCACAAAGCACAGTCTGCAGGCCAAGATGTAGCTTCCTGCCAAACTTGGTGTAATTCTGTTCAGCAGTTTTTGCGAGAGCGCTGCTTAAAGAAGTCTGTGGAAAATGCATGGGGAAATTTGCTCTAGGGATCCCCTTATTTTCAAGGCCCCTGCTTGATGGATCACCCCAAAACTTTCCAGGAAGGATCTGAAGTCAATTTGCTTTTTTGGGGAAAGTTTAGTGGAGATTTGTTAAACTGCGCTAAAGTTATTAGCAAACCAAAAAATGCCTTGTCTATGGAAAAGCAATCCTAACTACCCAGTGGCGATTGCCATTGGGTAATATGTTTTTTTAAATTTCATTTGATACTTACTGGGGTTTATGTTTTTAACAACAAAGGACAGTTGGTGGCTACTGCACCGCCTCCAACTAGAAGAAAAATAAGAGAAGAAATTACTGGAGGTAAGATAAGAAGAAAACCCTTCCGCACACTGAAGAACACCACCCCTCAACCAAAAGACTATTAATACATTTTTTTAATTTCTGCATGAATATAAGCTAGAAAATTATAATATCGAAACACATAAGCAACCCTCCGAAGCCTTATTTCCAACCCACCCTTTAACAATGCCCTTCTTCACCCTTGTCGTACTCGTCCGTTGATTCACTTGGCATTTCCAAAACTAGGAGTCTCCACCACATTAATGATTTTATTTCAATTACCTAGGGCTCAATAACTGACCAACATGCCTTCTTGTTAAGCTCCACTTGACCTGCAAACCTACTAGGAAGAGATTTGTTCAGTAAATAGAATTGTACTGTATATCATGCCAATGATGGTGTCTACTTGAATGTGCCCAGTGCAAATAAGAATGAAGTATTGGCTATTTTTTTACCAATCTTTTTATTAGTTTTCGTACCATCATACATCACACAGCTCTTGTTGCAATAAGCCATGTCCATAGAAGTACAATAACTGATGGAAAAATCTAGAAAGAAGAGGAGGTGGAAGAGAACCCTGGAAAGGAAAAGGAGGGGAAGAAGGGGGCGGGAGAGTGGCAAGGGGCAGAGAGGAGAGGGGAGCAACCACAGGATCCTCCTCTGTGCTGGGTGGTGCGTAGCTTTCAGTAACCCATATATCAAAATGCTGAAGGGCCCTGAGCCTTTGTGGCCTGAGATGTGGAATTCTAGCCTGGATATATAGTTAACAAGAGGCTGCCATAGCTGGGTGAATTTCTTATCCGTGTACTATTAGCTGTGAATGATATGCTCCATTACCTCCCGTCCCTCCCTCGCCTTCCTTCTGAACACGTGAGGCCCTCTGCCTCCCCCCAGACCCTCCCCAGCCTATTAGAAACACCCCCACCACCTCCTGTTCTTTTTTGTCTCCCTAGGTGAGACTTACCTTCTGGTATCCTCTCCGTGGCGGTGCCACGGAGTCTTCCAGTCGTGGATCCCTCCCTCTGCAGAGCTACGGGCGGTGGTCTTCAAGCAACGCAGTTGCCCCCTGGGTCACCTCGTTCTCGAGGGGCGGAGCGCTGGCGTGTGGAAGCTGTGACAGAGTCCGGCGGTCCATGTGCGGCTGGGGCTGTGTTTCTGGGTCACGGTCGTGGTGCGGCCAGATCGGCTGTACGTGGGCATCCTGGAGAACAGGTAGGATGGGTTGGTTCCTGTTTTTGTTTTATGTATTTCTCCTGATTTGGGTTTTTTTCCTGATTGGATGGGGGAATCATGGCTTGGCCTCATTGGTTTGTCGCTGGGTTTCCCTGAAGCTATTTCTGGGCTGCTGTGTTTGTGTCAGTTATTCTGCTGCCATGGGTCGCGCAAGAGGATGTTTAAGCAGAACAAAGTGGTGTCCTCTTCCTCATCGGATGGGTATCCAGTTCCCCTGAAGAGGCCTCGGGTGCTTGGCCATGATGGGGGTAATGTGCCTCTCATGTCCAGATAGCAGGGTCAGGGCATGATTGAGTCTCCAAAGCCCTGCAGGCTCGTCCTGGGTTGCCAGTTGGTCCTTCCCAGCCTCGGACAGTGGATCCCGGAGCTTAGTTGTCCCCCTACCTCCTTTGGAGAAAAATATGTCTCCAGGGATGAGATGTGGGACATTTTAGCTCATGTACAGGACAATTTAGGTTTCCTACTTTCCAGTAAACTGAGGACGGAGGGGCCCTTTTTCCGCAGTATGTGAAGCCCTCTCGGTTGGGCATGCGTTTTCAGGGTCCCGTTCGAGAGATGGTGATGAGGGAGTGGAGAGAGGTGGACATGGTTCTGGTCCCTCACTTTCTCCAGAAGCTATACCTGTTGGAGGGGGGTGACCCTTGCCCCACACTGTGCGATTGGACTCAATTCTGGCAACTCTGCTCGGGAAGACTGCCATTCAGCCGGAGGATTGTAGCCCGACTGATGCCACTGACAAGAAGGTGGACTCGGGCCTTAAGAAGGCATTTGCTGCTGAGAATTTGGCCTTGAGGGCAAGCCTATTTTCTGCTTATTCTGCTCAGTCCTTGGTGCAGGATTTTGACAAGTTGGCATTGGCGGTGCAGGATGGTTCGGAGTGTTCGCAGCTGCTGGCCGCCATGGAACAGCAGGCTAAGCTGCTGGCGGACATTTCTTCCGATATTATTTGTGCTTCGGCCATGTCCACTGGGGCCTTGGTGGCCGCTCGCTGTTCCTTATGGCTCAGGCAGTGGAAGGCAGACCCTGGGGAGAAAGCGGCATTACTGAAGTTGCCCTTTGAGGGTCAGACTCGCTTTGGGGATCAGTTGCCAGCCATGATTTCTAAGGCTTTCAAGGAGCGGAAGCATGCCTTGCCTTATAAGGGTGGTGCTTCTTCTTCTGGTAAGGCTTGGAATAGGTCCTCCAGGTCCTCTACGAAGCGTGAGTCTCCTCAGTCTTTCCGGAGGAGAAGATTCCAGCCTTTATTTTCTCCCAAGAGTGCTGCCCCTACTCTTAAGGGTTCTGACAAGAAGGGCCCCTGACAATCACAGTTGGGAGAGGTCTATGCCTGTAGAGGGCAGGATCAGGCATTTTCTCTCGGTTTGTCGTCTGGATGTTTCAGATCTCTGGGTCCTGAACACTGTGGAGCATGGTTACGAGATCGACTTTTAGCATGTTCACCTGGATACGGGTGTTCATCTCACTCCTGTACTGGCCGCCTGTCTGCGACAGTTGGCGCTGTTGGAGGGGGTCAGAGATTTATTTGCAAAGCAGGCCATTTGCAGGGTGCAGGAGTCAGAAATTGGCACAAGGGCCTACTCCATTTTGTTCTTGGTGCAGAAAGTCTAGGGAGGTTTTCCGCCCGTTCCGGATCTAAAGTGGGTCAACTCCTGGGTTCTGACTGTTCACTTCCGAATGTTGACCATTCAAGCTATTATTCCTCTGGTACGGCTGGGAGACTTTTTGGCCTCTTTGGATCTCAAGGACGCTTATCTTCAATCCTTATTGCAGCCTCCTCTCAGCGATTCCTGCGGTTCGCAGTGGGAGGTGCCCATTTTCAATTTTGTGCTCTCCCTTCGGCCTCAAGTTCTCTCCATGAGTCTTTACAAAGGTCCTGGCGCCTCTCATGGCTATCCTTAATGTGGAGGGGGTGTTTGTTCATCCCTATTTGGACGATAATTTGCTTCATGCAACGGAGGAGTCTCTGTTGCTCACTCAGGTCAGAAGGGTCTTGGAGGTTCTGCAGGGTCACGTTTCTTTGGTGAACTGGGAAAAATCTTCTTTGGCCCCCTCTTGGGACATGGTCTTCATCAGGGCTCATTTTCAGACTCTGGAGGGCTGTGTTACTTTATCTGAAAGCTGCCTGGTCTCGTTACTGGCACAGGTTCTGGCCTTGATGTCCCAGGAGGCTCCTCCGGTGGTGGAGTGGTTGTGGGTGCAGGGGCATTTGGCTTCTGTGGTGTTTCTTGTGCCCTGGGCCCGGTTTCATCTTCTTCGCCTGGCTTCTTCGCCTGGCTGGGTGGTCTCCAGGTGCCCAAGATCTGTTGACTCAGCTGAGGATGATGGACGTGGTCCGGGAAGAAATCTTCTGGTGGCTCTGCCAGCGTCATCTTCTGTCCGGGATCTTCTTGTCACCCCCAGCTCCGCTGGAGGTGACTTCGGATGCCAGCCTGTCCGGTTGGGGGGCATGGCTGGGTTTGGAGCAAGTTCAGGGGTGCTGGTCTCTGAGGGACTCCCAGAGGTCTTCGAACTGAGGGAGTTACGGCGATTTGGCTCGCTCTGCTCCATTTTCAGGATTCTCTGCAGGGGCAGATGGTGGTGGTTCAGACGGACAATCTGGTGGCAAAGTCCTATGTCAACCGGCAGGGGGGGGACCAGGTCCTGATTCCTGAGCATGGTGGCCAGAGACATTTTCCTGTGGGCTCAGGACTGCGTTCTGGGGCTGCTCTTTACATTCGGGGTGGAGAATGTTTGTGCCAATCTATTGAGCAGGGACATTCCCTCTGCCAAGGATTTCTTCCTGCTTCCCAGTTTTTTCAGCCAGTTGGTGGTTCGTTGGGGCCTCCCTGTGGTGGACCTGTTTGTGTTCCCGGGGAATGCCAAGGTGGGGCGGTTTTGATCTTTGGGGCGGTGTCCCCTAGCGTGGGGTGTCGGCGGCTTGACCTGTCCTTTGCATCAGGGCCTGCTCTATGTTTTCCCTCCTTTCCAGTGGTCTGAGCTTTTCTGGTTCGCACCCTGAGGGAGCAGGCTTGGGTGGTGTTGATTGCGCCCAGGTGCCGTCGTGCGAATTGGTTTCCTCTCCTGAACATGTTGAGTTGCAACCTGGAGTGGGTCCTTCCTGTGGTCCCGTCTCCATTGATTTTTCCAGCTCTTCCCCTGGGCACCTTAAGTAAGTTGCACTTGACGGCATGGTGGTTGAGCAGAGGGGCTTAGCTGGTTTGGGGGTTCCTGAACAGTTGGCTGTGATGTTGCAGTCTTCTCGTAGGTCCTCTACGCTTCTTTCTTATATCAGGCATTGGAGAACTTTGTCGGCCTTGTGTGCCCGTAAGGAGGTTTATCCTACTGTTGCTGACCTCTTTTTGGTTATGCAGTTCCTACAGGATGGGACTCAGTTGGGTTTGTTGGTTGCCTCGCTGCAGGTGCAGTCGGCGGCCATTCAGGCGTATAGGGGCCCATGGCGCAATTTGCAGGATGACTGGGGCCTGATGTCTAGGTTTTTTCACGGTCTTTTGAACCTTTTTTCTCGGCCTGTTCGTTCCTTTCCCTGTTGGAATTCACAGTTGATCTTGGACGTACTGTCGGGTCCTCCTTTTCAGCCCTTTGAGGGGCTGGAGTTGAAACTCTTGACTTTCAAGGCTTGTTTCTTGGTCGCCATAGCATCGGCTAGGAGGTTGGGTGAGTTGGGGGCCTTATCCTGTAAGTATCCCTTCTGCAAGATCTTCTCAGACCGGGTGGTGCTGGTGCCAGTTCCGTCTTTTGTCCCTAAGTTTAATTCAGCTTTTCATCTCAGTCAGGAGTTGATTTTGCCTGAATTTTGCCTGATCCTTCCTCGGCTGAGGAGTGTCGTTTGCACTTTTTGGATGTGAGGCGGACTTTGTTGTGGTATTTGCATGTGGTGGAGTCCTTTCAGAAGGGGGACGCTTTGTTTGTGAATTTTGGTCCGGCTAAGAAAGGTGAGAAACCGTCCACGGCTACTTTGAGCCATTGGATTCAGTCTATGGTCCTGTTGGCTTACGAGGTGAAAGGGGTGGATCCTCCTGTGGGGGTACCGGGGCACTCTATGCCCAGTATGGCGGCTACTGGGTCTTAATTGCAGGGTACCTCTGTGGTGGAAATCTGTAGGGCGGCGACTTGGTCTCCCCTTCCACTTTTGTCCGCCACTATCGGATTGCTGGTCTGGAACGTTTGGATAATGTCCTGGGCCACAGAATCTTGTCCTCTATAAAGGAATAGAGGGTTTGTATTGTGTTTGGGCACGTTATTAAAATGGTGTTCTTCTTCACTCAATTGTCTGTCTCTGTTTTTGCTTGCTATTTCCTCAGGTGTTAAGAAGGAAGGCGAGGGAGGGACGGGAGGTAATGCGTCCATTACTTACTGATAATGGCATTACTCCTAGTGCTACTCCCTCACCTTCCTTCTAGGTCCCTCCCACCCTCCCGGTGCAGTCCAACTGAGTTCTAGGCTTGGCTTGTTTATGTACAGGAGGTGGTGGGGGTGATCCAGCGGGATACTAGCAACAAGCATTCATACACTGAATACTCACCTGGGCCCATTCATTCACACTAACTAGTAATCACCGCTGGGGAAATCAGTTGTACTCTTTATCAAAATCCCTGCTACCAATTACCTTTCCTGATTGAAGAGTAATGACTTACCAATGGACCTTTGACAATTGGGGATAAAATGAGAATGTACAAAACATAATTTTCATAACCACCTGAAATAACCACTGACTCAGGAAGTTTTAAAATGTTTATCTAAATTCTTTAGCAGAGTAAATTACAATCCACATAATACTTAATCGCATATCAAGGAGGGAGCATACTATTTTCACCTATTGATCACAAATGACGGTCCCTCAGAAAGGAGAAGATAGAGACAGCAGTACAAACTAGATTACGCATTTATAGTTACCTAAAGGTGTGAAAACCAAACCCCTTGGCCAAGGAGTTGGAAGAGGGTCCCAAGAAAGGATGAAGACCAAGACCTCCGGACCAGGTTCAGGACAGGATAGATGACCTCTCTACCAACGACGCCTGCGTCGTTCCCTCTCTGACACTTCGTTCCTCCTCGGTTCTTCCGTGTCTTCTTTCTAATGGAATCCGCCACCCCCACCTCAGGACTTCTTCGGACAGCGGTTCAGTCTGCAATCGATCAGCTCTCGTCTGTGTCAGCATCTGATTCTAAGTGCCTAGTCAATTGTGCACCCTAATGCTAACTAATTAGCTAATTCTATATCTATTATACCCTTCTACACCCAGGTACCTCCCATTAATGTTTCAAAATTATGGGCCCACTACTTCTGATTGGACAGGGACAGGGGGTTGATCCTCACACCATGACAATTTAGTTCAATTTCTTTAAGTCCATTGTTTTAAAATACCGCCCCTCTCAATTAATACATTTGCTTTATTTCCCACCCGTCTCACGACAATTTTTAATACAATGTGTATACAAAATGTTTCAATTTGTTGGACATCTCAGATGAATTGTGAAGGTGATCAGCGGGTCATGTCCTTGGACATCTTCCAAGTTGACTTCATCGCTTTGCTTTGTTAGTTTTCAGAGCGCATGCGCAGGTCACATGGCTCTCGAGCTGCTGTTCAGTTAACCCAGGCCCAAATTTATGAACTAATAGAAATCAAAGAAGAAACATATTAAAATCAAAAATAAATGTTTTCACTGTATACCACCTACTTCTACTCTATTCCCATTTAATTATAAATGTCTATCCTGCATTAGTAGCGTTAGAATACCACATTATTAATTGCAGCAATGCGAAAGCTTTAGCATGTGAGAACATTAAGCAGCCATGTTAGCATACACTGCGCAGAAGCAAAAAATTCCCTCCAAGCAAAGAAAGACGTCATACCACGTGACATGGTTGACACATGCGCAGTTGAGTTCCCGCGCTTTTGCGGCCATTTTGGATTAGACGAGGATTATTTATTAGTGAAAACACATAGGCAAGCATCTCTCAGATAAAAAATGTTGTGTTTGCACATTATTAATAATGACATTACAAGGTTTTAGTACAAATTAATTAATACTGTGAGAAGATTGCTTACGAGCAAGTCTCATTGTGAGTCCTTGCTCCATCAATCCCCTCTCTGATGACGTTTCTGAGCCATCAAAATTACCCACAACCAGATGCCAACTTCTAGCATATTTCTGTCACAGTTTCATTTTTACATTGTCTACTCTTATCTTCTCCTTTCAGTTTCTTGTATATTTCACTTTTCACATCTTCTAATTCAATTTCATCAAATTTCCGTTTCTTGCCTTTTCCTGTCACTCTATATGTCTCGTTCTTTCTACAACATTTGCACCATATCATTATTGACAGTATTATTATTGCTATCCCTACTAAGGGTACTATTATTTTGCCTATAAGTCCTTTTCCTACATTAGTAAACCAGGTACCAATTGACACAATGCTATTTGTCAATCTTTCCCATACACTATCAACTTCCAGTGGTTTCAGTTCATTCTCAAGTTTTGTTATATTCTTTACATATGTTCCGATTTCTGCACTTTTGTCAGGAATATACGTGCAACAATGTTTCGTTTTCAACAATTTACAGACTCCACCCTCTTTTGCTAACAATATATCAAGAGCAAGTCGATTTTCCATAACCTTAGATCTAATCGCAACCATTTCCGCATTAATCATTAGAAATCCTCCAGCAGTATCCGTTGATAAACGATCAACCACTGTAGACAATTTACATATTCTCCTTGAGTTCAGAATTACTCCCACTGAAGGTATCAATGCACCAAATATATCACCTACAATTTCTGTAAAACTAGCTCTTTTACTACGTGTTAATTCACTATTATTTTCGTTGCTCCCAGTGTTTCTTTTTACGTGGTATATTTTTGGAAAAACTATTCCAAAATAACAACTTCTATACCACCGTGCAGGAAGCCTAAAATAAGCCTTATTCCCACACACATAATATATTCCAGGAAAAACTGAATCTGTTCCTCCTTTTAGTCCCCAACCTCCAAGAATTAAAAAATTATGTTCACATTCACTGATACCAATAAAAACGTTGTTATATTCAGTCTTTAACCTATGAAGACAAATTTTCCCTGTCTTTACAAAATCTAGAGCCATAGCAGCTTGAGCCTTGCCAAGTGTGTAAATACCCTCTTTCTCAGCCCAAGGTGGAAGATGAGCTTTATGCTCAGACGCTTTCTTTTGGAAATTCTGTCTTCTATTTTCAACTAAATTTAAAAATATCTTTTCTTCTTCATGTAATGAACATGTTAGATTGCTCCTATGTGCATATGTTATGTCTATCGACTTCATCGTTAAGAAAAATTCTCCCATAAATTGTGCATCTTGACTACTAAGCACTGGGTTCAGATTCTTTCGAATAGGAACCTCTGAAAATATCACATCTATATTTGAATAATAATACTGAAGTTTCCCTGTTCTATAAAATAAACTAGTTAGTACGCTACATGATATACCATAAGTTAAAGGCAAATGATGATATGTTAAACCTTCTACTACTGATTCAGGTAACTTCATACAGACATGGCAGTCACTAACTTCCATTGTATCTACGTACTGAAACAATAATTTAGTGAAAACATTTGAACTAGTATCATTATCTGTTACCACGTGATGAAACTCTGGTTCATCTTCTGTTTCTATTTGTACTCTATCACCTTTCAAGTTATCTATCCTTCCCTTTGTTTCGTTGTTAATCTTTTTGTCCATTATCATAAGGTAAGGAATTGCTACAATCACAATTAACCACACTATAAGCACCACTACCAGACTACATATGCATATAGCACAGCATCTTTTACAACATTTTCGTTTCGGTCTCCCAGAAACTCTGTCGTGAGCCATTTTTAACAAAGAAAAATGTTCTTCTTTTCTTTTTCTTTCAAGACTTTTTAATTTTTATCAAGGAGGATCCACTTCTTTTCATAAGTCAATTCTGCACTTGTTCCTTCGTCACCACTTTCACTTGACTCTGAACTCTCGTAGTCTTCAAGGATTATATAAGTCCAATCAGGACCTTTAAACTTATTGTTCACAAGTTTCAATCTTTTGCTTTTTCATTTTTCAGTCCCACTTGTTTGTCCAGATAAGCTTGTTACTTCATTTACTTGTTCTGGATCTTCACTTCGTGTTTCTATATGATATTTTACTCTTTTAATGACACTAGGCCACTGGTCACCTTTCCTGACTTTCTTTGTTTGCACTGTATTTTCACCTTCCGAGTCTTTTCCAAAAACTCTTTTATTTTCAAGGTGTGGCACAAATTGATTTTCCTCGATTTCAGTTTCCCCTTCTATCTGCTCTTGTTCAGTTCTTATTGTTGTTGTTTCTTCAGTTGCCTGAGGGTGACTTTCTACTAACTGACCCTGTTCAGGATTGACGTCTTCGTGCTTGATGCTTTCTTGCTTGATGTTTTCTTGGTTTTCATCTCCCTGAACGTGTTTTTCTTGTTCTAACTGGTTCCGATCAGGGCTTATTGCACTTTGTACTTCTGCAGCCTGACCGCGTTCTTCTGAACCTGTCTGTCCCTGCTCAAATTTTGTTGTTTCGCTGTCAATTTGAGCCCAATTTCCTTTCCCTATCTGGGCCTGCTCAGGTTCTCTTATTGTTTCAGTTTCCTTTTCCTGAGCTGATTCTTCTTCACCTATCTCGTCCTCACTAATTTCCTCTAATCTAGCTCTACTTCTTGTTTTGATGAAGACTTCAGGTATATCAACCACTGGTATCCAGTCCTGAGTTGTGCTCGCTTGTTCTTCTTCAGCTTCTCCCGAATCTATCACTTGGGATTCTTCAGCTGGCCAACCTTCAGCTTCCTCAGCTATTGATGCTGACTGAGGATCTTTTCCTTCAGGAGCTGGCACCCTTTTGGTGTGGCTTACATGAATCCAATTAGTCAATCCTGCACATTTCACTGCTGTGTTTGTAACCAATATAACCTGACAAGGTTCGCCCCACCGGGGTGATAAACACGTTTCTCTGGTGTGATGCTTCACTACCACCCAATCTCCGGGGTTCAGATCATGCTCTTGTTCAGGCTGCCTGGAAACTGCGTCTTCTCCAACCTGGTGAGAGACAGAACGCACTAGGTCAGCCAATGCTTTGCAATAATCCAGAACCATATCATCAGTTATGTTCAGCTGTTTATTTCCAGGTACATGTGCTTGTCTCATTGCTCTTCCCATGATGATTTCATGTGGACTCAATCCTGTATTTCTATCAGGAATACTTCTGAGTCCCATTAAGACAAGAGGCAATGCATCTGGCCAATCTAACGATATAGATGCACACATCTTTGACAATCTTGATTTTATTGTGCCATTCATTTGTTCAACCACTCCAGAAGCCTCTGGGCGGTACGCACAGTGCAATTTTTGTTCAATTTTAAATGCTTCACAGATTATTCGGATTACATCGTTATTGAAGTGACTCCCTCTATCTGATTCCAAAGTTACTGGGAAACCGAACCGTGGAATGAGTTCTCGTAACAACAGTTTTGCAACTGTAATGCTGTCATTCCTCCTAGTAGGGTAAGCTTCCACCCACCTTGAAAACAGACACACTATGACAAGTACATATTTCAGTCCTTTACATGGTGGTAACTGAATGAAATCTAACTGCAATCTCACAAATGGACCCTCAGCCGTTCCAATTTTTCCCAAACCAATTACTGTTCTCCTTCCTGGATTATTCATTTGGCAAGTTAAACATCTCTGGCAAAGACTCTCTGCTGCAGCCCTAAACCTTGGATTGTACCAACTTTGTCTTAAAAGTCTAATCATGGCATCTCTCCCTACATGTGTATCTCAGTGATACATTCTGGCCATTTGTGAGATCAGGCAATCAGGCATGACTGGTCTGCCATCTGAATAAACCAACACGTCATCATCTGTTCTTCGTCTACACCCTATTTTTATCCAAACATCTCTTTCACTCTCCTCAGCATCATCCTGCAATCGTTTCACATCATTCCATGTTTCAGGTGTTAAACATAGCATAAGTTGGCAGCTGATTCCCATCCTTTCGACTTTTCTGTTTACTGCCAATCTGTTTCTGGCACAGTGTTGAGCAATTAGGTCTGCGTATCTGTTACTGGCTACCACCCAGTCATCTCCTGACTGGTGTGCGGCACATTTCACCACTGCCAATTCTTTTGGTGATTGTATTGCCTCCAATAATTCTTTTACAAACTGCCCATTTTTGATTGGGGATCCTGAAGAAGTCATGAAATCCCTCTGCATCCACAGTTGGCCAAAATCATGCGCAACCCCGTACCCATATTGACTGTCCGTAAATATGGTTACTTTTAGATTTTTCCCAATTTTGGAGGCTTTGATCAAAGCAATTAATTCAGCTACTTGTGCAGATTTGACTCCTGGTAAATAGGATGCTTCGACTATTCCAGAAAGTTCACATACAGCATAGGCTGCACTCAATTTGCCATCCTCATGCCTTAGGCATGAGCCGTCTACAAACAGCTCCCTGTCTGGGTTCTTCAGGGGCATTTCCTGTATGTCAGGACGCGGTTTTGTACACAACTCTGTGACCTGTAAACAGTCATGTTCTGGATCGTCCTTAACTTCTTCACAATATGGATCTGGCAATAATGTAGCAGGATTTACAACTGTGCACATAGCTATGGTCACATTTTCAGCTCCTAGAATTATTCGCTCATATCTTGTCATCCTACTAGGTGTGAGATGCTGAGTTCTAGTTCTTGTCAAGAGGATCACAACTGCATGTGGGACAAACACTTTAACAGGATATCCCATTACTATTGACTCACTTTGTTCAATGCTCATACATGTAGCAGCAACTGCTTTTAAACAGCCTGGCAATGCTGCAGCCACTGGGTCCAATGTAGCAGAAGAATATGCTATAGGACGCCTGTCTAGTCCATGTCTTTGGGTTAGCACTGAAAGTGCACAACTTTCTCTTTCATAGCAAAACAGTGTGAATTCTTTTGTATAGTCAGGCATGCCCAAGGCAGGTGCCTCACACAAAGCATTTCTTAATTTTAGGAATGCACTGGCTCTTTTGTCATCCCATTCAACTGGATCCTTTGCTTTCTTTTTGGTTAACTGAATTAAAGGCTTCGCTAGTAGTGAAAACCCTATAATCCATTGTCGACAGTATCCTACTATTCCTAGAAACATTCTCACTTCTCTTTGCGTTACTGGCATTTTCATTTGCTTAATTATCTTTATTCTTTCAGAGGTTATTCTTCTCTTCCCTCTTTCAATTTGGTGTCCCAAATATTTAACTGCTGTTGTACAAAATTGTAATTTTTCAGGTGACACTTTGTGTCCTTCCTCAGCCAAATGGTTGAGTAATGCAATTGAATCTGCGACACAATCATCATGAGTTCTTGACGCTACCAACAAATCGTCTATATACTGCACCAAGACTGAGTTCCTGGGCATTACTAATTTCTCTAGGCACCTTTTCAGATTCTAATTGAAAATGGAGGGACTTGGGGGGCGTGGCTTGACTGGCCAACATGGCGGATGCAGCTTAGCTGAGCTCCGTCCACCCACGCCGTAATCCGCCAAATATCCTTTACTATCCTGCCCAGAGAAGCCTCATTTAACAGTGCCGATTGCCCCTCTCATCTTGGAGACCGGAGATCCCTTCATTGCGACGATTGGCTGGGAAGCAGCTGAGATTCCAGCGCCGATTCCGGCGCCGTTTGCCGCTCCTGCTGTTGCGGCCATCCTGGAGCCTGTGACCCGGGGCTGCGGAGCGGCCCCCGCTTGCTGTACGGTGAGCGGCGTTCGGGGTGGAAGTGCCTTGTGCCCCCCCCTGTGAGCCACATTGCCGGAGAGACCTGTGTCGGCGGGAGGAGACCGCTGCCCCGCCCCCTCTACCCCGCGGCCACCATTTTCCTGGCACGGGGCCGGCGGTGCCTGTCCTGCGGCGCTGCTCGGGCCCCTGCCAAGTGGTCCGCGGCGGGAGTGAGGCCCCGTCCGCTGCCGGCGAGATCGGACCCCGGAGGAGCTGGCCGTGTGAGGCCCTGGAGACCCGAGGCTGGGCCGCGACCACGGACCACAGACGGTGAGCGATCCGGCAGCTACCCTTCTCCCTCCCGCCGTCCCTGTGGGGTTTTGCCTGGCCGGGAGCCAGACCTTGGGAACACTGGTGCCTGTAAGCACCTCGAGGGCAGACATTCATTGCCTAGGAGTATACATCGTGGAGGCGAGTCCCTGATTGTCACGCTGGGGGCCCCGGAGACCACCTGACTGAATGCACTGCCGGGTCCTTACTGCCCGGGAGTCGCTGTGTGCCACCACGAGTGGGCTGTGATCTATGCTGCGGAGTGCCTGCATCTGGCTGGGGTTCGTGGCCCTGCTGCGCCCCCCGTGTGGGGCTCGCATATCAACCGACATTGAATACTCGGCCTGACCCTCTGTTCGTGCCTAGTGCCTTGCCGGCTGCTGTGCCTCTTCGGCCCCTGTCATCCTGGTCCCGCCTGGTGAGGCGTCTGCCGGCCCGGTTGGTGTGGGCTCATCGTCCCTTCGCCGGCTGTGTGGCCCGTGGTCTTCCCTCCTGATGCGCAAGGGCGGTCCGGGCGGGGCCGGCCCCAAGCAGGGCACCATTGACCAGTTCACAACGGCTGCAGGGGGCACTGCGAGTGGGGATGGAAGTGGATCGACCCCGGACAATGTGGCCCTTCTGGTGGCGATTAACAGTGCCCGTGATACGCTAGATTCGAAGATTGGCGCGGTGGGGTCCGAAGTCTCCTTTTTGCGCCAGGATCTCCGCAGGGCAGTGGACCGGATCACTGAGGCCGAAATGAGGGTCTCAGCGGTGGAAGATTCCGTGACCTCCCTCCAAAAGAAAGTGAATAAACTCACGGTCATCACGCAGGACCTGGCCTCTAGAGCGGAGGATGCGGAAGGCCGAGCTCGACGGAACAACCTACGCTTCGTGGGCCTGTCCGAGGGCTGCGAAGGGGTCTCAACGACGAATTTATCACTAAGTGGCTCATAGATATTATGCCTAAAGATCTGTTATCCTCGGCCTTCGTAGTGGAGCGGGCGCACAGGGCCCTGGCGCAGAGGCCCCCCCCGGGCGCGGCCCCAAGGCCTGTCATTGCAAGGATCATGAACTATGCCGACCGTGACGCCATACTGCGATTCGCCAGGTCACAGAAAGACAGTTTTGTACACGACTCCCGCTCTATCATGATATTTCCGGACTATACGCGCCTGGTTCAACAACAACGCCAATCCTTCATGGCTGCGAAGCGCAGACTCAGAGAACTGAACATACAGTACATGCTGCTGTATCCAGCCCGGATGCGCGTAATATACAACTCAAAGTCGTATTTCTTCGACACCCCTGAAGCGGTCTTCACTTGGACGGATGAGCGCCCACAGCTTCGAGCGCATTCCCCATCGGCCTTAGACTCAGACTCCTCCCGTGGCTCACGGAGTCAGCGGCCACGACGCACCAAGTCTCAGAAGCGGCAGGGGCCGGGGTCGGACAGGGCGTCAGCGAGCCCTGGGCGGCCGCCCTGACAGATCCGGATTATCCTACAGCCTACATGGCAATCTGTAAGACACTGACAATGTTTGAATCCACATTAGTAATGTTGTTCTCTGGGCGGGCGGGGGAGCTTGACTATGGGCCGCTAAGCCAAGGACCTCTTGCACCCCCAGTTTTCTTAGAGTTATAGGGTGGGGTGGGAACCATTGGTGCGATACTCGGGGGCCCCCCGTTGGGGGTCCGCTATTATCCGCACCGCGACAGATGCTCCTTGTTCCTGGTAGTATCGGGTGGGGGGTGGGGGGGGCTTTCCCTTTGGGATTGCAGTTTTATGGTGTTTTTATGTTTTTGGCACATGCAGACGATGGGCTATTTTCCATATTTTCTTCTATGCAGAATCTCCTCGCTTTATCCAGCCCCTCCCTGGGACTAGATGATGCCCGGTGAAGTAGACCCCCTCGGAGACCTAACGGTGGTCTCATGGAATGTTCGGGGATTACTGAATAAAGTGAAACGAGGCGCAGTCCTACGACAGGCGAAGAGGTATGGGGCAGATATCCTGCTCTTACAAGAGACCCATTTATTGGGGACAAAGGTCCCGTGCCTCGCCCGCTTCGGCTTTTATCACATTTACCATGCAGGGTTCACGAGGGGTTCCAGGGGAGTGGCTGTCCTTATCCACCGCAGGGTTCAGTTTCAATATATATCACATAGAGCAGATCCCGAGGGCCGATTCCTCTTCGTCACGGGTAAGATATATGAGGGAACAGACCACCATTGGCAGTATCTATGCCCCCCCCACTAGGAGCTACTTTTGTTGAAAATCTTTTGGGGTATGGGGAGCCATTCCAACGGGTTTGACCCTGATGGGGCGACTGGAACGACACCATGGGGCCTTTAGACCGACAGCGCAACTTAAATTCCCCTCAACCATCGGGCCCGACTAAACTTTACACACTGGCATCAACACTGGACTGGGCTGACATATGGCGAGAATTCCACCCTACAGAGCGGGATTATACATACCTTTCGACGGTCCATGGGTCGCAATCTCGATTAGACTATTTTTTGTCCCCCGGGTGTTTCTCCATAGATTTTCACAGATACAGCATCAGCCCCGCGGTCTGTCCGATCATTCCCCGGTTGCAATGCGATTTCATACATGCTCACGCAGACCTCCATTCCGCTGGAGAATGTCCCCCTGGCACCTCAGTAGTCCTGCTTATCAAGACATGCTTAATACTGCGATCACTACCTATTTGACAGACAACGGTCCCTCGGCCCCTTCGTGTACTACTCTCTGGGAAGCCCTAAAACCGACCGTCCGAGGTCATGAAATTAGCTACTCGCACAAAGAGAAACGTACCCACCGCGAGCAGCTTGATACCCTAGAGGCACGCCAGGCGACCCTGTCTTCCCAGCTCAGTTCCCATCCCAGTCCCATCCTCCGCCGCAATCTGATCCTTGCACAACAAGAGCTGCGTCAATACCTATTAAATGAAGCCAAGGAGATTTGGGAGGCGTCACAGCATCGGATATATCTGTGAGGTGATAAATCCAGTAAAATGCTCCATAGACTGTGTCAGGCAGATGGCACCCCGGCTATTACACCTACCATTCGTGGTTTGGACGGGTCCCTGTACACGACACCGGGGGAGGTGGCGGGGGAGTTTGCGAGGCATTTCACATCTGTGTACGCCCGGCAGGAGCAGATCTCTGCCGAACTCATTGCGGAGTTCCTAGTGGACATTCCGCCTCGCCGGCTCCCGACTCCGTCCGGGGAGCGGCTGGAGACCCCAATCACACTTGATGAACTGACCGGTGCCCTCAGTGCGTTGCAGCCGGGTCGTGCCCCGGGTCCCAATGGGTTCCCCATGGAATTCCTCCGATCCCATATACCTCTTCTAGGGCCTCATTTATTGGCGACCATCGCAGACGCTACAGACGCGACAATTCTACCGCGGGACTGGCGACACCCGGAGATTGTGCTGTTTCTAAAGCCTGGCCGACCTCCGGAGGACCCGTCTTCTTACCGCCCCATCTCCCTTATCAATTTTGAACCCAAATTACTAGGGAAGGTTCTGGCCGATCGCCTCAGGGGGTGTATCACGGACTTGGTCCACCCTGATCAGTCGGGCTTTATGCCACAGAGAGCCACCAGACACAATATTAGACGAGTCCATAACGCCATCGCTGCTGCCCCTACCCTTGGCCGACCCGCTGCCCTATTATTAGCTGATATAGACAAAGCATTCGATTCGTTGAGCTGGGACTATCTTTTTCAATTGCTTGAGGCAATCAACTTTGGACCACGCTTCCTGACATATATACGCCTGTTATATACAGATTTGACGGCATCAGTTCGGATTGCGGGACATCGTTCTCGCCCCTTTCCGATTCAGAGGGGTACCCGTCAGGGCTGCCCACTGTCCCCATTGTTGTTTGCCCTAGCAGTCGAGCCGCTGGCGGCCTGGGTCAGAAGTGACCCGGTGCTCAGGGGGTTCGACTGGTCCCGATCACGGTCAGATCGTATAGCATTATACGCTGATGACGTTCTCTTCTTCATGACAGACCCATGGTACTCAGGACCCCGCATACTGCAAATTCTTAGGGTATTTGATGGCACCACGGGCCTCCACACCAATCCTGCTAAATCCATCCTCTTCCCAGTGTGCGGACACCAAGGCCGTGAAACATGGGCCGCGCAGCTCTCCCGGGCCACAGATGGGTTCAAATATTTGGGGATCTACATCTCCCCCAGTCCCAAGATTTCATGGACTGTTAGAAATGGGATCTCTAGTTGGCAAGGGCTTGCACCTTTGTCCAAGTAGGGACCCTCCTTCCTAGTCAGGGTAAGGGTGTTACACTCGTGAAGTAACCCCTGCTCACCCTCGTGGTAGCTTGGCACGAGCAGTCAGGCTTAATTCAGAGCGATACCAAAGGGGATGATGGACGGAGCGTTAGAGCAAATCAAACACTCACCCCCAGTCAACTGATCTGGGTTTAATCCATCATCATTCTTTAGCTCACTCCACCACCCCAGTTCAGACATGGCCATATGCAAATCAGTCTGACCCTGTGCCTCATGGGAACAGTCCAGCCCGAACTGCCAAGCCATGTCTTCCCTGGACCGGTTCTGCATTCTGTCCATCAACTGTTGTTTTTGCATTTGTCACCCCGAGTGGGACGGGTATGCCCAGACGTGGGTCCCGTGCTCTCCATGCCACTGGAATCAAGCTATCCTGGCTGAAGAGGGTGAAACCCCGAAACCGGTCCTAGGATGCTTGTTTCCAGTCCAGGGAGGACCTGGCTTGGCAGTTCGGGCTGGACTGTTCCCATGAGGCACAGGGTCAAGACTGATTTGCATATGGCTGGGTTCAAACTGGAATGGCATGGTGAGCAAAAAACGATGGATTTAGGCCCAGATCTCTGTACTGGGGTGAATGTATGACATTGTTCTGCATTCTGTCCATCAACTGTTGTTTTTGCATTTGTCACCCGAGTGGGACGGGTATGCCCAGACGTGGGTCCCGTGCTCTCCATGCCACTGGAATCAAGCTATCCTGGCTGAAGAGGGGTGAAACCCCGAAACCGGTCCTAGGATGCTTGTTTCCAGTCCAGGGAGGACCTGGCTTGGCAGTTCGGGCTGGACTGTTCCCATGAGGCACAGGGTCAAGACTGATTTGCATATGGCTGGGTTCAAACTGGAATGGCATGGTGAGCAAAAACGATGGATTTAGGCCCAGATCTCTGGACTGGGGTGAATGTATGACATTGTTCTGCATTCTGTCCATCAACTGTTGTTTTTGCATTTGTCACCCCGAGTGGGACGGGTATGCCCAGACGTGGGTCCCGTGCTCTCCATGCCACTGGAATCAAGCTATCCTGGCTGAAGCGGGGTGAAACCCCGAAACCGGTCCTAGGATGCTTGTTTCCAGTCCAGGGAGGACCTGGCTTGGCAGTTCGGATTGGACTGTTCCCATGAGGCACAGGGTCAAGACTGATTTGCATATGGCTGGGTTCAAACTGGAATGGCATGGTGAGCAAAAAAACGATGGATTTAGGCCCAGATCTCTGTACTGGGGTGAATGTATGACATTGTTCTGCAATCTGTCCATCAACTGTTGTTTAGGCTTAATTCAGAGGCAGTGTGTAAAGCATTTGCACATAACCAACAGTAATACAGCGTAAGCACTACAAACGGACACCACACCAGTTTAGAAAAATAACCAATTTTTATATACTCAAGACAAGACCAATTACGACAAAAATCCACAATACAATACTTTAAAAATGAATACTTGATAAGGTAACTTCTTCTTTGCAGGAATAACACAAAAGCAAAGTTCGTACGAGTCGGTAGCTCCGTCCGAGTCTACCGCGATGCTGAAAACCACAGAGTCTAACAGTTCCAGTCGACCGCGTCGATACGGGCCAGCAGAGTCGTGAATAGACTCGGTCACAGTACCTTTCTCGTTGCGGCTGGTACGGAGTGTACGAGCCGGTCGGCGTTCGTCGCGGTTGCGGTGCAAGACGGAGCGATGCAAGGTGCGGTGTCCTCGATGCGGTGCAGGCAGCGGCTCGATGAGCGTCGTGCAGACGGAGTCGGTGAGTCCAAGGCGTGCGATGCAGGGTGAGACGATGCTCGATGCGGTGCTGACAGGTTGCGATGCAGGCGACCAAGCCGGAGTGCGGGAGCTGGCGTCGGACAGCGGTGCGAGTCGGAGCGGTGCGTCGCAAACGGGCGAGCGGTGCCCCAAATGCGATGCGGTCACGACTGTTGAGCCAGTTGCAGCGACCGCGTCGGTCGGGTCCGGCTGGTTCAGTGAAGCGATGCGATGCGAACTGCGGTGCCCACAGGTCACGGTGCAAGCAGCGGCTCGGTGTTGGCGGCGTCGGACGTCGCCCACGGTGAGACCAGGGTTGCGATGCGAAGCGGGGCGATGCGGTCTGCGGTGCAAACAGGTCACCGGTCAGGGATGGATTCGGTTGACGGAGTCGGTTGCAGTTCCCTTCCTCTGTGGCAACTGAAACAGCGTTCCAGAAGCGGTACCCAGAGGCTTGTGAAGTCTTTGTAGTCCCTGAGACTTCTTAACAGTAGGCCAGCTCGGTTTCAGGCCCTTGGAGATACTCAGCACAAGTTTGTAGAAAGTTCAGTCCTTTCACTGCCCAAGGCAGAAGCAGCAGCTGCAGGCCAACCCAACAAAGCAACAACACAGCAAAGGGGCAGTACTCCTCCTGGCAGCTCTTCCAGCTCTTCGTCTTGGCAGGTTCCTTGATTCCAGCGAGATCTAAATTCATGGGGTCAGGGCCCCAATATTTATATCCCAAATTCCTTTGTTCTCTGAAGGCAGAGAGGCCTTTGCCTAGTCCAAACTAGTTCTGGAGCACTTTGTTGACAAGTCTCCGTCCCTTCTTTCAGAGAGTAGGCCAGGGACATCAGACGCACCACAGGAGGTGGAGCCAGCATTGTGGAGGGAAGGCACTGTCCTATTCAGGGCCCAGGTGCAACTCCTCCCACCCATCTACATGTAGATCTTGCTATTCAGCCCTGTGTTGACTCACCCTGTCTCCTGGCATCCCCCAGCCTCTGTCACTCACACTCCAGACAAGGAATACACAACCGCGCAGAGGCAGGCTTGGATGGTTAGACAAGAAAATACCCACTTTCTAAAAGTGGTATTTTCAAACGCAGAATGTTAAAACCAACTTCACTAAAAGATGCATTTTATCATTCTGAGTCCAGGCATACTAAACTCGAATTTCTACCATGTTCCCGGGGTCAGTTAGGATTATAAGCTGTAATAATCAAAAACTGCCCGTTCTGGCCTATGGGGAACAGGTAGCCTTGCAACAGTGAAAAACGAACTAGGCTGTAATTCACTATCAGGACATGCCACCCACACCAGGGCATGTCCTACCTTTCGCATACAACGCACCCTGCCCACAGGGGTACCTTGGGCCTACCTTAGGGGTGACTAACATGTAGAAAAGGGAAGGTTTAGGGACTTGCAAGTGTGCGCACTTGCCAAGTCGACATGGCAGCCCCAGGCTGTGCACAGGCTCTGCAATGGCAGGCCCGAGTTACTCTTTACGGGCTGTTTGCGTGGGTGGCACAATCCAGTGCTGCAGCCCACCAACAGCATTTGGTCTATAGGCCCTGGCACTCGCAGTGCACTTTACAAGGGACTGACACATAAACCAATTAGGCCAATCATGGAAACGCCAATCCGTAACACATTTTATACAGGAGCACTTGCACTTTCCCACTGGACAGCAGTGAGGAAAGTGCGCAGAATCATTACACCAGCAAAAAAAGAGTCAAAACCGGGAGGTCAGAAAGCAAAAAGTCAGGGGAAACACGCCAAAAGATGCCAAGTCTAACATGGACGCATAATATCACCCCATGTTGGTCAGTCTCAAGAATGAAACAACTATATGGTCCGCTCTCCCTCTATCCCTCTATGGGCGCTCAGCCATCTTTAAGATGGTTTCTCTGCCTCGGATCCTATACCGCCTTCAAAATTTTCCTTATCCTCTCCCTCGCGCTTGGTTTGCACAGGTGAATGCAATACAAAACAATTTCCTCTGGGGTGGTGGTGCCGTTCGCGTGGCACTCCGCACATGCGCACAATCTACATATTGTGGGGGGATAGCGGCAGCGGATATCTATTCATACTATATTGCGTCTCACATTCTTGTAATTAACGAATGGTGGTATAATTCCCCTACTGATCCAGCATATGCTATTGAGCACGCTGCAATGGAACAAGCCCCTCTGCTCCACTTGCTATATAGCTCCACACGGCTCGACCATCTACCACCGGCTGGTAGGGTACCCATACAGTTATGGAGGGCCAAGACCAGACAAATGGGATGGAGAGGGAAGCTTACTCGTCAAACCCCCCTGTGGCACGGTACACACCTCAGAACTGCTACCGCATTGAGTGGGTTCCGGGGGTGGGACCTGGTGGGGATTTCGACCCTTGGGGACGTATTGAGGGGCACTACCTTAAAATCATTTCAACAATTGCAGTCAGACTTTGACCTCCATAAGTCACATTTTTTTAAATTTCTACAGCTCCGTCACGCGCTCTCCCCCCAGATCCGAAATATAGAGGTTCTCCCCGAATTCCAACCATTGGAAGGCCGCCTGCTTATGGGGGACCTTGGACTACACAAATTCAGACAAATATACCAAACACTGACGACCCACACTCCCACCACTCTTGACAAAACCCGACTGGCCTGGCAGGCAGACATTCCTGAATTAACGGACGATGATTGGACTGAAGCAATAACCAGCCCGAGGGGCGCGGCGGTCTCCGCACGCTACAGGCTCATCCAGTTTAAATACTTACATAGAATATATTACACTAGGGTACGACTGTGGCGAATGAGGGTCATCCAGTCCCCGGTGTGTTTGTGGTGCGACAGAGAGGATGGGTCTTTCCTACATACGGTATGGGCCTGCACGGCCCTGCAGCCCTTTTGGAATAGGGTTCGGTCATGTCTCAGTGAGGTGCTGGGGTGGGTGCTCCCACTTGACCCACGGCTGTTTCTATTGCACTCCTCTGACGACATCGGGGGGAACCGCTATAAACAGCATCTGCTGTTCCTCGCCCTCACTATTGCCAAGAGGGACATTGCACAGGGGTGGAGGGCGTCATCTCCCCCGACTATAGGCAAATGGAAGAATGCCGTAGACACATGTCTGGGAGCCGAGATTGCAGTTTTTGAGGCCCGGGGTTGCCCCAGGAAACATCGCAAGATTTGGTCACGATGGGCGACATATCGCGGAATTGACCTACCCCCTACCCGAGGAGGACCTATGAGTGGCACCCTCTGCTCCCTGCCGAGTATCACCCCCTGCTATATCATTTGATTGTCTTATTGCCTTGTTGTAATGTATATTTTGACTCTGCTGCATTATGTGCTATATCACGGAGATTGACCACTGTCTGCATATTGTTTGAAGCATTGTTTTGCCTGCATGTTTGGAGGGTAATGTTTAGTATCATGAAAATGGTTATCGATGCGAAACTTATCCCTCTGTTCACGCATGTTATGGTAGGGCGAACGCCCGATATACTGCAAAATAACCAAATAAAATTTGTTATTAAAAAGAAAATGGAGGGACTTTCTGTGTACCCCTGAGGAACACGATTCCACACATAGACATGGTTTTCGAATTTAAACAAAAACAGATATTGGCTATCTGGATGCAAAGGTATTGAGAAAAATGCTTGGCACAGATCAATTACAGTAAACTATTCTGCATCCCATGGTATCTGGTATAGGATCACTGCAGGATTTGGTACTATAGGACAACAAGGTACCACAATTTTATTAATTTTCCGCAAATCCTGAACGATCCTATATTTTCCACTAGACTTTTTCAAACCCATAATTGGCTAACTACAAGGGCTACTCAGAACTTCTTTTAATATGCCTTGTTTCATCATTCTGCCAATTTCTTCAGTAACTCCTGCTTTTACTTCTGCACTCATTTTGTACTGTCTGGTATTTGGGAAAATTGCGCCTTCTTTTACAGTGATCTTCACTGGGTCTATTTTTGCCATAAGACCTACTTCTTTCCCAGTAAAATCCCATACCTTAGAGTTCACTGTAGTTCTTAACTCTTCTGGTAACTCATCTTTGGTTATCAAGGAGAACATCTCATCTACTTCCGTACCTTGCTTGGCTATCATGAATTTGTACACATGATCTTCATCCGGGGTCTGTATTGCAACACCATCCGGTGTGCAGAAAATAGTGCAGTTCATCTTGCACAGTAAGTCTCTGCCCAGTAAATTTACTGGACTGAAATCACACACCACAAATTGGTGCATTTCTCGAAAGTTTCCTATTCTTACTTCCATGAGCTCAGTAAGGGGTGTTCTAATCTTTTGATTTGCTACACCTACAACTTGGATAGCTTCTCCAGAGAGAGGGAGGTCTGGGATGTCTGCTGTTCTTACAGTAGAACGGGTAGCACCAGTGTCCAAAAGAAAAGTGATATCATTACCTTTTACTTTCCCTTCAACATATGGACCTGACTGATCTACCGACAAGGATGCGCCACGTACGCACTCCTTCTCCCCCTCTCCTAGGCACCGTCATTGATAATCATATGGATTAAAATCATCCTGTAAAAGAAACTGTGAAGTTACATATTCATTCTTACCACTTCCTCCTTGATATCCGACTTCTGTACCGTGCTTTGCTCTGCTTACATTACCCTGTATAGGGGCAGGTGGCAACTGACTCTGAGGATTTGCACCCTGCTGTGAGTCATTCTGCGTATGTGGATTTAAATTATGATTTGGGCCATTATTATTTTGAATCTTTTTACATTCGTTCTTCCAATGTCCCAACTTTCCGCATCCATGACAAGGAAATTTCTTTTTAGCCTCTTCTCTACTCATTCGTCCTCTCACCTTTCCACCATTCCCCGTGTCACTATTTGTTCCAGATTCTTTTCCCTGACTTTCTGTTGGATTATCCAAATTAATTCCCTGTCGCTCAGCCATTTTCACTTGAGCCCACATCACTTTTTCTTGTAGTTTCTTGTGCCTGTCTTCAATGTCATCTCCACAATATTTAGCATATTTCAAAATTTCATCAATAGGCTTTCCCTGCCAACATAACATGTGTTGCTTAATCACCTGACAAATCTCTGGTTTTAGACCATAAACAAATCAATAGACAAACTGACTCATATTTTTATCCCCAATATCTTCTAAACCGCTGTACTGTTTGAACACTTGTAATAGACGTTCGTAGTAGGCGTGTACCGATTCATTTGCCTCTTGAGTAGTCCTGTCTATTTTCACCCAATCTGTTTCTTTTGGTGGTATTTTCCCTTTCAAATAAGTTATTACCTGGTGATACTTTTTCATCACATCATTTGATGGAGCACCTGTCTTTGGATCTCTAGGGTACTCTTCACTAGGCCAGTCGATTGTAATTTTACAGTCTGTCCATAAATCGGCAGGTACCACTATGTCAAACAAACCATCCAGGTCCTTTAACAAAACCTTTGAAACCTTCACAAACCTCTCAACCTGCTTGTACCATTCAATTGGTTTTTCTCGCAATTTTGGAAAATCATTTGTAAATGACAAAATATCTTGCCTGCTCCATGGGACATGAACATAACCTCCTCCTGGAACCTCCCGCATCGGGTACATCTGTTCTAATTTTCCTGTTTCCTTCAATAAATACTCAGAAGTCGTTCTACTGAGACATGCCTCTTCCTTTTTCTTTGTCCTTCTAGTTTTCCATTTATCCAGTTCCCCCCATTTCTGTAATATTGACATTAATTCTTTCACTTGTAATTTCCTACCAGATGTATTCATATTTTCTAAATCTTTGTCAGTAAAATCTGCTCTATATGGTTTCTGTAGTACCTTCGACTTCCTTATTTCAATTCCCATTTCTGAGGCCAAATCTGTTAATTTTTCATGGAATATTTTTACATTTCTGGTTATGCTTCTACATATGAACAATAGTTCTTCTTCACTGTAGGTATTTAAACGATCTACTCCTACATTGCCTGCTATCATTTCTTCTAACTCGACTTTTAATTTATAAATGTCCAAGATCTTTGGGGGTGAACTTTGTCTGTCTATCCCTTGTGCCCATCTTTCTAAGTCTTCTGGAGTTACTACTGTTGCACTTTTAGTTCCTGAAGATGTGATTATATTTACATCCTTTGAGCAACCAGGTGTGACTCTTCTGGGGGTGCTATTTGCGGATTCTCGAATAGGCAAATCCATTAGTGAAATCATAGATTCACAATCACTGATATGGTCATCAATTATTACAGCTTCATGTTTAGGAATATCCACAGGTGTAGGCATAACTAGAGGTTTCGGACAATTTACTTTGTCACCATATAAAGGGACCACGGGATGCGCGCTGGGTTGAAAGCCTCGCTGCTGACTGTTAAGACAGCTGTTGCTGATGGTAATGCGCCGGACATGTTGTTAAGGCTTTTAATGAAATCTTATTTCAATGTAATTCATGCACTTTACTAGATTTCTGTTCTGCTACTGACCTGCATATCGGCACATCTCCTGTTCCTCTCTCCTCTCCCCGGTCCACCACGAGACTAGCTCGATTGTTGTGGAGGGAGTAGGACTTGTTTTTCACACTTCCGGTTTTTAGGGAGGTTGGCGTTTCAGAGGCCCCAACCATTCCCTACATAACCGGATGCTCCAGACAACGCGCAGCGGACGCGCGCTGGGTTGAAAGCCTCGCTGTTGACTGTTAAGACAGCTGTTGCTGATGGTAATGCGCCGGACATGTTTTTAAGGCTTTTAATGAAATCTTATTTCAATGTAATTCATGCACTTTACTAGATTTCTGTTCTGCTACTGACCTGCATATCGGCACATCTCCTGTTCCTCTCTCCTCTCCCCGGTCCATCACGAGACTAGCTCGATTGTTGTGGAGGGAGTAGGACTTGTTTTTCACACTTCCGGTTTTTAGGGAGGTTGGCGTTTCAGCGGCCCCAACCATTCCCTACATAACCGGATGCTCCAGACAACGCGCAGCGGACGCGCGCAGCGGGCGCGCCGGTGGCGGGGCAAAGGCAAGCCCGTCTGCGCCCGTCCGCACCAGGACGTCACCAGGAGCTATAGACCCTGGTATGCTGACCTCTTCACAATGCCCCCCTTGTCATAAGCCCTACTCCAGACAAGAGCTTATTGAGTTAAGGACTGATCCATCCCTCCTCTGTCGGAACGAAGCTTGGCCAACCCTTGACGGCCCTTTTTCTTGCCGGGTCTGTCGGATTCAGGGTTACTCTGGGGAGACAACACGAATTCATAAGGTACCCCACGTTCTTTCTCTTAGTACCACCCTCCCCACCCTTAAATCTGCCTCAGACCCTGATCCTGTTACAGACATATCGCTAGATAAGCAGCGGAAAGGATGGAAAAGCCTGCTATGTAACATCCGATCTCTACCCAAACATTCTATGGAGATTTGGGATCTCCTGTCTTCAACACAACCAGAGTTAGGATTTCTGACTGAAACTTGGCTTAAGCCCCACTCTGTTCCTTCTATAGTGTTAGGGCTACCGGATGGTTATAAATTTATTAGACTTGACAGACCATTGAAGATAGGGGGTGGAATTGCTATTATACATAAAGACAGCATCAGAGTTACTATATTGGATCAGCTCTGTAACTCATCTATGGAAGTTCTAGTCTTTAGAATAGACATCTCCCCCCAAGTAAGTTGGAAGGGGGCGCTAGTCTATCGACCCCCAGGGCCCTTAGCTGATTTCTCACTTCAACTTACTGAACTATTAGCACCCCATGTGATTGCAGGCAGTAAGTTCTTATTATTAGGTGATTTTAATATTCACAGCAAATGCCCTTCTAACACTGATGCACAGACACTCCTGGCAGATCTAGGTCTTATGGGCCTATTCAAACTTAATGAAGGCCCGACTCATACAGCTGGTCACACGCTGGATATCATTTTTTCCAACTCGTCTGATATCGAATGTGATCTCCCCCAACAATTACCTTGGTCTGATCATTCGTTAATTGAATTTTTCATTAAGTGCTCTAGGGAATTGAAGAAATCTCATCCCGTCACCTCTCGCATTGGTAGACAGTGGAAAAAAATCACCCCAGAGAGCTTTCAAGCCTCCTTTTCTATGCCTCGGAACACTGAGTCTGGAAATATAGAAGAAGCTTTGGCAAAATACAACTCTGCTGTCTCCACGACTATTAACCATCTTGCACCACTTAAACCCCTCCCAAAACTTCATGAACGCCCACAGAATGCCTGGTACTCCCTTCAGTTGCGAGTACAGAAACAACTATGTAGGAAAAAAGAGAGATGTTGGCGCATCTCCCATGATGAAAAGGACAAAGATTCATTCTTTACCACTTTGACCAGCTACCATAAAAACCTAAAAGCTGCACGAAAAACCCACATAGCTCTACAACTAGCCCAGGCTGGAAACGCCCCCAAAATTTTACATCATATTATCCAGTCCTTTATTAAACCTAAGGCCTGTGAAAATTCCGAGGCACCCACACAAATGTTATGTGACAACATTGCTATATATTTCTCTAAAAAAATAGAGCTTATTTATGAAAAAATTATCTCCCTAGGACCTCAGCCCCTGACCCCACTTATATTTTACCAACCTCAACAGACAACCCCGCAGCTGTTAGAATGTTTTCCTATGCTGTCATCAATAGAGGTCAAGTCACTGATTTCTAAAGTGAAATCAGGATCCCCTTTAGACCTTATTCCGGCTAAAGTGGTCATCTCTCTCGCTGATCAACTGTCCCCCTCGATCAAATCTCTCCTTAATCTCTCTTTGAGAGAGGGCCAAGTTCCACTAGAATGGAAAGCGGCACAGGTTAGGCCTATCCGTAAGAACCCAAAAGTCCCCCTGACTGATTTTACCAACCTCCGTCCCATCTCTCTTCTCCCGTTTCTGAGCAAACTCCTGGAGAAACATGTTAACATCCATCTCTCCAACCATGTCGAACTTACTGGGTGCTTAGATTCTTCCCAGTCTGGCTTTAGACCTAAATACAGCACCGAATCTGCCCTGCTAGCGGTCACAGATAACATCAGGATGACACTAGACAAGGGACACTCCACGATACTGGTGCTGTTGGATCTATCCGCCGCGTTCGACACGGTGTCTCATCGGATATTGCTCAGAAGACTAGAGGAGATCGGATTAAGGGACTCTGCCCTACAATGGATGACAAGCTTTCTATCTGCTCGCTCCCAAACTGTCAACTTAGGCTCGTATCGCTCCGCACCTATGGAACTGTCCAGGGGAGTACCCCAGGGCTCTTGTTTGAGCCCTACATTGTTCAACATATATGTTGCTCCCTTGGCCAATCTCCTACGGATACATGGGTTTATTCCCATATCCTATGCGGACGATACGCAGCTACTCTTCCCATTTGATAAATTTGATACATCTGTACAGTTGGCCTTCTCCTCTGGGATGAGAGCCATCTCACACTGGAGGAAGAGTAACTATCTCCAGTGTAATGTGGGGAAAACAGAGATTCTGCTCTTTGGAGAGGCCCCCTCTTTGTGGACACCAGAGTGGTGGCCGACCGATTTGGGTGCCTATCCTGCCCCCAAATCTACTGTGAAGAACTTGGGCGTCCGATTGGACCAAGCCCTTACAATGAAGGAACACACTGCGCAGACAGTGGGTTCCTGCTTCCACACAATGAGCCTGCTCCGTCGAGTCTTTCCTTTGCTCCCTGACTCAATTCGGAAAACTATAATACAGGCCCTTGTATTAAGTCGCTTGGATTACTGTAATGGGCTGTTGATCTCTGCCAATGAGGCCTCGCTCAATAGACTACAGGTAGTCCAGAACACAGCAGCGCGATTGGTCCTCAATGCCCCCCTTAGGACTCATTCCCGCCCTCTGCTTCTGCAACTCCACTGGCTTCCTGTCCGTCAACGGATAAGATTTAAAGTCTGTTGCATAATACACAAGGCATTATTCGACCTGGGTCCATCTTACCTCTCAGAGAAATGTACTCCATATTTACCTTCTAGATCTTTGCGCTCAGGTTCCAAACATCTTTTGGTGGTACCTCGAGTCAGAAAGGCTAGACTGGGAGGAAAGGCCCTTTCACATCTTGGTCCTTGCTACTGGAACGAACTCCCACTACCTTTGAGACAATGTACAGATTATTTGCATTTTAGGAAGTTGCTTAAGACCTCCCTCTTCTGTCTCTGACTCTCTTGTTTTTGGCCTTGATTTAATTAAAGCTGCATTCCACACATGCCGCCCGCCCATAGCGCAGAGATACCCCTTCGGGGGTCGATTCAGGCGCTATGCAAATAAATAAATAAATGGTTACAGGTATGGTCAGGGAATCAGGATGTACATTCA
This sequence comes from Calotriton arnoldi, assembly GCA_963921515.1. NCBI lineage: Eukaryota > Metazoa > Chordata > Amphibia > Caudata > Salamandridae > Calotriton > Calotriton arnoldi. The sequence continues at coordinate 5,657,688 of CAWUFW010000025.1, read as the reverse complement.
ACTGTGTTATTTTCTGTATCAATTCTGCTCTGTTTCTGTCTACAGCCTCTCTTTCCTTATCCTGAAGTTCCCTATTAACTGGTGGATTATGCAGTACTTGAGGTACCAATGGTGTTCTCAAAATTGGTGCACTTGGGGAACAACCATCCAACCCTTCCTGGTATGGTGGAGGGTTCTTTAATATTTCTTCCATAAATTCATCTACGGATTCTCCAAACCCTGTCATGTGTTTTGTCTTTTCTTTGCATTTGCTCCCTAATGGCTCATCTGCCATGAATACTGGATACAAACCCTCGGTAAGCATCGCTCGTCTCCTCTGTTTCATCTGACTTTCTCGTCTCTCATTTTGGTGTCTAGGGAAAAATCCCCTATAACCCCTATTGCTTCTGGGTCTATCACGTTCAAATGCCTCTGTTTCCCATTCTTCTAGGGCTTCGTACTGCGTTAGTCTTGGTCTGGGTTCTAATTCATTCATTCTTATTCTTAAATTTTGAAGAATTCTCCCATTGAAAGTACCATTTTCTGGGAAAGCTAATATTCCGTCCTCTTTTGTATATTCTATCCAATTTTCTAACCATACACAAGTATGATAACCCCTCTCCATCATCATGAATGAGGCGGGCGTTTTTGCTGGTGGAATGATAATTCCTTCCCTAGTTTTGATTGGCTTATCCTTTTTAAAATAATTCTTAATCTTTTGTAAGAATGACAATTTTCTCTTTTCTCCGTACATTTTTGGTAAATATCTGTTTATTGAATTATATTCTGCAAAACCTAGGAATCTCCTATCTGGACGTGTTCCTATTAAAGTTGGATCGTGTTTCCACATATAATCTACACTGTCCACTAAAGTTTCGACTTCTATGCTGACAACCAATCAAATTCCAGCTAACATTTGTCTCGGGCCAATCCTAGCGCGTCTTTTCTGTGACGTTTGTCTGACGACCCCTCCTTTACAATCTGCGCTTCTCTGTCCCTCGCTGTTTCAACCAATCCCAGGGCGGCACCTGTGACGTCAGTATTACTCCTGACTACCGACCCCTCCTTTACAAGCTCGCTCCACGCCCGCTGTGTCGACCAATCCCAGCGCGGCGTTTGTGAAGTCAGCTTTTACTCCGACAGCTGACCCTCCCTTTACAAAATTGTACGCAAAACTTTATTTTCTCAATGCTTCTTATTAAAATTCAGTAACAACATAAAACATTCGTTATCGTGCCAGTTTCTCTAAATTGGAAAAAATAGTTTTCTCTCATACTTAGTAAAAGTACCTTTCCGTTTACTAAACATACACTACGAGTAAAACCCTTCCGCTTACTCTTCACATAAGCTTCGGAAATACCTGCTACTCCTTCAATCTTACCCTTTCTAGGTAATATAACATCACATTTTCATCAGTGTATTCCTTTGCTGTCACTTACACGCACAGAGTCCCTAACAAGTACTGATAGCCCTGCTTAACTTTTCAGTACTATTTCTGCCTGACAGATAACCTCACTGCAGTATGGCTTCCACTTACCATCCGCTATTCAAATTCCCCGGGGATTCTAGACAACATAAAACAAAACTTTTAAACAAACGGATGTTAGTTCATAAAAATAAAATTCTCATTACCCAATTAACAAAGTAAAACCATCCTCTGATAACCAGAAAACTGATCCAGCGGGATACTAGCAACAAGCATTCATACACTGAATACTCACCTGGGCCCATTCATTCACACTAACTAGTAATCACCGCTGGGGAAATCAGTTGTACTCTTTATCAAAATCCCTGCTACCAATTACCTTTCCTGATTGAAGAGTAATGACTTACCAATGGACCTTTGACAATTGAGGATAAAATGAGAATGTACAAAACATAATTTTCATTAACCACCTGAAATAACCACTGACTCAGGAAGTTTTAAAATGTTTATCTAAATTCTTTAGCAGAGTAAATTACAATCCACATAATACTTAATCGCATATCAAGGAGGAAGCATACTATTTTCACCTATTGATCACAAATGACGGTCCCTCAGAAAGGAGAAGATAGAGACAGCAGTACAAACTAGATTACGCATTTATAGTTACCTAAAGGTGTGAAAACCAAACCCCTTGGCCAAGGAGTTGGAAGAGGGTCCCAAGAAAGGATGAAGACCAAGACCTCCGGACCAGGTTCAGGACAGGATAGATGACCTCTCTACCAACGACGCCTGCGTCGTTCCCCTCTCTGACACTTCGTTCCTCCTCGGTTCTTCCGTGTCTTCTTTCTAATGGAATCCGCCACCCCCACCTCAGGACTTCTTCGGACAGCGGTTCAGTCTGCAATCGATCAGCTCTCGTCTGTGTCAGCATCTGATTCTAAGTGCCTAGTCAATTGTGCACCCTAATGCTAACTAATTAGCTAATTCTATATCTATTATACCCTTCTACACCCAGGTACCTCCCATTAATGTTTCAAAATTATGGGCCCACTACTTCTGATTGGACAGGGACAGGGGGTTGATCCTCACACCATGACAATTTAGTTCAATTTCTTTAAGCCCATTGTTTTAAAATACCGCCCCTCTCAATTTATACATTTGCTTTATTTCCCACCCGTCTCACGACAATTTTTAATACAATATGTATACAAAATGTTTCAATTTGTTGGACATCTCAGATGAATTGTGAAGATGATCAGCGGGTCATGTCCTTGGACATCTTCCAAGTTGACTTCATCGCTTTGCTTTATTAGTTTTCAGAGCGCATGCGCAGGTCACATGGCTCTCGAGCTGCTGTTCAGTTAACCGAGGCCCAAATTTATGAACTAATGGAAATCAAAGAAGAAACATATTAAAATCAAAAATAAATGTTTTCACTGTATACCACCTACTTCTGCTCTATTCCCATTTAATTATAAATGTCTATCCCGCATTAGTAGCGTTAGAATACCACATTATTAGTTGCAGCAATGCGAAAGCTTTAGCATGTGAGAACATTAAGCAGCCATTTTAGCATACACTGTGCAGAAGCAAAAAATTCCCTCCAAGCAAAGAAAGACGTCATACCACGTGACATGGTTGACACATGCGCAGTTGAGTTCCTGCGCTTTAGCGGCCATTTTGGATTAGACGAGGATTACTTATTAGTGAAAACACATAGGCAAGCATCTCTCAGATAAAAAATGTTGTGTTTGCACATTATTAATAATGACATTACAAGGTTTTAGTACAAATTAATTAATACTGTGAGAAGATTGCTTACGAGCAAGTCTCATTGTGAGTCCTTGCTCCATCAGGGGCGGGGTGTTTTTTATAGGCTGGGGGTGGGTCTGGGGGAGGCAGAGGGCCTCATGTGTTAAACAGGAAGGTGAGGTAGTAGGACTAGGGGTAATGCCATTATCAGTAAGTAATGGACGCATTACGAGCATCTGACACATTCTATGGAACCAGAGGGATCTGGTTGGTGGTTCTTGCCTCTGCCAGGACAAAACGATTCATTGTTTGCCTGCCCCTGCCATATGTTGTACTAGAGTCCAGTCCGTTTCCATCATCCCTGCCATCCCGGCTACTCGAATCCCTTGGAGTATGGTGGCTGTGTTGGCGGGGAGGGGGCAACCCACAGTAGCTTTGATGTGGTCATGGACTTCTTCCAGGACATCTTGATGAGCGCACTGTCCCGCCACACGTGCCTAAAGGAGCCAATTACTCTGTTACATCTACAGCAAAGGTTGAAGGCTGCAGAGTACATCTGCTGTAGCCTAGCAGGGGTGAAGTACTATTGGATCATCACCTTGTACACCGACTCCTGTTTTGGGATACTGCTGAGGGATTTTGGTATGGTGGCCCACAGTTGCTCCCAGTCTTTAGTAGTTATGTCCCTCCCCAGGTCTGCCACCCACCTCATCTGGTAGTTATGTGGAGTATATGAAAAAAGAACTGGTTTAACGGAGATTCATTTATACCTAACAATAGTCCCATAATATTCTTGCCTATCCTCCACCCTGAAATTCTCTCATACCATTTCAGTGTTCCTTGCCTACATGACTCCTAAAAGCACCCACCACAACGATTACCCACTGTCTCGGATGGGTCATTATTTTATCATTGTCTACCCGCCTAACTTATCCAAAAATGCTGCTAAGAACTTCAAACATAATCTACTCAAAGATTCGCTGAAACTCCTATCTCTGATGCCTACTTTTGTAACTCTAAAGGCGTAGTGGTTAACGACCTAATCTTCTTCACTCACAGAAGAGCCCAATGGAGAAGAGTCCTAACTAATATGTTCCGCTCCAAAACATTAACGAAAACACCTCACGGCTACAGAATAACCATAGTACTTTCACCAGACCTCAATGCTGATCTCTCAATCTCCATATACAACAATGGAAATATACTTATACTACAAGCCTCAGATAAAAATCTTGCACAATTTGACAATATATTTTTGAAGATTAAAAACAAAGTAGTATCGTCCTCCCCTAATAATTGGAGTCCCTCGAAGACTCAACATGACCTTTCCCCTTCCTCCTTCGATGATTCCAACGTGGAGTAAACTAGGCCTGGAACCCCAATGAAAGATTTCCCTAGCTCCTACACAGAGGATTTGCATTCATCCTCTACCCAAATTACATTATTACTTAATACCCACACCTCCAAAATGCTAAAAATCAATAATGGGGAGATCGTTAGGCTGTCACGACCCTTCCCCTACCTCACCTTCGCGCCAAGGAACACACTCAATTACTCACTATGCTCCCCAATAATCAGGCTTCATTGGACCAACAGCACAATAGGCCTTATGATGAAAGTAACCAGACATATCGTCCCACCCACCCTCACCTTTCCGCCCACTGATCTTTCACTGCTAGCCCCCACTTCCCCACCTCTTCCCCATTGTTTGATCTTCCTTCATCTGTAGAATCCACCCTGCCCACCATGGTTCCCTCCTTGATGAGGTATCATTCACTGTCTACCCCCAGACCTGCTGCCCATACCTTACACCCACCCCCTACTGAGTATCAGCTGACAGACCTCAAGAATGAGCTACAACTAGTAAAAGAGGATCTTCAGAACCTATTACACCTCTCCTTAAAGATGGAGAAGCGCTGGAACCTCTTCATGTCCTCCAAAAACTGTCAACCTTTCCATTCCACAACGTCCAAACATCATCTGGGGACAAACTCACCCCTGGATAACATGGGAAATCTACACTGGAAATCAAGGCCTCTTCTCGATCACCACACTAGGCCCCATAGGACCATTGATCATCTGTCGGATGCTGCCATTCACTCCCTTCGAATGTCCTATAACACTCCTCACAGTAATTCCTCACTCACATCACTAAATATCCAAACTATTCCCTCATATCCGTTTAGAGAATCCAATACCAATCTTAGAACAGTGAACATGGACAATCTACTTCCTGTCACCACTTCTAACCTAGAAGCTCTAGTAACTAAATCTCACATCAAATCGATGCTTCTTAATTGCAGGTCAGCGGTACGACATGCCGCTGATATTGCTGAACATCATTCTCTCACAAGAGCTAGACCTCCTGATTTTAACCGAAATTTGGCTCACCAATACTAGACATTCTAGTTCCCCCGGAGTATGACATCATCAGATTAGATAGGCCTCGCAAAGTAGGAGGTGGTATAGCTTGCATCTTTCGTTCAATGCTCACCTTAAGACTCACTAAAAATTATCCGATGTCCACCTGTGAGCACCTTGGCACCGAAATTTGGAACAATGACAACTTAGGGGCCGATTCCGATCTCGGCCGGTAGTGCTCCAAATCGGATTCGGATTTACCGGATCAGATTCGGAGCCCTGTTTCCCGACCGAATCGTACGCGGGTCCGGCCGAGCGAGTACGATGCAAGCTCCCGCGAAATCGCCGACCGACTCGTACGCGGCTTCAACACGCTCCGACCGACTCACACGGACACGACTCGCACCGCGCTATGGAGACGTTTCCCGGCCGGGTAAGTACGATGCGCGCCGCGAGCAGTCCGACCGACTCGCGCCGTCCGGCTCGAAAGAGCTGTCGGAGCCGGACTTTGGGGGTCCGCGTCGGACCCCCCTGTACTCGTAGGCGCGCGAGTCGCACACAGGGGGGAACCATGGGTCCCCCCTACCTGTGCATGTACGCCGCGATGCGCATGGACGCGTACCCGCTGTAGGGGGCGCCCTTGTTCGCCTCGCACCCATTGAGTCAATGGGAGCCCGCGTATGCGTTGTACGACCGGCTCCCATTGACTTCAATGGGAGTCCGACCGAATCGAGTCCGATAGCATGCGAATGCATCGTACTCGTCCGGTCGGACTGCTAGGGTCCAATTCGGTCGGAATTCTCTCCGGGTCCGGCTCGGTCGGAGAGATTTCCGGCCAGAATCGGAATCGGCCCCTTAGTGTGTATACTTCACTCGATTTATCACCCCCTGGGGATAATCTCCTCTTCGCAGAACAAGTAATGGAGATTATATTCTCCAAATCTGACCAACACCCTAATCATATCTTCCTTGGCGATTTCAACTTACACTGGAACGACGCAAGTGACCCTTTAATGTGCACCTTCAAGGCCTTCCTCTCTGACCTTAACTCCATCCAGGCCTGCAATGAATCTACCCACATCAAGGGTTCCAACTCGACTTAATCATTGCCAGAGATGACGTTATTCAATTGGATGTCATATCGCCATGTGATTGGTCGGATCATTATCTGATTTCATTTCTCAGTCTAGAAAGAGTAGTGATTAGACAAGGTCAACATCGTAAGGCTAAAGAACGGTCCCGAGACTTGAAGAACATAAATTTAAACAAGCTTACCAGTGTCAGTAATAACATACTTCCTGCACCACCCAACCTGACTAATCTGGACGGCCTCACCGATTACTACTTCCATTCCATGACTAATATACTCGACTCCATTGCTCCAAGACAATTCAAAAGAATTCTCAGCAAACCATCCAAACCATAGTTCAACTGCTCCCTTAATGAAGAAAGACGCAAACTAAGTTTGGCGGAGAGGTCTTGGAGAAACTCGCCATCCTTAACTAACCTAAAGCAACTGAGGACAACAAGAAGTACCTATAACAAACGTATCCGTAGTGCCAAAACTGCTCACTTCAGGTCACAGCTCGACCAAGCCAAAATAGGCCAAATAATCTGTTCGAAATCATCAAACAGCAAGCTAGCCACTCAACAAACCAACATTCCTCACTGAAGGACCTAACTCCTAGTAGTGAGGAGTTTTCTGCCCACTTTATTGAAAAGACGAACTAGAGTTACCTTGAATCTCACCCAATTCACACAATATGTCCCAGTCCACCGCCTCTCCGCTACCCTCCCCTTCTTATGGCTCAATCTGTTACTCTCCAAAAACCAAGCTTCATGGAACACCTTTTTACTCCCAGACGATGTTGAGCTAATCAAAATTATGACTTCATTAAAAACCATCAAATCATTTCAATGATCCGCCACCCTCCAATCTCTTCAAAGAACTTATACCCTCTGTGCTCCCACTTTGGTCTAAAATTGTCTATGAATCGCTCCTGCAAGGACTGATTCCTGATTGCCTCAAGATGGGTCAAGTCATCCCTATCCCAAAAAAGCCAAATGCAGACTTAACGGACCCTAACAATTTCAGACCCATCTCCAGCATCATTACTTTAGCCAAACTTCTTGAGAAATGTGTACACACTCAACTATGTAACCACATCAAACAATTCCAACTCCTCGACCAATATCAATCAGGCTTCAGATCGGGACACAGTACTGAAACTGCCCTGACACACATCGTGGATGATGCATTGAGACTACTGGACCAAAATGAAAGTTGCCTTCTTATATTCCTTGATCTTTCTGCAGCGTTCGACACGGTCAAACATGACAACTTGATTGATCTTCTTGAAAAAAGGATGGGGTTATCAGGCCCAGTCTTAAATTGGTTTGCATCATTCCTACATAATAGAACTCAGAGAATCAAAGTCCACCACTCCCTTTCTAACAGTACCCCGGTCTCAATTGGAGTGCCTCAAGGATCAACCCTATCACCCACTCTTTTCAACCTATTCATGGAACCGCTCACCGAAATTCTGAACCTCTCGAACATAGACTACCACATGTACGCAGATTATAACCAACTGTACATGAACATTTCTACACCCGCAGACATTAAAACTCTTAACTCAGCCCTTGTGAAAACACAACACTGGTTAACTCACAATCACCTTGGGCCAGATGTACGACCTGCCAAATAGCGCCTCGCAAGTTGCGTCGCATTTGCGACTCGCAATTTGCGAGGCGATATTTGGCATGTACAACAAAGTGTTTAACACTGTTTTCGATTCCCAATGGGGTCGCAAATTGGGAGGCTCATGAATATTAATGAGCCTCTCGCAATTTGCGAGCCCATTGGGAATGAAAGGCCCTCCCAGGGATGGTGGCCTGCTGGGCTCAGCAGACCACCATGTCTGGGACTGCTTTTAAATAGAGCAGGTTTTGTTTTTTAAATGCAGCCTGTTTTCCTTAAAGGAAAACGGGATGCATTTTATTTTTTAAAATGAAACGTTTTTGTTTAATTTTTTAAGGGCATGCAGTGGTCCCTGGGACCACTGCCTGCCCTTAAAAAATAATATTGCATGCATTTGCAAAGGGGAAAAGGTCCCTTGGGGACCCCTTCCCATTTGCAAAGGCATTACCACCTACTTGAAGAAGGTGGTAATTTGCGAGTGTATTGCGACCGCAATTGCGGTCGCAAAACATTGGTACATAGCTTTGCGGTTGCAATTTATTTGCGAGTCGCAAAATACTGTTTGTACATGGGCCCATGCTTTTTAGGGTGCGCAAATGGGTCTAAGACCCGTTTGCGCACGCTAAAAAGCGTCGTACATCTGGCCCCTTATGTTAAATACTATGAAAGCCGAATTCCTCCTGATTTCCCAGCACAATCATCCTACACCCATCCAGGACTGGCTCAAACAACTAACAGCCCTCAGTTGCACTCCACATGTTGTGGACTCCACTAGATCATTAGGCATAACTCTCGACAAACACCTAAATATGCAAGACCACATCAGTGCAACAACTAGTGCTAATCACCAACTCAACACGTTAAGAAAAATCAAACCCTTCATACCCTCTGACAACATGAAGCTTGCAGTCCAATTCCTAGTTATCTCCCGATTAGACTATGGAATTGCGACCCTAGCTGGACTTCCCAAATCTAGACTGGCCCTTTAAAGGCTACTTTAAACTCTGCTGCCAGACTCCTTACAGGCTCAAGAAGACGTGAGCACATCACTCCAGACCTAATTCAACTCAATTGGCTCCCTTTCGAAGCAAGGATTCATCTCAAGATAGCTTGCCTAACACACAAAGCACTTCATTACAACACCCCAGTTTACCTGGCAAAAACACTTGAACTATACGGCCTGAATCAAACCCTTAAAAGTTCTAACAACCTACTGCTGAAACCACAAAAATTAAACAAGGAAAGAACTTATAACCGAGTCTTCTCTGGTCTTGCTCCAAGAATTTGGAATGCTCTCCCTCCTGAAATTAGATCCAACCCCTCGATTGTCACATTCAAAAGAGAAGTCAAAGCGTTGCTCCTGAACAGTTACCTGTGAAAATAGTCCTGAAGTCAATGAGTTACAGTTGTTTTTTCTAACGCTCAATGATGCTCTTGTAGTGTTTTGTTACTTAATCCTGCCTGATTTTTTCTTTGTCATGTTACTGTTCCCCTGACTACCGACAAGTATTAATGTACTACCTTTACTTGTCCATCTTACATACTGTTTGTACAGCGCTTTGATACCCTTTGGGGTCATGTTCGCGCTTTAAAAAACTTTCAAATAAAATAATAAAGGACTTAGGGGCTCATTACGATGGCGGGCGGAAGCACAACCGCCGTGCTGGCGGATGCAAAAACCACCAGTTACCGCCGGCACGCAGCAGTCCACACGCCCGCCCAATTACGATGCGAAAAGTAGGCCAAACACCGCCGGCAAGCCAGCAACACCGTCCGCCATCAAAGTGCGCCCGTTCACGTAGCGGCGCAGCACAGCTGACACACACCGTCCGACGAAACACGTCCCGCCCGGCGCATAAATTACGATGCCGCAAACAAACGGCTCCCACGGCCAAGAGATACCGTACGACAAACCGAAGCGGTAACACGGACGCCGAGCACGGACAACGAAGAAGCGGCTCCCCGAGCATGGATCCAGCACTGCAGGCCCTCCCCATGCTCCTGCTGATGCACCACCAAGGACGCAACGTACCGCGGAGACGCAGGTAGGCACACACACAACAAGTGCACGCAAACAGCGCACACAGTGCAAGGGCGGAAAAAGCGGACAACCCCCCACCAGCGCGTGTACACTACACATCCACCATTGCATCCACATATGACACACAGGCCAAATCGTAACATCGCGTAACACATGTGTACACACCACCTGGGACTAGGAACCAACCACCCCGTCACGGCCCCAAAGCGCCGATGACGCCGCCACACATGCGCACAACGCAGAGGCCAACCGCAGCGCCATGCATGCGTCGCACACAGACACAGGGACACAACCAAGCAGCACACACATCAGCCCCACCCCGAACGCACATGACACGTGACAGGCCTGCCACAGACATGTCCCCAACGCCCAATTCACGGACAACACCCAACGCCACACAACCGACGCACACATGTCAGTGAAGACACGCAACAGCAGGACACACCCCAGTGTAACAAACATGGCGTAGCACACAGCGGCGGCAACACCAACTAGGAGAAGCAGGGCCCCTTCGGGAAGAGGAACGCCAGTACCACACTGAAACACCCATACCACCCTGCACATATGAACAAGACATATAAAACGGAACACCAAAGAGCCCGGGGACCGACAACAGGTGGCCCAAGAATAACATTCACACACAAGGCCCAACGCAGAGCGGAAAGGCAGCCTGCCGCCCACACAAGGGAGAGCAGACAGCACTGAATGACCTTCCATTCCAACTCCGAAACCACAGCCCTACGACAGAAGCCGGTGAATACAGCCATTGTCCAAGAATAGACCAACACAGGCATGCCGAGGAGACCGACCACAGGGCAGATAGCGCATATCACAGAAGCACACAACGGACGGGGAAGAAAGAAGAAAACACTCCCCCATGTCGGCCACATGCAAGTTAATTGGAAGGAGTCACACATCACTGACCTTGAACTGTCTGAGAAGCATGTGGGAAGAGGGCCTGTGTCCTCCAAACAAGCCAACAGAACACAAGTCCTGTCTCCCTACGACTACACAGAGCTCACAGCAACCTCGGAGCGTGCACATTGCAGACTGCACACACAGCCGGAGCACGCCACCACAACGCACCGCTGCGAAATGGCAACCGCAACACACCTACCCAACTACGCCGAACAGCTCAAGCTGTACAAAACCAACCTGTTCCATACATTGGGATGCGATCTCCTGTCCCTGCTGAACGTAAGTTACCGACTGACTTACCGCATCACATTGTTCAGCTGCGTCATGCCCGTCTTCTACTGTCGGAGGTGTCCCTACCAGCATCCCGTGGAGATATGCCTCTCCAACCCGGCATGTCTGAAGGCGGACCTGCTACCACTACTCCTCCCTCTGGACGCACACGACAGGGCCTGCTCTGCCTATGGGGGCATGGCGTATGTGGCCAACATCGCACCCGCACTGAAATGGGACCACTGTGCCTCCACACGACGGATCATCGAGAACAGCTACATCGAATGTCACCCAGCATGCCCCATCATTGTCCTCCAAGGGACAACTTACGAACAACACCTTGACAGCCACCATCCGCTACATTGGCTGGCAAACATGTACACCACCAATGACATGGAAGCCCTGCTGGACGGCATCGCATACCTGACAACCTGTAAATTCGTCGGACCACAACGCAGGTTCCCCGATTGACCTATGATGTCCAACCCCGCACCCATGCTTAGCTTCCGCACGGACTGGCCAGTCACCACCACAACAGCCATACCAAACGACCGGCAACTAACCACACCATCAACGACATCGCCATGACATCGGATATGACCGGGACATGCACACTGTTCCCCATCACATCCAGGAACACCGCATGCATCGTGGGAGGCAGTGGCATGGGCTCTGTGTATCGCACCCACATGGACGGAACTGCACGAACAACCAGGACACGACATGGATCCATCGCACATGGACACACACACCGCTCAGTGGACATGAATAGGTCGCCTGGAGTCTGTGGGTGCTGCACCCCTCCCACCCCCGCCCCGGGAATCCCATACCAGGACCTTTGCATGGACGACAAGTGCATGCAACAACAACACGACCCCAGTGACTGTGACATGTCCAGTAACCACCACAGTGCAACAACAAGTGGCACGCCGCTGCATGCACGCAAGCACATGCCCTGATGTCATCTCACATGCACGCGTGCATGAGGAACAACCGCAGCAAACCTGTCACATGGAACTGAGATGGACTGTGCCCATGATGCCAAGCGGTCTGGTAGGCTACATGTATACCGTCTGTGTCAAAGTCCGCAGCTCCGCAGCAATACGTAAATGTACATTAGCACAGCCTTGGCCAAGCAGATGTCACTCTGAAGCCCACATCCCACATGCAACAGCCAATCACATGTAACCCCACACCCTATCCCATTTGCAATCATGCTCAGTATATCCTCAACATGTATTCCGCTGCCAGTAGTGTCCACTATACTGCATCACAGAGGACAGAAGACTCAATATAATGTTTGAAACCAAAACTGTCTCCGCTGACTCATTTCACAAGTACGAATGAGAGAGGATGAGAGTATGTGAAGTACACGGCAGTCGTGACATGACCATGTAGTCCACTGGTATTGGATGTCAATGCAAATGAGTAGCACTACTGTGGAAGACACACATGTGTCGTGTGAAGTCGTATGGACGCAGTGCTCAGGTGGGTGGGTGCGACGGGTAGATGCGCACATGCCAAGTTGGAGCACGCCGTGTTGGGAGGGGTCATGAACAGTACACCACCGCTTCCCTGGGCATTGTGAGAGGACACCTGTCGGGGGGAGTGAACACGTGTGTGCACAGCAGCCGGGCACACGTACAAAGCGGTACCAGGCGCACCTCAGCCCACCCTCTGTGGTCAAGCTGGATCCTGTTGTGCACCCGCCATGCCCCTTGACAAGGCACACACAGCCCCAGTCGACCAGGTGTAACCCCAACATAGTCAATCCGCACAGGCGATACAGGGCACGGGATGGCAGTGGAGCATGGTGTGTGAGAGGTCTCCTCGCGCTCCTCCTGGTCATATCACGCAGGCAATAGAACCTCAACGTCTAGCATGGCACAAGTCAAATGGAAGTGTAGGGGGACGCACCACAGCACGAGCAGCACTGACGTCACGGGAGGTGGCTCGCACCATCCCATCCATTGCCCATCATACCAACCACGCCACATGCCATTGCGACTAAGTGCAAGCGCGTGCGCCACCACCCCCGAGCCCTCCCCAGAGAGGCCAAAGAGTGAATGTGTGGGCCATCAGCCACAGACGGACGCGGCCTGGCCGCAAGGGCAGCCACAGCCACTGGGTGTCGCAGGTGGCGGATCCGGAAGGCGAAGACTGTGATGCATAGTCCATGCAGGCCGGGTCTCCATTTGGGGCACCACGCAGGTGGACGGCGTCCCGCAACACATCATACCCTGAGACAGCCCACTCGTGCAACTGGACCCACACATACACTCCTTGCCCTCTCTGGTGCGAGCTTGGGGCTGCCTGTGCAAGCGCTAGCCTCGCAGGTGAGCATGCATATTGGGGGAGCGAGGGGAGGACATGAGGGCTGGGGCGAAGATGACTGTATCACTGTCAGTTAGTGCAAGGGATGACCCAGATGTGGAAAGGAAGAGACGTGTCCCGTGTGTACTGCAACTAGTCGCCAATCCAACTACCCCCATGTCCGGAATGTAAGCCCGCACCTAGGCCCGCCCATCCGCCACATCGAACATACCACCAGCACGACAACCTTCCCATTCGAAACACTGACTGGGGGTGGCGACCAGTGTACAATCATGTGTAGCCTACCCACGCGTACATGTGGGCCCTCCATGATCCATGTCACCTGCGGCAAAGTCATGACATGCGCAATGAGGGAAGTGAGGAGAGCTGTCCGCCCCACGCGCAGAAGGTGCATCAGCTCCACAGACCCAGCAGCGAGTCCAGCAGGGGTCACATGTGCAGGGGCAGCTGTGCCTGGTGTGAAGGCACATGCATATAGACAGCACATTGACCAATGTGTAGTCTGCCCACATCTACAGTCCATCATCATGCGGACATAGGAATTGAACACAGGGCAACACATCTTAGTTGGTGCACCCACCGTGACCAACAATGCGCAATCATCGACGTACCCGCCCTGTGCATGGCCCCCCACCCAACGGAGGCACATCCAGTGCCACCATCCCACACACACAAGCCTTCCACGGAACATGCTGTGTCCAATGGTCAGTACAGAGTCAGCGCCCATCTGGTGGATCCTGAACAGGAGACACATGCACACACATGCCAGCTCCCACTATGTACGTCTGCCACCTGGCACGTGCAATGTAACCTCTCACCTGTGACGTGTGACTGCAAGCACACAGCCGTCTTGGCATGGGGCTGTCAATGTGGACACCTGTCAATGTTTCGGGAGGTGTGATCCGTACAGTGCTGTACATAGGGTGCAGTGCTGACACCTACTACTGTCTCATATCCCCTCGTGCCACAGGTCCCACTTGTTTTGGCCGCTCAGCCTGTGCCCACATCGTCGTCGTCGTGTGCCATACTCATCCAGCCGCGGAAGCAGTTCCATGCTCAGCAGACATTCATGTTGCCGTGGCGTTGCCGCTTGACGGATATGCAGTCAGTCCCCATCAGCACGCCCCGCAAGTCATTGGGGCCTAGATCCCCATGTGCATGCACATGGCAGTGGTTTGTATCACTAGCCATTGCCATTGTTGGGAGACCTGTGTAAGTGTATTGTGGCCGTGCCGTCCCAGCTTGACAGCTGGGCTGTGGCTCATGTGCTTGCTCAGTCATGTCAGTGATGTGTATGCGAAATTGCTATGTGTCGTGTTGCTTTGACATGTGTCCTCTGCCATTGTCCCTAGGCGGAGACCGAACATTGACCGCCCATACCAATTGCTGGCGGACATGGACGATACAGAGGTTATTAGGAAGTTTCGGCTGGACAGGCCAACCCTGCATCGACTGTGTGCCATGTTAGAACCCCATCTCCGTCCCCGCAGGGTGTATCCGACTGCTGTCACCCCCACGGCTAAGGTGATGGCCGCCATGCATTTCTTCGCCACTGGGTCATTCCAGCACACAGTGGGCATTGGAGGAGGGATGTCCCAGCCCATGTTCAGCAAGGTGCTGAGGGATGTACTGGCAGCCATGATGCTGTACCGAAACAGGTACATCCGCTTCCCCAGGGCTCGTGAATTGGCGGCAGTGAAGGGTGCATTCTATGCCCTTGGCAGAATCCCACACGTCGTTGGAGCCATTGACTGCACACATGTCGGCCTTGTTCCACCACAGGCCACTGAGCACCTGTACCGCAACAGGAAGCACACGCACTCCCTGAATGTGCAAGTGGTGTGCCTTGCGGACATGGTGATCAGCCACGTGTGTGCAAAGTTCCCAGGCTCGGCCCATGACGCACACATAATGCGCAACAGCATCTTGCCACGACTGATGTCCAATATGCAACAGGATCGTGCCTGTATTGTCGGTGAGTATGTGGAGTGGTGTAGCGTGCTGGTTGTGCGATGCTGTCCCCTGTCCAGTTGGAATTGCAACGGTTCTCTGTGTCCCTCACACCCAGGTGACTCTGCGTACCCGAATGGGGCATGGCTGCTCAGTCCATTGAGGAATCCTCGCACCCCAGCAGACGATCGCTACAATGAGGCACATGGGAGGACCAGACGTGTGGTCGAGCGTACCTTTGGCCTCCTCAAGTCCAGGTTCAGGTGCCTGGACCGCACCGGGAGTGCGCTGGCGTACTCCCCACAGAAGGTGTGCCGGATAGTGGTGGCGTGCTGCATGCTGCACAATCTGGCCATTCGGAAGCAGATCCCCCTCATCGTGGATGACGGAGATCAACCAGGGCCCCAGCCCGCAGACCAGGACAGCTCGAGTGAGGAGGACAGCGGAGAGGAGGAAGCTGGTAATGTGCGGCAGCAGCTCATCGCCCGCTACTTCACTTGACGGTGAGTGTCCATGTACGACGGCTGATGTGGCTGTATCTGTGCAGGTGTGTGTGTGCTGTGTCAGGGTGGCCGTTTGTTCACTGCGTGCTGTGTGTCAACGCTCCATGGCCAGGGTAGTATGCCACTGTTGGTGGCTGTGGCATTGTGCCCTATTGCTCTGTGCGATGTGTGTACATTGCTTGTAGTTGTTGACATGTACTGTGTGATGGGTGTGTGACACACTCATTGAATGTGCTCCTGTTCTGTCTCCCACCCCTAGGTCCCTACAGGCCCTCCGGATTCAATTGCCATGCCACGCATCAGGTGCCTTTCCGCCCAAGGTGGCCGTTGTATTCCGTACAAATAAAACACAGGGCACAAACAGCAGTTAGTGTAAAAGGTGCATTTATTACAAACTGTGACATGTGATTGTGTGTAAGGTGATGACAAAAGTGGTGCGTGCAGTGACAATGAGCTGTCGGTCATGGCTGCGTGATGCTCAGGGTGTACCCACTGGTTCTATGTCCATAGTCCAACACACACATGCCATCCAGATGGCTGTGTGGAGTGGGATCGTAGTCCAAGTCAATGCAGTGGCTGGTCAAGGAAGGCTGGCGGAAGGCTGGCTGGCTGCCTCACTTGCGTTTGGAGCGTGCGAAGTCCTCCCGGGAGATCTGTTTCCACTTCGGACGGCCCCTTCCACGTTTGCGAGGGGGTGCCTGCTTGCGACATGCTGGTGGTTGAGGTGTGCTCACTGGCTGTGGACGCAGGGGAACTGGACACTGCTGCTCCACCCTGCGCCCCGGCAGGTGGTGGCGGAGGGGAGCTGCTGTCCCTGGCTGTGACCTCACCGCCACCACCAGCTGGCCCATGAGGTCCACGAGTTGGCCCATACGGGCGTCCATGGACCTCAGCACCCCCAGCACCTCACGCGTGTCTGAAGCAGACCGGACCCATTGTCCTTGGGCCTCTTCATAGGCCCCAAGGACTCTGGCCATTGAGGCAGGGCATGGCTCCCAGGGGAGGCTGGCGTTTCCCTGACCCTGCTCCTCCTACCAGTCCTGCTGCCACCGGCCTGCCCACTAGCCACATTGCTCACCACGGTCCTCGCTGTGGCTCCCAGGGTGGATCCAGTCGGCCGGGCCACCACCTGCGCTGGGGCTGGTGCCAGCGAAGACGTGGTGGTGGTGGCGGCGGTGGTGGTCGGTGCGGCGATGGTGGCGGTTGCGGCAGTGGTAGTGGCCACAATGACCGTGGGTGTGGCCGCAACGACAGTGGCAGCAGGGGGCTGGGAATGTTCAGCAGCCCTGGATGATGGGTTGGTGGGTAGGAGGGGTCCTGGGGAGCGGCTGGGCCCTGCCACACCAGATGGGCCTGCTTGGTGGTCCGTGTCCGAAGAGGAGGACAGATCCTCCAGATCCGTGTGTCCTCGTTGGGGGCTTGTAGGCTGGCTGTGCTGGCTGCTGGCTCCATCCCCAGCATCCAGCAGTTCGTCACCTGTGGAGAGAATGAGATTTGTTATTGTGTTGCACCTGGCGAAGTATGTATTTGTCGTCTGACATTAACAGTTCGTGCAATCTCGTACATGGGTTTCCCGGAGGCGTGTGTGTGGCTGTAGCATCTGTAGTTGTGTGTGCTTGGCAATGGGACTGTGTGCTGTGCACATGTGGCATGGGACGGATTGGCCATGCCGATGGGTGTGTTGCTGTGCCCCTACTTATTGTGACTCTGGTGTATGCGGGCTCCTGGCCCATCCTGGGTCTGGTTTGTACTTTGCTTTTGGTGTTCAGATGGGACGCTTAGGAACGCATATGGCAACATGGGGGCCATGCCCCAGATTCGCATTTGGGAGGGGATATGCATTTGGGGTTCAAATGGAACGCTTAGGAACGCATATGGCAACATGGGGCCATGCCCCAGATTCGCATTTGGGAGGGGATATGCTTTTGGGGTTCAAATGGAACGCTTAGGAACGCATATGGCAACATGGGGGCCATGCCCCAGATTCGCATTTGGGAGGGGATATGCTTTTGGGGTTCAAATGGAACGCTTAGGAACGCATATGGCAACATGGGGGCCATGCCCCAGATTCGCTTTGGGAGGGGATATGCTTTTGGGGTTCAAATGGAACGCTTAGGAACGCATATGGCAACATGGGGGCCATGCCCCAGATTCGCATTTGGGAGGGGATATGCTTTTGGGGTTCAAATGGAACGCTTAGGAACGCATATGGCAACATGGGGGCCATGCCCCATATTCGCATTTGGGAGGGAATATGCTTTTGGGGTACATGCTGTGAGCCATGGGTGCCGAACGTGACATGTGTTGTGGCAGCATGACAGTGCATGGTTTGAGGTGTGTGCATGCTTGACATGGCCTGCATATTTGCTGTCTGTTGTGATTACTGGACATGGCATTGGACGCATCGTTATGAGTGAGTGATGGTTGTGTGCCAGCCAACGTATTGCAGTTGTCCCATCTCCTTGCTGTGCGTGCTGCCCTGTGCCATGTGCATCACTGCAGTGCTCGGGGGTGTGTGGCCCATGTTGTGTGTTGTTGCTCACAGTGTGTCGTGCGCTTCATTGACTTCTGGCACATGGTTGGTCATGGGCATGTATCTTAGCGTGACTGCTGTATGTGTGGCAGCTGTGCGGATGACATGCCTTTCATGAGACTGGGGCTGACGGATGGGATGGATGGTATGTTGTATGTGCATGGTGTGTCTGTGTGTTTGATGGGTTCAGTGGTGTTCGTGTGCATTTATGTTGTTCCGCTCTGTTGCGTCTAGTGTTGTTTGTCTTACATAGGCGTAGTTGTGGGGTGTGTGGTTGACAGGCAGTAGGGGCTACATGGACAGGACTTCAATGGTGTTTCGGTTGTGTGTGATGAGTTGCACAGTGGCTGCCGTGTGGTACTATATTCAGTGTGGCTTGTGCATGCAGACGTGGCTCCTTGGGTGTTGCTATGTCTGTGATGGGTCATGTGGGGTGTGAGTCTGTTGTTCATGTCCGTGTGCACATTGTTCACTTGTTCGTGACGGTGGGCGGTGCTGCGTGTTCGTCTGCTACGTGACATGTCCCATGTGTTGGTCGTGTTATGGTCCTCATGCCTCCAGTAATCCAGCCCTGTCCAGTTTCCCACCTGCAAGTTGTTCGTGCGTGCACTGTACTGGATGCCACATGGCTCTAAGCGGGGGTGCTCCATGTTGCAGGTCTGTGGGGGTGGGGGGGTGTTGTGGGTCGTGGGGGTGGCTGGACACCCACTGACACCGATTGCTGTGGACAGTGATGTCTGCCTTTCGGCTGTCGTTGTGCACTGCGGTGGCTGACACGTGGCTGTGGGGTGTGGGGGATGCTCCTCCTTGCTGTGCTGTGGGACTGGGGCCTGGTGTGTGTTGTACTTGGGCTGTCCACCCTCCCACCCACTGCACTTTGTGTTCCTGCCACTTACCTGTTACTTGTCGGTTAGTGCAGCTGTGGCGGACACATGGGTGTGGTGGGTGCTCGTTGTGGCGCTTCTGGCATATTTGGGGACCTGTTGGTGGTTACGTGGCTGGCTGAGTGTACACATGTCCCCACGTATGTTACAGTTGTTCGGTTTGGGCTGTGTGTGGTGGTGTCTGTTGCATGTGTGTGTGATGTGTTGTGTATTGTGTGCTGGACATGGGGGTGTTTGTCCCTGGGAGCTGTGGCATGGTGGTAGTGCATGTGAGTACATAGCGGTGTGCTGGTATACATTAGTTTGTACTTACCAGCCTCCACTCCCCCTGCTAATCCGGCGAGGATCTCCGGATGTATTACGACTCGCACCTTCTCCTCCCACGCTTTGAAGGTCTTGAAGAGCGCGGGATTCCCTCCGCCAGTGACGGCAGCCAGCTCTCTGTTTTTGCCCTCCTTCTTCTTGACCAGGCTCTTGACGTCATTCCAACGTTTGTTTATTTCTCCTCTGTTCCTGGGCAGGGTCCCGACTGCATTGACCTGGTCTACGATCCGGTTCCACATTCTGTTTCTGGTGGCTAGTGGTGTGTGCTGGACCATGTTCCCATAGATTTGTGGGTACACCTTGATGATCTCGTCGACCATGACCGTCAGCTCAATGGGCGTGTACTTGGGCATTCTTTGTGGTGCCATGGTGTTTGTGGTGCTGGTGCGGTGTGTGTTGTGTAATGTGCAGGGGGTTTGTGGTGCAGGTGTTTGGTGGTGGTGGTGGTGGTGGTGGTGGTTGTGATGTGTGCGTTTCTGTGGTGTGCTGCTGTCCTTGCTGTGTCACTGTGTCCTCTCCTCTCCTCTCTGGTTTGCAATGTAGCAAGGGGTTGTGGTCTGTGGGAGTGCTGCTTTTGTACTCACCTATGTGGGTGTGTCCTCATGGTCTGTTGTTTTCAGGTGTGTTGTGTCTGGGGTTCTGGCCTTTGTATTTTTTGTTTGTCCGGGGGGTGTTTTCGGGATGTGTACTGTGCTTGTGTATTTGTGCGTGCCTTGCTGTGTGGACTTGTTGGCCATGTTGTGTGCTATTGGTTTTGTGAGCGGATGGTTTCTGTGCAGGTACGTGGGCGCCATGGCTTCTGCCGTGTCGATTCTCATCGGCGTTGTTTGCGCTGGCGGGCGGTATATTTGTGGTTTTCCGCGCTCATGGCGGTGCGATCGTAATTTCACGTGCGGTGTGTCGGCCGTGAGGGCGGGCGGTTTTGTGTTGTCGTGCGTGTTTCCGTCCGTGGCGGGCGGTTTGACTCCGACTCGAACGTTGGCGGGCGGTATTTTGTGTGATTTTTCCGCCGATGGCGGTTTTCGGTTTGTGTAATCGTAATGGCGTGGTCGGTGTTCAGACGGTGTGTGCGGGCGGATTTTTGCCGCTTCCATGCCTGGCGGATTTTTTTACGCCGGGTATCGTAATGGGCCCCTTAGAGTCTTGGTGAGTGCAGTAGGTCTTGGATATGAGTCCCTTGGTGCCCAAGAATGCCCTGACCAGCATTTCAAAAGGGGACAGTTGTCGTGTGGCCGCCACCCTATTTAATGAGTGGCAAAGGTGGCACTATTGGAGCCTCGACCTCTCCATCAGATGGATTTCCTGCTTACATTGTTCGAACGATTTGAGTGTGTCCCCAGTGTAAAGGTCACTTATGAGTCGACAGTCTTCCCTATCCCATTCTGGGAAAGTAGCGGGGTTGAGGGCTGGATTGAAGTCTGGATTCCTAGCAATGGGTGTCTTGGGGACAGGAAGTTTGTGATGCCCTTTGTGCCTGTGATGTGGTCCCAAATGTCAAGCACCATCCGTGTGGGAGTAGCAGTATATGCGCTTCGCAGTCTTGCGGTCTTCAGTAGCCATGCCAGATCCCAGAGTGATCGGCAAACCACCGCCCGTTCCATATGCAGCCAGTGCTTCTCACTTTCCTTGAACATCCATCCTGAGACAAATCGGAGGTGGGCGGCGTAGTATTCCAGCAGGTTGGGGCTAACCAAGCCCCCTTGTCCCTCAAGAGCATCAGGATTTTGTTGGAGATACACAGAGGTTTACCAGCCCAGACACAATTTCAGATGTTGTTTTGGAGTTGCACAATGTCCGAGGTCAGGATGAGGGTTGGTAATGTTTAAAAGAGGTATAAGACTCTGGGGAGGATTTTAACAACATTGATACGGCCCAGCCATGACAGATACAGTGGGCGCCAGTGTCAGAGGACTTCAACTATGTTTTTACGAATGTTGCGCCCGACCATTCAATCGTCGAGGAATGGTAAGTCCCAGGTATTTGATCTTTTTCTCGGCCCATTGGTAAGGGGTCGCTTTTTGGAGGGCTGGGAGATCAGCCAGGGGAACAGTGAGATTGAGGATATTGGATTTTGCCAGGTTAACCCTGAATCCTGATACCCTTTCGAACTCCTGTGGGATGGTGGTTAAAGCTACCAGATTTTATGAGGATGAGGAGAATATCGTCTGCAAACAGAAAGATCTGTGTGTTTGGCCAGCAAAGAGGATGCCAGCGATTCCCTGTTCCTGTCTGATTCGGATGGCTGGTGGTTCTACTACAAGGGCAAAAAGGAGGTGGGGGCAGTGGACATCCTTGCCCTGTCCTTCGGGAGAGGGCGATGGGGCCCGCGTATTGCCTTTAGAGCCTAATCACTGTCAAAGGGGTCGTGTAGGCTGGCAGAATTTTGTCCTTAAAACCTCTTGGGATCTGGAGCTTCTGGAAGGCTTCTGCCATAAATGCCCAGCTCACTTTGTCGAATGCTTGTTCTGCATCGAGGGAAAGGAGCATGGCTGGAATCCCATGCCTCTGGACCTTTTCAATTAGGTGAGC
The DNA here is from genome assembly GCA_963921515.1 of Calotriton arnoldi. Lineage (NCBI taxonomy): Eukaryota > Metazoa > Chordata > Amphibia > Caudata > Salamandridae > Calotriton > Calotriton arnoldi. The sequence goes on along the minus strand of CAWUFW010000025.1, from coordinate 5,635,183 downwards.
TAGGTGGGGAAGTTATCAGATCCTTACCAATTTCAGATGAAGCCTACATGTTGCGGGTGAATGAGACCAGGAGCAGGGGCTGTAAGCGCATTGCTAGTATCTTAGTATACGTTTTTGAGTCTGTATTTAAGAGCGTGATCGGGCTATATGATACACAGTCAGATGGGTCTTTACCTGGTTTAGGAATGAAAAATATTTCCACTTCTTACATGGTAGAAGTCAAACCTGAGAAGGAGGTGAAGGAGTTTTAGAGCAGAAGCAGATGCTCTTGCAGGGCTGGTAGGAATGCTTTGCAAAACTCCATCAGGAGGCCATCTGGGCCTGGGACTTTACCTACCGGCATGGCCATAACTGCCCTGTGCAGTTCTACCATGTCTGCGGGGGCTCCAAAGGCTTCCTTGGCTCGGGCCATGATTGGAGCCCAGTGCTAGTGGCAAAGGAACTGGCAAGCACTCCTGGGGTCCGATGGGACCTCTGCATAACGAGTTTGATAGAAATTCTGGAATAGCTCCTGTTTGTCCTTCTCTGTGGTTACCCAGGAGTAATCACCCAACCTAATCCTGGGGATGTGGGCCTTAGCCTGGTGGAGTCTCAGTTTACAGGTGAGGATGGAACCTACTTTTTAAATTCTTTTAATTGTTCCTCGGATCGTGTCTTTGAAGGCATCACAATGCATATGTTCTGCTATGTCTGAATTTGAGTTGTGAGAGAAATTGTCTTGGATTGCCACCAGGGCCTCCGCTCTATTGAGTGGGCCTGGAAGAGTTGCGTGTGCAGACTCCGGGGTGCCCGCTGCCGTGATGTACTATGTCATGTCAGGTCTAGATGTGCGTGATCCAAGATGGAAATGTTGGCTATGTCAGCAGATGCAAACATGTGAAGGAGGGAGTGGGAAATAAATATATATAATATATGCAAGAGTAGGGGGAGTGGACATGGGAGTACAAGGTATAATCTCCAGCATCGGGTGAAGTTATTGGCAGGTGTCTAGGAATCTAAATTTTGCTATTTTCTTTTTTCAACAGGGCTGACATCGTCCCCGTCCCTTGGTAAGTGTTGGCGTTGCAATCTCTGTCAGGGTCCCAAGCCAGTTTAAAGTTGCCTCCACTACAATGTCTCCAGGATGTCTCAAAGGTGCTGTCAGCATAGTGCGAACAAACGCATCCTGCAGTGCATTTAGGGCATATATGTTAAGTAAAGTTAGGGTTTTCATCCCTTTGCTAAGTGTGACCTTCATTTATCTACCCTCTGGGACTCACGCCACAGAGGTGGAAGCACTGCCTATATGCAGTTTGAAAAGAATCATCCCCCCTGCTGTTTTAGAAGCGGGAGATGCCCAGAGCTGGGGGGGTGGTAGCTGCTGTGTCGCATATGAAAGTGATCCGTGTGGAGTAAGTGGGTCTCTTGGAGAAAGATAATGTCGGGCTTATGCTGCACTAGGTAGAGTCATATCTATCTGCATTTGTTGCGTGAGTTTAGACCAAAGACATGTAGGGAAAAGAGCGTAAACATTGTACTTTGTACCCTAGAATGTTAGTGTAGGCCTGCCAAGTGTTTGGGTAGCTCTGGGGTCCCTGTGTGGCCTGTGCGCCCGAGGGGAAAAGGGGGAGAGGATTGTAGCTGGGGTAGGGTGAGAACCACACATAATGATGGCCAACCGGGCCCAACAAATAACAAGTCCATGTCCATAATGTAGGAGTATAGATCCAACCCACATGGGGTGTGATCCCCGTGGTAGGAAAGTTAGAGGGACAGGAGCTGGGATTATCCATTTGATCCCTTGTAGTGGAAGGATTGGGTGGCACAGATCAAGCCCCTACTCCACCTATCCCTCCACAGAAAAGTAGAGCGCCCAAAGTGGAATGTGCCACAGAGTCATAGGTTCAAGTGTCCTTGGGAGATGTGGGTCGCAAGGTCAGGGATGCCCTGGGTGGCCACCACTAATCTGGGGTAGCTGAGAAATTATATCGGCTTTAGCAACTTCTGTTGACTCCGCCCCTTTCGTCTGCGGACACATTTCGAGGTTATAGGCTCTAGGTTTTCTTTGTAAGCGTGCAGGATCACCTCCCTGCGGATCTGCTTGAAGACCCAGCAGAGATCTGGCCTCCTGTAGAGCTCACAGCACCTTGCACCGGCTATTCCATTGAAAGAGAAGGCTGAACAGGTGGTCCCATTGGTACTTAATATTACCCTCTTTCAGGGCTGTGGTGACTGGGCAGAAGTCTCTGTCCCTCTTGAGGTTCGTTGTCACCAGTTCTTGGTAGGAGGTGGATCGTTGAGCCACGGAAAAGAATATCCACCTTGCCACGCGCCACTGTCATGATTTCTTCCTTTTCCTCAAAGTGGAGGAGGTGTGTAAGAACTTTCGGAGCAGTCCCCGATGAGGGTGGTGCTGGGGCCAGTCTGTGGGCTCGGTCCAGTCTAGGAGGAGGGAGAGTGGTATCCCCCGTAATGATGTGTAGGAGCTCTGACATGAATGCCATCATGTTGGACCCTTGTGTGCCTTGCAGAATACCTCTAATTTAGATGTTGTTCCTGCAACTCCAGTGTTCGAGGTTCTCCTGTTTTCAGCTGCAGGTCAAGGTTCTGTTCCTCCAAGGCATTGAGTCTTCTCCACATCCATTCTTGGTCCTCTGAGCTGGAGTCCACTGCTCATTGTATATGGTCTACCTAATCTCCCAGCTCAGAAACCTCCTTGCAGACTTCCCGAATCCAGGATTTGAATTCAGCTTTCAGGGAGTCAATTTCACAGCGTATCTCCATGAGGAAGTGGTCCATGTATTCCTTTTAGAGTGGTGTCGTCAGGTGCTGGCCAGCTTCACTTTGGAGAGCCTCTGGTTTGCCCTTGACCACTGTGGCCATTGAACCCTGGTGCTGGTCTGGGGGATGCGAAAGGAAGCGGGATATCAGCCCACCGGTCCTCTGTCTCTGGATCCCACTGGTGTTACGTCTGCGCTCCTGATGGGACTCCAAAATCACTGGCCGGGGGCCAGGAGAGCCACGGGATTAGGCATCCTCAGGGGGTTGTAGGACAGGTCTTGCTGCTCAAGAGCAGGGCAATGGGGCATTGTTGTCAGCTGGGGCCGTTCGTGGGGGGAAGGACTTCGTTCATGGCTTCTGTTAGATAGAATCCGCACTCACAGTGTAAATAAACTTCTTTTATTTAAGTTAAATACAATAGAATAAAAGGCCAACAAGTCTGCATCAGATAGCAAGCAATCTTCAACTGACAATATTAACACTCTACATTACCTAGAAGCATTCCATATGCCACACATTACATTCTAATGATCATCAAAATGAAACTAAATGTAAGTAAATACAACACATCTCCTTCTTTAAATGAAAACGGATCACTGACAAAATATCGAAGGTCAAAAAATCGACCTACAAAAATATCGCAACAAAAATATCGATGTCAATAATATCGAAATCCTATCTACAACATGGTAAGTACAAAAATATCGAAAAAAATATCGATGTCAAAAATATCGTTATCAAAAATATCGTTTTTTTTGTTGTTAAAAATAATATGTAAAATAAACTAAATAATACTTATAATTAAAATAAACATAGTTAAAAATATTTTATAATATTTAAAATTCATAAGTAACATATATAATTAAATAAAACATTAATTAAACATATACATATAATATATAATATATATACTTACTTAATAATCAGTTTGAATAATTATTTTAATAAATTATAAATTATTAAAAAATATTATAAATTTCAAATACATCTATACACATAAAACAATAACATAAATAAAAATTAAATAATTATGTATAACAAATTTTAAAAATTAATTTACTTTTAATATTTTTAAAATTAATTATATACTATATTAACTAAAATAATACAAAAATATTAAATAGCGTAGGGAATAAAACTACTATTACAACCCCCAAAAAAGCAACAGTAAGAAAAATGTTGGATAGCGTAGGGGTAAAAATTACTATTCCCACTCCAGAGAGTGCAACAGTAGGGAAAGTGTTGGATAGCGTAGGGGTAAAAATTACTATTCCAACTCCAGAGAGTGCAACAGTAGGGAAAGTGTTGGATAGCATAGGGGTAGAAATTACTATTCCCACTCCAGGGAGTGCAACAGTAGGGAAAGCGTTGGATAGCGTGAGGGTAAAAATTACTATTCCCACTCCAGTGAGTGCAACAGTAGGGAAAGTGTTGGATAGCGTATGGGTAAAAATTACTATTCCCACTCCAGAGAGTGCAACAGTAGGGAAAGTGTTGGATAGCGTAGGGGTAAAAATTACTATTCCAACTCCAGAGAGTGCAACAGTAGGGAAAGTGTTGGATAGCGTAGGGGTAGAAATTACTATTCCCACTCCAGGGAGTGCAACAGTAAAGAAAGCGTTGGATAGCGTGAGGGTAAAAATTACTATTCCCACTCCAGTGAGTGCAACAGTAGGGAAAGTGTTGGATAGCGCAGGGGTAAAAATTACTATTCCCATTACAGAGACTGCAACAGTAAGGAAAGTGTTGGATAGCGTAGGGGTAAAAACTACTATTCCCACTCCAGAGAGTGCAACAGTAGGGAAAGTGTTGGATAGCGTAGGGGTAAAAATTACTATTCCAACTCCAGAGAGTGCAACAGTAGGGAAAGTGTTGGATAGCGTAGGGGTAGAAATTACTATTCCCACTCCAGGGAGTGCAACAGTAGGGAAAGAGTTGGATAGCGTAGGGGTAAAAATTACTATTCCCACTCCAGAGAGTGCAACAGTAGGGAAAGTGTTGGATAGCGTAGGGGTAAAAATTACTATTCCAACTCCAGAGAGTGCAACAGTAGGGAAAGTGTTGGATAGCGTAGAAGTTACAAATAACATACTTATAAATAAATTAATTTTTTTAAATAATTAATGAATTATTAAATAACTCTAAACTATTTACCAATACCAATAAATAATTATTAAAAACATAATTACCAATAGAAAATGTATTAACAATAAATTAATAATAAATACCAATAAATAATAATTAATAAATATTAATTACTAAATAATAAATATTGAACAATAAAATATTTTTAATAACAAAAAACATATAAATTATTAAAACTTAATTACCAATTAACTAATATTGAACAATTAAATGCTTTTTTATACCAATAATAATAATAATTAAACATTAATTATCAATTAATAAATAATTCTTAATATATTAATTAAATGTATCAATAAATAATATTTAATAATATTAATTACCAATTAATGATAAAACAACAATCAATTAATTTTTAGAACCAAAAAATTGTAATTTAAAAAAATTACCTATTAATAATTAATATCCAATAAATTAATTATCAATACCCAAAAATAAATTTAATAATTACTTAATTAGATTTCAATTACTTCCAAAAGTATTCCCCTATAAACGCACAACACACTCCAATAATAAAATAATACACTTAACATAATGATCAATTAATCAATTAATAAAAATTAATAATAATTAATTACCAATTAATAATAATTGATTACCAATTATCAATTAATTAACAATAATATAATTATCAATACCAATTAATTAAAATAAATTATAAGTTAATTACATTTAAATTACATGATGATCAATTAATCAATTAATAAAAATTAATCACCAATTAATAAAAATTAATTACCAATTATTAATTAATTAACAATTATGTAATTATCAATAACAATTAATTAAAATACATTTTAACTTGATTACATTTAAATTACATGATAATCAATTAATAATAAATTAATAACCAATTAATACAAATTAATTACCAATTATTAATTAATTAACAATAATATAATTATCAATACCAATTAATTAAAATAAATTATAACTTAATTACAATTAAATTACTTCCCACCCTATTCCCCTATAAACCCACAACCTGCTACAGAACTTAAACGCAAAAAATAATTAAAATTAATTTATAATTCCTAAAAATTAATAATTAATTTAGTATAATTAAATTACTTCCCACCCTATTCCCCTATAAACCCACAACCCGCTACAGTACAAAAAAAAAAAATAACTTAAAAAAAATGCATTAACATATAAAAATTGTATACATATATTTTTAAACAAGTAGAACACTTAACAAAAACACATATAACACATACATACTAAAAACATAACAAAATACATAACAATAATACAAATATCGATATTAGTAACATCGATATTAGTAACATCGATATATTTGATTTCGATATTACTAACTTCGATATTATTTACATCGATATTAAAAAATTCGATATTACTTACCTTAGGGTCGATATTCTGTCCATCGATATTCTTCACATCTATATTCTGTCCCTTCGATATTTTAACTTCGATATTATTGTATTTCGATATTTTATTTTCGATATTTTGACTGCTCACCAATGAAAACAATGAACTCTTCCCAACTTAAGGAAGCAAAAACTATTTTCAAAGTAAAACAAATCAAAAATATACAATACATAACTAAAATAACTAAAACTACAGGTTTATTGTACCTACTTGTTTGGAACAGGTTTAAGATAGAAAACTATTCAGGTACTTAAATCTTATACTATGTCACATAATCTTGCAAATACATTGGATGTTTAATTTCTCTACCAGATTTACTCCTAGAGGATGTTCTTGGATTAGAATGAAATTAATCTTATCAGAACTGGGAACAGGGTTCTGAATAGCATCTTCACTCTCATTATTCTCATGTATAAATTCACTTTGCACTTCTTCATCTTCTTCCGCCAGTTGTGATTTTTCAGCATCTTCTACCTGGTGTGACTCCAACCAATAGTAATCCTTCTCTTCCATGTCATTCAACCACTCTCTCTTGTTATCCCTACATTTCACAAATTGATAATGGAATAACATTCTTCCGCTGGTGGCAATGCGCTAGACGCAAATGGTATGGTAAATTCTTTATCTTCCCCACTTTTCTGAGACAACATAGCTCCGATCCCTTTGTTGCTAGCATTTGTAGTCAGAACACAAGTAAGTTTCGGCTCACACCCATACAAATATTTTGCCTTGAATAAATAATCTTTTATGTTTTCAAAATGATGCTGTAAGATTTCCGTCCAAACAAATTTGCACTTATTCTTTACCAATTGTCTTAAATTGTATGTTTTCTCTGAAAAATTCCTTACGAATTTTGCATAAAATTCTAACAAACCTAGGAACGATCTGAATTCATCTTTGTCACTAGGAGTTAGTGCATCTTTTATACCATTCAACAATACTTTCATAGGTGTTATGCCCTCTGCAGTAATTTCATGTCCCAAATAATCCAGGGATTGTACCCCAAACCTGCATTTAGCGTATTCAGCTGTCAAACCACTTGCACGCAATTTAGATAGCACCCCAATCACTCTGACATCATGTTGTTCTTTAGACTCTCCTATGACCAATATGTCATCTTGGAAAAATATTATACTCGCATGTCTTTAAATAGCTTGTGCATTAGCTTTTGAAAAACATTCTGCAGCCGAAGCAAGGCCGAACGGCATGCGTAAATATCGGTAATAACCTTGTGGTGTTCTAAAAGTAGTTATGCTTTTACTCTCATCATGCAGTTTTGCCTGGTGGTACGCTGACCATAAATCTATAGATGTGAACCATTGCATACCCTTCATCAGTGCTAACATCTCATTAATTTTGGGTAGTGGAAATTTCTCCACAACAATGTTCTTATTCAGTTCCCACAGATCAACAACTAAGCGGATCTTGCCATTGTCCTTACGGGTAACAACCAATAGTGCGATCCACTCCGAAGCCTCCACCTCTTCGATAACACCTCCTTTGAGTAAGGCATCCTAGGAATCTCCCTAGATTTATGCACTTTGGAATGGCATTGTCTTTTCAAAATGATCTTATGGGAATACTTAACAAGAGCACCAATTTTCCCAGGAAACACTTCAGGAAATTCATTCTTGAACTTGATTCCACAACGCTCACTTTCACCCATGACTAAAACTTGTTCCACACCATTGGGGTCTAGAATAATGTCCAATTCTCTCTGATCGATCCACCCCAGCATGGACGGACCATCATCCTCAACATTGAGTTTTCCAATGCTTTTCTTCCTTTAAATTCAACTGTTACGTTCATATAACCTATCATGAGTATAGGTTCCCCAGAAAAACTTTCTGGGGCTACAACAGACGGATTCAAGAATGTTCCTAAAATCCCTGTGGACTTCTCATCCCATAACTTCTTAGCAATTATGATATAGGGGGACCCTGAGTCTGCAACAATGTGTATTCCTACTCCCCCCAAACTTATATTGCAAACCGGTTTATTGCTGGATTGCCTGCTAAGATGATTTTCAGTAGTGCCACAAGTGACATTGACTCCCTTAATACGCAAGATACAATTATACTCTTTAGAAGTACCCTCTCCTGCCAATACCTCTGACTCCGTGTTCAACTCATCCTGTACTACAGCAACCTTCTTGCTGCTTTTTCCTTTCCTACACACCTTTCTAAAGTGTCCCTTGATACCACATTCCCCAAACTTTTGATTTTGCGCTGGACATTTTTTCCTATACGCAAGGTGATCCTTACTGCCACACCTGTCGCACCTTTTTTCCAATGTTTTAAAAATCACCCTTTTTGTGTTCTTTGACCTGTGATTCTTTCTTTACCTTGTTTTTAATCCAGTTGACCAAATCTTTCTGAGTGTCTTTAGAGTCAACTGTAAGCTTTCGCGCACTTATTAGATATTTCCACTTTTCTAACTACTGCCACCACATACCCCAACGAAAATTCTACATTAGAGTCTACATTATCTAGAAGCATTCCATATGACACACAATGCTCATCACAATGAAGCTAAATGTAAGTAAACATAACAGCTTCCCACAGCTATGGTTGGGCCACCCTCATGGTGATGAAGGATGCTTTGATCGCCTTCACCTTCACTGCGGGCCACCCTACAGCGGGTCAGTGTAGCATTCACAATTATATTATCATTAAGACTTCTTAAATCCACACATAAACGGATTTTTCCGTTGGCCCGTCTAGCTATAACCAACGGAGAAATCCATTCTGAAGTCTCCACTGGTTCAATAATGCCACTTTCTTGTAATTTTAGTAATTCTTTTTTTACCTCATCCTTTACAATCATGGGGACATTCCGCACTTTATGTATTTTTGAAACAGTATTACTCTTTACTCTAATGCAATGAGAAAAACCCTTCAACTTACCAATTTTTCCTGAAAATACATTAGGAAATTCTTTAAGAACCCAATTTTTAGTGCTTTCTCCCTCGCAAGCAACAAGAACCTGTTCTGGACTGTTGGGATCAAGTATGATATGTAATGCTCTTTGATCCTTCCAGCCCAAAACTGATGGGCCATCCGAAGCAATATAAAGTTTACAAACAGCAGTGCGATTTTTAAATTCAAAGACCAATGAACGATAACCCAACATATCTATTTTATCACCTGTGAAACTTTCAGGGAGAACATCAGTAGGTTCCAAATGTGGACCTAATGCACTAACCAATTCCCTGTCCCAAACACTTTTAGTTATAATAGTGAAAGGAGACCCGGAATCTGCAGCAACCTGCAAAGGAATACCTCCAAATTTCACAATACACAAAGGTTTACTCCTGTCATTATCGTTAATGTTTAGTACAATATTGCATTGTTTGATTTCTTTAGGGTTGTGTACAGAATTGCAAGAGTCGGAGTCATAATCAGATGAATCAGTTTCTGTGAGACAAGTAACTTTTGGTTTCTGTGTAGGTTTTCTATTGCATACTTTAGCAAAATGTCCTAAAATTCCACATTGTGAACATTTTGTAGATCTTGCTGGACATTTATCAAAACCAGCGTTGTGATTTTTGTCCCCACAACGATAGCAAGCAAAAGTTGAAGCAAAATATTGATTTACCCTTGGTTTAGAAGAAATCTTGGAATTGAAACTTTTGTTTTGAAAGTTCTTATTTTTCTTATTAAATTCTTTCCCTTTCTTGGCAGCAGAAATTTTATTAACAGTAGATGCCGATTCAGTTTGTTCTGATAATGCCTTGGAGCTTCTGTCCGACAGTTCTGCTTTTTTTACTAAAGCGATGACATCTTTTAAACTGGACTCACCTTCAATCCAAAGCCTGTCTTGAATGCCATTATTTTTTGTGCAAACAACTACTTGGTCCCGAATAAGTTCATCATGCAAAAGGCCAAATTTGCAAGATGAAGCCAAGGTTTTTAATTGAGAAACATATTCGTCCACAGATTCATGTAGAAGCTGTTTTCTTTTAAAGAATGCACGTCTTGTTATACCAATACAGACAGTGGGAGAATAATGTTCTGAAAGATCTAGAATAGCACTTTTAAAAATATCAAAGTTACCTGATCTTTCAGGTTTTTGCATTAGATTGTAAACTCTTAACCCTTCAGGACCAAGACTGTGTAAAAGTATTCTTTTCTTTCTTTCAGGAGATAAAATACCTACATTATCCTCCAATGTAGCTATATAATTAAGAAAATACTCTTTCCATTCTGTCCACTTAATAATGGGATCACCAGGTGCAGTAAGAAATTCTTTGGGAGTACTTAGATTTATATTAATGCAAGAAGAACCTGAGGTACTGGTTGAAGCAGTAGTATCCATGGTGATGTTGAATAAAACCCAGCCAGTCAATAAATTTTTTTTTATATATAAAAAAAAACAAAAAAAAACTTACTTGAAGTCAAACGTGTAAATAAGGTAGTTGAGACAGCAACTTCCGATTAAACTATTGAGGTAGAAGCAAAACGATAAGCTTGTAAAAGCTTGTGATGTACCAGACGTGCGTGAAGAAGAAACATAGAAGAAAAACTGTTGAAGACAAAGATGGCAGCACGTACGCCGCGTCGAGGTTAACGTAGCGTGACCTTTGATGTCACGTTACACCACAATGCTTTGCGCGATGACAGCGCGTTGAGAGTATCGTTGCCAAGGAGCTGCGTGGTTCAAAGGAACAGTGCGCGGCTGGCCGACTGCAACGGGAAAACTGCTACCAGGCAACGCGTGGCTCGATGACATTCGAAACCGTCGTTGAAATAAGTGATGGTTTAAAAATAAACAGCTGTTGGTGAGTAACTTACATGAATAACAATTATCAAAGTACTCACATGTAGTTCGAAGAATTGTCGACCGTCGGAAAGTGCAAACCACGCTTGAACTCCTCGGCGGAGAACTCGCAGAGACCAAACTTGAAGAAAATAGAGATTTTGATGAAATCTTGTCCTTTTTTTTGCAAAAGTCAAGTAAAAAAAAAAAATCCAGAAGAAACTAGTTGCATCCCAAATCGTCGTCAATTTGTAGCATTCAGAAATAAGATGATTCCATAGAATTGAAAATAGGATTTATTGTGGAGTAGTAAAAAGCACGTCTGGAGATGTTAGCTGGCTGAACAGAATGCCGAAGCTACATTCCAGACCAAGTACAGTATAGAACTTAGAACATAAACACATTCTAATAACTACAATCTATTAAAGAGAAATACCACTTACCAAACACCATAACACCATATACTACAGTCAGGCGTCTTCGTGTCTCGTCCAGGCCAGGAGCACCTAGAAAGTAGTTTGTGCGTTAGGCCTCGCGGGGCAACCTCCTGCTCGGTTATGCGCAGGAGGAACAGACTGCTGGAGCCGGCAGAGGCTTGCTAGTACTGTGGGCGCAGCCACAATAGCTCCAAAACGGGGCTTCTGACCCTCCCCTACTGCCCGCGACCCCACCGGGGGGTGTGCGAAGAGTTTCTTCGTCATGCTTGTAGTATGGTGGGGCTCGGCGGTGCTCACTAGTCTCTCCTGTCTGGTGGGTCTCAGGTTCCCAGGTAGGCCCAGATCCGCACGGCCCGCTCGTGTCCAGCACGACCCTCCTTTCCTGCAGGGAGCAGGTCTCTGGTGGGCATCTAGGGGCGTGGGGGCATCTCACTGTCCCTGACGCACTCCTCGGTGTGAGCAGATTTGGCAGTAGAGGAGCTCAACAGCAGTCACTAGACCCCATTGGCACAGCCAGCAGCAGCATTGCATCCCAGCGGTAAGGCCCGACCCGGCTGCAGCCCACTCAAGCTCTGGATGCTAGGGAGTTGCCGGGTCCGGCGGTGTTCTGGTAAATTTTGGGCACCCTCCAAAATTCTAGGTGGCAGCAGCAATTATCAGGATCCACTTTGGGGTGTCATACCTAGCAGTAAGGATGATGGGCAGAGGAGCTCAACGATTCTGCTTCCTACTCCATGCTCCGCCACACCACGCCCCCTGTTGGCAATTTTAAGTGAATCTGAAGGTTGTGCTGAGAAACGCACAGCTACTTAAGCATTGGTATTGGGGCCAAAGTTCATCTCACCTGGTGGGTGCCTGTGCAGCGACAACAAACCGCAATCATATTTGCTGGGCAAGAGCAAGGAGCAGTCGATCCCCACCCAATGGACTGTGACATAGCACTGGGAGCACCAAGGCTGGCCGACAACTGAGAGTTGGTCCTACACACACACCAACAAGAGACAGGGAAGGCGTTATGTAATCCATATTTCCATCAAACTTGAAATGGGGGGCCACCCAAACACAGGAGGGAGAGACACATTAGAGCAATTTTCCCCAGGATTCCCTTAAGAGGGCAAGGTCTATTTTTGCACAGTTAGTGATTGCCATCTCAGAAGCGGTACAGTAGCGGCTCTTCTCCTAGTCACACTGTGACAAATAATTATTAGACAGGTGTAACATGCGGCGGGCCCTCTGAGTTTAATGTATCGTATTGCGTTGTATACAAACATTTAGCACTTTTCTTTTTAGAGCAAAAGCACTGGCAGGACATTGATTTATTAATTACCATTGGATGGTCTGCTGAGTTCTAAGTCGCTAGCCCCACACCACCTCCCTGATTAAGACTTGGGCTGCTTGACTTTGGTACCCTAAGGGTTAAGTGCTAAGCAGGTCCACTCTATGCTCAGTTTTGGTCCAATTATAAGGTGAAGACCCTGGACACTAGTGGTAAAAGGCCCAGATTGTCACATATTGAGCCTATTAACTCTTGACTGACTGCCCTGTGACTCCTTACAAAGTTCCCAAAAGGTTGAAGAGCAATATTTGAGTGGCATGCGGAAAACCTTATGTTGAGGGAGGAGGGAAGAAATATACTCCATCTGGAAAGGACTGTTTCCAAGTGGCATAAAATAAGGATAAGATACTTGTTTCATGGTTCAACTTAGGTTTTATTAAGTTTATAATTTAAGTAAAGCTGAGTGTGAAAATGCAGGGCAGTGCTGGTTCTAAGGGAGGGCAGGCTGACCAGACGACTGGGAAAAAGTAGGTAAAACTTGGAACAGAACAGTGGGTGTTAAGATGATCACAAAGGTAAATTGCAGAGAAGACTGGAAAGGTCTGTGGCAAAGAAAGCCTGTTTTAGGGTTGCAGAGTGGGGGATAAAACTGGTTGGACGGGGTTTGTAATGGGTTTCATCAGTGATTAGATCAGTCTTGGCTAGAAAGCATTCAGCTTACTGCTGTTACCAACTTAGTGCCACAACTGTACAAACCGCTGTAAGTCGTGATAGCCCACAACTATTGCTATAGTCATATTTACCGCTCTTTGAACTGTCAGAGTGACTTCATAGTCACACAGAAGCCTTGAAAAAGTCTACAGAACGATACACGTGTCGGCTCTGGATGTTTCGATGTCACTTATGCTTTCTGGCCAAGACTGATCAAACTACTGGTGAGACCCCCCATTAATAACCCAAAACATAACCACGAGTTTATGGACTACTTTGTTGCTATAGACTACAGGCTCTATACAGATGCATCACTAACTTTAAGTGCTCCTATGTTAGCTATAAGCAGGGCCACTAGAAGTATGCAATTCTGCCAGCATGGTGTTTTCCAGGTACGTATTGATTAGCCGCATTTGCCACATAATCCATTGTCTGCGGCATAATTTTCAGATTTTAGCAAACAAAAATTATTTGTGACTTAAACGAGTCAAAAGTTACTAAAAACGCAGCAACGCGCTGTTACGCAATGAGAGGCCGTTTGCAAAGGTTGGCCAGTCACATTAAAGTTGCTTATTGCTGTATTTAGGTGTGAGCTAGTACTAATGAAGTGGAATATTTGCCTAGACAGTGTATTTTGTGTCGAGATAATAGTGAAGTAATACTATCACAAAATGTGCCACAGTACCCCCACATTATTGGCATTTTTTGCCACATAATTTGGTCAAACCTGACGCAAAATTAGGTCCAGTCCTGCGCACAGTTCCAGGGCCCTGACTATAAGGCCCTGCACTGCCTCGAAAAGCGACCTTTAGCATCGTGTTCCCCAAGGACAGGCATCTCTCAAGCTCAGGTAGAGAACTTTTGATGCAACACTGAAGAATGGGGGACGGGGAGCAGTTTCAGAAAAAAGGGGGCCTAGGTCCAGTACCAATGCTCCCAAGAACTAACATGTAATCACTGTATGGTAACTGTTCCTGAAGTTAAGATTCATAACCAATTTGGTTATGTTGGCGAAGGAATGGAAGGGAAAAGAAGAAAAAAGAAGGAGGTCTCTATATGTGGTTCCCTATTGACAAAGGTCGGGGGAATTTCTCCTTTAGGAATTAGTGCCCTCACACACCCTTTCAGGTGTCATGCTTCATCATCGGGCGTTGCTCCTCGTGGGGGTGGCGCTGCTGTCCCCCATGGGCCCCGCGAGAGGGCTCTTTGTCGGAGATCTTTTTAGGAGACGCCGCAGTTGTGCATGCGGGTGTGTGGGCCTAAAAGGGTTAGTGCTAGTGTTTAAAATTACCCCACCAGTACCGTGGGAAAAAGTTTATTCGCAAGTTACGCATACAATCCTGAGAGAAGGTACCATAGGAAGATAGGGTGTCTTTTCCCTACTCCTATTTATTTATATTTTATTTCACTTTCACACGGTCCTGACGAAGCGCACGGGGATCCAGTAGGGACCCAATGATAGCGCGAAACATGTTGACCAACACGCACACTCACAGTCACACACGGGCACTAGGAGCAGTGGAGTAATACCCTGACCTCTATGTTATCTGTCAATAGAGGTGCGCCAACGCCCCTGTATAATTCTTTTATCCTTACCTCCCAGACCAACGAATAAACTTTTTCCCACGGTACTGGTGGGGTAATTTTAAACACTAGCACTAACCCTTTTAGGCCCACACACCCGCATGCACAACTGCGGCGTCTCCTAAAAGATCTCCGACAAAGAGCCCTCTCGCGGGGCCCGTGGGGGACAGCAGCGCCACCCCCACGAGGAGCAACGCCCGATGATGAAGCATGACACCTGAAAGGGTGTGTGAGGGCACTAATTCCTAAAGGAGAAATTCCCCGACCTTTGTCAATAGGGAACCACATATAGAGACCTCCTTCTTTTTTCTTCTTTTCCCTTCCATTCCTTCGCCAACATAACCAAATTGGTTATGAATCTTAACTTCAGGAACAGTTACCATACAGTGATTACAGAGAACTTTTGATGCCGGAAACCTGTCACTTTGATTTTGCCGAGAAGAAGTCTGGCTCTCAGGTGGGAGGGCTGGTGTCCTCGCGAGAAGGGGCAGAATCCATTTCTGCGTCTATTGTCTTTCGTCACATGCAGTTCGCCTCTCTGCCCACTTGATATTAAGCTCCGTGACCCGTACTATCAGCTGCTGGCCAGTGGGGGCTCTAATTATAGCCGCGAGCCAAAGGCTTTCTCGCACCTAAGAGACGTCAATGACATTAGTTGATGCCCCGGGGGCGCCGCAAAGAGGGGTCGAAGCTGGTGGCCACTCAGCCGTTCAATAAAATGTGTGAAACTTTCAGTGTGACGAGGACAAAATGCAGAAAGTGTCTCATGAGCCACGGGCAGTCTGTGATTAAAGAGAAAAAAGTTCAAACCAGACCGAAAATGCTGATTTATGTGCCTTGTGCTAAAACATTGATTTGTATAGCGCTTGTGCTGCCGAAAGGCCTCAACAAAGGTTTTGGCAGCGAGGATACCAGAATGTTACATAAGTTGGTCCACTATACAGCATACTACGCCATGTGGTTTTGACTTATGTTCTATTGGCATTGAAAAGCTCTCACGACTACCAGTCCACTTGTCTTTAGCTTATAGAGTTTGTCATTCTTTGCATACTGGCAGATTTACAAGCCCCTTGCGCCACTTTTGCGTCACTTTTCCCATGTTAAAAATGACGCAAAAGTGGCGCAAGGGCCTTGTAAATAAGACCCTGGGATTTTAGTCTTGTTGATCCCCATCGAAAATTTGGACTACAAATTCCAGAATGCAAAGAAAAACCCTGGACTTTACTCAAACATAGACCTGGACCTTAAAGAGTTCTGACATAATGCAGCAGCAAGTCAGTGAAGGGCATTCTTGTTTGGATCAGTGACGTTGATGAAGTCCAGTGCGGGTTTAGTTAGTAGTCAGCCAGAAATGGAGGGCGGCTGCAGCTGATGTATTAATTTCTACAATTTTCTACTAAAATATTATTAGAAAGTATCAGGGCTTTAAGTGGGCCGGGTCCTGTCGGTGCTCAGCACGGACAGTTCTAAAAAAGCAGGTGCTGAGACGAGTACCTATAGGGCTCTCCATTTTTGCCCTCACCCTCAGGATTTCAAATAAAATTAACTCTACAAAAGTGACACCCTTCACTGCCTTCAAATCAAAGAGACTCGTTGTAGTTATTTCAGTCTCATTTCAGAACTGAAACATTTTCGATATTCTATACAACGAAGCCATTCATGTTGCTTAATTATCTTATGCAATTAACAACCATTGGCAAAGCCAATAGTCTTGGCTTGTTGTGGGTGTAATGTTACTTGTATTATATGTCTGGATGCAATGACAGAAGCAGCAAATTACAAGTTGGGCAGCACACTATGCTAAGCACAGATTTTTACCTTTCGTGTTTTTAAGCCACGCCCTTAATTACATCGACCACGCCCCTTTGAGAGACCCCTACAGTTATTTTCATCTCACTTAAAGCCCTGGGGAATGTGGTATAACTGCCACCGCACTGCAGACACAAAAGGTGCAAATAATAAGCCCTATCAAGAGTCACACATCTCGTGGTAGACTACATACTTTAAAACAACGGATAATCCAAGTTTACGTCCCTGCACACTCACCCACTATGCCAGTTATCCTTCTGACACGTATGTTTAACAAAAGAGCAAGGAGTCGTGGGGAGTCAGGAGTTACATAAAAATTCACAAAACAGCAAAACTTGTTTTTGCAAAACGTGATTGTATTTAAAGACGTAATAAAAATGGTTCACATATATACAGAAATGTTTCGATCATAGAGATTCATACATTGTGAGATTTTGTTGATATGAGCTTTAGATGAACATAAGGTACATAGGGGCATATTTACGAGGGCCTTGCGTCATGCTTGCACCATGCAATGTGTATAAACCATGGAACAATTTAATATACATAATCAATGTAAAACTACATGAGAAGGTTAGAAACTGAAGCCCTTGCAGTATTGTGACTAAGATTTGAAGTGGATTGGTCACCGTGCACCTATTAGGACGGATGATTTGACTTGCAAAAAATGTGACCGCTGATGTTTCTACGAGCAGGGCAAATGTGTATTTACAGTGATCATGTATGTTAAGCTGTTCCATGGTTCATACATGATTCTTCCTGATGAAATTCGGACTTGGCAACGATTTTGCTGTGTCATGAGCCTGTCATCATTATTTCAGTAAAGCTTGATGCTGTTTACAAGTGGGTATCACATCGCCTGATAAGATTTGAGATAATTAGACATTCATGTTTGAAATCATACGTTCCGATTGACGATACCTGATTAGAGTTTTTCATGCCCTGAAGACAGCAGCAGTCCGTGCAGGTAAGCGTGGTGGGGCGGGGGTGGGGCATGGAAGTCTACAGATGACGGAATAGGGAAAATTAAATAAGTAAATAAATCCTATTCCGTCGTCTGTCAACATCCCCGCGCCCGCCCTGTCCAATCGCGCTAACCTGCACGGACCGCTGCTGCCTGAAGAAGTGGATTTCCATGCTGCGAAACAAGTGCAGTTTCATCTTCAAGACTAGACATTCACAGTACCCGTAAACTACACACTGAAGCCCTTCTAACTCTTCGGGCTTATCGGCAGCTCTGAAGTTTCATCCGCAAGGGCAAATGTCTCAGCTCTTTCATCTAGGAATTAATGAGTCCATTAACGTCTTTGCTGAGAGGTTCAGGAAGGACCGAAATACAGTTACTTCTGTTGCCAGCCCTGGCACAAGGAGTTTTTGTGGGGCTTCAAAAGGGGCGGCGATCCAGGCCTACATCTTATATAATATTTATTATCATTACCCAGTGCGCAGGCACACGAGACAAACTCCACCTGGGCAATAGCACAGCAATTACCTCATGGGCCCTAATGCAAGCAAGGGGATTGCCTCCGTCCTTCTCTTGGTTTGATAGTAAAACAACCACTTATCGGGGTGAAGTGAGCCCCTCGCACCCCTGAGCCCCAGTGACACTGCACCTGAAAACATGTGTTTGGCCAACTTCAGTGTCTGTATGATTCTAAGGCTTGTGTATACACTATGGGGCATATTCACAAGCCCCTATCGCCACGGGAACGTCACTTTTTTTGACGTTCCCGTGACGATAGGGCCAGCGCCCTATTCTCAAGGTAGCGTTAACCCACTTAACGTGGCTTAAAGCCACGTTAAGTGGCTTAACGCTGCCTTGAAATAGAGGCCCTTTCACGCTAAACTTAGCGTGAAAGGGCGTGCAGTGGGTGTTGCGGTGGGCGTACCACCGCAGCACCCATTGAGTTTGACGCTACCGCCTATTATCAAGGGCGGCGATAATAGGTGGCAGCGCCAAACTTAAGACCTAGAAAAATCAGGTCTTAAGGGGGCTAAACAAGGAGAAAAACTTTATTTCTCCTCGTTTTTGCTTTTTCTATGTGTGCTGCATATAGCAGCACACATGGAAAAAGCAAACTGGCATTATTCGGTTTGTTAATGTACAGGAAGGGACACCTTCCTGTGCATTAACAAACCTCCTACTCGCAGACACCCTTGCGTTCTGGTGCAAGGGTGCCTGTTTTGGCGTTAAGTCGTGAGACTTAGCGCCGTCGCAGGGAAACGCCAGGCTGCACCACATTCTTGTGAATAGGGTGCAGCCTGGTGTTTCCGAGTGGCGTGAGAGCGTTAAGTCAAGGAGGCTAACGCCTCTCACCGCCACTTCTTTGTGAATATCCCCCTATGTACCTTATGTTAACTCTAATGCTCATATCAACAAAATCTCACAATGTATGAATTTCTAGGATTGAAACATTTCTGTATATATGAACCGTTTGTTTACTTCATTAAATACAATCCCGCATTACCAAAACACATTTTGTTATTTTCTGAATCAGTACATAACTGTTGACTCCCACGACTGCTTGCTCTTTTGTTAAGCATGTTTATACACCATGCTTACCTGTCTTGTATTCATAAATATATAATTCTGTTCTGCATCATGAATGGTACTTATAAAGAAAATAACTCGTTTGAACTTTAAAATTGTTATAAAAACACACTGCAGAATGGAATGCATTTATACATATTGGAAAAATAGGACTAGAATTGCTGTGAGTAAAAACACTTGCCAAAGGCAACATCTTAGAAAGGGAAACAAAAGATGGAAGGATGAGAGGATGTAGCCTTGCGGCTAGAGCGGTCGACCTCGAAGCTGGGGAACCGGGTTCGAGTCTCGGCAGCGACGCTCAACATCCTGTGATCCTGGGCAAATCACTTTATTTCCCCGTGCCTAACAAAAATGAATGTGTCCTCATGTAACGAAACTGGTGCTCATGTAAAGCGCTCTAATACCTGATGTCTCGGATCTAGTTTGCGCTATATAAAACTCTAAAGAAAGAAAAAAAAAAAATGAGAGAGGAAAGATGTAGGAGAGGGACGAAAGGTAGCATTGCAGCAGCTACGAAATACTTTGGAACAATGGCTGTCACTTTTATGTGGAATACCATTTCCTCACTTTAGGCTTCCTTGCCAAGGAGAGACATATGAAGATTCCTAAAAGATGTTGGCCCCTCAGCAGGTCATCCTGGATGTCGGTGGAGAGCTGCAGTGCTTGAAATGGAAAAATAGAAGTGCAGGTACTCTGTAACAGACTACCTGCTTGTTTCTGAGAAGTGCCGGTACTCTCCAATTAAAAGTATAGCATTTCTCTTGAGAAGTGCCGGTACTCTCCCTCTCAAAATAAAAAAGTGCCGGTACTCATTACCGGACAGTACCGGCCCATTTAAAGCACTGGAGAGCTGGGAGTAAGGCTGGATGCTAACATGAAATTGCAGTGCCATCTACCAGCCCAGATGCAGGGACATAGTAATCAATGATGCTGCAGGTGCAGTTTCACCGAGGCTCAGGAGTGTGAGCAGAGGCGTAGCTAGAGCTTGTGGCGCCCGGGGCTATCCCTCAGATTGCCGCCCCTGGGTGGGGGGGGGAAGGGGTGCTGGGGATAAAGGACGGCGAGCACTTGAAAGAGGTCCGAGAGACACGTAGTATCGCCGCTAATAGGTACCTCGATCATTCAAGTTACATGCACATACTTGACACGGTCCAAGGCTACACAGTTGAATACACCGGTGACTGGCAGTACAAAAGAGAACACACAGACTGCATGATCTATCTGGGGACTCAGAAAAAACGCATGTGACATCCATCAGAGAGCTGCGTGAACAATTACCTGGTAATCCCCTCAGCACAATGCAAACATGCACATACATGACACTGTTCAGGGATCCATCATCTACAGCTGACATTAAATGACCATACATCATGGTCCTCCCATTAAAGCAGTGGGGACCTGCACAAATGTGATGTGCTCTGGGGACCCAAAACCAATTTAACAGTGTCGAAGCCTGTGATTCTTTATCTTTCAAAAACAGCAAATTAATTATTCACAGGGAATGACTCACTGTGTGCCCTTAGAACTAAACGCAGCACAAAGGGGTCAGTCAGCTCCACCTTGCCAACACAGACCGGATACAAAGCCCACTCTGGTGGCCCAAAGGCAACAACCAGGGGTCGCGCCCTGTCATTACTTCTAAGCAGCAGCAACCAACTCCCTGGGAATGAAAAGACGTGTGCTCTTGGGACACAAAACCAGCTTGTAATAGTGCATCTCTCCTTCAGAGCAGCCTCAGCACACACATGGTGCACAGCCTGCCCGGGGGCCCAAAGCTAAAATACAGGGAGGGGCAACACATTATCATCACAATCCTTAAACATAGCTGTAGGGGACATGGGAACATGTTCAACTCTATCCAAGGCCCGGGACAAACTGTTCCGGCGCTGCGGCACTCCTTGAATATTCAGAAGAAACAAGAAACATTACATTTTTCTGCGATTTTGTTTTCACATTACTTTCATGGTAACCAACAGTGTTAAAAGTCTACAAGAACAGTAAAATCATAATAATGTGTCAAGTACGGAACAGCAAGGCTTGCACACTGCCGGGTGGGGGTCACCTTCAGCCCCTGGTGTGTGAAGGGAGGGGAGTGGCGGGGCCATCAACCGTTTAACTGCGGAGGATTAGGACAGTCAATCAGATCTTTATCAATAACGTGTCGTTCGGTGCCAAAGACCGCTCTGGCCTCTTCCGAGATGAGAAGCCTGGGGTCCCGCATGCCCACCTCAGAATCTGTACCCCAAACATGGTGGGAGGGCCCCCTGCACAAGAAGGGTGAGGGGGAGGGAGACAGACATGAATTCATTATAGTAAATTCACTGAAAACAACACTAAGGTTAATATGACTTTATTGTTAGGTCTTGTAATAATATAAAAAATATTGTTTTAGTTTGCAGCACCTCTTAATACACACCAAAAATACAACAAAAATTCAAAATGATGTATAGGAAAGTAAATGACAACACTGTTTATTTTTCAAGTAAAACTTAAATCCAACATTCTAAAATGTTATTTTTCTTGCTTTTCTATTAGCAAAATCATCGATGACATCGTCGAAGTCTACTTCATCACTCAGTTGCTGTTCTATAGACAGTATGGC
Source organism: Calotriton arnoldi (assembly GCA_963921515.1). Taxonomy (NCBI): domain Eukaryota; kingdom Metazoa; phylum Chordata; class Amphibia; order Caudata; family Salamandridae; genus Calotriton; species Calotriton arnoldi. The sequence goes on along the minus strand of CAWUFW010000025.1, from coordinate 5,613,161 downwards.
AAGATTTCTTAAACGTAAGGCACTCATTGTAGATCTTAGGTAATTCTTAATCAATTTCAATTTAGAAAAACTCCTCTCACAACCAGCAACACTTACAGCAATTGTGAGGAAAATTCGCAGTAGTATTACAATATTTGGAACGGAGTTCTCAAGACTGTATTTTAGAATAAACTGCAAAAGTTCAAGGGGACTGTCCTTCCATGTCTCTGTTTCGTGTTGCGTAGCAGCAACAGAAATAAAACTCTGAAGTCTTTTTCTCTCAACGACAAACTCTTCCTCATTAATGTCACCATGATAATGATTTAGTTGACATTCGTATTTATCATTCAAAAGATTCGATGGAGTAAGGAAAGCATATTTTTCAGCAAGAACATGAAGTTGTTGAAATCTTGTGGTGATTTCTTGGATCACTCGGTCCAGTGAAGAAAACATTTCTCTCCTCAACTCAGTTTCGTATGACAATTCAGCATCTCGTGATTCTTCACCTGCCATTAGTTTCTTTTTTCTACACCGACGATCCATGACTATCCCAAGATCATCACAAATTTCTTTGGCGTAAGCTACTGAATTGTTAACTAATTCACACCTATTTTCAGTTAGAAATGCTTTTAAAGCATTAAGTTTTATGTCACATTGTTGTATATTCAATCCTTTGGTTTGGAGGTAGACCTGAGTGTCGTTAATTTCTACAAGGACGGATTCCCACAGGCCAAGAAAGCACAGGAAGGAAAAAGATTGTAAAGCAACAAGCAGCACACCAGCATCTGACCTGGTAACTCTATTTTCTTCTTCACCAGTTAAACGTTCTACAGCACTTAAGATTTTTGAGTAATTCTTTTTACAACACTCACAGCATCTCCCCGTGCACTCCACCGAGTTTCTATTACACGCTTGACACTATGACCAGTGACTGAAGTCAGAATATCCCAGCGATGGGTCGAGGAAGAAAAAAACGAGAACAAACGCTCCACAGTTCCAAAAAAGGTAACAGAATTCACAGCAACAGAAGCTGCATGTAAACCAGCCAAATTCAGCGAGTGATTTGTACATGCGACAAATTCTGCTTTTCCATTAATTTCCCTGATGCGTCTTTGAACACCAGTATGTTGACCAGCCATCACAGCAGCATTATCATATGCTTGTCCTCTACAATTTTGAATATCAATTCCGTTGCTTTCTAAATTCTGCAAAATCATAGTTGAAATATTCTCAGCGGTTTTACCTTTTGTTTCAATGAAATCGACAAATGATTCCACAACCATCACTTTATTTCCATTGATCATAACGTAGCGTAAAACTTGGCTCGTCTGATCCTTATGAGAAATATCAGGGGTGCTGTCGAATATCATAGAAAAATACTTTGCTTCTTTCACTTGCTCAATAACTTTGCTTCTTACTTTTTCTCCCAAAATTTCTATGAACTCATTCTGAATAGTAGGCGACATATAGGATTTAGCATACTTTTTTCCCAGCTTAATTCTTACAGTATGCTCACGTAACACTGGATCGTATTTCGCCAACAAATGAACTAATTCTAGAAAATTTCCTCTATTTCCTGTTGATTCAGGTTCATCATCAGTCTTGCAATGAATTCCTTCTCGGTGACCCCGTAAAGCCAAATTTTGTTTAGCTAGGAATCTAATGATATCCAACAATCTTGAAAGTATCTCCCTCCACTTCTTTACTTCGTTTTCAACTTGTTCTTGTGCCTTTTTATCAATTGTTGCTCCACATCGGATTCTAATTTCCAACTCCTTCCATTGTGTGAAACATCGAACATGGGCCACACTAGATTCATGATCGAAAATTTTAGGATTGAGTTTCCACCACGTGTTGAATCCATCTGCAGAATCAAAATTTGAATGACTTCTGTCTGCAAATAGTCTGCAACAAAAGCAGTAAAGAGCTTTCTTGGAAGGAGAGTACACCAACCACGACCTCAACATTTTTTCATTATTTGGCAGAGTTTGAAAAAACCACTCGCGTGTAAGTTTTCTGGTTCGTCCTTTGATTAAAGCACCCTCACGAATCACTTCACCAAAATCAGAATCTAGATGTTGAACCACAGACGCCCCTTGTCCTACCAGTAAGATACGTGTGTCATCTTTAATCTTACTTGGCCAAAGACCAACATCTTTTAAGTCAACAGCTGGAATTTTTTGTCCATTACACCCCTTATCACTTGATGAAGTTGAAGGATCACTTGACTTTGATGATGGTTTGAATTCAGAATCGGAAATTGCTTCAGTAACAGTAGTAGTACTAGTAGTTTCTGTTTCGCGACTGAGGTATTTCAGTAGTGCACCTTCATACTTTTTTAATTCTTCCTCTCTAGCCTTTTTCTTTTTTCTAAAGGCTGCACCACTTTCTTTTATTCGCTTCATCTTAACTAAGCTTGAAAGAATAAGAAAAAGAAAGATATTCATAATAAAAAGAATAACGGATAAATACATCCATTTTAAAATGTTAGCTTGTAGTCTGCTCCATTTAAATTGCAATAAAATACAGTGAGCTAAGAAGGGCATGCGACTCCTACACCTTGTAACCCTCACTGTCTTGTTATCTGACACATCCTGTACATTGATTACCATACGGAGGGGGCGTCACATCACGTCCCAGCTGTCAGAGGGCGGCAACTCGCCGGTGAGGTACATTTTGTGAGAAGTGCAGTGCTTGCGGGCATAGATATAATTTAGCTCCTGCTGGGCCCCCACAGCAGAGGGCTACGGCAATCATTCATGGTGTTTGGAAACGTAGCCCACTTTGTGAATGTATTTTAAAGTCAATAACTCATATTAAACCGTAAATAAACATGTGTATCTATTGGTTGAATTAAATAACGTAATAAGCTTTAACTGGCCAGTGAAATGCCAAACAAATACTAAAAAATGTGACGTTTTGCTCTTTCTGGCCACACCTCTTACTCCGCCCACTTACCCAATCCTCAGGTAATTCCCACCCTCTCATTCTCTGCCCACGTTTCCCTTACAATTTCCCCCCACTTCGGCCACTCGTTAGAAATGACTTGTCTCAATGAAAATCTCTACATGAAAGAGTCACAATATATGAAGTAAAAAAAAAAATCTGAGACCTTGTCATTCTTTCATACACCTTGACTTCTATGACCAAAAGAAATTGTCAGAGCCACCGGTCGACTAACCCCTCGCCTTGGATAAAAATACACTCCAAAGTCCAAAAGGTTGTGCGAATTAATTTTGCATTAACTACTGCTCAGGATGATGTACAGATAGCCATTCGGTTCCTACTCAGGGTTTTAGCCTGTCTGTTACATTAGTAGATGTGCCAGTAAAAGTCTAGGTAAGTTTCTATTTGTGAATCGCCAGGATTCGGACTGAAACAACCATGCAGCCACTGAAAGACACCAACCAGGGCACAATTGCGGGGTGCACAGCGCCCACCCATTATTTTCACAGGGTGAACGCCGTCCACCCTGCCAAGAAGTTGGCCCCACAGAAATATGCTGAACTTGTCCAGGTGTCATTTTCAGACTCCTAGACACGTTCAGCAACACCTGCACATTGACTGCTTTTCATTCCCAGCAGCAACGTTCAGGCAGTGAGTTTTTTTTCTCCATATTTATCTCCAGCTGGACCAAAGATAAAGGGCAAGTTAAGGGGCCATTAGGCCTCCTTTTGATCGAGTGGCCTGGAACCTCACACTTAAATGTAAATACAACGGAGGGAAACAAAAGCACACAGCTGGTTATCTCTTCACAGGTACTTAAGAGAGGCATGCTTTTGACTTTGTTAGGCCCCTTTATGCAAGTGCATGAACTGTAAGTATCTCAAATGCGTTGGTCTGTCCCAGTATTTACACACAATTTAAATAGCACTATTTTACTTTCTTTTATAACGCTACACATCCCAATGCAGGGTGTCAGAGCGATTTACATAACATACAGATTGAAAATAAATCATGCAAGCGTGTAAATCAGTGTAGAAGATGTGTTGCATGAGTCAGTGAGGGTTAAAAGTTGTAGCAGTCACATATCCTACATAGCTCACTGTGCTATATTAAAAGGCTTACTATTTATGAACTGCAAGTAACAAAAGGATCTGTGTTCAAAGCAGTAACCTTACCTAGCTACATTAAAAAAAATCTGCCATCTGCATATTACATGATGTGCTTTGCAGGCACATTAACCTTCTATACTACTTTGAGTCAGATCTGGGACTACACAAAACAGATATTTCTCCAAGAAATACTTTAACCTCCAGGGTTATCTCACCAATTATTATTCCCCGATAGTTACTGGGCACCTCTGCAGCAGATGCCTTAACCCTATAAAAATATTAGAAAATGCAGACTTTGTAACAAATTAAGCATAAAAGATCTACTAACATGCTTCTCCTTGTTGCCAATTTCTTTATGGCAGGGTTTTAAAATTTGTTTTTAATTAGTTGAGGCCCAGATTTTGCATTGGGATTGCGCCCCTTTTTAGCATAACCCCAAAGCAAAATCTAATTTGTTAAATCTCATAATGGGCTTAAATACACTCATGATATACCTAATAAAAACAAATGTGTGTGATCATAATAGCTGACTGGCGGGCGGGCATTAAATTACCAAACAAGCACACAAAAGGCCACGAGAGCCTGCTACAGAAAGGCAACAAATCAAGAAGATGTCAGGAGATTAATAAATAGGTCTTTCACAGTGATACTCGCACTACCTAAATCTGCGGGTCCAGAACAGCTCTGCCTGGTATTATGCGTATTCTTACTCGCACAAGAAACACATCGTCCTATAATATGATACGAGAGACAACTGGAGATGAGAAGAGAACAAAGAGAAAGCAATTAGAGGAGTGAAGGGGTACTAGGGACGAGAGGGTGTCTAGAAAACAACGAATGTGAGAAAATAAAAGGTGAAAGCGAGAGGAAAACAGGAATGTGATAGAATGCAAGTTCTAGTTGCACTCAAGAGGTAAAACCAAAGGAGATGGAAGTGAAAGAAAGTGAGAGAAAGAGGATAAAAGTTGCATAGCGTGAGGAAATTGGAAGAAATAGAAATGAGAAAATTAGACTCGTAAAGATGCATTTGAAATATAGGCAAGAAGAGATTAAGAGTTGGACTGAATGGTGTAGAGCACTGTGAAGCATGAAGGTGACGGTAGAAGATAGGTAGGCGAGCATCTGAGCTGTAACTGAGTGAAATTCTCTGAGAGAATGAAAGAGTGAGGTATAGGACACACCGGAATGGGAAACTGGTGCAAAGGGGAAGATTTGAAGGTGAAAGGAAACTCAAAAAGATAGATGTGAGGGAAAGAGTGGTGAATGTAAGATAAAAACAGTCAAAAGAGGCTTGGGATTATGTGAAAATGAAAATGGAACAGTAGGTAAGAGGTGCAGGTCAAAGAAAGACAATGAATTGTTGAGAGGAGAAACTGTATAGAAGTGAAAGAGGGTTGGGTAAGGGTACGATAGATGGAAGTTCAGCAGGAGACTGTAAAGAAATGAAAATAAGGACCTTCAAATGGCTAAAAGGCTCCCTAGCCTTAGCTCAACGGGAAATGTTTTGCGCTGCCAGAAAACTCAGTTGGTTGATTTGATCACTTCAGATGTCTAAGTCTGTAGCCGGAGGGTCACTCTTTTGAATCCTTGTTGGCGCACAGAATAGTGACTTGTATTTATGGTGCTATGAGGGCACAGCCTGTGACAGAAAGCAGAGTATGTATGCAATTAATTTAAATATTGTAATACACACAGTATAAAATAGACTGCACGCAGCATAAGATAAGATAGTTTGTCGCCTGGAGGAGGCCAGTGACATGATAGTTTGCAACACTCATGTGAGACGCATTAACACACTTGCACAAAACACTGTTGCTGAATAATGTGTGTGTAATGTAAAGTCATCTGGTGGAAATACAGAGATTCGGCGCAACGTTAAGGGTTAACCGTCACAAATGTAATTAGAAAATTAATTACAATAAAAGAAAGCAAACAATGCAATGGAATGTTGAAAGATGCTACCTGAGAATCAAGCCCTGGGGATTAATGGTTGATAGGTGGTGAAGCATGTTCTACCACAGTGATGTGGGTCAATGTTTCGAAATAAAGAAATGTGCAGGGCAAATAAATAGATACAAGACAAAGACGACATGAAGCACGTTAAGTGTGATTGTCAGCTGCTAAAATACAAGTGAAATACATCTAGATTAAAGGAAGTAGATGTACATAGGTGAGTCTTGAGCAAATCAGGTAGGCTGCATTATGCTAAACTTATGAGATGCTGTTAGGTGTGTCTATTTAAATATATTGCCAAAATAATACCACACATTATGACTAAATTAAAGAAGACAATAACAATCAAACTGAAAATGAAGGGATGTAAAGCCAGGGAATCGAACCCTGGATGTACATGAGATAATCATGGAGATGATGGGCTGTAGTGTGCTACACTACTGTGACCCCCTGTTAGATGTGCCCATTAAAATATATTACCAACATAAGTTAAAATAATTTGAGTAAGCTACATCTGAATTATACATTAGAGAAGAAAATTGTGCAATCTACATGACTTATATGGGGGTACTGCCAAAGAGATTCAACCCTTGATGTGCATGGACAAGTCACAGATGATACACAGTAAGAAGCGTTCTACTGTACATTGTTGTTTTGAGTAGTTCCAACGTCAGTTGGTAAAGAGCAGCCTCAAAGTGCAAAGCTGCCAAGCTTTCAGATTGCTAGGTGTGATATTTTCATAATTTTATTGTAATTAGGAGTCCGCCGCCGCAGACATTTGCACCAGTTTTAGTCTTCTTAGTGTTTCTCATTGCTCAAATGGGTATATATATATATATATATATATATATATATATACATATATATATGTTTCCCTCGTCTTCATTGCTTGCGTTTTGCTCGCAAAAAAGTGTCACTCATAGTCGTTGAAATGTCACTCATAATTACAATTTAATTATGAAAATGTCACATATAGCAATTTGAAACCTTGGCAGCTATGCTCATAGTCGTTGAAATGTCAATCATAATTACACTGAAGTTATGAGAAAATGTCACACATCTGAAACCTTGGCAGCTATGCTGCCACTCTGCCACTCTCTAAATATCCCCTCTGAAAACGTTTAGCTCTTACCTCACTCTGCCTCCAGCAGCACTCCACAGTGGTGGCAGCCAGAGCCAGGGTCTCTACGGCAGGGGTTGGTTCACGTCTGGGGACGGAGGACACGAAAGAACCTGGGAGGGCAATGCACAGCAAGACACACTCCTGACAGGGAGGGGACCTCATGGAAGAGGACGCGATGCAGGAAGAAAAGAGAACGTGCAATAACATGGACAGGCTTGTGTCAGAGAGCAGCGGGAGGTAATGAAGGAGTAGAGGCAGGTAAATTGGTAGAGGGACTGTGGATGCACATACTTAGGGGGGGCGACCAACAGGCGAGAGAGGAAGAGAATGAGGAGGGCCAGTGTGAGGGAGAGAGGCCAGGGATCACAATGCAACTAGTCAGAGAAAAAGTGGTCTCTGTCAAGATGCTCCAGATATTTGAGGTTTTATTTTTATAATTTATTTGATTCTGTGATAAGCCACTTTGATAAATGTAAACTGCTGATTCCAGAAAGTCAATAAAAGAGAACGATAGTAGACATCACCACCGCAGCAAAATGCCACACAACAAACATGCACAAATATTCCTGCCACACATTAAAGTCTTTGCATCAAGAATTGCTTTAAGTTCCCCCAAGGACATACGGCCAGTCAAAAATGTTCTGTGATGCAACTCCTGGGGGCGTCGTCACTTGAAGGGAGCTCTAGGGCTGGATCAGTAAACATTATTATCTGGCATTATTACGTGTGCCTGGTGATAAGTTAATGCAGTGCTTTAGTGCTTAATATGAACAACCGTTTTTCATAGTATAATGAAAGTGGATTTGTGGCGGAGGTGATGAACCACTCACCCCTCTGAAAACGTTTAGCTAGCTGAGCTCCTGCTGCTCTCCTCTTACCTCACTCGCTCGAGTCCAGGGTCTCTATGGAGGCAGGGGTGGTTGGTTCGAACTTCTCCAGCAAATCGCCCAAAGCAGCACTGCCACTGACTGCCCCAGGCCAAAATTGACACCTCACGAGAGCGTAGCGGTGAAGCGCGTGACGCGTCACTGCTACGTTCTCATCGCAAGGGCTGGCCAAAATGTCACCCAGGGCCGTCATTGGTAGCGCTCGCGCGCTACAAGATTGACGGCCCTGGAGGCTGGGACGGACCAACCAACAGTCAAGCAAACAGAAACGCGGGACTTTTGGAAGCACTGCAGGTGGCGGCGCAGTTACTACAAACAAGCAGGTCAGGCAGTAGTTCTGCGGTCAGGTGCGGCGGCGCAGCGCGCAAGTTGCACTTTCAAACTGGGCCGCCGCGCGCGCGGCAATGGTGGCCCGTTGCGGCCGCGGCGGCCTTTATAATTTATTTGGGGACACTGTGTCCCCAAATAAATTATAAAGGCCGCCGCGGCCGCAACGGGCCGCCAGTGCCGCGCGGCCACCCCCAAAATAGTGCCACCTGGGACGGACCGCCCCCCCCGCCCCCCCCTAGCTACGCCACTGCCTGGGGGCCTCGTCACTTGAAGGGAGCTCTAGGGCTGGATCAGTAAACATTATTATCTGGCATTATTACGTGTGCCTGGTGATAAGTTAATGCAGTGCTTTAGTGCTTAATATGAACAACCGTTTTTCATAGTATAATGAAAGTGGATTTGTGGCGGAGGTGATGAACCACTCACCCCTCTGAAAACGTTTAGCTAGCTGAGCTCCTGCTGCTCTCCTCTTACCTCACTCGCTCGAGTCCAGGGTCTCTATGGAGGCAGGGGTGGTTGGTTCGAACTTCTCCAGCAAATCGCCCAAAGCAGCACTGCCACTGACTGCCCCAGGCCAAAATTGACACCTCACGAGATCGTAGCGGTGAAGCGCGTGACGCGTCACTGCTACGTTCTCATCGCAAGGGCTGGCCAAAATGTCACCCAGGGCCGTCATTGGTAGCGCTCGCGCGCTACAAGATTGACGGCCCTGGAGGCTGGGACGGACCAACCAACAGTCAAGCAAACAGAAACGCAGGACTTTTGGAAGCACTGCAGGTGGCGGCGCAGTTACTACAAACAAGCAGGTCAGGCAGTAGTTCTGCGGTCAGGTGCGCGCGCCGCAGCAGCGCGCAAGTTGCACTTTCAAACTGGGCCGCCGCGCGCGTGCGTGTGAGGTGGCCCGTTGCGGCCGCGGCGGCCTTTATATTTATTTGGGGACACTGTGTCCCCAAATAAATTATAAAGGCCGCCAGCGGCCCAACTGGCCGTCCAGTGCCGCAGCGGCCACCCCAAAATAGTGCCGCCTGGGGCGGACCGCCCCCCCTAGCTACGCCACTGAGTGTGAGGGGCTCACTTCACCCCAATAAGTGGTTGTTTTACTATCAAACCAAGAGAGGGGGGTAGGGAGGTAATTCCCTTGCTTGCAATAGAGCCCATGAAGTTCTTGCTGTGCCACTGCCCCGATGGAGTTTGTCTCGTGTCTGCCGCACTGGGTAATCATAACATAAATTATATAAGATGTAGGACTGGATTGCCGCCCCCCTTTGAAACCCCACAAAAACTCACTGTGCTAGGGCTGGCCACAGGAGTAACTGTATTTAGGCCCTTCCTGAACTTCTCAGCAAAGACTTAACTTAATGGACTCATTAATTTCCAGATGAAAGAGTTGAGACAGTTGCCCTTGCAGATGAAACTTCAGAGCTGCCGAAAAGCGCACAGTTAGATGTTTAAGGGCTTATGTGCGACATTTGCAGGTACTGTGAATGTCCAGTCTTGAAAGATGAAACTGCACGCATGCCCAAGATTACATTGGCAAGTTATGTAGTTAACTGACCAATATTCAATGGAACTACTGGAGAAGAATTCCATTTCCCACACACCACCTTGTGGGTTGCCCTAGGCACATACTCCCCTGCACAAGTGGGCATTAGACGATGTTGACCCTGACCACAGGAGACATCCCACGGATAGGTTCTCCTGTCCATTAGCAGGTGAGCTGATGAAGAGTGACAGCAAAATGGTCGCCAGGTCGAACGATTAGTCTTTACACCAGATAACGGAAGAATCTTTTGACATAATTTGGTCACTGGCACAAGTAATGTTGGAAACAAACCAATGACTGTAAACAAAACGAAATTGCTGGGGTTTGTTCTCCACGATAAGCTCTCACCTCAGGATCAAATAAGCTACACAGTGAAAGACTTAGTCATAACAACATAACTTATGTGAACTACAGAACCTGATCACAAATGCAGACTTCTAGCCATTAGTTGAGTCCTTACTGCCTTCTATATTACACAGAAAAACTGCACTTCTAACAAGCCTCCTCAAATCCAGCCGTCACCTAAAGGCAGTCCTAAACTCAGAAGTGAGATGTTAAGATGGAATGTAGAAATAATCTTCAAGGTTTAGGTTGGGTTGAGAAGAAGATTTATTTGGGAACACAACCTGGCATCCGACCACCTCGACGATCCAGCATCAACTGGCAAACATCGAGTGCCGTCAGCCTCACATTCTAAAGAACACAGAAACATGAGCGCTACACCACAAGGTAAGGTAAACAACATGGAAGGACAACTCCGGAAAGGTAAGAGGTAAGTTACATCACAACACATCCTCCTCCTTAATGAACAGAAACAAGAGCAAAACAAAAAAAACAACTAAAAATGAAGAAAAACAGAAGAGATCAAACAGTGACATAGTCTTGTAAATACAAAGGAGGTCTGCGAATTCTTGTACCAGCACCACCCAGATTATCTGATCTAAAATCATGAATATTAGCAAAATCCCCAGAATCTGTGCTGCGTTCAACACCAATATCATGACCCATCCTCTCTGGACCAGAATTATCAGGAGTATCTGGGATAAACATTGTGCCAGAACACCCTTCATCATGACCAGATTGCTGGACAACAGACCCCCTCCTCTGGTAAAGAGCCACTCTGCGCAAATTCCACTTTTGTCCACCTTCCACAACAACAAAATGCTTCGCAACACTGACAACTCGACACGGACCTGAAAATTTGCTCAAACCAGCTTTCACTCTACCACACTTCAATTTTACCCAATCACCCACCATGAACTTGGAATCAAAGGAATCTCGAGAATGTGCACCTCCGGACGCCACCCAATCTTTCAGCCACGCCGGAACCAGGCGAGAACCAGGTACACGTCCTCTCATACTTTGAAAAGGCGAAACATGGGTAACACTATGCTCGGTGGTGCGATATGCCCAGAGCATTTCTTCAATAAGACGTTTGGGGGATTGTCCATTGGCCAACGCCAGTTGAATGGTGCCCTTTACTAATCTGTTAGCCCTCTCTACCATACCATTGCCCATAGGATTGTAAAGAGAGGTGCAAGAATGTTTTACTCCACACTTTTCTAAAAAACAACGCATGTCGCCAGAAGTCAACTGTGTGCCATTGTCAGTCAACAACATATGCGGCACGCCTTCGTCCAAAAACAACTTTTCCAAAACTTCAATAGTGGACTGAGTAGTGACGTCCTTCACAAATTTTACTAGAAGCCATCTAGAGTGAACATCTACAATGACAACTGCAAAACGCATATCTAATGATAATTCAGAAAGAGGACCAATAAAATCTAGACAAATAGTATACCAAGCCTTCCCAGGATCGGTAATGTGACCCATACTACTTTGATTGCCAACTTTAAGTCTTTTTTCACTCTCTTTACACAAAACACAATTTTCAACCCACTTGCAAATTTGGTCATCCATCCCAGGCCACCAAAATTCTTGTTTAATTCTTCTGATAGTCATGCCTTGGCCCAGATGACCTTCATGAGCAAGCTTAAAGATGTACAAGCGAAGTCCCACCGGAGGACACGAACCTGTCACCTCTCATGACAACATCAGATCCATTTACTGATAATTCCTCCAAGAGTTTCCAAAAGGTCTGACCGCAAAGGTACCATATTTTCACGGGGAGCACCTTTCTTTATCAAAGAAATAACTTCCTTCAAGGTGGTATCTAACTGCATTTCTTCCAACCACTGTGCTTTAGAAAACACACCCAAATTGCATTCACACACTTCACTCACCAGAGCCACAGCTTCTTCGGATTCAAATTTCGTGACAGCATCTCTGTCAACAACTTCCCAATCTAAGGACATACAAGACAAACAATCAGCTTGCAAGTTCCTCCAACCATGAATGAATTCAATATCGTACGAGTATTCCTGCAACCTGGCAGCGAATCTGGCCAACCGAGCTGAGCCTTTACCAGCACCTCCAGCAGACAAAATTTTCATCAGAGGTTTGTGATCCGTCTTCAAAACGAACCTTGAGCCCCAAAGGTAAATTCTAAAGTACTCAACACCCCAAGCTGCAGCAAGAGCTTCCCTCTCAATTACGGAGTAATTCCTCTCCGCTTGTGTTAGAGTTCTAGATGCAAAGGCAATCGTTCTCTCCCCCACGTTGGTTTTGGGAAAGCACAACCCCAATACCAGTGAGACTGGCATCTACTGTGAGAAAAGATTTGCACTCTGGCTTAAAGGGAGCTAAAATACCCGCCTCACAGATCTTATTTTTAATATTCGAGAAAGCTTCTTGCTGTTCCTTATTCCACACATATTTGGTTCCTTTTCGCAAAAGACATCTCAAGGGTTCAGAAATGTCAGCAAAAGCTCTCACAAATTTATCTTTGGGACAAGGTGCATTTTTTATAGCTTCCAACAGGTTACGTTTGGGAGCCAACCCACCACTCGAGATAGTATACCCTAGGTACTCCACTTGTTCAGTTAAGAATTTACATTTTTCCTTATTGACTGTTAAACCAGCATGTTCAAGTTTCCAAAGAACTTGTCTAAGAAGAGCATTATGCTCTTCAACTGTTTTCCAGAAACAAGGATGTCATCTTGAAGTAAACCACCCCCACCAGTCCTTTAAACATGTTGGACATCATTCTCTGGAAAACACTCGCAGCCGACGCCAAACCGAACGGCATGCGAGTGAATTGGAAAAGTCCCTTCAGAGGTAATGAAAGCAGTAAGTGATTTGGAATCAGGATGTAATCTAATCTGGTGATATGCACTTCTCAAATCTATTTTAGAGAAATACTTGCCACCACCCACAGATTGTAGTAACTCATTAATATTGGGCAAAGGGAAAGTATCCATGATGATGTCTCGGTTGAGTGATCTTAAATCAATGCAAAATCTCAAACGACCATCAGATTTAAGTGTCAAAACTACTAGAGAAATCCATGATGATGCCTCTACAGGTTCTATGACACCCGAACTTAATAACTCTTGTAGAAGATCTTTAAGTCCCTGCTTCACAGATAGTGGTACTTTCCTCAGCTTGTGCTGCACTGGACAAGCATCAGGTTTAAGAATTATTTTGTGAAGGTAACCCTGTACACAGCCCAGTTTGTCCTCAAATACTTTATGCGCGTCCTGTAAAATGTGGTCAATCTGTATTGAATCTTCAACCACCATAATTTGATTAGGGGACCTCGGATTTATGATTATGTGTAAATCATATTGGTGCATCCAACCAATAATTGGTGGACCATCCTTAGCAATGTAAATCTTGCCTTGAGTACTCCTTGAACCAAATTTGATGGAACCATACATGTAACCTAAAATATCAATCGACTCACCTTGATAACTAACAGGATTAATATCCCTACTTGAAAGAGTAACACCCTGCCAATGTGCATGGAAGAGAGACTCCGGTATAATGGTGAACATAGAACCTGAGTCCACCATGAGAGTAACGTTTTGTCCACACACACTAAATTCCGCAGAAGGTCTGGTTAGTCTACGTAAGTCCTGATTGACCTCCTCACGAAAACAATCAGTACCTTCCTCTAAGACCAACACCCGGTTGAGTGTTAGTCCAAAAGCGGGGCATGGTTGAACCACATTAACTTTGGATTTATACTTATCAGGAGTATCAGCCGATCTGCACATGCGTGCATAATGTCCTTTACGACCACACTTCTTACAAACCTGGTCCAAGGCAAAACATTTCTTGTAATCCGCCAAATGATATTGGCTGCCACATCTCAAACACTCTCTATTCTTGGGTTTAGCTACAGACCCAAAGGTATTTACATTCTTTACAACTCTTTTAGAAACTGCATTGACATCAACTTCTTCATCCTTGCTAAATTCAACATTTGCAATTTCATTCATAGGTTTATCTCTCTTGCTTAACTCCTTGATACATTTCTGGGATTCCTCAATTACTTTAGCTAAATCAATGGCGTCTTTGAGTGAAGGATCTTTAGCGGCCCACAGTCTCTCTTGGATCTTCCTATCATGACATTGAACGATGAGTTGGTCACGAATTAATTCTTCGGTCATTGTCCCAAAACGACATTTTACTGAAAGTTCACGTAACCTGGCTACAAAGTCATCAATGGTCTCACCCTCTGATTGAGGTTGGGTATAAAATTTGTATCTTGCCATGACTAAATTTACCTCTTTAGCAAACCTTGGGGCCCATTACGATACCCGGCGTAAATAAATCCGCCAGGCATGGAAGCGGCAAAAATCCGCCCGCACACACCGTCTGAACACCGACCACGCCATTACGATTACACAAACCGAAAACCGCCATCGGCGGAAAAATCACACAAAATACCGCCCGCCATCGTCCGAGTCGGAGTCAAACCGCCCGCCACGGACGGAAACACGCACGACAACACAAAACCGCCCGCCCTCACGGCCGACACACCGCACGTGAAATTACGATCGCACCGCCATGAGCGCGGGAAAACTACAAATATACCGCCCGCCAGCGCAAACTACGCCGATGAGAATCGACACGGCAGAAGCCATGGCGCCCACGTCCCTGCACAGAAACCATCCGCTCACAAAACCAATAGCACACAACATGGCCAACAAGTCCACACAGCAAGGCACGCACAAATACACAAGCACAGTACACATCCCGAAAACACCCCCCGGACAAACAAAAACTACAAAGGCCAGAACCCCAGACACAACACACCTGAAAACAACAGACCATGAGGACACACCCACATAGGTAAGTACAAAAGCAGCACTCCCACAGACCACAACCCCTTGCAACATTGCAAACCAGAGAGGAGAGGAGAGGACACAGTGACACAGCAAGGACAACAGCACACCACAGAAACGCACACATCACAACCACCACCACCACCACCACCAAACACCGGCACCACAAACCCCCTGCACATTACACAACACACACCGCACCAGCACCACAAACACCATGGCACCACAAAGAATGCCCAAGTTCACGCCCATGGAGCTGACGGTCATGGTCGACGAGATCATCAAGGTGCACCCACAAATCTATGGGAACATGGTCCAACACACACCACTAGCCACCAGAAACAGAATGTGGAACCGGATCGTAGACCAGGTCAATGCAGTCGGGACCCTGCCCAGGAACAGAGTCAAAATTAACAAACGGTGGAATGACATCAAGAGCCTGGTCAAGAAGAAGGAGGGCAAAAACAGAGAGCTGGCTGCCGTCACTGGCGGAGGGAATCCCGCGCTCTTCAAGACCTTCAAAGCGTGGGAGGAGAAGGTGCGAGTCATCATACATCCCGAGATCCTCGCCGGATTAGCAGGGGAGTGGAGGCTGGTAAGTACAAACTAATGTATACCAGCACACCGCTATGTACTCACATGCACTACCACCATGCCACAGCTCCCAGGGACAAACACCCCCATGTCCAGCACACAATACACGACACACACATGCAACATACACCACCACACACAGCCCAAACAGAACAACTGTAAGATGCGTGGGGACATGTGTACATTCAGCCAGCCACGTAACCACCAACAGGTCCCCAAATATGCCAGAAGCGCCACAACGAGCACCCACCACACCCATGTGTCCGCCACAGCTGCACAAACCGACAAGTAACAGGTAAGTGGCAGGAACACAAAGTGCAGTGGGTGGGAGGGTGGACAGCCCAAGTACAACACACACCAGGCCCCTAGTCCCACAGCACAGCAAGGAGGAGCATCCCCCACACCCCACAGCCACGTGTCAGCCACCGCAGTGCACAACGACAGCCGAAAGGCAGACATCACGGTCCACAGCAATCGGTGTCAGTGGGTGTCCAGCCACCCCCACGACCCACAACACCCCCCCACCCCCACAGACCTGCAACATGGAGCACCCCCGCTTAGAGCCATGTGGCATCCAGTACAGTGCACGCACGAACAACCTGCAGGTGGGAAACTGGACAGGGCTGGATTACTGGAGGCATGAGGACCGGTACACGACCAACACATGGGACATGTCACGTAGCAGACGAAAACGCAGCACCGCCCACCGTCACGAACAAGTGAACAATGTGCACACGGACATGAACAACAGACTTACACCCCACATGACCCATCACAGACATAGCAACACCCAAGGAGCCACGTCTGCATACACAAGCCACACTGAAAATAGTACCACACGGCAGCCACTGTGCAACTCATCACACACAACCGAAACACCATTGAAGTCCTGTCCATGTAGCCCCTACTGCCTGTCAACCACACACCCCACAACTACGCCTATGTAAGACAAACAACACTAGACGCAACAGAGCGGAACAACAGAAATGTACACGAACACCACTGAACCCATCAAACACACAGACACACCATGCACATACAACATACCATCCATCCCATCCGTCAGCCCCAGTCTCATGAAAGGCATGTCATCCGCACAGCTGCCACACATACAGCAGTCACGCTAAGATACATGCCCATGACCAACCATGTGCCAGAAGTCAATGAAGCGCACGACACACTGTGAGCAACAACACACAACATGGGCCACACCCCCCCACGAGCACTGCAGTGATGCACATGGCACAGGGCAGCACGCACACCAAGGAGATGGGACAACTGCAATACGTTGGCTTTCACACACAACCATCACTCACTCATAACGATGCGTCCAATGCCATGTCCAGTAATCACAACAGACAGCAAATATGCAGGCCATGTCAAGCATGCACACACCTCAAACCATGCACTGTCATGCTGCCACAACACATGTCACGTTCGGCACCCATGGCTCACAGCATGTACCCCAAAAGCATATTCCCTCCCAAATGCGAATCGGGGGCATGGCCCCCATGTTGCCATATGCGTTCCTAAGCGTCCCATCTGAACACCAAAAGCAAAGTACAAACCAGACCCAGGATGGGCCAGGAGCCCGCATACACCAGAGTCACAATGAGTAGGGGCACAGCAACACACCCATCGGCATGGCCAATCCGTCCCATGCCACATGTGCACAGCACACAGTCCCATTGCCAAGCACACACAACTACAAATGCCACAGCCACACACACGCCTCCGGGAAACCCATGTACGAGATTGCACGAACTGTCAATGTCAGACGACAAATACATACTTCGCCAGGTGCAACACAATAACAAATCTCATTCTCTCCACAGGTGACGAACTGCCGGATGCTGGGGATGGAGACAGCAGCCAGCACAGCCAGCCCACAAGCCCCCAACGAGGACACACAGATGTGGAGGATCTCACCTCCTCTTCGGACACGGACCACCAAGTAGGCCCATCTGGTGTGGCAGGGCCCAGCCGCTCCCCAGGACCCCTCCTACCCACCAACCCATCATCCAGGGCTGCTGAACAGTCCCAGCCCCCTGCTGCCACTGTCGTTGCGGCCACACCCACGGTCATTGCGGCCACACCCACGGTCATTGCGGCCACACCCACGGTCATTGCGGCCACTACCACTGCCGCAACCGCCACCATCGCCGCACCGACCACCACCGCCGCCACCACCACCACGTCTTTGCTGGCACCAGCCCCAGCGCAGGTGGTGGCCCGGCCGACTGGATCCACCCTGGGAGCCACAGCGAGGACCGTGGTGAGCAATGTGGCTAGTGGGCAGGCCGGTGGCAGCAGGACTGGTAGGAGGAGCAGGGTCAGGGAAACGCCAGCCTCCCTGGGAGCCATGCCCTGCCTCAAATGGCCAGAGTCCTTGGGGCCTATGAGGAGGCCCAAGAACAATGGGTCAGGTCTGCTTCAGACACGCGGGAGGTGCTGGGGGTGCTGAGGTCCATGGACGCCCGTATAGGTCAACTCGTGGACCTCATGGGCCAGCTGGTGGTGGCGGTGAGGACACGGCCAGGGATAGCAGCTCCCCCTCCGCCACCACCTGCCGGGGCGCAGGGTCGAGCAGCAGTGTCCAGTTCCCCTGCGTCCACAGCCAGTGAGCACACCTCAACCACCAGCATGTCGCAAGCAGGCACCCCCCCTCGCAAACGTGGAAGGGGCCGTCCGAAGCGGAAACAGATCTCCCGGGAGGACTTCGCACGCTCCAGACGCAAGTGAGGCAGCCAGCCAGCCTTCCTTGACCAGCCACTGCATTGACTCGGACTACGATCCCACTCCACACAGCCATCTGGATGGCATGTGTGTGTTGGACTATGGACATAGAACCAGTGGGTACACCCTGAGCATCACGCAGCCATGACCGACAGCTCATTGTCACTGCACGCACCACTTTTGTCATCACCTTACACACAATCACATGTCACAGTTTGTAATAAATGCACCTTTTTCACTAACTGCTGTTTGTGCCCTGTGTTTTATTTGTACGGAATACAACGGCCACCTTGGGCGGAAAGGCACCTGATGCGTGGCATGGCAATGGAATCCGGAGGGCCTGTAGGGACCTAGGGGTGGGAGACAGAACAGGAGCACATTCAATGAGTGTGTCACACACCCATCACACAGTACATGTCAACAACTACAAGCAATGTACACACATCGCACAGAGCAATAGGGCACAATGCCACAGTCACCAACAGTGGCATACTACCCTGGCCATGGAGCGTTGACACACAGCACGTAGTGAACAAACGGCCACCCTGACACAGCACACACACACCTGCACAGATACAGCCACATCAGCCGTCGTACATGGACACTCACCGTCAAGTGAAGTAGCGGCCGATGAGCTGCTGCCGCACATTCCCAGCTTCCTCCTCTCCGCTGTCCTCCTCACTCGAGCTGTCCTGGTCTGCGGGCTGGGGCCCTGGTTGATCTCCGTCATCCACGATGAGGGGGATCTGCTTCCGAATGGCCAGATTGTGCAGCATGCAGCACGCCACCACTATCTGGCACACCTTCTGTGGGGAGTACGCCAGTGCACCCCCGGTGCGGTCCAGGCACCTGAACCTGGACTTGAGGAGGCCAAAGGTACGCTCGACCACACGTCTGGTCCTCCCATGTGCCTCATTGTATCGATCGTCTGCTGGGGTGCGAGGATTCCTCTATGGACTGAGCAGCCATGCCCCATTCGGGTACGCAGAGTCACCTGGGTGTGAGGGACACAGAGAACCGTTGCTATTCCAACTGGACAGGGGACAGCATCGCACAACCAGCACGCTACACCACTCCACATACTCACCGACAATACAGCCACGATCCTGTTGCAGATTGGCCATCAGTCGTGGCAAGATGCTGTTGCGCATTATGTGTGCGTCATGGGCCGAGCCTGGGAACTTTGCACACACGTGGGTGATCACCATGTCCGCAAGGCACACCACTTGCACATTCAGGGAGTGCGTGTGCTTCCTGTTGCGGTACAGGTGCTCAGTGGCCTGTGGTGGAACAAGGCCAACATGTGTGCAGTCAATGGCTCCAACGACGTGTGGGATTCTGCCAAGGGCATAGAATGCACCCTTCACTGCCGCCAATTCACGAGCCCTGGGGAAGCGGATGTACCTGTTTCGGTACAGCATCATGGCTGCCAGTACATCCCTCAGCACCTTGCTGAACATGGGCTGGGACATCCCTCCTCCACTGCCCACTGTGTGCTGGAATGACCCAGTGGCGAAGAAATGCATGGCGGCCATCACCTTAGCCGTGGGGGTGACAGCAGTCGGATACACCCTGCGGGGACGGAGATGGGGTTCTAACATGGCACACAGTCGATGCAGGGTTGGCCTGTCCAGCCGAAACTTCCTAATAACCTCTGTATCGTCCATGTCCACCAGCAATTGGTATGGGCGGTCAATGTTCGGTCTCCGCCTAGGGAAATTGCAGAGGACACATGTCAAAGCAACACAACACATAGCAATTTCGCATACACATCACTGACATGACTGAGCAAGCACATGAGCCACAGCCCAGCTGTCAAGCTGGGATGGCACGGCCACAATACACTTACACAGGTCTCCCAACAATGGCAATGGCTAGTGAGACATACCACTGCCATGTGCATGCACATGGGGATCTAGGCCCCAATGACTTGCGGGGCGTGCTGATGGGGACTGACTGCATATTCGTCAAGCGGCAACGCCACGGCAACATGAGTGTCTGCTGAGCATGAAACTGCTTCCGAGGCTGGATGAGTATGGCACACGACGACGACGATGTGGGCACAGGCTGAGCGGCCAAAACAAGTGGGACCTGTGGCACGAGGGGATATGAGACAGTAGTAGGTGTCAGCACTGCACCCTATGTACAGCACTGTACGGATCACACCTCCCGAAACATTGACAGGTGTCCACATTGACAGCCCCATGCCAAGACGGCTGTGTGCTTGCAGTCACACGTCACAGGTGAGAGGTTACATTGCACGTGCCAGGTGGCAGACGTACATAGTGGGAGCTGGCATGTGTGTGCATGTGTCTCCTGTTCAGGATCCACCAGATGGGCGCTGACTCTGTACTGACCATTGGACACAGCATGTTCCGTGGAAGGCTTGTGTGTGTGGGATGGTGGCACTGGATGTGCCTCCGTTGGGTGGGGGCCATGCACAGGGCGGGTACGTCGATGATTGCGCATTGTTGGTCACGGTGGGTGCACCAACTAAGATGTGTTGCCCTGTGTTCAATTCCTATGTCCGCATGATGATGGACTGTGGATGTGGGCAGACTACACATTGGTCGATGTGCTGTCTATATGCATGTGCCTTCACACCAGGCACAGCTGCCCCTGCACATGTGACCCCTGCTGGACTCGCTGCTGGGTCTGTGGAGCTGATGCACCTTCTGTGCGTGGGGCGGACAGCTCTCCTCACTTCCCTCATTGCGCATGTCATGTCTTTGCCGCAGGTGACATGGATCATGGAGGGCCCACATGTACGCGTGGGTAGGCTACACATGATTGTTCACTGGTCGCCACCCCCAGTCAGTGTTTCGAATGGGAAGGTTGTCGTGCTGGTGGTATGTTCGATGTGGCGGATGGGCGGGCCTAGGTGCGGGCTTACATTCCGGACATGGGGGGTAGTTGGATTGGCGACTAGTTGCAGTACACACGGGACACGTCTCTTCCTTTCCACATCTGGGTCATCCCTTGTACTAACTGACAGTGATACAGTCATCTTCGCCCCAGCCCTCATGTCCTCCCCTCGCCCCCCAATATGCATGCTCACCTGCGAGGCTAGCGCTTGCACAGGCAGCCCCAAGCTCGCACCAGAGAGGGCAAGGAGTGTATGTGTGGGTCCAGTTGCACGAGTGGGCTGTCTCAGGGTATGATGTGTAGCGGGACGCCGTCCACCTGCGTGGTACCCCAAATGGAGACCCGGCCTGCATGGACTATGCATCACAGTCTTCGCCTTCCGGATCCGCCACCTGCGACACCCAGTGGCTGTGGCTGCCCTTGCGGCCAGGCCGCGTCCGTCTGTGGCTGATGGCCCACACATTCACTCTTTGGCCTCTCTGGGGAGGGCTCAGGGGTGGTGGCGCACGCGCTTGCACTTAGTCGCAATGGCATGTGGCGTGGTTGGTATGATGGGCAATGGATGGGATGGTGCGAGCCACCTCCCGTGACGTCAGTGCTGCTCGTGCTGTGGTGCGTCCCCCTACACTTCCATTTGACTTTTTGCCATGCTAGACGTTGAGGTTCTATTGCCTGCGTGATATGACCAGGAGGAGCGCGAGGAGACCTCTCACACACCATGCTCCACTGCCATCCCGTGCCCTGTATCGCCTGTGCGGATTGACTATGTTGGGGTTACACCTGGTCGACTGGGGCTGTGTGTGCCTTGTCAAGGGGCATGGCGGGCGCACAACAGGATCCAGCTTGTCCACAGAGGGTGGGCTGAGGTGCGCCTGGTACCGCTTTGTACGTGTGCCCGGCTGCTGTGCACACACGTGTTCACTCCCCCCGACAGGTGTCTTCTCACGATGCCCAGGGAAGCGGTGGTGTACTGTTCATGACCCCTCCCAACACGGCGTGCTCCAACTTGGCATGTGCGCATCTACCCGTCGCACCCACCCACCTGAGCACTGCGTCCATACGACTTCACACGACACATGTGTGTCTTCCACAGTAGTGCTACTCATTTGCGTTGACATCCAATACCAGTGGACTACATGGTCATGTCACGACTGCCGTGTACTTCACATACTCTCATCCTCTCTCATTCGTACTTGTGAAATGAGTCAGCGGAGACAGTTTTGGTTTCAAACATTATATTGAGTCTTCTGTCCTCTGTGATGCAGTATAGTGGACACTACTGGCAGCGGAATACATGTTGAGGATATACTGAGCATGATTGCAAATGGGATAGGGTGTGGGGTTACATGTGATTGGCTGTTGCATGTGGGATGTGGGCTTCAGAGTGACATCTGCTTGGCCAAGGCTGTGCTAATGTACATTTACGTATAGCTGCGGAGCTGCGGACTTTGACACAGACGGTATACATGTAGCCTACCAGACCGCTTGGCATCATGGGCACAGTCCATCTCAGTTCCATGTGACAGGTTTGCTGCGGTTGTTCCTCATGCACGCGTGCATGTGAGATGACATCAGGGCATGTGCTTGCGTGCATGCAGCGGCGTGCCACTTGTTGTTGCACTGTGGTGGTTACTGGACATGTCACAGTCACTGGGGTCGTGTTGTTGTTGTATGCACTTGTCGTCCATGCAAAGGTCCTGGTATGGGATTCCCGGGGCGGGGTGGGAGGGGTGCAGCACCCACAGACTCCAGGCGACCTATTCATGTCCACTGAGCGGTGTGTGTGTCCATGTGCGCTGGATCCATGTCGTGTCCTGGTTGTTCGTGCAGTTCCGTCCATGTGGGTGCGATACACAGAGCCCATGCCACTGCCTCCCACGATGCATGCGGTGTTCCTGGATGTGATGGGGAACAGTGTGCATGTCCCGGTCATATCCGATGTCATGGCGATGTCGTTGATGGTGTGGTTACAGTTGCCGGTCGTTTGGTATGGCTGTTGTGGTGGTGACTGGCCAGTCCGTGCGGAAGCTAAGCATGGGTGCGGGGTTGGACATCATAGGTCACTCGGGGAACCTGCGTTGTGGTCCGACGTATTTACAGGTTGTCAGGTATGCGATGCCGTCCAGCAGGGCTTCCATGTCATTGGTGGTGTACATGTTTGCCAGCCAATGTAGCGGATGGTGGCTGTCAAGGTGTTGTTCGTAAGTTGTCCCTTGGAGGACCATGATGGGGCATGCTGGGTGACATTCGATGTAGCTGTTCTCGATGATCCGTCGTGTGGAGGCACAGTGGTCCCATTTCAGTGCGGGTGCGATGTTGGCCACATACGCCATGCCCCCATAGGCAGAGCAGGCCCTGTCGTGTGCGTCCAGAGGGAGGAGTAGTGGTAGCAGGTCCGCCTTCAGACATGCCGGGTTGGAGAGGCATATCTCGACGGGATGCTGGTAGGGACACCTCCGACAGTAGAAGACGGGCATGACGCAGCTGAACAATGTGATGCGATAAGTCAGTCGGTAACTTACGTTCAGCAGGGACAGGAGATCGCATCCCAATGTATGTAACAGGTTGGTTTTGTACAGCTTGAGCTGTTCGGCGTAGTTGGGTAGGTGTGTTGCGGTTGCCATTTCGCAGCGGTGCGTTGTGGTGGCGTGCTCCGGCTGTGTGTGCAGTCTGCAATGTGCACGCTCCGAGGTTGCTGTGAGCTCTGTGTAGTCGTAGGGAGACAGGACTTGTGTTCTGTTGGCTTGTTTGGAGGACACGGGCCCTCTTCCCACATGCTTCTCAGACAGTTCAAGGTCAGTGATGTGTGACTCCTTCCAATTAACTTGCATGTGGCCGACATGGGGGAGTGTTTTCTTCTTTCTTCCCCGTCCGTTGTGTGCTTCTGTGATATGCGCTATCTGCCCTGTGGTCGGTCTCCTCGGCATGCCTGTGTTGGTCTATTCTTGGACAATGGCTGTATTCACCGGCTTCTGTCGTAGGGCTGTGGTTTCGGTGTTGGAATGGAAGGTCATTCAGTGCTGTCTGCTCTCCCTTGTGTGGGCGGCAGGCTGCCTTTCCGCTCTGCGTTGGGCCTTGTGTGTGAATGTTATTCTTGGGCCACCTGTTGTCGGTCCCCGTGCTCTTTGGTGTTCCGTTTTATATGTCTTGTTCATATGTGCAGGGTGGTATGGGTTTTTCAGTGTGGTACTGGCGTTCCTCTTCCCGAAGGGGCCCTGCTTCTCCTAGTTGGTGTTGCCGCCGCTGTGTGCTACGCCATGTTTGTTACACTGGGGTGTGTCCTGCTGTTGCGTGACTTCACTGACATGTGTGCGTCGGTTGTGTGGCGTTGGGTGTTGTCCGTGAATTGGGCGTTGGGGACATGTCTGTGGCAGGCCTGTCACGTGTCATGTGCGTTCGGGGTGGGGCTGATGTGTGTGCTGCTTGGTTGTGTCCCTGTGTCTGTGTGCGACGCATGCATGGCGCTGCGGTTGGCCTCTGCGTTGTGCGCATGTGTGGCGGCGTCATCGGCGCTTTGGGGCTGTGACGGGGTGGTTGGTTCCTAGTCCCAGGTGGTGTGTACACATGTGTTCCGCGATGTTACGATTTGGCCTGTGTGTCATATGTGGATGCAATGGTGGATGTGTAGTGTACACGCGCTGGTGGGGGTTGTCCGCTTTTCCGCCCTTGCACTGTGTGCGCTGTTTGCGTGCACTTGTTGTGTGTGTGCCTACCTGCGTCTCCGCGGTACGTTGCGTCCTTGGTGGTGCATCAGCAGAAGCATGGGAAGGGCCTGCAGTGCTGGATTCATGCTCGGGTGCCGCTTCTTCGTTGTCCGTGCTCTGCGTCCGTGTTACCGCCTCTCTTTCACGTGCGGTGTCTCTTAGCCGTGGGAGCCGTTTGTTTGCGGCATCGTAATTTATACGCCGGGCGGGACGTGTTTCGTCGGACGGTGTGTGTCAGTTGTGCTGCGCCACTACGTGTACGGGCGCACTTTGATGGCGGACGGTGTTGCTGGCTTGCCGGCGGTGTTTGGCCTACTTTTCGCATCGTAATTGGACGGGCGTGTGGACTGCTGCGTGCCGGCGGTAACTGGTGCTTTTTGCATCCGCCAGCACGGCGGTGGTGCTTCCGCCCGCCATCGTAATGAGCCCCCTTGTTTCTAGACGTTTAATGGCTTCTTTATAAACATCATCCATGGGTTGACCATTTGCACCCATGGCAACAGGAAGATACTTGAATACACGCTGACCTTCACTTCCTAGAGCACTAAGTAATAAAGCCTTCTTTCTTGCCGGAGAAAAGTTAACACCATCAAGTGCTGTAATATAGTTTTCTAACATCTCAAACCAATCCTCCCATATAATAGTAGGAGTACCCGGCAAAGGTAAAAACAAAGGTGGCATAATGACATTGGGATGTGACTCATACATGACTCAAAAAGATTGTTAAAAAAAAACGCTGAAAATTTAGGCAAAAGTGACCAAAATATAATGTACGAGAAGTAGTTCACAGAGCCAAAATTAAAGATGTAATGGTAAGAAATCCCAAGGTGTGCAGATCACCGGTGAGTAACTGTACAGCACTGCACAAAATGCAAGGTAACTGAGGGGCTGGAGATCAAAGACCAAATAAACTCACCAGCGCTGAAAGCATATCGATATACTCAAAGAGGTGTGCAGATCACCGCAGGAAAGTTGGACAGTGAATGCAAGTGGGGAAAAGTGAGCTGAAATATCGAGCGATGTAGCGACGCTATGAAATGGACTCACACCCCTGCAGAGCTGCCTTGAATACCGCTGACAGAAGGAAGTTGGTGACTTCAACTTAAATGCGAACAAAATGGCGGCACGTAGATGACGTGAAAGACGTTGCGCACGGCGTACGTTGGACACGCACTGGAGAGTAAGCGTGGGTTACGCCGTGCGTTCCAGCAAAAGCGTGACGTATTCAGCCGATGATTGAGCTCGAGAGTGTGCGCGCGGCTGAAACGGCAGCGCACGGCTCAAACGGCACCAGGCAATGAAATATTTGGGACAAGAGGCACAGTACCTTAAAGAGGTGGCAACGTGAAAGGAGGGTCCGAAGAAAAACTCCCAGAAGCGGCGAAGTTGCAGCACGCAGAACATGCAAGGAGATAACAGCCACAAAGGGATCACCAGGTTGCGTTCGGGAGCGTCGAGGAAAGCACGAGATCGTCGCCAAAATTGTTAAGATGGAATGTAGAAATAATCTTCAAGGTTCAGGTTGGGTTGAGAAGAAGATTTATTTGGGAACACAACCTGGCATCCGACCACCTCGACGATCCAGCATCAACTGGCAAACATCGAGTGCCGTCAGCCTCACATTCTAAAGAACACAGAAACATGAGCGCTCCACCACGAGGTAAGGTAAACAACATGGAAGGACAACTCCGGAAAGGTAAGAGGTAAGTTACATCACAACATGAGACTTATCTCAAATTCGAAAAAGAGTGCACACATCTTAAACAATTCACAAAAGGCTCATCTTCTAACCCAAAGAATTATTGGTTAATCAATTTAATGGATGTGGGGAAGAAAGTTTTTGGGAAGTTTGTTTTGAGAAGACTTACATATTGGATTGCTGAAAAAACTTTGACCCCGGTAGAACAGGGTGGCTTCAAAGATGGTCACCCGACTCTGGACCACTGTTTTAGACTGTGAGCATTGGCCAGAAATGCAATTGATATAAAAGGAAACTTGTTCTGTTGTTTTGTCGAATTTTGATCTGCGTTTGATTTGGTTAATTGAGACTTTTTGTGGGATATTCTGGCAAAGTTAGATATCCTGAGAGGCCTGCTTTGTATTTTAAAAGAATTGCATTACGGAAATTGGGCCCAAGTAGAACTTGATAGAGGTGGAAAATTAACAGAGAAGATTATGATAAGAAATGGCTGTGTCTTGGCCCCTACTCTATTTGCACTTTATTTAAAGGTTATACGGGAAACCCTGAATTGGGCAACAGCTTTTTCACCTCACATAGGTGGGCCTCATATAGCATGTCTGCTTAATGCGGACGATTTAGTGTTAATAGACATGACACGAATTGGCTTGCAGCATAAATTAGATGCTTTTGAAAGATATGTTAATGACAAAAAAACTCTTTGTTAGTATGGAAAAAGCAAAATATTGATCTTTGTGGATAGAAAGAAAGACTATAAATGGTTTCTGGAAAAGGACGCGATCACCTCTATTCAAGCCAGGCCGTGAGGGGAACGGCATCTCCCCTTTTCTCCTCACTCTTCGTAAGCCGTGAGGGGAACGGCTCTCCGACCTAAAATCGCCAAGGTCCCGCCGTGAGGGGAACGGCCCAGGGACTTCAAAGCCCAGCAGGCAGTGCTTGACGTCAGCTAACAACGTCATCGCGGCGCCCAGAGGCGCGAGAAAAGGCGACCCAGCCTCCCGCAGTGCGGGACGCGCCCGGGCTAAGCCCGGGCCAAGGGCGGGCCCTTCCTGTGCCCGTCATCGTCAGGAAGAGGCAGGGCTGGGCCACCCCCCTTAACTGCAGCACCACCAGCGGGCAAGGCTTCTACTCTACAAGGGGTGCTGCTCATTGAAGCACCCACCCAGCCTCTGTACGGGTGAACTGTTGTCTTTACATGTCTCCCACTTCTTGGGTATTCGAGTCTAAGTGAACTGCAGTCTACACTAAATCTAAACCAAACAAGCACTGTACCAGAGGGGGGCCAGCATCTTCCATTTGATTTACTCAAACTATATCCGCACATAAAACTAAATACTGAGGACCTTAAACTGCGGATGCTGGCTCATGCATGTGGAGTATATGAGCAAGCAAGGACAAGTTTGGTTGTTGTGTTAATCTGTGGTGAACTAGGAGACATGCGCCACCTGTTTCCCCTTGTTGTATCCAGTCATCCCTAGACCCAACAGAGGATAGTATCCTCTACCTGCTTGGCGTAGGGTGTTGAGAATTAGTGCGGTGGGAGTGGGGTGTAAGCACGGCACCAGGATACACAATGGGGAAAAGGGCAGGGCCCGCCAGAGCCAAAACTACAAACACTTCGTCATTGCCCCCAACCTCCATAGACAAAATGTTGCAGAGGGCCATAGGGGTGGTTGACACCGAAATAGAGTAAACACAAAGGCGGTTATCATACACCCCTGAGTTATTTCCCCCACTGGATGGTGCGACCACTCTGCCAAGCTCACCTCAGATACAGCTTAATGCCCACTCACCATCACCTCCTTCAGATGCCCCTCACAAGAAAGCGGTGCGCAAATGTAGGAATAACACTAGTATCCCTAAGATAGGAAAGCGCAAACAAGCATCTGAGGCTGGTGCTAAGAAAAAGAAATTCTGTGAGGGCACTCCAGCTAGCCAGGAGGGAGGGAAAGAGCAGGATCGACTTGAAAGTAGAGTACGATCTGATGGTACGGACAAGATATACCCGTGCTGGGCAGTAAATTTAATGACAGATTTACAGAATAATCTGAGAGCCTTTATTGCAGAACAACTGGCACACCTTGTAAGCCGTTTGGATAAACTGGAGAACGTGCTGACTTTAGTGGAAGCTAGAATAATTGAGCCACAATCTAATTCCATAACTAATTGGAGAAAAGGGTCGGACATAGGGGGCATCACAACCCTCTTTAGGCCGGAGACACACGTTGAAGAGGGCCCCACTACCAGCGACAAAACAAAGGTACAGAGTGAGTGCATGCGACAGAGAGGCAGAAGTGGTAGTCATAAGAGTAGTGCCGAAATTAGCTCAGCACCCAGTCCACATGATCAAGCCTTGAGGAGCATAGAGAATAGGCAACCTGTAAATCATCACAATGAAGGGAGACAAGCAAGTTTATGTACAAATCTGCCCAATATAAATCTCCCCCCCGCCTGTTCCCCGTATGTCGCTATAATGACTGGAGTCCCGCCACTCGAACCTAATGTAAAGGAAAGCCACCTTGAGCTAAGAAATAAATGCCTGTTCTGGCTTGCTAAATACAAACACTTTGACTATGCCAGAGCAGGGGAAATTATATTGGTTCGAAGAGTGGGGTGGGTGGGTAGCCATCGGAAAAGCGAATCGGGTGAGTGTGTAGTCATTAATTTTAAAAATCCGACTACAGTCTCTAACTTACTCATTCCCACTCCCAACTGTCATACCTCCCCAACAAGAATGAGTCTCCACTCTTTGGACTTTTTTTTATCCTTTACAGCATATAATGCACAGAGGTGGTGTAGCACCTCTAATCGTAACCAAGGAGCAGGGGCCTGTATATAAAGGGAGTTGGGTTGTTCACGACAGGCCCCACCTGTATAATATCCCGGTGAACAACAGGTATGACATGCTGGAGGAGGTAGATTGACTGGGAGAGGGGTCTCTAAAGGGTAAGATTACGTATGGGGAAGGGCATGCTCGCAAGGGCCTGAGTGGGGTTACCATCAAATAACTGTGGGCGGTGGAATAGGCTCTCCCTATTGGAGCGATCACCTGGGAGCAAGGACACAGAGAAGTGGGGACTGTGATGTTGTAGCTCCTATCACGGTGGGGGATACTAATAAAGATGCCAAAACCAGCGGGGCATTAGTTAGATATAGCATGGTGCACCTAGGCGAAGCTCCCTCCCCCTGTGTACCAGACCCCAAGGTAGTGGGAAGGGATTCAGGGGGTGGCATTGGACCGAGGATTTTATCATGGAATGTGGCCGGCCTTAAAAACAAATTGCTATGTCAAGATTGGGGCGATTTTATTGGAAAATACGATATTTGTATTTTTCAGGAGACATGGGCAAGGGAAGACTACCATCAGATGGGATTCGCCTCCTTTAACATCTTGGCCACAATGGGTGGAAGGGGGAGACCCTCTGGTGGCCTTACCATCTGGGTGGGTACTCACCTAGTCTGCAGAGCTGAGCAATTGACAACATCTTCAAATGATATTCAGTGTGTTCTTCTTACATTTCCCACAAAGGCCAAAATTGCCCTAATCAATGTGTATTCCCGCCCCGTTAAAAACGGCCAAGAGTCTGCCACTATTGACCATCTGGGACTCTTTATCCCAACTCTGGACCCGGGGTAGGAGTGATCATAGGGGGGGATTTCAATTGTCAATTTGAACCCCTCACTGATTCAACTTACTCTGTCCCTACGGAAGAAGACCTTTACTGGTCCATACCCGACCCTCAGATTACCCCCATTAAAGTGTGGTCCCCCTTGGTATTGCAGCTTAATTCGCTTATTCTGGCTCATTCAATAAGGGCATGTAATGGCCGGACTAAATCTGACCGGCCTGGACAGCCGACATTTAATAGAGTAGGACAAGCGTCGCTTCTAGATTATATTATGGTGGAAACCAAGTTGTGGGGAAAGGTCCTGGACTTCCATATCTTACCCAGGCAGGATAGTGATCATAACGCACTGATCCTGACCCTAAAATCTTGGAATCCTGGTAACTCCAACCCCCTACCTTTCCAAACTAACGTGAATGACACAGTAACTCTATCTAACAATAGAAGGAAAGTTAGATGGAGTAACATCCAAAATTCTCCTCATAGGCTAGCGTTAGTATACCATCTGTCAATGCCATTGATAGCTAAAATGGGGGAGGTGGTACAGGTCGAGGGTTCCACCTTGAACCTAGGCAAGGTGGGTGAGATACATGCTGAGCTATCCCTGAAACTGGCTGAAATAATTTTTCCAGTGGTGCGCAGGAGGGAAAGCAATAGAACTAAATATTCATGGTTTAATGACAAGTGCCGAAAGGCCAAGCAGGATCTTTTGGACGCGATTAAGGAGAGGGACAAGGCCCAAGTCAAACTTACCAGGGCTAGATATAAACGTATTACCCAAAAGGAAAAAAAAAACTGGGAAATAGATAGGTGGGAAACCCTTAGAAGTGCCCTGAGTGAGAAAGATTTGAAAACGTTTTGGGCAATAGTGAGCACTGGGGAGAGGGAGGCAAGACCAGCCTTTGAGCCGAACATTGCGTCTGAAGTCTGGGAGAGCCACTTTGGGGCACTCTATTCGAACAAGGAAGGAGGGATTGACAACTATGACACTCCTAGTCCAGTTTGGGAGTTCGATCATGAGGGGGCCCCGGAGATTACTAGGATGGAAGTGGAATTAGCCATTAACAAGCTTCAATGTAATAAAGCCCCAGGTCTAGATAAGTTACCGGGGGACCTCTTTCGGGGAGAGCCCAAAATTTGGACTCCATACTTATGTGCTCTATTTAATTCAATCTTGAAGGGCATGGACCCCCCTGATACCTGGGCCGGGGCTGAAATAGTCCCTATATTGAAAAAGGGCTGCCCCCTTATACCCTCTAATTACAGACCGATCAGTCTAATTGACATCACACAAAAACTGTTTGGCCGGGTACTCTTGGACCGCCTACAGGGATGGATGGAAGAAGAGCATATCCTAAGTCCCTATCAGGCTGGTTTTAGAGCCAACATGTCAACCGTGGACCAGATATTTTGACTACAACTATTATACTGGAAAACGGTGACTGTTGAGGGGGGCAGTCTTTATTTAATATTCGTTGACTTAAAGTCGGCTTTCAACCTTGTTCCCCGGATAAAATTATGGAAAGTGCTCAGCGACCTCGGGATCCCACCATATCTTCTTAATGTTATAGTGAGGCTCCACACACAAAATTTTGCCCAGGTACGATGTGGAAAATATGGAGAACTTACTGCATGTTTCCCAGTCCATAAGGGGGTACGGCAGGGATGTGTCCTAGCCTCTACCCTATTCTGTCTTTTTATTAATGGACTTATTGACCACCTCAGACAAATCAAGGATAATGATGCCCCCAAGTTAGCCTCTGGCAAGGTCCCAGCGCTAATGTTTGCTGATGATACCCTGTTACTTTCAAAAACTTCAATGGGTATCCAGCGCGTTCTTGATGGCTTTGCCAATTTTTGTAAAGTGCGTGGGTTGGAAATCAACTTGGAAAAAACTAAATATATGGTTTTTAACCCACCCAATTCGACCCGCCCAAATCCTTCATTACACGAGACACCTCTAGAGAGAGTGAAGATCTTTGAGTATTTGGGTGTGACCTTGTCAGAGAAGTTCGAATGGGGGCCGCAGGTGGCCAAAGCGAAACTTAGGCTAATCCAGACAGTGGGAGGTATGATGAAACTACATAGATCCTCGACCTATAAACCAGCGGCCCCTGTGGTGGAAATCTACAAAGTACAAGCAAGGAGCGCCACCTTATATGGGGCAGAGCTCTGGGGGCACACTGTTGTTACTAATTTGAAGATGGTTGAGAATAATGTTATGAGGCAGCTAATAGGCCTACCCTGTAGTACCCCCCTTATTCCCCTCAGGATGGACTTGGGTATTAGGCCCATAGATGAAGAAATTGCCCTGAGACCCATCACATACTGGAGACGACTATGGGTGACTCCGGAATTGTCAGTCTTGAGGGACGAGTTGAAAGAGTTTTTATCTAACTGTGCTACCCATAAAATTCCGTGGCTCTGCCACATAAGGGATTCTGCCCTCAAGCTAGGTAGAGTGGACCTGTGGAGGACTCCTGAGGTAGTGTGCGTCAGGGTCTCCAGGTTGGAGTTAGTTAATCACTACAGAAAGACCAACCTGATGGCTATACACGAAAGTTCCTCTCGTGGTCGCCTAACCACAGAGTTCCTGCAAATTAAAGATCTATACAGCAAGGAAAATTTCCTGGACTTCATCTACCCCCCCATGGCGAGAAAATTGTATATGCAATTGCGAATAGGGACTTTACCATTACAGGCATACACTAGCAAATGGGGTAAAGAGTACTCGGGTGAATGTCCTGCTTGCAAGTACAAAGAAGAGACTGACCTACATGTAGTGCTATTTTGTCCAGCTTACCTGCCAGCGCGCAAGTATTGGTTAGTTCAAGAATGCAAGAATTTAGGTTTTGTCCGCTGTGTAGAAGCGTTCAGAGTCCTAAAGTATGACACCCATTCACCAATTGTCTTCGCTGTATCGCGTTTTTTAAACTCCATGTGGCACACTCGGCGGGCCTTTTTAAAGTAGCTTCCCTCCGGGAAATCAGTGTGTGCGACTTATACAGATAGAGTAAATGTGTAGTTGAGCCTAGGGGATTATTATTTTTGTTTATATATTTTTTAATTTTGTGAATAATCTTTTTTTTCTTAAGATCGCAGCTTAGTATGCGAGGGTTGTTTTTATTGTGTTTTTAAGGTTTGAAAAATATTTTGTACAATTTTATACCCCTAGCGAGATCTGCATTTACTGTTGTGTAAGTTGACACCTCTGTGTAAAAAAGATAGTTATGAGCTGTTGAATTTTTTATCTCATGTGTCATGTTTTATTCTAAATTGTGCTTTTATGGCCCAAGAGGCCGAAATAAAGTTAATGAATGGAATGGAATGGAAAAGGAAGGATAGAAGAAGTGACCATGTATCATTACCTGGGCATGCATTTTACATGAAAGTTAAGATGGATGACACATCTGGAGGTGATTGAAGCAAGTCTCTTCCAAAAATGATGGCATTAAGTAAATTAAGGAAAGAGTTTGGGGGAGCTAAGTCAGACCAAATGGCTATATGGTGCAGAAATTATGCACTTGAGTGGGATGAGTAATTGGGATAAAACTGAAGGGCAGTGCTTAAAGAGTATATTGAATCTCCCTAAAACAGCCATTGTTCAGGCTATATGGCTTGAAACAAGATTGTTATCATGGTCCTGCCTTTCAGAAAGGGCAGTAGTGACATTTTGGAACAAACTGCTAGTATCTAGTGAAGCAAAGATATCATTGCTGTGTAGGGATGAAATTCTGAAGAGTGAGCAGAAATGGATGGTTAGATTACAACGTATCCTAATAAGGGTAAAAGGTCTGTAGTCCTTGGACCATTCCAGATGTGAACTTCCAACAGAACCGTCGAAAAAAGAAATGCATATTAAAATGGATTCTATTTCCAGAATTAGAGACCTCACTTATATCTGTCAAAAGAAGTCTACCTCCCTATGTTGGGATGCCTGGCAGGATTGTGCCACTTTCCCCTATCTTTCGGCATTGGCAAACACATCTTTGAGGCAGGAAATATTTAAATTGCGTATCAGAATTAATACTTTGTATTCGTGTAGTGAGGTGGTTAAAAGGTTAAAGGAAACTAAAGACCTCTGTATCTGTGGACTGGGAGTGAGAGGCTCAAATACATATATTTTATTGGATTGTTTATTTTTTAGACCGGAACGCCGTAGAGCTTTAAAACAAGTTTATTGAAATATGGTGTGGTGGAGCGACAAAACGCTCTGAAGTTTTTATCCAGGATGGAGTTCTTAATGTTATTTGCGCACTAGGGTTGTTTTAAACCGCAATTAAGGAAAGCTTGAAAAATGTTAAAATTGCATGGTTTTAAAAAAAGAAATAGACCTGTTTTTATGAAATTGATTAAAAGGTAGTAGTGTTTGAGGTAAGTGAGGGGGTATTAGATATTTTATGATCAATGATTGTATGGTTTCCATGAAATAAATGCTTTTAACTGTTTAATGGGCCATGGTCTAAATAAACATATTTTATGAACTGAACTGAACACACATCTCAGCAGTTCTAAAATTACTAAACTAGCTTCTGTTGTACAAATAATACATTTTAGCACTGAGTGCATCACCTACAAAGCCCTAGACCAGAACTCTCTGACATAACTAGCAGAGACATTACATTTCCACTGGAAAAAAAAAACATTTAAGGAAGAAAAAAAATGCTTATTCTAGGAATCCCAAAATGCAGTAAACCAAAAACTCTCCCCAATCTTTCTCTGGTGTTGTAGCAAGAACCTGTAACAGCACCCCCAAGCACTCAGAACAACAACCTCATGCATTGCCTTCAGGAAAAGGATGAAAGAATTCCTATGACAATGTCCACTAGTTTCAGTGAGGGATAACTCTTCAGTTCAAGCTTCCCCTATCAAATTCTCATCTAAAGATAAATATGAGTTCACGTAGCATTTTATTATAATGATATGCTGTAAAACGTATTGAGCTTATTCTATGTTTTTGCACAGTGATTTGTATTTTATTATGTTTTTATGTTTATCTTCCACTTTTATGGTTCTCTTGAACCGAATAAAGATGTATGACTGACTGACTGAGTTCATAAATTCTTTCCTTCTTCACTAATCATGGAGATATCCAGGAGGTTAGGAAACTCTACCAAGCATCCTGCTATTCAAATGCCACTAATTGTGTTTTACTTCTTGTTAATTTAAATTCTGTCAATTAGAAATATTATGCTACTATAATCTATAGCCAATATTAGAATTTTTGAAATTGTGTAAACCGATCTGAACTCGAAAATGATGTGGCCAGAACAATACAAAACTTCAAATAAAGAAATCTATAAATAAATAACCTATTCCCGCAGAATCAACTGTCCCAAGGCACAGGTAAACTGCTCCAGTAGCATATCTATAGAGGCCATAGATTGGCATAGCTACCGCCTGCCAAACTCACGGTTCCCCTGTCTGTTTCAGAGTCAGAGGAATAGCATGGCTTCCAAAGGCAGAGCCTCAGCTATCTCCTCATCAAAAAACCCTTGATCTTGGCAGCCCGTCCCTCCCGGGGTCACCAGATCAAAGTGGCAGTAGCCCCTCCCTATTCAGGGTGGGCCTGCTCCCTACATGTCAGGACCAACTTCCTCTTTGATGGTTTGTTTCAGAAAATCAACAGCTGAATGCTGATCAGGCACAACATGGTGCCTGCTCAGCATTCATCTGCGTCTACAGTACGCTTGCACACTGGTGCATGTACTCAAAGGACTGATATCCCTGCGAAGATCTCTAACTATGGGGGGCAGTCCCCCACTGTGGATGCACAGAGGCCAGTGTTTCCGCAGACATGGCAGGCTGACGGGTTGCCCGTTAGGCACTATATGACAGTCTTATTTGACAAAGCAATGCTCTAGTACAGTAGGACCTGCTCCTCACACAACTCTTGCTCACAGAGACAACAGAACATGTTAGTTCTTCCTGCATCCTCCTACGGACAGCACAGCTTAAAAAGTCATGTAGTAGACAAATCAGTGCACCCCAACAACACAACATACTCTTCACAGACTCCAATATTCACAGATAGAAGAGAGCCCGTTAGACCGCCCACCTACACTTTCATTCGCACAACACAGCAACACAGCCATTTAGCTGGCTGGCAATGGAGATGTTCCACCAAACAAATCCCACGCACAGTCTGCCTTGCTATATTCACTCTTGTAGACTGAAGGACATGGCAAGGTTCTACTGGTCACCTGGCCAGACACAAAACCCACGCTGTAAAGACTCTAAGAAGAGTCAGAAATTCAGAGACAATCAGGGGCCCTCCAGTTAACCAACAGAAGCCCCAAAACAAAACAAGCAGCAGGCTCATAAATACACAGACCCAAGAAAATGATATCTCACAAATGTGCCTTGGGCTGCCCCGGGCACTACAAGGACATAGAACATGGCAGAGTGGCATCATGCAAAGGCTGGTAGTACCACAGGCCAAGCCTGGCATGATCAAACCATTGCAGACAACCATACCAATCATTCAACCTTCAATTAAACATGTAAACAAACGCAGGTAATGTGGCACAACTCAGAAATTAATCAATTTATAATTTAAGAAATGTAAGATAAAAGGTTGAACAAAACCACCAAGGTTATTTATAATATTTTCTTGAAAGGTAGTGAAAAAGCTTTTAAAGCATAAATCTTAAAGCTGCTCTATCTTTTACTAACAATGACAGCCATTTTACATTTTTATCCTGTGGCCGGTTGAAGAAATCCCTGAAATACACAAGACATTTCTCATAAATGACTGTACAAATGCACCCATTCATTCGGGACTGCAATTAACTTCAACATGAAATAAGTGTATGCACTTTTTGAAATAGCTTTGAGCGACTATTAACTTGGCCATTCAGCATCCACTGTTGGAATTCATATAAAGCTGTCAAAGTGTACTAAGTGGTTTCTTTAGAGTTTGGCTGGTGGGATACTTTGTCACAAACCTTGTGGATGACCCGTCCATCCTATAACAAGTGCATTGTAGCCAGTGGCGGTCCGTGCAGGTAAGTGCGGTGAAGCGGGGCGGGAGGGGAGGAGTTGACAGACGATGGAATCGGGAAAATTAAATAAATAAATAATTCCTATTCCATCGTCTGTTGACACCTCACCCACCCCGCCCCACCGAGATTACCTACACGGACCGCTGCTGATTATAGCCTTGGGCACTTGTAATAACGCGAAAGACATATCGGCCATGTTTTGACAGAGTATCCCATCCACCAAACTCTAAATAAGGCTCTAAATCTCTGTGTTAGTAAATTGATTAAAGTGGCTCTGTACCTTTGTTTTGCCTCAGTACCTTCGGCACAAAATAATGGCCAATGTGTTTATGTTGCCAAAATTGTTCTAATGCCATTTCAATTCTGGAAACTGGTAAGTACCAAATCATCCCTGCGTCATTGTCCACATGCACAAGGCATATATCTCATGCTCTATTTGCATGACCCTTCTGGAATAAGCAAGGTGCCACAAGGCCGCTGCGACACGAATGGAGCACACCCTGAATGTCACACATGGCGTCCAACATTCAACACATTACAACCTAAACCCATACTCTCCCAATCTTCACAACAAACTGAGTAGCCAATAAATCCACACCCGAAAAAAGGTCTCCATAGTGATATAAAGAGCTGCACAAATTCTCTAATTCAACATACTACAATCAGCAATTCCCCGTCCTGGACTCAGAAATCTAGCGAAACAGTCACATAAACTAAGTAATGGAGCAGCAAACTCGGTACTTCAGTATATACTGGGTAAGTGAGAGATTGCTAATGTAAAGAAAATGATGTCACAATGTAAAACTTTAAGAAGGGCTATAGTTTGCAACAGGGACGCTTTCTTTCCACGGACCTACAGGAGACCATCTTGAAATGGCTCTCAGCATCCATGCAGATATCAAAGGTCTACTGATTCAATGGCTTTTTGTCTATCTACAGAATGATGCCTTACGTTGCTTACACCTGCTGTCCTGCTCAGTGTGCCTTCTAGCGGTGGATTACTACCCCCTACACACCCACCCGTGAGAAAGCGGCCTTAGTTGATAGCCATTAGAAGGAACAGTGGGGCAGATTTACAAGCCCCTTGCGACACATTTGCGCTGTTGTTGCATCACTTTTGTGACGCAGCGGCGGAATACAAAATGCGGCCAATTTACAACGTGATGCAGCTAGGGAGATGCGTCACGTTGTAAAGCCCTGCATCACATTATACCTGATGCTTGAAGCAGGTGCAAGGAGTGACGCAGTGTAGTGGGAATAGGCCTCAAAATGCATTGCTGGTGTTGCGTCGTGCTTGCGACACGACTCCAGCAATGCATGACTTTTGCCCGAACAGATGCGTCAGAATTTCTGATGCATCTGTCAATCCTTTCGCCATGGTGCGCCGTATTGTAAATACGGTGCATCCATAGTGGCGCAAGGGTTTATCACGGTGGCGCAGGGAAAGTGACGCATCTCTACAGATGCGTCACTTTCTTGTAAATCTGCCCCAGTGTGTCGAATACAACTTTGTTTCATGTTTTAAGTTGAGTCTGTAAAGTGTTTATTGCAAAATTTAATAGTATACGAATCACAGATCACACTGTCAAGGAGAATCCCTTCAACTGACAAATAAAGACACGCTCCCTGGGCAAAGGCGAGAAGGCTCAAGGTCACTCGAATTATGTGATTCTGCGGCCGGAGCTTTTTCCGTCTTATTGTGTATTTGCAGCATTTGCAACATAATTAATCAACTGTTGCATAATCTGCAGATTTGAACAAAACTATTGTTTCTCAAACAGATTAAGCATTATTAAAAACATACAACATGTGTTCCATGTGCAGTGAAAGACCCTTCGCAAAAGGTGACTTGTCATCTTTCTGTTGCATATTTCTGCATTTGGTTTTTAAACAGGTATTAATGAGGTGAAATCTTTGCCGGACATTATTCTAATGACTGAAAATGTCAAAATAATGAATACTATGACAAAATGTGCCGCATTATGTCGCATAATTTGTCCTTTCTTGCTGCATAATTTAGTCAACCCTACCACATAATTTGGTCCTTCCTCTGCCCCTTAGTTCCAGTGGCCCTGTTTATACTGTAATAGAGACATTTCCTGGTATCCATCAAGTGACTAAGGGCCATATGTAAGGGCCATATGTATGAAACGCCGAAATTCACAGAATTTCGGCGTTTGCGATCGCAAAATTGCAGTGTCCAATGTATGACACAAAACACCCCTAGCAAAATAAGGAATCGCAAATTTTGCGATTCCCTATTTTGCGATTGCATTTAAGGAATCGCAAATTGCGATTCCTTAAATGCAATGTAAGAAGCACAGAAAAAGTGCAATTTGGACTTAGGAATCGCAAATTACCACCAACTTCAAGTTGGTGGTAATTTACATTTCTTTGAAAAATGCACTTTTTGCATTTTTCAAAGTGCCATGTGACTCACATACATGCCCTTAGGGCATGTATGTGCGCCACATCTGCACCCATGCTCATTTCAGGGTGCAACAGGGTGTTCTTTGACACCCTGGCACCCTTGAAATTGCATTTCGCAATTTGCGATTCTCTAATTGGGAATCGCAAATTGAGAATGTCTTCCCATTCATTCCTATGGGCCTCTAGGCCCATAGGAATGAATGGGGAGGTATTCCTAAATTGCGAATCGCAATTTGCGATTCGCAATTAAGGAATATGTAGGATTCGCAAGATTTATTGCAAATCCTACATACATAGCGTTTATGCATTCTCAAATAGCGATTCTCTAAAAATCGCTATTTGAGAATCGCTAATGTATCCTTTGATACATATGGCCCTAAATTCTCACCAAGAAAGCGAACAGGTGCTTATTTGCGAAATAGCACTTGGCCATCACAATTAACAATAATAAAAAAAGCTCAACACGCTGCTTTGAAATTGAAAAACTACAGAAATCAATTACACCACATTGTGATTTTGTGACATATGTTTTAATTTGCATTATTGCACACATATACTCAGAAAGAGAGGACTAACTGTCTCAGACTCTTTATCTCTTATTGTCCCTGCAACCTGATTCTCTCGCTTTCCTTGTCTGTCTTTTTCTTGCACACATTTCTCTTCTGCTCTCTTTTCAGTCTCCGTTCTTATCACCCACTCCCTCTCTACATGCTCTTTCTGTCTCACGCTCTTTCTCTCACTGCTCTCTCTCTTAATATGCACTATTCAGACCTGTTCTTTTTTTAATTCTTTGATGGAGTGGTCACCTATTCCCAAATTCTACTCTTGG
The DNA here is from genome assembly GCA_963921515.1 of Calotriton arnoldi. NCBI lineage: Eukaryota > Metazoa > Chordata > Amphibia > Caudata > Salamandridae > Calotriton > Calotriton arnoldi. Next base: position 5,572,612 of record CAWUFW010000025.1, on the reverse strand, counting down.
AAGTCAAGCTCAATCACAATGCCCCATTAGTCAATTCTGAGGCAGGTATTTATGTCCCACCACTTTAAAAGATCACTTACCGCCCCTGCACTCATTTGTGGACTATGCTGCAAGACTGTATGTCATGCAATGCAACCTTGTTTGAGCACTAGCACAGGAAATGACACCAGCAACAGGCGAATCTTTGTAGATATAGGGCCTGATTCACAAAGATCCTCCACACTCGTTGTGGAGGCTGTGCAGTGGTCACTGGATCCCCACACGCGTGGCGGGATCCCCACATTGAGAAACTGCAATGCGGAGATCCCGCTGCGAGTGTGGAGATCCGGCAATGACTGTGGAGCCTCCGACCCAAGTGTGGAGGCCCTTTGTGAATCAGGCCCATGGTGCGGCGTGTATTTTACTCTTTATGCAAAGCAACAAAGCTAATTTGGATGCTCTCTGCATTGTGTGAAAAACTAGTAAATCTGGACAAAAGTGTCTTCCAAAGTCATGTGCGATCATAAACGGGATTTCAAACAGGGGACCCAGGGTCTGATTGAGAGTCACCCCGTCACAAATGTGGCAGATATCCCATCCACCTTATTACAAATGCATTATATCCTATGGTACTTGTAATAAGGGGGATGGGATTTCCGTAATTTTTGTGACAGAGTACCCGTCTGCCAAAGTCTAAATCAGGCCCCAAGTCGCGGATCAGTCTTTTGGCTGTGACATGCTTCGCGTCGTCTCAAATGACATATGCAACACCAGGAGACAAACAGGCTGGGCTTGCAAACGTTTGCCTAGGAGAAACCATTTTATCATTATTGTTGCACCACAATCCATCCAGATGCCTGCTGCTTCTGTACCTTTTCTAGGCCATCTTTTCATTTTCCTCTGCTTGCTCCTGTATTTCCACAAAGTTCTGAAAGGTGAACATGAGGGGGTCAACAGTTTGTGATAGATGCATGGTTGGTCACACCAAAGTTGGGAGATGGCAGTATTTTTAGTGGCATTGTCAGCAAAAGCATTCCTCTAGATCAGAGGTCTTCAAACTTTTGGATGCCGAGACCCCCCTGTCAACATTTTGAGGCGTAAGGACCCCCTCCTGACAAAAATTTCTAAATCTGTAGGCAGGGCTACTGGAATTATGAGGCAGGTGAGGACCAAATTACGTGACAGGCTTGACTAAATTGTGTGGGAAGAAAAGGTAAATGATGTTATGTGATGCCGTGTACACAGTAACACTGAGGAAAGATTTCACCCCATCAGTACCAGTGTTTAACCAAAATACAGCAATTAACATCAGAAAGATTTCTAGTCAACCTTTGTGAAGGGCCTTCCACTCCGCAGGAATACATGCTGCCACATTAGAAGCTCACTTGGCCCTGGCCGGGAGAAGCAGGGGTCCCTTAAAACCCTGGCGGTTTTGTGCAGAGTTAAGCAGTTTACCCATGCAGCTTTCCTCTCACCACCTCCCTTCCATCCCTCTGTCCTCTCCTAACCCCGGATCCCTCTCTCACTTTGCAGGCCATTTTCTTTCACCCCTTTTACATCTTCTGAACTCTCCCCATTCAACCTCTCACTTCACCTTTAACACTCCCAGCCAGGGCTGGTCCTAACACTGGTCGCACACGGTGCAACAGTCTTTTTGGTGCCCCACCCCCGTTTCCTCCTTCTCCATGAATTCCTTCACTGCCACTCACCAACAATTCACCTCATCTCTCTATAGGACCTTTCTGACAAACATTTCATTTTTTTATAGCGCTACTCATAGTTTACTCACACTCATTTCTGTGATCTGCATGGTACATATTCTTTGTAGCAGGAACGTTAACCCTCTGCACTGTGTGGGTGACAAGAGTGCCCATGTGAGTGCACGGTGAGCGATGCAACAGTGTGAGAGTAGGGTAAGAGGAGTGACTGCAGGGTGAGTGAGGTGGCTTATGAATTTAGGTGCGGATGCAAGTTCAGAATGGGACGAATGAGTGTATGATTACTGATGGGCTTGTTTGAGTGAGTTGCATATTGAGCAGTGAGGGGGACAGGTGAGTGAAGTGTCACATGAGTGCAGGATGAGTAGTGTACTCGTGTGACTGCAGGGTGAGGTATAGGATGAACAGCGCAAGTGCATTGTGAGTGCAGAGTGATCACTGTGAGTGCAGGGTGAGCGGGTGAATGGTGTGAGTGCATTGTGATCGCTGTGAATGCAGGGTGAGCGTGAAAGTGAAGGGCGAGAATGACGAGTGAGTTGTCTGAATGCAGAGTGCATTCCCAGACACTTGAAGTAACTCAGCATGTTATGGACGGCGGCGTAGGGTTTAAGATCTAAGTTAAACTATTGCTATTATGGCATTAATCGGGGATCGAGGAAATAAATAATGTGCTGATCCTGCAACAAACTTCCAGTCCTATGGTTAGGGTTGCCAGCAGATTATTTTGATGGCCCAGTCGGTACAAAAATAAGCAGTCACCTAAAGCTGTATTTTAAGCACTTATCTGTGCATACTTCGAACAGCAAATATAAATAGAAAGCACTTTTAATTGTGTTCTAGGGCTGCCTCAATGATCCATGACTGATAATTAAAGAGAACAAAGACAGAAAAGTCACATAACGAATGCATACATACTTTTTTATTTATAAGTCTATTTAGTGTCAAGAGGAGGTCTTTGCAGGCTCTTTAAACAAAACACGGCAGGCATTTTTCTTTTGGCAACCCTACTTTATATTCCGTTTCATGAAATGCATTCTCACACTGCAGCAGTAAATGTAAAATACAAAAGTAAGGAATAGGCAGAGTTGGGGCCCAGGGGGTACTGGAACCAGGAAAAAAACTAAGCCTCTGTAACCAGTTTACAAAGGCATGTAAATATGCAAATGGTCTTTAAAGACCTGTGAAAAACTCGGGCGTGCCGGAGATAAGACTCCAGACACTGCCCAGCTGAGCCCCCAGCAGCTCGAGTTGCACTGCAGCAGCCCGGGCTGAGACGCAGGACGGGGGAAGAGGGGGGCTGAAGCCCTTGGGCCTCGGCAGAAGTGTGACTGGGAAGGCGCGACCCCCTTTGCATCGCTCCCCGGCCCCCCTGGGGGTCGCGCCCCACAGTTTGAAGACCCCTGCTCTAGATGCTTCGTCTTGTGTGGATTGGTGACAACTTTAACAAATGCTAGTTTCCATGAAAGCTGAGGAGCGTTAAGCAATCCTTTTACATAGGCTTCATTCTTTAAAGAAGTACCTGCAGAAGTGAGGAAACCATTGTGCATCCACAAGAGGCTAAAGTCATGAGCGACTCCAAAGGCATATTTTGAATCAGAAATTTGTGCAAAGTGCACCTAGCTTATCCTGTAACTAATTCTCCTTCATCATTTCTAAAGCAAGACCCGTCAACATAGGATAGAACATCACCATTAGGTAGAGGTGCATCTGTGCGATCTATGAGAGGTTTAGTGAGGTTGGCAGTGGTTAGGAGGTAGTTAAACGCTTCTCCATCAAGGGACATGTGGACCAATGAGATTATGTTTGGTGCAGGGCATCTCACAAGGTAACATGAGAGGCTCAAAGCAGATGTATTTCATATTTTGACAACCATGACATTGAAAGGTGTTATTACTTAGTCATCAGTACCAGAGCAAGCACTGCATGAGGTATGGCAACAGTAAGTGTTGAGCCAAAAACAATATTTTCAGATACTTCACGAAGATTTGCATCAGGTGCTTCAGTGTGCAGGCATGGACACAACCATTCAGCCGCAGCATTAAAAGCAGAAGAGTAATAGGCAATCCGTTTCCTCAGTTTCAGTTTCAAACAACTTTATTCGGATGACTTTTCGACCATAAAAGTGATATAAATGCAGTAGTTAAAAACATTCCTAAAAGCAGTTAAAAATGACACAGAAGAACTAGCAGCATGGGTTAAAACATCATAGTACCTCCTGCCCTTACGGCATGTCTCAAAAAAGAACTACATGTACACTAACTTCATCATCAGGTAATTGAGGGGCAAATGTAAATGCAACTCTAGGCTGCCTGATATTATAGCACTTCTTTTTGAATAATGGAATTAGAAACAACCTGGTATACATTTAATAAAATTTACAAAAATACATAAAATGCATCATCGTTTGATCTGTTTTACCATCACATCCGTTTCTTTTTGTTGCCACATTCTTGCTTTAACACTCTACGATCAAAGCCCTCCTTCTTTCGACAAAGCACAGTGATAGGTTTGGTATAGTTAGGCAAATCCAGAGCAGGAGCAGAAGACACCAGAAAAGATACAGGAGCATCCTCTTCAACAAGATACTTTCACAAAATTAGCATACCTAGATTCCAGTAACGCTAGTAATCTTCCATTCCCAAAGCAGTGCATACCTGAGAAATAGTGGCTCCATGAGGTAAATTATGGATGATATGGCTACAGTAAGCAGACAGGAGAAGTGTAGATGCGTGACCTAGAAATCAAACTCAGGGTAAACAAAACTGCAACTTTCGCTGGATGCCTTGGCCCACGCTTTAGGAATATGGCGGGAGTCACTTTGCATTGGTCCAGAGAATCAGACGCTATAATCAAATCATCAACATGTTGAACCAGGATGGAATCACAGAGCAACCGCAATGTGTCTAAATCATCCTTAACTGCTTGTAAAAAATATAAAAGGTGACTCTGTATACCTTTGTAGAGTGCACAACATTTGAGATCAATCAAATGAGACTGTAAAAAACTGGCTTTCAGACTGTGCAGGTATAGAGAAAAAAGCAGAACGTAATGATAGTAAACTAGGTGACTGTGGGTGGAATGCATGAGAGAATAAAAGCTGTGTTTGGTACAGCAGGAAAGCCGGGCAACACAACAGTATGAAAGGCACACAACAACTCGACAAAACAATACATTTCTTTACCAGGATTTTTGATGAATCGAATAGGATTATTAAAGTTGCTTTGTTTTAACAGAGCAACCTAAGTGTAGATTTCTGCTTCTGCCACAGGGCGCAGGAGCTATTGAGGTATGCATGGAAGTTTCCTCATTCGATTTAAGTGCATCCTAACAGGATCAGCAGTAAAATGCAGCCTACTTCACTAGAGTGCTGAGGCCATAATGATGAAGGGACGCTTGCTAACACATCAGCCATAATTTGCAGATGCAAATTGCCATTGACGCCAGCATGAGAAGGACATTCATTTACAAATAACATAGCTGAAAATACATTTGTAATTTTCAATTGGAACATTGAAAAATACGCCATCACTAGTGAAGTTAACATTACAGTACAGTCTAGATCCTTCCCCAACAGGTTTGCAGGAGAGGTGAGACTCAAAAGGAAGTCACGGTGGTCTATAATTGGGCCTTAGGAAATGCGCACAGGATTAGTAACATGGTTTATTTGAAATGACAACTGCATCAATCATTTTGCCTGAGGGAGAAGCATTAAGAGATGTTGAGTGTGGCTCAGTTAGCACCAGTATAAGGCATGAAGTGGGCTTTCTATGATGACATATTGGGGCATATTTATCAAATTTTCACGCAATGCAACGTAGAAAACCACCTTGCTGTGCTGTGTGAAAGGGAGAGGGCTGGAATGCACAATATTGAGCATTATTCGGCACAGTCCTGCTCTCTGCCTGCACTGGCACACAAACTGCTGCCTAGCGCCAACGCAGGAATCCTTGTATCATGGAGCGAGGGTGCTTGCATTGTAGGCAGGATTGTTTTGTGCAGGAAGGGACACCTTCCTGTACAAAAACAATCCTCAGAGACATTTTCCTCTTTCTATGTGTGCTGCATCCTGCAGCACACATAGAAAGAGGAAACAACGAAGGAGAAATAAAGTTGTTTCTCCTCGTTATGCCTCCCCTAGGGAGGAGTAGCATTTTGACACATTCCCAGGTCTACCACTAATGGTAAGTCTGGGAATGCGCCAAAATACATAGGTGGATGCATGGGAACACCCACGCTCCACCCATGCAATGCCTCCCTGGGTTAGAGTAATGCAAGGCAGTAACTTGCATGGCCTTGCATTACTCCACATTTACCAAGTCACGCAGGGCCTAGCAAGGTGGCCTTTGCATGGCTTCGTAAATTTCATTAGAGGTTTTGCGTCTCCCTTGCACCCCATTGCGAAGCATAAGGGCGATGCAAACCCATGATAAATATGGGCCATAGTAAATAGGGGGCCCGATGTACGACCCTTAGGATTTGCGAGTCGCAAATTGCATCGCTTTGCGACTCGCAAAATGTAATTTACAACAGTGTCTCAGACACTGTTTGCGATTTCTAATGGGGTCGCAAATTGCATGCCTCATTAATATTCATGAGGCAGGTGCAATTTGCGACCCCATTGGGAATGGCTAGCACTCCCAGGGATGGTGGTCTGCTGGGGTCAGCAGACCACCATGTCTGTGAGTTCTTTTTAAATAAAGCAGGTTTTTTCATTTTTTAAGAGTAGGCAGTGTTCCGTGGGACCACTGCCTATTCTTAAAAAACATTTTCGCATTCATTCACAGAGGGGAAGGGACCCCTTCCCGTTTGCGAGTGGCTTGCCACCTACTTGGAGTAGGTGGTAAACTGTGAGAGTTTTGAGATCACGGTCGCAAAACAATTATACATTGAAGTGTGAGTCGCAATTAGGAAGGGACGCCCTTGGAATGCCCCTTCCTAATAGCGAGTCGCTAACCCTATTTTGCGAGTCAGTTACTCGCAAAATAGGGTTTGTACATGGGGCAGACCAATTTTGCAGTCGCAATTGGGCCAATTTCCCGTTTGGGGCCGCAAAAAACGGTCGGACATCTGCCCCTTGGTTCTTTCTAGTCTACAGGAACCATGCATGTATGGAATGATCTGCTATTGTTGTGCTATCTTAAAATGGTTGGTCCCTGTTCGGACGAAAAAGAGTTAGGTTGTGCTACTTGCATAGCTCACAGACACCCTGTCCCAAACATTTTCAATCATAATAATATGCAAAAATAGTTTTTTCATCAGCCCATTAAAGATTATAACATTCCAAAACAATTTGTAACTCCTCTCTGAATTTCTAGGAAACAGTCAAGTGAAAGTCAATAGGTCAAAGGTGGACCAAGAAACGTGTATGGTAACCCTACCTTTCCTGGGCTCAGAAGCTGTCTTAGGGGCATGAGAACATCTGGATAGATACTAGAAGGAACACTGGAGTAATCCTTCTCATTATCACGGGGGTCAGGGTTCGTGTTCTTAGTTGGGGTGCACATACTTGGTCTCCCGCCCTTCACTCAGCAGTCAGTCACAGATTATCTCAGGAAATGGTCAGACAGCGTGCCCGACCGATCTGACCATGTATCTGAGAATAGTGAGGTACCGATTGGGACTGTGCTGAGGGCTGCGGTTAGAGAGTTTTTGTGTTGACCTCTCGTCTAACCCTAGCGGTTGTCACACCACCAGTAGCTCCATTGTTGGTAACACTGATACTCACTGTGTTCACTACACTCTTTTTGAGTTTAAAAGAAATTTTATTTGTTGATAATATATAAAACATGTTACAATTATCGGAAGAATAATACATAAACAGTAAATGATGATATTAACTCATGTGAGGGGGTGGGGAAGGAGAGACAAGTGAGAAGGAGAGGGGGATAGAAAGATAGAGAAGAGAAGGGGGGAGAAGTAAAGCTCCATGGTGGTCTTAATAGAGAGAAATAACAAATATGTAGATTAGTACATCTAGCCAACCGTACATTGTAAATCACAACCAATCGATAACATAATATATTCAACAAATTAAAATCTTAATATAATATGTAAAAACAAAAATTATGGAATATCACGGAGGTCGGGCAACCTCTTGCTGAGCAGGAGACAAGGAGAAAGAACGTTTAGCACTACAATCAATGAAGGATGTAACAGGAGACCATATGATTGAACGCTTCATGGATAATTGAATGGGGTGAACAGATGCTGTATCCAACCTGTGATGATAACACACCGCATACCACCAAGCCTGAAATGATAAAGACTTAAAGTCTTTCCAGTTTTTCGTTATTTGTTGGAAGGCCACTGCCAGTAGTACATCAACAATTTTGATATCAGAAACATTATTTTCCCATATAGGGGATACACTACCTAGGAATAAATGCGTGTAAGAAAAGGAAAAAGTGGAACTAAATATGGAATTGATTTGATCCCAAACAGATGTCCAGAACTTATGTACGTGAGGGCAAGTGAAAAGCATGTGCTTTAAATCAGCTAGTGGAGATGAGCAAGACCAGCAAGTGTCTGGTGTCGTGAAATGTCTTTTATGTAATGTGACTGGATGAAGGAGAAGCCTATTATAAATAAAAAACAATGTCTGTGTAACATTAGCAGCCCTAGAAGTTTTCCTGATTTTGAGCCATATCCTGTTCCAGATAGAAAGGGACCACTCAACTCCAAAATCCTCCTCCCAGGACAGCTCAACCTTAGATTTAAGTCTATCGAGTTGCGGAGATCGCAGAAAGGTATATATGCTAGAAGCTCTAGGAGACGTAAGGAGAAAGGGTAATAAGTTATTAACTTCTGGAGAAACGGAATGTAGTTGAAAATGGGAAAGTGCACTAGAAAGAGCCTGTGTAAGTAAATTATACATGGGAAGAAAGGAGGTGGGTAAGTGGAAAAGATGACTGGCCTCTGCGAAGGATAGCAGTTGATTATGAGAAAACAACTGATGCGTCCACACTAAACCTTTATTTCTCCAGGACTTCCAATAAAAAGGTTTACCACTGAATTAAAATGAGAGTATTATGCCATAAAGGAGAATTGAGAAAGGAATCCTGATCAGTAGGGGATGGAGATGGGAGAAAGCCCAAAAGCTTACATGTATATTTGAGAATAGGAGTAGACATAGAAGAAGGTCTGCGAGAAAAGAAATAAATTCCTTAAAAGAGAAAGGAGAGATAAACGACCTTTCAAGTGAAACCCAAATAGGACATTCCATTGGAGTCTCAGAAAGCCATCTAGAGGCCTGACGAAGTAAGAAGGATTTATGGTAAGAAAGGAAGTCCGGAAAATTAACCCCACCATCTGTTTTAGTTTTCGTTAAACGTAAAAGGGACATACGGGGTGATTTCTTATTCCATAAAAATGAAGTTAGCAAAGAGTTAATTTTTGAAAACATTTTTAAAGGGATGGGGAAAGGAATATTAGAGGTAGTAAACAATACCAGTGGAGAAAGCATCATTTTGATGGTGTCTAAACGACCCCACCAGGAAAGATATAATGGGTGCCATCTGGACGTCAAAGAAGAGATTTTTTGTAAACAATTCTCCATACAAAGAGATAGTGTAGATGATAATAAAGGAGTGAAATAAAGACCCAAATATTTTATGTGATGTGAGTTCCAGGTAAAATTAGAAGATCGGAAATCATCTTTAAACGTATATTTTGTTAGGGGTAATATCTCGCATTTATCCCGATTGAGCTTATAACCGGAGACAGATGCAAAGAGGTCTACTTCATGTAAAAAAGCTGGTACAGAGGATTGAGGATCGGAAAGAAATAATAAAACATCATCAGCGTAAGCTGCTAGTTTAATCTGGATGTCTTTGGATGTGAATCCTTTTATGTCACTGTTTTGCCGAATTCTGGACAGAAATGGCTCCAAGGCTAAATTAAAAGGAACGGAGATAATGGGCAACCCTGACGTACACCTCTTTTTAACTCAAAGAAGGAAGAGGAAGAACCATTCACCGAAACAGCAGCTCGTGGACTAGAATATAGGATTGAAATTAAAGAGATAATTTTGGGTCCAAAACCAAACCATTCCAATGTATGAAATAGATATGACCAATTGACACGGTCAAATGCTTTCTCTGCATCCAAAGCTATTGCGGCTAATGAGTATGGGAGATGCGGAGATTTTGATAAAATATCGAAGAACAAACGAGTATTATCAGAGAGAAGACGACCTTTAACAAAACCTGATTGCTCAGGTCCTAATAACTGGGGAAGGAATGAGTCTAGACGGATAGCAAGAGCCTTGGAGAAAATTTTGTAGTCAATGTTTACAAGAGAGATGGGTCTGAAGTTCTTACAATATTTTGGGTCCTTCCCATCTTTGGGAATTAAACAAATGAGCGCATCCAGGAAGGAACCTGAGGATTTCCTGAATTTGTGAAGAAGTTTAGAAGGTGAAGCAGCTTGGGAAGAAGGATCGGAGCAAAATGAGTAAAAATTCTACCGTAAATCCATCAGGACCCGGGGCTTTGTCTTTTTTGAGGAGTTGCAGAGCATGAAGAAGTTCTTGTTGTGATAGATTATCCTCTAGGGGAGAAAAATCTATTTGAGTAGGAAAAGATTTATGTATGCTAGAGAGGAACTGCGTAATGTCTGAGTCCGACGGTGAAATCTCCGGAGAGTATAAATTCTTATAGAAAAGAAGAAATTCATTTAAGATTTCTGAATCCTTGGTGTGTAATATGTTATTTTCATCAAAGATTGCATCAATGTCGAATTTGTTATGTTTGACTTTTAGGTAATTTGCCAGAATTTTGCCAGCTTTGTTCTGGCCTCCATAGAATTTGGCACTGGATTTTAACAGATATAATGAGGCGTTATCAGTTGATTCTTTGTTAAATTGGAATTTGGCCTTAAGAAGTTTAGAGAGGCAATCACTGGATTTTGAGGAGTAATAGGAACGTTCTAGGTTTTTTATTTCAGCTAAAAGAGCATTGGAGGCTATGCGAGCCTTTTTTCGCTTATTGGATACATAGCTAATTATAAAGTCCCTTGCAGCTGCCTTAAATGCATCCCAGATGATAAAAAATGTAGATCGTCAGTTTGATTTAATAAAAATATTCATTAAAAAATGAAATAAAAGAGGAATGGAAATTGGGATCAAGGAGAAGTGAATTATTAAATCTCCATCTTCTAGGTGTACTAGGATGTGAGACTAAATCTAATTGAATAGAAATGGGGGCATGATCTGAAATCAAAATAGAACCAATTTCAGCGCTTCTTAGAGCTTGGGAGATGTTATGTGAAACAAAAAGATAGTCCAACCTAGATTGTGTTTGGTGAGCCGGTGAGAAAAATGTGAATTCTTTAGTGGTAGGATTACAGATTCTCCAGGAGTCAATAAGCTTGTATTGTTGAATTATTTGAGTAAATAGTTTGTGAGCTGTGTGAGGTTTGAAAGAGACCTGTGAATTGCGGTCAATGAAAGGATCCATTACTTGGTTGCAATCCCCTGCGAGGATAAAATTATCATCGATAAAAGAAGAAATTTGCTGAGACAGGAGAGACCAAAATTGAGGGTCACCATTGGTGGGTGCATAAACATTGAATATTGATAATGGAACATTACCTACTAACAATTTAATAAACAACCACCTACCATCCTCATCAGAATGTTGGGAGAGTAAAGAGACCTTTAACGACTTATGACAAAGAGTAATCACTCCATTGCGTTTTCCATCTCCAGGTGAAAAAAAGCATTGCCAACCCAACCTTTTTTCAACTTCAAGGATTCACCATCAGTTAAATGAGTCTCCTGCAAGCAAACAATATGTGCCCCTAATTTAGATAAATGTGTTAATACTCGTTGTCTTTTGATGGGTGAGTTCAAACCTCTGACATTCCATGAAACGATTTTCAGTGACATGAAAATATTAATGACATAGCTAATAAGGAGGGGCCCAACAGGACCTTTACATGAAAAAAACCAAGGTTTATAACAATCCAACTAGAAAAATACATCCTATGAACAAGAAAACAAAAATGAGCGTTAAACAAATAAATGAACTGGGTACAAGAAACTGAGAAGAGGTGGAAAAAAGATCAGAGGGAGAAAAATGATATACAACCACAGAGGAAAAGAAAAGGAAAAAGTATACCAGGAAGGAGGAAAGAGAAAGTGGTGGATAGGATAGTAAGAATAAAGAGAGACAGATGAGAGTAATAGACAAACATAGAAGAACAGCAAGAGTATACCATGTAAAGGGTACAACGTACCTAACTCAAAAGACATCACAGATGAGGGGGGGGGTGGGCCACGAGGAAGAATGACGGGTCCGCACTCGACTAAGTAGGAACGAGGACAAACCACAGCAACTCAAAAAGAAGAGAAAAAGTAAGTAGCGGGTGTACATGTCGAAGAACCTGTGAGGAAATGGGAAGAAGAGAAAAGATAAAAAAATATATATATATAAAAAATAAAAGGAGCGGAACGGAAGACAACAATATTTCTCAATACATATGAACAAAACAAACATAATAAGCATATCCTAATCAAACAAAGGCAAATGACCATGTAATTCCAAAAATACCACAAGAAACCTTAAATGGCAGGAAACTTAATAGGATCTGAAGCAAGCAATTCCGCATAAGATCATATAATTAGAGTTGATAGGACAAATGAGATAATTGCAGAAAAGCAAGAACTACACATAAACATCGGCATTCTAATGCAGTGAGACTAAAGACAAGCAACAATAGCAATATAACGGAAAAACAGTCCATTCACACAGCTGAAGAAGATGAGGCACCAGATGAATCCATAGGCACCAATTTGAAGGAGTTAATGAAACTTTTCAATTTGACGGGATCTTCATACGTTGTTGTTTTATTATTGTGGGTAACCTTGAAAAGGCAGGGATGGAAGAGGCCGTATCTGGCTCCCATTTCACGTAAAGCAGGCCTCATGCTCAAGAATTCCTTGCGTCGGTTTGCTGTGTGTTTGGCATAATCCTGAGCAAAAATAAGGTGGAACCAGACCATGAGATCTGTTGAACAGATCTGGCAGCTGAGAGCACCTTGAGGAGATCCGTATATTCTAGAAAGTACATGATAACACCTCTAGGTCGTTGTGGAGAAGAAGTATCCATACGCTGTCGACCTACTCTGTGTGCTCGTTGAATATTAAGTAAAGTCCCCTCAGGAAGGTGGAGGACCTTAGGAAGAAAAGATTTGAAGAACACTATGGGATCAGACCCTCTGACCCTTCTGGCAAGCCGTAAAGGCGAAGATTGTTTCTTCTGTTCCGGTTTTCCAACTCTTCGACTTGTAGCTGTAGAGAAGCGACTTGAGTTTGGAGTGTGTTGACCTTTTCGTGAGTATGATTCAGCGAGAAGACATCGCGTTCAACCATGGTAAGACGATCGTTCATCTGAGACCAATTGTCCGTTAAAAATTGCAATTTAGAAGAAGTATCCTCCATGAAAGGACGAAGTGCCCGTATCTCCTTTAACAGAATATCCATCGACACAGGAGAAGAGACTTTGGGTGGTGAAGGCGGATTTTGTTTCAATCTTTTAGAGGCAGCTTTGCTAGCCAATGAAGAACCTGAAGGTATGGGAGAAGCTGTCTGAGATACATGCGTCAACGACTCCTCCATCTTTGCAAATTCCGAGAAAATTTTTGAGTTCTTAATGAATGTGTGGGTAACCCGCGACTTAGGAGTTCCCGTCTTCTTCAATCTTCCCATATGCATAGGAGTATGAAGAGAATTTATATGGCTGTGCTTGCGGTATGACCACGCTGCTCCCTGTGAGGAGGTAAATATGGTTACTTAACGAGTGGAGCACAAAAGCGCAACACAAACACAAGTAAACCAGCTGAGTTATGAGGAAAAATGTGGCAGGGAGATGACAACAAAAACAGCTGATTGACTGATCAATGTATGCTCAAATCCTCCTATGAACACGCCAACTCAAGCAAGATAATACACTTAAAGAATTCTGTCTTTGTTGGCGAGCCTCTTGATATCACTTATATAAAAGGATGCAGCGATAGGAAATAATGACATTTGGCATTGTGAATAAAATAGCCATTCCCTGCTTCAAATATGACCTCAGAAAAGTAGCTCTGACAAGAATTGTAAAACAACATCTAGGCAGTACAAATGGTTCCACCCGGGCAGACCAACTGTATGGAAATGAGGGTAATAAAGTGCTTGTTTTAAAACATGTTTGCTGCTTAAAGCACAAGAGACAAGCCCTCAAAGATGAGGTCAGAGCTCTTTTTCCTGCTTAGCCTCCAGGAACATACCATCAGTAAACAGTGAGCAGAAACCAGTAGATGAGTGAGTCATCACCCCCTCTTAAAAAAAGCACAGCACAGAATGAAAACAATTTCCACAACGTAGATTGCACTGAATGAGCCACTTTCATTACATCCAGTCAGGAAATGCCAGTATTCACCGAGAAGGCATTGTGTGTTAAAGCGAAGCAAAAAAGTATTGCAGAGTTCAGTCTGAAGCTTTGTCTTTACTGGGTTAATTAGCTGTGGTCAATACATCAACTCTGACAGGATAATTGCAGCTTGTGAAAGAGTGCACAAGTCACACTGAGGCAGTATGAGGAATGCCTTAGCTTCAGGGGAAAAAGTTCATATCTTGATCATACTTGCACAGAAAGAGATGAAAATGGTCTTCAATTGAAGCGCCTGCATTCCGCTTCCATTTCCTCAGCATGCCGACCTTCAGGGTCACAGAGGTGCCGGTAAAAACCTCCTAGAGCCCCGTCACCTCAGGCGAGTTACGGATGAGCCGCCATCTTGCTCGAGCGCTAGCCACGCCCCCTGTTCACTACACTCTTAGTGGCAGCTGTGCCAGCTTAAGCCCTGTTACCTGTACTGCCCATGCTTGAACCCTTTGGCTAGTCCTATCAGATAGACCTACACTGCCAACCAGCACTACCACTTATTCACCCCTGGCCACACCAATTAGAATGGGTATATGTAAGATGTCTATCTTTTTTAAACTCATCAGGTATCTGTGCAAAGAGATACAATGAGGCAATGTGGTAGCAATTTTGAGTTCTATCCCTCATTTGACTTGTTTGGTATATCAATTTCTCTTTGGTGTCTTTAAAACCAATCACTTGTGATTCCTGTTGGTGTTTCAAAATGTCCTCATGCCAGTTCAGGAGGATAGTCAAACACAATTCTGGTGCAGTTTAATTTTTGTGATCTTTTAACTTTTGTTTAGGGTTATTTAGAAGGTCAACTTCAAAGGTCTCTTTTTGGCAAAACTCCTATTTCTATTGTTCAAAATTCACTTGACCCAATTAATTGTGAACCTGCACATACTTTTGCCATACTTGTAGTCCATGATGTGGGCAGTAGTCCCTCTAGATGGAATCTTAGTTTGCTTTGATTTGCTGGTCATCATTTCACTAACATATCCTCACTCTTACACAGCAGCAGCTCCTCTGCTAAGGCACTCAGCAGTGGAAAAAGGAAAAATAAAATGATAATAACACAATATTTATTTTTCCATACTTAGGCAGGTTTACGGGGCGGGCTGGGATGTCATCACAGCCAGAAGGGGAGGAGTGGTTGGGACACTTAAGTGCGCATGACGGTTTGGCCGGCCGTCTTGGGCCGGCCCAACAGTCATACACACTTTGCATATTCTCCACCGGCTGTATTGTACAGCCTGGTTGGAAAACATGCTCAGGCCCATAGTCCCAATCTGAGCGCCGAACCATGGCGTTCGGACCAATTAGGATGCTGCTGTCATGGTGACAGCAGCGTCATGATTCTCTTACGGGAGCCTGTTTGTGCTTCCTGCTTCTGGCAGGAAAAGAAGAGGACGGAGGCGAGGTGGTAGCCGGCAGCCAGGTAAGTGAGTTTTATTTATTTTTCTACCACCCCCTGCCCCTGCCCCACCCGTACTACTCAATGGCAGCCGCCACTGCTCTCACAGTGCAAGAGAGTCATTAGCTGAAGTGAGCTGAAACATTATCTTGTAGTGTAGGCTGTGGAGGGTAGAAACAAATGTGAATGACAATTGCACTGACCAATGGATGAATATAACCAATATACTAGTGGGAACTGGAATATCTGTGAAAAGGAACAAGGCCTTTGATACCCAGAGCTAGTCTTGTAATGGTCCTGAAGACACATCCATACAGTAGTTACAGAGAGAACGTAGCCACATAGTGCTCTTGCAAATCTTGAAATGGAGTTGCACAATCTAGAATGCAGGAAAGTCACTGCTGCCACGTATGCTTGGGTAGGCATATGCATGTATCTCATCATGCATGTGTCCGTATGGTACATGTGCATCAGTATGCATCTTTACGCAAGCATACGTTTGTCTATCTGAATGCCTTTGTGCCTGTCCATGTCTGTTTGTGTGCTTAGGCGTTGTAGTGTGAATTCCTGTCTATGTGTAAACCTGAGAATTATGTGTTTCTGCTTTTTCATGGGCCTTCTTGTTGGGATTCAGTCTCTATTTGGAGGTATCAGTGAGCATAGAGGTGTGGGATTCTGTCTGTTTCTGCGTGTCTATGTGTGTCTGTGTGAGTGTGTGCATTCACACGTGTTTGTGTGTGTGTATTTTCAAGTGAGAGGTGTTGTAACAGGCCATATGTTGGCAGTGCACCTCCCTCAGATATGGAAGAACTACTGATCTGGCTATATGAAGGCAATAACCGGTACACAAAGCCCTGGACAGAATGATTCTACATTTCGACGTCATATGGCTTCTGCGTTTACCAGAACTGTTTCATACTCTGTGATGCACCAACAACAAATCAAATAAATTCATTTTTGAGGGAAGACTAAATTATTCTACGGTAAAAAAAAAATATATATATATATATAAATGTGCTTCCCTTTAATTATCTCTCATTTTGCCTTTTTCTTCCTCTCCTTATGGCTCACGTGGACTAAATGTGTACAAGGCCTGCCCATTGGCAGTAATTGGACATCCTGGTAACAGAGAGAAGGCTAGGCACAAAGGCACGACATGCGATTGGCACTGCACGTGGTTTTCCCTACCTCCTCGCGGGCCTGCCACCAGCACGTTTCAGCAACAGAAAGTTTTTGAGTGATTAACAGTAGGTGTGTGGGTGCGCGTGTCTGTGTGTGTGTAGGGGTACACTGCGTCCCGGATTTTCCGGGAATATTCCGGGCTTCCACCCCGCAAGTTTCGGCAAATTTTGCACATCTTCTGGTTTTCGGAAAAGGACGGCTGTAAATAGGGGAAGGCACATTTTTATGTTTTCCAAGGTAGAACGAGCTAGCAGCACTTAAAATAAAGCAATTGAATGAACACACAAGAGGCTGGGTTTAAATGTTGCATTTCATTTAGAATATTTATGTAGGCTTTGTGTCTCCCTTGCGTGGCCCTGAGTGGCTGGATAAATTCAGAACAAAGGAACGCAGAGCAAATCGCTGCGTTGCGTTACTCTGCACCAGGGAGGCATTCCATGGGTGGAACGTGGGTATTCCCATGCATCCACCCATGGATTTTGGCGCATTCCCAGATTTACCATTAGTAGTAGACCTGGGAATGCATCACAAGGCCACGCCTCCCCAGGTGAGGACTAACGAGGAGAATTATCTTTATTTCCCCTCATTACTTCCTCGTTCTATGTGTGCTGCAGAGTGCTGCCTTCTGCAGCACACATAGAAAGAGGAAAATGCCTCACAGGATTTTTTTGTGCAGGAGGGTGTCCCTTCCTGCACAAAAACAATCCTGCTTACAAAGCAGGCTCCCTTGCACTACGGTGCAAGTGCAAGGGTACCTGTGATAGGGCTAAGCAGCACATTGTGCACCAACACTAGGAAATGACAGGAATGCGCCGTATAATTTGAAATACGGCGCATACCTGCCCTTTTACCTATCACGCAGCGCAGCAAGGTGACTTGCTGTGCTGCGTAACATCCTAATAAATATGGCCTCATTGCCTTGTAGGTGTTTCTGTGTTTATGAGCACTGTAATTAAATTAATTTTGTGTCAATGCAAAATTGTAGTCCCTTTTCCATGTTTGGTAAATGTCCCGGTATTTGGTTTTCAAAAACTGGCCACCCATGAGTGCTTAAGGTGTGCTTAAGTGAGTTAATCTGTGTGTGTGTGTGTGTGTGAGGCCTACTAGCTCACCTCACCTATTCACTAATGCACCCCACTCACATTTGTGTTGTACCACTTACATAGTACTCCATACTGCATTGTGGGTTGCCAAAGCACATTATTGAATGGGTAGGACTCTACATCGTGGGGGAGTGTGCAGCTGGCAGAGTGTTGTATTTGCTGTGAACCTATGTGTGAAGCATTTTTATGTCATGCATGAGTGAGTAGAGAGATGCTCTTATCTTGTCTTGGTGCACAGCCCCCTGCAGCGTGACAGAGGAGGAGGCGTGAAAGACATGCACACAAAATTATAATTGTAATAAGCTGGTAGTTACGATTTAGTCTGGGCACCTACCTAGCACCAAGCTAGCCAGAGGGCAACAAGTAGCTGTGTGCATGCCATTCACCTATTCACATCTTTCACTTACATTCTCACATCACTCACTAGTGGACGCCTATAAATGTTTCACATTTTTGCCTGCATTCTGCACCGCAGCCCATTATTAAAGATTTTTTGTTGTTGTAAAAATAGTTTAACTCACATGTACATGACCATTAACATTTCAGTACGACAATGTTCAAAAGAAGTGACAGGCCACCTTAGCTATAAAATAGTCGCCGCTATTTGCAGAAGGTTGTCCCAGGGCTTGTGTTTTAACTTGATCTAGAGACAAACACAACTATTTGACTTTCTCATTCACCCGAAGCATGCTCCTGCTCACAAGCTTCCCAAAACATTTACTTTGCAGAAGCAGACAAATACTAATTATTGGTTGAGCTCCACCTAGGTCAGACAAAAGTCATTCAGAGGACCTGGTATTTGTGAAATGATGCTCCCTGCCTCGTTGAACGGCCAACATTTATTAGCCCCTACCTGTGGTGTCCCCGGCAACCATAATATCAAAACTCCTTGTTGATATACCACCCGTTTACAACCAGTGGTGGCTGGTGAAGTTTAGAAGTAGTGGGGCATAAAAAACATTGTTCAACCCTTTCACCTAGCAAACGAGTGAACCAATAGCAGTTTGTAAGCACAGTTACCAGGCAGCTACGGAGAGAATTAAACACACATGCGCTGTGACACATGCTGTGAAACACTCTGACACATGCGCACATGCTCTGACACACATACTATGGCACAAGCACACACCCACGTTTTGAGAGAAGGACTCACACGCGCTGACACAAGGACACACACATATGCGCTCTGAAACAAGGACACACACTCACACACGCTCTCACTGTGATACACTGGCTCTGAAAAACACTCTCTCACACAAGCACACACATGCCCATGCTCTGACACATGTTCAGAAACACACATACGCTCTGACACATGCTTGCACACATGCACACAGAATGAATTGTTTGTGTTGGTGTGTGTGTGTGTGTGTGTGTGTGTCGGTGGCGGCTGGCAGGGAAGGGGGGGACAAAATATTAAAAAAGAAAACAATACTTATCTCCTCGCTGCCACCTCTGTCGTTGCTGATGAGTCCCGGAAGCACACAGGTACCCTTAAGCCAATCACAACGCTGCGCAGCGTTGTGATTGGTCCGAGCACCGTGGTTCGGTGCTCAGATCGGACAGGGAGCCTGTGCATGTTCCTCACCAGGCTGTGTATTACAGCCTGGTGGGGAACATGCAAAGTGAGCTTGGCTGTTTGGCCGGCCCAAGACGGCCGGCCAAGCAGTCATGCGCACTTAGTGTGCATGAACTACTCCTCCTCCCTGTGCCACCAGCCCCGCTCCACCCTAACCCAGCCCGCAGCAACAAAAAATGAAATGATAATGTTGTTATTATCATTTTAGTTTTCCCTTTACCGGACGCTCCTCCGCCTAAGCGAAGTAGCCGCCCCTGTTTACAACTACAAATTTAATAGACTGTGTTTGATAAACAGCATAAGGTTCAATTTAATCAGAGTCCCAGGAAGGCTAGTGGATTAGCAGGAATGGGAATGATACTAGATCCAGAAAGACACCACTGGTGTGCATAGAAGAATGGGCTGCAACAATTGGCACTGTGATGGCAAGGCAGAAGAAGGGCATAAGAGAGGGAACGAAATCAATAGTGCAAATCAGATTAGAAGTATGGGTAGGGTTGAGGTACAGGAGGAAGGAGGAGCAGATGAAGGGAACATAACTAAGATAACTGAGGTGCCGTAGACTCATTGGATCATGGAATGAAGAGGGACAGGTGTTCAGAGACACTGAGCAGGAGGGACCAGCAGATACAGGGAACTTGAGAATAAAGCTACAAGGGAAGCGCTGGTAGAAAGTTGGGAGCCTACACAGAGCAAGAAGTATCCTTGGAATCTAGGACAGAGGAAAGGGGTAAAATTCGGGAGAATAAAGGAAAGGTGCAGAATAAAGAAGAAAAAAGATCAATATGACAGAGCAACACAGAGGAGAAAGCGGAAAATATGCTAGAGGGAAAATAACATGGGTATGGAGCTGGAATTCTGGAGTAGTCCAGGGTCTTCTTTAGAGTATAAGGCAAATTTGGAGTCAGTATAGCAATGGAAGGAGGCCTGTAAGATAATGAGGGAGTAGAGGCAGGACAACCAGGATAGCACACCAGAGAGATGACTAAGCAATACCAGAACTGAGCAAGAGAACAGGAACGAGCGTGGGAGGAACAGAGGAGGCTTGGGCAAGCAATGAGGAAGCAAGAAGGGGGGGGGGAGTAGGGACTCTTCCACTGAAAGCTCCTACATCTAACAAACTCTAAATGAGGTCCAAATAGTTGGTAGGTGTAGGAAGCTGGCTTTCTATATACTGCACCAAAGTAAGCTATAGTGTGCACAGAGTCCAGTGGATCTCCAACGGTATAGCAGAGGCTAAAGTAGATAATACCTTACGCTCTTTTGTGGTAGTGTGGTTGAGTAGTTAAGCTTATCAGAGGGTAGTGTTAAGCATTTGTTGTACACACTCAGGAAAGAAATGATGTCACACACTCAAAGACTGAAACCAGACCAATTGTTTGAATACAAAGTTATTTTGTTGTTTTATTTTTAGAACCAAGGTTTACTTAGTAGCAGGTAAGTTATTCTCTTCATACAATGTTACTTTTAGAAATACAGTGAACACTGAATTTGTAGGAGCATTCAGATTACTTTTGCAGTTGAGAAATCGATTTGTAAACTGTACAAAAACACTTAAAATTAATTTAGATTACTTTTGGATTACTTCATGATTACTTTTCTAGCTTACAATGAAACATACTCCTAACACAGTTTAAGCAACACAGGACATTGATAAACAGGTTAACTCTGATGAAGGCACTAAGTTACTTTTTGTTGCAGTACAAGACAGTTCAACACCTAGAAGAATTTTCAGAGAAAACCCACCATTCAGTCCTGTGGAGAAAAACGAAGTGTTAAGTTTACAGGTAAGTAAACAGTTTTAGGATTGGAGTTTTGGAGGGCAGAACAAATTTCCCCAAGTTTCAGGTTTGCACTCAAGGGGCACCACCAGCGGCACTAGGGCGGCCGGATGCAGAGTGCAGGGTGCCAATGTTAGCCAAGGCTAGGGGGCACCTTGGTTGGGGGTTGCTCACGGGCAGGCCACTCAGTCTTGGGAGCCAAGCTCCTAGGGTTAAAGTATGGGCAAAGGGGGTCCTAGGTCGGCACCAAATCAACAACACCAGTGGCGCAGGGGCGGCCAGGTGCAGGGTGCTTAGGAGGCGTTGGGGGCCCAATGCTTTGCTATGGAGGATGTCGGTCACAGAAAAGGATTGCAAGTTGGAGCCAGAAGACTGGATAAGGGAACCAACGACTGGAGTATGAAGTTGAAGAGCTGCTGGACATCAGGACACTGTCAGTCGGGCACCTCAGGACTCAGGAGCTACGGGTGCAGGGGTGTCGTTTTGTGTCAGCTTCTTCTCACTTGTTCCGGTCGCGGATGGGGTGACCCTTCAGGATGAGGCTGCAGGCATCGAGGAGAAGGTCAGTGGAGGTCGTCCAATGCTGAAACACAGGTCAGGATTGCCAGGGGGACCTTGCTGGGGCTACTTGAACTTGGGCCGTGGCCATCGGGTACAGATTGGTGAGGACTCGCGGATCCGGCTGGATCTGGAGTCCTGACTTGGATTGGTGTTGGACAAATATGGTGTCCACAGGAGATCAGAGTTCTTTAGGAAGGCAGGGCAGGTCCACGGGTTTCTTGGAGGCTGCTGGCTGCAGGACACACCGGTTTCTGCATTCAGGGGTTCAAAGCAGGAGACTAGCCGGTAGGGCTGGGGCCAAAACAGTTGTTGTTGTCCTCCTCTTCTGCAGCACAACTCTTCGGTCCTTCTTCTATTTGTCACATCGAATATGAAGAGGCAAGGGTCAGGGATGCCCCTAAATACTAGATTTAAGGGCGTTACAGGAGTGTGAAGGTTGTGACCAATGGGTCCCTTCCCTGGGGTGTCTACACCCCCTAGTATGCCACCCTCCAGTGGGAGAGGGGCATAGGCCTCTTCCTGATTGGAGGGGTCACCCCATCTCCAAGATGGCGGGGACTGAGAGGTGGCCTTCACTTCACCTCCCCCACCTGAGGGGTGGGGTTGGCAAAGGTGGGCACACCTCTCTTTCTGGCTAGGTTTTCCAGCCATTTCTCGCGCCCAAACTGGGGGTCAGAACTGGTAGGAGCCAGTTGCTGATAGCAGCAAAAGGCTGGGGGCAGCTAACAAAGGCAGCAGGCTTCGAGGACCCCGCCCATCCTGGGGGAGGAGGCATGACACCTCTGCCCAGGATGTGCTTTGTTTCCAGACCCAGAGAGCGGAGGCTCTCTACCCAGGGGTCCAGAAACCTGTCTGATGGTGGCAGATGGCTGGGAGCCAGTCAGAAACCACAGGGGGCATCTCTAAGATGCCCTCTGAGTGCATTTTTCAGTAAATCCCACACTGGCATCAGTGTGGGTTTAATGTGCTGGGAAGTTTTATACCAAACTTCCCAGACTTCAGTAAAGCCATCATTGAGCTGTGGAGTTCGTGTTGACAAACTCCCACCCCATGCATTAAAAATGGCTTCACTGCACTTACAATGTCTTTGAATGGCACAGACACTGTAGGGGCATATTTCTCATGTAGCTCATGTAGCTATGCCCTCACTTGGGTATGGTGCACCCTGCCTTTAGGGCTGTAAGGCCTGCTAGAGGGATGAATTACCCATGCCACTGGCAGTGTTGGCAGGCAAAACATGCAGCCTGCCATGGCAGGGTGGGGGTGTTAAGGTGAGAGGTCTCTGAGGGTGGCACAATGCATGCTGCAGCCCTCAGAGGCCTTCTCTGGTCACAAGGCCCTTGGTACCAGGGGTACCTTTTACAAGGGACTTACATGTGGCCTAGAGTTGTCCCATTTGTGGGTACCAGGTACAGTTTTGGGAAAGAACACAGGTGCTTGGGCCTGGTTAGCAGGATCCCAGCACACACTCAGTCAAGTTGGCATCAACTTCAGGGGTAACCATGCAAAAAGGGGCACTTTCCTACATCAGGGTATTATATTGTGGCAGGGGAGAAGGAGAAGTTTACATCCCAGTTCAGGGAATGTTTGAGTTCACAAGGAGATAAGCCTCCTCAGAAAACAAGTGAGTAGTACGTTCCTGAAACAGAATTCATATTTTCCTATAATGACATTTCTGCATGGGTGAAAAACACCCACTACATACACAAAATAAATTGAACTTTTCTTTACCCCCAAATTACTTCCTTACCAAAGGACGTCAATATCTTTGACAATGTTTTTTTTTTTTAACAAATCTTTTTTATTGAGTAAACAAAAACAAAGAAAACCAAAACGAAAAGGGACAAAGTGCAGTGCAGTTCCCATAATTTCCAACAATTCCTGTGCATTGGTACATTATTTGACATAACGTTACATTGGATCAATACTTCAAACAAGTGTCTAATACAGTACTTAATGATACAGACATCATTCACCCACATGGTCCGCCGACAGTGGGGAGGCATCGCTGAAGGGTGTGCATATCATCCCCCTACTCACATTCCAGGCTTCCCAGATTTTCGTCCATTTTTGCGGGCATCCTCTACTTTCGTATACCACCCTTTCCGCCTGCATACACCAGTCCATATCGGACTCCCAGTCTCGAAACTTGGGTTTGAGTACACCCTTCCATGTTCTAGCTATGTTGCGCTTCGCAACCATACAGCCTAGGGAGACCCACACTTTCTCGGTTCTGGATAGATCAGTTGCATCCCAGATATTAAGGGAGCACAAGCGGGGTGAGACCTCGAAAGTTTTATGGCAAGTTAAAGACAGTGCTGATGTGACCCTCCCCCAGTATGTCTGAAGAATCGGGCACTCCCACCACTGATGCAGGTAGGTGCCGGTTTGTCCACATCCCCTGGGGCAGGCAGCGGAGCTCAGGGCACCCATTTTTACAAGCACTGAACTAGTGTAGTATGCTCTGTGTAGGAGTTTGAGTTGGATAAGTTTAAACCGGGAACGGATCGCCACCTCCCGGGGGAAGCCAACGCCTCTTGCCATTCTTCATCATCAGTGTCCCCGATGTCCTCCACCCACTTTGCACGAATTCTCCCTAGTGTGTCCGGAGTATTGTTGAGTATTTTACGGTATGTCAATGAAATAGCCTTTTCCTAGAAGTAATCGTCCAGAAGTCTATCCTCAAGGGGCGAGGAGGCCGGCAGTTCCGTGCCCTTGGGTATCGCCCTTTGTAGCGCATTCCGGGCTTGGAGGTATCTAAAAGTTTCTCCGCTCTTCAGTTGGTAATCCTGTTGGAGATCACTGAAAGGGACCACCCCGCCCCTCGCCCACAGGTCGCCAACCCTTGAAAGACCTATCAATTCTCACTTGTCGAAGCCAGGATGCTTCGATAACATTCCCAGTTGGTGTGTGTCAAGCAGTGGGGTGACTTGTGTGATTCTAACTTTCCACCCCAACGCGGTTGTCACCGTGTGCCATATGTCAATTGTGGTGGAAGTTGGGGTGTGTTTAGGCGCATAGTTCCTCCCTCCATAGATTGCCCTAGGATAATTACTGGGGAACATATTATGTCTATCCATCTTGTAAGCGGGATCTGTCCCTGGTCGGTGCACCCAGTGATTAACAACCACCAGCTGGGAGGCCCAATAATAGCTTTTGATTGCGGGCAGGGCGATACCTCCGTCGTACCAGCTTTTCATGAGTTTAGTCAATGCTATTCGGGGGGCCCCGTTGTTCCAAAGCAAAGAGCGTACCTCCGCTTCAATGGTATTGAAATACTGCACTGGGACCAAATAGGGTGTGTTTTGGAGGGCGTAGATTAAACGGGGGAGCGCCATCATCTTATAAAGGGCGGCCCTGCCCCATAGGGTAAGGGGCAGGGTTTTCCAATGTTGGACGTCGGCTTGGAAACGCCGCAGAGGAGGAGCCAAATTATGGTCGTAAAAAGCTGCGGGGTTGGTCGTGGCGTAAATTCCCAAATATAAAAAACCGTCTGTAACTATCTTAGCCCCGCAGTCCCCAGGCAGGGTTGGGCGGTCCCCACTTAGAACGTAAACTAGAGACTTGTCCCAGTTAATGGTATAACCAGAGTACTTTCGAAAAAGAGCAAATATATGTAGGACACGATGAATGGAAAAGTAGGGTCTGGCCAAGTAAAGCAGAATATCGTCAGCGTAAAGGGAGATTTTATCCATCCAGTCCGCTGACCAGTTGAGGCCCCTAAAGAGGGGGTCCCCCCTGATCCATATTGCCAGGGGCTCCAAGGCCAAAGCAAAGAGTAAAGGGGAAAGGGGACATCCCTGCCTCGTTCCCTTCTGCAGTGTGAATGTTGCCGATCAACCCCGTTGACTGTGATTCGGGCTAACGGCTCCGAGTAAAGAAGTCGCACCCAGGATAGAAATCTCTCCCCGAACCCGTATCTTTCGACTGCGGCAAATAAAAAAGGCCACTCGATCATGTCGAATTCCATCTTGGCGTCCAGAGACGTGATCACTGCCTCTTCTCGAATTGTAGCTGCCCTGCCCAGAACCCCATGGAGGTGTCGAAGGTTCAATGTGGTATTTCTAGCCGGCATAAAACCGGATTGGTCCTGGTGGATCAATTTATGGAGATGAGGTGAGAGACGCCGTGCCAGGATTTTAGCTAGTATTTTGACTTCTGGGTCTAGGAGGGAGATAGGCCTGTACGAGCTACAGCGTTCGGGGGGTTTACCCTTTTTGTGAATAACGACAATGTTGGCCAATCTCTGTGTTTCGGGCAGAACCCCCCAGTTCACACTTTCCTCGTACATTCTTATATGGTATGGGGCAATCGTGGATGCATTTGATTTATAGAGTTCAATAGGAAGGCCACTGGGGCCCATGGCTTTTCCGGACTGCAGGGTGCCAATCGTCTTGGACACCTCCTCAGTGGTCAAGACGGAGTCCAAGTCCTCTACATCTTGAGGATCAAGAACGGGCAGTCCCAGGGTGCCTAGTAATTCTTTCGCTGCCGAGTGGATGGAGGCCTGAGTGGAAGTATAGACCTGTTTGAAGTGATCCGCGAACGCCTCCGCAATCCCAGCTCTATCGTGTATTCTTGTACCGTCCTGGCCTACAATCTCAGCCACCCATCTGTTGGCTGTATCCCGTTTGTCTAACCAGGCTAATAGTTTGCTCGCCTTGTCACCGATATCATATATGCGATGCTGGGTGGCCCGGTAATGGGACCTCGCTGAATCTTCAGCAATATTTCTATATTCTTGTTGTTTCATGAGCAATTTGTGTTTGGTGTCTGGAGTGTCCGACACCACTAGACCTCGCTCGAGAAGGGCAATCTCACCCTCTATCATCTGTAAGTGCTTTCTTTTCTCTGTCCTGTGCCCTACTATTGCTGCCACCCCGTTACCTCTCACCACCGTCTTGTATACCTCCCACAATACGATGTCTGAATCTACCGATCCCTCGTTTTCAATAACATACTGGGTGGTCGTCTCAATAAGTTTATCTCTAATTGCCGGTATCTTGAGGTACCAAGGGTTGAGAACCATTTTGTGGCGTGTAGGGGAAGGGGCGCTGCCATAGATCGCTACCGACGGGGAATGATCAGAGATGCCCCTGGGAAGAAAGGAGACCTCCCTAAACCTGTGGAGCTGAGTGGCTTTGCAGAAGATATAATCGATTCGGGACATACTACCATGGACTCCAGAAAGGAAAGTGTACTGTCTGGTCGATGGGTGACATGCCCTCCAGATATCTATCAGACCCATTGCCCCGAGGAAATCCATTAGCATCTTCCCGGGCGCTTCGCCCCGTTTGGGTGGCTGCCTATCTAGGTCACCATTAAGGGCTGCGTTACAATCCCCACCCAGGAGCAAGTCACCCTCGGGCAGATTTAATATGTGGGAGCCGAGAGCGGCCAGTGTCGTAGAGTGCAATCTAGGAGGCACATATAGTGAGGTCATATTGAGGGATTTACCCTCCCAAAGGCCGGACACCGTAACATATCTTCCAAGTGGGTCGTGAGCGACCGTTTGGACCTGGAAGGGGAAGGAGGTACGCATGAGGATGCCCACCCCTATAGACCCCCTCGCATAGCAGTTTATACCCCCATCTATTGAGTGCACAATAAGAGGACTGTAGTAACCTGAGTTGTATTTATCTGGTTACTTACTCCCTAGCTGCTCAGCCACTGTGAATGTGATACATGGAATGTTGGTGTGAGAGTCTTGAATGGAATGTTTGAGTGCCTGGATGCTTGAGTGTGTCAGTTGGAGTATGGGCTGAGCAGCAGGAAGACTGCTCCTGGTGGGGCTGTATCAATGCATCTCTACAACTCAGCTACCTGTAATTGAACTCAATAAATCTACTTAAAACTACATCCTGGCTGTGGACTTCAACACTACAGATTTTTGGCAACGATTCTTGAAACGAAACTACGCGTGTTTTACAAAGGACTTACTGAAACAAGATATCTTCAAAGGAATGTTACAGAACCTAAGAAGAAACCTCCAGTCTGAAGTACAAGGCGTGCCAGCCCCACCAGTGTCTTTTACATCTGACAGCCCCAGCCTGCTTGTACTTCATTGGGTTTAACATTTGGATTTCTTACTTCTGTGACAGCTTGTGTGATCCTTAGCACTACGCTAGTCTTCTTCACAACGAACAGCCCCAGCCTTCTACAGTTTGTGTGATCCTGATCTTCAAAGGCTTTCAAAGAAGGTTTTCTTGACGGACTCACTAATCCAAACCAGTGCACACTGCATATCCATGTTTTGAAATTTACTTTCACAGCGCGGTCTCTTCTACATGTTTTCCACTGTTTGTAAATGCACAGAACTTTATTTGGATCTTGGCCACAGTGCTTATGGCACGAGCAATACTCTTACATTGTGGACATTACTGTGAAATCTACATCTACTACAGGAAAATTAACCAGTTTTCGGGTGAGCCTATTTTTTAATATTGTTTTGTCACTCGCAGCTTTGCCATTGGTCTTATGGCAGTTTAACCGCAGCAGCGCAGTTTGAAAAGGAGGCGCGTGTCGTCTTTATCACGTGCACTCTTACCTTCATGAGGATTCCCTTCAACTTCTTCCACACGTTGTTTGCTAGGCAGCTCCTCTGCTGCGATGGGACGCTTTGCTGCCCGGACACGCCGAGAGCCTTCCGTTGCAGCGTATTCAGTGTGCCTCCATCTTGAATTTGGTGCCAACACTCAAGCTTCGGCGATGTCTATAGGATCACGCAGCTTTTGGTTGCTGCATGGCGCATTGCTGGTTAGTGGCACATGGAACCACCCGGCGCTCATAACGCATGCGTGGTGCCATTTTTGTTTTATGCAAATTCGGAGAAGTTTCATGCCCGCGATTTTCACGTGCTGTACATCTTCACTTCAAGCAACAGGACTCCTCATTCTAACAGAAGCAGCGCTCAAGCATCGGATCTCCGGTTCTCCAGTGTATTTTCGGAGCTGACGCAGTTTTGTTCGGGACTCCTTCACATGGGTAATGCTAATTTCTCGTTGCCATTCTGTCAGTGCATTGTTTTTTTTGGGGGGCTCCACGGAAGACCAATACACTACATCAACTGCGACCGACATTTTCTGAGTATTCCGGTGGTTATGCCACGGTCATCTCTTTAAAGGTACATGTCACCTTCAGTAAAGTCTTCATCTTCAATGGTATGACAGTCCTCATTTTTGTTATGTTTTAGTGCCAAACATGATTGTGTTAAAATTATACAAGGACTTTGTGTTTTTTTTTATGCCGCCATGGACATCATCTATGGGAAAAACGGAGCGTGTCTTTTATCCTGCTAATCTATGTTAACACGCACACCGCATCGCATTTACATGGACATTTGGGTCGTGTGTGTTAAAGTTTGTTACACACACATATGTTTTTTTTTCTCTTCAAATTTTTGGTGAGGTACTCACATGTTTGCCGCATTATTGTTTAGTAGTGTCTATGTAGGACATGAATGCCTCATTGTACAGTGTTCTCACTTATGTTCTCTAATAGGCATTTGTCCCATCTTTGTTCATTGTTTTTTCAGACTATCAACCTTTTCACTGGGGTGTTTAAGGTGTTAAATGGGTATTTGTCCCATCTTTGTTCTTTGTGTCTCCACACTGTCTACCTCTGCACACGAGTCTCTAATGGGTACAAGTCCCATGTTGTCTCTTATGGGTACAAGTCCCATGTTTCTGTAGTGGGTGTTATTCCTATCTACGTCGTTCTAATGGGTACAAGTCCCATGTTTCTGTAGTGGGTGTTAGTCCCATCTACGTCGTTCTAATGGGTACAAGTCCCATGTTTTTGTAGTGGGGTGTTAGTCCCATCTACGTCGTTATAATGGGTACAAGTCCCATGTGTATCATTGTATGTTTACTTTGTGCACACTCGTGGTTGTCTGCCCCTAGGCCTGTTTGGCTGTATGGTTAGCAGTCAACATTTTTTTTTTTTTCCCCTTACCTTTATGTTCAGGTTTGGTGTAGATGTTCCGTGTTTCTGGCCCATTTATTCACCTATATGTTGGGGAAAGTCAGTTCGGGTTTCCGTCACCCATTTCTAATGTTTTCTTTAAAAATTATAGGAGGATGATGGGTGGGTAATGTATATTTTATGTATATTTATCTGTGCATCTCCTCTACATTGTTTATTTTTATTGCATGTACTTATTGTACATCTCATGTATATTTTCTCTGAATTTTCTTTCCTTTCTCTTGTACTTCGATCTTAACCTGTTGTTCCATTTTTTTCTTGTACTTTGGTCTTAACCTGATATTTAATTTTCTCTTTCTATTGTACTTACTCGTGTATACCTCCATTGTATTTTCTTCTTTGCTCACGCCTTATTTTCTTGGGTTTCTTTGCTATTATCCTTTCACGCTTTGTGTCCACTTTCTTCTTACTTTTTCTCTACTTTTCCCTTTTTCTTTTTCTTGGGGTTCCCTTTGTTTGAACCTTCCTCTTCTTGGTGGTTGCTTTTTTTTGTTTTGTAGAAGAAGGGAAGGTATGTAGTAACCTGAGTTGTATTTATCTGGTTACTTACTCCCTAGCTGCTCAGCCAGTGTGAATGTGATACATGGAATGTTGGTGTGAGAGTCTTGAATGGAATGTTTGTGTGCCTGGATGCTTGAGTGTGTCAGTTGGAGTATGGGCTGAGCAGCAGGAAGACTGCTCCTGGTGGGGCTGTATCAATGCATCTCTACAACTCAGCTACCTGTAATTGAACTCAATAAATCTACTTAAAACTACATCCTGGCTGTGGACTTCAACACTACAAGGACCCTTGGATGTGAGTTTCCTGTAGAAGCACCAACCCTGTAGAAGCACTGCTGCTTCAGATATTGCAAAACTATTCCACATTTAATTCGGTCCCCCAGGCCATTTACATTCCACAAGAGTAGTTTAAGGCGGCTCAAGAGCGGAGCCGTTTCACATTTATTGCCCATGTAGTTGTTGTGAATGGGGCCATCTGCAACACAGGCCAACAAGGGTGGAATCACAGGGACACATCTTCCCACACCCACCTGGCGACCACATCTTAGACACTTCGAACATTGTAAATATTGATCTATCTCCTAACTGACTGTCAATCCTCAATGCACCGGAAAGAATGCTATTTTCTAAGCTGCACAAGAACATAAAACTCACAATACGACTATCCCATTGAAAACGTCCCAAACCCCCCCCCACCCTGCCTCCCTGCAACGTGGACTTACAACTGCTCACCCCCCAATTTTGCAGAGTGCCTGTGTACCCTTAACTAATAACCTTTGTGAGGGGAAACGCTACACAGCCGAACAACCCCGACCGGAAGATCAAGTTCCCCCTTACTCTCGATCATACAAGCCCATAATATAACATTTTGCAAGCTTTTCGTCCACAATTGTTATCGAACTTAGAAAAACATCATTAGAGTGTCCCACCTCCCTTGGTGGCACATGGAGCTGGACAATATGTCTTAGCGACGTCCAGCCAAAACCCACCAAATATACATACTTGACGGTACACCCACATGTCCACTATCCAGCATGGCGTAGTCACCCAGCTCTCGTCAGGACAGACCTACATTCTTCGCACCTCTGACCGTCACTGTTGTCTCAAAGTTCAGGGAGGGCTGCCCAGTCAACCTTATAGCGTTACCTTTGTAACAGATCAAACACCCTCCTCTCGATCGGAGCCTTCTTGGCGATTTTCGTGACCTTGGAGGCGCTTGGAAGAGTTATGTTTCTGAGCGCCAGGAGTTCTCCATCCCTCCAACCATTCCCAGACTTCCTCCGGGGACTGAAAAAAACAGTATTTCCCCTCCGCCAGCACGCGCAGCTTGGCTGGAAAAAGCATTGCGTACTTCAAGTTTTTGTCCCGGAGTGCCCGTTTCACTTCCAGAAAGGACCTCTGCATCTTTTGCACCTTCAGTGTGAAGTCCGGAAAGAATGTGATTGTCGAATTTTCAAAAATGAGTGGGGGGGCTGTACGTGCCGTTTGGAGGATAATGTCTCTGTCCCGGTAATTAAAACTTCTCGCCAAAATGAGACACGGAGGAGCGCCTGGTTTCGGTGGTCCTCCAGGTACTCTGTGGGCGCGTTCAACTGAGAAATACTGTGACAAGGACCGGGGCTGTAGGTGTTTTTGAATTAAGTCTTCAACGAAGAGGTCTGTAGTCTGCCCCTCTGCTCTTTCGGGGACCCCCAAAATGCGCACATTATTTCTGCACGCGCGCCCTTCATAGTCTTCAAGTTTAGCCTCCAGGTCCGAAGTTTGCACCTGAAGCCTTTTGACGGTTGTTTCCAGCGTTTTTGTAGATTTTTGTAGTGTCGACACTGATTCTTCAGTCGCCTTGACCCTGTTCCCAGATTACGTAGGTCTGCATGCATGAGGGTTACCTCGGCCGTTACGTGTCGATTTTTTGTTGAAGCCCTGCGCGGACCCCCTGGATCGCTTCCATTACGGCCGCCAGGGTTGGGGCCCCTTCCTCCGACTGCAGCTTTGCGCCGTGTGGTGCAGCTCTTTCTTCCATCCGTCTTGGACTGTGCGAATTTGTCCAGCTTTGTCTGATGGGTCTGCTTGGGCCCCCTAGGTGTGGACATCTTGGCGGCGTCGTCCCTTTAAAATAGCCCTAACGGTGCTCAAGGTGGTGGGGCCACAAGTATGCAAATCGGGCACAGTTGCCGTGCTGAAGTAAGTGGTAACTCCCAACCTACCACCTGACTGCGTTGGTGGCCGGCCACGTCGTTGAACACTTTCAAAACGGAGGCCCACTCTGTGTGCCAGGGCCTGCTACACTGATGTCGATCTCCAGCCTCCGAGGCCACACAGTCAAGAATAGAAGCCAGCAATCTTTCAGTTGTGGTTATGTGGGTGTTTGCGCTGGTTTAGTACTCCGCTCGCTCCGCGGGTGCCCCTGGATCACACCAGCCGCGCCAGTGCGCGTTGAAGACGGAGGGGGAGGGGGACAATGTTCACAACTCAGGCCCCCGGGTCAGTCCATGCAATGTGGGCGCTGGATATTGGGCGCGACAAGTGAGTAGGGGGGAGGGAAGCACAACTCTCCCCCGCACTGCAAAGATAACTCTGCGCCGTCAGGGCGCTGGGCCCCTTGCATCTCGGGACACCCGGCAGGAAACCACCAGGCCGCACAGGCTTAACGGCCGAGCTCGTAGTCCCTCGGGGGCCACTACGGGACCTCCATGCCGGTCGCCGATGAGAGTGGATAAGTGCATCCGTGATCTGGGCGGGCAGAACGGTCAGAAGTGGTCACGGACTCGTTCACTTGGGTCTCGCTACGGAGCACGGAGGTGGTGGGAGGCTCCGCTCTCTGCTGTCATCGCTGGGGCTCCCCTCGCCTCTTGGTGCGTCCTGCTGCCTGTGGCGATAGCTCCGTCTAGAGACATGAGAGCTCCGCCGAACTTGGACTGGGTCACCTGTAGTAGTAGGGGAGCACGGGAAAGATAAAGTTTCCGGGCTTAGGCGGATATTTGGATGGATATAGGGGGATTTAGATCGCTGTCGGACGGAGCTCTACTCCTTTGCGCCCATCTTGGGTGTTGGCTGGCCACGCCCCCCATCTTTGACAATGTTAA
Source organism: Calotriton arnoldi (assembly GCA_963921515.1). NCBI lineage: Eukaryota > Metazoa > Chordata > Amphibia > Caudata > Salamandridae > Calotriton > Calotriton arnoldi. The sequence goes on along the minus strand of CAWUFW010000025.1, from coordinate 5,539,321 downwards.
TCATAAGTGATATGACAGTTTATTAGAACAAAAGGTTCTGTAAAGAAATACCAATTGTGTCAACTCACAGGTAATAATGATCAGAGGCTTTAATCAAAATCAATAATTCATCCAAAAGTCTTATTTTATTATATACTATTTTTGCCAGATAAAGTGATGGAGGAAATAAAGAAAGAGAGATGCCCAGGAAGAAAAGAATTTGCTGCCAATTTAGATTCAATAGAAGGCACGGCAGCATTGTAAACGTACACATGTGCCAAGTGTGGAGGGTACCCATTCCTTAGATGATTTACTTTAACAGACAATGACAAAACATTGAACTATGAGACACAATTGTGGTGATATGCTGAAGATAAATCTAACGTAGTGAACACTTTTGCTCCTTAGATCTTCATCAGCATATCATTTATGTTAGGAAGAGGATGCCTGTCCACAAATACTGCCTCGCTCAGATCCCTGAGGTTGACACACAACCTCAAATCCTCATTGGCCTTTTTAGCTAAAACCACTGGAGTCAACCACCCACTCAGATGCCTCAATTTCCTCAATGATTCCTTTGTTACTTAACCTCTGCAGTTCCTTCCATAAAGGCATGCAATGGGGTTTGTGCACTTCAGGCGTCACCCCCCTTCTTTAACACTATCTTATGTATGGATCCCTAGAGTAAGCCATACTCAACCTTAAAACTCAGAAAAGTTGTCTTTCCAAACAGCATAACTCAACTTGTTTATTTTAAGCTCTGCCAACAACTCCTGGACAGGATGATTAGGATCTAGACTAATACAAAGGTCTCTCTGTTGAGGCTACCCTAGTAAACAAGACGCATCTTTTGCTATGTATATCTTTGCCACTACATTAACCCCCTGAAACTCCAATGTAGCCTCAAAGTATCCTAGTAAATTCTATTCTATTCTTTTCTATTCTATTCTATTCTATTCTATTCTATTCTGTCCTTATAATCAATTTCAATTGGCTTGTTACCATAAGCCACCAGCTTTATGTCAGGAGGTTTTAATTCACAATCAGGAATTTTAAAAAAGGTGATTGTGGTAAATGAAGATGCAAGGTAGCCAGTAATATAGATGAAACAGGATAAGGTTTATTCGCAACATAGTAGTCTCAGGCTACAGGTAAAGATGGCAGTAAGGAAGCCCCAACGGGAGCAGCATCCTTGCTGCTCAGCCCACTCATTCCAACTGACCACTCACTCTAACCAGGCACACATCAACACTCTATTACTCACACAAACACTGGCTGAGCAGCAGGGAACAAATTAACTAAGGAGAGAATGCATGGCAAAGACATGAAGATACCACCCACCTCCCTTCTTTATGGAAAGAACTGAAAATATGAATCCAGGTAAGAAAGTAATACATAACATCCTATGGATGAGCACAAAACATAGGAGTAAGAAATTGAATACAGAAGATGGTAATTCTCCAATCATACAATACATAAAATAAGCATACAAAGGAAGGAAATAATGATACAAAGACAAGAATGACACATACAAACGTCACTCTGGATAAACACCCCCCCCTCCCTCCTCAGCAGGCAATAAAATATAGAGGAGCAACAAAAGTGACACCTCACACTAAAGTCACAACTGTACAGCATAGCACAAGAGTGCAATAGCTGTCCCCCAATGGGTGCCATAAATCTGCCCAATCAACCAACCACACAGGAAGATCTAAGAAAGTGCAAAACATATGCCCCTCCGGGTGCAGTACAAATGCCCCAAAGCAAAAGGCTTGGGTGCAAAGAAAAATGCCCCATCACCAGTACTAGTAAGAAGTTGTAATGTAACATTATTTGGGTAGAAACTCACCAGCCCAACACAATGTAAAATTATGGTGCAAGTAAAAATGCCCCAACACATGTAAATGTAAGTACGGTTTAGGCGCAACGTAAATGCCTATCACCAGCAACATAAATGTAAGCACAGTTTGGGTGCAAAACAGGTACCCCATCAACAGCAACAGTAAGAAATGTCTGGGTGTAATTAAACATCCCCCAGTACAAGTAAAAGCAAGTATGGTATGGGTGCAACAACGTGTCCCATCACCAGCAACAGTAAGTAATGTCTGTGTGTAAACACACATGCCCCAGTACAAGTAAAAGCAAGTATGGTTTGAGCGCAAAATACTTCCCATAACCAGCAACCTTAAGTAGGGTATGGGAGCAACCAACATGCCCCAGCACCAATACATTTAAGTAAAGGTTGAGTTGCAGCTTCCCTGCCCCATTACACGCTACTGTAAGAATTGTTTGGGATACAATGAACATGCCTCACCACAAGGAATAGTACGCACCATTTGGGTGAAAAACATAACCCCCCACAGCAAGCAACAAAAAGTAACATTTGCACAAGGTGCAACACTCACACCGTATACTGCCTAACACACAAACAGCACACAGGGGTTTACTCCTTAGAAACCTAAGAATAAAATCCACTAATTCAATTATCAAACACATACTGAGTAAATGCAGTACACAGCAGCCAAACATAGATCATACTTAAAAACAGAAAATTAAGCACAGTATAAGGAAATAGGCAGTAAATCAAGAATAGCATTCATATGATGGCAATAATAATAATAGTATGCATAGCAAACAAGAATAGCACTAAAAAATTTATGTTAACAAGGCATTAAAAAGGCATCAAGATGGCACTGATTTTAACCCTGGGCGTAGTTCGTGGAGTTGCACTAGGCGGCACTACGCGAAGTGCAAAAACAACTCCGCCGCACTACACAGAGCTACACGAGCGGTGGAGTACGATCGAAAAATGCTGTTCGTGGTGATTGCACAGTGCCGGATGCTTGTCCGCACTGTGCAATCATTGCGAACTGCACCAGGCACAGTGCAAGCGGTCCCTGCTTTCCTTTTCTGCCGCTCGAGTAGATTTTTACTCGAGCGGCAGCTTTCTCAACGCGAACGGGCAGTTTCTCATTGCGAGCTGTCGCGAGCATACACGACCACTCGCAATGAGAAACCTGACCCCCCCTGCGTTGAGAAATCTTGCCAGGATGTTGATTTTCCACACTCACGCTCGCCAACTTGATGTTGACGATCGCGAACGAGGAAAAATCTCGCTAGGAGGTTGATTTTCCTCGCTCGCGGTCGCCAACTTGACGTTGGCGAACGCGAGCGAGGAAAAAAACTACGCTACGCAACGCAAAGCAGAGTTTTTCCGGAACTCCGCGATCTCCGCATAACGCGGAGTGCAGGAAACTCCGCAAACTCCGCGAGCGGAGCGGAGTTCACCGCCCAGGGTTAACTGATTTATGTCCAGGTTATAATAAAAATTGCTGATAAGCGACCTCTCACTCAAATTTTTTTTCTAAAGTGTCAGATACCAGGAGACCCTTCACAGCATCTTCTAAAGTAGAGTGAAAAACAGTAGTACTCTACAAGGTGTGCCTATCACCGACAGAGTTAAAACAGAGGTACAGGCATGTAGTCATTACAAGCAATCAAGGCACGCCCATAGAAATGGATGCCTCCACATTCAGCCGAATATGACTTATTACAACGCAAGTCATCACAACGCGTGCCATAACAACACGGTCGTTACAACATCCGCGTTGTTACCACGCAAAGCCATTACTACGCAAGTCATTACATCGACTTGCAGTAGATGGCGTGCTGACATTAGAAATGTATAATTTACTATTCCAACTTCAGCCTACGTAACAGTAGGGAAGGTGTTGGAATAGTAAACTATACTATTTCTAATGTTAGCACGCCATCTACTGCAAGTCGATGTAATGACTTGCGTAGTAATGGCAGTGCGTGGTAACAACGCGGTCGTTGTAACGACCGCGTTGTAAGGGCATCGCGATGTGATGCCCGCGTTGTAGTGGCTGTTTCCCCCTTCGGCCATCTCCGGATCCGTCGTGCTGAATAACAGATTGACATGCATTACTTAATTGTGAATGCATGAATGAGGAAAAGCCGTGAACTGGGAAAAGTTGTTTTTACAGTAAGCATAACATTGTATTCACTGTGAAAGATCACACAATACATCCCAATTGACTAAGATGGACACAAAGCGTCACATTACGACCGTTTCTTTGGGGAGTAGAAGATAATGCAAGCGATTTGACTTTGTTAACTGACATCAGCCTCAGTGAGCAAGTATCGCGCACGCACCAGAAATTCACGTTGCATATGCAGCCACGTCAGGAGTACGCACACCCAGCTGGAGCTCAGGAATCCAGAGTACATTAAACCTCTAAATGCATCTCACACCAGAGTTGGATTGGGGCCACAATTCGGCCCAGGCAGCCAAAAAAAAGTGGCCCACATTCGTTGATTGCAACCTTTGATAATACACTGTAGAATAATGGAGGTAAATGATGACAAACATTTGCGGTAATAAAAGTATTTTCAAGAGTACCGTGCCAGTACTTAAATAGGGAATTTACATTCCAATGAAAAAATATACATGAACTAGGCCCCGAGGCATTGTAGTGCTTTACATGAGCACCAAATAACATTACAGAGAGTCATATTATGTTTTTTAGGCTCATGTAGATTACATGATTTGCTCTAAATCACAGGATGTCAAACTGACGCTGGGACTTGAACCTAGTTTCCCAGTTTCAAAGTCAACTAACCTGTCCCTGTTGACTGCAGTAATTGTTATCTGTCAGACAAAGGAGACAAAAGACTGATTTATCTCTGCTACTTGCAAGGATTGGGGGAGGACTTAAATAAACTGAGGAGCTCCCTTGCTGACCCTCACCAACGTCCGCCACCCGATGCTCCAGGCCTCACCCCTGCTGCAGTCCCCTGAAAAGTAAGTGCTAATGGCTTTCCATCAGCAGCTTCTTGCAGACTCTGTCACACCTGGAGAAAGCCAGATGCAGGCACACCTCATGCTGTGACAGTAGGAGCAGCCCATTGTCATTCTGCCTCTGACATTGGGCTGCTGGCCTGACTTCACATGCATGGGACCAGGTTTGTTAAGGCTGTACCAGCCTTTCACGCTGTGCACCACCGGTGGAGTCCTTAGGAGAAAAAACAAAAAACCGACCCACCAACTGGGCTTAGCCAGAGGCCCATCGGCCGATGCCCGATTGCCCGCATTGCCAATCTGAGTCTGACTCACACGGCTCAAGCAAAAGTACCGGTATGATTTTAAATGAGAACACTGTTTTCAAATCCAACTCTAACAGCGTTTTTTTCATGAGTGGTTGAAATATACACTCACTGCAGCGTGAATACAAAAGCCACAACACATAGTCATATTCTCTTGACAACGCGCTCCACAAACAGTCCCCGAGATTTAGAATAATTAAGAGACCCCTTGGTACATGAAGCAGGTATTGCTGCCGGTTCATTTCAAAGCAGCCAGATCACGTAAATGTTACCAGCCCAGTAAAGTGCTACCAGATGCTCACAGTCTGTTGTCCGAAATCGCTTGGCACGCTTCCTGCATTCCTTTCATCAGCAGGGCTGTCAGTTCCATGAGGTGCTGCAGAAGGTAGAAAAAGTCCACAGAAACAGTAAACATTTTAAACTCCAGCAGGATTAACAGGTCCAATAAGGCAGGCAGGAGACAGGCACGCTCTTCTAGCAGGAGAAGACAGCAGGGTGTCAGATGGGCTGTCCGTTTTGCTTGCTTTGCTTGTTGATGAAATTGATGAAAAGAAGGATGAATGCCCCAAACAGCAGGCTCAAGAAAGAACAGGGGAACCCAACTCACTAAGGAACCAGGGTAATAGTTATATAGGAAAAACAATGGTTCCTGTGGAATAATATACTATGAGGTTATGATACATGAGCACAATCGCGATATAGAGGGTTAGATAATGGCAGAGCGCGAAGGAACCACTAACACACCTATTCCAGTGTAGTATATTTTATGGATATTTTAAAGGCTGGCAGCTGTAAGAGACACTAGTGGGGCCTTCAGGCCATTTCAATACCTTCAGGATGCACATGTATAAGTTCAGTTTTAGTGTTCAGTCTCTTGTATAGTTTCAGGTAATCTTCAGTTTTCATCTCCTCTCCTTTCCTGTTCCAGTAGTAGCCTTTTAGTCTTTACGTTAGGTCCTTTCTCTGCTCGTCGCCATTGTGGTTAATGAAGATGCATGGTAGCCAGTGATATAGGTGAAACAGGATAAGGTTTATTCTCAAGATAGGAGTCTCAAGTTACAGGTAAAGATGGTAGTAAGGAAGCCCCCACAGGGAGCAGCATCCTTGCAGCTCAGCTCACTCATTCCAACTGACCACTCACTTTAACCAGGCACACACCAAAATTCTATTACCTCACATATACACTGGCTGAGCAGCAGGTGACATAACTAAGCAGAGAATGCATGGCAAAGACATGAAGATGTATAAACAATGTGGACGTACCCACTGAAAAAAACAAAAGGTTAGGACTCACTGTGATAATGAACAGTGCCACAAAACCATTAGGTTTTATTAAAGACCTCACACACCAACCTGGTTGGTGTCATGCTTCATCATTGGGGTCCCAACCGGGTGGCCGAATGCCGCCCGGTTGTGCTACTAACGCCTGACTACAGCGGAGCTGGTGTGGTGTATTGGTGTGATGTGAGATGTGCAATTTAAAAATATCTCTGGGAATCCGTGCCGAATGTATTTATTGATGGCGGCCCAGGATATGTTAAAATCCGAGAGCACAACTAATGAAGTTATATTAGACCTATAGTTGTGTGTGATGGGTCTACATGTTTCAGCCCCTATAGGAAATAGAGGGGCTTTCATCAGGACCGGGTGAATAAGGTGAGTGAGTGGCAAAATAACGCCACGTGAGTATTAAAATTCACAACACACACGCTAAGGTGTGTTGGAGAAAATGAGGGAGTCGGTACTTACGACCCACTTGGAAAAACACTAGGATAAAGTGTCTAGCAGCATTTCAGGACCCGGGAGGGAATCGTCTGTAGTCACACATTCGTCAAGACGGAATTCCGCTACAACCTACTTCGATCTCCCGTAGACCCGGCTGCGGGAGATCGAAGTAGGTTGTAGCGGGAATTCCGTCTTGACGAATGTGTGACTACAGACGATTCCCCTCCCGGGTCCTGAAATGCTGCTAGACACTTTATCCTAGTGTTTTTCCAAGTGGGGTCGTAAGTACCGACTCCCTCATTTTCTCCAACACACCTTAGCGTGTGTGTTGTGAATTTTTAATACTCACGTGGCGTTATTTTGCCACTCACTCACCTTATTCACCCGGTCCTGATGAAAGCCCCTCTATTTCCTATAGGGGCTGAAACATGTAGACCCATCACACACAACTATAGGTCTAATATAACTTCATTAGTTGTGCTCTCGGATTTTAACATATCCTGGGCCGCCATCAATAAATACATTCGGCACGGATTCCCAGAGATATTTTTAAATTGCACATCTCACATCACACCAATACACCACACCAGCTCCGCTGTAGTCAGGCGTTGTAGCACAACCGGGCGGCATTCGGCCACCCGGTTGGGACCCCAATGATGAAGCATGACACCAACCAGGTTGGTGTGAGGGGTCTTTAATAAAACCTAATGGTTTTGTGGCACTGTTCATTATCACAGTGAGTCCTAACCTTTTGTTTTTTTCAGTGGGTACGTCCACATTGTTTATACATTGAACCTGGGGACAGGGACGTCCCTTTATCTTTCCTCGCTCTCCCCCCATTCTTGTTTTGATACAAAGACATGAAGATACCACAGTGATCTTCCCCAAATATGAGAAAACGGGCACCAGAATCCGCAATTACTTTTATGCCCAAATACCAATTGTGTCAACTCACAGGTCTTTAATTAAGATGGTGCAAAGGGATGCTCTTTGTCTTTGGGGATTCCCACTTGTTTGTAGCAAACATTCCTCTGTAACACCATCAACTTGAGCTTCACAAATGGCCCCCATGAACACATTTGTCTGACCCCAAAATGTCTACTCCTTTCCTTGCACATCTATACAAAATGCCCCTTCATCTTGCATTTTCTACAATTTTGACGTATAGAAGGAAAATTTGCATCTGTGGCTTGATGACCCTTCAAATCACATTTATATCATGTCACATCTTAATCATTCATAGAACCACCTCTTCTCTGACCATAATAATTATTTTATTTCTCCGCGCTAGATTTCGAGTTGTCTGCTCTTTTTACAGTGTTTATGACCTTTTGTACAGTAAAATCCTTCATATTCAGTAGTCTCTCTTGCACATTGCTATTGGACACCTTTGTACCAACTCATCTCCCAGCATGTCATCCAACTATCCTTTATAATTGCACATAGAAACTAACAACCTTAAGACTGTCATGAAATTAACTATAGTTTCCCCAGGCATTTGACTCCTTTGACGAAACTTAAATCTCTCCACAACTTAATTTTCCAATAGTTCAAATCTAGTCTCTGTAAAGCTGTTTCATAGTCATCATGTTCCAATTCATCCTCTTCCAATTCAAGCAATGGTGGCAAATGTTTAGGCTTCAAATTCTTCTCTCCAGTCGCCCCATTTTATTGCAAGTACCCCTGGTGTGTTTAGAAAAGGTATGTCTTCCATAGTTTGTTATTGTTTGCAAAACACAGATGGTAACCCTGGCCACATGTAATTACTATTAATCACTTTACTAGTCTTTTTCTACTAACTAATGGATTAAATCACTCTCATTCATTTTGCAACATGTTTAAATTGTTTATTTTAGAAACAATTGCCACATGTTTATATATTTTTCTTTAAGTGTACTTGTCTTCTGGTTTGCCCTGCTGGTAAAAGTGATGTTGTGGTTGTGTTTCTTAGCAACCAAAATAACACAAAGTGACGTGAATGCTAAGCAGTAGTGTAGCCCAATCCTACCACTCGCACATAGCCGAAGTCCAACTGCTTGATTGTTGAGTATGCAGTGTAGCCAAACCCTACCTCTCACACGCACCCCAAATCTTGGTAGTATAGGCCAAATCCTTCCGCCACCATACCCCAAACTTGCGGGTGCCACACTCATTTTTTCTGCCTAAGAAATATGTCGAATTTGCTGACCCAGAACAGTGCTCTCCTCACTGCGGAGTAGGTTCTACTGCTCGTTGCCAGTGAAATGATCTTTCCTGGAGCCAGTATCTTGGAATCAAGTAAGAGGTTTATTGAAAGGATGTTGCACAGAGGGACCTGCCAGCCAACTGTCCTTGGCAGTCCAACTCCACATTCCACAGAACCATAATCTTTGCATTGGATTCAATAAGCAGTCACAAGCACTAAATGTAGCAACTGCTCTAGTGCTGACAGGTCTAACATTTATCCCCCCCAGCTGAAAGTGGGGTGAACTACCCATCCTTCTGGGAGTTTTCATCACTAAGTCAGAAGAACCTGGACAGACCATCAACATTGGAGGGGTCTGACCCAGGGCAATGTTCCACCGTAAAATCCTTTCACTGTAGGGAAAAGGACCACCTCAACAATTTGGGATTTTCACCCCTCATCTGCATGAACCATCTGAGGAACCTGCGGTCTGTCTGAACTAGGAAGTGAGTCCCAAATAGGTATGGTCTCAGCTTCTTCAGTGCCCAGACCACAGCAAAGGCTTCTCTCTCAATATCACTGCACCTCTGCCCCCCCCCCCGGGAAGTAACCTCCTCCTGATGAAAGCTACAGGTTGGTCTAGGCCCTCCTCATTTTACTGTAATAGTACAGCCCCTTTGCCATGCTCTGATGTGTTGGTTTGCTCTATAAACCCCTTGGAGAAGTCAGGGGCCTTGAGTACAAGTGCTGTACATATGGTCTCCTTGAAGGTATCAAGGCTCTGTCCAGATCACCTTTTTGGGCTTTTTCTTAGAAGTCAGCTCAGTCGGGGGGGCAGTGGATCGATAGCCCTTGATAAACCTCCCATAATATCCAGTGAGCCTAGGAAGGGGGCTTATCATGCCAGGATAATCCTTCTTTTGGTATGGAGGGCTACACCTTGTCCTGGTTCATGAGGTGTCCCAGATACACCACAGAACACTACCTTATTTGGCATTTCCTGGCCTTGATAGTCAGGCCTGCCAGTTGCAGAGCTTGAGACATTTCCTGGAGATGAAACAGGTAGTCCTCCGAGCTGGAGTTGAAGACAGCTATGTCATCAAGGTAGGCCGCACTAAAGATCTCCATCCCAGCCAGGACTCTGTCTACCAGTCTGGAATGGAATGTAGCAGGGGCATTCTTCAATCCAAAGTGCATCACCCTAAACTGGAAGTGAACACTTTGGGGTACAGAATGCTTACTCTGTTTAGCCCCCTAGGTTAGGGCAAACTGTCAGTACCCTGATGTGAGATCAAAAGTACCCAGGAACTTGGCAGCTCCCAACCTGCCAATAATCCCATCAGGTCAGGGGATAGGGTGGACATCAGTTTTGGTAACGGAGTTCACCCACTATATTTCACACAGCACCTGAGTTCTGGGGTTGCACCCGGAGGGACGGCTTTGGGTACCAGAACCACTGGGCTGAACCAAGCATTATTGGAGTGCTCAGTCCTCTCCAATTCCAGCATCTTGGAGACTTCCTCAATAATGCTAGCCCTCACCTTGTCAGATAACCTGTACATTTTGTTCTTTACAGGCACACTGTCTCCAGTATCAATATCATGGGTACACAAATGTGTAAGCCCAGGGGTGATGGAGAACAGAGAGGCAAACTGTCCCAACAACTTGTGACAGTCCCTCTGCTACTCTGGGGTCAGGGTAGGGAGAGGTTGACACCCTCCACTGGCCCATCCTGCTCCTTGGAAATAGGAGGTCAGGAACAGGTTCACTCTCCTCTTCCACACCATCATCTGTCACCAGGAGAATGGTGACTTCAGACCTCTCATAGTGTGGTTTGAGGCAGTTTACATGGAATACCCTTAAGCGGTTTCTGGGGGTCTTAAGGTCCACCAGGTAGGCGACTTGACCCTTTTGCTCCTTCACCTCATATGGCCTGGCCAGTAGTTTTGTAGGGCCCTGGGCTCTATCACCCACACTTTCTGTCCAGGCTGCAACATGAATAGAGTAGCTTTCTGGTCATGCCAGTTTCATTACCTCTTGGCTGACTTATAGGTTCTCACGGGCCTTCTTTCAGAACTTTTGCATTTGGTTTCTAAGAGCCAGCACGTAGCTAACTATATCCTGAGGGGGCTTTCTGGGAGCTTGCTCCCACCCCTCCTACACCAGATTGAGAGGTCCTGTAAGAGGGTGACCCTAGAGGAGCTCAAATGGGCTAAACCCAACTCCCTTCTGTGGTATCTGCCTGTAGGAAAAAAATCAGGCTTGGTGAGAGTACGTCGCACTTCCACCTCATGGGTGCAGGCAGGCCCATAATCATGCCATTCACAGTCTTGTTGAACCTTTCAAAAAGCCCATTTGTCTGAGGGTGATATGTTGTGGAAAATGTATAGGTCACCCCACACTCATCCCACATTGACTTCATGTCTGCAGACATGAAGTTTGTGGCCCTGTTAGACACTACTTCTTTGAAGAACTCCACTCGGGTAAAAACCCACATCAAGGCTCTAGCCACTGCAGGTGCAGTCACAGTCCTCAGAGGTATAGCCTCTGGGTACCTAGTGGCATGAGCTACCAAAATCAGGATAAACCTGTTGCATAAGGCAGTTTGGGGGTCAAGTAGCCAAACAATGCCAATGAAAGGTAAGGGAACCAGGAGAGTCTTTAGTTTTTCGCTGACTTCCCACTGACCTGGCAGGGGGAGCATGAGCTACAGGCCGCTTCTGAGGCTTCTAAAACCGGGCCAATAAAAGTTGATGACAAGTCTGGCAAAGGTCTTGTTTTACCCCAGATGTCCTGCCAGGGATTTATCCTGAGTCAAACCCAGTAAGAAGGTTCTGTAGTACTGGGAGACCACCAACACACATGTTGCCCCAAGCTCGGGGACCTTAGGCTCAATATATCAGAGGTCATTCTCCCAAAAGATCAGTTGTTCTTCAGAGGTGTCACCAGCTGTATGGGCCTCAGCTTGCTGCATCAAGCCCTTTAGAGATGGGAAATCTTTCTGAGTTCTATAGAACTCCTCCCTGGTGGGCCCACTGTCAACATGCCATCCAGTAAGCTCAGGTAGGTATCCCAGGGCTGTAATATCCTCCACAGTAGGCTCCAGGGCAAAATCCTCAGACATCCTTTCAACCTGGACTGTGGGAGTTTCAGGGTCTGGTTTCCCATGCCCCTCGCCCTTCCTCGTTTTGGTACCTGGCTGGGCCATTTTGCAAGGCTCATGGAAACCTTGATTTCCCTCTCAGGCTGCCATAGACCTTGTGGTCAGGCACATTCACCCAGGTAACCCTAACATCTCCAGGTGGGGCCTCACCTCCACATCCTTCCAGTCAGTGCACTCCAAGTCATTCCCTAGCAGATATTCAACAGGCATGGCAGGACTCACAGCTACTTTAAAAGTACCTGAGACCCACTCCACTCAAAGGGAATCAGAGCCAGTGGGTATTAACTCTCATGGTTGTCTGGTACCACAATCTGGTGGAATGTATTGAGTATTACCTGCTCTGAGGGCATCAGATGACACTTTATAGTAGGCATTCTGCCTCCTGTGTCCCTTAAAGCCTCTGCCCTCTACCTATTGAGTGTGACCCACTGCCTCTACTTGGAAATAGTAGGCCTGTGGGCTTTGGCCACCATCTCTTTGTCACCCAGGGATACCAATGTAACCTCTGCTCTCTCTCCCCACTAATTGGGGCAATCTCCTTCCCAAGCACTACACTGGGCAAACCTTGGGTTCACCCACCAGCGGAGGGCTGTGCCCTCTTGGGACACTAGGCATCCCCCTTCATGTGCCTATATCTGTAACACTCATAGCACTTGGGGATAAACTTCCCTTTCTTCTTATCAACAAACTCATTCTTTTTCTGGTCAGATTGGGGCTGGGTTTCCTTCCCCTGTGGATTGTTTTGGGGGCCTTGAGAAAACTCTTTACTTGTATGTTTGTCTCTCCCTCCTTCTTCTGTTGGCGACCCTGACCACCCTTTTGGGAATCCCTCTTAGATGCCTTTTTAGACACTCTGGTGCTGACCAAGAGGACTGTCTCCTTTGCAAGCTCCCTGGGGCCAGTTAGCTTGCTGTCAATAACCATTCAATAGAAACACTGAAGTACGTCTGGTTTATGTAGAGGGAACAAGAGAAATCTTACAGAAAAAGATTGTCTGTAGGAGAATGCTTTTCTTAGGATGAAAACCCTCACTCACACTTAGGTATCATGCTTCATCATAGGGTTCCCTCCTCACACCTGCACTGCAAGGTACCTGGTGTCGGCTACAACTCTCAAAAGGGGAGAATGGATGAGCAAGAGATGTTATAGTGAGGTGCAGAGTGCTGAGTGTTATCTTGTTATTGGCTAAAATAAGGAGGGAATGATTGGAATAAAACTGTCTTCTGGTAGGCGGAAACTCAATTTTATTGTGGTACCTCCAGTGGACAGGATTAAAAAACAGAATAAATGGGAGTTTGGAAAAAATACACACTATACCATCAAGGTCAACATGCTTCTGCCCTTCAGGGACCCCAGGCAGGGTTCAGGGACATTTGTCAGGACCAAAAATCTATAATGTCACTCTGCAAATAATTCTGTGTAACACCCATATACTGGCCCTATCATACTAAGCCAGAAGACTAATTTAAATTTCAAATCCAGTAACTCCAACTGAAGAGACTCTCTCTGATTTGCAATTGCCATAACTTCTTCTGCTCTTCTTATCGTATCTTCTAAATTCTTAACTTCCTCCCAAAAAACTCCCCTTTTGGCTGCCGACCAGCTTACTAACTTCCCCCTTAGATAAGCTTTATATGCATCCCACACTACTCCTGCAGGGGCAGAGCCTAAGTTGAAATGGAAAAATTCTACCATCTCCTCATTTAATCTCACCACTTGGGGGCTCATTATGATGCCGTGACGTTCACCACCGCCGAGCCGACGGTGGCGACCGTCACGACATCGTAACGAGTGAAACCCCCCGCCATATTACAATGGCGGGGGGTTCTGCGGCGGACACAAAGTGCGTCCGCCGCTTTTCCGCCGGTCGGCAATCGTTCCGATTGCCGGCCGGGCGGAATTGGCCGCTAATATGGTGGCGGTGCCTAGCAGGCACCGCCATCCATATTAGGATGGTGTGTTGTGGAGGCCTTTCCATGGCGGCTTCGCCGCCATGGAAAGGCTGGCGGGGATGTTCTTTGGGGGCCCTATGCAGGCCCCCGGGGGGGTGGGGGTGCACTTGGGGGGTACCCATGGTACCCCCCTCCATTTGCATGCACAAGGTGGCAGGCACCGCGCGGTGCCTGCCACATTGTGCATGCAAATGCACAACATGCCATTTTGGCATTGCGGCGGGTGCTGCTGTACGCAGCACCCGCCACAATGTCAAATATGCAGGATACGACCACCAGGGTGGCGGTCGCATCCTAATTAGCGGTGCGGGACCGCCACACGTCTGGCGGCCGGTCCCAACACCACGAGGATGGCGGGCAGACTCAGGTCCGCCCGCCATCCTAATAGGCCCCTAAGTCTTGATCTAATAGCAGTGTACGGTCCATAGTCCACCTGGTCTGTATGTTATTCTCTAACAGCACTATATCTAAAAAAAGGATCACTGACATAATATCGACAGGCACAATATCGACCTACCATTTTATCGACACCAAAATATCGATTACACTATTATTGACGACCTATACTTATTTAAAAAAAATACACAAATATCGACACCATATTATCGCCAAACATAAATATCGTTTTAAGTATTATCGAACGCACAAATATCGTTACATAAAATATCGGACATAGTTAAAAAATATACAGCATGTCCAAAATATCGATGACAACAGTATAGACAGCAATAATATCGTCTTTTAAAAAATATCGACAGCTTACAAATTATTAAAACTAACATATATTAACACCAAATATTTTTTTTAAACTATAATCAAGCACTCCATACAAAATATATATAATACGATCTATTTTTAATATAATAAAGTATAAAATCCTAAAATATTTAGTAACCACACTAATAATTAATATTTAAAATATAATTATATAATATGCACACAGCATTTAACATCAAATACAATGTAAAACACATTTAACAGACTAAGGGGCATATTCTCAAGGACTTATCACTGAGTTAACGGCACTTTAGCGCAGCAAAAGTGGCAAAAGAATTATCGCCCCATTCACAAGCCGGTGCAAATTCCCCACATCGCCAGTATACCAGCGATAGCTTCCGCAAAAAACATCGCCACGGATGAGAGAGACAACTAACGCTAATGATATGCAGAGTAGGCGTTCTCGTGCAAAAACACACGAAAACTCCACTTCGCGATATTCACAATGACCAGCCAAATCTGCGATGCGATCCAAAAACAGGCGATAAGGCGCGTTAGCAGCAGGGATTTAACACCTGCCTTCTACTGGTGTTAAGCAGGACGACAACCTGCAGTACAAAAGGGAGCCCAGCCCAGAGCCACATCGGCAGACCAACACGTCATGGAGCTACTGATCATGCAGCTCGGAGCCCCAAGAGGCCCACAACACCCACTGCCACCCCCCCAGGCCCTCCACCCCCCCAGGACCACCCCCCCGGACTACACCGAGGCAGCGCAGAATAAGACAGCGGTCCTTCCGAAAACACACCAGCCACGGAGACTTAACGCCAGAGGAAGTCATTGCCCACTACAGGCTCAAAAGGACGACCATCCTCCGCATCCTGACCCACATTGCCCACAGGCTGACGGTACCAACACAGCGGACAACCAACATCCCTCCGCAGACAAAGCTGCTGGCTGTGTTGCACCTGTTGGCCTCTGGTACCTTCTAACCAACAACTGCCAGAGTCGGAGGAGTCTCACAGCCAGCCCTTTCAAAGTTCCTCACACCTGTCTTGGATGCCATCATCAGCTTGGTACCCCAGTACCTTCACTTCCCCCACACTGCGCAGGAACAGCTGGAGACCAAGCAAGGCTTCTACGCCATAGCTGGCTTCCCGCACGTGTTGGGGGCAATTGACTGCACACATGTCCTACTTGTGCCCCCTGCCAACACTGCACACAATTACCGCAACAGGAAGCCCCCCATTCCATCAATGTGCAGGCAATAGTGGACCACCGGGGACTGTTCACCAACGTCGTCGCCAACTACCCAGGTAGTGTGCATGATTCCTACATCTTCCGACAGTCCATCATCAACCAGCGGTTCGAGGATGGCACCTACGGAAATGCACTGCTCGTTGGTAAGTACCAACGGAACACACCACACACCTCTAATCCACAATCATGCAACTCGCAACTGTGGGAATGCACACGTTACAACATCACATACGACATGCTAAACAACATGCCCACCTACCAGACACGACAACACATGGAACTGTGGTAACAGGGGCCAGACATGTAGACAAGCCATCCACGTCATGGCACCTCTGCCACACAATAGCAGGATGTGGTGAGAGGCGGGAACCAAGGGGCCTATTATGATGGCGGTCGGATGACGGCCGCCCGGCCGGCGGTGGCAACCGCAGGACCTGCGGCGGACATCCGCCCGCGATCGCAAGCCAGAAAACCGCCGGTCAGATTAGGATGTCGGTGGTGACCGCGGCGGTGGGAAATTCCGACCGCCGCTTTTCCGCCGGTTGCCATCCGCACTCCTGCCTTGCGGACAGAGAAGGACCGGGATAATGGTGGTGGTGCCGATCTGGCTCCGCCGGCACAATTATGATGCTGGCGGTAGCCAGCCTTTCCTCAGCTGTCAAACCGCCATGGAAAGGCAGGCGGAGAATGTCTTCCGGGGGCCCGTTGCGGGCCCCCAATGTGTTGGGGTGGGGGGGAGCACTGGGGGGGTACCCATGGTCCCCCCCAACATTTCCCTGTACCAGGTGGCAGGCACTGTGCAGTGCCTGCCGCGCAGTGCAGGGAAATGCAGGACATGCTCCTTTTGACATCGCGGCGGTGCTGCGTGCATCAGCAACCGCCGCAATGTTAAAGCCCGCGATCCGACCGCAGCGGTCGGATTTCGAGCAAGGAACATCGTAATACGACCGGCGGTTATGTCGCGGGCCTTGCGGGCGGTCTTTTCCCGTTACCATGGCGGTCGGGGAGGTTTTCCGACCGCCATCGTAATAGGCCCCCAAGTATGTGCGAGGGAGGCAAGTGACCCATGAATCAGAATGTACACAATGCCAAGTGTGGCGGGGATTTGCTGGGCAGACTTAAGTATGCAGAGCACAGACATGTCCATGTGGACATATAGTGTCGTAGACAGTGGGCACAACCATGTTACCTCAGGCAGTGGGGTGGACCCTGGACATGTTGCTATGTCGTCCCCCCCTGTAAGCATAAGCGGAGTGGGCTGGGCCAGCGTAGGAGTGGGAATCAGTAGCCCGGGACCAAGGGCGTGGTTCACTTCCGGGATGGCCACCAAGGCAACTACTGCGTGTGTCTCTGTGTCCGCCATATCCTGACCATAGGCCTACACACACGTGGCCGACCACCTTCAACGGCCAATATCACAGTGTCGTTGTCAGGCTTGTAGACATGCGCAGACAGTCATGACAATGGTGTGTCCTAGGAGTGCAAGTGATGCAACCGCGCAGCGCACACAAGTAAATAGGCTCGGGGGGAGTGAGGAGCAGCTGTGAGGCAACGTACTACACATGGATGCCGCTCATTTGCCACATGCAAGACATGACAGACATGTATCCCAAAGTCCCACACATCACACACCAATATACTAATAAGCCTGCCAACACAGAATGCCGAACCACCGATTGACACATCTCTCTCCCCTGTCACAGGTGATCAAGGATATGCACTCTGCCCGTGGAAGATGACACCCCTCCGAGCCCCGAACACCCAGGCCCAGAGGCAGTACAATGCGGCCCACGTATGCACCAGGGGCATTGTGGAGCGCTCATTTGGCGTGTTGAAGTCACGTTTCAGGTGCCTGAACAGCACAGGTGGAAGACTCCTGTACAGCCCGCAAATAGTGTGCATAATGATCATTGCATGTTGTATGTTGCACAACATTTGTGTACGCACCAATGCCCCATGGATCCATGTGCCAGATGCACCGGACGATGATGATGAGGATGAGGCAGGTGGACCACACCCCAGTGCAGCAGCAGCTGGTATAGCCCGAAGGGACACTATCATTCACAATTTCTTCACATAAGCACGTCACATAGGGACTGTCCTTAGCAGTCATGGGACAGGTCAAAATGACCAAAGGCACAGCATGTGCAAATAAATTAATTCCAAGACACATTCCCTGTGTGCATGTCACTCCTCTGCATTGGCACATCACTCTGACAAGTGTATGTGCTACATTCAGTGCTGACAATTTCACCAATGGCAATTGGATGGTGGGAGTGTCACCTCCGTTCTCGGGGTCCTGTTTTCCTGCGGACTGAACCGCGTCTTCCTCTTCTTCTTCTTCTTGCCCTTCCCTGGCCCCGAGGTCCCAGGCTGGTCCTCTGTGGGGCTTGTGGGGTTTGGGTTGTCCTCTGTACTTGCTCCAGCTCCCTCCATTGTGCTTCGCAGTTGTTATGTTTTTTTCATTTATTTCTGGGTTTTTTGCTGCTTTTATGGTGATTTTTCCCGCCTGACGTGGGAATTGCAAGCCTGGCGCTGCTTGTCGCCGATTTTTCTATCGCGGTTGGGCCCATCGCAATTTTTTTCACGTTCGGGTTTCCTTTTTTATCGCCGTCGCTGTAGTTGTATCACGGACATTTGACGCGTTCTCGGGTGACTATCGCATGTTACCGCCGTGTTGAGAATACGACGTTAACACGGAGTTATTTTCCTGCGATAGACGGCGCTATGAAAACGTGCGTTAGCCTTTTTTGGCGATGATTATCGCACGTTCTTGAGAATATCCCCCTAAATCCGTTAAAAAAAAAAAAGGTAGCACTAACACCTTCTTAATTAGCGTTTTCCATATATGGAAAACAACTGCAAAAACAATTAAAACAATAAACAACAACGAATAAAAGGCTCACACTAATAAAATACACCAATCACAGAAAACAATCAATTAAATAAACACTATATAAACAACGAGAAAATACTGTTTATTTTACACCTCAAACCTACAAGAAAGAAGAAGGGGAAACTCTGCCGGATTGCTGCCAGAACGCAGAACTTCATTGAAGAAAAAAGATTTCAAACGGCACAAAGTAAGTAAAATTCTATTTAAAATGTAACACTACTACTACTCTTCAACACAAAATATTTATAAAAAAGAAATAACTAATCTCTATGTTTTAAATTTATATCTCCTCTACAGATATTTTTCAAAGCATACAAAAAATCCAAGAACAGCGTGAACAATAAACTCAGAAATAAAGTAAGTATAAAAATATTTTATATAAAACAGTTAGCTAAAATACCCACCCAAAACCCCACTTTCTCCCAAATTCCCCACCACCTAGTACACAATAGTACAAAAGTATTAAAATTATCTTTTTTTCTACCAACAGAAACATCTTCAACAACTCTGAAATAAAACACCAAAGAAAGAGCATCAGCATTAAATTTTACATCAAAATAAACATTGTAAGTATATCAAGAACAATATATATATATTAATAAAAAATCTGTACTGTATTCTTTTTAGTAATTTTTATATACATTTTTCTTAGCATTAAAAAGACCACAATGACTGAAGGCGCCCAATTTATTACCTCTCAAAAAGGAAAGATGTTACTATGGGGCTGATTAGGATGGCGGGCGGACTTCAGTCTACCCGCCATCCTAGTGGTAATGGGACCGCCCGCCTGCCATGCGGCGGTCCCGCCACCCAAATTATGATGCGATCGCCACCACGGCGGTAACATCTGGCATTTTGACATTGCGGTGGGTGCTGCTGGCTGCAGCACCCGCCGCAATAGGAAAATGCCATGTTGTGCATTTCCATGCACAACGTGGCAGGCACTGCGTGGTGCCTGCCACCTTGTGCAAGGACATGTAGGGGGGTACCATAGGCACCCCCCAAGTGCACCCCCCCACACCCCCCGGGGGCCCGCAACGGGCCCCCAAATCAAATCAACGCCAGCCTTTCCATGGCGGCATCGCCGCCATGGAAAGGCCTTAAAGTTCACACATCATAATATGGCTGGCAGTGCCTGCTAGGCACCGCCACCATATTGCAGCCCCAGCTCCGCCCGGCCGGCAATCGTAACGATTGCAGACCGGCAGAAAAGCAGCAGACGGACTTTCCGTCCGCCGCGACACCCACCGCCATCTTAATATGGCGGTGGGTATTGCACGTTACAATGGCGTAACGGTCGCCACCGCCGGCCTGGCGGTGGCAAACATTACGCCATCGTAATCAGCCTATATGTTACATGGGGTACGTCTATACCCAAGAAAAACAAAGTGGACTAAAAGTTAATTGGAAATGTAGTAAATACTATTCCAATAATTGTTATGGGAGGGCTACAATGCAGGAAACAACTGTTACATATGTGAAAGAACATAACCACTCCCCAAATGTGACAGAAATTGAAGTTAGAAGGGCTCTAGATAACATAAAAGAAGCTAGCACTAGCTCTGAGAGATCCACCACAGAAATTTTAAAACAACAGTTGCTCAGAGTACCCGAACATGCTTCCGCCCAAATGCCCTCTATTGCTTCCTTAAAAAGAACAATAGGCAGACAAAAAAAAGCCACTACAACCACCACACCTGCCCCAAAAACATTTCAAGAAGTAGAAATTCCCCCAGAACTAGCAATAACCCATAACGATGAACCATTTATACTTTACGATAATAAATGCAAAGATAAAAGAATTATTATGTTTGCTACTGCAAATAATTTAATCAAACTGCAGCAATCAGAAACATGGATGATGGATGGGACTTTTAAAATATGTCCCAAACCATTTTATCAGTTATACAGTGTCCATGCACTATACCAAAACACTAACATTCCTTTTATCTACGCCTTACTCCTTAATAAACAAAACTCTACCTATATGGAAATCCTGAACAAAATAAAACAAGAAACCAATAATTATTTCCCACAGAAAATAATTATTGATTTTGAACAAGCAATGATAAATGCAATCCTAAAATGCTACCCACATACAGCAATTCAGGGTTGCTACTATCATTTCAATCAATGTCTATGGAGACACCTACAGAAATCAACACTAAGGGGCTCATTACGATGGCGGAATGATCGCCACCGTCAGGCCGGCGGTGGCGATTGTTCCGCCATCGTCATGAGATTTACCCCCCGCCATATTATGATGGCGGTGGGTATCGCGGCAGACGCAAAGTCCGTCCGACGCTTTTCCGCCGGTGGCAATCGTTAAATTGCCAGATGCGACCGCCGTAGTGGCGGTCGCATCATTATCAGGGGTGCGGGACCGCCGCATGGCAGGCGGGCGATCCCGTTGCCGCTAGGATGGTGGGCGGTCCGCCATCCTAATGAGCCCTAAGTTTTGAATATGCAACTGACAGTACTTTTGCATATCAAGTTAAAAAACTTGTAGCACTGGCCTACGTCCCAGTTACTGACGTGGCCGAACACTACAACCTATTACTAGAATGTCCATACTACCAAAGAAACTAACAAAAATTAAGTCCCCTTTTAGATTATTTTGAAGATACCTGGGTGGAAAGACTCCACAGATCAGGACACATAAGACTACCTAAATACCACATTCCATGGTGGAATAAATGAACACTAAATAAAGAAGCCAAAACAACCAATGCTGTTGAAGGATGGCATAATGTCTTCCAAGCAACAACAGGCAGAGGTACACCTACTCTACACAAACTCCTACAATCTCTCCAAAAAGAACAGAGCTACCAACAACTAAGAATGGAGCAATCTGTAACCCAAATAGGCCCAAAACTTACCAAAAAAACTAGACAAATGTTTGAATACCTACAAAGTAAAGTAAGACTATATCCAACAAGAGGCCTAGAATACCTATCAACAATAGCGAAAAGCCTACTGTAACCTCGAAATCCACTAAAAATACTAATACTTTCCTCCAAAAACAGTTAAAAAATATACATATTATTTTTTTATATTTTCAGAAACATAAATAATTTATTATATATATTTATTTTAAAAACAAATATATATTGACATTTTAATTATATTTCAGAAAATATAACACACAATAAAAATAATTTATTTAACATTTCCCTCCCACAATAATAAATATAAATAACTTACCGTTTCCGTAGATAAACAAAGGATATCCCAACTCCTGTAAATCCATCCAGATATATCATAATACCAATTCTCCATAGAAATGCCAAAAAAAAATGAAAAAATCCATCTGTTTAAAAAGCAATCCAAGTTCGATAAATCCAATTCGAATAAACCATAAAAAACCCGAAAAAATTACTTAAAAAAATAAACGCTCCAGGAAAACCCGAAAAATTAAGTAAGTGTTAAATAAATATTAGTTTACTAAACTAATACACACTTCTTAATTAAAAAAACCATAATCTTGTCCGAACGGCGACTTCCAACCACGAAAACCTGTAAAAAGTAGAAAAACAATCCCACCCACACAAACATACACATATACCATAATTAAATACAATTAGAAACATTTCTAACACCATATTCACACATATTTCCACATATTCTAACCTCCCTAAACTAGGCCGGAAACACTAACTATCGACATCTCGCTAAAATCTAACTTACACATAAAACTCGACAAAATTACAAAAACCTAACACTAACTAACTACCTACCACCTAACTAGCTTCAAATTAAAGTAAAAAGTTAGTTTAATTAAAGAAAATTACACTTACCTTCCTCGACGCGACGCAGCTTCCAACCGCAAGCTTCTCCCCTCAGAAATAACCCAAAACAAAAGTAAGCGGTTACAAAATACTAACTGTAAAACAAATATGGCTGCTTAAATTATTAAAAATTAATACTTTAATTCAAAAACATGTTAAACACTAATGAATAAATTACTAAAATGTTTTCTAAAAATACAACAATATTTTACTTCTATGCTAAAAATGACATAACTTTGTTTCTACATTGTAAAATTATAATAATAAATATTATAAAATATATAATAATTATTATTATAATTCCATATTTTTTTATATTATGTACAATGCTTATTAAAAATATGTACAAAATGTAACAAATGTTAAATAAATACTTACCTATTATAAAACATGTTTATATAAAATTAAACAATGTAATAATTAATATTATTAATATTTTATATATCAATAATATTAATTAAAAATTACTAGTTAGAGGCCGATTCCGATTCCGGTTGTAAAACGTACCGACCGACACGGACCGGGAATGGAGACCGACTGACACGTACCGGCGCCTTACGACCCGCGTAGTCCGATGCAATGCGTGTGAATTACAACCCACTCGTACGGAACACAAGCCGCACGACCCAACCGTACGGAAATCAGTGATTCGCCCGTAAACCGACCGTGAATCGTACCGACCGACACGCATCAGGAATGGACCCGACCGACACGTACCCGCGCTGTACGACCCACGTAGTACAATGCAATGCGTGTGAAACGAGACCGACTCGCACGGAGCACAATCCGGAAGACCCAGACGTACAGAAAACAGTGACTAGCAAACAATAGACTCCTTTGCGACCGACGCGTACGCCAACGTAGAAACACAGCAGAATGTCAGTGTGACAGACTCGGATTACCCCGCAAGAGCCACTGGCAGCGTCCGTCCCGGTCAAATGAACGTCTCCATCATGCTCAACAAAACCAAAGGAAAAAAGACAAAAAAAGGACCAAACAAGCAATGACAAAACCAATTAAAAAAAAAAAAAAACATGGAACAAAGACACACCCACAGCTCCACCTACATAAAGGCCAGAAATCCCTACCATGATCCCTTGCAAACTACAGACATAGGACAGCAGACAACACCACCACACTGCAGAGACACACCACAACTCACACACCACACAACATCTACACCAGTTGCACCTCTCAAAAAATCAATCACACATTCACAGATAAACTCACACCCACCACACTCACTTACACCCTCACACACACATCAATCCCCACAACCACCCAGCACCATGCCTCCCAAGAAGAATCCAAAGTTCACAGATAGTGAGTTGGAAGTCATGATTGATGAAATCCTCAGAGTAGAGCCACAGTTGTTTGGCACATTGGTCCAACAGACCCCCATGTCACAGAAAACAAAGATGTGGGAGAGGATTGTCGACAAGGTCAACGCACAAGCACCTTATTTGCGCACAAAGGACGATATTCAGAACAGGTACTATGATGTGCGCAGGAGGGTCAAGAAGCTCATCGACAGGGAGCACGCCTTGAGCAAGCAGACTGGCGGTGGCCCTCCTGCCAAACCAACACACTTCAGGTCCTGGGAGGAGAAGGTGCGGGCCATCCTACCACCGGAGAGCATCCATGGATTAACAGGAATACCAGAGCCTGGTGAGTACACAACCAATATACTCAATATTAAGCGGCAATACACATATATCACTGTCAAGGGGGCAGTGAAACCAAGTACTGTTAGCAAAGCCATAGCAACAGAAAGGCAAGTATCCTGTGACGTGTATGCCAGTTACACAAACACAATACCTGCCATCTCATAGTAATATGGAACTATGTCATAACATGTACAAACCTAACAAAAAATACAGCAAGGCATTGGCATAAATCACCAACAAACACTGTCATCCATTTTGCCACCACTGTCACACTACCTCACAGGGAAGCTGATTCACAGGAAGGACGGTTTGGTATCTGGGAAGGTAGGTGTATCCGATAGCATGATGGGAGTGGTTGTCACAGCCAATAGTCCACATCCCACATGGACCATCAAGCTCACACTGAACCATGCACACCTCACAGGCAGTGGAAATGTACTGATAAGATGGCTGACACTGGGCTCTGCTGTGGGGAGCACAAGGCCCAGCTGGGAACTGTGCACAAACAAACACCAGGCCACCACTGTCAGCCATCTTGCCATTGCTGTCTCACTACCTCACAGGGAAGCTGAGTCAAAAGGAAGGAAGGTTGGATCTGCTGGGAATGTGCTTGTAGCAGAAAGCACGATGGCAGTTGCAGTCACAGCCAACAGCCCCCCTCACACATGGTCCCACAAGCTCCACCCTCAAACCATGCACATCTCACAGGGAGTTGAAAAGAACTGACAAGATGGCTGAGAATGGGCTCTGCTGTGGGGAGCACAAGGCCCTGGTGAGACTTGTGCCCAAACAAACAACAGGACACCACAGCCTCACATCCTGAGTGTTAACTTCCACTCCCTGCAATGGAAGCATGATGCATGGTGGGATATCTGGCCTGGGGGGGAGGAGGACCGCCAGCTATGACTACATCTACCAGCAGCCCCTGTCACACACACCCCTCCCACCAACACCAAAATACACACCTGGGATCATGCTCCACAAGAGAGTGAGTGAAAAGCCACTTCCAAGATCTCTGACAATGGGCTCTGCTGTGGGGAGCATAAGGCCCTGCTGGGAATTGTGCTCAAACAAACAAGAGGACACCACTGTCAGTCATCTTGCCATTGCTGTCTCACTCACTCACAGGGAAGCAGAGTCAAAAGGAAGGTAGGTTGGGTATGCTGGGAAGGGGGGTGTAGCCAAAAGCAAGATGGGAGTTGCAGTCACAGCCAACAGTCCCCATCCCACATGGTCCATCAAGCCCACCCTGAACCATGCTCACCTCACAGGCAGTGCAAAAGTAATGACGAGATGGCTGACACTGGGCCCTGCTGTGGGAGGCACAAGGCCCTGGTGGCACTTGGGCTCAACCAAACAACAGGACACCACTGCCTGACATCCTAAACGTTAACCTTCACTCCCTGCACTGGAAGCATGCCTCATGGTGGGATATCTGGCCTAGTGGGAAGGAGTACTGCCAGCTCTGACTACATCTACCAGCAGGTTCTTGCACACACACACCCCTTAACACAAACTCCACACAACTCACCTGGGATAATGCATTCCCTCAGACTCAATTAAAATATCTCACAAAGATTTACCATACTGGGTTCTGCTGTGTGAAGCACATGGGCTTGTTGGGACTTGTGTTCAAACAAACACCAGGACACCACTGTCTGCCATCTTGTCAGCACAGGCACACCACCACACAGGGAAAATGAATCACAGGAAGGAAGGTTAGGTATTGTGGGAAGGTGGGTGTAGCCAAAAGCATGATGGGAGTTGCAGTCACAGCTAAATATCCCCCACCCACATGTCCCAGCAAGCTCACACTGAACCATGCACACCTCACGGGGAGTGGAAATGTACTGACAAGATGGCTGACACTGGGTTCTGCTGTGGGGAGCATGAGGCCCTGCTGGGACCTGTGCCCAAACAAACAACGGGACACCAATGCCTGACAGCCTGAAAGGTAACTTGCACTCCCTGCAATGGAAGCATGCTTCATGGCGGGATACCTGGCCTGGGGGGGAGGAGGAGTGCTAGCTCTGACTACATCTACCAGCAGCCCCTGTCACACACACCCCTCCCACCAACACCAAAATACACACCTGGGACCATGCTCCACAAGAGAGTGAGTGAAAAGCCACTTCCAAGATGTCTGACAATGGTGCTCTGCTGTGGGGAGCATAAGGCCCTGCTGGGACTTGTGCTCAAACAAGCAACAGGACACCACTGTCAGCCATCTTGGTAGCACCGTCACAGTACCTCACAGGGAAACAGAGTCAAAAGGAAGGAAGGTTGGGTATGCTGGGAAGGGAGGTGTAGCCAAAAGTATGATGGGAGTTGTAGTCACAGCCAAAAGTCATCCTCCCACATGGCCCATCAAGCCCACCCTGAACCATGCTCACCTCACAGGGAGTGCAAAAGTACTGACAAGATGGCTGACACTAGGCCCTGCTGTGGGGAGCACAAGGCCCTGCTGGGACTTGGGCTCAAACAAACAACAGGACACTACTGCCTGACATCCTGAACGTAAACTGTGACTCCCTGCAATGGAAGCATGCCACATGGGGGATTACCTGGCCTCTGTGGGTGAAGGAGGTCCTGCAATGACTCCAAATGCTATCAAGGCCGGCTCAAAGCACACCTTCTCAGCCAGAACAAATAGCACCCTTGGGACCAGTCACTCCGAAAGTAAATGCCCTGGCAAGATGGCTGGCACATGGTCATGATGTATGAATTGGCTGCAAGTCACACCTACGCACTGGCCAACTCAAACACATTTACACTCACAGCCATTGGAACTGTAGGTATCCTCTCACTGTCTGGGGATGCAGTGTCCCTGGGGTCTCCCCTGACCTGGCTGTGAAGGTGTGTCTCGTAGATGACAATTGGGAAGATGCAGACATAGTACATAGCACCAAGCACACACAATGTCACCTATACATTATTGACAGGGGACACCTGACAGTGACTAGAATGGACACGCCCATATAGCTGACACTGTAGCATGGTGTCATTCCCAAAAGGTGCAGTTGTGAGCTACATTTCGATCCCACATCGTTCTGCGTTGTATGCATCATTCACACAACACTTCACTCACTGTCATAGACACTTCAAACACAATGACTAACCTGGACTGCATTGGAGGAGGCATGCAACTCACAGCAGCAGACATTCATGTGAAGAAGTTGTGGATCAGCTGGGTCCGAACATCACCCTCACCATCACTGGCATCATGCCCCAGGGCAGGATCCTCCACGGCTGGCGGATGTTGGTCATCGTCATCTTGGATGAGAGGCAACTCCTTCCTCACTGCCAGGTTGTGTAGCATGCAGCACACTATGAAGATTTTGCACACCTTAGCAGGTGCATATGGGAGGGCCCCTCCTGTCTTGTCCAGGCAGCGGAATCTGCTTTTCAGGAGACCAAATGTCCGCTCGATCACTCTCCTGGTCCGACCATGTGCCTCATTGTAGCGCATCTCCGCCGGTGTCACAGGGTTCTTGAGGGGTGTCAGCAACCACGGCATGTTGGGGTATCCGGAGTCACCTACATACAGACAATTGCACATTAGATGAGTTTGAAAAGAGGGTGGAAAACAGCATTACCAAACACACACAATGGTAAACAGTCAGTACACACCGACAAGCCAGGCACGCTGGTACTGCATCTGTGACATCATCGTCGGGATGCGACTACTCCTCATGACGTAAGCGTCGTGCGCTGAACCTGGGAAACGTGCACACACATGTGAAATGGTCATGTCCGCCAGACATACCACCAGAGCATTGATTGAGTGGAAATGTTTCCTGTTTCGGTATGTCTGCTCATGTGCCTGTGGTGGTACCAAAGCCACATATGTCCCATCAATGGAGCCAATGACATGTGGCATCCTTCCCAGTGCATAGAAGTCACTCTTGATGTCAGTGAGTTGTTGTGGGGTTGGGAAATGGATGTAGTGGTTGAGGAAATGCAACATCGCCTCCAACACATCTCGAAGCACACGGCTGAACATGGTCTGTGACATCCCACCAGCAGAAGCCACAGTGTATTGGAAGGTACCGGTGGCAAAGAAGTGTAGGGTTGCCATCACCTTCACCTTGGGGGTCAGCGCTGTAGGGTATGGCCGGCCAGGTTGCAAGTGTGGGGCCAACTGCTCCGCCAAATCATCAATCAGTGGCCTAGTGAAGCAGTACCGTCGGATGCAGTCACGTTCAACCATGGTTGCAAGGTCAGGGAACGGTCTGTGGACAGCTGGTCTCCTGCAGTTATGTTATGTTATGTTATGTTAAAAATTCTTATAGAGCGCTCGTACACCAGTTGGTTTCTTGGCGCTAACTTAAGGAACTGTTGAGGCCTCCTGAATTCAGTTGTCTGAACTAGTTATAAGCTTGGGTGAATAGCCAAGTCTTAAGAAGTCTACGGAACCTTGTGAATTCAGTACAAGTTCTTATGTCCAGAGGAAGGGTGTTCCAGAAACTGGGAGCTAATACTGCAAACCTGCAGCCTCCCATTCGTTTCCGTTTATAGGGAGGAATGACTAAAAGGTTCTTATGTGCAGAGCGTAGGCTACGTGCAGGTACGTATTTCTGAACCAGTCTAGATATAAATTTTGGGCTGGCACCATACAGAGTTTTAAAGATAAGGCAACCAACCTTAAACGCACATCTTTGTGGTATAGGAAGCCAATGTAGTTCCTTCATGGTGGGAGTGATGTGTTCCCATCTTGGTTGTTGGGATATTAATCTGGCAGCCTGGTTTTGTACCATTTGCAGTCTCTTGATGAGATAAAGTGGTATGCCAAAATATAAAGAATTGGCATAGTCCAAATGTGATATTACCATGGCTAGGACCACTTGAATTAGGGCTTCCTGTGTAAGCAATCTCCTAATCTTTCTTATTTTCCTCAATTGA
Organism: Calotriton arnoldi; assembly: GCA_963921515.1. Lineage (NCBI taxonomy): Eukaryota > Metazoa > Chordata > Amphibia > Caudata > Salamandridae > Calotriton > Calotriton arnoldi. The sequence continues at coordinate 5,509,981 of CAWUFW010000025.1, read as the reverse complement.
AAAAAGCAGGTGGAAATTACTGCTCCTATCTGAGTTTTCATGGTAAGATCACTATTAATAATCACTCCTAGACTTTTGGCTGAGACAGAAGTATTGGGTGGAGAACCCAATTCACTCGGCCAAAACAGTGCATTCCATGGGTTCAAGGGACCTCCCAACAAAATCACTTCTGTTTTGTCCGGATTTAATTTTAGCTGGTTGTTATTCATCCAGTCGCGAATGTGCAACATTGTTGCCTGGAATTCGGATATCGACTCGGGTGAGTTATTGATAGAGAACACCAGTTGCATGTCATCTGCGTAGTTGTACGTGCATACTTTCCTGTTTCTAAGGGAATGAAGTAAGGGGAGGAGATAGAGATTGAATAAGTGGGGAGACAGCGAGGAGCCCTGTGGCACTCCACATGTCGTTGCCATTTTAGGTGCAGAAAACTGGGAGAGACCCACTGACTGAGTGCGTTCCTCAAGAAATGACTCAATCCAGTTGGATGCCCTCCCCTTGATGCCAGCAGTCCTGACACGATCGATCAGAATACCATGATCGACCGTGTCAAATGCCGCAGATAGATCTAATAACACCAAGACCTGGGGGGAACCCTTGTCAACCTCTTTCCGAAGTGTATCCAGAACAGTGAGTATCACTGCCTCAGTGGAATGGGCTGGGCGAAACCCTGCTTGATTTGGATCAAGATAGCCGGACTGTTCAACAAAAGTACAGAGGTTTTTGGCCACATGAGATTCCAGTATTTTTGCCAAATAGGGAGCAGGGAAATGGGCCGATAGTTGGTCAGAACCCTAGGGTCCGCACCTGATTTTTTTAATAAAGGGAACCACCGTTGCTGCTTTAAACGCTTTTGGTACACAGCCCTGGGCCAAAGAGTCATTAAGAAGTGCCAAGGCCGGACCAGGGAAGGTGGTAAAAATATCTTTCAAAATATGAGGCGGACAACTATCGATAGGTGATCCCGACTTTACTTTAGATAGAAGGTCCAAAAAAATGGTACTGTCTATAGCTGGGAATTGTTCAATGGAACATGGATTTTCCAGCGCTAATGGTGGACCCTCAGGGACAAGGCAATGAGGGATGCTGGATTTTATAGTAGCGATTTTGTCAATAAAGAATGAATTGAGAGAGTTACAAAAGACTTGACTGGGTGTAGATTTTAGTGTAACTCTGTCTGGATTGGATAGTTCATTCACAATGGAAAATATTTCTTTAGACCTGTTAGTAGAGCTCATAATTTTTGAAGAGAAATAGGCAGCCTTCGCGGAAGAGATTGACTTTTTATACTCTTTCATTTGGATCAAATAACTCTCTTTGTTGTCTAAGGAATAGCTGATTCTCCATTTCCTTTCTGATTGACGAAGTGCTAGCTTTTGTTTTTGTAAGTCGGAAGAGAACCATCTTTGTGCCTCATGACGTCTTACTGTACGTATTGTTTTTAATGGAGCATGTTCATTGCTGGCCATAGTGAGCCATGCTGTGAGATTTTCCTCACTTAAATTAATAGACGTCTGATGTACAGGGACTGTATTTGCTAATGTGGCATAGAAGTGCGTTTTATTAATATTGTTCCAATTCCTAGCTACTGATGTTTTTAGACTAAGAGGTTTTACTTTAGCAACATCGTTGATAATAAACTGGATTAAAAAATGATCAGACCAAATGCAGGGAGAGATAGTCAGTGCAGATAGCGTAATGTTAGCTGACCATACCTGGTCCAATATGTGTCCTTTATTATGTGTTGCCATAGTTATTTGCTGGCTAAGGTTTAAACCACTAAGGAGGTCATTCAGATCTTTCGCATGAGGACCGCCTTGAGTATCATTGGCCCAATAGTTAAAGTCACCAAGCAATAATATTTTGGCATTGTTGGTGGTTAGCTGAGCCAACTGTTCAGCTAAGGAATGAGGAAATGAGGACATATTCTTGCAGTACATAGATGAGCAAAGAAAGGTTGTCAGTTCCCCTATCTATGTGCCAGTGTCCACGCTAAATAGCACATGAAACATCATAACAGGACACAAGTACCTGATGTGTGTGCTGTTGGGTATGGGCACATATGTCAGACACATGCCCATCATCTGACATCTCAGCTCTACATGTCTACACAACAAGGTCCATGCTGTGCTGTGACAAATCTATGGGCTCTGTCACAGTACATCAGTACGAGTGTCACATACCAAACACACACCACAGTGACTAGTGAGGACAGATGTCTTCCCCACATCACAGGTTTTTGACAGACACACACACAGGGACCTTGTATTGCCACAAGGACACTATCATGATGTAGCGTCTCATGTACACGCCACAACGCACACATGACACCCATATGAAGTGCCACCTGATTTGTTTGCAGGTCATACATGGATGTCTGTGACACACAGACGCAACATCAACTCACATTGACAAAACACATTGATGTGGTGACCGTTTGACATTGAGCACATGAAATCAGAGTCATCTGCGTTGCAAAATGCACACATACTGTGGATGAACATCACATTTGTGGCACTGGGACACCCTGTGACACACATACCATTCCACCTAAGAGTCAGGGTGTATGTCACATGTCATACACAATGTACCCCTGGAACTGTGTTCATGCCTCGTGCTCTGAACTGTACAGTTGTCAATCACAGTGGTTATGTGCACAACACACAAAGGTATCTATCCCCTTGACACCTTGCACAGCCTGGGAGTGGGTGCCACTAAGTGCCACATACTAAACACATGTTGACCCACATACACACACAGGTAATGCAGCCTGACATGCCTTTTGATATACTGTGTCACAGGCTGTATTGTTGTAGGTGTGCACATGGGTCCCTGGCAAGCTATGGTGGGTGGCATCCTTTTGCCCATTGACTGCAATGGTGACAGACGCGGGTGATTTTTTCAAAGACGCATTGTACACCTAGGGACCGATCCGTGCACACGCCTTGCCCATTGACTGCAATGGTGACAGATGCGGGTGACTTTTTCAAAGACGCGTCGTACACCTAGGGACCGATCCGTGCACACGCCTTGCCCATTGACCGCAATGGTGACAGGCGCGGGTGACTTTTGAAAAAACACGTCGTACACCTAGGGACCGAGCCGTGCGCACGCATTGGCTATTGACTATCATGGAGACGGGTGCGTGTGAGTTTTCAAAAGACGCGTCGTACACCTAGGGACAGATCCGTGCACACGCATTGGCTATTGGCTGCCATGGAGACGGACGCGGGTTTGATACTTGTACGATTCGTGTGCTGAAAAATCCGTTGGCTCCCTACAACAATGTATCAAACTCATTGGTGTCATGAACTTGAAATTTTTGAACGATGCGGAAGGCGTGTAGGAGGCGTACAATGCGATGGATTGGCCAGAGTCATAGGATGCAAACGTGTCGGACCTATCGCTTTGGACGCATGGGACAGAATCTGCCTCTGCAGCACAGATATAAGGCTGTCTGTTCCCCTGAGAGCTCACTTGCCTGCACTACATGCTCCAGATTGACATCTCTGCTACCACTGCTGCTGTCTCTGCATCCTCTGGCTTCAAGAATGGCACGTACTGTGGAGAGGGCCCCAGCCTTCACAGAGGAGGAGAACCAGGCCCGGCTGGACAGCCTCCTTCCACAGTACAGCAAGCTGTATGGGAAACCAGGGGAGCAGGTGAGTGTGCAGTCCACATCCTTTCTCATTGTGCATGTTGTCTGACTAGCACTAATGGCATTGTGTACACCAGTGGCTAGCATGCTCACTGATTAGTTGTAACCCCCAAAGTGTGTAGGCACCTGTAGTGAACAGGTACTGTGCTGGAAAAGTGCATTTTTACACGGTTATAATACCCAGGCAATGTTTCCATGTTGTTAATGCAGGACAACTGTCCATTACCATAGTTGCACTACCTGTGTACATCATATGCCCTTGTGATAACGACATGTATATCCAACTGTGTGATGCACAAACATGTTGCATGTGTAGTAATGGTCTTTTAACTTTGTCATCCTCACAGGTTGATGCCCATCAGAAACAGGAGATCTGGAAGACGCTCGTCCGGGCAGTTCGATCTGTGGGGGTCTACAAGCGCCACATCCGCAACTGCCAGAAGAGGTGGCAGGACCTTCGTGGCTGGACCCGGAGGATCGCAAGAGTCCAGCTGAAGCTGTCGCCTCCTCACAGAAGGGGCGGACGACGGATCCTGACCCCCCACATGCTCCGGATTCTGATGGTGGTCTTCCCTGACCTGGATGGGCAGTTAAAGGCCAGACAGCAGCAAGGAGGGGGTAAGTGCATGCCTTTTCTGTGAACTATGTCTCACATGCTATTTGCACTCCTTCAGCCTGGTTACACTCCCACAGTTCGTCTGTCTGCTTGAACAAGAGTCATGTGCCTAAATTAGGTTATGGCCCATCCTCATCTGATACACAGGTGTGGCCCTTTCAGTCTGTGACTTGTGTCACTTGGGTTGTGTGTCCCTGCTGTTGTCCAAGGTTAAGGTTGGAAACAGCATCTGCTACTGGTGCATTGTTTTGGGCTTCATGAGTGAGGCAATTGATTGACATGTGTCTGCACATTGCCAGAAATCTGACATGTACTCTGTGTGGGCCATTAATATGTGTTCTAATTGCTGCTCTGGCTCACCATATGTGTCTGGGGTATTTACCACACACTCATGCAGCAGGTGAGACAATGTTGGGGCCTCAGAAGAATGTACATCATGTGTGTCACACATGCATAGACGCATGCCTAGTGTTCAGGGTAATCCCATGTTGCACATGGACCAGGACAGGTATGCCTACTCCGGACATGGAAGTACACTCTGTTCTCCTACTCCTGTGTGTCAGCCTACATTTTGTGCATTGTGAAATGTGCAAACAGGTATCTGCCTCTGTGTCATTGTGGAGTGGCCTAGCTTTTTAGACTCCTGGGGTGTTAAACAGTTTGGGGTGGGCAGCCAGCTGAGATGTGGCTGTTGGATCAGCACAATGGGGAAAAACATAGGTGTGTAATCACTTGACTGTGCCTAATGGTGTATTCTACATTAAAGTGCAGGCAGCTTTAATTCGTTCTCATCAGACTGTGATGTGATCATGTTTACAGATTTGTGCTTGCAGTCACTCAACTGTAGCATTTGTATAATGTGGGATCATTGTAGTGTGGTTTGTGGCCTCGTAGCCTACATTGCTAAGTTACCTTAGGCCTGGCTGCCATGATGCCTTTTTGCACACGTTACTTTGTTTTCCAGCCTCTGCCCGACTATTTTAGAACTGTCTGCCTTTTTGCCTTTCACCTTTTCTCCTGTTCCCTGTGGGTTTCGTCTGCACAACATGTACAAGGTCGAAAAACAACGTCCCTTGTTCTTGCTGATCTGGTCAGCCCCTTGCACTTAGACATAACACAAAATACAGCTGCACTGGAGAAATTTGTGTGCTTTTAATATTGTGATCTCGCTGTTTGTGACACTTGGAGAAAAACCTTTCCAGGGAGAAGAGCTGTGCTTGTCTGATGATGTAAACCTTGCATCTCGATATTGAGGTATGAGGGTCTGCCCGACCAAGCCCAGAGGTCTTCTATTTTTATAATAAACTAGTTACTAGCACGGGGAGGGTGGTAAGGCCTTTTAGCCCTATATCCACTGACTTTATAAATGCTGTCCCCGTTTGTATTCTATGGAATTGTAACCATGCTTATTATTTTATCATTATGCATTATGCTGATAGTACTGGCACGTGTACTGTATCTTAGAGCACGATAGTTGAAATAAACATTTTAAACTATACAGTGTCTCTTATTACGCACGTTGTGGACAAGTATGAGTGAGTGATGAAAGAGTGTTCTTGCTCCCGCGAGTCCTGAGAGAGACCGTGTTCTGGGTTGTCTAATCATTGGTAGCGGCGCTGCGAATGAGACGCTAAAGCTAGTCGGATTGGGATTGTGAGTGCTAAGGGGCATGGTTGGCTCACCACTATACTCCGAGGTCCTATTATCCTGTGCATAGCTCTGTGTATGTGCAGAATCCCTACAACATGGCACCACCAACGTGGTGGGCTGCTTATCTGCGAGACGCTTGAGTAGTGCTTGTGCTTGTCCACAACTCCCTTCGCATACGTTTCCGGAAGCGTGTGTGAGGGTGGTACCTCCTATATTGATGTTTTTATAGGTTCTTTCAAGCTTGAAGTAATTAAAAGGTGTTAATAAAAACCCTATATAGCGCTGCCTCGTACTAGGTTGTCGAACATTCTTCGCCTTAATGGTGGTCAACATCGCGGCACATAGTCGCGCAGCGCTCTGAGCTCATTTGACAGCGTATGGAGTGCCTGACGCGGGTGTCGATCTGATCTTTGTGGTACAAGCGGATCCTGCTTACCACTTTGAGGTGTTTTACTCTTGGATCACCTTTCCGGCGGTGGATGGGACTGATAATGTTTCCATGAATATACAGCCACCGCACTTCCTATAGTTTATAGGCCTTATCGGAATCTTGAAGTACCACTCACGGCATGGCAACACCGTGTTTGGTTTAATGGCGCCCTCCCACAACCGGTTACCCCGATTCGTTTAGGCCCCTTATCGATTGAAGGGGCCACTTGGCCAGTTTTGGCCGGGTATACCCCACATCCGCGTTGACGCTTGCGGTTGCTGAACTGCGTGATTTACATACGTCTTTGATACGTGTGCACAGAGCTTTAGTACAGTATGTTACAGGCAACATCCAGGGAGCCCCTCCTGGAGTTGCAGCGCATCCAGCTGGACAGGGCGGTGTAACCATAAGTCCCGTCATGGTTAATTCGGTGATGGGCAAGCGCCCACAAAATAAGGATGATTTACCTTATTGGCTTGCAGAAAAATTTGACCAGCTGGAGGCAGTTTTTCCAAACACTTCTCCTGTGGAAAAACACAGGATTTTGACGATTAGTTTGCCAAAGACTTGATCCCCGAGTTGGCAGAATGCAACAACTGGGGTAAGGTATTCGCAGCAGTATATGCGAAGTGTTTCGGCACTCCTTCCATGACAGTTCTCCCCTCTGTAATTAAACGAGTACAGGATGAACATGGCCCTGAAGCGGCTGTGGAATTGGGGATGAGACTGGTGGGAGTGTTCGATGTAGTGGCTGATTTGATCCTTGCGAATGTCAAGGGCGATGCAGTTAACTTTCAAGTAGCTAATGCTTTGGCTTTGATCCCAGAACCGGACAAGCCGCGCGAATTACCAAAAATTATTGCACAGGCTTATAAAACCATTGGCCGCAATAGCCTGGGAGTTAAGCCTCTTGCTAAAACGCAAACACAATCGCAATCACAACCAAAAACTCAATCTGAGAAAGATGAGAAACCGTTCTTTACTAAAAAGAGCTGGAGGTTGAAAAAACAGAGTAAGCAACAGAAGAAACCAGGGTCGCGTAGCGGATCCCCGGTTTCCGTCTCTTCTGAACGCACTTATGATTTGCGCGACAGAGCAAGAATTAAATCTCCAGAGAGATTTCAGGTCTCTGATCCGCGTTCTCCTCGTTCTTCACAGGCACCATCGACCTCCCAGACTGGTGGAGGAGATCGCCAGGATAGAGGAAGGGGTTGTGAGGCTCCACAGGGACGAGACCAGCCTCGACCACAGGTCCGAGGGAAACCCGAAGAATTTCCACGTCCTCGCCCACAGTTTCAGAAGAAGAAAGTTGCAGCTGTAACAGCGAGGTATGCCACAGATGGTGAGAACGAGACTCCTGAATTGGACGTGGGCAGTGACGCTCCTAGACAGCGCCGCGGAAGTTACCATAGTGCGGGAGGCACTACGTCCTCATGTGGAGCGACAGCAACTGATACATTCATTACTGTTGAGACAGCTGACACCCGAGTGGCACCCCCTGACAGACTATATAATATTGTCATTCAAATTGAAGGTGACATTGAGCATGTTATTAAAGGGATTTTTTGGGAAAATCTGACCTCTTCATATGACATTTTGTTAGCAGAGGCGGATTGGCCGCCCCCATTCGTACTTGCTGCTCGTAGAGGGGAGGAGGTAATCCTTCCGAGCTTTTCTCGTCATGTCCCCAAGGACAAAGCGGAGGCTCTTGCAGCTGAATGGGCTGTGGCCCTGGCTCCGGCGCTATACCGTAATCACGTGGGCTGGGATGAGGATTCTCCACCCCATGATATTCCATTGCGGTCGCTGCCACAGCCACAACCCCAATATCCCATCAAGCGGGAAGCAAAAGGTCCCGTTTCCGACATTCTGACACAGTTAGAATATCAAGGAGTAATTGTAACATGCGTATCACCAATGAATAATCCCCTTTTCGCGGTTTCTAAACCCGATGGTTCGTACCGCCTAGTTTTGGATTACCGACATTTGAACTCTCATTGTCGGACCTTTGTGGTGCAAAATACCCACAGTTCTGCGCTTGTAGACAGTCTTGTTCATAAAAAATATAAAACTACGCTTGACCTATCCAATGGATTTTACACGCACAACTTGTCCCCGGAGTGCAGCCAATAGAGCGCTTTCACTTCCGGTGGAAAACAATTCAAATTCCGGTGTTTACCCATGGGCTACAAAAACAGTCCGGGTGTATTCGCCGCCCGTGTTGTCTCTCTGTTGGACAGCATAGACCCAGATGCGTGTTCGTACGTCGACGATATCTATCTGACAGACGACGAATTATGGCCGCATCTTACCCGAGTGGACCGCATTATCCTTGAATTTGCAGTCTTAGGATACAAATTTAATTTTGCCAAATCTCACATTGCTGAATTTACAGTTTTGTTCTTGGGCTATGAGCTCAACAACGAAGGTAAGGGCTTAGCACCCCATTTCTTGGAGAAGTGTGCACTTTTGTGCCCTCCAATTGCTCTGAAGAAGCTTCAGTCTTTACTGGGTTTTCTGAACTTTGGGCGTACTTACATTCCCGAATATGCCCAGCGTATCAAGCCTCTTTATGCCTTGATACAACCTAACTTTTCGAAGTCATGCTGGCTTCCCGAGCATTCCTCTATACTGCAATCTTTGCAGCCAGATTTACTTGAATCTAAGTTCTTATTGACTCGTGATAACCACACAAACCTGGTGATTAGAATCGTTCCAGGGGCAGTGGGTTTCACGTACTTAACCTTTAACGAAGGTGACACAGTACCGATTGCATACAAGTCACATCTTTACACTTCCCCAGAAATGCGCTTTTCCTCTGTGGAGAAAGTTTTGACTGCAGTGCAAATGGCGATTCTAAAGGAACGCGCACTGGCACAGGGAAAACGCATTTTGGTTGTAACACCATATCCTGCCCTTGAAGCAGTGACGAAAACAAGTGTCCCGAACTCTAAGGCTTTGCACCCCCGTTGGATACAATGGGCAACATCTCTGACGTCCCCGGATGTCACTTTTATCTTTGATTCCTCTCTTCAGACACAGGAGTTCTTACAGTATGAATTCGTTCATCCTCCTCCTCTGTCTTTGCTACTGCTTGAGGAGTACGACTGTATTATCTATACCGATGGTTCGGCACAACCGGCCACGAGTTCCAAGCATGCTTATTCCGCAGCATGTGCTATTGTTGCAGGTACCATGGTGAACGGTGAGTTCAAATCGACTGTAGTGCACACTCAGGCACTAGTAGACAGTACTGCACAATTGGCCGAGCTGCGTGCTTTGGTGCTCGCACTTGAGTTCGCTAATCCAGACGTGACGACCCTTATTGTATGCGATTCATCCTACTGTGTTCAGTCTTTCAATGACAACCTATTCTTTTGGTCGCAGAACGACTATAGAGATGCTAAAGGCAGCACAATTAAGCATAAAATGCTTTGGGTTCGAGTGGCAGATCTTAAACAACGTCTGCCTCTCACACAGGTGATTCACACCCTTGGCCACCAGCGTGTGGGCGCACACGCTGTCGGTAACGGTTTGGCAGACGAAGCAGCCAAATCAGCAGTAGCCACATGCTCAATAGCAGCAGTTACAAGATCCATGACTAAAATAGATAATGATATTTTGGCAGCTATTGCTGCGACCAAGGAAGGTGCTAATTACCCACGGGGTTTCCCTTCCAAGTACTCTTATCAATTAGGTCCCGAACAGGCTCCTTACGTAAGAATTCCAGACATTGGTGATCGGCTGATTCCCAACGCGGACCGCAGACTTTCCTTGATAACGGCAGCACACGAAGGCTTGGCTTCGGCCCATGCTGGCGTGTCTGCGACGGTTTCCATCTTGCAGCAGCGTTACTGGTGGCGTGGTTTATATAAACAGACTCGTACGTATGTGTTTTCTTGTGATGTTTGTCAGCAGATTAAGCCTTCAACGGTTACACGACCGCCACAAACCCCGCTCTGCATTTCTAACAGACCTTTTGGGTGTGTTTACCTGGATCACTGCGGTCCATTTTCTTCTGACACTGCGTATAAGTACATCTTAGTTGCAGTGGACTCGTGCACACGTTTCATCTGGGTCTGGCCACAACGGAGTGCTGACGCTCGAAATGTCATCAGGTATTTGCGTGTCTTTGTGGGAATTTTTGCCTGCGGCACCTTCCATTCTGACCAAGGTCCAGCGTTCGCCTCTAAGGCCTACAAGGACGCAATGGGGTCACTGGGGGTGCGGGTGAAATTTTCGTCTCCATATCGGCCTGAGGGCAATTCGATTGTTGAACGAATGAACCGTGACTTAAAGCAATCCTTGACAGCTAGAGTCTTAGGTACTGGCAGGAACTGGCTGGCCCACTTGTATACCGTACAACGTGCACTTAATAATCTCCCTAGAAGACCTCTGGGTGGGCGGACCCCATATGAAATGCTCTTTGGCATACGAATGTTTGTGCCCGACCTTGATGGTCTAGACATGGCGGCGCAATCCGCAATCTTTGACGTAGATAATCATTCTACTATGTTACAGGACCTACAAGGAGCTCGTGACAAACTTGCTAACGAACACTTGCCTACAGCCACTGACGCTGCGCTGCAGATTCCAGTTGCCGGCTGGCTTCCGAAGATTGGAGAACTGGTCCGCGAGAAGGTGGAGAACAAAAAAGAATTTGGACCCTCTTATCGTGCACCGGTTCCAGTCCTTGGCTTGAAGGGTACCCGTACTGTCATCTTACCACCGCTTCCTGGTCGCAAAGACAACAGATACATCTCAGTGGACAATGTCAAGCTACAACATCTGGCCGATCCTGAATAGTGTAACACCAGCGGTCTCTTGTCCAGTCATTTCCCGGACAAATGTTTGTGGCCCTCTGGCAACATCAGTGACCGTGTGGGCTATCGAGATGGTAGATTTGCCTGATCGCCTGCTCGACTACCCGCATTCCCCCTGCAACGAGGAGACCGAGTATACCTACCCCGCAACCGAGTCGGTGGCTCATCTACCAACAACGCCACTGAGCCCAACCCGTTATTCCTTTGTCTCGGATTCCACCTCAGCACTTATCCCGTCCAGATTCAGTATTTTTGTATCCTGGTTCAGAGACAATTTTTTGATCCCACCATGGACCTACATCTGGTTGGTACTATTCCTGATTTTTCTGTTCATGTCCATTGGCTTTGTCACAGTTTTTTTTCTACTCATCAATGGTCACTATTTACCGGAACGTTCTGCAGTGAACTGTGTCGCTGGAACGTTGGCTCCGCATTCTTCATCTCACATCATGAAGCGTGACCACACATTTGTGAACATTTCAGCTTTCCCAGTCACTGATGGCATCGTATGGGATGCGGTAAATTTCCAAATTCATGGACCAACCGAGATTATTAATGTACCAAATGTCCTTCGTGTTTCAATGGGTGATGTCGTAAAAAGCAATATTCATTCTGACGATTGGGATGTGCATGCCGTGGAATCGTTATTTACTGATTTGAAATATTATGCTGCTTTTAATGCTGAAGATTTGTACATGAATTCTGCAAGTTATGCCGATTTATATTGTTACCAGCATTGGGGCAACCACTTTCTCCATAAACCAAGTACCCTTCAGGGTCCTTTTAATTACACCCAATGGGAACATTGTCTGACCCCTTTGCCAGTTAGCTCCCAGACTCTTAGACATAAGTTTACTTATTTTACAGACTTTGATAGATCGAACCCTGGTTCCTATTATTTTAGATTAAACATTTCATCCACCCAGAAAATCATGTTGACCCACACTAAGTTACTGTATTCGGGTTCCTTTTTGAACGCATTAGCCGTGGGTGGGTATGAACACTGGCAGGACACCATTGACTTAAAATCTATCTGGGGCACTAAATCATGGCAGGTCCGAGGTACGGAAGGCTTACACCGTGCTTGCCTAATCCCGGCCCAGATTTTATTTGTAAATAGTACGATCTATCAAACGACCTGTTGGGGTTTGGCTACTTCTAAACAATTGAATGCACCTTCCATTCCCGCATTGTCTTCCACTCCCAATGAAAGCTTGCATTTTAATATTTCCCTAACCAATTTGCAAGCTTTGTTTCAAAACAATTCGTTTAATATCTCGACGATTGCTCAGTCACCCTGGTTGGCCTGGCCCATAGCATCAAATGCCTGCCAACTGTGTTTTTCTCTTAACTCAGCTCCTGGTTACACACAGGATAGGCCAGACCCGAGGTTTTCTAACTCTCGTACTGTTACAACATATTCTGTTGGTAAATTATGTAAACAGTGGTTGCAGCACTCTTCATTAGATTCTGTGAAACAACATTTATCCCTCCTATCAGGTAACATTGATCTGTCCGACTTTGTTCTGGGGCCTCGTGGTCCCCGACCTAAGAGATTCATTTATGAAACTTACAATGAACTCTGGAAGCTTTCACAAATTGAAGCTGCTTCCCGTCTTCGGGAAATCGATCAAGCAAATCTAGAAAAAGTGCTTGCTGTTGTTGACAATAGTATTAATACCCTGTCTTCCCGCATTTACACATTAGAGAATATTGTTTCATCTGTTGTTGATATTGTACAGGATGATGTGCCTGTGTTATATCATGGTCAGAATCAATTGCGTTCAGTAATGCAGTTTGCATGGACTTTGCAGACACTTAAAATGGGTAAAGTTCATTGGCATTTTTTGAACACCTCTGCCTTATTCTTGCCGTTTAATTTAACTGAGAAACAGCAATTCATGTCCATGAAAGATGCAACATACACTCTATTATATATCGAAAAAATAGAGCCCTTACCATTCTCTGTGGCAGAATTGGATTCTGCTGTGTGGCTAGTACACAGGGTTATCGCTTTGCCTTTTTCTTTATTTGAGTTCAGTTCCTGCATGAAACATTATCCTGTTGGCCGCTTTCAGCCTTTAGGCAGTGCCTTCTTGCATGAACTTTGGTCCCTGCCTTTCATGTACAGGTGCGTTAGGGACGGAAAAGAGGTTTTTCTCACAGGAGAGTCTTGCGATTCTGCAGTGGGTCATTCCCTTATTTGTAAAAACATTAAATTGCACGGGGCTTGTAACGTTTCGGCTCCGAATCTTGCTTGTGTTTTAAAGGGCATTCCTGCTCCTGCTATATCTCCTACTTTCACTGTGCTTGCAAATGGTAACTATCTCCTTCTGAATAATCAGGACTGCTGTGGCATGCTGGCCGGCATACCATATATTGTAACAGTTTCCCACAGGGTTGTCTGCTGCAAGAATGTGCTTTTTCCTCCCCCGCACGACATCATAGATAGTTCCATTTGGCCCTCCATTCCAACGTTGAAGGCGGATTTCAATAAATTGAGCAGAATAGAGGCGCTATTATTGAATCAGGAGGTTATGCTCACATCCGCAAGGGAGACATTTATCCTCCAGGTGGCTAGTACCCACAGTGAGATACAGGCCCTTTTGAACACAAACCTCCCACAACATTTCGGTGAGCTGATTCACCGCGTTTTTAATGCATCTCGCACCGAGGGTCTTGTGCACTTTTTTAAAGTTGTGGGCTCTGGCCTTGTTACCTCCTTTCAAACTATATTTGGTGTAATACCGGCTTTTATTCATTCTATTTTTTCCAGCGGCTTTCCATTGCTTCTAGCGTTAGGTGCTGGAATACTACTATTAATTTGTTTGCTACGCAATGGCTGCACGTCCTGGGGGCCTACTCGACCACGGTCGACTCCGGATGCTTCGTGATCGGATGCTCCTCAGCTTCGGCATCCTACCATTGGCGACACTCAGTGTGTCATATAAACTTTCTTTTCGCTTTGCGTATTTCACTTGCGTGCAACCTGTGATGTCTTGCTTAAGATGTCCTTTCTCTTGGTCCGTGGATCTTTGCCTCTCCAATACGTCTCAGTCGGACCTGGATTTTGAACAGTTGATGGGCCCCTTAATGGCCCATGAACAGAACTGTTCCGGCACTGGATTGATGGCGCGTGCTGCTGCACTTGGGGTTTGGGCGCAATGGGATGTCTGGGCGACTGCTCAGAATCTCCTACAACGCAGTTATATTGAGTATCACGCAAGTTGTCCCGCAATGCTGATCACTGCTCCCTCATGTGAGGACCATGAGTGCAGTTTTGATTTGCTGACCTGGATGGTGTCTCTTTTTTCAGACGGTTCCAACGATGTCCTCTTGGAAAGTGTGGCGTTTTTCTGCACTTACACTCTATTGGATTAGGGAACGTCGCTTCCTGCGTCCTGCCTCACTGGATTTTTTTTGTTTTTTTGACTGAATTTTCTTTCTTCCCCGTCCATCATTGAGGACTGTTCACAAATAGACGTTTACATTCTGCTCCATCTATTTGAACTCTGTTTTCATCCTATGTCTTGGCCTATGGACTGACCAGGGGAGGGTGTAGTGTGGTTTGTGGCCTCGTAGCCTACATTGCTAAGTTACCTTAGGCCTGGCTGCCATGATGCCTTTTTGCACACGTTACTTTGTTTTCCAGCCTCTGCTTGTGCCCGACTATTTTAGAACTGTCTGCCTTTTTGCCTTTCACCTTTTCTCCTGTTCCCTGTGGGTTTCGTCTGCACAACATGTACAAGGTCGAAAAACAACGTCCTTTGTTCTTGCTGATCTGGTCAGCCCCTAGCACTTAGACATAACACAAAATACAGCTGCACTGGAGAAATTCGTGTGCTTTTAATATTGTGATCTCGCTGTTTGTGACACTTGGAGAAAAACCTTTCCAGGGAGAAGAGCTGTGCTTGTCTGATGATGTAAACCTTGCATCTCGATATTGAGGTATGAGGGTCTGCCCGACCAAGCCCAGAGGTCTTCTATTTTTATAATAAACTAGTTACTAGCACGGGGAGGGTGGTAAGGCCTTTTAGCCCTATATCCACTGACTTTATAAATGCTGTCCCCGTTTGTATTCTATGGAATTGTAACCATGCTTATTATTTTATCATCATGCATTATGCTGATAGTACTGGCACGTGTACTGTATCTTAGAGCACGATAGTTGAAATAAACATTTTAAACTATACAGTGTCTCTTATTACGCACGTGGTGGACAAGTATGAGTGAGTGATGAAAGAGTGTTCTTGCTCCCGCGAGTCCTGAGAGAGACCGTGTTCTGGGTTGTCTAATCATTGGTAGCGGCGCTACGAATGAGACGCTAAAGCTAGTCGGATTGGGATTGTGGGTGCTAAGGGGCATGGTTGGCTCACCACTGTACTCCGAGGTCCTATTATCCTGTGCATAGCTCTGTGTATGTGCAGAATCCCTACAACATCATCAGATGCCTTAAGATGTGGGTAGCAGTGGGGGAACATGTGCACTTGACAGCTACAGAGCTTACATTCCCCACAAAAACATGATTGTGACACAGTGCAGACTGTTTGTTTTTGGATGCACTGCTCCTGTGACTGAAGCTAGTAATGACTGATTAGCCAGACTGGCCTGTAGCATGGTATACCTCTTGCAAATGTGTATCCTGCAGTAATGTCAGTTGTCCTGCATGCACTCAATTGTGGCATTGACCATCAATACATGAGCACATCATGGTGTCTGGTGAAGGAAGCATATCCATATTACTGACAATGACTTTGGCCATCCCTTATCCTAACACATGTACTGAGTCAGTGGCAGGAGATGGGATATGTGTGTACTGACACATTTCAATCACAAATCCTGCAGTTCAGACAACTGTCTATGTGGTGCATGTGTGCACATATGAGTAGTGGCATACTACATGCACCAAAGAGATGGGTCCATGGACGGGAAGGATATGAGGGGCATGGTTGACTGGCAGACTGACAAGTGTCTTGTTCAAATATGTGTCAGCACTTTTTGAAATATTTTGCAAATTATGCCAAGGCGTGCTCTGTAATGTGCTGTACTGACTGATGTGTCAGGTCAATACAGGTGACTGATGTGGATCTGTTTATCCTGATTGTTTGCAGATACATCTGCGGCTACTGGAGGAGACAGCTCCACGGACCAAGAGGAGCCGCAGAGCCAGACTGGGTCCGCTGCAGAGGAGTCGGAGGGACCCAGTGGCACGGAGGGTGAGGGGAGCCACACTGAGGAGACCTCAGCTACAACCACCTCGGCTGAGGAGCACAGCAGCTCGAGTGATGACTCCCTTGTGGAGGCGGGTGTCAGCAGACCCCAGACAACACCTAGCGAGTCTGTCCCCGCCACCACCACCATCTCCACCCTCCCATCTGCTCCCATCCCAGATGTCCGTGGAGGCTCCCGTGTAAGGGAGCATGTCTCCTTCGTGCCAGGCACCGCACCCCCTGCCTCTGTCTCCCCTGCTGCCCTGAGTGTGGAGTCTGTGGACTTACTTAAGCAGATCCATGTAGGGCAGACAGCGATGCTGAGTGTCCTTCATTCTCACACCAGTCTGTTGACACAACCGGTGTCCTTCATGGAGGGCATTTCATCAAACATGTCTGCCCTACAGCGGACCATTCAGTCCATGGCCTCCTCACAGACGGCAGCAGTGTCCCTCCTCCAACAGTCCCTCACCTCTCCTACCTCTGCCACATCCACAATCCCCACTAACCTACCTGTCCAACGCACACACACTCGCACAGGCACGCACCACAACAGACACAAGCAGCACACAGCCACGCAAGACAAAATCCAGACACACAAGCACGCACACTCCGGGGACTGATGGCACACACACAGGGGATGGGTCACAGACACACAAACAGGCATCCAGGAGCACTCCGCAGTCCTCAGATGCCTCTCCCTCCAAAACCCCTTCCCTTGCCTCACCTGCAACCCCCCCTTCCCAGCAGCTCTTCCTCTGTGACCTTGGCCTCTTCCCCACTGATCCATCTGATCCAACTTACAAGGGGAAGAGGAAGTCACCACGCACAGAGGGGAGTTCCCCTGCCACACGGACACCCTCCCACAGGCGCAGGAACACTGAGGCCCCCATCCACGAATCCCCCTGGACCAGGAAGGGCAAGACCCCACCACAATCCCGCACTTCCACCACACAGTCTCCGTCCTCCAGCCCCTAGGCCACCACTCCACAGGTCCCCCGCCACACCCTGCCCCAGGTTCCCCCACACACCGATACCGCATCCCCAAAATGCTTAGGCCCTCCCCCCTACCACATGCACTTCCACCCCCACCTCACACGCTCAGCCTGTTCCTGCCACTGGTGTGGAGACCGTGTCCCCCCTCTGTCCTGCCCACCTCATCTGAACCCCATTACACTCCTTTGGATATTGGCACTGCAGTAGAGAGCACATCCACCCCGTCTGACTTGGGCACTGCAGTGGAGACCCCGTCCACACCATCTGACCTGCCCACTGCAGTGGTGCCGGCAACCACCCCATCTGACTTGAGCCCTGCAGTGATGACGGCACCCACCCCATCTGACTTGAGCCCTGCAGTAGTGACGGCACCCACCCCATCTGACTTGAGCCCTGCAGTGGTGACGGCACCCTCCACATCTGACTTGAGCCCTGCAGTGGTGACGGCGCCCACTGTGTCAGACACCTCCACTGCAGTTGCCAGTGACACTCCTGCACCCACCACCCCTCCCCTGCCCCATTCTGCTGTCCCCTGATCCTGTCCCTGCGGTGCCTGGCCTGCCCCTATGTATGCCCCTCCAAGGGGAGATGTCCCCTGGCCGTAGCAGTGCAGGCAAGCAATGGGTGACAACTTGTCACATGTCACCCTGGTAGGACTCTTGATATGGACTGGCCATTGGCCTTCTGACATTGTGGACTTAACAGGTACAAGGATTTATGTGCTGAATAAAGCCAATTGTTGTTATCCAGTGGTGTTGCATCTAATGTACATGATGTTGATGATGAGTATCATGAACTTGCTGTTGTAATGGTGTTTTAAAGGAATAAGAAACTGATTTGTTGATGTGATGGACTCCATGTGGTCCATGGGATATGTGTACTATTCTGGTTTGCATCCATGACATCCTTTGCTGCAATTTCAGGGTGTAATGATAGCAAAATTCTGGGAGCAGGATTTTCTCCTTTTGTTTGCTACTTCACATCTTTGGCATACACTGTTGTACATATGTTGGGCTTACATTTGTGCACATTGTAAGATTCCCTGACTGGGCCCATCTCCACTGGACAGGCAGGTTTGTGCATCAATGGTACACAAGTCATCTGTGTCATCAGTGCAACTTGCTATACATGTGTATTGCGTATGTGCAGATGACTTAAGGGACACTCCCGTACACAGGCTGATGTGACCAGAGCTTTCATTGTGTTGTAATTGTTGGCTCACTGAGCAAGTGTTATGCTGACATGACAGAGCCCTGCACAGACAACATTTTGCACAGCTGACCTTCCCCAGGAGTGGAGTCCCCTCAGGGCAGTGTGTCATTCCATGACATTTCCTGAGCCCATGGTGTGTGTTGTGTGAGCATGTCTGTGTGTGTTCCCTTCCCTTTTTCTACACAGCCTGTGTTCCCTACAGATGTTCCTGTTTGGGGCGCTTGCTGAGTTGTCCTGTGTTCATCCAACATCTTTGCCCTGGGTTTTCTGGGATGTAGGTGCATGGCAAACTACTGGTCATTAGGGTGTCATCCCTAGGTGTTTTAGTTGTAAGGTCCGGGGATGTTGTCAAACCCACGTGGGACACATTCAGGATTCCCCTTGGCACTTCTGTGTTACCAACATCATGTTGTTTTCCCTATGTGGTATCTGTCAGTGAGTGGGTCACTTGTATGTGTGTGTAACTACTCCCACTCATGAGGGTCAGAGCTGCAATGTTGGAAGGTGTCGACATGTGTTCTTTGGGGGTCTCCTTTGGTTCCTCATTGGTGTGGGAGTGTGGCAGGGATCCCAATGATTCTGGTAGATTTCACGTCATGCCCATGTACCGCATACTGTGCAGTGTGGCAGACATTGACAAGGGTTGTTGACTGGCCATGTGTGATGATTTTTGGGTACCTTAGATCCCCCCACCACCCCTGGGATTGTCATGGTCACCAGTCCATGTGTGCTTAGCTGATGCACATTGGTGCAGATCAAGGTGTGTGGTGTTGCGAGTGGCCAAATGTGAGTTGTCTCTACCTACATTTTGCCCATTGATTACAGGCCATGGCCAGTGATTTGTGTTTGTGTAGGTGTGATGGAAGTTTGTTGGTCAGAACACATGACCCAGTGCGCACAGGTGACTGTGCTCCACAGTATGTGCAACATCTACCTTTGTCATCACAGTGGGATTATCATACAGGCTACTGTCACCCCAATGTAGGGTCCCTGAGGGTAGTGCTGTAGTGGGTCTGTCTCTTGCTGTGTTGGTTGCTATTCCGCCCAGCTTGTGTCACATGAATCCGTTGGGATCCCACTCATCTGACAATGCCTGCTTGCCCACAAAGGGGTGCACAGTTCATGAGTTACTTTTGTATGGCACTGTGTACACATCTGTGTCACTGGAGTTCAGCCCACCATCATGTGTTGTGTACTAGCCTGGGGAGACTGAGACACACACACATGTTGTGTTTGATATGCAGTGTGGGGCTGCCTGTCTGTGTTTGTGCATCTGCACCACTGCATTGGTATGGCTTTTGCGGTCCATTGGCTGGATGTTGTTTGGAGGTTTTTCCCTAGTGTCCCTGGGTCTAGTAGCTCATCAGCCTGCACATTCATCATGTTTGGTATGTCCCATTGCTGCCATGGTATGGGACTTGGTCACCTAACATCTACAGTCTCCACAGGATTCCTTAGTTTGTGTGTCTGTTCGTAAAGATATGTGTGTATGCATCATGATGCTCACTTTTCACATAGTCTAATTGGACACTGGAGGCATTGTCAGGGATCATGGCCGATGCTTGTCTGCACACGGCAGAGGGTGTTCTTGTGATACACAGCAATCTTTGCCTCATCAAATCTATGTTTGTATGAGACACAACCACTACATTGCCACAACATTGCTTGTGGTGTTGGGACCAGGAATCATACATGCTGGTTTGAAGATGCTGCTATTTTTATGTCCACACTCACCTTCTGGTCACTGTAGTGATGTGGGGTTTAGACCCCAATACCACAATGTTCCTGATATGCTGGTGTTTTGAACCCCACAATAACCTTTTGGTCACTGTAGTGATGGGGGTTTAGTCCCCATTACCACAATGATCCTAAAATGCTGGATTTTTGAACCCCACAATCACCTTTTGGGCACACATGTGATGGGAGTTACATTGTATGTTCACTGTCAGAATCTGTGCTGTAAGCATTTGACACACAAAAAATACAATCTTGCCAAGATGGTAGGGGGGGGGTTTGCTTAGTCACCCTATGTGTGTGAATGCTGGTAGTGCTAGGCATCCAGCCCTCTATGAGTAGGGGGTACTGGTAGTGATGGGCATCCAGCCCCCTATGAGTGGGGATGGTAGTAGTGCTGGGCATCCAGCCCCCTATGAGTAGGGGGTACTGGTAGTGATGGGCATCCAGCCCCCTATGAGTAGGGGGTACTGGTAGTGCTAGGCATCCAGCCCCCTATGAGTAGGGGGTACTGGTAGTGATGGGCATCCAGCCCCCTATGAGTAGGGGGTACTGGTAGTGATGGGCATCCAGCCCCCTATGAGTGGGGATGGTAGTAGTGCTGGGCATCCAGCCCCCTATGAGTAGGGGGTACTGGTAGTGATGGGCATCCAGCCCCCTATGAGTGGGGATGGTAGTAGTGATGGGCATCCAGCCCCCTATGAGTAGGGGGTACTGGTAGTGCTAGGCATACATCCCCCTATGAGTGGGGATGGTAGTAGTGATGGGCATCCAGCCCCCTATGAGTAGGGGTACTGGTAGTGCTAGGCCTCCAGCCCCCTATGAGTAGGGGGTACTGGTAGTGATGTGCATCCAGCCCCCTATGAGTAGGGGATACTGGTAGTGATGGGCATCCAGCCCCCTATGAGTAGGGGGTACTGGTAGTGCTAGGCATCCAGCCCTCTATGAGTAGGGGATACTGGTAGTGATGGGCATCCAGCCCCCTATGAGTAGGGGGTACTGGTAGTGCTAGGCATCCAGCCCCCTATGAGTAGGGGATACTGGTAGTGATGGGCATCCAGCCCCCTATGAGTAGGGGGTACTGGTAGTGATGGGCGTCCAGCCCCCTATGAGTAGGGGGTACTGGTAGTGATGGGCATCCAGCCCCCTATGAGTGTGGATGGTAGTAGTGCTGGGCATCCAGCCCCCTATGAGTAGGGGGTACTGGTAGGGATGGGCATCCAGCCCCCTATGAGTAGGGGATACTGGTAGTGATGGGCATCCAGCCCCCTATGAGTGGGGATGGTAGTCGTGATGGGCATCCAGCCCCCTATGAGTAGGTACTGCTGGTAGTGATAAGCCCCCCCCTATGAGTGGGGACTGCTGGTAGTGATAGCCATACACCCCCCTATGAGTAGGGACTGCTGGTAGTGATGAGCACCCCCCCTATGAGTGGGGACTGCCGGTAGTGATGACCATACAACCCCTATGGTTTGGCTGTTGCTGGTGGAAGGGATATCCACCCCCTATGTGTGTGTAGCATTTCGCGGGTTCGTGACGTTTGTTTGTGTGGTGGGTGTCTGACTTACCGTCTGCGACGTACGCGTCTGTTCCTGATCCGGTCATAGATATACAGTACTGGGATGACCTGCGCGATGGGATTCATCATTGGTTCGTCTCGTACTTGCTGATTGTTGCTCCGTCTCGTACATGTTGATAGTTGGTCCGTCTCGTAGCCGTGGATCGTGTTGTGGCGCGAATCGGACCTGAAATACATCACTCCCGGATGCTGTGACGTGCTGGAAGTGGCGACCCGTTCAGCGCGTAGGAAGTACGCATCGTACTTGTCTGGCCGGAAACTGCTGTAAAAATGCTTCCGTGCGACTCGAATCGGCGTTTGCGGATCCGGCTCGTACGGGAACTGTGGCTGGAATGGGAGCGTAAGGCTCGTTCGGGTTTTGAACACATTTGCACATCGTACTTCCTCGCCCGGATGGACCGGCTGCCGGAACGTGTCGTTCGGAAGGTAAGCCTACGAGCGGCTCTTTTGGGGCATACCGAGCGAGATCGGAATCGACCCCTAAGTATAACTTTTATTAATATATAACAATAGTAAAATGATGTTTACAAAAAACATTTTTAGAAAACATTACACAGTTTTTAACTAAACAAGCCCTATAAAATTAAAACATTGAGGGCCTTATTCCAAGTATGTATGCCGTACTGGCGGTGGAGGTCCAACCCCGGCCACACTGTGGGCCCGCCCGCAGTATTACGAGTATGGCGGTTAAACCGCCACAGGACCGCTGCGTCAGCCGGGGATCCAGGATCCTGCGGCGCTCGCACAGCGTTCAGGGGCAGCAATATGCTGGCGGTGCCACTGCTGCACCGCTGAGCATATTATGAGTTTGCTTTTCACCGCCCCTTTCATGGCGGTGAGCCCGCCATGAAAAGGGTGGTGGAGTGGCAACTAAGGTGGCCCTTACAGGGCTCCCGCCGCTCCTGTGTCTGGGGGTGCATGCTGGAGGGCACATGTTGTGCCCCCCTGGATTTGCACACCCAGTTTCTGCACTGTGTGGCATGCATGCCACACCATGCAGGAACATGCAGTTGGCACTCTCACGGCCATCAGACCCCAGCTGCACCCCCCACCCGCCATGGATTACAATCGTAATCTGGCAGGCGGGCGCACAACGGCCTTGGTGGTCCTCCAGCAGACTGCGTGGTGGCGGTGCCGCTGGAGGACCACCCAAGTCATAATAAGGCCCAGAATCATCTCCCCACCTTATTTCCCTGTAATCCCAAAATCCTGCTCCTAAAATTATTATACAACAAAGTATAAACATATTAAAAAAAAACAATATCTGAATGCTACAAAAATATACAAAATACACTGAACAAATTATATAAATCACAACTACATAACACACAATGATATTTTCAACAATATAAAAAATACTAACAAAAACGATAATCATACCTGCGATATTCTGACCCATGATATTTTTGAGATCACAATATTTAAGACACAATATTTGTGTTTCACAATTTTCTTTCCACTATAATTTGCTGGAGGACCCTCTGGATTTTCAGCAAACTTATTTGAAAACAGTGCTGTACTATACAATGTCTAATTTTCAAGATATACTAAGATGGTGCACCCCTCCTTTAAAGTCTTACAAAGTAGGCCAGCCCAGGCACTTTGCTTACTCACATGGCTCACAATTCGAGGAAGATGTTGCGCCCACCACTTTCAAAGGTCATCAGGTTCACTAATGTACATATTGATTGGATCCAATATGAAAGAGCATTAGTCAGAAGCCGAGTGTGCTAAAAGTAAACAAATGTCAGGGAGCATGCTCAGAGCGCCCAAGCTGATCTTCAATAGTACCCCCTGTACATGTACTATTAATATATGTTCACCTTGCAATTTGAAAACAGGCTAATTACGTCTTGGGGCTATTTGATTGGAAACCCCCAGCAGAGCAGATCTGAAGATCCATGCATGCTATTGGTTCAATGCAGTAAACTCCCATGCTACAGCTATGCAGTTTGAAAAAACATATAAGCAGTTGCTAGGTAACCGCTAAGTTAGTAATTCTTTGCCGTGGCTAGTAATTCTTGCCAGTAAAACTCAGGAGGCGATCTGCATTCCAATAATTATGAACAGAGGTCACTCATTAGTCAGTGTACTTGATCTGCTGGAAGCTGCTCGCCCATTGTGGTTCATCCGCTCTTTTGTGCGGAGACATGACATCTAAGTGACCAATTTTATCTTATTTTGTTACCTCCAGTTTTACTAAAAGGTTCAAAATGATGAATCCTATAAAATGCGGCTGGAGTCGATGCTGCCTCTGTGTTTTAGAATAGTTTGGCAAGCACCCGTATGATTGTTGCTAATCTGTCCCTCACTGGGTGATGAACTGGAGGAGTTGCATTGTTATGTGTTCTGAATTTAGCCACTTCTGTTTAAAATTCAGGGCAGTGTCAAGAAGATTACTTTGGCAGCATCAACGGCCAGGGCTAATTAGCCAACTTAATGTGACATTTACTGCAGCGTCCTCCAGCTGCTGATTTATGTGCCCTGAAATAGTGGAGTATGTCAACACTTGACTTGACATGACTTTCAAAGTAATTTCATTTTGCTAAAGAGATAACCATCTGAAGGAAAACAAGGCCAATGTAACAGTAGAAAAAACAGAAATGTCAAGTATTTTAAACAATTGTCTGAACTGCTTATTTTTCAGTGATTCAAATGCACAATTCCACCTTTCTTTTCTGATTTTAAAAACTGCACAGATACTTTGCATGACATTTGTATGTATATATTTTTAAGAATATCCAGTTGGTTACCCTGTGAACTATTTCTGATGTTTTAGTTGCTTATTTTTTCTAGGGGAAATTGAATTATTAGACAGTCCGCATTTATGAGGAGATTGCGTTATGACTGACTGAACTGTCTGCTATTTAATGGTATTTGCTTGGTGTGTGAATTTTGGGAACCTAGGGGGTCATTAGGATAGCGGGCGGACTTCAGTTCGCCCGCCATCCCAGTGGTAACAGGACCGGCCGCCTGCCATGCAGGGGTCCCGCCCCCCTGATTAGGATGCAACCGCCACCCTGGCGGTCGCATTCCGCAGTGTAACATTGCGGCGGTTGCTGCTTACAGCAGCAACCGTCGCAATGTCAAAATGCCATGTTGTGCATTTCCATGCACAATGTGGCACGCATCGTGCGGTGCCTGCCACCTTGTGCATGGAAATGGAGGGGTGTACCGCGGGTACCCCCCACTCCCCCCCCGGGGCCCGCAACGGGCCCCCAAAGCAAATCCCCACCAGCCTTTCCATGGCGGCATCGCCGCCATGGAAAGACCTTACACCGCAAACATCATAATATGGATGGCGGTGCCTTCTAGGCACCGCCACCATTTTGTGACCCAAGTTCGCCCGGCCGGCAATCAGAACGATTGCCGACCGGCAGAAAAGCGGCAGACGCACTTTGCGTCCGCCGCGATACCCCGCCATTATAATTTGGCAGGGGGTATTACTCGTTACGATGGCGTAACGGTCGCCACCGCCGGCTCAGCGGTGGCGATCGTTACGCCATCGTAATGACCCCCCTATTTCGTAAGCTAGCATTGGCAAAGCCTATAAGTCTGGCATTGACTGTCAACCTTTTGATTTTGTCACTGCTTGCTGTGTTTGGTCATGGTTTTTGCAAAACATTGTGATTGGGGAAGCTGCCGGGCCCTTGTCAATCTAAAAAAAAAAACCTTTGCTAAAATACAAAATTATGCTTTTTTGTCTCAAAACCACACATATCTTTATTAGTCCCTGGCACTCAAGGGAACTACTTTGTGTGTGGACAAGCTCCTTGTGAAAGGGCAGAATGCCATCACTCACAGTGAAGTTAGCCAATGGCTAAAGTGGGCTGATCCATGCTGTACTCTAGTGAGTGGAAGAAATATCTGAATGACACAATAACAGACCAGTGTATAAGAGCGCTGGCTGAAGCCTTTATAATTAAGTATATTATACATATTACTTTAGTAAAATCAAGAGGTCTTGGTTAATGGAAGACCTAAAAGTAACATACCAACTTTGCCTTCAGTTAGGGTGCAGACAGGTAACTATTACAGTTTTGACTCTATCAACATCACAGCCTTATTTATAAGGTGGGTTGTGTTTTATTTGGAATAAGCATGAGAAACACTGTTTCTATTATTATCACACACCATCTCCAAAAGCAAAAAGCTTCCGTACTACTGGGAGGTGAATATTATTACTGGGAGATCTACCAGCAGTACTGCTGCATCTGCCCTTAATACTGGAAATGTCTCTAATTGGTGTGGAGTGGAAAAATGTCCAGTAACCCTTTGCCCATGTATTTTTACTGTTTCTCACAATTTGTTCCCAGTTTGTAAGACTAATGTTAGAGAGTAATGCCTCCAAATGTGGTATTAGCTTTGAATTTTGCCTCTAAATTTGGTGTTTTTGTGCCATGCTGGTGACATATTTGTGGGCGTACTTGGCAGCATGCTTGTCATGCCTGCAAGTAATTACCCATCTATAATACATTTGGTGCATTTTTGGTGGTGTGCTGGCTTTCCCTGGCATAACCTTCATACCTCAGGTAGGACACTAATCTACTTAAATTTAGGAAAGGTTTAAAGACCTGGCTATTCCCTCAACCGTTCTAATCATAGACCACTGGCTGACCTTTTGAATCGTCTAATGCTGCTTTACTGTTTGAGTCTTGTCATTTTTTGCTCACCAGGATATCCCATTTGGGGCGACAGTCTGCACTTTGTTCATACAATAAACATAAATATAAAGGTGCTCCATCAGTGGCGTATTTGTGGCCATTCTTGGCAACATGTTGGATATCCATGACATAATGGTGGCCCATCAGTGGCATATTAGTGGCATTGTTGATGAACATGCGGGCTATCCAAGCATAACTGTTGCAGAACAGTGACATAGCTGGGGTCATTTATGGCTACGTGCTTGCTATCTTTAGCATATTTGTGGGCCTTTGTTACAACATGCTCACTGTGACCCCTCAGTGACACATTTTTGGGTATTCTTAGTGACATGCTGGCCACCTCAGTATTATAGTAGTCCACCCATTACATTTTTTGTGTGTTGGAAGCTGGCTCTCTATACAGTGTACTAAAACGAAGTACGCTGTGCAGGGAGTCGAGGGAGACCCAGATTGGTATACAGAGGCAAAAGTAGATAATACTAGTGCTCTATTTGTGGTAGTGTGGGTGAGCAGTTAGGCTTATCAGAGGGTAGTGCTAAGCATTTGTTGCACTCACAGAGCAATAAATGAGACACACTCAAGAATAAATCCGAGACCAATTTGCAAAGCTAACACTGATTATTATATAATTTTTAAGACCTAGAACTTAGTTCACAGGTAAGTATTTTTTTAGTTAAGAATTTTCAAAGTTCGGAAATAGCTGACTGTTGTGCTCAATTACGCACAATGAAAGTCTACAGTCGGTTCTAGCGTTTCACCTTTGAGGTTTAGGGTAGCAGCAGGCCAATGTTCAATGTTCCACCAGTGCAGTGAATATTCGGGAGCGTCACGGATTTGGCCGGGAGCAGGGTGCTGAGGTTGTTGGTAGTTGGTGCAATACGAAGAAGGGGGCCACCTAAAAACAGGCTGCACAAGCGGACTTACAGGTAAGTCCTGGGGACCCCAAGCAAGGGACCAGGTCGCTAGGGCCTCCGGGCCACGGGAACACCACTGGTCATCGGTAACCAGGCCGGACGGGCTGGGTGCAGAGCAGATAGGGCAGCCGGGCTCTGTGTGTCAAGATGGTTTTCGCGGTCAGGGGCAGGCAGATTGTAGGGACGATTCAGGGACATCTGGGCCACTCACGGAGTAGGTCTCAGGGGTCTCGATGTCCCTCGATGGGTGCTTCCTTTCTGGGCAGTTGGAGTCTGCATTGGACTCTTCGTCTAGGTGTTGGTTGCAGGTATTGCTACGGCACGGCTCCAGTAGGTCCTGGTGTCCTCTCACTTTGAGGGGGGGCAGATCTGACCCTTGGGTACTGATGTACTGCTTCTGGTTAGGTTGTTGCGTTGGCGTCGCCAGGCAGCGGCAAGAGGGTAAACCAGACACGCAATTGGTGCCTGCTGACTGCAGGCGAGTAGTTCCTCTACTCCATGGGAATTCTCTGGTGATTGGCGAAGGGCTGGGGGTGCTCCAGGGTTCTTGGAGGCCTCACAGCAGCAGGACGGCACAGCACACTGATGGTCGTATCCTTGGAGACAGCAGGCAGGGTTTCATGCCAAATTTCTGCAGCAGGTACTCTGTTCTTAGGACAGGGTCCAGGCATGCCACCTAAATACTAAATTTAGAGGTGTTGCAGGGGGTGCCTACACCTTCTATGTGACCACTTCCTTTAGGGAGTGGGCACGATCCTGAAACTAATTTGCTAATTCCCTCTCAAACAAGATGGAGGAAACAGAAAAGTGGGGTCCATATCACCTGCCCCACCTTAGGGGAGGTGCTGGCTGAATGTGGGACCACCTCCTAATCAGACTAATTTTCCCACCTGTCCTCCTGCCAAATGCAGAGCAGGACAGGGGGGTTGGCATCCTCCACTATCTGGAGATGCCTGGGTTGCATTTCAAAGCGTCATCACCTTTGAAGCTTCCTGCCTTTGAATGCCATTGCTGCCTGAAGGAGGTGTGAAGCACCTCTTCCCAGAGCAGGCATTTTTACTGGCCTCTGAGAGCAGAGGCTCTAAACCCGTGAGATCAAAAACATGTCTGGTGGTGGCAGGCTGGCTGAGACTAGTCAGATACCACACCAGTGTTTGGTAGGTTTTCAGGGGGCACCTGTATGGTGCCCTCTGTGTGCATTTATGAAGAAAACTAGCATCAGTGGGGATTTATTAAGAGAAGATGTTTGGTATCAAACATCCCTCGGTACAGTGAAGCCATCATGGTGCTGGGAAACTCATAATGAATGGTGCCCAGCCCATGTACTCTCTATAGATTCCCTGTGCACTTACAATATCCAAGAATGGACTTAGATATTGTAGGCTCATATCTGCTCAGGCAGATAGGACCACACATGTTATATAGTGCACCCTGCCTTAGGGCTTTAAGGACTGCAGTAGGGGTGATTTACCTATACTTCATGCAGTGTCTTGGGGAATGGCACACAGGGATGTGTGCCATGTCATCTCTTCAGTTTTCTCTGCACCAAGACACAAAGCCTGCAATGGAGGTTTGCATGGTCTTTGTGAGGGGCCCATAGGGAGGCACACCTCTTCTGTCCTAATTCCCTCGGTACCAGGGGTACCATTTATTAGGGAGTTACAGGGGTTGCTGAAGTTGTGCCAATTGTGGTAGAGTTTTAGGGAAATAACACTGGTACTGGAAAACTGGTTGTAAGGGACCCAGTACACCTCAGTCAAAGTTGCATCAAAAACCAGGCAAAAAGTGTGGGGAGGGGGGTACTGCAACAAGAACTCAGTTTCCCACATTGCGCATTTATTTTAACATCTTGGCTATCCAAACATAATAGTGGCCTATCATTGATGTATTTGTGGGCATTCTTGGATACATGCTGAGTACTCCTGTATAATTGTGTCCCATCCGAGACATATTGTTGGCATTTTTGGCAGAATTACATCAAACTCTGCCATAACAGTGGCCCATCCTTGACTTTATGTGGTCATACATGATGGAATTCTAGCTATCAGTGGCATGATTGTGATGAAAATCCTTCTTATTGTAGACAACTAGAAATGAAAGCTAACAAAAATAATAAATAACAAACTATTTTGAGATAACAGCTAATTAAAACTATGCAACTTATTTATCCAAATTACTGGTGCATCTTCTTCAAGAACGAAAAGATGCTTAAAGGAAAATAAAATAAAGACACAGACACTATATTACTCAAAATACTAAAAGACCACATCGAAAGTAAGTATTGCAACCAAAGCACAAAACTAATTAAACTAAAAATAACACTTTAACAGATTAAAAAATAAATCTAAATTAACAAACTCCAAATTAAATGTTCCATTAAATAAAATAACTGATACAGATAACAAATTTCTTCTTCTCATCAGACTGCAGGGAAATAAAACTGTGGCAAAAACAACACCAAACAGACCTGCAAAGCAAAAATCTACTACTGTAATGCTGTAATGTAGTAAAGACAACATCCAGAATGTAAGTAAAAATGTACTCCTGCAATTTTAAAATATTAAAATAAATAAAACTTCACATATTGTTGTTTTTAATAATATATATTTTCTATAGTCTAAAACCCACAGATGAAATGTTGGAAACTGCAAAATGCATCAAATCCCAAAAAGGAAATATGTTATTTGATTTTAGGGGACATACTTACAGTAAGGGGAGCACCACCAGTGAGAAAACATACTGGAATTGTACAAGTTGTTACTCAAATTCTTGCTGTGGCAGGACTACCACTAAAATGAAATAGATGAAAGCATTAAGGAACATAACCATCATCCCAGCATCAGTGAAATAGAGGTCAGAAATATTTTGATGGGCTTAAAAGAGGGCTGAAGGGTTCACATGAGCCAATTGGAACACTACTTAAAAATATTATACCAAATGTTTCTGAACAAGCAACAGGCCAACTCCCTGGCATACCATCCCTAAAAAGGCTAACTATCAGAACACATAGCACAGCTAGGGAAACACCAATAGCACCTAAAACATATGCAGATATTAACATACCCCCAAAACCTACCAATCACACTTTTATTTACTCTATGACAACCTCAATAATAATAAAAGAATTATCATTTATGCTACCAATGACAATTTACTACCTTCATGCAATGTAGCACATGGATGGCACTTTTTTAGTCGTGCACTCCACCACTCTGTCAAATATACACAATACATGGTCATTATCAAAATCTGAACATCCCATTAGTGTAGGCAATGTTAAGTAGCCAACAATGTGCAATTTACTGTAACATGGTAATACATACTAATCAAAATACTAACATATAACCAACAAAATATAACCATAGATTTTGAACAAGCAGTAATTTAGACCATACTTAAATCTACCTACACATTGCAATTCATGGATGCTTCTATCACTTTACCAGAGCGGCGGCCGGTAAGTTTTGGAGGAAGGGGGGCGGACGGGACACACTCTCACGCACACGCACACATACACATAACACTTAAAGCAATCTATTCACACACACAAACACATCCATTCACAATACTTCACCAAACATTCATACATACATGCACGCAAGCACGCACCAAACAGTTTAAAAACAAAAACAAACACTTACCTGCAGCCAGCTCTGCCTTGGAGGTTCCAGAAGGCTTGGTACTGCTGCCTTCCCTCATTGGCTGACCTAAGGTCAGCCAATGAGGGAAGGCAGTAGTCCTAACGTCGACACAGAGTGCGATGGGGTCAGTGAGACTGCTGACCCCACCCCACTCTGTGATGAAGTGTCACTGATTGACACTCGACCCTAGGCACTTCAGGGCTTAAAACTGAAGCGCCCAGCTGCGTGGTAATCAGTGACGCTACCCCTCGTCACTGAGGGGAGGGCCTCAGGGACCTTTGCTAAGCTGAGGACGTCACGCCCACAGGAGCTGTGACTTCCTCAGCCCAGCAAAGTTCAGCTCAGGCAGCCAGGAGCATGCACTAAAAGCGCATGTCTGGCTCCTGGCTGCTTGAACTGAAAGGGAACAGTGTCTGTCAGGCTGACCTTTGTGCAGCCTGACAGACACTGTTCATGAGGGGCGAAAGGTGGAGGGCGTGGCCCCTCACCCTAATGGACCGGCCGCTCACCTCAAAGAATTTACCCTGAGTATAGAACATGCAGCTAACTGAAAATTTGCATATAAAGCAAAAAAAGCTAATAGCTTTAGCATGCATCTTGTATTCGAAGTTACCAACCATTCAGATATGCTAATTGAATCCCAACAATATAAAACAAAACCAGCCCCACTAATAGATTTTTTGAGGATACTTGTATTGGTGACCTGCACTAATCAGGCCACAGATGACAACCCAATTATCACATTCCATGGTGGAATGTCTATGACAACGCCATTTCCCAAATGCAAAAAATGCTAAGGTAGAGTGGCACCATTTCTTCCAAGGAACATTTGGAAGTAGCCAACCTACAATTTACCAATCCATATAAATATTTTAAAAAGAACAAAGCTGCTAGGAGCTAAGAATGGAAAACTCCCTAACCCAACTTAAACCAAAAGTCTCCAAATAAATGAAGGTAAGGAGTTAAAAATATCTTTTGTCCTGTGTGAACCTTTTGATGAGCGCCTGTCTGCTTGTGTGAGTGTTTGACTGCTTGTGTGTGTTGTGGGTGGGAATGAGGAAGAGAGAGAATCTGATGAATCTGAGAATCTATGAAACTCTCAGATGGTATTCTAAAAAAATGTGTGGATTGCTTTGTGTGTGCATGTCTTCTTGTGCATCAGTACAGAATATATGAGTATTGTGCCTAGGACCGGATCCAGGATTTGTGATCTGGGAGGGACATGAAGAAGAATGGGAAGGCCATAAAGATGAGTGGGGTTGTCCAGAATCTCCCAGTTATCTAAGAGCTGGGTCGAGGCATGCTGGATAGTCTTGTATGGGTGTGAGCTTCATAACCTACATACTGACAGATTCTGTCTACTAGTTTTAACTGTGTGTTTCTAGAGGCTTAAACCTATGGGCTTGATCTCTGTCCACTCACCCTCATTTCCCAATCTCTCGCCCTTCTCTCTCTTGACTTCACTCTCCTTTTTCTCCATTTCACACTGCTGTCCCACTCACTTCACCCTCTACTTCCTCCCACCTCACTCTCTCTCTCTCTTCTCTCTTCACCTCATTCTACTCTCTCTCCACCTTATCCACCTGTTTACCCGTGGTGCCTTTCCGATTCTCCTGTCTCCCATCTGTCTCTCCCATTCTCATCACCTCCTATTTATCCATCACTCTCCCTGTCCATCAATTTTACCTCCTTTGTGTTCTACCACTATTCTCCAGTCTCTTCACACTCTTTCTCTAGACCCTTCCCATCACTCATCATTTGCTCATGACCCTCTTCTGTGACCACCTTCCTTTCTCATCATCGCCATCCTTCCCAATCGTCATCCTCTGCCTTCATCCTTTTGTATGCCTCTCCCTCAGTGGCGGCCGACACAATGAAGAGGTGGTGAGGCAGGTGGAAGGGGGTGTGGGGGAGCACAGGAGGGGGAGCGCGCAGGGGGATTCAATAAAAACAAAAAACCACTTACCTAGAGCTGCGGCTGCCTCCCGCATTGAGTCGCGTCTCTGTGTTCTCTTCCTGGTCCCAGGCTCCCAGCAAACACTGGTACAGACTCCTTGTGCAATCCCCACGCTGCTCTCATGCTGAGAGCAGCGCAGGGATTGGTATGAGCGGACTGAAAAGACGCTCCACTCAGACTAGGGAGTCAGCCGGGCTGGAGAAACGTAAGTGCGCATGTGTGTTTGACCAGCCTGGGACGGCTGGCCAAACACATATGCACACATAGAGAGTGCACATAGCACTTCTCCTCCCCCTCCCATCCCTCGGCCCTGCCCATCCCTGCACGCGCTGGCTCAGAGCCGGCAAATGAAAAATAAAACAATATAGATAATCCTTTTATTTTTCACCTTCTGGCTCGGACCCAGTGGCGCGACGCTCCTCCGCCATTGTGGAGGAACCACCCCAGCTCTCCCTCTGCTCACCTCTTGTCGTCCCCGACTTAGGGGCCGATTCCGATTCGGGCCGGAAAACGTACCGACCGACTCGGAGCCGGAATTAATTCCGACCGACACGTACCGGTGCAGCCCGACCCGCAAAGTACGATGAGAAGCGTGCAAAACCCGACCGACGCGTATGGAACACAAGCCGAACGACCGAACCGCGAGGAAAACAGCCATCCGGCCGGAAAACCACGCGAATCGAACCGACCGACATGCACCAGGAAGAATCCCGAACGAAACGTACCTGCGAACTCCTACCCGCCAAGTACGATGCAACGCGTGGAAAACACGACCGAGTCGCACGGGGCCCAAGCCATACGACCGACACGCATACAAAACTGCGAGCCAAAGCAACCCAAAACACTGCGAGCGACGCGTACGCAGCACAGAAAATAGCACAAACACAGCGTGAACGAATCTGAGAGGCTCGCACGAGACAACTGCAGGGTCCGACTCGGTCAGAAGAACGTCTCCTACATGCACAAAAAGAACTAAGGAAAAAACACACAAAAAAAGGCAAAACAAGCAATTACAAAGCCAATAAATACTGGGGGGGGGGAAACAGGGAACAAAGACACACCCACAACTCCACCCATATAAAGGACACAAATCCCTACCATGATCCTTTGCAAATTCAAATTACCTGCCAGCACTCAACACCAACAGACAGCAACCACACACACACACACAGCTCATCCATCACACAAGCCACACACCAGCAGCACCTCAACAAATAGCACCCTCACATACACCCAGCAAAACACACACTCACACACCCTCACTTGCACACCCCCACACACATCACTCACCATCACCACCCATCACCATGCCCCCAAAGAAGAATCATAAGTTCCTAGAAAGTGAATTGGAAGTCCTGGTAGATGAGATCCTCAGGGTAGAGCCACAGCTGTTTGGTACATTGGTCCAACAGACACCCATGGCGCAGAAAACCAAGATGTGGGAGAGGATTGTTGACAGGGTCAACGCACAATCACCATGTTTGCGCACAAAGGGAGACATCCAGAACAGGTGGTAGGACGTGCGCAGGATGGTCAGGGAGCTGATGAAGAAGGACTACCTCTTGAGCCAACACACCGGCAGTGGCCCTCCTGCCAAACCAGTATACCTCAGGCCCTGGGAGGAGAAGGTGCGGGACATCCTACCACCAGTGAGCGTATATGGACTAGAAAACATCCCAGAGCCTGGTGAGTACACAACAAATGTACACAATATTGTGCGACAATACACACACATCACTGTCAAGGGAGAGTCAAACCATGCACCCTTAGCAAATACACACCAACCAAAACAGAATCATCTCAAAATGTGTATGTCAGTCAGATAAACACAATACATGCCATCTCATAGTGATATGTAACTATGTCATCACATGTACAAACTGAAGAACCGGGCCTTTGGGCCTGGCGGCGCAGGGCACGCCTGAAATCTTCGGGTTCACCTGCCTTGTTGCACAGAGACACGGAATACCCTGTTGGCGTAGAAAACCAAGTTTATTAGCTGCAGCTAAGCACAGTTGTCCAAGAAGTACATCAAGTAGGTTCTCAGGAGACTGCCACTTGACTCCGTGGCTCACAAGTTTTTATCGTCGAAATACATCTGTACAAACATACACCCATCACACAAATTTTTAGCCAATCAGGAGAGTTTGAAAACAAGATATTGTGTCACCAGAATGCTCTCTGCTTACATGTTGTGTGTTATCCAGCCCCCAAAGTTAATCAATACTGGTACCCATAGTTCGGTGTTTACAATGGCAGGACATATCTGTATGCTTCAAGAGGAAGGTTACAAAGTAGGAAAACACAGGGAGAGAATAGCGAAGGCCAGAAGATAAGATATGGCGAGAGGAGAATACTAAAGGCTAACAGATAGTTGATACGGGGATTAGGTAGTCCAGACAAGGATTAGTTAGGCCGGCTGGTGTCTGAGATTGGTTTAAGGACAAGGACGGAGGGGGTTTTTGACACGTTGCAGTCCAAAAGGGCAGAGACACTTCGCTCATCGAGCAGCCTGTGTAAAGGCAACACAAAAATGGCGGTGACTGTAAGATGGGGTCAAAATTAAAGAACCTCAGACCCTCCTTTTGCCATTACGCAGGCAATACACAAAGACTCACGCTAATCTGAATCAATGTCGATGGTCATGAAGTCGTCAAGCTGTTGCTGCAACATCATCTTCATCTTCATATTCTCCGTTTTCTGTGGCATGGGTCTTGGGACACACATAATAGCACAAAGACCACATATTGCGGGGCCACATTGTAAACAAAGGCAACACGAGAAGATGATGGCCAAAACTACTCCAACAAAGGTCAATACCTTCCATCCCCATGTGGACAGTAGTTCCCAAAACCATCCCATCAGAGACCAATTTCCTTCGTCCTGGTGGATGGACTCAGCAATGTGGTGCAATTTAGAGATGGCCTGGTATACTGTAGGGGCGTTATCAGGTATATAAATGCAACAACTCGATCCAATCAATGTACAGACTCCACCACGATCTGCGAGAATGATGTCTAACACCATTCTGTTCTGTAATGTCATAAGGCGATCCGCCTGAAGCTCAGCAGTGATATTACTCAGTGCTCCGACAGTTTCATTTATTGTTGCCTCAACTACCCGAATGAGATGTCTGATATTTCTACTATTGGCCATAGGGCCCCAAAATGGGAGGAATCCTTTAAGGAAGTCACCTCCTTCCTGTCCTGCTGTGTCCTCCAAAGCAATAACCCCTCTGCCGTACCTTGTCTTGTGATGTCCCGAAGGAGCTGAATATGTTGGAGGGAGGAGAAAAGCC
Source organism: Calotriton arnoldi (assembly GCA_963921515.1). Classification (NCBI taxonomy): domain Eukaryota; kingdom Metazoa; phylum Chordata; class Amphibia; order Caudata; family Salamandridae; genus Calotriton; species Calotriton arnoldi. Next base: position 5,473,599 of record CAWUFW010000025.1, on the reverse strand, counting down.
ATATAACAAGTCCCTGAGAAATCGGCTGGTAACCATGTATAGGCTCTGTCATGGCAGACGAAATATGTTCCTTGAGATGCTACCAATGGTGGAGACGTTCGGGATGTATAGATATATGTAATATTACAAGTGCTCTTTCCCAATTGAGCCTTAGGATTTTGACCATTGGCTTGGAGACATAGGTGACCTTGGTGGGGTACAGTATATATAGGTGGGGATCCTTTCCTTTTGGCTCTGTCTGTAAGGCTAGTGACATAATGTGTCACATTCCAGTCAATGTATGCTTGTCGCTCGTCGGTGGGGAATTCACTAAATGTTTTATAATGTTTTGACATAGCCACTATTCCCTTTATTAGTGAATTATGACTAACGTCAATTCCATCCATATACGGACCAACAGGATGTCAATGTTGGTTCTCATAGGCATTGGCAAACATAGAGGTGTAAGCCCAAGCAGATCCTTTTAGGGAGAAGGGTAGAACTAAATATGGCATTCCTTTATCTGTATTATGGGGTAAAAGTCCACAAACCCAACAATCGGTGGTATTGATTACTAATTGATGCTGGTGTAATAGCTGGATGAATGAATTGTTGAGATATTCCATTCTCCTAATTTGTTCATGCCCTGGTAGCGTATAGAATTGGTGTGGGGAAATAGTAGTGCGAAAAGGTATGGGCTGAGAGGTAGATATAGGTACAGATGCTGGCTGCAAAGTGTGAATAACCCAACCCACACAAGCTAATAAAACACATAACAGAGTTAAAACACATAATACTACGCCACATCTATTAAATAGTAATTTACAATATTTTTCCTTCATTTTGTTTTTTTTATCAATTTCTGATTCACCGGAAGTCATCCCCTAAAGTGTTGCTCGTGGCAATCTTCCTATCTCACTCAGTTGTGGTTATTGGCCGTCCTATGACACTGCAAGTCCTGCAGACCTAGTGCCACTACTCAGGTCACAAACCAAGTCTCCTACCACGACCCTGCAAAAATGGGATGAGTCCAGTATCACATAAGGAAGAAAATATATACAATTCAAAAATTCAAAAATGCAATCTAAGAAATAAAAAAAATGCAGTTTAGGAACGAAGGGGAGAAAAAATAAAAATAAATTTCAAATGTCTTTGGCCACTCTAGGCCTCAGATTGTATCTATCCTTGTTTGGCACAGTCTGGTCTTGAAAAAGTGTCTCTGGATCAGTTGTATCTATTCTGAGATGCGATGGTACAGCTTCTTGCAAAACATCATCGTCCTCTTTCTCAGTCCGAGTCCATTCTAGGTGTGCATCGCCAAAAGGTACTAACCGGGGAACTCTCTCTCCTTCACAATCACCTATACCTTCGCGGACCCACTGTTCAAAAGGCAAAGGCAAGGGTACCCTTTTGCAGTGCACACCATGGATCCAGTTCTTCTTCCCAACGACTTTTACGGCTGTACGTGTCGTCAGCAGGACCTGTCTTGGCTCCCGCCAGCGAGGCTCCAAATTCCTCTTCCTCTGAAAATTCTTAAGGCACACCCAGTCGCCAGGTTGGAGGGTGTGCCCAGGATCCGAGGAAGCCTGTGGCAAGGTGTCTTGTACCTGCTGATGGAGAACACGCAATTTAGTGGTGAGGTCATGCAAATAGTCAATTAACATTGGGTATTCTATGTCAGAGTACTTCTTGGGTCTAGGGACACCCCAGACATTAGCCGGGCGTCCGAACACAATCTCATATGGGCTAAGTCCCACACGAGAATGAACAGTTGTTCGAGTTGACAAGAGGGCTAGAGGTAAGGCGTCGGGCCAGGCAAGACCTGTGCTGGCTTGTATCTTTGCAAGTTTAAGTTTGAGAGTGCCATTATAGCACTCTACCAAACCCGCTGACTGAGGGTGGTTTGCCGCGTGGAATTTTTGCTTAATCCCAAGACCTGCACATACTTTCTGCATGATTTGACCCACGAATTCACTTCCATTGTCCCTCCAGACAATTCGAGGTAAACCAAACCTCGGGAAGTATTCTTTCAGAAGGACCTTAGCTGTAGACAAGGCAGTATTATCCTTTAGGGGGTAGGCCTCTATCCATCTGGAAAGGCACATACCACCACAAGGACATACTTTAGGTTTCTGCATCTCTCCATATGAATGTAGTCTATCTGCACTACCTCAAAAGGATACGTTGGGGGAGCAAAATGGCCTGCTGGGGTTGGTGTCCCTTTTCCTGGGTTGTGCATCAAACAAACAATGCAATGTTTAACAAGATTGTCTGCACATTTAGGAATCCCTGCATTCTGCCATACCGGAGCCAAAAGCTTGCATATTCCTTTTGCACTGATGTGGGCTGGACCATGCGCCATAGTCACTACTGGAAGTACATAGGCGTCTGGTAACAGCCAACGTTGGTGTTCTGACAATTCTATCCAACATCCTGTCGCATCCAACATTCCCGTACTATCTCTCCACTTACTCAATTCTTTCTCTGTAGCCTCTTCCTGAATCATTTTCACACTTTCTATTGTGTCCTCACACATTCCTCCTTGACTGACCCATCTAGCAGGTCCAGCAACATACATATGACTCGTCACATCTCTCGCTGTCTCTTTCGCTATCTGATCCGCAAAAACGTTTCCTTCACCCACATCATCAGTGACCCTTTTATGCGCACTACACTTCACAATTGCTATCTGAGTGGGTAAAGCAAGTGATTCCAAAAGGTCATTCACTAACTGACCATGCTGTATTTTAGTACCATGTGAGGTAAAGAATCCTCTTTCCCTCCAAAGGCGGCCAAAACTGTGGGCCACCCCAAATGCATATTGGCTGTCGGTGAACACATTCACTCTCTTCCCTTCGGCCAATACACAAGCTCTAGTCAGAGCTATCAATTCAGCTGCTTGGGCTGAATTCTGCCTAATGCGTGCTGTCTCCACAATCGTATGCAAAGTGGTAACAGCATAGGCTGCAGTCGTTTCACCATTGGGGAGCTTAAAACACGAACCATCCACCCATAGGATCCCATCCGGGTCCAGGAGCGGCGTATCTTTTAAATCAATCCTACCTTTTGTCTCCTCCTCTGTACGGAGAAAACAATCATGTTGCTCTTGAATGTCTTTCTCTACTGGGATTGGTAACAATGTAGCTGGATTTAGGGTATTACATCGCTTGATGTGCACGTGACTAGCCAAGAGCGTCAGCTCATACCCCGATAAACGGGCGCTCGTAAGATGCTGGGTTTTTGTCCTGTTTAAAAGTGTATCCACTGCATGTGGCACCATGACAATAAGCGTATTGTCTAGCACCAATCCAGCAGATTGGTGAATAGAAACTGCTGCTGCTGCTGTAGCTTTCAGACAACTAGGTAATGCTTTAGCTACAAGGTCTAACGTAGCCGAAAAATAAGCACACAGGCGTTGTTTGTCACCAAATTGTTGTGTCAAAACTGACAACGCGCAACCTTCTCTCTCGTGCACATAAAGTGTGAAAGGTTTGCTGTAATCCGGAGTACCCAACACAGGAGCAGAACACAAGGAAGTACGCAAATCAGTAAAACTTTTCTGGCATTCCTCTGTCCAAGGAAGAGGTTGGGGGTATCTTTAAGGGTAAGTGCTAACAAAGGTTTTGCTAACAAAGAAAAATTCGGAATCCATTGTCTGCAGTAAGAGGTAATACCTAAAAAGGCACGCACCTCTCTCTGTGTGCATGGTACAGACATTTGTGCAATTGATTGGATTCTTTCTGGGGTCAACCGCCGTCCCTCCTTCGACAAGAGATGACCTAAGTAGGTAACCTCTTGGCGACAATATTGTAATTTAGAGGGTGAAACCTTATGATGAAGGTCAGACAAGTGATGCAACAGTGAAACAGTAACTCGTTTACAAATTTCCTCAGAATCAGCAGCAACTAGCAGATCATCTACGTACTGAATAAGGGTGGCACCTGGAGGCAAAGTGAAAGCATCGAGCTGAGTTTTCAAAGCCTGACTATAAATGGAGGGACTTTCACAATAGCCTTGAGGTGCGCGCTTGAACCGGAAGCTTCGGCCTCCCAAAGAGAAGCCAAAAATATCCCTACTTTCCTCAGCAATGGGAATGCTAAAGAAAGCATTCTTAAGGTCAATGACCGAAAACCAGGCAGCTGAGGCAGGTATCATTGTCAATAAAGCAGTGATATCTGGGACGACAGGAAACTGGGGTACAACGATCTTGTTGACCTCCCGGAGATCGATTACAAAACGATAAACCGGTGGCTGGGAAGAGTCAGTACGTTTAAGGACTGGCAGAACAGGACTATTGCACACATTTCCCTAGTCTCTTCAACCACACCTTTCTCAACCAAATCATAAATGATAGCCATCAGCGCTCTCTCACCATCACTTGAAATTCTATACTGAGGAATGTGAGGTAACCTAACATTGGACTTGAGGGTGACAACATAGGGTGGAATCTGCAAGAGACCAACATCATTGGGGCCTGTAGCCCAAAGAGTAGTAGGCAGGGAACGTAATTCAGAAGGGAGTTGGTCTCTAGACAAATATGTCGGGGAAATTAATCTCTTGCCTAAAGTAAGATGTACACCAGAAGGAGAACAATGCAGTGTCGCATACAATCTCTTTAACAAGTCCAACCCCAACAAATTCTCACCACAACCAGTTGTCAAAATAAGAGGAGCCTCCAAATCATAAGGGCCAATGGAGATAGGTAAAAGACAAGAAACTGGGTTACGAACCGGGCGCCAGAAAATCCTACAGAAACATTTGTTAAGCCAGACAAAGGTGCCCCAGGGAGTTTAGAGTGGATGATAGAACTCTTCGTTGCACCAGTATCCAAGAGAAATGGTTCTGATACACCAAGCGCAACGACATCAACATAAGGCCCATTTTGGTCCACTGGAACTGAAATGACTCCCTCACTTTGTCCACGGCTGTCCTAGCTAGAGAAACCCTGATTCTCATCTTCCATATAATAATCGTCATTATAATAATGGGCAGACTGAGTATTTTGCTGATCAAAATAATACACGGAATTTTGCGGCGGAAAGGAACGTTGATCCTGGGACATGGTACTTCGCCCCCTCCCCCTAGGTGTTGACTGGAAGCCACCTCGGCCTTGCGGCCCAGGCGTACCACCAGCACGCTGCAATAATATCGGGCAATTATTCTTGAAGTGACCTTCTTCCTTACAATAGGCACATTGATTAGGACCCAGTGAAGGCCGTGGAACAAAAGGCTCAGGTTCCTGAAACACCTTCTGAAACTGGGGAGTCGGCTGAAACTGGCGCTGAGCAGGACGAGGAGGATAAGCCTGTTGTAAAAGAGCCTTCGTCTTTAAATCTTTAGTCTTTTTATCCAATTTGTCCTTCTCCTCCTTATCCCTATTTTCGTAATATTGGGCAGTAGCCAATATCTGGGCTGAAGAAGAAACAGCCCATGAACTTTCGGAATCCTTTAATTTATTAGAGAGCTCGGGAAGCAAATTAAATACAAATTTATCTACGAACAATCGCTGTCCCCCTCTGTGCTCATATCCTGACCACTGTGATCAAGAAACGTTTCTTCAAAACGAGTGAAGAAGTCAGAGACACTCTCATCCTTCTTCTGCTTACAGGCAGCTAACTTATCCCAATTAACTCGCAGAGCGGGCATCATAGTTTTCATTAAGGTAATTATTCTACCAGGAAGTTCTGCAATTAAATTATCGGGTTTAGCACCACCCACTTGGAGCCCATCAGCAGCCAGTATAGCATTCCAATCACCTCCTAATTCTTGGGCGTGGTCCTCTTTCCGAATCCTAGCCCACAATGGTTGTGGGACAACATTTCCCATTAACATATCTATGTCAGCCAAATTCATAATACAAGCGTCAACAGTCTGAGATAATTCCTTGTAGTAACCAGCAGGGTTTTTACGGGGGTCAGGTAAAGACTGTTTAAGGGCCAGCACCTCAGATCTCTTCCAAGGTACATGTACCCATATACGTTGGAAGTGAGCCGGTATAAGCGGATTATTACCCTGGGCTGCAACCTCTTCTCTCCATACTGGGGGAACCTCTCGCATAGGATAGTGTTTCAGTTTGCGCCTAACAGAAGGATCAGGTTCAGACAAAGACCGGGAAAAGAACATTGATCTAAAAGTAATAAGTGTCCGTATAGCATTCTCAACCTCAGGACCCACAATAATTCCTTTATCAAAATCAGTCCTAATATCCAGCAAACCCTTGGGAGCTAAACCCAATCCCGTGGCCTCCCATTCCTGACCTAGGATTTCACACATGGCATTGAAAACGAATCTTTGTACAGGGGCATCCCACTGTTCAAAAGTATCCATGATATCTCGAACAGTATATTCGAGATCACTCAGGATCCACCTGCGAGCAAGACCCATGAACGTATCTCGTTCTTGGGAGTCAGGAAGTAAACTACGGGTCTGCCTACGGGGAAGAACAGGAGTCAGACTTACTGACCCAAAGAGAGGAGAAAAGAGACCAGAAACAGTCTCAACCATCTGCTGACGGATAGAAGGGGAAGTTGACAGAAAAACAGGAGATAATGTATGAGACGGAGCAGGAGAAGAGGCAACAGGTAGAGCGGAGGTCGAAGGCAAAGAAGACTGAGGCAAAGAAGTCGGAGGCAGAGGAGCTGGAAACAAGGGAGCTGAAGGCAAAGGAAATGGCGGGAGTGGCAGTGCCACAAAGGGCTGTGTTGGAGGTGCAGGAGCTGGAGCTGGTGGGAGAATAACAGGTTGTTGGACGGGTAACAAAAGCGGGGGTGCATTAGCGCCTTGTACATAGGGCGGGGCGATCGTAATAAGTGAGACATTAAAGGATCCTTCTCAGGATCAGCATCGCGATTTGGGGAAGAAGTTGGCAGCACTGGGTAACATTTGTCAATCGCCATGTGATGTTGCCTATCTAATATCTCTATCGCATGATCTATTTCATTATTTTTAAACTGTTGGGCAGCCTGTATGACAGTGATATCTTTTTCTTTCCTATCTTTTTTTGCCTGTTTAATTTCTTTCTGTTTGGCTTCCTTGCGCCAAAGGCGAAAAGAGTCAAACATAGCCGGCCGGGCTTTTCTTTTAAACAAAGTAGCTTCTAAATTGTCTAAAATATCAAGCTCAAAACTACCATTATGTGGCCACTGTAAAATACCATCTTTCTTCGTATAGCGGACCCATATTTCATTAAAGGTGATGGGGCCTATACCATGTTTAGAGTAAAGCTCATAAGTAGGAGTTCCAGCCGGAGGAATTGGACAAGAGTCCTCCAGTCGGGAGTCCATATCGCAACAAAAACAACACCATTTTTTAAACTTACTGAAACCAGGCATCGTTACTTTCACTGGCTTCCTACAAACAACAAGGGGCTAATCAAAACAGCACAAACGTACTTCACCCCTTGGCTTCGACAATTGCAATTTTCGAATCTAAGAACCCAAAAACAAACAAAAAGGAGTGGGAGCTACCCACCAGTACTTAACAAATGTCTTCTTCACGCCAACAGAGGTCCGTCTAACGTCTCGCAATACCAGTCATCACCAAAAGAGGGACCAAGGCAGGGCAGCAGTCAGGGCAGCAGGCACCAGCAGCCGTGGGAAAGGAGAAGCCACACTTCAAAAGACCATCGGCCCACTCTTCGACATACAGGGGTCGCTGGTGTGGGGGCGCCTCCTCTGGAATTTTCCTGCGGGGCTCCTCACGATCCTTGGGCTCAACCGCTACCTCTGAAGCCGCCCCACGCTTGGGCGCCAATTGAAGAACCGGGCCTTTGGGCCTGGCGGCGCAGGGCACGCCTGAAATCTTCGGGTTCACCTGCCTTGTTGCACAGAGACACGGAATACCCTGTTGGCGTAGAAAACCAAGTTTATTAGCTGCAGCTAAGCACAGTTGTCCAAGAAGTACATCAAGTAGGTTCTCAGGAGACTTCCACTTGACTCCGTGGCTCACAAGCTTTTATCGTCGAAATACATCTGTACAAACATACACCCATCACACAAATTTTTAGCCAATCAGGAGAGTTTGAAAACAAGATATTGTGTCACCAGAATGCTCTCTGCTTACATGTTGTGTGTTATCCAGCCCCCAAAGTTAATCAATACTGGTACCCATAGTTCGGTGTTTACAATGGCAGGACATATCTGTATGCTTCAAGAGGAAGGTTACAAAGTAGGAAAACACAGGGAGAGAATAGCGAAGGCCAGAAGATAAGATATGGCGAGAGGAGAATACTAAAGGCTAACAGATAGTTGATACGGGGATTAGGTAGTCCAGACAAGGATTAGTTAGGCCGGCTGGTGTCTGAGATTGGTTTAAGGACAAGGACGGAGGGGGTTTTTGACACGTTGCAGTCCAAAAGGGCAGAGACACTTCGCTCATCGAGCAGCCTGTGTAAAGGCAACACAAAAATGGCGGTGACTGTAAGAAGGGGTCAAAATTAAAGAACCTCAAAACCCAACAACAAATAGAGCTAGGCAGTGGCACAAATCTAACCAACAAACACAGTCAGATATGTAGCCACCACTAGAACACCACCTCACAGGGAAGCTCACTGAAAGGAAGGAATTCTGTGTATGCTGGACAAGTCAGTGTAGCCAATAGCATCATGGGAGTCGTAGTCAGAGATATTGCCCACCCTCACAATGCGCACATCAACACCACCATGAACCATGCCCACATCACAGGGAGTGGAAAACAACTGACAAGATGGCTGACACTGGCTACTGCTGTGGGGAGCACAAGGCCCTGCTGAGAACTGTGCACCAACCAACAGCAGGACACCACTGATTGACATCCTGAAAGACAACTTGCACTCCCTGCAATAGAAGCACGTTCCATGGTGGGAAATCTGGCTGGGTGGGAAGGAGGACTGACACCTCAGACCATATTAACAAGCAGCTTTTCACACACACCCCCTTAACACAAACTACACACAACTCACCTGGGAGAATGCATTGCCTCAAACACACAAATCAAATATCCCACAAAGAACCACAACCCTGGGGCATGCTGTGTGAAGCACAGGGACACACATGGGACTTGTAGCAAAACTAACCCCAGGATAACACTGTCAGCAATCTTGTCAGCACAGGCACACAACCCCACAGGGAAGCAGAGTCAAAAGGAAGGAAGCATGGGCATGCTGGGAAGGGGGGTGGAGGCAAAAGCATGATGGGAGTGGTACTCACAGCCCAACATCCCCCACCCACATGGCCCAGCAAGATCAACCCAAGCATGCACACCTCACAGGTAGTCAAAAGCCACATCAAAGATGTCTGACACTGGTGCAATGTTGTGGGGAGCACAAGGCCCTGCTGGGAACTGGGCACCAACCAACAGCAGGACACCACTGTCAGCCATCTTTCCATTGCTGTCACACTCACACACAGTGAAGTACACTCAAAAGGAAGGAAGTATGGGCATGCTGGGAAGGGGGGTGGAGGCAATAGCATGATGGGAGTGGTAGTCACAGATATTGCTCACCCTCACAATGCGCACATCAACACCACCATGAACCATGCCCACATCACAGGGAGTGGAAAACAACTGACAAGATGGCTGACACTGGCTACTGCTGTGGGGAGCACAAGGCCCTGATGGGAACTGTGCACCAACCAACAGCAAGCAGGACACCACTGACTGACATCCTGAAAGACAACTTGCACTCCCTGCAATAGAAGCACGTTCCATGGTGAGAAATCTGGCTGGGTGGGAAGGAGGACTGACACCTCAGACCATATTAACAAGCAGCTTTTCACACACACCCCCTTAACACAAACTACACACAACTCACCTGAGAGAATGCATTGCCTCAAACACACAAATCTAATATCCCACAAAGAACCACAACCCTGTGTGAAGCACAGGGACACACATGGGACTTGTAGCAAAACTAACCCCAGGATAACACTGTCAGCCATCTTGTCAGCACAGGCACACAACCCCACAGGGAAGCAGAGTCAAAAGGAAGGAAGCATGGGCATGCTGGGAAGGGGGGTGGAGGCAAAAGCATGATGGGAGTGGTAGTCACAGCCCAACATCCCCCACCCACATGGCCCAGCAAGATCACACCCAAGCATGCACACCTCACAGGGAGTCAAAAGCCACATCAAAGATGTCTGACACTGGTGCAATGTTGTGGGGAGCACAAGGCCCTGCTGGGAACTGGGCACCAACCAACAGCAGGACACCACTGTCAGCCATCTTGCCATTGCTGTCACACTCACACACAGTGAAGTACACTCAAAAGGAAGGAAGCATGGGCATGCTGGGAAGGGGGTGGAGGCAATAGCATGATGGGAGTGGTAGTCACAGCTCAACATCCCCCACCCACATGGCCCAGCAAGCTCACACTGAACCATGCACACCTCACAGGGAGTGAAAAGCCACATCAAAGATGTCGGACAATGGTGCTCTGTTGTGGGGAGCACAAGGCCCTGCTGGGAACTGGGCACCAACCTACAGCAGGACAACACTGTCAGCCATCTTGGCATTGCTGTCACACTCACACACAGTGAAGTACACTCAAAAGGAAGGAAGTATGGGCATGCTGGGAAGGGGGGTGGAGGCAATAGCATGATGGGAGTGGTAGTCACAGATATTGGTCACCCTCACAACTGTCCCATCAACACCACCCTGAACCATGTGCACATCACAGGGAGTGGAAAAGAACTGACAAGATGGCTGACACTGGCTACTGCTGTGGGGAGCACAAGGCCCTGCTGGGAACTGTGCAACAACCAACAGCAGGACACCACTGACTGACATCCTGAAAGACAACTTGCACTCCCTGCAATGGAAGCACGTTCCATGGTGGGATATCTGGCTGGGTGGGAAGGAGGACTCACAGCACTGACCATAGTCACCAGCAGCTCCACCCACACACCCCCCTAACACAAACTCCACACAACTCACCTGGGAGAATGCATTGCCTCACACTCCAATCAAATATCCCACAAAGAACCACAACCCTGGGTCATGCTGTGTGAAGCACAGGGACACACATGGGACTTGTAGCAAAACGAACCCCAGGATAACACTGTCAGCCATCTTGTCAGCACAGGCACACAACCCCACAGGGAAGCAGAGTCAAAAGGAAGGAAGTATGGGCACGCTGGGAAGGGGGTGGAGGCAATAGCATGATGGGAGTGGCAGTCACAGATATCGGTCACCACCACAACTGTCCCATCAACACCACCCTGAACCATGCGCACATCACAGGGAGTGGAAAAGAACTGACAAGATGGCTGACACTGGGTACTGCTGTGGGGAGCACAAGGCCCTGCTGGGAACTGGGCACCACCAACAGCAGGACACCACTCACTGACATCCTGAGAGTCAACCTGAACCCACTGCATGCTTCATGGTGGGATAACTGGGCTGGGGGGAGAAGGAGGGCCGGATGTCAACCAAATACAACCCATGCAGACCATGTACACACCCCAACATTCAAATAGAAATGCTCAAAGTATGCAGGACAATGTGCTACACCAATATCAACCTCTGACTGTGACAACTCAGGACAATGCAATGTACAGGCCCGCATCCAGAGGTACAGTCACAACTGTCAGGTGTGTCAACCATTGATGCCTGCAGAAACATAACATACATTGTGTGTGTCTCCCAAAAACAGGTGATGATGGGGACACAGCAGCAGACGCTGAGGAGTCCCTGTCCCAGGATCCAGGGAAACGGAGCTCACTGGTGTGGAACAGCCTCTGCCCTCCTCGGATGACGAAGACCTACCTGGCACCTCCGGAGCGAGTCAACATGCAGCACCAGCAGGACCACCAGCTGCACCCCCTGCACCCACCCCTCCAACGACTGACAACACACAAACCACCCCTGCCGACACGGACAGACCAAGGACCACCACCACCACCAGCACACGGACCCCTGCCCAACGTGGGGCCATGGACACCAACACCACCAACAACCCCCAAGGGGGCCCAGGATCACCTGTGCGTGCCACCTCAGGTACTGCACGTGTCGCTAGGGGTGGTGGGAGGGGTGGTAGACATAGGTCGCTGCTCGCAGAGGGGTCTGGACTGCATGAAGACCCACAACTGGTACGCATAGCCGATGCGTACCAGACCAGCACCGGAGAGTTCAGCCAGGTAGTAGGGATCCTCAGGGACATACGACAGCAGCAGGCTGCCCATCATGCACGCTTGGACTTACACATGTCCCGCATGGAGCCCAAGTGGGACACACTGCAAGAGATGACGGCGGTGCATAGGGACATATTACAATGCCTCCGCCAGATGAGCAGCAACATGTCAACACCTCCCTGTGTGCCCACAACATCTGGTGCTGAAACAACTGCAACTGCCACAGGGAGGGAGGATGACTCTGGCGGAGAGTTCCCTGCATCGCAGCAGCCTGCACTTGAGGGTCCCCCCAAAGAAGAGGGGTTGTCCGAGGAAGGGCAACTGAGAGGCCGATGGCCATGCGCAACCACCAGGAAGCCAAAACCTGTGCTGGATAATCACCTTTGTGCGCAAATTGTACACCCTGTTGAATGCAACACAACTCCCCCACATGACATGGGGAGTACAAGTTGGACCAATGTATCAGATGACTGTGGACTTTACTCAGGACATTTCTGCTACCAGGACTTCCAAATCATCTAGGAACTTTGGATTACAATCACAATGTACAGCACCCACCATCCTGTGCACCATACTCACACATGTATGACAATAAACACAGTAATACACCATACCTGCCTCTGTTGTGATTCAAATGTGGTTTCTGTCATGGAGATGATGACCTGCCAAATTACACTGTGCATGCTAACTGCCACAGCAAGTACAACACAGGCATGTGAGTCATGGCAACGTGACGCATCTGAGGGAGACACACCACCAGGGCTACACAACATATACACACCAAGGCCACCTGACTCATCGCTTACACTGATGTTGCCAGGAAATACGGTGCAATGCACAGACACAACACCTATTCACAGTCTTTGTCAACCCCTGTGGGGTTGTGTGCCTGTGCTGACACGATGGCTGACAGTGTTATCCTGGGGTTAGTTTTGCTACAAGTCCCATGTGTGTCCCTGTGCTTCACACAGCATGACCCAGCTGGTTCCGCATCTGTGACATCATCCTCGGGATGCGACTGCTCCTCATCACGAAGGCATCGTGTGCAGAACCTGGGAAACGGGCACAGACGTGTGAGATGCTCATATTTGCAAGACATACCACCAGTGCATTGACCGAGTGGTAGTGTTTGCGGTTCCTGTATGCCTGCTCTTGGGCCTGTGGTGGTACCAAAGCCACATGTGTCCCATCAATGGAGCCAATGACATGCAGCATCCTCCCCAGGGCATAGAAGTCACTCTTCACGTCAGTGAGTTGTTGAAGTCTAGGGAAATAGATGTACTGGTTCAGGTATCTCAACATAGCCGCCAAGAAATCGCGGAGCACACGGCTGAACATGGTCTGTGACATCCCACCAGCAGACGCCACAGTGTGTTGAAAGGTACCGGTGGCAAAGAAGTGTAGGGCTGCCATCACCTTCACCTTGGGGGTCAGCGCTGTGGGGTATGTTCGGCCAGGTTGCAAATGTGGGGCCAACCGCACCGCCAATTCCTCAATCAGTGGCCTGGTGAAGCGGTACCGCCGGATGCAGTCCCGTTCAACCACTGTTGCAAGGTCAGGGAATGGCCGATGGACAGCTGGTGCCCTGCAGTGCATAGGTGAAGAAAGAAAGATTGTCAGTCACCCCACATATGTGGCATAGACCAGACTCAATATCACATGATACACCATTACGAGACACAAGTACATGATGCGTGTGCCGTTCCGTAAGGACATGTATGGCACCTACATGGCTAACATCTAACATCACAGTTCAACATGTTCCCTCAACAAGTCCCAGGTTGTGCTATGGGATATCATTAGGCTGTGTCACAGTACCCATGTACTGCTGCCACGTTCCAAACACACACCACAGTGACATGTGAGGACAGATGTGCCCCAGGCATCACAGCTCATCGACAGGTAGATTCCCAGGGACCCTGTATTGCCACATGGACACTGGCATGACATGGTGCATCATGAATACACCACAGCAAAACAACCATGACCCCCACAGGTAGTGGTCCCTGTTGCCTCGGCAGGACAGACATGGACGTCTGTGGCACACACACGCACAACATCAAAGTTCATGCACAAACAACGTGGATGTGGAGACTGTCACACATTGTGCACATGGAACCAGAGACATTGTAAACACAACATGCACACAGACTGTGGAGGACCATCACTATTGTGCCAATGGGTCACCCTGGGACGTACATACCATCCCACATGGGACTCAGGGGTATGTGACATGACATACACATACACCACCGTGAAATGTGACCATGCCACATGCTCAGGAATGAACACTTGCACATCACAGTGGTCATGTGCACGACACACCAAGGATCCTGTCCCCATGAACACGTGCACAGCCTGGGAGTGGCTGCCCAAGTGACACCCACAGAACAACATGTTCACCCCCATACACGGAATAGGTAATGCAGCCTTACATGCCTTAGGATACAGTGTGGACAGGCTGTGGTGTTGTAGGTGTGCCCCTCACTCCCTGGGAAGTATATGTGGCTGACATATGTTCACCTGTGACAGGCATGGTGACATATGCCAGTGACTTGTCCAGGGACGCGTTGTACAGCAATGGACCGATCGGTGTTCCCGGCCGGCCCATTGCATTCAATGTGAGCGGGTACGCGTTGAACAGCAATGGACCGATCGGTGTTCCCGGCCGGCCCATTGCATTCAATGTGAGCGGGTACGCGTTGAACAGCAATGGACCGATCGGTGTTCCCGGCCGGCCCATTGCATTCAATGTGAGCGGGTACGCGTTGAACAGCAATGGACCGATCGGTGTTCCCGGCCGGCCCATTGCATTCAATGTGAGCGGGTACGCGTTGTATGCCTGGTACGCGTTGAACAGCAATGGACCGATCGGTGTTCCCGGCCGGCCCATTGCATTCAATGTGAGCGGGTACGCGTTGTATGCCTGGTACGCGTTGAACAGCAATGGACCGATCGGTGTGCCCGGCCGGCCCATTGCATTCAATGTGAGCGGGTACGCGTTGAACATCAATGGACCGATCGGTGTTCCCGGCCGGCCCATTGCATTCAATGTGAGCGGGTACGCGTTGTATGCGCAATACGCGTTGTACAGCAATGGACCGATCGGTGCGCACACATTGGCTATGGCCTGGCCTGGCAACGGACACGTTTTCAAATCTTTAACGAGTCTGATGCTGTGAATTCAGTTGGTCACCCACAACAATGTTGCAAATTCATGGGTGTCATGAAGTTGAACTTTTGAAGGATGCTGTGGGCGTGTATTAGTGCTGCTATTCCATGGATTGGTCAGATTCAGAAGATGCAAACGACTTGGACCTATCACTTTGGACACATGGGTCAGTATCTGCCTCTGCAGCACACATATAATGCTGGTTGTTCCCCTGAGAGCTCACTTGCCTGCACTACATGCCCCAGGACGACATCTGCCACCACCACTGCTGCTGTACCTGCACCCTCTGGATCCTGCAATGGCACGTACTGTGGAGAGAGCCCCAGCCTTCAGCACTGAGGAGAACCAGGCCCTGCTGGACGGCCTCCTTCCACAGTACAGCAAGCTGTATGGGAAAGCAGGGGAGCAGGTGAGTGTGCTGTCCACTGCCTTACTAAATGTGCATGTTGTCTGACTAGCAAGACTTACAGTCTGCACGCCACTGGCTAGCAGGCTCACTGAGTAGTTGTCACCCCCATAGTGTGTAGTAACATGCACTGAACAGGTATAGTGCAGTGACAGTGCATTTAAACAAGGTTTTACTGCCCAGGCAATGATACCATGTAGTAACTGCTGGCAAACGGTCCATAGCCATCGTTGCACTGCCTGTGTACATCATGTGCCCCTGTGATTGAGACATGTATATCCAACTGTGTAATGCACGATTATGTTGAATGTGTAGTAATGGCATTTTTCACTTTGTCATCCTCACAGGTTGATGCCCACCAGAAGCAGCAGATATGGCTGACCATCGTCCTGGCAGTGAGATCCGTGGGGGTCTACAAGCGCCGGATCTGCAACTGCCAGAAGAGGTGGCAGGACCTTCGGGGCTGGACCCGGAGGATCGCACGGGTCCAGCTGAAGCTGTTGCCTCCTCGCAGGAGGGGCGGACACCGGACCCTGACCCCCACATGCTCAGGATCCTGGCGGTGGTCTTCCCTGATCTGGATGGGCAGCTGAAGGCCAGAGAGCAGCAAGGAGGGGTGAGTCCATGACTGCATTGTGAACTTTGTCTGCCATGCTATGTGCCCTCCTCTGGCCTGGTTAAACTTCCACAGTACATCAGTCATGTGGTCCAGGACCCATGTCCCTCAATTGTGCAATGCCCACTCCTCACCTGATACCCAGGTGTGGCCCTTACAGTCAGGGAATTGTGTCACTTGGGTACTGTGTCCTTGCATGTTGCTCAGCTCAAGGTGGGGGACAGCATTTGTTCCCCTAACTCTGTGGTGGGCATCATGGGTGGGTCCATTGCTTACACAATGCCTGTGTTCTGACATGTAATCTGCGTGTTACTTTGATATGTGGTCCAATTGCTGAGCTGATCCACCAAATGTGACTGGGGTATCTGGCACACACCCATGCTGCGGGTGGGTACAATGTTTGGGCCCCAGGAGTGTGTATATTACGTGTCACACATACTTAGCCACCTGCCTACTGTCCAGGGCTCATCCCTCATTCACGTGGGGCAGGACAGTCATGCCTACTCCAGGCCATACAATACACTCTGTACTCCCACTCACGTGTATCAGCTGACACGTTGTGCTCAGTGATATGTCCCCTCAGGTGTCTGCCTCTGTGTCAGTGTGCTGTTACTTCGTTGTCAGGGCTGTTTCTCGTTTGGGGCTCAGCATGCCAACGGAGATGTGACATAGGAGACGATACATGTGTGACACATATGTGTTTGATCACCTGACCGTGCAGACTGGGTTATGCGAATGTGATGTTCAGGCAGCTGTTTCCCATTCACAGCAGATTGTGAGGTGCTCAGGTTCAGAGGGTTCTGTTACAGGTCTCCCATATGTCCAATTGGTATGACGTGGACAGATAAGGGTTCAGATGATGTGGTGTGTGGGGGATGTACATGTGCACTTGTTCAGCTCCAGGACTTGCATTCCCCATGACCTACTATAGTGACAATGCAGACTGTTGTTGTCTGGCTGCCCTGCCCATGTGACTGGAGACAGTGATGTATGACTTAGCAGGCATGCCTGTGCCATGGCATGAAACTTCCTATGAGTGATCCTGCAGGGGAGTGACATGTGCTACATGCACACCATTGTGGCAATGACTATCAGGACATGGGTGCATCATGGTGTCTGTCGCTGGTATGCATCACATGCATTTCAAAATTGACTCTGGGCATCCCTTTATCCGGACACCTGTACTGATTCAGTGGCAAGAGTTGTGATGTGTGCATGTTCACATGCTTCACCGTCTTCTCTGCACTGTCCAACTACTGTGTAGGTGGTGCATGTGTCCACACTGGGGTATTGCCATCCGACAGACACCAGACAGATGGGTGCAAGGCCAGGAGAGATGTGAGTGCCATGGTTGACCATCAGCCTGACAATTGGCTTCCCCTACTCTGTTTGGGCACTTTTAGCAATGTTCAACTAAGGATGCCAGGGCTTGCTCTGTAATGTGCTGTACTTACTGTGGTGTGTGCGTTCGGTGCGGGTGTCTGATGTCTGTCTGTTTCCCTATTGTTTGCAGATACATCCACGGCCACAGGAGGGGACAGCTCCACAGACCAGGAGGAGCCGCAGAGCCAGACTGGGTCAGCAGCCGAGGAGTGGTCGGAGGGACCCAGTGGCACGGAGGGCGAGGGGAGCCACACCGAGGAGTCCTCAGCACCATCCACCTCAGCTGAGGACCACAGCAGCTCGGAGGATGACTCCCCTGTGGATGCGGGTGTCAGCAGCCACCACACCACAGCTAGTGTTGCTGTCCCCGCCACCACCACCACCACCACCGCCCTCCCATCGGCTCCCATTCCCCAGGTCTCGTGGAGGCTCCCATGTTCGGGAGCGTGTCTCCTTCGTGCCAGGCACTGCACCCCCTGCCCCTGTGTCCCCTGCTGCCCTGAGTGAGGAGTCTGTGTACCTCCTTCGCCAGCTCCATGTAGGGCAGACAGCGATGCTGAGTGTCCTCCATGCACACACCACTCTGTTGACTCAGCTGGTGTCATTCATGGAGGGCATCTCATCGGGCATGTCTGCCCTACAGAGGGGCAATAGGTCCATGGACTCCTCCCTGACGGCAGCAGTGTCCCTCCTCCAACAGTCCCTCACCCCTCCTACCTCTGCCCCATCCACACTCCCCAGCACCTTACCTGTCCCAAGCACACACACACCGGCACAGGCACACACCAGCACAGACACAGGCAGCACACAGACACAAATGCCAAAATCCACACGCACACACACGCACAGTCAGGGGACTGAAACCACACTCACAGGGGATGGGGCCAAGGCACACACACACGCATCCACGAGCACTGCGCAGTCCTCACTTACCTCTCCCTCCAAGGCCCCTTCCCTTGCCTCACCTGCAACCCCAAAGACACAGCGGGTCTTCCTCAGTGACCTCGGCCTCTTCCCCTCCGATCCAGCTGATCCAGCATTCAGGGGGAAGAGGAAGCCCACCCACATGGAGGGGAGTGCCCCTCGCCCCCGGACACCCTCCCCCAGGCGCAGACCGACTGACGCCCCCACCCGCAAGTCCCCCAGGACCCGGAAGAGCAAGACCCCGCCGCCGCCCTGCAGCTCAAGCACCAAGTCTCCTTCCTCCATCCCTCAGGCCCCCACTCCACAGGTGCCCCCACCACACCCTGCCCCAGGTTCCCCCACCCACAGATACACCATCCCCAAAAAGATCCAGCCTTCTCCCCCTGCCACTTGCTCTTCCGGCACCACACCCCCGCTGCGCATGTCTGTGCCATTGGTGTGGAGACGGTGTCCTCCCCCTCTGTCCTGCCCACCTTACCTGAACCCCATTCTCCTCCCCTGGAGGTAGGCACTGCAGTGGAGTCCACTACCACCCCGTCTGACTTGGGCACTGCAGTGGGGAACCTGCCCACTCCATCTGCACGGCCCACTGCAGTCGTGCCGGCACCCACACCATCTGAGTCATGCCCCCCAGTTGTTCCGGCACACACCATGTCAGACACCTCCACTGCAGTTGTCAGTGGCTCTCCGGCACCCACCACCCCTTCACTTCCTCCTTCTGGTGAGCCCTGATCCTGTCCCTGCGGTGCCTGGCCTGCCCCCCCGTATGCCCCTCCGAGGGGATTGTCCCTGGTGTGTAGCAGTGCAGGCATGCGTAAGGTGTCATCTGCCACTGTCACCCTGTTTTGACTTTCAGAATGGACTGGCCATTGGCCTTTGTTTCTATTTTTTCTGGACTTTAACTTTAGAACCCACATATGCTGAATAAAGCTACTTTCTGTTCTCTAGTGGTTTTGCTTCTGATGTACATGATGTTGATGATGCTAACCGTGCCCTTGCTGCAGTGATGGTGATTTGTGGTCTCATGAAAATGAAGTGTTACTGTGCAGGAACCCATGTGGTCCACGGGTAATGTGTCCTATCCTGTAGTGTATCCATGTCATCCTTAGCAGCATATGAGGGTGTCATGTTTTTAATATTTGGCAATGGGATTTCCTACTTACATTTGCAAAATCACATCTGTGGCTTACACCCCTGCACATCTGTTGTGCTTGCCATTGTTCAATTAGTCTCCTTCCCTGACCGTGTGTCCATCTCCACTGGACATGCAAGTTTGGGCATCAATGGGGAAGGACTCATCTGTGTTGTCAGTGCAACTTGCTATACATGTGTGTTGGATCTGTGCTGATGATTTCGTTGACACTCCCATGACCAGGCTGATATGACGGGAGCCTTCATTTCGTGCTAATTGTTGACTGTGTGACCAAGTGTTCTGCTGACATGATGGTGCCCTACTGAGGTGACATATGGCACAGCTTTCCTCACACAGGAGTGGAGTCCACTCTTGGCAGTGAGTAATCCTGTGACATTGCCTGTGCCCAAGGTGTGTATTGTGTGAGCATGTCTGTGTGTGTTCACTTTCATTTTGCTGTGCATGCTGGGATCCCTAGTGATGTTCCTGTTTGTGATGCTTGCTGAGTTGACCTATGTTCCCCCAAAGTCTTCTCCCTGGGTTCTCTGTGATGTGGGTGCATGGCACATTACTGGTCATCAGGGTGTCACCCATAGGTGTGTTTGCTGTCAGGGCTGAGTTTGTGGGCTAACGCAGATGGGACACAGTCAGGATTCCCCTTGGCACTTGTTGTTTACACCTGTCATGTAATTTCCAGTTTGTGTTATCTTTCAGTGATTGTGACACGTTGTGTGTGTGACTGCTGGCACTCCTCAGGGTCAGGGCTGCAATGTTGGTATTTGTCTATGTGTGTTCTTTGTGGGTGACCTTGGCTTCTTCATTGGTGTGGGACTGTGGCTGGGATCCCATTGGTTGGTGTGGTATTGCCGTCATGTCCATGTACAGCGTAGTGTGCAGTGTGTCAGACATTCAGGAGTCTTGTTGAGTGGCCATGTGTGATGTGTTTCTGCACCTTAGTTACCACCCCCCCCATGGGTTTGTCATGGGTGCATGTGCAATGTCACCAGTGCATGTGATCTTCACTGCTGCACATTGTTGGAGGTCGAGGTGTGTGGTGTTGAGTGTGTGCAGATGAGAGTTGTTGCCCGGCTAGACCCCTGCCTCCATGTTGGCCTTGGCTTACTGGCCGTGCTGATTGATTTGTGCTTGTGTAGGTGTGATGGTAGTTTGTTGCTCAGGACACATGACTGTGGTTCACAGTGTGAACGACATCTAGCTTTGTCATCACAGTGGGATTGTCATGCAGCCCAGGGTCAACACATTGTGGGGACCCTGGGGTAGTGCTGTGGTGTGTCTGTGTCTTGCTGTGTCAGTTGCTGTTCCTACATGCTTGTGTGACATGTGTGATTTGTGCTCCCTCTCATCTAACAATGCCTGATTGCCCACATAGGGGATTTGGATCCATGAGTTACTTTTGTGTGGCACTGCATGCGCATCTGTGTAATTGGTATTCAGGCCTCATCATGTGTTGTGTGGTTGCCTGGGGACACTGGCACCCCCCCCCCCTCACCTGTTGTGTTTGATGTGCAGTGTGGGGCTGCCTGTTTGTGTTTGTTCATCTGCACCACTGCATTGGCATATCTTTAGTGTGCCATTGGCTGTATGTTGTTGGGTGGATTTGACCTGCTGTCCCTGGGACTCCTAGGTCATCAGTCAGCACTATGATCATTGTTTGTGTGTCCCATTGCTGCCATGGTATGGTATTTGTTCAGCTCACATCTACAGTCTCCACAGGATATCTCCATTTGTGTGCCCATTGGTGCAAATATGTGGGTCTGCATTATGATGGTCACTTCTGTCATTGTGTCATTGATGAATGTTGACAGTGTCAGCCCCCATGGGTGATGTTTGTCTGCACATGGCCAAAGGTATGTCTTATTTGCACTGCACTGTTTGCCTCCCACAATCTCTGTTGCTATGGGACACAGGCACTACTTTGCCAAAGATGTGTTTGTTGTTCTGTGACCAGGAATCATCCATGCATTTTGGCAGTTGCAGTTTTTTCAATGTCAACACTTACCTTTTGGTCACTGTGATGATGGTGGTTGGACCCCATTGTCACAATGTTCAAAATGTGCTTCAGCTATGGACCCCACACTTACATTTTGGTCACTGTGATGATGGGGGTTGGACCCCATTGCCACAGTGGTCATGGTCTGCTTGCATTGTGGAGGCCACACACATTTATGTGTGACACATGTGATAGGGGTTCACATTGTGTGTTCATGGTCATGTTCAGTGTTGTAGGCATTTGACACAGTCTACACACGCTTGTCATGGTGTTGGGGGGATGTCTTTTTCTTGCATTCCCTAGGTTGTAGTGTGCTGGTTGTGTCATGCATTGTCCATCCTATGAGTGGGGGTGGTGTTGGTGGCAGGCATCCAGCCCCCCATGGGTAGGGGTGGTGGTAGTGGTAGGCATCCAGCACCCCCTGGGCAGGGGTGGTAGTAGTGGTAGGCATCTAGCCCCCCTGGGTAGGGGTGGTAGTAGTGACAGGCATCTGGCACCCCTGAGTAGGGGTGGTAGTGGTGGTGGGCATCCAGCCCCCATGGGTAGGGGTGGTAGTAGTGACAGGCATCTGGCACCCCCTGGGCAGGGGTGGTAGTAGTGGTAGGCATCCAGCCCCCATGGGCAGGGGTGGTAGTAGTGGTAGGCATCCAGCCCCCATGGGTAGAGGTGGTAGTAGTGACAGGCATCTGGCACCCCTGGGTAGGGGTGGTAGTAGTGGTAGGCATCTAGCACCCCTGGGCAGGGGTGGTAGTAGTGGTAGGCATCCAGCCCCCCATGGGTAGAGGTGGTAGTAGTGACAGGCATCTGGCACCCCCTGGGCAGGGGTGGTAGTAGTGGTAGGCATCCAGCCCCCATGGGCAGGGGTGGTAGTAGTGGTAGGCATCTAGCACCCCTGGGTAGGGGTGGTAGTAGTGGTGGGCATCCAGCCCCCATGGGTAGAGGTGGTAGTAGTGACAGGCATCTGGCACCCCTGGGTAGAGGTGGTAGTAGTGACAGGCATCTGGCACCCCTG
Organism: Calotriton arnoldi; assembly: GCA_963921515.1. Lineage (NCBI taxonomy): Eukaryota > Metazoa > Chordata > Amphibia > Caudata > Salamandridae > Calotriton > Calotriton arnoldi. The sequence continues at coordinate 5,450,857 of CAWUFW010000025.1, read as the reverse complement.
GGCAGGGGTGGTAGTAGTGGTAGGCATCCAACCCCCATGGGCAGGGGTGGTAGTAGTGGTAGAGCATCCAGCCCCCCATGGGTAGAGGTGGTAGTAGTGACAGACATCTGGCACCCCTGGGCAGGGGTGGTAGTAGTGGTAGGCATCCAGCCCCCATGGGTAGAGGTGGTAGTAGTGACAGGCATCTGGCACCCCCTGAGTAGGGGGTAGTGGTGGTGGGCATCCAGCCCCCATGGGTAGGGGTGGTTGTAGTGACAGGCATCTGGCACCCCCTGAGTAGGGGGTAGTGGTGGTGGGCATCCAGCCCCCATGGGTAGAGGTGGTAGTAGTGACAGGCATCTGGCACCCCTGGGTAGAGGTGGTAGTAGTGACAGGCATCTGGCACCCCTGGGCAGGGGTGGTAGTAGTGGTAGGCATCCAGCCCCCATGGGCAGGGGTGGTAGTAGTGGTAGGCATCCAGCCCCCATGGGTAGAGGTGGTAGTAGTGACAGGCATCTGGCACCCCCTGAGTAGGGGTGGTAGTGGTGGTGGGCATCAAGCCCCCCATGGGTAGAGGTGGTAGTAGTGACAGGCATCTGGCTCCCCCTGAGTTGGGGTGGTAGTAGTGACAGGCATCTGGCACCCCCTGAGTAGGGGTGGTAGTGGTGGTGGGCATCCAGGCCCCTATGTGTATGTGTGGCATTGGTGATGGCCATCCCGCCCCTATGGTGCTGCTGTTGCTGGTGTAAGTATTTCTGCATCCCTCTGTGTGTGTGTGATATGTTGGGTACGTGTAGTTTGTTTTTGTGGTTGGTGTCTGACTTACCTTCTGCGCCGTAAGCGTCCGTGCCTGTTCCGGTAATAGATGTAGAATATTGGTAGGATCGGCACAATGGGATTCATGGTTGGTTCGTCTCGTTCGTCTTTCTCTTTACTTCGCCTCGTCCTCGTCGCTGGCGTGTTCGTCTCGTAGCCGTGGATCGTCTTGTGGCGCGAATCGGAGCTTATGTGCGCCTCGCCCGGATGCTTTGACGTGCCGTGCGTAGCGACGGGTTCGGCGCGTACGGAAAGCGCATCGTACTTGTCCTGCCGGACGGGGCTGCATTTTAGCTTCCGTGCGACTCGATTCAGCGTTTCCGGATCCGCCTCGGTCGGAGTACAGGACCTGTATTGGGGGAGTACGACTGGGTCGGGATTTGGGCAGTTGTGCGCATCGTACTTGCTCGTTCGGACGTATGTGCGGATCGGTCGGGAAACAGGCATTCGCCTGGCTTTTTTCCCGACCGAATGGTATTAGGTGCGCCTCCGATCGGAATCGGCCCCTAAGTACATGCTTACTCATCCTCCATTCACATCACTCGTTTTGCTCATAAGTACCATGCTCCATCCATCCTACTGCCTCAGACTTCTTTTTCATCCTCCTTCATACACTTCGCACATCATCTTCTTCACTTTTTATACATTATGATGCACATCACCCCTACTCCTCACTAACTGACGCTCTCTCATATTTTTTTCTTCCATTTTTAATCACTTATTTACTCTTCTTTCACCCACCTGTTTTCTTACCATTCTTTTGTCTTATCATTTCTTTTCTTATTTTTCTTACTCATCTTTTCTATCCTCACACTCTCCTCTATTTATCCACCATTTCTTATTCCTGTACCTGATCACCTTTTCTTTTTGTCAAGATATAGAAACTTTGATCATGTTTGTTATCCATGGAGTCATAGTTCTGAAGGTGGCTGTGGGTTTTTCAGGACATCCGATGAGAGGACACCACTGCTTCTACAGCTGTGAGTTAATCTTTAGCTAATATCAATAGTAGTATAAGTGAGTTATGTACTATGCCTTTCGAAATGCCCCAAAATACCACATTTGTTTGAAGCTTCAATAAATGTGTAGTTTGTCCAGCTCAGGGACACCTAGCAGTTAAGAATTTTTATATTGATAATAGGGCATCAAAGGTTTTTTTCTTATATTGCTTGTTAATAAGTTGATTAATATTTGGGGTGGGCCCAGTGGCTGCTCCTCCGCTAAGGCGGAGGAGCGTCGCCCCACTGCCAAGAAGCAGCAAAAGAAAGGAAAAAATAAAATGATAATAAAATTACAGCCTGCATGGAGAACATGCCCACACCTCCAGCCTTGGCTGAGGGCTGTGTCATGGTGCTCAGACCAATAACAATGCTGCAGTGCAGCGTTGTGATTGGCTGTGGGGAGTGTGGGAGCCCTGGTGCTCCCTGTGTCTCACAAGAAGCCAGGAAGAGGATGGGACACAGGAGAGGCGGCGGCAGCCGGCCAGCCGGGAGGTAAGTGATTTGTTTTTTTACCCGATTCCCCCCCGCCCCTGTGCCCCCACCCACCCCGCTGCTGCTTCTAGGGAGCAGCCGCGTCTGGGTCGGCCGCAGTCCATTTCAATGAATGGTAAGACTTCTAATCAGGGTGAACTCTCAAAGTCACCAAATAAACCTGAGCTGGAAGTCGAAAAGTTACAAAAAATTCGAAGTGCCATTTCAGAAAGGGACTTTGTCACTTTTTTGGAACAAAAATCCTCTCCACGCAGGCATCACAGAAACTATAGGCAGTGACATGGAATCGAATCCTGGATACCTGAAGCAGAGTGGTCCCGCTGACGCTCTGAAGCTTTTGAGATTTCTAGCTGAAAATGTGTCCCACAGTGAGGTATCTGTTCTTTGAGTTCCTTCTAGTTATATTAGTGAGCTCTGCCTTCTGTGAGCACCGCAGGAGACTAAGAGGGTTAGTCAGGACAGTCGCATCACATATTGTCAGTACTGCCATGGAATTGCTGCCAGTGGTTTTCTTTGTATAGTAAGCATTTGCATTGCTCCTTCTCCTTCTGTTTCTTTGTTGTATTCACTTAAGAAGAGTCAATATTTTGACATTGTCAGTGTTTTTTAGCTTACCATAGAGCCATAAGAAGAGACACTGAAATTATGCGATTGTGCAACTATAGTGTATGCCACATAATTAGGGGTTTGCCACATTTGTCTCATAATCCACCATCTACTGGATAATTTGCAGATTTGAACAAAAACAAATTATTTCTAGTGCAAACAGATCAAAAGTTACTAAAACGTAGGGACACATGTTGCTGCGCAGTGAGTTGCCCTTCGCAAAGGTTGACTGTCCACCTTCAGTTGACTATTGCTGTATTTCGGGTTAAACTGGTACTAACAACATGTCACTTTTGCCAAGACAGTGTTAACGTATAAAAATCTAAAAATAATAAAGTAATACTATCAAAAAATGTGCTGCATTACGCCGTGTAACTTTCTTTTTCTTGCCCCATAATTTAGTCAACCCTACCACATAATTCGGTTTTACCCAGCTGCATAATTCGAGTGGCCTTGGCCATAAATTAGCAGTAGCGTCACAGCAGAAAATAAATAGAACAAACTCCTACTAAGATATCTATCCTGATGGTACACACATTTTCACTTACTTTTCTTTAAAAGGCAAAATCCTTCACATTGTTTCTGCCATAAAATGTTTTCGTCTTTTAATTAATGTGTGATGGGACCTTGCGGTCTCAGTTTAGTGGGGGTGTCTCAGGTATCCCTTGTGTTTACAAGTGCACAGAAACAACAGCCATTCCTGTGACCTCACCCATGTCCTCAGTCACTTTAAGTAGTTCAAAGCAAATGGTGTTAAACATGAAAGTTACCCAATTTTCTTTGAGAACGAGACTGCAGGCCCAATGTGATTGATTCATTATGAAAAAGTATAAAAGATGCTATTCTGCTTGTGAATGGATGGTGGGTGGGCTATCTTGTGTGAGGGAGGGTCGCCAAACTAGCTAACTCAGGCCTGATTGTGCCCAATGAAAACAGATAACAACAGTTTGGCATAGAGAAGCTGCAAATATCCTAAAACCAGGAAATTTTATTATATCATGATCTTTGAGCTTCATTTTTTTGTAACGAGTCAACCTGTTTTTGTTTAGTTTAATACATTTAATACACGTTTTGGTATATGCTGCAACTGATATAGAAGTCATTATTAATGCTTCTATTCCAAGGTCTCTTTCACCATTTGCCAGGGGCACACTGGCCATTAACCTGATAGTGCTACTAGTGAGGTTGCTGGCTTGGCTGCATTCATAGCTAAGAGGCTTCTTCCCTTCTGGTTCAGGGCTTCTTCCCAGCAGGTCTTCATCCCACTCCTTATTAGCGTATGTAAAGGGAGAAGCCTCAGCCATGTCACCTTGTTAAGAAAGGCACCCTTCCCCACCAGATTCACTGTGCAGCTACATTCACTCTGGGTCTCTGCAGGGGTTTTGGTTCACCACTGATGGGTGCTCTCATAATCAACAACACTAGAAGAGAATTATAGATGCACTTTCAGTTAATTTAATAAGTGTAAACAAATGTTGGTGCATTAGAAATACCCGAGTCAATATACAACGATGGCCCAGTCCATCTGAAAACAGTGGTAGGCCACGATCACTTAGCACTGTGGCAGCATCACACAATGTGGACCCAGTATCAAAAAGCAGAGACCCAATATGATTGTCCATTATACAGCAATGACCAAATTATCATACTATGCTATAAATGCCCAATATCCCACAGTGCTGGGATCACATAATGCTGGCCGACAACACATAGCAGGCCTAACATCACATACAGTTTTTAGCCTCTCAAATTTGCTCTGAGGATCGTTTGTCATGGTCTGATGTGGCCCCTTCCATATACATAAAATATGCGTGAATATGCCCATTGCGTATAACATAAAATGAGGATGAGACCTTAAAATGAGGATCATTTGAAAACTATAATGCTGAAGTGGGATGTGGTGCCCAGGACTGCACACATACTGATTAGTGTTATCTGGTTAAAAGACAAAATTGGGAAAGCATTAGTATGTGAGTGATCTTGTTGAAGCTGCTGTGCCTGAGCTCCCCCCTCAATCTCTTTCTACAGCTGTAGAGATAGGTAGAAGGATCATAACGCCTCACATTACACACCACATTATATGCATGGCAATATATTGGCAATACCGAAGAGTTAGTTTTAGAGACATACATTTCAATCATTTTATTTTCCAGTTCATTTTCATGAGGATGTAGCAAAAAGCATGAGATAGTTAAAATATAATTTTAAGTAAAAGCCCACTCCCCTCACTTCACAAGTTTTTGCATGCATGCCATTAGGAACTAGGGGGCTGATTTATATATTGGTCTTTCATGCAGCCCTTCAGCAAACAGTAAAAGGCTTTGACAGGAACTGCCGTGACGGCGGTTCCTTCCAATGCCTTTAGAAAGGACCGCCTGCTTGGCAGTCATTTATAAATTAGGTGGGAGGCCTCTCCACCAAGAGGGCAGAGTAATTTACTCCATCCCCATGGCCGAATGGCGGGCTGCCAGCCTAAATATAAATCAGGCCCTAAGTGCTGTTCTTTGTGAGCTCACCCTGACCTTTTCATAGTCTGTGTCCTCTTTGGGGAACAAAGCACTGAGCAAAGATCTGAAATGGCTGAGCCAACATCAGAGCAGGCTGAGCCAAGAACCCACTTCACTGGCACATGATAGTACATCACGGGTCCAGTATCACTCAAATCTGACCTAAATCACAGCCATAGACCAAGATCAGACAAGGGAGGCTTAAAGTAAAAGTTTTGAGCCAAGTCCACACATTTCTGGCCAAAGAAAACACAGCATAGGCTAAGATCACTTTAAATGCATTTGGCTACATACATATGTCAGTGGATCATAGCAGCAGACTGACTAGTAATAACCATTTATTTGTTGTGCCACATGTGCAGAGAGAATCTGCACACATAGGAAATTTAAGACTACTAACAATGGCAATGCAAGTGCTAAATGGATACCTGGCGGATGACTGATTTGTCTTTGTATCACTCCCACCCTTAGTCCCACCGTGGCCTTGCCCTCTAGCCACGTCCCTAGCGTCTCTATTTGATGAGTACCAATTTAAAGCTCTGCACATCAGGGAGCTGTTGGTGCTCCTTGTAGGGTTACAGTTAGTATGATGTCCACGTTAACCCTTTTCTCTTGATTAAATAAATCTGCTACTGAGTGTTGTTTACGTACTCCTGGTCTTTGGCCGTCCTAAGCTAGTTAATGTGTGCTGACATGCCTCCTGTTCCTTAAGAGTTTTTATGGTGTTCTGTTTCAGCAGTTATTCCTTTAGTCTCCCTTGTCTCATCAGTCTGATCCTGGCTTCTCTTCACAATTTGCTGCATGTTCACAGAAAATATCTAGTTTCAGAAGTAGCGTGAAGTTGAAGGTACCATCATCTCCTGGGGATCTTCTTGTGGTGCGTTCTACATTTATAAGACTCTGCAGCTCTCGAAACAGCATTCTGAGGATGGATGGAAGATGGTCTGCGGAACAGATCTGAGCAATCGATTGCAGCAGCTTCTGTCTCCTTGCATCCACCCCAGGTAAAGAAAAACTATTTTATGCTGGTAAAGTTGCTCAAAATCTCTTATATAGTTTCACTTATAGGTCATGCGGTGTCTCTTGCACTCCCCGTAAGTGCGGGTCACAGTGTGGTAAATAAAAGGAGAAATGTATAATTCATAAATAAATGGCCACTATGATATTCAAAGCAGTTCTATTCATATTTACCTAGGCATGGTTCATGGTCGACGTGGTCTTCTGCTGCTTAATTTGGTCCAAGATCTGGAGTTTGCATTCCAAGCTTGGCACTATCTTCCTCTAAACTCTTAACCTGGCGACAACGAATATCAAGTTACGTAATGTATAAACATGATTTTGTTGCTATTCAAAGTGGTGTGATAAAGCCAAATGCAGAATATTTATTGTCAATGGTCTATTCTGGCATTACACATTTTTACCATACACGTCAGAATTGTCCCCAAAGGGTTGTGCCAAGCATCTGTTCCTACTGTTGCCTTTGACATTAGGATCTACAGTCATACTTCCATGCAAGTTATAACTTATTTCCTAGTTTAAACGTACACAATCTACGCCAGTCGATATTAAATCACTAATCAAAACCTGCTTTGTCATGGAGAAGAATAAATAAAGCATCACAAGAAAATTGTTACTAAGCAAATCAAAATTGGCAACATCACCATTGCAACTAGCTCTGAAGGATTCAAAGTGGCTGTGTAAGAGCAATTTTACAAAGAATTAGAGAATATAATCCAACCCTTAGATGTGTTATTTCTACTGAAAACATTTGATGATTCTAAAAAAGTTTTTGGGTTGATCCTCTTAGAAAACATGCTTAGTATTTCAGTGCCCATGCTGTTTATTGATGCCATGAAGGTATTTAGTTGTACAGCATCATTGCTTGTTCAGTCTACTGTGTAAATTCGCTCCACATTCCTAAAATGCAGGCATGTAGGTGTGCTGCACTCCATCTAACTTCTTCCATTCAACTCCACTCTCATTCAGTTACTCCCTGTTTCTTCCATTCTTTTCTACTCTATTTGTTGTCCCCAATCCTCTCATATACGTGACTCACTAGTGGTCTTAGGAATCTTCTTAAATCAGGGGTGTCCAACCTTTTATGTAATGAGAGCTACTTATGTTCAATAAAAAATATTCCGAGCTACTTATATTATTAGTGTTGTGACAGGGACCACATCGGACAACGGTGCACAGACAGAATATTGAGTTTCAAATATCGATATACAAAAACATCGAGCTTCAAATATCGTCATACAGGAATATCGAGAGCAAGAATATCGTGGTCCAGAATATCGACATTAAGGTAAGAAATATCGTTTTTCAAAATATCGAAGTTAGTAATATCGTTTGTTAAAATATCGTTGTTTAAAATATCAATTTTTATATTAGTGTTATGTATTTTAGTATGTATTTTAAAAGTATGTGATGTAATTGTTTTGTATAAGTATTGATTTTGTTTTTTAATATATGTGTTAAATTTTCAGTAGTGATTAATTTTATGATAATTAAATTTTGCGTTTTTAGTTCTGTAGCGGGTTGTGGGTTTATTGGGGAATAGGGTGGGAAGTAATTTAATTATAATAAAGTAATTAATATTTTTAATTTATTAGTTTTTATTTAATTTCGATTTTATAGTGTTAATTGTGGGAATTAATTTTGTATTAATTAATTATTAATTGGTTGTTTATTTTTTTAAATTAATTAATTGATAATTATGCTAATTGTGGGGTTTTTTTAGGAGCGGGTTGTGGGTTTATAGAGGAATAGGGTGGGAAAGTAATTTAATTATAATCAATTAATTTATATTTTTTTATTAGTATTTATATAATTTAGATTTTATAGTGTTCATTTTGGAAATTAATTTATTATTAATTGGTTGTTAATTATTATTAATTAATTGGCAAATATGTTAATTGTGTTATTTTTGTAGGAGTGGGTTGTGGGTTTATAGGGGAATAGGGTGGGAAGTAATTTCATTTTAATAAATTTAATAATAATTTTTATATATTAATATTTATTTAATTTGTAATTTATAGAGTTAACTGTGGGAATTAATTTATTAATAATTATTTATCAATTGTTTGTTAATTAATATTAATTAATTAAATATTTTGTAAATACTTATGTTTATGTAATTTTTTAGGAATGGGTGGTGGGGTTTATAGGGGAATAGGGTGTGAAGTAATTTATTTAAAATAATTTATAATTAATTGATAATTAATGGTAATTAATTTATTAAAAATTAATTAAGGCAATTGTTTAATTAATTTGAGATGTGAGTTGTGGGGTTTATAGTGGTAAAGGGTGTGAAGTAAATTATTTTCAAATATTTAATAAGTTGTTAATTGAAAAAATTAAAAAATTAAAAATTAGTAATGGAAATTGTGTAATGACTTTTATGTGTGTTTTGTGGTGTTTATTGGGGTAGAGGGTGGAAAGTATTGTATGTTTTATTAATTAATAAATATTTGCTCATTATTATTCATTCTTTAATTGATAAATATTTATGGTTATTGTTTACTTTTATTTTGTGTGTGGATTTTAGTTTTATAGGGGTAATGTTTGGTTAGTAAATTGGTTTTTATATGTTTTAATTTGATTTTTAATTAATAATATTTGTTTATTTGATCGTTAATTATGTTAACTATGGAGGTACAAATTTTTTAGAAATTTAGATATGTGTTTCTGAAATGTGTGGTGTTATAGGGTAGGAAATAAAGAATATTTATTTTAAGTAACAATTAATGTTTTTGATTATAATTAATTTATAATAAATATAGTTATTTGTTTGTAATTCTTTTAATTTTTATAAAATAATGTTTGTTGGTAATTTTTAGATTTCTTTAACATTATAACATGTTTCTATTTTTTGTTATTTTTAATATTTTTATATATTTATTATTTTTGTGTTTTTAACAACCTTTGTATTGTAGTTGATCTTTTGTTTATTTATATTTTTTTATTGACTTTATTGAGAATATTAATTTTAACCCTCTGCTATCCAACACTTTCCCTACTGTTGCACTCACTGGAGTGGGAATAGTAATTTTTACCCCTCCGCTATCCAACACTTTCCCTACTGTTGCATTCACTGGAGTGGGAATAGTAATTTTTACCCCTATGCTATCCAACACTTTCCCTACTGTTGCACTCACTGGAGTGGGAATAGTAATTTTACTTCTCCGCTATCCAACATTTTCCCTACTGTTGCACTCAGTGGAGTGGGAATAGTAATTTTACTTCTCCGCTATCCAACACTTTCCCTACTGTTGCACTCGCTGGAGTGGGAATAGTAATTTTTACCCCTCTGCTATCCAACACCTTCCCTACTGTTGCATTCACTGGAGTGGGAATAGTAATTTTTAACACTATGCTATCGATCACTTTCCCTACTGTTGCACTCACTGGAGTGGGAATAGTACTTTTTACCCCTACGCTATCCAACACTTTCCCTACTTTTGCACTCACTGGAGTGGGAATAGTAATTTTTTCACCTCTGCTATCCAACACTTTCCTACTGTTGCACTCACTGGAGTGGGAATAGTAATTTTTACCCCTATGCTATCCAACGCTTTCCCTACTGTTGCACTCACTGGAGTGGGAATGGTAATTTTTACCCCTCCGCTATGCAACACTTTCCCTACTGTTGCACTCACTGGAGTGGGAATAGTAATTTTTACCGATGCGCTATCCAACACATTCCCTACTGTTGCATTCACTGGAGTGGGAATAGTAATTTTTTCACCTCCGCTATCCAACACTTTTCCTACTGTTGCACTCACTGGAGTGGGAATAGTAATTTTTACCCCTACGCCATCCAACACTTTCCCTACTGTTGCACTCACTGGGATGGAAATAGTAATTTTTTCACCTCCGCTATCCAACACTTTCCCTACTGTTGCACTCACTGGAGTGGGAATAGTAATGTTTACCCCTACACTATCCAACACTTTCCCTACTGTTGCACTCACTGGAGTGGGAGTAGTAATTTTTACCCCTCCGCTATGCAACACTTTCCCTACTGTTGCATTCACTGGAGTGGGAATAGTAATTTTTTCACCTCCGCTATCCAGCACTTTCCCTACTGTTGCACTCACTGGAGTGGGAATAGTAATTTTTACCCCTACGCTATCCAACACTTTTCTTACTGTTGCACTCAATGGAGTATTTATAACATTTTAAAATGAATTAAAGTTATTAGTTTATTAATTGTTTTAAAGTAAATATACATTTATATATTACATTTTATATACAACAACTTCTACCTTCCCATCTCTAAAGATGTGTACCATAGTAGTATAACTACCATCTGGGACAAACTTGTGGAATGGAAAGACAAGGGCATCATCACATGGGAAGAGTACTGTTATTTGAAAAAAGACCATCCAATCTTACCTGTACTTTACTTATTGCCTAAAGTGCATAAAGATATGAACAACCCACCTGGACGGCCTATTGTATCGTCCAGGGGGGGTGTGGCAGAGCATGTGTCTAAGTATATTGACCATTTTCTTAGGGAATATGTCATGAACCTCCCCAGTTATGTCAGAGACACGAAAGATTTTTTAGTTAAGATAAAAAATCTCAGTTGGGAGACTAATCACATGTTCATCATACTTGGCGTCCATTCCCTCTATACTATAATTGATCACAAACAAGGATTGGATGCTTGTAAACATTTTCTCAGAAGGAGACAGGTTAGATTCTTGGAGCATAGCCAAATGATCCTTGATATGATGGAGTTCTGTCTTAAGAATAACATCTTCTTATTTGATGGTGCGCTGTTCATACAGACCACCGGTACAGCGATGGGATCTTGCTTTGCTCCGAGTTTCGCCAATCTCTTCATGGGACTCTGGGAAGAAGAGATTCTCCTCGATCCGGACCTCTCTGGTGACTTTGAACAGGTGGTCATGTGGCTTCGCTACATTGATGACTTGTTCATTGTTTGGAGGGGTTCGGAGTCTGGAGCTAGAGAGTTCATTGACAAACTCAACACCAATGCACGTAACATCAGATTGTCTGGCAATATTAGCAACACAGAGGCGGAATATCTGGATGTCAAACTTGTGATCAAAGATAATAAGATCCATACCACACTTTTCCGCAAATTGACAGCTGGGAACAGCATTCTTCATGCCCTCAGCAGCCATCCAGAGACGCTCAAGTGGAGCATCCCCTTTGGAGAATTGCTGAGGGCTAAAAGAAATTGCAACACGTGTGAAGCTTTTGCACTAGAGAGTAGCACTATGCTGAACAGATTCAGGGAAAGAGGTTATCCCAATTGGGTATTGAAGAAAGCTAAGGATAAAGTTGACCTGATTAGTAGAGACGACACCCTGAAGGACAAAACGTCTCCAGAGGATGTGACAGAAAACGACAGTACTAGGATCATACTCACATACCATTCAGACGTCGATAACATCAGACGGATTCTTACAAAAAATTGGTACACCTTGAAAAATGACAACACCATAGGAAAAGATGTACAAGACAGACCTAGTATCACATACAGGAGGAGTAAGAACCTTAGGGACATGCTTGTCCACAGTGATGTCACCAGGCACATGACCAACAGTGAACATAATCTACAGGGATTTTTTCCCTGTGGACACTGCAAAGCTTGCAAACATAGCATGTTCCGTAAAGAGTATGTAGTAGGGACTCAGAGAAAGGTTATCACACAATTTCTCACCTGCAGTACCAAATATGTGATATATGTATTAGAATGTCCCTGTAAACTATGGTATATTGGCAGTACCACCCTTATGGCCAAAAAACGTATCCTAGAACACATGCGGGCAATAACTAACAGAGATCCCAAATATCCAGTTGCCCGCCACTTTGAAACTAAGCACTTTTCTGATTCCTCAATTCTCAGTTATTTTATCTTAGAGCAGAGGAGGAGATAGAACACTCAGACTTAGGCAGAAAGAATCCAAGTACATAATAGACTATCAGACTAAGATCCCGGGGGTTGAATCAAGATGAGGAATTAGCCATTCACCTCAAAATAGAATAGGATGTTTCTGTCTTACTTTTCTTCTTCTTTTTCCTTCTTCTTCTTTCTTTTTCTTGTTTCTCTAGACAGTGGCACCCTTGCTGTCAATTAGTCTTACATTTTCTCACTTTGAATAGTTTCTTAACTCCTTTTTCTAGTAGTGCATTTGGAGCCATGTATATTCTGACCCTTGGTGGGGTCTACTATTTTAACATTTGTTTTTGGTTTGTTTCTTTTGCAGGAGGAAAGGAGGGGGCCCACATGATTGGATATCACGAGCACAGGCCACCCAACCTTTTCTTCGATTTTCACTTCACTTGATCATTATCTCACATGGTAAACTGTTTTCAGTTCTGTCCAGCGTGGAACTCACATGTTGTTGTTCTGTTTGCGCCAAGGTTTTAATCTGTATTGGGCCAATTTAGCTTGTTTCCATCACTCTTTTGGGACAATACAGGCATTTGCCTGTTCACCAATGGGGGTTTCGCTTGCGTAACCAGTTTTTGATTTTCCCATCATAGTCCTGTTGCATCTCTATGTCTATTAGGGCTTTTACTCTCTGTGACTTGGGTACACATTATCTTTGGCACCTGATGTGTAGATCACCAGGATGCAGGCATAGTTTGGCTCACTACCACCGCACAGGTCTTTGCCCACTTGGGCATTATTCTTTGGCTCACTATTACCGTGTAGATTGTTGCCCACTGGGGCATAATTTTTTGGTTCACTACTACCGTGTAGTTCGCTGCCCACTGGGGCGGCATGTTAATTTCATTTTTGGAGCAGGGCATACATGTTTTTCCTAGACGGACCTAAAGCCCTGATTTTTGCACTGTGCGTTAAATTTGTTACCTTTTGCCAGCGTTGCTATTTTTGTATCTACAATATGCATATTTCTGGTGAAATTAACGTGTGTTGCCTCCTCCTTTGTACCTCACTTTGACCCCAATCTTACCTCATTGAGCCATGTGCTTGTGCATGCGTATATTGTAATTTTACCACTACAAGATGGCCGCCATGCACTTTTTGTACAGAAACTTTTGGTTTACAGGACCATGTGATGTGTGTTTTTTACTTAGCTTGTCACTTGTTGTACATTTGTTATTTTTGGCCAACGTTGTTATTTCCTTATCTAACATGATGCATTTTTGCATTTTTATGTTGATATTAACGTGTGTTGCCTCTCCCTTTGTACCTCATTTTGACCCCAATTGCACTTTATTGGGCTATTTGCACTTGCATGTGTATATTGTAATTTTACTACTACAAGATGGCCGCCATGCATTTTATGTATAGACACTCTCTGTCTACAGGACCATGTGATGTTTTTACTTGTACTTAAGCTTTTCATTGGGTGTGAACCTTACACGTGACCAAGACTGCGGCTGCAGTCGAAACGCGTCGTGTAATAAACGCTTTGCAAAGTTTTTGAGTCGTGGATTCTGGTTTCCTGAGAGCACACATACTTTTGGACTTCTAGGTGTACATTTTATATATGTACATTTAAATTTTTAAATTACATTTATTTATTATATTTGTTTAAATGTACATTACATCTAAATATTTTTTTAGTTAATTTTATTATTTAATTTATTAAACATTATTTTTTAAATATAGAAGAAAACGATATTTTGTACATCGATATTTTTTACATCTATATTTTTTTCGATATTTTTGGATTTTTCATTTTAAAGATAGGATGTCGATATTGTGGATTTCGATATTTGTATGTCGATATTTGTGTATGGGGATATTTTTGTGGTTGATATTATGTCAGTGATCCCGGACAGCATAACATTAGCGGCCGCCATATGTGTGATTACTCGCAGTTATCATCTCAATGCATTAGGCAGGGTTGCCAGCAGTAATGTAAAAAAGGCTTTTTTAATATGGAATGCCTCTTCATGGGTAATGCATAACAGCCATTACTGCAATGCCTTTGCAATCACTGGAATAATATCAGTAAAAAGTTACCCCCAATGCCACATGATTTACAACTCAAATATCAATTTAACACATAACCTTACAACCATCAGCTTATGAATTCTGAAAATACACTCATTTTTGTCTCAAATACACGCTCTCAAGTTTGAGATGCATATAATAATTTAACTAAGCAAACACTTCTAATTTAGTAGGCTGGGTTGCACATAGGAGAGCTTCTTACAAGTAGCAGGAGAGCTACCAGTAGCTCATGAGCTACTCGTTGGAGAATTCTGACTTAGATGCTCTGCTGGGGCTCTTAATGTTGGGTTATCTGTTCTGAGAGCTGGGAGGCCCCGCCAGAAAGGACCTGCCCTTGATATGGATACACTGTAACTATACCCATGAGGTATACCCCACTAATTGGTTCAATTCATTGCCGGAGCCATGGCTTTCTCTCTGGAAACTTGATCCCCATAAGTTCCCAAGACAGTCACCTTGCCTGGCCTTTGCTTCCAAGATTGAGAAGGGTTTTCTCCTCTACGTGTCGGGAGGTGGTGGCTACAACTGAGGTCTGCCACTGCCACCTTTGCTCTCTGGGGCAGCTCTGGACCTCCTCTCTGGTGATCGCCTGCCACAGCTGCATGCCTCTTGCATTCTGCATTCAACTAATGACTGAGCAGGCTTTTGAGTTGGATGAATGAATTTGCTCAGTTAGGGGTGCTTGTAAGTGAAACAAAACCTGCTGATTGTGTCAGCTTTTCATGGAGGTAAATGCGGTAAGAGAAGATCCTCAGAGACTAAGGCCTCATCTTTCTGGAGAAGAGGCTCTATCATCATCATGGCAGTACCAGACCTGCTCAACCTTACTCAAACCTGTGCACGATAGTCTTGATGCCCCCATAGTGAATTAAGATAGCCTTGATGCCACCCTAGTGCATCTGGAGCACCACCAGTTTAATAAATCTAGTTGTGGCTCTGATGCCTGAGCTCACAATATCAGTTAGAGGTGCCTCCCATTTTATCTATACTTCCTGGATTAACCTCGGCACTTTGGACTCTTCTTGCTGCATGGCTCATAGGAAGTAGTTCTGCTGCATGACCTGCAGGAAGCAGTTCTGGGCCTTGCAGTCAGTCTGTTTCCTAGGTTGGATGCTATCTCCTGCCCTCCTGACTCTCCCAAAAGGGACAACTCTTTGCAGCCTGGATCCTCTCACTTGCCCCAGATTTGTGAAGTCTCAACAGCCATATCAATAGGCAGAGTTAACTAGGGAGCTCTAAGTGCCATCTACACTTTGCTCAAAAGAATAGAGAGCATATCCCATTTCTTGCATCTGATATATTGTACCTCTCTCTCCTGTGCCTATCATTAGGAAAACTCATTTTCTGACTCCTGTTACTAATATAGTGGTTTAATGTACTGCTGCTCTGAGGGTTGTGAGGTAAAGTTTGTGAATCCCTACTAGTACAGAGTTGCCACAATCTAGTCTCAATAGGATATTGGTTAGGATGACTAATTTAAAATTTTTGGCTGGAAGTTTCGCTTGATTCCTTGTAGAAGTATGAGTTAGCGTTGGGTTCTTGTGGCCAAGTTACTGTTGTGGTCTTAAAGAATTAGATGTTTGTCTTGGGCTAAACCTACTGATTTAACACCTTCTCCAATGTTTGGTTTGTAGTCAGGCAATGAACTCTCCACAATACACTTTTGAGCATCTATGTGGCTATATGGGCAGGGAGATAAATAGAAACTTTTATTTGATTTAGTTCAAGGTGATGCTGGGTCATCCAGGATCGAATCTTAATTAGAATTTGTTAATCTATGGAGATTGGAGACGTCTTCCAGATAGGATAATTTCATGTACAGCTGAATGTCATCAGCAAGAAGTGATAGAAGGTGTTTGATTGTTTGAGAATTGAGGCAAGTGGCTTGACATAATCTGGATGAGAGGGCGAAGCCTTGTTGAACTCCCTGCTGGAGTTTTACTGTTCCATACATAGAGTTGGCTACTTGGACACATTGACCTCAGTTATCCAGAAAGGATGTGAACAAGCTTAGGACTGCCTCATTCAGACCCATTCTGGTCTCAAGAATTTGTAGGAGTAAAGAGTGATTAATTGTGTTGAAAGTCGCTGACAGGTTAAGGAGGATGAGGTGTCATAAATCTTGATTGTTTATGATTTTGAGGACATGGTCAGCTATTTTGAAGATAGCAGTTTTGGTGCTGTGTCTTGTTCTAAGGATTGATAGCAGTTAATCTAGCAGGTCATTTTTACTGAGGTATAGTTTGAGTTTGATTCAGCTCTCCACAACTTTGGCCAGGAAGGATAAACTGGTCATTGGGCTGGTCTTGTTTAAGTCCTCTGGGTCTGAACACTGTTTTTATTTTTAGGAAAACAGCCCAGAAGAGCACCAGTCAACAAGGAGGAATTGATGAGGTCCACAAAAAATGGCCGCACCATCTGACTGATTTCCTTGACTATAGGGGAACGGATGGGTTATGAGAAATGGGAGGAAGGACTTGTTTTTGTCTATGATCCTTGTCAGATCCACTCCCATGACTGCTTCAAACATAGACCAGGAGGATTTGGATTTGTGTAATAAAGTGTGATTCTGATCCTTAGGTGAAAATGCTAAAGAAAGCTCTTTTTTTGCAATTTTGTTAATAAAGAAGAGTGAGAAATCCTTGCATTCTTTGGATTAGTCTGAAATTTCTTTCGGTGTTGGTATAATGAACTGTTTTACACTTTCAAATTGATTTTGGTGGAATCTTTGCTAAGTTCACTTTTGCCTTTATGAATATAGATTTGGATTTGAAGATGAGTTTCTTATATTTATTTCTTCCCATCAAGGTAGAATAATGTGTAAATTGAAAGATTTAGGCACCACAGTCGCTCTTAGGATTATTCTTTCTTCGTTGAGTTTCTTTGTGAACCTATGGACAGATTTATTTTTTATTTTTTTAAATTCTAAGGGTTTTTGCTACTAAGTTGTCTTTGTTCTAAGCCATGGTTTCTACATCAAGATTTGTGCGGTCGTTGATCTCTTGGGTTGGGGAGATGCTCTGTAAAGCATAGGCAAATTTAGTGGATAGAATGGATTTATCTAGTTTTTTGTAATCTGTGGGCAAGGTTTTCAGTCTTTAGGCTGGCAGTGGTAAGTAGTTGCAATGGCACATATTGAGACATGGATAATAACATAATCAGACCAATCTACTGGGAGCATTAGGTCAGCCTTCACAGACCTCTTTGATGGCAATCAGTAGATCTTTAGTTGATCCTTTTAAGTGTGTTGGGGTTGTGCAGAATTGAGAGAGATTGACGTTATCCAATGTTGTGGAAACAAGAGACATTGCTTGGTCATTGCCACAGTGGAGGTTGACGTCCCCTAGGCATATGTTGTTCTCAGCTTTGATTTCATTCTTGTTTAGGAGTTAGCTGTTCAGAGAATTTTCTGCTGTTCTGGGTGGGTAGTAGATGACATGAATGGCAATTGGGGTTTTCTCACAAGCTAATTTCGATTGAAAGGGATTTAAATGATGCAAATTGTTCATTATTGAGATTAATGCAGTTGAGGGAATTTTTGTGAATCACTGTTATCCCCTACTGTTTGGATAGCTTTGTCTTAGCATTGTACAGGGTGGCCTGGAGGGAACAGTAAGTCAGGAGTGGTTTGGGAATTTTCAGTAGGTAACGACCATGGTGCAAGGGTGCCTGCATTGGCGCTAGGCAGCAGTTTGTGCCCAGCGCAGTCATAGAACAGGAGTGCACCGTATAATGTTAAATATGTTGCATTCCTGCCTTCTCCCTTTCACACAGCGCAGAGCAGAAAGATGGACTGCTGCATTGCATTGCATTGCATTGCATTGCGTTGCGTTGCGTGAATTTTAGTCAAATATGCCCCTTAGTTTTGGTGGCGGTTTTAATGTATTCCGAATCTAAAACTGAAAACTTCGAATAATACGAAGAGGCAGCTTAAGCCTAAAACAATGGGGATATTAGCAAGTTTTAAGCAGGATTTTGAACTGGTTGATCTGTGGTGTCTAGATCATTCTGATTTTTTGCTGTTTACTTGTTCTTCACGCCAATTTAATACTCCATCAAGATTAGACCTTTTTTTATTACTCAAACAATTAGTAGAGGTATAACTACAATTTGGTGCAATGCTTTTTCGGACCATTCTATTGTTTCAGTGGAAATTAAATTAGATTAGACCCAGGAGGCAAGATGGCGACCGAGTAAGACCGGTCGGAGGTGGTGGCCCCCGAGGTGACGGCTGGATATAGCCCGGGGATGATGCAGGAGCTTTAAAAGAGAAACTAATATGGAATACCCCCCGGTGTACCCCCAGATAGAAAGCAGCGGAGAAAGGGACAGGGCCGAGCCTTCTGACGCCTTACCGGGATTGAAGCGCTGGGTCTTGGAGCTGGCAGAGATCGCGGAGCAGCTGATTGTAGGCTGCAAGGGATTCGAGCAGGCGCTCTCCCACTCCTTCAGGGCTGATCCGGATCTCGGAACCAAGCCTGGCCCTAGCGAGATGGGTCCCAAGTCTGGATCAAGGGGCAGAGGTGCAGACCCAGCAGGCCGGGGCACGGGACTCTCCACAGGGAAATCCAGAGGAGGCAGGATCGGCTCCCGCCCCCGTCCCAGTCGCAGCGCCTGGTCGGAAGCAGAAGACCCGGATGGAAACTCTTCCGGATGGGAAGGGGAGGGGCGCACAGCCCCAGCCGCCTCGCACCACGATATCTGTCATTGAAATGCTTAGGAGCAGCTCGCGGGCTCAGGGGAGCGAGAAGACACACGAACGGGCAGAAATTCCGACGGAGGAGAGAGGACAGAGCAGGAGACTGTTGGGTAAGCCACCCGTGGGCGCTGATGGGTCGGGGGATCAGAGGAAGGCTTTGGCTGGGGAAACTGGTGAAACCGGTGAGACGGGCGAGACTGTCTTTTTACCAATTGAGGAGCAAAATGAGAGCGATGCTGAGCAGGTATCTCAGTGGGGGAAGTCATATGTAACTGGGATAGCGGTAACAATACCGACAGCACCGACAGCCCACACTGTAGAGACCCTGAATGACACCCCAGGGGAGGTGGAAGTAACAATTAGTGACCAGTACACAGGGGTCACAGAACAACAGCTGACTGAAAAGGATAAGCCCCTGAATCAAAGCCCAATTCAGAAAGGTGTGAAAAAGGCTCCCAATCATATGACTGTGCCAGAGTTAAGGGTGAAGTCAAAAGATTGTGCAGAACCTTTGAGGAGCTTTAAGACGCCCTGGGCGGGTAGAGAGAAGGATATCAATTCAGAAACAAATGACTTTTTTTCACTCTCAGATGCTACGTGGTCGGGCTTAGGTACAGATACCGAATCCAACTTAGAATCCAGTGAGGAGGACAGCGCACCCAGCACCGGCATTAGCGGCCCGGGGACTATCACCAATATCCGGAAATCGCATTCCAGAGTAGGGAGAGCCGAAACCGCAAGACAAAGAGATCTGAGGTGGGACTACTCGCTTGGAGATCACTTGGTGGGGGACAGCAATCAGTCCACTAGAGACGGCTCTATCGCAGCATCTCCCACACTGGAATCCATCTTGCAGTGCGTAATCGCACACCGAAAAGAGGCCAGAGCAGAAAGTAAAATATCACAGAATGCTGCTCGGAAGCTGCAAGGGGCGGTCAGGAAAATCGCTCGGACTTGTAACGACATCAGCGATCGAATGTCAGATATTGAATCACGAACCACTTCACTGGAGAAGGACATAACCGGCTCAAAAGGGCAAGTAGAGGCACACGAGGCGCAACTCATTGATATTCAATGGAAGCTAGAGGAGAGTGAAAATCGCCACAGAAGGAACAACTTACGCTTTCTTGGCATTCCAGAAGGCAAAGAGGGGTCAGACGCACGTTCATTCATGGTACAGCTACTGCAGAAATCCTTTCCTGAATTGGAGGGGCGGAATTGGCCCCAAGAGATTCAAAGAGCACATCGTGTACCTTTCAATATAAGGCAGCCAGTGCGGCCAGACACCAAACCACGGGCATTCTTGGTTTATTTTGGCAATTATTTACTAAGACAGAATGTGTTCGAGAAGGCCAGACCAGAAGCTCAACGCTCCACTGATGGATTCTCTTTCTTTACAAGGCCGGATTTTTGCCACATCACAGTGGAACGACGATGGCGAGTGCGCCAAATGATCACCCAGTTTCAGGATAAGGGTGCGCAGGCGTTCCTCTTGAATCCAGCAAGATTGAAGGTAGTCTGGAAGGATCACACCAGCTTCTTCACGTCGGAGATAAAGGCCAAGGAGTATCTGAACGCGGGGGGAAGATGACCTCTTTTCGACTCCCTTCTCTTTGCCCCTCAACTCTTCCTTCTTTGTTTCTTCTTTCTCCTCTCTTTCCCCCCTGATGTTTTTTTTCTTCTTCTTTATCCTTCTTCTTTCTTACCACCAGGAGGGCACAGGACTGAAATGTATCGAAACGCAATGGCCAGTATAATATTACTCTGATACTAACGTGCTTTTCTACTCTTGCAAGTCCTTCTTTCTTTTTTTATCGCATTGCATAAATTGTTCAAACGGTGGGGAGGTGAGGGGAGGGGAGGGAGGGGGGAGGACGGGAGTGGGGAGTGGGGAGTGGGGAGGGGGAGGAGGGAGGGGGGAGAGGAGAAGAAATGTAAGGCACAGGGGGTAGTCTTAGAATCACAACTGGCTCAGTTGTCACCACGGGGAGGTCACCACCATTCACCATCACCCACAGACCTGACAGGTCTGTCGCTTCATAACACAGGGCAGGGCAGGGCAGGGCAGGGGGGGGAGGGTGGGGGGGGGGGATAAAAAGAAATATTTTCAGGATAGCAGGATATCACAAGAAAAAAGCGGAGGAGAGCTGATTTAAAGGAAAGACTCAGGGGGACACCTAGGAAACAAGATCAAAAAAAGCGATGGGAAGGTTAAAGATTTGTAGTATAAATGTTGGTGGGCTGAACGATAAGGATAAAAGAGGCAGGGCCGGAGAGCTGCTACGAGCACTAGAGCTGGATATCATATGTCAACAGGAAACTCACATCCCCTGGCAGAGGAGAGGACTTAATATGATACCAGGGTATACACAGGCCATCAGCTCATCTCAGTCTACCAACACCAGAGGGGTGGCAATTCACATATCTAACCGGCTTCCACTTTCAAACCGTACATATTCGGATAAATGGGGGAGATGGGCAATAGCTTCAATTCCAAGCGGTCTCACACTATGTACAATCTATGGGTCAAACCTAGACGAGGGGGAAATACTGTCAGAATTGGAATTGGAACTCACTTCATGGCCATCTCCCCTTGTAATCTGTGGCGATTTTAACATCCATTTGGATACAGGTTACCCGCCCAGGGGAGGTTATCAGGGTAGGAAACCACAGGTTTATAGAGCCTTAAAAGCACTAGTGGATAGCCATGGGCTTATTGATGTATGGTCTTATAGGAATCCGGATGATCCAGGGTTTACATATTTCTCTTGCCCGCATAGAAAGTACGTTAGGTTAGACTACTTCTTTGTTTCTTCCACTCTTATTGAAGGCGCATACATTAAGAAAATGCCTAAGATCCTGTCGGATCACTCCCCATTGGTTTTAGACGTCATGGCTCCGGGGTATACGAGAACACACACAAAATGGACTTTTGACAGGAAACTACTAGTAACGGAAGGATTTACAGAACATATAAGGGGTGGACCCGGCAGTTTTACGACATGAATAGGTTTAGCACATCTAGGGAGAATGTCTGGGACGCATTCAAGGCAGGTCTCAGGGGGGAGATAATTAGCTTTGTGGGGTCGAATAGGAAAAAGCAGAGAGAGGTAGTAGACACACTTATGAAGGAGCTAAGCAAATATGAGGAAGAACATACGTCAGCTATAGCACAAACACAGCTGGAGCTTCAGGGACAGCTAGAGCTAAAAGTTATTAGTGTTAAGGCCAAAATCAATGGGTTTTATAATAGTATAATTGCTAAAAAATTCCAAACTACCAGGCGGGATAACTATGAGTATGGGGAGATGATGGGGAAACACTTGGCACTCCGCATAAAACAAAGGCCGATGGCAAATAATATTCTAAGGATGAGGGGGAAGGATGGCCATATAGTTACTGAGCCCCAAGATATAATTAGCATATTCGCTGAATTCTATCAAGATTTGTATCAATCCAGGGACTGTGTAGCACCTACAATAGAAACGGCAGGTGCACCCCCACTGATTCAGGAGCTAGAGGATGATATTTCATTGACAGAGGTAATCGAGGCACTCCAGTTGATGGCTTCGGGTAAGGCGGCGGGCCCAGACGGGATACCAATCGAGATTTATAAAATACTACAGACAGAATTAGCCCCTCTGTTACTGGACTTATTTTTAGCTGTACAGCAAAAGGGTATCCCCCCTCAATCCTGGCAAGAGACTAATATAGTCATCTTCTTAAAGAAGGGAAAGGCTCCAGAAGATCCAGCCTCATACAGACCCATATCACTAATAAACACTGATGAAAAGCTGTATTCTAAGATCATTGCACGTAGACTATCCAATATTATAGCGTCCCTAGTAAGTCCATGGCAACATGGCTTCATCCCGGGCAGAGGGACGGTGGACCATGTTCGCCGGGTAATTTCATTATTTAGCATTGCGGAAGAAACAGGTGAGCGTATGTCCCTGATATTGTTAGATGCGCAAAAAGCGTTTGATCAGGTAGAATGTGAGTTTCTATGGAAATGCTTACAATTTAAGGGGTTCGGGCCTCGTACACTAACCGCCCTTCAAGCTATGTATGTACAATCGTATGCCAAAATACAACTAATGGGGAAGGAATCGGGAAAGGTTAAGATCGGGCGAGGTACAAGGCAAGGCTTGCTCCCCTATACTCTTCGCAATATATATAGATCCTTTGATAAGATCATTATTAGGCGATGAGGCAATTAAACCCATGGTGGTCAGGAGTTACAGTACCAAGGTGTTAGCATATGCTGACGATATTGCAATCGTCACCCCTGACCCATCAGGGGCAATAGGAAGAATTGAAGCTCTAGCCTTGGAATTTGGTAGACAGTCAGGCTATGGCTTAAACACAGATAAAACGAAAATAGTCTGCTCCAAATCTGTGGTATTTCAGGACCCACGGAGGGTTGAGGCCGCTACTTACTTAGGAATAACCATCTCGGCGGAAGTTGGGGCAATTTGGGATATCAACTCAGAACCCTTATTGAAGAAGATAGGGGGCGATCTAAAGAAAATGGATAATTTACACCTTTCCATAATCGGAAGAGCAAATGTTATAAAAATGACAATGTTCCCAAAAATTTTCTATCTATTTCGGAGCATACCAATCGAACCTCCGAACGTCTTTTTTAAAAAAACAGAGGGGATGTTTTCACAATTTATATGGGGATACAAAAGATAAGAAGATCATTGAAGTTAATGACCTTACCACAAGATAGAGGGGGTCTGGCTGTACCAAATTTGTTATACTACTATTGGGCTATTATGCTGCAGCAAATGACGATGTTATTTAGGCCAAAGACTCGGGACGCGATAACTATAGTAGATTTAGAAAGGGAATCCCCGCCCTCTATTTATGAACTAGCTATTGGAGATGCAGCACCAGGAATAATGCTCAGGCGATTGGAGGGGAATTACTATAAGAGAACCCGTTTTAAACCTTTAATAGCAGCCTGGAGTGTGTGGCGAAAATCTGGTAAACATCTCAAGATCCCAAAAATACAGCGGTATCTGTCCTTATGGCGGTCATCTTCTATTTTAGCCCCTCTGTATGACAATCTAGGCAAAACATGGGAACAGGCAGGAATTAATAAAATGGGAGATATCGTTAATATGACTGGAGTCATGTCATTTGACGAGCTACAAGAACGGTATGGGGTTGACCCTAAGACACTGTTTAAATACATCCAAATTAGAGAGGCAATCCAGCCGTTAGTACCACAGCTCACTAATTTGGATTGTATTCCACTTTTAGAGAACTTAACTCATGGGCACCCCCGAGTCAAGGATCTATATGCGATTTTGATGGACGCTAATCCAGACGATATAGTAAGGATAGAAAGTGGTTGGGCTAATAAGCTGAATAATCAGGATGTGGATCTGTGCAGAGCTCTGAAATTATCGAATACGTTATTTTTATCAGCTAACCTCAAGGCTCAACATTTTAAAACATTGTTTAGGCTTTATTATACACCAGGCTAAACTATGGGCATGGGGACACAGAGAAACCAATAACTGCCCAAGATGTGGTCAGGGTCCCGCAGACATGGTTCATATGTTTTCTGAATGTGGTAGATTGAACGTACTGAAAGTTGGGATCGAAATATTTTTGCAGCAAAATATAGGTCGGAGGGTCCCTTTAACTTCAACTCTGTTGATAATTGGGTATGATGAAACCTTACAGCTGGAACTGACTGAAGTTTATTTCTGTTTTATGGTGACAGCTATGGTTCGGCTAATGATAGCTTCAAAATGGAAGGATGAAGACCCTCCGACATTCCAGGCATGGTATGCTAGACTTTTTCACGTCTATAATCTGGAAATGGCATTGTACAAGTGCAAAGGTAGGAAAGCGAAGAAAAGGGGTCTTCAAATTTGGGGGTTGCTATTGGATCAGTAGACTGAATAGAATTTAGAATTTAGAATGAATTTTGTACAAATTATTGAAAAATGCTATATTTTGATATGTTTTTTCACATGTAAATTGATGCTTTCTTATGTAACTAATTATAATTTCTGCTGTCCTGAAGAATAAAAAAAATTAAAAAAATTAAAAAAAGGAAATTAAATTAGATACTCAGCCAAAGAGCAGAGCTAGATGGCAATTTGATAAAGTATTATTATCAGATCAGACTTGGTTGGAGAAACCAGAATTTTATTGAAAAATTCTTTCAAGTTAATCAGAATACGGCCCCCCATTGTGTTGTTTGGGAAGCTTTTAAAGCTACTATTAGAGGACAGGTAGCCTATAAATCAAAATTAAGTAAGGCACGTCTCATGAGAATACGAGAGCTACAGGCAGGTAATGATGTAGCTACAATTGCCACTGAGATTCCAGATTAAGTTCTAATGAACAAGTAAGGAAATGAAAAAAGGAGGTGAGAGAGCATCGCAGAATCTCAGATACTATTTTTTGGCTGAGGAAATCTTCAATCATAGAACCTATCAGCAGAAGGTTTATGAGGAAAGTCAGCAGAAAGGTAAAATTCTTGCTTGGTCTGTTAAGAATAGCAAAAATAATAATGAAATTAGTGCTATTCTTAATCCAGCTACTAATGTTCAAACAACCAAGGGCCCGATTCCGATGTCGGCAGGAAGGGCTCCGACCGTCGGTCGGAGCCCTCTTGCCCGCATCAGTACGTGCCGTTCGGATTCCTTTCCGACCGAGCCATTCTGATGGGCTCGGTCGGAAAGGAATCCGCCTCGGTTTTCCGGATGGCTTACGACGGGCTCGGAGAGCCCGTCCGCCATCCGAAAACCCTTCAGTACTCCCCCGCCCGCCTCTTTCCGGCCGAGGGAGTACGATGGCAGTTTTTCACTGCCTTTTTGTGCCGGTCCTTCCGGCACGAAAAGGCAGTGGGAAACTGTCTTTGGGGGCCCCCAGTAGGGCCCCCATGGGTGCGAGGCCGCCGGATGGCAGCCTAGGGGGCACCTATGGTGCCCCCCTGTTGATCCCTGCACCCTGTGGCAGGCACCTTGGGGTGCCTGCCACAGGGTGCAGGGATGAACTGCACCTCTGCAGTTAACAATGCGCTCATGCATTCCGTTCGGAATGCATGCTCCCATTGTTAAGTATAGGATTGCGACCGAACAGGGTTCGGTCGCATCCTACTTGCAGATCTGTTACCAACGACAGGAGGTCGGTCGGTTACAGTTCCTGACCAATGTCGGACGGACTCCGGCCCATCCGACATCGGAATCGGGCCCCAAGAACTTTTGCAGCATTATAAGGATCTATATGAGAGAAAATACCATGTCCCTTCTTGGAAGCTTGATCAATACTTTAGTTCTGTTATATTACCTAATTTGACGGAGATGAAAAAGAATACCCTCTTAGCAAAAATAACCTTTGGTGAAATAGAGTAGTCATTATAAGAGATGGCTAACACAAAAGCTTGTGGGAATAATGGCATTCAGAATGAAGTTTACAAGGAATTTGCGTAAAAATTGCTGCCATTCTTAACAGATCTATTCAATCAAATCAGTGAAGGAGTGGACATTCCCTGGTCTGTTAAATAAACAATAATATTGAGTTGTCTTAAGAAAGATAAACCGAGCATGTAAGTTAATTCAACCCATAAATCAGCTAAATTCAGATTATAAATTGTTTACTAAAGTAGAGTTAACTCAGTGGGAAAGATGTCTTTTATTCAGATTTAGGTTGGGGATGGTTTGACGTTTAGTTTGCTTCTATTGAACTGAAGGTATGTGGAGTACAGTACTCCCCCATCTCTGTGACGACAAGACGGAACAGTCCTTACTGCATTTTATGTTTTTCTGTGGATTTTATCGTAAATTCTTTCAATTATGTCTTAACCCCTTTGCTGCTTCTGTCGGCCAACGGCCGTCGCGAGCACTACCTCCGTAGTGCTGCGCACGTGCGTTGGCCGACGCGGCCCCGCCCACTCAATGGAACGCCCCGCACCGCGGCGGAATTGCCGCCGCGGTAAACGGGTTAAACCCCTATTAATTAGGTCTGCTCTCCGACAATGTAGAATGGCACTAATTTATCTCCAATTGTTAAATAGTCCAGAAATCTGTTTTATTGTCTGTTGTTTTCTTAAGATGGCCATCGGAAGCAGAAGACCCATGGAGATTATATGAAATCAATTAAGTTGTTTTTAAGATCATGATTTTGTAGTGTGTAAAACTGCATATTGCCAATTGATATTTGTATGTATATTTTAATGTATCTTTTTTTTTAACTCTGTACTTTTATAATCTTTTTCTAAGATTGAATAAAGAAGTTTTGATTGATTGATTGATTGATTACTAAAGTATTGGCAGTGCTAATGATGCCCGTTACACATAAAATCATTCATAAAGATTAGAACAGCTTCCTACCAAATAGATCAATGGCTGCTAATACAAATTTCCTGATTCAGGCTATTGATTTTCGTTCTAGCAATCAGTTAAGTTGGCAATATTGATAATCGATGCCGAGAAGGCTTTAGATTTAGTCACTTGGGAGGCATAATTTTATATTTCGTCAAAATTTTGATTTCCTGGCCAATTTGTAAGAATGCTCCAGAATATATACCAAGATGCCAAAGCCAGAATAATGACTCATTTGAAAATTGCTTTAATTTTCCCTATAACTCCCACTATTTTTCCACCATACGCAAGTATTTTTATTTGTGAGTCTTGCAGGTGTAGTCCATCAAGATTAGGAAGTTCACTTTCGCAAGTTAACGGAAATGGAGATCCAAATCTGCCATGGCTGACATCTTTGTTGTATGGCGATGACACAGTATGGTGGCTTCCTTTTCATTCTTTTTTTTTGTCTAGCATAATTTCAAATACTCCATCCTCATCATAAACAGTGGATGATAATATAAGTATAACATTATCATCCTCATCTGGGATACAATCGACAAGATGTCTGATGATAGAATTAGCACATATTTTCTGTCCTACTAGAGCTTTGCAAGCCTGTGCAAAATGTCCTTTTTTACCACATTTGTAACACAGTTGATTAATAGCTACACAAAACGTTGTATTACCTAAAATTGGGCTTGCTGTCACACTGTCAGCATGCCAATTAATTTTTCATTCGGACGCTTGTGCTTTCAAAAGTCTCATTCTTTTTTCCTTTATTACTCCAATTCTTTGTTATGCATGTATCCAGTTGTCTAGTAATCAATTTGATTTCATCTGATCTTGTGTTCAAATGTAGTTCCCTCATGCACTCTTCAGAATGTTCAATGTCCCTAGCTAAAGTTAAAGCTGATACTAAATCCGGATCTTCTGTTGATAATAATAGTTCTTATTTTTCCTTATTTGTCATTTTTCCTTGCTATTAACTGATCACAAATTATTTAGTTTTGGAATCTGGAACGCTATTCCCCCTCACATCAGAACCATTCCCTCCTTTGTAAAATTCAAAAGCCAACTCAAAATCCTGTTCCTCGACCGCTCCCTAGGGAACCGATAGGATCAATCTGAGCGGGGAAGCAGACACCTCGCACTGTTGCGACTCCTGGTCCCCAAGACTGCGAAGCAGATCTCCCAACCATCGTCCTGCACTGTTAATGTGTTTTTTTGTTGTTGTTTTTTTTTGTTTTGTTTTGTTTTGTTTGTTGTGAATCTCTGCAATGTATCTGTTGTAAAGCGCTCCGATACCCTCGGGTCAGGCCAGCGCTATATAAAACTTCTTAAATAAAATAAAAATAAAATAAATAAAATAAATAGTTTTTGAACTCTCGATGATTGCACATGGCAGCAAAGCGTTCTTAATGCAGCCTCAAAATCATCAATAGAGTCTCCTGGTAATTGTGCACGCTGCAGGATCTTATGCTGTTCTAACATGGTATTCTTTTTTGGGCCGAACCTTTTGTTTGGTGTTTTGATAATAGATGCTCCTTATCCTGCATCTCAGCTACATCACTGTTGTACCCATCACTTTTACGTGTACTCACAACTTGTTTTAAATATGCTTCTCTCTTTTTATCCTAAGTTGCACACTAAAATTGTTTTTTTCTTTTTTGAAGTAAATGTAACACCATCAGTGGCTACGAGCTATGATTCAAAAGCTTCATTCCAGTGCACCCAATTGAGGGAAGGAGTGCCAGGACATTGAAACATAGGTGGTGCTCCTATTTTCTCCATATTTGCTAAATTAATTACCTGCATGGGTGGTTGCTGCTCAATTCTCAATAAATATGTGTATGCTCATTCACCGAACCGACAGATGTGCTGATAATGTACTTTGAGCAGTATCTTCAAACAAGTAATGACTCTACTCTGATATTGTGGCCTGAAGTGCCAGGGACGGGGCCTGCATACGATCAAGATGGCTGTCTGAGTGGGAGTACACTCCCCGGACCACATCATCCATCCACATCTGTCCGATTAATGGCCTGATTCCTGAATTGAGTTCCCTGGGGCCCTGGAGGGCGGGCCTGGGGTCAGCCAGGGCTGCTGTGTGGTGCGGAGAGTCCCGGGAGGCTTTTGACTTACCTGGGCCTGCAACGTGTTGGGCGGGTCGGGGTGGCTACTTTGGTCCCTGCTAGGTTGGGCGTGCAGCCCCGGCTTGTGCCTGGGGGGTGCTGGCCTCATGAGGGTGCGCCATGCCCGTGGAGCGTCTCCTTATTGGCGCCAGGAAGAAGGACCCTGCCTAGCTTGAGGAGCAGGGGTCTTGGACCTTGTCAAGTAGACTTGTCTGGATGTGCTCCAGTTTGATACTCTACATCAGACATCCTACCAATCCTGCTCTAGTCCTGATTGTCCCCTATAAGAGTCACCTATCCTGAACTAAGGTGAGCGGCCCTTGCAGATCCAACATTAGGTATTGCAGGACATCTTAGAATCTGAAACTTCGGCCCTGCTTAGCCGCACATTACACTATCTCTCAATCTTGAACACACTTTTGTGTATGCCTTATCGCTTCTTGGATCTTGGAAGTGAGAACTTATTTAGTGCCTTGGGTCCCCATCAGGTGGAAGAGACTGCAGAGTAGGGGGGCCCAGAGGTGTCACGTATATACGGTCCCGCTGCCGACTATGCCCTGCTGGAGTTTACTCCTGTGTCCCCCGGAATCATATGTCTCGTCGGCACCCACACTTGCCAAGTGGCGGAATGCACCTCTATGCTACGGAGTAGTAAAAGGCCAAGGAGATCATTGTTGAAGGTGGTTTGTGGCTGATGCCAAGTCTGGAGCCTTTGCTCTGTGGGGTGAACAATGCTACCACCATTTTGTGACTCTGGGATCACTACCTATGAGGTTTTGCCATGCTTGTGTGTGGGGACTCTGTCTCAGTGGAGGAGGAGTGTTGCATCTCTCACAACTCCTCTCACCATGGGTAAAACTGATCCTAAACAATGCAAACTGGTGTTTAAACCGCCTAAGGAGCAGTCCACAAACACGAGGAGACTGGTGCTGCCCCCGTGATTGCAGCAACTCTCTCAACTGAAACTGACACTCATGCTCTGCTGCTCCGGATGAGTGCTAGGCTCCAATGCATAGATTCTAAAATTGATAATCTGGCTGGCCGTCTCGACAGACTGCAGGCTCGTTTTACGGAGCAGGAGACATTGGCCGCTGACTATCAAAAACTATGCGCCTAGTTGTTGAATGTGGCTGCCAAAACTGAGGACTTGGAAGCCCGCTTTCGGCATGAAAACTTGCGCCTGATGGATATTCCTGAATCCACCAATACCGGAAAGATGGAACTGTTCATTGAAAAGTTGTTGCTTGAAGTGTTCGAACAAGCTCACTATTCTCTGAGCTCACGTACTGTACCTGGAGCATCTCTATCATTGTCAGGTTACTAAACTACCATGACCGGGACATTGTGCTTCGACTATCCTAGGAAAGGGGGGTGCGCTTACATATCAGGGCTCCAGACTCTCTATCTTCCTGAACTTTACCCTTAGAGTGCAGGAGGCACGACACATTTTTTGTGATGCAACTAGAATGTACCCTATGCCATGTTATCTCCAGCTCGCACCTGTTGTAGACTGAATGGTAAAATGACTGTGTTCACATCGCCAGTTGAGGCCCTCCGAAGCATCAGGAGCATCTTCTGAGCACGCACCTAACATCGCTGCAACACTCAGTCCTCCACGCCTGGCAGTGACACTGGACTTTAAGACACAACGGGTCCTGATGCATGATCGCATGGACACTACCATCTTTTTCTGCCTTCTGGCTGAACGGCTGACACTATGAACTTTGAATGCTGATATCTCTGATTCTAACTTGTACTCAGACTTCACATACCGTTATACTGTATTTTCCTATGTTTTGCTTCTGAAGTTATTGAACAGATTGATGCCCACCATCTGCAGGTATATGTTAGTGGGTGGCCTGTCCTTCCCCGCTGGGGCCGTTGCTGTCAATATGTTTCAATTATGGTCATCAGACCTCCCTGTTTGTTATGTGGCTACGGTGGTTGACTGAACTGAGTGCCCCCCACATCCCCCTGCATTGCACGGTTAATCTGTTAATATTGACAACAGATTATGACTTGTTTTTTGTTCCTGCACTAATTGCACTGTTTCTAGTTCTAGAGTTTACACTGACTACTGGGTTGATCGGTGTGGGTGGATGGGAGCATGGGGGGGTTATGTTTACTCTTATGTTTCTTTTATGGTTATCTAGACTGGCTGGTGACTTTCTACTAGTTTTTGGATCTTTGAGTTCTTGCCTACATTGTCGCCGATCACATGCCCAAGCTGCTTTCTATATGAGGTAAGGTATGTTCCTCCTTTATCCGCTTCACAAAATGGCTGCCAACACACGCTGTGCATGAGTAGCACTATCGCCGCTATCATTGACCTGAAGGGATGGCAGTACTTCAACACTGCTGTTCAATTACAGTTAGGAAATAACTCTGCCACATGCCCAAATGGCAGGCACAACCTTTGCTGATGTTAAACAATGAGGCTCTTCACAATTCTTGGCAGGGGAAAAATTATGAGGTTCTTCAAAACAGCATGGCACGATCGACCCGGGAGTGGCGGATAGACCGGATTCTCATCACTGATATGATTACACTACCAGTAAAAGTAAGTGTAGGGCTTTATTAGTACGCAATTGTCAGTCCCCTGTCCACGCAGCAACTGCCGCTGACAAAACCCTGAGGAGTGATCTATTCCACCACACTCCATATTCCAAAATCCAGACCCAACAGTAACCTAATATTGTCAAATAAGGAATTGATAACAGAGTTTAGTTCCAAGTAATAATAGCATATACTTGCTTTTTTCAGTAAGAACATGCATGAACATTTCCGAATTACTGCTGAGGACAAGCAAGACAGAAGATATATGAGAGAAGTACACAAAGGGTGACCAGGCAGACCAGCAGATATCTCTCTCTTTCTCTAATCCCATTCTGTTACCCCTTGGGGATAACTCGGCCTGAAATACAGAACTGTGTTCAGGCTGTGACAGTCTCTTGGAGGAGTTGGGAGCTATTCTCTTTGATTCCACCTTGCGCCTACATAACTACACCACCTATCAGGTTGGTGCTCAGTTGTTACATGCAGTGGGTGAGAGAGTAGTGGGCAAGGCAATGGGTGATTTTGTGCTTCAGTTTGGTTGGGATTGAGGTAGCAACTATAGAATGGCTTGGAGTTGGGGGTATGGTGGCGGGAGGAAGAGCGGAGTGGGGGGGTTGCAAGTTGTGAGAGTTTGGAATGGGCAAGTCTTGAAGGAGATGAATGAGGGAAGGGTAGGCATTCCTGAACTGGTTCGTGGTCTTGTGGTGTGCTAAGGCATGTTGTTTAGGAGAGAGTAGTCTTTATGATTGGGGGAGTGCTTGCTGTTAGGTTGGGGCTGAGTCTTAGGGGCTGATTACGATGGCGGGCGGATCACCACCGCTGGCCCGGTGGTGGCGATCCGCCCGCCATCGTAACATGAATTACCCACCGCCATATTAAGATGGCGGTGGGTATCGCGGCGGACGGAAAGTCCGTCTGCCGCTTTTCCGCCGGTTGGCAGTCGTTACGATTGCCGGCCGGGCGGAGCTGGGGCACATATATGGTGGCGGTGCCTAGCAGGCACCGCCATCCATATTATGATGTTGGTTTTTAAAGGCCTTTCCATGGCGGCGATGCCGCCATGGAAAGGCTGGCCGGGGGGTGGGGAGGTGGGGGGGTGCACTTGGGGGGTACCTATGGTACCCCCCTGCATGTCCATGCACAACATGGCATTTTACCATTGCGGCGGGTGCTGCAGCCAGCAGCACCCGCCACAATGTTAAATCGCCAGATGCGACTGCCGCAGTGGCGGTCGTATCATAATTAGGGTGGCGGGACCGCCGCATGGCAGGCAGGCGGTCCCGTTACCGCGAGGGTGGCGGGCGGACTAAAGTCCACCCGCCATCCTAATGACCCCCTTAGTGTGGGGCACTGGAGTAGTTCACATCAGTTTTGAGAGAGGTGGCGAAGGTTATGTTGCGAAAAGGTAGCTCTGTCCAACTGGGCAGATACCTTGAGTTTTAAATGACTATATCATCCCGTGTGGAGATTATCGGAGAGGGTTCTTCCCTTTGAGCTTATTCTTGATGTTGAGCAGGCCTGGGCGTAGTTCACGGAGTTTTGCCACGCGGAACTCCGCGAAGTTCCGCGAGTGGCGGAGTGCAGTGCGAACTGCAGTTTGTGCTGGTATTCCTGCCGCTCGGGTAGAAATTCTACCCGAGCTGCAGCTCGCGCTCGCGAACTTACCGTTCGCGATCGCGAACTTACCGTTCACGAGCGGGGAAAAACTCTGTGCACATCGCGAAGCGGCGTTTTCGGCACTCCGCGAGCTCCACGGAGTGCGTAGTGCAGAAAACTCCGCAAACTCCGTGAACGGAGCAAAGTTCACCGCCCAGGCCTAATGTTGAGGAGCATCTTGAAGTGGAAAACAAAGAATTTTTGGCTAGCATCAGAGGCTTGAATCATAACATTGCTATTGTTGAAGGTGGACATGGACATTTTAGCCTTTAGAAATGGCAATGCCACAAAAGTAAGTTTCCTTCCATATGAGATTTTTTAATTCTTGGCGATGTGGCAGAATTGTAAAAGGACTTTGTACCAAATCAGTGATTCATGAGTGTAAATCGTGAGGTTGGTTTTTAGTTTACCTTTGTTATTGCAGTAAAAGTTATCAGCAATCAGTATCTCAGGATCTTCTTTTAGAGCTTTGTCTTTGAAGTTTTTCATGACATTTTTTGAGAGTTTGCTTGGGTAAGAGAGTTTGTAGAAAGACCCTCCACTAATGAGGAAAAAAGTCAAGGTGAGTTATCAAGAAAAGTGGTTTCTAGTGTTAGATTGTAAGTTCAGTCACTTTGGAAAGATAGGCTGTAATCAGGGAACATTCCAGATCTGCTGATGGATTAATAGCTCAGATGGGTACTCTTTATTTCCATGTTTAATTAACAAGAGTGATTTCTCACCACCATGGGATGCTGTTATTTTATACTCCCCCCTTTCCTACCTTCTGTGTGACATTTTCGCTTTTCATGTCTGCTATCGTAATATCAGGCAACTATCTTCTAATATTTGTGCTTTTTTTAACTGGACATACGTAATTGGTAGTTCCCCATTTCATTCTTGTTAAGCAATTGTTTCCACTAATCCTATCATCATCCAAATGTAATACACATATACCCATCATTAGGTGTGCTATAATCATTCCGTTCTCCAAGTATTCCCCAAACTTCCATCCGCTATATGCTCTGCTAAATCATCATACTTTAACTCCTCACAGCGCAGAAATATGTAATTGAAAGGATATGAAAGCTCTTTAAAAAATTCAAACGCCTTAATGGCTCCTGTGCTCCAGGTCCAACAGTGATCGCAGCTGGCAGCAGCTGCCGTAGACACCCTAGGACCCTACAGTTCAAATGCTGCCTTCCAGCATCTCTTACACAATCCTCATTCAGGGTCATATTTATGAACGGGTTGGGTCGCTTTTGCACCATGCAATGGGGTGCAAAACCGGCGCAACCGATAAGATGTGATTTATCAAGCCATACAAAGCCACCTGCCTCACTGCTTTGCGTTAATTTGCCCCAGGAAGGCGTTTTATGGGTTTTGCATGAGTGTTTCCATGCAAACCCATGAATTTTGACATAGTCCCAGATTTAACATAAGTGGGCGCCCAAACTGCTACGTATCCCCAGGGGAGGATTAACGAGGAGAAATATGTTTATTTCTCCTCATTTCCCCCTCTTTCTATGTGTGCTGCATTCTGCAGCACGAATGAAAAGAGGAAAATGCCTCGGGGATTGTTTTTGTGCAGGAAGGTACGCTTTCCAACACAAAAACAATCCTGCTTGCAACGCAGGCACCCCTGCACCATGGTGCAAGGATGCCTGCATTGGCGCTAGGCAGCACATTGTGCGCCAGTGCTGGGAGAAGGTATGAATGCGCTGTATTGTGCTAAATACGGCGCATTGATATTGATAAATGAGCCCCTCACTGCACAAGCCAGTCGCAACATACCACACAGGCCTTGGGAACACACTTCAAAAAGGGATGCCACCAATGACATCAGCTCAAATGACCGGTGTGTGACTCCACTCACAAAGACAGAGAAGCCGCTTACAGCTTTCAAAATGCAGTTTCGCCACAAAGAAAATGCTAAACTTGAACTGTAAATCTGCTCTACCATTGAGACCAACAGCAGTAAGTCCTGCAGAAAGCTACTTGGGGCAGTATCTGTAAATGTGGCTGTCTCCAACCACAGCAGCCGCTCATTGGCACAGCTATAGATCAAATACTGCCAAATAAGACTTCCTGCAAAGAGGAACCTAGTACAATGGCAAGCTTGGATAAAGGTCACTGGAACCTTACAATAGATGCCCGGCCACACACAAGAATGAATACAAATCATGGTGTCCATGTGCATGAAGGTAAAGGGGTGAATCTCAAGGTTCAAGAGACATTATAATTCACCTAAAAGTAAAACTGACGATTTTATTTGCGTGTTTTATTTAGTAAGCACTCACTCCCTGACTGGGAGGTGAACTCCACAGCATTAAAAAGGGCTGAGATGACCTTATGTTCGTTCCTCTTCTGACCGTGCCCTGTCTCGAGGAGCTCTTAAATGTTTTTTAATGAGGAAATCTCTTGAGCAGGAAATCACAGTGGGCGTCCCAGAAATGATGAAATCGGGAACAGGGAGGAAAGGGTTTTTGCTCAAGGGTCATTTAACTCTATGCTGCCCTATGTTTTCCAGACTTTCTCATGCACCAACTGAGCCTATTGTGAAATCTCCAGATTTTCCCATAGGACAGTTATTCGCCAATGGTGGTGAGGGTTGGGGAAGAAATATGCAGGTAGCATCATGAGTAGTGGCGGAAGGGGTGGGTACTAATAAGAAGAGACTGTGACATTAACAAGCATCCGCAAAGCTGATAGGTCTCACCTTTGGAATCTATTGGCTTTGCTAATGGGTTAAGTGATACTCAGGTGCGGCTGGCACAGGTAACAGCAGTGGGGCGGGGCAGGGCAGGGCAGGTGGGGTTTGAAGTGGACAGATGACATCACGATGCGGTGAGCGCAAGTTAAGTGGTTTTATTTCTTTTTTTAATTTTACTTTCCATAACCCGTCATCTGTCCACTTCCCCCCCCACCCGCCTCACCCCACCACTGTTACCTGTGCCGGCAGCGCCTGGTGATACTGTACACCATGGGTACTCGTAAACATTTTCCCCTGGGCCAAAAAGTATGGTCTGTGGTGCAACCATGAGCTGCATTGATGCCAGAAAGGTTGGGGTTAGTTGACAGGTGGATGTAAGGTGGGTGTAGGTGGAGTGAAAGATGTACATAGTGTGTACTGTTAGTCATAGAGTTATTTTGAAGACTTCATGCCATACTGCCCTCTAATTTATGCCCCTAGTCTCTAGAAGAGACACAGATTTGTCAATGCTGTGCTATGCTATATTTGAGTCGCTGTCCCTATCTCACATCCTGGGGCAAGCCTTCTCTGCTTGCTATCGCTACCTTTAGCTAGTCAAGTGAGCTTCTGAATGAAATAGAATCTTGGGCCCCACAATTTCCTTATTCATTTAGTCTCTTATGTGTAAACATTAGGAGTGCTTAGAAACAGGCTCAGGTAATGTAGCAAGTGCTGTTAAAACCCTCTGCTTTGTCAAGACTCATACTATAGGGGGCCGATACACAAAGGGCCTCCACACTCATGGCGTAGACCCTGCAGTCATGGTGAGGGGGCCGCATTCATGGTGGGGCCCCCGCAATGGGTAACTGCAGTACGGAGATCCCTCCACGACTGCAGGACTTCCGCCATGAGTGTGGAGGCCCTTTGAAAATCGGGCCCTAACTGTTTCTGGTTTAAAGAGCATACTGAGTGGTTCTTCTAATTGTCGTTTGTAACGTGTGTGCACATACTTCCTTTATTGCTTTTGATTATATCACTGTGCAGTTTTAGATTCTTATGAAAAGTCCTCTGAATGTGTCCCCTACACTGTTTTCAGGGTATCCCATTTGTTACAGTGTGTTGTTGAAATGTGAATAACAAATAATACAGTAATCTGTATACATGCTTTATTGATGAAGACCAGTGTTTTTCAGCACCTGTGTGTAAACACTCAAGAAGTAAAAGCTGAGAAAGACACGCCAGATATTTGAGCAAATGCTATTTACATTCCAGCATGTTGCTTTCTTCAGGACCTGGCTAGAAACAGGATAGTTGAAAAGAAGTATACCAACAAGGGCTCATGCCTGAATGACATTTCGCAATTGGCAATGTGCCAGTGGCGCTGGAACAACTTTCAGAGTTGGGATGTTGCCAATGATGTTTCATCATGAAGATATAGGGATTGTGAAAAAATCCACGTGTCACACAAAGAACAGGTGTAGAAAATGTATTCAGCAAGAGAGTGGTAAGGATGTAGTATTTAGCTGGTGGCACATTTTGAAGCACACTGTTGCAAATATATTACTAAACCATAGTGTTGTAATACATTACCATTTACAGACAACACATGTTCCATTCAAATGACCACTAATATTGCACAAACATACTGTTTTACTGATAAAACTATACACCTCACATAAGATAATGTGTAGAAACCAGCATCACCAAGTGTATTGATGTGTTTTGATTGTATTACAATCTTTGTTTCCACAACACTCCACACTTCCAAACCACAAAACATTGCTTTATTTATGCTTTTCTAACTGCTGATATATTCTGAAATAATTGTACAGTTATTTAAAGACATTTCAATGTTGTTGTGTGCCAGAAAAAATGGCATCCTACAGCCTTATCTTTCACACTCCCAGTACCCAGCAAGATTGTCATATACATATTCTCACTTTGCAGTCCGATAAAGAAAAGTAAATGCCAATCTCACTTTAAAGGGAATTTGTCAGAAGATAGAGCCTAACATTTGGCCTCTGTCTTTTAATGCACAGAAAATATAACAAGATAAAAACAAAATGAAAAGGCCTCTTTATTTCTCATTCCACGTCTGACCTCCATCACAGTAATTTTGGGGATGCCTTAGCACCCCATTCCCTCACTTCCATCTCCTAGGGCTTGAAAGTGAAATAAAGTAACAGGATAGGATTGTTTAAATTATGCTATTGATAAAGAGTACTAACCGAAATTAACAAACTCTTTAGAAAGAATATTATTCCTCACAGGCATGTGTGATTGTTGAAATGGTAGTATAAGAGATAAGTAGAATCAGTCATGCAGAAATATAGGAAGCTGATAACCTTTTCAAAGAAATACAGCATGTTTACTGCTTCCTGAACTAACATACACGATAGACAGCTGAAATCACAGGCACTCACATGGAGTGCATCCACTGAAAAAAAAGAGTTCAGGGAAAGCGAGCACTTGTTGAAGAATACAAGGAGTGAGCCAACTCGGCGATGCAGCGAGCGCAAGGTAAATAGTTTTATTTATTTATTTACTTAATTTACTCCTGGCCGTCGTATGTCCGACTCTACTACCCCCCCACACAGCCCCGCCCCACAGCACTCCCTCTGCGACCCGCCACTGCAAGTACGGCAAATGATTGGATGCTAGGTGGCTAATTTGAAACACTGAAATGCGCCAGCAAGTAGAGAGCAAGCATTTGAAGCACAAAAGACAAAGGGGCCGATTCCGATTCGGGCCGGAAATCTCCCCGACCGAGCCGGACCCGGAGAGATTTCCGACCGAATCGGACCCATGCAGCCCGACCGAACGAGTACGATGCGTCCGTACGCTATCGTACTCGAGTCGGTCGGACTCCCATTGAAGTCAATGGGAGCCGGTCGTACAATGCGTACGCGGGCTCCCATTGCCTCAATGGGTGCAAGGTGAACAGGGGCGCCCCCTATAGCGGGTACGCGGCGAAGCGACTCGCGCCGTACACACACAGGTAGGGGGGACCCATGGGTCCCCCCTGTGTGCGACTCGCGCGGCTACGCATACAGAGGGATCCGACATGGACCCCCCAAGTACGGCTCCGACTGCTCTTTCGAGCCGGACGGCGCGTGTCGGTCGGACTGCTCGCGGCGCGCATCGTACTTACCCGGCTGGGAAACGTCTCCATTGCGCGGTGCGAGTCGTGTCCGAGCGAGTCGGTCGGTGCGGTTCAAGCCGGGAACGAGTCGGTCGGCGATTTCGCATCGTACTCGCTCGTCCGGACGCGCGTACGGATCGGTCGGGAAATACGGCTCCGAATCAGATCCGGTTAAGCCGAATCCGATTCGGAGCCCTACCGGCCGAGATCGGAATCGGCCCCAAAGTGGTGAGCTAGAGCATATTGCTTCGTCTTCTTAGAAATACAACTACATTTTGAAAAGCGCAAATCTTCCCATTAAAATTATAATTTGTGCATATTTATTTGTTTGTCAATTAAATATTTTAGATTTTTGTACATGTTTGATATATACTTGTTAATGTATTTTTTAAGCCCAGACGGAATTTTAATTACGCTGGAGTAATTGGATTAATTTCAGTAATTCTGCGTTTCTCTTTGATGCAGAATTACCAATAATAACGCAATTACTCCTGCTCCTGTAATTAAGAGTTGTTTGGGGGACAAAAATCCTTCCTTGAGAGCTTATTTAGCAAGTGTGAGCAGATGCTTGCGCTCGCTATTCGTATTCTGCTGCTTTTAGCGATATTTCTTAGTGCAAAAGGCATCCTCGCGTCCATAAACGCAGAATTACCCTTCTCATGTTATAATACATAATCTCGCAGAATTCTTAAGTTATTCCGTGTGATTATGCGACACTGAATTACGCGGGCTACGCCCACCCCAAGTATTTTATGCATTGTTTTGAGTTCCAAATCGTTGAACTTGCTTAGGCCGGGGTCTCTGGCTTTCATAGTGAAATAGTGTGAGTCAACAGAAGTCAAAAAGTTAAGAACTGCTGCCCTACACCATTCATGTACATTAATTTATTTTATTGGGGGTATTGATTTAGCACAAACCTATTTGCGGTGGGCAGCGGAGCGTTTTACAAAAAACAAGTCACATGTGGGCATTTACATACACTCAGGGTAAACAACGCATTTTAAAAAACAGCACCTAGCAAAAGAGGGCAAAGAGTTTGGTGGGGAGAGGTGAAGGAGAGGAAGTTTGAATTATTTCTTGAAATGCAGAATAGAAGGGGCATTCTCAGAAAACTGGCAGGATCATTTCCCCAGATTATGCACTTAGGATTTCTGTGTTTGTTAGGTCTCACCTAAAGACATATTTTTCCCTGCTTTTATCAGCGTCGGAGACATATTGAGTAGAATACCAATAATTAAGTAGAATTTGGGTCAACCCATTGCTTACCATAGATTGACTTTCTTGCCAATCTCATTTGCCTACTTCTCATTCAAAGGCTTTTCTTCCTCCTCATGATTGTCCCTCCCCTGAGCATAACTTCTTTACCATCCTTTTGAATGGATGACTTGTATCAATGGCTCCACATCAGGGAACTATTTTTTTCCCTTCCTCTCTCCTCCATGTGCTGTTCCACCCTCACATACCCGCCCCCTGAACTCTGAGTGTTGCTCCCCACAAGGTCGTCCATTACTTATCTCTGTTGCTCCCCCTTATGATGAATAGAAGTTTTAACTTGATGCGTGATGGACGGTAGAGTCGGTGACGGTCCCTGAAGGCGGTAGTGATCTGAAGGAACTTGGGTTGCTCATAGATGAGACGTAAAGCAGGGTGAAGGATGACTTTGGTGGGGCTCCGAGTGGAGTGCTGGCATATAGCTTTTATGGGCTGAGGCTGGAGAGCGGGTAGATAGCTTTAATGGAGGTGAGGTGGGAGTCTATGAGGCCAGTGAGAAGGAAGTTTCCCTCTTTGATGTGTGAGGAAGAGTGCCTGCATTGTGGTTTGAAAGGTGTACATTGGTGGGAAAGGCTTGATATGACGCTGGAGAATTAGCTTATACCATCTAACGTTTGTTAAGGTCCTATATACATTTACTGCTCACAATAGTTACTGACAGGTTTGGGAATTACAATAGACACAGATTAGGTTTCAATTCAAAAGGGGGTACCGCTAGAGCAGAGTCACATGTCAAACAGTCCCTGATGTCATGGACAGTGCCTCAGTCCTACACAAATTGCTGTGGGATGACTGAGACTCAAGTCTGTGAGAAAACCATTGGATCTGGTGGTATAAGTTATTAGAGACAGCACACTGTGCTATGAAATGTAGCAGTGGTAGATGTGCGCTATACCAATGTCAGTACAAATCTGAATGGTCCATAAGATCAGCAGGCTTAAAGCCCTATTAACCTACAAGACATCTGCTCTGCCAGAGAGAAATCTGGATCTAAAGGGCCTCTTTTACGAGGCCCTAGCGGCACTTTTGTGCCGTCGGAGCGTCACTTTTTTGACGCTCCAGTGGCGCAATGTGCCTCAGCATATTTACAAGGCCAAACAAAGCGATTTTAAGTGGCTTTTCATGGCCTTGAAAATATATGCCCCTTCACATAGAACACTGCATGAAAGGGGTGTTCCATGGGTGTTGCTGTGGATGTTCCCACTCAACGCCCATAGAATCTGAAGCATTCCCAGATTTACGAGGAATCGTAAACCTGGGAATGCGTCAGATTCCTACGCCTCTCCAGGGGAGTTGATAAAGTGGTGCAACGACGAGAAATCCCTTTATTTCTCCTCGTTTTTTTCTCTTTCTATGCGTGCTGCATTTTGCAGCACACATAGAAAGAGGAAAATGCCTGCATTGATTGCTTTTGTGCAGAAAGGTGTTCCTTCCTGCACAAAACAATCATCCTCATAATGCAGGCACCCTTGCAACATGACGCAACGGTGTCCGCATTGGCGCACAGCTGCTGTTTGTGAGCCGGCGCAGGGGAGAAGGGCAAGAATGAGCCGAATCTTGTAAATGCACCCTTCCTGCCCTTTTCTTTTGACGCACGGCAGCGCAGC
The DNA here is from genome assembly GCA_963921515.1 of Calotriton arnoldi. Lineage (NCBI taxonomy): Eukaryota > Metazoa > Chordata > Amphibia > Caudata > Salamandridae > Calotriton > Calotriton arnoldi. The sequence continues at coordinate 5,408,420 of CAWUFW010000025.1, read as the reverse complement.
AGGAAGTCCTGCTGTGCTGACCTGCGTCACAAGTTTGTAAAAGAGCAGGCTCCGCCGGCATCAGTGTTGTGGTCTGTGCCAGCCTGAGCTGATGGAGGTGCCCCTTTATCTGCTGTGCCAGCTGGCGTGGAGGGGGTGCTTGATTATTTTCCGCTCTGTTTTTCTTTCAGAAGTGGAATATTTGGGATGAGAAAGGCACACACACTCTTTATCCGTGCCAAGTGTTTTCCTTCGCTGATAAATGAGAACGCTCAGTGAGATAATGGGCACAGTCAACTGTGTCTGCCAAGAAGTTGAGTCAACAGCACAATAAACATTGTTGAGAAAACCCAACTGACTTCTTATGTCGAAATCCCCATGCACTTCACCATCTTTGCTCTTCCTACTGTAAATGTTCTGCCGAATTATCCTGTTTGCTGATCATTTGTTTCAAGCTTAATTTTGAAGAGCCAGTAATACCACATCCAGTGCTTGACATGGAAAAATAGAAGTGCAGGTACTCTGTACCAGAGTACCTGCTTGTTTCTGAAAAGTGCTGGTACTCTCCGATTAAAAGTATTGCGTCTCTTAAGAAGTGCAGGTACTCTCTCTCTCAAAATAAAAAAGTGCTGGTACTGTGGTTATCAGGAATTTTAAAATGTGAGAGTAGTGCGGCATTCTGACTGCTACTCTGAGCGTCTCATTAAAAAATGGAGGAAGTACTAACAGAATTGGTGATACCGCACAAAATTCGAATGGTAATTCCACATCTATAATTGGCTTCCTACACGGAATTCCCACCAGATCACAAGTGAGTCGGAAACACCGGAAGTGTGGCATTTCTGTGTCAGAAATACTGGCTTCAAAGCACAAATACTTATCAAAGTATCTGAATGTTGAAATCAAGATTTCTGAAGGTTAGCCATAAACCCACTTCAAGGCACAATCCGCTTTATGGTCCATTTCACTCCAATCACGCACCACACACAAGACTTTCATACCGCCTGCCACAGGCCCAATCCAGCAGATCAGTGCACTTACATCAACATACCTCCACCATGCAAGGGCCCATCATATTCATATGCCACAATACAGAATCAGTTTGACTACATTTTACCACCTGTCAAGTAACCCCCTCCTTCTTTCTGAACATTACTGAGTGCATGCCTAGTGAACCTGTACTAATGGCTCCCATGACAGCCACATGAGGCTCAGGAAGGCATGTTTTACATGTGTCTTTAGCACAATCACTGTGGTAAATCCAACTCCTTCCAGTTTGTGGATGCCAGTTGGGGCGTCCGAGTGTGCCTCCGAGGTGTCATTCCTCGAGCTGAGTGAGCAGATCTACCTTTGAAACTACGGCAAACATGCTGGGTAATGCTGCCACAGTTCCCTAAAGAGAACATCATAAACTATAGTTTTTGACACACAGGGTAGTCAGTGAGAACGTAGCATATGTCCCTTCCACCGTTATGTGCAGTGCTGTGACTGTAATGCACTTATCATACAGCAAACTGAACATCTACTAAGTTCTAATGGAGGATGAACATGACAAGCAGGTCAAACATTTTACCCATACGTGTAGCATTGGGTGCAGAGTTTTCTGTAATGGTACGCATTTTTTGTAAAATGCACTATCACCCGAGAGGGTGTCCTGTCGCCTATGCAAGAGCAGTTGGGTGATCCATGGAGCCACCTAGTTGAAGAGCCAAGTGTTCAGCTTCGTGTGGAATAGTTTTAGAGACGGTGCATATGTGTAGAGGGTAATTCCACCCTTTTATAGCCAATACAGTCAATTTCCCAATACTTCACTTTTGTATGATACAACATAAAGCAGGTAGGAAAACACAGGGCTGGCCGAGATGGGCACTGGGGACAGTAAACACAACTTTCCTGTCTCTTTCCGTCCTTAGAGCAGACTTAAAAACGACGACCTGGTCAAGCCTTTCTAGATATTTCAGGAATGCGATCAGCATTGTATCGCTCCTGCAGCCTTGCCACATCCTCCAGAACATATGAAGTGGAGGCTGCTGCTTCTGTAATAGTAAGCGTTTCAATGACGGACAACTGAAAGTCAAGGAAAGGCATGAGTCTTCCTGTGGTTGTCTGATGATAAACAACATACTCATTGTATGTTGCCATCTGGATCAGATGGGTAAACAGTTTCTTGTACCAAGTGCAAGTTTTACGAGTCGCATTGTATGACTGAAGAACCTGGTCGTTCATATCCACTCTGTGCATGTACTTGTTCTAATCAAGTAATCAATGGGGCTTGTGAACTTCACCCATCTGACCCAAAACCGTGACGGGGGAAGTGCTCTCATCATGAATTGTAGTGAGCATGTACACATCACCCCTATCCGAGAACTTGACTGCAAGCAGTTCGTTGGAACGCAACGCAGAGCTCAGAGATTTCAGGAGCTTCTTACAAACAAGCTCCTGTGAGAATTGAATGCAGCAACAATAAACTGTACCGCAGGCCATAGGGCCTGATTTGTGCAGCTCACTGAACAGCTCCACTACCATACAGAAATTGTCCACATAAAGGTTATAACCTTTGTGAACGAGTGGCTGCAAAACCTCCCATACAATCTTTCCTGTGACTCCTAGCGTGGAAGGGCAATCTACAGGGTTTAAAGTGGAGTCTTTCCCTGAGTACACTCTCAAGCTGTACAAATAGCCAGTAGAGCTTTCACACAGCATGTACAGCTTGCTGCCAAAGCAAGCTCTTTTGCTCACAATGTACTGCCTGAAAAGCAGCCACCCTTTGTACAGGATCAAGAACTCATCGATGGCTATATTCTTTCCAAGAGTATAAATGTCTGGAAACCTGGCAGACAGATGGTCCGCTTCAGGCCAAATTTTGAACAACCTGTCATCATCTGGATGGTCCCGGAGCAGTGCAGAAGAATTGTCATTGAAATGCAGCATGCTGGAATAGCAAAAAACAATCTCTGCTCATGTATGGTGTGAAGATAGGGGTTACCCAAACCATGCAAGTAGACCAGTAGGACTGCAAGGTTGGTTTCTGCACTAACCCCATTTTGAGTGTAAGGCCCAAAAATATCTTCAAGTCCTCAAGCGCAGTGGGGTGCCCTAGAATGAGGCCCTAGAGTGCCTCCATGCTCCCTCTGAAATTGTTCGGCATGCAAATTTGTATGCAGCACAATTTTCTCAAGACGTTAACATCCAAAAAGAGATGGACATAGTCAATTGTCAAAGAATTGGCCGTATCAACTTTACATCCAGCGTCGCCAGTGAAAGGTGGAATTTGGGGCTGAACTTTATTGGGGGGCTGCCAAGAGAGTACTCCGTCTGTTTCTTACCTCCGCACATACCTGCCCTCTGTGTTGGTCTAACTTGCTACGGCTGCCCCATTGCACAAACTGTGCTTGCAAAGGAACTGCAAGACTCCCATCATCCTGTCCCTCAGAATCACTGGAAGATGAGTTGTCGGATGGGACTCCACTGACTGAAAAGTCACTTCCAGATTCTGCTCCATTTTCCTCTCCCTCAGATGCTGTCTCAGTATCTGGTGTCTCAGTCATTGATTCTACCTCAGACCTTCTCCTCCATAACCTGATTTGGGGCCTGGGCAGCAGCATCCATCGAGATGCCATCTCTGCTACTGGCTAAAACCGTCCACCTAATGCACTATCCTACGTAGAAGGCAGATTTGCTGTTCTAAAACAGTTGGTGGGTGTGTGCGTGTGAGATGTGTGCAACAGTACATAAAGACATAAGTCACCTTACCATAACTTCTTTCCTAAATCTGCAAGCTCTCCAAAGACATTAAAAAAGACAAGGTATTACTTCACCTTGCTACATACCCAAAATCACAGCGTAATTTTTACGTTGCTTACATAAAACTTTATTGCTGTGGGGAGCTGCCTGGCATTTACCAGTATAAAAGTAATTCCCCAAAATTACATATCTACCTTTGATCTCAAGAGCACACATAGTAGCCCCTGTAACTTTATGCACAGGCGTGCTACTTGCGTGCTACTTGCGAAATTCACAGTTCTATCACTATTGTCAATGGAATTCTGCAGCATGAGAACACCAACTTATATATATGTGTGTACTTATGTATGTATGTATGCATATATGTATGTATATATATGTGTGTGTGTGTATATATATCTATACTGCATATACTGCATATACTACATGTGAACCATCTGCAGAACCATCTGCAGATTGTGCAGTATATATATATATATATATATATATATATATATATCCTTGCGTAAATCTCACAGTTCCGCGCGCTCTCAGAAAAGGAGGACTCTGTGGTCGTAGTGTCCACTGCTGTGTTTATTCACATATATATATATATATCAGCACAAATCCCGTAACTCCATTGATGGACAAATCAGGGCACAGACTCCAATTTAGTAAGTGCAGTTTTATTGCATTTTCACAATCATGTCCATGACGCGTTTCGGCCAAACCGTTGGCCTTGATCACATATGTGCTGCAAACTCAAGTTTTTCTTTTTATATTCACTACGTGAATAAAAACTAATGATGTTAACTAACAACAGACTAATCAATTGCAATGGTCAAGTTGTTAAAAAGGAAGACAGACTGGTGTAAAACAGCTTATATACATATGCATATGCGAGTGGCACAGACTTAGTATTTTGTGATAGCTAAATCAATATCTTGATGATATAACACATATAGGATGAATTGCAATAAATTATTCTAGAGTCCAAAAATCATAATTATATCATATAAATATGTGCAAATAAGCAACAGAACAGCCACTGCTGATTGATCTAAGAATCAAACATTAGGGGCTCACTTCTTGAAAAACCAACCGCATTTTAGATAATTACACATGTATGGTAATATTCTAAAAGAATGGGCGATGTAGGAATGTAAATATCATCCAATAGTCCTAAAATTGTTCCCTTAGTGAGCTTAGTCATTGACACTGGAAGAGATCATAATCATTTAAACGTCAGCCCGATAAAATTATTCTACCTAATTTGTATATTGGTCTTCATTAAAAGAAAGGATTTTTATACATTGCCCCACCATCTTATTCTTATTGTCAGCAATTATGGCATAGCATGGTATTTTCATAATACAACACCAACTGTAGTTCAAATACAACGAATAACTGTTTTTACCATCAAAATCTATGAAAAAAGTGCTATGTGCTAAAAAAGTGCATAAACAATTATCCAGCAGCATGCGTTATGTACAATGTAAGTGTCACTGTTCAGTTCAGTTCATCTCATAATACAAACGAATATCCAGCTTCCATCAGATTGCAGCACTGTATTTAATTGTACCCATGATTTTAGGAAATTGTGTAGGTCTTCACTAATATTTAACCCATTTGGGGATTTAGTATCTAAATCTAATATATATCGAGTTTCTAATTGTCTGAGCAAAATTTCCAGATTTCTTCCTCTCCTCAAATTTGGAATTGCATCTATGACAAAATATTTCAGGCATTTAAGATTGTTATTGTGATGTTGTTTAAAATGGCAAGCCATAGGGTGAGAGGAATCTGAGTTTACTATTGCACTCAAATGCTGTAGAATTCTCACATGGACTTGTAATTTGGTACTTCCAACATAACGCAGTTTGCAAGTACATTCTAAGACGTAAACCCCAAACTCTGTTTTGCAAGTATACAATCCCTCTAACTTCACTGGTCTTACATTGAATATCGTGTAGTATTGTGTCGTCTTTACCCCAAAACGGCATTCCCTCCATGATCTGCATTTAAAAAATCCCTTTTGAGATGTAAGCCAATTACTGGTTTGTACTACTTCAGAGCTGCTCTTGACCAGAGCACTGCTCATAGAAGGGGCTCGTCGGAATGAAATAATAGGTTTCTTGGGGAGTATTGGTCCTATGTAAGGGTGGGCGGAATTTGCGTAGTCGCGTTACGCAAAATTCCGCGAAATGGTAAAAAATCTCTGCGAGCACGCAGAATTCCGCGAGCACGCGGAATTGCTTGTTCCGCCCGTTCGCGATGCGTTTTTCCTGTTCGGGGTCGCTGTTTGCGTGCTCGGGGGGAAATATCTCGCGAACTTGCCCATGCGGTCGCCAATTGGCGCGGCCATCTTGTTTCACTTGTCCCGCCCGCTCGCGATGCGTGTTTCCTGTTCGCGAACGCAGATGTCCGATGGCGCATCCGAATGACGTGTTCGCGATCACACACTCTCGCGGGATCGCGCGAACGGATAGGAAAACTCGTCGGCGAACGCAGGGATCCCGGTAAGTCGCTACTGCGTGCGTGACCACGCATTTTGAAAGCGCGAACAAGGAAAAAATTCCGCTACGCTGCGGATCGCGGAATTTTTGGCAATTCCGCGTTCTCCGCGGAACGCGGAATTGCCAAAATTTTGCAAATTCCGCGAGCGGAACGGAATTTACCGCCCAGGCCTAGTCCTATGGTCGGATCAGTTAAAACTATCGGCTATTGTTTGTTTAGTATGGACCTTATCGGTTTTTCTTGTTTGTTATATGTAGTGATTAATCTAATGATCTCATCACTTTCCTGATTGTATTTTGGTTCTTGTATATATGTATATATAAATATTTTTTTAAAAATCAGGCCAGCTGGGTCTAGTGCCTTATTGGGGCGTATTGGATTGATGTGTCCGCTGTAGGGGCCTGTGTTTGACCTCATTGGTCACAGGTTCAAACCTGTGGGTCCATTCAGCCTTTCATCCTTTTACGGTCAATAAAATGAGTACCATTGAGCTCGGTAGCAATATACATCTGTAATCAGCGCCAAGATACCCTTCCCGGTGAACATGCGCTTTACAAATACAACTTAGGTTATATATATATTCACTGAACAAAACAAAAGTTACAGGGACGTTATAGTTAGGCACAGATGTTACTCATACATAACCAGTGAAATTCAGCAGTTATAGTTACCTGAGCTAACTATAACTTACGCCCACGCAATGCACTGCTTATGACCTCACATATTACATCACTCATGACATGGTCAGAGAAATCATGTCTCAGCAATCCGGCTGTGGGGGACTTACTTGTCGCAACAATAGGGGTTCTTGGCCCCCAACGACCATCAGCAGCCATGGGGAGTTCATCCCGCAACCAGTAGTACACCAGGAGGCCCCTGTGCAGAGTGGTTGAGAAAGGGTGCTGGGCCTCCGACGCCATCTCAGCAATCCGGCTGTGGGAGACATACTTATTGCAACAATAGGGGTTCTTGGCCCCCAACGACCCTCAGCAGCCAAGGAGAGTTCATCCCCCAACCAGTAGTACACCAGGAGGCCCCTGTGCAGAGTGGTCGAGAAAGGGTTCGGGGCGGGCCTCCGACAAGGTCTCAGCAATCCTCAGCAAACTCGTTTCTGGTCTTTATTTTGCCTCTTTCTGCTCGTTTCGGACCTTTATTTTGCATCTTTCTGCTCATTTCTTACCTTCATTCTGCCTCTTGCTGCATGTTTCTGACCTCTATTTTGCCTCTTTCTGTTTGTTTATGCCCTTTATTCTGCTCGTATCTGACCTTGCCTCTTGCCTGTTTCTGACCTTTGTTTTGCCTCTTGCTGCTTGTTTCTGATCTTTATTTTGCTTCTTTCTGCAAATTTCTGATCTCTATTTTGCCTCTTTCTGCTTGTTTGTGACCTCTGTTCTGTCTCCTGCTGCTCATTTCTGACCTTTTTTCTGTCTTTTTCTGCTTGTTTCTGACCTCTATTCTGCCTCCTGCTGCTCATTTCTGGCCTTTTTTCTGTCTCTATCTGCTAGTTTCTGACCTCTATTCTGCCTCTTGCTGATCGTTTCTGATCTTTATTCTCCCTTTTTCTGCTCATTTCTGACCTCTATTCTAGCTCTTGCTGCTCGTTTCTGACTTCTATTCTGCCTCTTTCTGGGAGTTTATGACCTCTATTCTGCCTCTTGCTGCTTGTTTCTCACCTTTATTTAGCCTCTTTCTGCTCATTGCTGACCTTTATTCTCCTTCTTTCTGCTCATTTCTGACCATTATTCTGCCTCTTTCTGTTCATTTCTCACCTTTATTTTGCCTCCCCCTTATTTTGCCTGCTAGGGCTTATTAAAGCCTTGGGTGTCGCCACCTCCCCAGGGCACTTTTTATTATGTATGCTGGTGGGCCCACTGGGCTCACCCGCAGCCCTGGGACCGCCACCATCCTGGGGCATGTGTAAAATGTGGGGGGCTGTGCGGCCCCCCGCAGCCCGGGGACTGGCAACTTCCCAGGGCTCTCATTAAATTGTATGGTGGGCATGCAGCTCCTCGTGTCCCTGGGTCCGCCACCTCCCCAGGGCTATGATAAAATAATGAAGGGGGTCTGTCGCGGACTCCCGGCCCCAGGGACCAGCACTTCTCTGGGGCTTAAATAAATGCTTGCAGGGGGGCTGCACATCCACCTGGAGGAGCCATACATGGAACTGGGGACTGCCACCCCCCAGGGCCGGCTCTTGCTACCTCTCGAGGTGCCCATCCACGGGAGGTAGCTGTTTGCTATGGCTTGGCGGAAGCTTGGCCTCCGAAGACCGCTAAAGAATCGCGCTGTGTGGGACTTACTGGAGGTAACAGGAGGATTGTTTGCTCCTAAGGACGTCCTTGTGGGCCAACTACTCCTCCGGTTACCTTCAGTAAGTCCCACACTGCGGGATTGCTGAGAGGTCTTTGTACCTCCGCCCCTTTCTCTACCACTCTGCAAACACGCCTCCTGGCACACTACTAGTTGGGACGATGAAGTCCTCTTGGCTGCTGAGGGTCCTTGGGGGCGAACAAACCCTCCTATTAGCTCGAGTAAGTCCTACACAACAGGATTGCTAAGAGGACTTCGGAGGCCACGCCCCCTTTCTCCCCCACTCTGCAAACGCGCCTCCTGGCGCACTACTGCTTGGGGGATGAAGTCCACTCAAGTCCTGAGGCCCTCAGGAGGCAAGGGGACCTCATCCCCTCACCAGCATTGCACCAGGAGGCGCATTTGCAGAGTGGTGGATAAAGGGGTGTGGCCTCTGAACACCTCTCTGCAATTCCATTGTGTGGCACTTACTGGAGGTAACAGGAGGTCTTGATGGCCTCTAGGGACCCTCATCAGCCAAGGGGACTTCATTCCCCGACCCACAGCGTGCCAGGAGGTGAGTTTGTAGAGTGGTGGAGAAAATGGGAGGGGCCTCCGGCGAGTTGCCGGCTTTTAAAAAAAACATTTTTCCTATTTTTTAGAAGGGGGGCCACCCCCCTTGCCTAGACCGTTTTGAGCCCCAGGGACCCCATCCCCCAGGGCCTGCCCCTTTTAAAAAAAAAAAAATAGGGAGGGTGGCTGCGCGACACCCCCTCCCAGGTGGATTTCAGCCCCGGGGACCCCAATCCCCTGGGGCCTGCCCCTTTTTTAAAATTAAAATGAAGAAAAAAAAGGGAGGGTGCCCCACCCGGTCTGATTTCTGCCCTGTGGGCCCCATCACCTGGGGCCTGGTCTGTAGAGTGGGTGCCCTGCTCCCACCCAAGGCAACCACATTTTCATCGTTGGGGACTCCGGGGGAGCCTGAAGGCCCACGTGGTCCCTGCCGGCTCTCCGCCTCTTGCAAGAGCGGACATTGCTTTGGGACCCAGGGAGCTGCTCCTTTGGTCCCAAAGCAAAGTGGGAAACAGACACTTGCTCTGATTTCAACAACAAGACACTTGCTCTGCTTTCAACAAGCGGTGTTCCCGCCATGCCATAGCAAACTGCAATGTCCTGGGGTGGCCACCCCGGGACATTGCTGGAGCCGGCCCTGGGGGGTTGCGGTCCCCAGGGCCATGTAGGGCACCATGAGGGAGGCCAACTGGCCCCCCTCCAATGTTAAGTAAGCCCTGGGGAGACGGACCCACTTCATTATTTCATTGTAGACCCGGGGAGGTGGTGGTCCCCAGGGAAGTGTCATGCCGGTCAGCCCCTGGCAAATGTGTTTTGCGAGCCCCAGGGAGGAGGCGGTCCCTGGGGCTGCGGGGGGCCAGGTGGGCCCCACGCACATATGTTATATGATCCCTGGGGAGGTGGCGGTTCCCCGGGACTGCGGGGGAGGCCATAGCTTTTTTTTACAGAACACAATTGATTTTGACCATGATACAAAACAGACACGTCATGTTGAACAATATCAATGACAGATGACACAATGTTATCCAAAGTATATATACGGGAAGACAGTGTATAGATGCTATTATCTACCACTGCAAGGACTTTTTCTTAATTTGCTTGGTCAATTTGGCGCAGGCGCACCACAGCTTCCATGTGAGGCAGTTTCCACAATTCACTGTATGCTTCATAAATAAATCGTTTCGTTCTAGGGGCTTTCGGACCTAAAATGAAATCAGCCAAATTAATTTCACCCGACAAAAGGGACAGGTGTTGTTTCACAGACGACAGTGTAGAGTATCCCAACCATTGTTGACATAACTTACCCACCAAATATGTGGTGACTGAATGGGAATGCGGGAAACGTGGATCAGGTCTACTTTGTGTAAACCCTTTGGTGGTATTTAGAAAACGCAGTTGACATGCATTGGAGCTCATTGGCCCCAATAACCATCCCAAGGGTCAATGTCAGAAGAATTTATGGTTCCATTTTGGAACATGGCAATTAAGTCATCAATTGTGTAATTGGTGTGTGTACACCATGTATCATACTCAGCCAATGAGGGAATCGAGGGAAGATTCATATTTTTGGCCGTGGCTAAACCAAAACAAGTAGTCTGTAGCACCGAGTCATTCAGATATAACATTTTAGACGGTATTAGACATGCACGATGCAAAGCTTCAGTGCCCTGCACCTGCCAATCTTTGGTACCCCAAATGGATTTTAAATCAATTGTGTCTTTCCAGTGTTCATAACCCTTTATGGTCAAATCAGTCCTGAAGGAGGTGGAGTAAATCAATTTAGTGTGTGTCAACATAAATTTAGATTGAGACAGCAATTTTAATTTATAAAAATAGGATTGTGGGTCAGAAAGATTATAACCCGAAAAATATGTATATTTACTTTGTTGAGTCTTTGAACTCCCCTGTAAAGGAGTTGGACAATGTTCTCATTGTGTAAAATTAAAAAATGGTCTCAGAGTGTTTGTCTTGTGTAAGAAATGATGGCCATAATGTTGATAGCAGAATAAATCTGCATAATTTGCTGAATTCAAATACAAATCTTCAGCGTCAAAAGCAGCATAATATTTTAAATCAGAAAATAATGAATGAACGGCCTGCACATCCCAGTCATCTGAGAGCATGTCCGGTGAAATCACATCTCCTAATGAAATGTGGAATACGTTTGGAATGTTCAGGAGCTCCGTCGGGCCATGGATATCATATGCAACTTTATCCCAAATTATGCCATCAGCAACAGGGAAAGCCGAAATGTTCACGAGGGCTTGATCTCTTTTCATTATATGTGATGATGTATGGGGAGCTAGAACTTTGTCAACAAAGTTCACAGCAGAGCTTTCAGGCAAATAATGACCATTGATGAGCAGAAAAAACACAGTCACAAAGCCAATCCACATGAACAGAAATATCAGCGTAAGCACCATCCAGATGTATGTCCAGGGTGGGACCAGGTAAGTCTTTTTGAACCAGGCAATAAAAAGACTGATGCGTGTGGGGGGTGTTACCACAGATGAGGACAAAGAAGATGAGTCTGAAGAAAAGCTGGTACGGTCCATATAATAACCACTCGCCCCCAGACGAAACAACGGAGGCTGTGCAACATCTGATCGATTATGTATGGTACTCTCAGGAATGTCAATGATGACCTCAACTGGAGGAGAAGCATACTCGATGTCTGCATTGGTAGAAGTAGAAGGTAAAACAGGCAAGAAATCAATTGAAGTTTCCAGTTTCCCTTCCATTACGCGGGGAGTAGTCGAGGAAGCTGAGTCCATCGGATTCAGTGAAAGGTCTCGGCTTGGAATACTTGGAGGCATGCTATTCAATATCGGCCATATGGTGTAGCTTGACATGTTCGATTGAAATGTATTGATTCTCCTTATGACCAGGTAACGGAGACAGAATCCCAGTACAAGTGCCTTTCAAGCCAAGGACTCTGACTGGTGCACGGAACGATGGACCGAATTCTTTTTTGCTCTCCACTTTCTCATTGACCAGATCTCCAACTTTAGGAAGCCAGCCGGAAACAGGAATCAGCACCCCTGGATCTGCAGAAGAGGGCAAATGGGCTTTTGCTTGTGAATCACAAACTTTTTGTAGATCCTGTAACACAGCACAATGGTTATCTATGTCAAAGGTTGCGGCAGCCACCACAACGTCTAGACCATGAAGGTCTGGCACAATCATTTTAATGCCAAAGAGCATTTTGTATGGGGTCCGCCCACCCAGAGATCTTTTTGGGAGAATATTTAGTGCACATTGCACTCCATAGAGATGAGTTAGCCAACCCCTGCCAGTACCTAAGACTCTTGCTGTCAAAGATTGCTTTAAGTCACGGTTCAACTGAATTGCTCTCAGGCCGGTATGGAGACAAATATTGCACCTGCACCCCGAGAGACTTCATTGCATCCCGGTAAGCCTTAGAGGCAAATGCAGGACCGTGGTCAGAATGGAAGGTGCCACTGGCAAACGTCCCGACAAAGACACGCAAATCTTTAATGACAGTTCGAGCGTCAGCACTACGTTGCGGCCAAACCCAAAGGAATCTAGTGCATGAATCCACTGCAACCAAGATATGTTTGAAAGCAGTGTCAGAAGTCAAAGGACCGCAGTGATCAAGATAGATACAACCAAACGGTTTATTTGAAATGTAAAGTTGAGTATGTGGTGGGCGGGCAGCAGTAGAAGGCTTAATCTGTTAACAAATGTCACAAGAAAGAACGTATTTACGCATCTGCTGATATAAACCCTGCCACCAGAAACATTGCTGTAAAAGAGACACTGTCGCTGTCACTCTGGCGTGTGCAGAAGCTACGCCTTCATGAGCAGCAATGATCAAAAAAAGTCTGCGGTCCTCGTTGGGAATCAGCCTATCCCCAACGGACGGAATAGTTGCAAATGGGACTTGATCAGAGCACATGTGATATGTATAACATGAAGGGAAACCTTGGGGAGGTTCTGTTTCCTCCTTCGTCGCAGCGATAGCCGCTAAAATATAATTATCAATTTTAGTCATAGACCTTGTGACTGCTGCTACTGAACAAGTGGCTACTGCAGATTTGGCTGTCTCATCAGCCAGTGAATTACCAACAGCGTGTGCTCCCACGCGCTTATGGCCCAAGTTATGGATAACATGTGTGAATGGCAAACGTTCCTTAAGAGCGGCCACTCAAACCCTAAGCGTTTAATGCTTAATTGAGCTACCTTTAGAATCACGGAAATCATTTTGTTTCCAGAAAAACAAGTTGTCATTGAATGATTGTACACAGTAAAACAAATCGCATACTATAAGCATGGGAACTTCTGGATCAGCAAATTCAAGAGGCAAAACCAAAGCACGTAGCTCTGCCAATTGAGCCGTGCAATCTCCAAGAGACTGTGTGTGCACTAAAGAGGATTAAAATCCCCATCAACAATCTGTCCCACACAATAGCGCAGGCTGCTGAATAAGCATGCTTAGAACCTACTGCCGGTTGCGCAGAACCGTCAGTGTAAATAATACATTTGTATTGATCCAGAGGAAGTAAAGATAGAAGAGGAGGATGTACGTGTTCATATTGCAAAAACCCCTGTGTCTGTAAAGAAGGATCAAAGATAAAATTGACATCAGCCGATGTCAAAGAACTAGCCCATTATATCCAACGCGGATGCAAGGCTTTGGAGTTTGGAACACTAGCTTTCGTAACTGCCTCTAAAGCAGGTACAGGCGAAACAAGATAAATGCGTTTACCCTGAGCCAAAGAGCATTCCTTCAGAATCGCCATCTGGACAGCCATTACATTTTTTTCTGTAGGAGAGAAACGCATCTTAGCTGAAGTGTACAAATGCGATTTGTAAGCAATAGGGACCGTGTCCCCTTCATTGAACGTCAAGTAAGTGAAACCTAATGCGCCTGGAACAATTCTTATTACCAAATTTGTCGAATTATCTCGTGTCAACAAGAAATTGGTCGCAAGCAGATCAGACTGCAGCGACCGAAGAATCGCAGTGTGTTCCAGAAGCCAACAGGAAGCCGAGTAAGTAGGTTGCATCAAAGAGTAAAGAGGTTTGATATGCTGGGCATAAGCAGGAACATATGTCCTCCCGAAATTAAAAAACCCGGCAAAGAATGCAATTTTTTGAGAGTGGATGGAGGCTGCAAGTGGGCACATTTCTCCAGAAAGTGGCGGGCTAAGCCCCGACTTTCATTGTTAATCTCATATCCGAGAAAAAGGACTGCCAAAAAGTCAATGTGTGACTTGGCAAAGTTACATTTGTACCCCAAGTCAGCAAAAGACATTATGATGCAGTCCACACGCACAAGATGCGGTATCAATTCATCATCCATCAAATAGATGTCATCGACGTATGAGAAGGCATCAGAGTCAATTTCATGCAGAAGGGACACTATGCGTGCCGCAAAAGCACCAGGACTATTCTTATATCCCATAGGCAAACGAGTATACCTTTTGTGATTGCCAACGGCGATGAACGCTGTCAAGTCACTGCTCTCAAGGGCCAAATTGTGACTGTAAAAACCGTTAGATATATCAAGAGTCGTTTTATATTTTTTACGAACCTGGTTATCAACCAACGCAGAGCTGTGGGTGTTCTGTACAGCAAAGGTACGAACATGCGTGTGTAAATGACGGCAATCCAAAACTATCTGATACGAACCGTCCGGTTTCAATATCGGAAACAAAGGATTATTCATTGACGAGACACAGGGTTCAATAACACCCTGGTACTCCAACTGGGTAAGATTTTCACTAACGGAAGCCTTAGCTTCACGCTTAATCGGGTATTGTGGTTAGGGCTGCAGCATAGAGCGCAATGGTATTTCAAGTTCCGGAGAATCCTTATCCCAACCCACCTGATTACAGTACACAGCCGTAGCAAGGGCTAAAGCCCACTCCGACACGTACTCACGTTTAGCCTCCTCTGAGACATAATGCGAAAAACTCGGGAGAATAACATCTTCCCCCTTAGAGGAAGCCAGAACAAATGGGGGAGTCCAGTCAACCTCCACTAACAAAATATCATAAGAAGATGTAAGATTATCCCAAAAGATCGCCTTAATTGTGCGTTTAATATCACCTCCAATTTGGAGGCCTAGTTCATAAAGCCTATCAGGGGGAGCAACTTGTGTGTCAGCTGTTTCCACTGTAATGAACGTGTCAGTTGCTTTCGCCTCCAGACAATGGTGGAGTGCCTCCCGCACTATGGTAACCTCTGCCGCGCTGTCAAGGAGTGTCACCGCCCATCTCCAATCTAGGAGCAGGGTTCTCACCATCTGAGGCATACTTTGCAGTCAGAACGGCAACTTTTTTCTTCTGAAATGGGGCACGAAACTGCTTGGTTTTTACGTCAAACTGGCACTGCGGGTCGCGTCTTGCTTTCGCTGACTCGCCTTCTCTGCGATCCTGACATCCTCCCCCACCGAACTGTTGGTCCGATGATTCCTGAAAGGAAGGAGGAGAACCAGGGTCAGGAACCTGTAACCTCTCCGGTATTTTAATTTTAGAGCGGTCACTCAAATCATATCTACGTTCAGAAGCGTCTGGTGTTGGCGAACCAGCACGAGAAGCAGGCTTCTGCTGTTGCTGCTGCTGATTTTTATTCCAAGCCTTTTTAGGAAAGACTGTACAACCCTCCTTCTCAGGAGGAGGCTTATTTTGTACCTGAGTTAAAGGTCTTATTCCCAGACTATTGTGTCCTAATGATGTGTATACATCCGCAAAAATATTCGGCAACTGTCATTGCTTGTCAACATCCGCCACCGCCGATAGGCGTTGACGCACTTACAAGCTAACTGCCTCACCTTTGACATTGGCCAGAATCATGTCAGAGACAATAGGGAACATGCCCACTAATCTCATCCCCAACTCCAGGGTTGGACCAGCCCTGTGTTCATTTTGAACTTTCTTGAGAACGCTCGGTAGAACGCTCATGGAGGGGATGCCAAAACACAGTGTATACGCCGCAGCAAACACCGTCCCCCAGGTGGTGCAATCAGCTAAAGCGGGAATAATACCACTAGATAAACTCATTGTAAGGATCCTGTGGTTTTCTACAGGAGTAGTATGCAGGAAAACAGCTTTGAGTTGCTCAATTTTTTCTGCCAACCAATATGTAAAATCATCTCTATTTTGAGGACGTTTGCCCATCACTGAATTAATCATGATGGGACTTATGACAAGACCACCACCATGTGCAGGTGGCTGTGCAGCGGCTCCAGATGGAGCCAGTTGGATATTACAAGACATAAACTGTATGACACTTCTGTGCATATGTATCAAAGACGTATGTAATTGACATAGCTCTGCGAGTGTAACATTAAGATAATTAGGATGTGGTGTGAAACCAGCCAACACAGGCCAAGTGGCCCCATCGACCGATAAGGGTCCTAAACGGACTGAAGACAGGGTGAGGAAGGGCGCCATTAAACCATATGGTATGCTCCCAGGCTGTCAATCGGAACTTCGAGTAACCGATAAGGGCAATAATTTTGCAGAACCACGGCTGGTGTATATTCATGAAAGAGATTATCATTCCCATCCACTGCTGGAAATGTAACCCAAGAGTAAAAGACTGTGAAATGGTAAGCCGCATCCGCTACAACTACAAAAATGAAATCAGCCCCCGCATTAGGGACTCCACGTGCGGTCAGATATGCTGTAACCACCGCGCGGTTAGGTGCCGCAATAGCGACCGGTTATGCCATAGTAGAAATGGGACAAAGGAACAGTGAGGACGGTAGCGCAAAACTGGGTTTAACAGAGAAAACAAAACCTTTTCAAATTCAAGCTTGAAAAACCTATAAACCTACAAATATAGGAGGCAAAGCCCCCTCACCACGGACGTCTCCGGAAACAGTGAAAGGGTATTGTGGACAAGCACAAGCACTACTCAGGAGTCTCGCGAATAAGTACCAGACCAAACGTTGGTGGCACCATGTTGCAGGTATTCTGCACAAAAACAGAACTATGCGCAGGATTATAGGACCTTGGTGTATGGGAACTGAGTCATCCCACCACCTTTGAACCCATGAGCCCAGGACCGACTAGCTACAGTGTCTCACTTGCTCTCCTACTCACTCCCAGAGAAGCAAATGATTAGACACCCCAGAACCCAACATTCCCAGATCTCTCAGGAATCGTTGTAACAAGACACACCCTTTCGCTCGCACTCTTGTACTCGTCCACAATAAGATCTGACAGAGTCATGAAATAGTTTAAAATATTTATTTTTAACTAACGTGCCCTAACATGCAGTATACGTGCCACAACAAGCAGGAAAATGCATAATACAAATATAGTCAGCATAGCAGTTAGTCCATAAATCATGAAGGGAGATGTCATCTTAAAAAGACAGTGGAACATATCCTCCCTCCCCTTGCTACAAGCAGTATTATTATATATTAGAAGATCTCTGGGATTTGTCAGCAGACCCCATACCTCAGCCTATAGATGGTAGATCTACATCACAGGTGCTGTTTCACTCTTCTCCCTGGCAAGGTCCCTCTCCAAGTGTGTCTCACTTAATTTGTGTACCCCACTAAAAACCAAAGTAGGTTGTCCAAACAACAGCTGCATCGGTATGTTTTGTCTAAGGGCTAAGGTCTGACCAGAACAAAATAACAAGGGGCATTGTTGTTCGACCTTGCACATAATGTTCAGTCGAAATCCCAGGAACATGCAGAGTGTGAACACAGTGATGAGTTCCCATGTGAAAGCAGTCATTTAAATGTTGCAAAAATAAAGATGTGTAGTAACGTGCGCAAAAGCAGCAGGCAAGCTGCAGCGTGCTCATGGTAAGTTAGTGAAAAACGACAATGTCCCCACCGGCCACATGACACTGCAATGCACTGCTTATGAACTCACATATTACATCACTCATGACATGGTCAGTGACATCACTGATGACATCTCAAATGACATCACTGATGACATCAGTGATTACATCATCCAGTGACTGTGAGTGTTTTAAAAACGTTTATGAGTGTTAAATATATATACCAAGGTGTACTGGGGAATCAATGGGTGTATGAGTGACTGTATGGATGACTGAGTGGGTACGTGACTGACTGAATAAGTGAGTGATTAGGTGGCTTAGTGAATGTATGGGTGAGTGACTGGTTGCGTGAATGTGTGTATCTGTCTGTCAGTTGATGTCTAAGAGGGTGTATGAGTGTGTTAGTGGGTATGTGAATGGCTATATGGGTGATTGATTGATTGTCTGACTATCTCTATGGTTGTCTGGGTGTCTGTGTGTGTGGGTGGTGAGAAAGTATGTGACTGCATGGATGAGTGAGTGTCTGTATGGCTGTGTCGGTGATTGAGTGCTTCTCTCAGTATGGGTGAGTAACTGGGTATGTGAAAGGCAGTATAGGTGAGTGACTGGGTATATGAGTGACTGTATGCGTGAATGAGTGAATGTGAGAGCAGCTATATGGATGAGTGCATGCTTCTGTCAGTGACTGTATAGGTGAGTGACTATGTGTTACTATTTGTATGAGTAAGTAAGTGTGTGTGTGTGTAACTGTTCGGGTGAGTAAGTGGCTATGTGATTGACTGTATAGGTGAGTGTCGAGGTGTGTGAGTAGTTCTATGGGTGGCTCACTCAGTATGTGAGTATTTGTATGGGTGTATGAGTGGATATGTCAATGGTTGTAATAGTGAGTGAGTGGGTGTATGAGTGGCTGTATGAGTGAGCGAGTGGATGTGTGTTTAGATCTATGAATCAGTGAATGGGTGTGTAAGTACTGGTATGGCTCTGTGAATGGCTTTGTGAATGGTTGTGTGGGAGTGGCAGTGGCAGTGGCAGTGGGTGGCAGTGGGTGTATAAAGGATTCTATAGGGGTGTGAGTGGGTGCGTCAGAGATGCTGTGAATGATGTCATCAAATTTTCGCATTCTTGAATCCCATGGGGTTTAACGATTTGCACTAGGAATTTTGTTCAGGTAATCATGAAATTAGGGGGCAGATTTACAAGAAACTGACACATCTGTACAGATGTGTCAGTTTCCCTGCGCTTTACTGTGAAACTCTTGCGCCACCATGGATGTGCCGTATTTACATTCCAGCGCAACATGGCGAAGGACTGACAGATGCGTCAGAAATTCTGACACATCTGTTGGCGCAAAAGTCACACATTGCTGTGCCGTGTCGTAAGCATGATGCAACTCCAGCAATACATGGGGAGGCCTATTCCCAATACACTGCGTCACTCCTAACGGGCGTAAGCGCTATAAAAAGAACATTTACAAATTTCTAAGTTGGTACCGATGCTTCAATACTCTTCACATTCACATTAGTGATCCTATACTCAGGTAAAAATCCCAATGCTAACCAACCTTCCATAAGGACCTCGAAAAAAAGGGTAGCTGTAAGTATGATCAGGATAAACCTACCATTTCCCTTTCGAAAACCCCTGAAGAAAGGGACGGACAATGCATTCATATCTCAGAACTTTAGGTCCACATACAACTCACACTTCCCCCTCGTTCCTCTTCTTGAAATGCTTGCGAAGACTATTCTACTACTCACACAATCAAAGTATGTGTAACAGAAGAAGAGGAGAAACAAGCAAACATGCCACCTCAAATCCCACAGGTTATTGTGGGACAAAACACTAACCACAGGCTCCAATAATGTAAATGCTGAGTCTAGAAACTGTTCAGTGGTATATTTAGATCCTGAAAACCCTACAATAGCTCATTAGAGGCAGTTTTATCCTGAATGCGTGACAAAGCCTACAGAATAGTGCATTACAACCTAGGGGCTCATTACGATGGCGGTGTTTGGCACATCCGCGGTGCTGGCGGTGGCTGAAAACGTCCTTTCCCGCACTCCTGCGGCGGTCCTCGCGTCCGCCATATTACAATGAGCAAAGATAGCCCATTTCCCGTCCGCTGCGGAGTTTCGGGATCCACCAGAAATTTCCTTCCACAACGGTGGCGGAGGGAGCCAATAGAGAAAGACCGCCGTGCGGAATGACGTTACGACCGCTGGACAAATCACGATGCCTCAAACAGCCCATCAGAACACAGCGGAGAAACCAGCCACTCGGAGATGGCGGAAACACTACTGCGGAGATAGAAACTCGAATCCCGGGCACCTCCACGCGTTCCTGACCGCTATGGATCCAGCTCTTCAAGCCCTTCCGCTGCTGTACCTCATCCACTACCAGCATATAAGACGTCGCCGCGGTCAACACCGCAGGTACGTAAATAACACATCTCTGCTTACAACCACAACACACAACTCTTGTGCTGAAATACGGTTCCTGTCTACATTAGACACTCTGGTGGAGACAGGAACATATCCCCCAGTGTACCCACACATGTCCTGCTTGCTAGAAATTGACACCTCCGCATCGGGGTCACCCATCAACAGAGAAATCACGGCAATGTCCCGGACATGGGAAAACCTGCGCACAATGTAGTAGGCAGGGCCGGCGCCAGGCATCAGCAGTGTGGGCAGCTGCCCAGGGCCCCACCTTCACCCTACCCACATGGTGGCCCGCATCAGTGGGTCACAGCCCACAGCACGCTTCCCACATCCATGTCTGACCATGCTGTGTGCTCCTCTTGTGCCCCCCCCTCAATGCACTATTTAGCAGCCAGGTGTGGCCCGACCTCGCACCTCACACTTCAAAGGGCAAGGTAGATTGACTGGGAAGTTGGTGGTGAAGATGAACACCCTGCACAGAAGGTCAGGGGCTGGACAACCCTCCTCCTCACACCTGCCTTCCACTCATGTGAATCAAACTGAGTAAATTAAGAAATGAAGAGTCACTCTGCATATGAACAACCACTGAACTGTACACACTGCATGTCAAGTCCCTCACACAGATCCCACACTGAAACTCTGCCACATACACATACCATAGGTCAGGAGCAATGTATGACAATAAATGGACTAGCCCAAAGTGGAGTGCACAGTGCTGGAAAACCATGGAGCAAGCCACATAGCATTTGTACATGACATGCAAGAGGAGCAACATATCACACTACCCTTAGGCCATCAAATCAGACATGGGTGGCACAGTGATTGGAATTTTAAATAAAGTGACATGTGTGCAATATCTCTGGGATACAGCAATGCAAGCTATGCATAGGCACAGGAATGATAGGAAGTGACAGAAGCCATACAGTGACCAGCCCCACATCTGTGTCAACTACCTTGACATGTGTATGCCACCAGCACAACACACATGGCTCATTGTCACACTCCCTGACTGTCAAACCCAAGTAGGACCTTCACACATACCCATCATCTACCCATCTCACACCTGCAACACTCAACACCTGTGAGAAACACACATAAAGGTGCAAATAAGGTCCTGTGAGTTTCCTGACAACCAATGACACACCCTGGTGTGTGTCTACAAATGTCAGAATCCCAATCAGGGATGTCTGAACCAATGCTGATCAAAAACCAATAGCCAAACACAAATCTCACAAACAACATCCAAAGAAGTCCAACAAGCTCAGCCATGTGCAGGCAAACAGTGGATAGGCAATGTGACCCTAGACAGAACAGGAATACACAACATTTCACTCTGGACAAATGCACAGACACCATACCCCAACCCAATCAAAAATTGCAATATCAAATGCCAATCATGAACACTAACTGTGATCAATATGACAAATCAGCTAACACAGACATAGACTCCACACCAGTAATCAAGTGAGCATGGTGTCAATGTGTAGCACAAGCATGCACATGCACACTCCTGACAAGTGACTGTTCAAATATAGGAGGACATAGCACAAATGTGCAATCAAAAGAACCTCATGAACAAGAATCCACATTGCTGCATGTGACATTCACACAAGAAATGCACACTACAAATTCAACACACATATGAATGTATTACAATGCACAAACCACTCTCACACAATGTCATGCAAATAGAACATCACACACACATGCACCTGTCAGTAGAAAGAGCCAACACAGGCCAAACACAGCATCCATCAACAACCAAAACACAACATATGCCCATACCAATTCATCACATAGCCAACTCAGCTGGACAACAGGGGGATGCACACCAGGCAAGTACAAGGCAACATACACTGACAGCAGTGCATGCACAGTAAGCAGTGTGTGAACACCAAAAAACCCAGTATCACACATATCTGAGTGCTCCACCATGAACTTCCACACCAAAAATCATCACAGCACACAGATCACATCACACTCAGGAAGGGTAGCAGTACCTCAGCAAACAGACATACAGCTTAGCCATCACCCACAGCTGCACAACTCAGAAAAACCTAGATGCATACAACATGACTAGAGGACTGTGCTGCTCAAACATATGCACTGCACATGAGCAACCATGACTGCAATCAAGTAGAAGAAAATAACACATAACTAATTGTGTAACAGTCCTGAGTGGCACATTGGTCCTGTACACAGATCAGCCTCCCACAGTATAGTGTCACACTATGAAGTGGTGGGGAGGGGCACACACTGGCAAGGCATGGGGTGGAAGACATGAGACTGTAGTGGTGTGTACATCAGAATTGGACTGGTCAGGAGTGTACAGTGCAAAAACACATAAAGGAGTAAATCACAATGTGTAGGCATCAGAAGCACCTATAGGGGATGGTATGACTCTTCATACCAAATACAAAATTGTCCCAAAAATGTGCCAAGTGGCAGCAATGTATGAGATAACTCACATATAATGTCAGTGTGGCTGAGCAGGTCAGCACAGTGAGCACAAACTTAAACAAGACCCATGGCTGATCAACAAAACACAACACAGACTTTGCAGTGACACACTCTGCATACTCACAACTGACAGCGACAACAAGTCGGTGTCCCGCAGGAGTGCAAGGACACACCGACACACTGCACAGTGCTCAACCTACAACTCCTACATGTTCCCACAATCTGAAGCACATGTCTGATAATGTAAACAAACAGGCACTCATTACCTGGATCATACATGTGTGTAGGTGGCATGTGCAGAGGCACATACACCTCAACACTACTGACAATGACAGGCCAATCACACCGTATGACTACTCAAGTGCACACATTCAAATGTACCCATGTGACTATGAAGACAGGCCTACACAAGATGACTACACATCAACACTGCTGTTCACACATCAAGAAAGATCCCACAGATATGACGGACCCTGTCCACCCCGCAAGTTTTCCTGTGGATAGAATTCACCTCTGTTGTGGTAGTGCATCCTAATATGACATGTGTTCAATTTAGCCAAAATGACTATAGAATGATTAGGATAAGAGTAGATCATCACAAACAACCATCATTGCACCCTGAAGCCTCAGAGTCAAGAAGAACAAAAGTGCCTGTCACCTCTGGCAACCTCTGAAAAAGTCAATCAAGTAATTGCGAATGTGAAAGTGGCATACAGAGCATGTGTCACATGAACATATACCCATACATTAAACTTTAATTTATCAAGGGCAGCGACAAAGCAGACAACATGAGTAACAGTATTCATTACATAATATCCGGATAGGCATCAAAAGTGCAAAACATCAAGGCCATTGGCCAGTACAAATTCCCAGTATGCACATGTGTGCATGATAAACTGCACAGGAAATGGGCATCAAAAGTACCAAACAGCAAGGCCATTGGCCAGTCCATATTTCTAGTCCGCACATGTGTGCATGAGAAACTGCACAGGAAATGGGCATCAAAAGTACCAAACAGCAAGGCCATTGGCCAGTCCATATTTCTAGTCCGCACATGTGTACATGAGAAACTGCACATCAAATGGGTAACACCGTCCACTGCCATGGGAATCACCACAGCTCAGGGGCTACATATGGGCAGTCCAGGCACCGCTGTGGGAGAAATGGTGTGGGGAGGAGGACTTGGCTTAAAATTTGGCTTCAAGTTCAACTGGGAGGGGGCTGATTGTCGGGGCCAGTTTGAGGACTGGACCGGGGAGAGAGAGAACCAGCTGAGGTAGAGGCATCCGTGGCTGTGGGAGCCTGAGGGCTGCTTGGACCTGGTGGAGTGGTGGCACGGGGAGGTGGGGACATGCTGCATGAAGGCACAGTGTGTGAGGGTTAAGCCTGGGCGAAGTTCGCGAAGTAGCGCTACGCGAAGCTACGCAAAGTGCAGTTCGCACTACGCGAGCTACGCGTAGCACTACGCGGACTGCGTAGTGCACTGTTCGCAATGATTGCACAGTGCCGGATGCTTGTCCGCACTGTGCAATCATTGAAAACGGCATCTTGCACAGTGCGAGCTGTCTTTTACTGCCGCTCGAGTAGCTTTTTACTCGAGCGGCAGCTTTCTCAACGCGGACTGGTAGTTTCTCATCGCGAGCGGTCGCGAGCATACGCGACCACTCGCAATGAGAAACCTGACCTCCCGCGTTGAGAATCTCACCGGGAGGTTTATTTTCCACGCTCGCGATCGGCAACTTGATGTTGCTGATCGCGAACGAGGAAAAAGTCTCGCCGGGATGTCATTTTGCTTGCTCGCGGTCGCCAACTTGATGTTGAGGACCGCGAGCAAGCAAAAAATGACCGCTGCGCTACGCTACGCGTGTTTGCACTGTGCTACGTGCAATTCGCGTTGTGCGAAGTAGCGCAAACTTCGCAAACTACGCGAGCGTAGCGTAGTGCTTTGCCCAGGGTTAGTGAGGGTGAATGTTGAGGGCTGGGTCTCAACTGTTTGGGGATCCGATAGCCCACAAGTGTCTTGGCCGGAGTGGGAAGTGAGGTGGGCACAACAGCCTCGCTCTCCACCAAAGGTGTATCAGGTGCAGGTGGCTCTCCCCGTGGGGATTTGATGGACCTGGTGGTACGCTTGGGGTGGCCTTGCCTCTTCCCCTGCATCCCCTGTTATCGAGGTAAACCCCCCACTTTACTCTCTTGTCCCTGCTTCACAGGGGTGTGTGTGGGAGTTGACGTTGTGGGTGAATCTGCCTCTGAAATGTGTTTGTGCTTAGTCGTTGCAGGCACCAGGTTCACAGCAAACAGGGCAAGTGTTTTTGGGTCTTTGGGAGCAGGTGTGGGGATGGGACTGCCCTTGGATGGTGGGGATTTTGATGAATGTGATGTTGATGCCTGCTTTTTGGCCTGATGCCCCTGAGTGTCACGTGATGGGCTTTTGGTTTTGCGCTCATGTGTGCCCGTTTTGTGTTGTGGTGATGGTGTCTGTGGTCTGGTATGCTTAGAATGCTGCTGTTGTGTGCTGCGTGTGGAGGACTTGGTGCCTGAGGGCTCTGGCGTGTGGGCACTCTCGACAGGTGGTGCCACTGGCAGGGTGGTTGATGAAGGGACAGGAGCTGGACTGGGAGCTTGTGACTGCTGAATGGCTGCCGTCACTGTGGAGACTGGACAGTTCGGTGTAGGCCACCCACGTCCGAATGAATGCCCTCCATGAATGCAACTACCTGTGCCAACTTCTTGTCATGATCCTGGAAGGCATTCAGTAGAGCAGTCTGACCCACACCCAGCTGGCGCAAAATGTCTACCCCCTCCACACTGAGGGCAGCAGGTGAGACAGGGGCAGGGGCAGCGGTGCCTGGGGGGAAGGAGACTCTACCCTTCCTAGGGCTGCGTGCACGGACAGCACTTGTGGGAGCATCCAGGAAGGTGGGCAGTGGACGAGTTGTGGCGGAAGAAGAGGCAGATCTGGAACTTCCTGTGCCCGCCAATATCGAGGAGTCACCGTTGGAGTCTGAAGATGTGGAGGTTGGTGTTTCCGGGCGTGAATCATCCAGGGCACTCCGGTCCCCCTCCGAGGCGCTGGTCCCCTCAGTGTCAGTGAACTCATGTGGAGCAGTCGTGCCAGTATCTTCCACACTGGTGTTGGTCCCCCGTCCTTCCCTGCCCTCGGTAGATGCTGCAAGAGACAGAGACATAGGTTCGGTATAGTGCCATACTCACAAACATCATATGCAAGCAAAGCACAAAGCTTTAAAATGATACTCCCATGTTGAACTCCTCCATGTACATTCAGCATGTGCTACATTTATGCAATCATCAGATGATGCATGGAAACATGCATAGTTGATAGTAATGCTCCATGTGGCGTTGACACCGCCAAAGAGCTGGCCCTGTGCCTCCCTGTAAACACATACTATTGTCTGTAAGCATACCTACATGCCTGTAGGTGAGATAGCTATACATCAAACCATGTTGTCTCTGTCACATATGGAGTCTCTCTAAGGGAACACCACAGATACAAACTCAAAAATGTCCTTTTGCAATGGCTACAAGCTCCTGATATCCACCATGTTGGGCTTTGAAGCACAACTACAGTTGTACATTGGTGTCAGCTGTGTAGATGTCACAATGTATCTATGAATGCACACTAACATGATGCTCACTGCTGTTCACTGCCAGGTGATGTCTATGACACTCATACTGCAGCATATGTCACAAGGCCACATCTCATCTGTCAATGACAAGGGTAATGGTTTTAAACACATGAGAAACCACAGGTTGTACAAATGTAGAACAGCTGCACTCGACACTGAGGCCACTTATAAGCCATTGCATCACACTAGAGACATCACAGAGCTTCGCACTGGCTCACGGTTGGGATTCATGCAGTCACTCACACCCAAAGTCACAATTCGCACAATACTCACCCCCAACTTGCTGCTGGTGGGCCCTCAAGTATCCATCCAGCTCTGGCTGTGTCACTGCCAAGATGCGGGCCATTAGTGGTGTCATGCTCCTGCACGCCAACCTGCCACTCCGAGGGAGCACCCCCAGCGTCATCTCAGCCACGTTTTTGCTCAGCCGGCAGATGTCATCCCACCTCTTGTCACAGTGTGTATGCCGTCGGTTGGAGACACCCAGAGCCCACACCTTGCGTGCAATGGCCCTCCATATCGCCTTACGCTGATGTACCTTAAGCTGCAGGCATGGGAGACAAGAAGAGGAAGTTTCAGTGACACTGTGTTCTTTACCAACGTGTGTCAGTACAGGAGCATGAAAATACATAGCACACTAATACATAAAGGTTGAGCAGAGGCCATACAGCATGACACGTAGTACACTTGGATTGAATAATCTCATAGAAATTAATACATGTATGATGATGGACACAGTACATGGCCATCTCATACACATGCAGAGTACCAGCACAGCAACCAATGTGAAAATGGCCCTCATCTGTGATGCAGTATGTGAGTGAGCATGACATACAATACATTGGAAATGATGTGTTGAGGCAGTCTCACTGTGTCCAACACTACACACCCCTCAATGTCCTTGAGCAGTGCATGACTACATGTGTCATGGTGGTCACATTTAGGGCCATGATCTTACATTCTCACACTCTTCTCACAAGGTGTAGTCCTATCTTGTGCAATCCTCAGGCCTAAGATAGCTCATTGAGAAATAGGGTGGTGGACAACACATATGTTTCACTCAGTCCATTTAGTGATGGGTCCTGGTCACATTGGGCAGTTTCTGTGCAAGCCAGAGGGACTCACACTGAGGTTAAACGTGGGCCATCAGAGAAATCACAACCATGTACAATATGAGAGGGCAAACAATGCCTACACATGCAAGACTGAACACATCATGGAATCAATAGAAGGATGACATCTCCAAATCACATTAATCTGATGTGTCATAGGTGAATTACCACCAAGAGTGTTACACTCAGGCACTGTACTCTTGTGCATAATGCACACATCACCAGAGGGACAATTTTAAAACTGTACACACATCATTCAGTACCCTCTGTACAAAATACATTTGTAATGTCACAAATGAGCATGTGAAGACGTAATGGACTATGACATCACATAGCACAGGCAATGTTTGTTCAGAATTCTAGTGTCTCAAACCAGCAGTGTAACTGTATGGCTGCAAAACCACTGCATGTCACTCCCGTCCTTCAATGCAGTCAGGGATCTGTAGAAAAAAGGCTACCCACACAATTGACATGAAGTCAGCATGCTAGGCAGTGTATCACACATTTACATTACCCAGTCTCAGACCAACGTGTGTTTATTTTTGCTGAAGAAGAGCTGTAACATAACATAACATAACATGTGTATTTGTAAAGCGCACGTTCACCACTACGGGTATCTTGGCGCTGAATAACAGATGTTTGTTGTTACCCAACTCAATGGTACTCATTTTATCGACCTCAGATGGATGAAAGGCTGAGTAGACCCGCCGGGATTTGAACCTGTGACCATGAGGTCGAACACAGGCCCCTGCAGTAGACGCATTAGTCCACTGAGCCACCAGACCTGGCTGTAGAAGTGTCCATGTTGCCATCCTCCCCACATACTCAAATGCAATTCTTAATAGGCCATGGATGGAGCATGCTATATGAAAAATATGGATGCATGCACAGTGACTTGCACTCACAGGCACATACTACTGCAGAGCAACATCATGTGAGCATTCTGAGCACTCTCAAACTTTTACTCAGACACTTACCAGTACATCTGGCGCACCATATAGCCTCCCACACTGTGCAAGGACCTCGTCCAACAGGATCTCCAGCTCCTCTGTGGTGAAGGGACGGGCCCTGATGTTCTCAGTTCTCGCCATCACTGGGTCCAGAATACAGGAACAGCAGCAGTTGTTGGTGAAGAATGGCAGGCAGCAGTGTCTGGATGCAAGTGAAATGTGTGGCTCTCTCACAGACATTTATAGGCCCCTGAGGTTGTTTTAGTGGTACTCTGCTGCTGCAATTGGTCTGCCTGGTTTGCATTTTTTCAATTGTATCCAATAACCGGGCCTGGGGTAGCGGAGCACGCCTACCGCGAGTTTCAAAATTGTACTGCACTACCGCGATCGCGGTTCCCATTGGCGGCAATGGCATTGGCATAGGCAGTGTCACACCGCGGGGGCCAGGCGGTCACTGCCGCAATCCTGCATCTTTCAATTGTACCCAATGACCGGGCCCGCGGTAGCGGAGCACGCCTACCGCGGGTTTCAAAATTATATTGCACTACCGCGATCGCGGTTCCCATTGGCTGCAATGGCACTGGCTTTGGCGGTGTCACACCGCGGGGGCCAGGCGGTCACTACCGCAATCCTGCATCTTTCAATTGTACCCAATGACCAGGCCCGCGGTAGCGGGGCACGCCTACCGCGGGTTTCAAAATTGTATTGCACTACAGCGATCGCGGTTCCCATTGGCTGCACTGGCATTGGCGGTGTCACACTGCGGGGGCCAGGCGGTCACTACCGCAATCCTGCATCTTTCAATTGTACCCAATGCCTGTGCCTGCGGTAGCGGAGCACGCCTACCGCGGGTTTCAAAATTGTATTGCACTACCGCGATCGCTGTTCCCATTGGCTGCAATGGCACTGGCATTGGCGGTGTCACACCGCGGGGGCCAGGCGGTCACTAGCACAATCCTGCATCTTTCAATTGTACCCAATGACCGGGCCCGCGGTAGCGGAGCACGCCTACCGCGGGTTTCAAAATTGTATTGCACTACTGCGATCGCTGTTCCCATTGGCTGCAATGGCACTGGCATTGGCAGTGTCACACCGCAGGGGCCAGGCGGTCACTAGCACAATCCTGCATCTTTCAATTGTACCCAATTACCGGGCCCGCGGTAGCGGGGCACGCCTACCGCGGGTTTCAAAATTGTATTGCACTACAGCGATCGTGGTTCCCATTGGCTGCAATGGCACTGGCATTGGCGGTGTCACACCGCGGGGGCCAGGCGGTCTCTACCGCTTTTTGTGCATTTTTCAATTGTGGCCAATGACCGTGATCGCGGTGGCGGAGCACGCATACCGCACATATGGACACATTGTGCTCTAACAATGGCAATAGCCAATTTTCATCATTGAACACTATACCTTTACAATGTATTCGGGCACCTGTTTGCAAAATTAAATGCCAGTGTGACATTCAAATCACTGATGCCTACACATGCCATGACAGTGCACATGATTACATGCATTGGCATGTACTTCCTCACATGTCACATATGATATTTGTGTGCATGTACACAGATTTGGTGTGTAATGGAGTCTCATATTTGTGAACATGTCAATGTGTGAGATGGCTAATCAACCCACAGTAATGATGGACTGACAACATATTGTGCCTATTTCACTGTGTACATTGCTGTATTCATTTTGATAGTTGATCAGCTTACACACACTGTGCTCATTGTGTAGAAAAGTTGTGCTCTGTGCGACTTAAGCAAGAAGGTGTGTCACGTACAGCAGCTACGTAGAAGTCAGCAGTGTTGCTGTATCCAACATGTGCTGTGTCACCTACTCCCAGGGCTGGTGACACAAGATGTAGGAGTGTACCATTCACCATTCACCTAGTCAGATTATGTTTTGTAAGCAGTCAGTATGTACATACTGACCACATGTACGACTACATGAGATCAAGGTGTCTCTGCATGTGGCTTGTGCATTAAGCTGTTGTTACAGTCCAGTCATTGTTTGCGCTGTGTCAGTCAAGATGTAAGATGTCTGACACATCTCATAGGGGAATTAAATTGACATGTGACCCCTTTCATATTATGTAGGAGATGACCAAATGTGCATCGTCCATTCCCAGTGCTGGCTAACATGGAGGATGAGGACATCATAAGGAAATTCCATCTGGATCGCCTCACCCTTCAAAACCTATGTGGTCAGTTGGAGCCCCATCTGAGGCCTCACAGAACCTATCCGACTGCTTTGACACCAACAGTTTGCAACTGGTTCATTTCAGTACACGGTGTCCATTGCCGGTGGGATGTCTCAAGCTATGTTCAGCATGGTGCTACGTGATGTCCTGTCCGCATTGTTGACCTACAAGACCGCTACATCCACTTTCCAAGGAGACATGAATTGGCAGATGTGAAGGGTGATTTTTTTGATCTTGGACACATACCTAATGTGGTTGGAGCCATTGACTGCACACATGTTGGCCTAATTCTACCACAGGCATGTGAGCACATCTACCAGAACAGGAAGCATTTCCATTCCATTAATGTGCAAGTGGTATGCCAAGCGGATATGATCATCTCCCATGTCTGTGCCAAATTCCCCGGTTCTGCACATGACTCCTACATACTGCGTAACAGCATCATCCCACAATTGATGGCAAATCTGCATCCGGAGCGTGCGTGGCTTGTTGGTGAGTACGCAGAGTCAAATAGTGTGCTGTATGTGTGACATGCTGTTCTCAGCTACTGTTTATATTACAAAATTGCTCTGTGTATCTCACACCTAGGTGACTCTGCGTATCCCAACCGTCCTTGGTTGCTGAGCCCACTGAGGAATCCAAGAACCCCGGGTGAAGTCCGCTATAATGATGCACTTGGGAGGACACGTCGTGTGGTGGAGCGTACTTTTGGGCTTCTGAAGTCTAGATTCCGGTGTCTGGACAAGAGCGGAGGTGCACTACTCTACTCTCCCCAAAAGGTGTGCCAGATCATAGTTGCATGCTGCATGCTCCACAACCTGGCCTTGCGCAAAGAGATCCCCCTGCTCCTGGACGATGACGAGCAGCAGATGCCCCCCCGTGCAAATCCACACATGCCCAGTGACGACGATAGTGGAGAAGAGGAAGGTGTTGACCTGCGTCAACAGTTCATCGACAACTACTTCCTTTGAGTGTAAGTGACATTGTACAACAGTGACATTGTTTGTTGTCTTTGATGGTAGTGGCAAGGCATAGATTATTTTTTTGACTGCTGGCTGTTGTTGGCTCTGTGCTAATGTCTGATGTGTGTGGCACAGGGTATTGTTTTCCACGTACATCATGTCTATGTTGATGTTGTTGCTCATTGTTATGTGTGCTGGTTTTTGTACGTTGATGACTAATGGTGTGTTTTAGCTGTAATGGCATCACCTGACAAGTAAATGTCATTCTCTTGTGTCTTTCTAGGTTCCTTCACCCTATCAATGCCTCGTCACAATCAGAGCTTGAGGTACATTGGAATATGAGTTGACATTGTACATAATGTGATAAACATGGAACTGACACAAAGACATAGGTGTGTAAAGAGTGTTTATTTACAATAAGTATTTGTGAAAGAAAAGTGATTATTTACAAAGTTGTGCAAAGTGAATTTATGAGTTGTCAGTGATGGTAAATGAGACAAATAGAGTAGTCGCCACATTGATGTAGTCACACAGTCCAACAGAGTCCTGCCATCAACATGGCAATGTGGGTAAGGATAGTCAACAAAGTCAATGTCAAGGGGAACACAAGTGCCATCATGGCTGGCTCAGAGTCTTGCGTTTGGATGGTGCATTGCCACATGATCCTCCCCTCGTGTTTCTCGGACGTCCCCTCATGCGTTTGGCAGGGGGGGCCTCTGCTGCAGGCTCAGCGGTGTCTGAGGAGTCATTTTGTTGCAGCTCACCTCTCTCTGTGGCTGCAGCTGAGGTGGTGGGAATATCAGCAGGCGGGCCACTGGAGGGGGTTTGAGCCGTCATTTGGGCCACATGTCTGTCCCTCAGCACACCCACTACCTGGCCCATGAGGTCCACAAGTTGGCCCATACGTGTGTCCATGGACCTCAGCAGCAGGCGGAGCTCACACACTTCTTCCACAACCTGGCCCATCTGTCCCTGGTTCTGTTCATATGCCCCAAGGACTCTTGTGATGGTGGCCAGGGCTTCGGTCTCAGTGTCCTCCTGTATTTGTCCCCCAGTTGCCCTCCCACCTGCCCTGCTGACCCGGACCTGTGGCGATGGGACTCGACGCACCCACACACTCTCCCTGGCATCCTCTGATTGTGGTGTGGTGTTGGTAACCACTGAGGTAGGGAGAGTGTTGCAGGCAGCAGTGGTGATGGTGGTGGTGGCTACCGCACAGGTCGTTGTAGCAGGGGTCAGTGCTGTTGTTGTTGCTGTGGTGGTGGTGGGGACAATGAGGGCCTGAGACGTAGTGCACCCTGGCAGTCCTGAGGGGCCTGGTTGTTGCTCCTCAACCGAGAAACGTAGGGAGTCTGCATCCGAGAGTTCACGTTCCGGGGGGGAGACTGGCTCTGCAGGTTGGTAGTGTTTTCTGCTGCAGTTGCTTGTGGATCTCCTGTTGAACAGAGGTTAAATGGTCATTGAAGTGCACTCCACAAGCTTGGTGTTAGACTTTTGGATGTTACATTTGATACACCAAACCCTTACATTGCAATCACTTGGTATGGCTGAAAGATCATGAGCATCATGACATGATGTTTAGGTACATACATTACTTGTCCATGGTGTGACATGTAAAATGAAACCCTGTGCCACGTATAGATTGTGTGATTACAGAGACATGTCATCATCTACCAACTTGCGGCATATCAACTTTTGATGATGCGTGTTTTTGGTTTACTCTTCATGGAATCAATTTCTGCGAAGCAAGAACTAGCCATTGTAATGTTATACATACCTTTTTCATATTATGTACTTTACTTTGTTTGTCAGATTGACCATTCATGTTTGGTGTTCATATGGGCCTTCATGCTCTGACACCATGGCACTTACACATTGCATTCTGTGCTGTGCATGATTGGGCCCTGAATTTCTTCCACATGTGACTTGGTGAGTCAAAGTTTTATTTCTGTGACAGTTACATGCGCTTAGCTTTCTGCACACTGGAAGTGGCTTTTGGATCTATGCCAAGTTGGCTGACATGTGAGGGCTGTTGTGGTCATATGGCTCCATGCAGTTTTGTGAAGGATGGCAGGGTGCATGCACTGACTACCTACCTGTTTGGTGACGCAGTGGAGGAAAATAGCTGCCACATGGTTATGAGTGGGAGGAGTGTGCCATCCTGCTCAGCAGTGGGACAAGGGGGCCTGGTGGGAGTTGTAGTGCTGGCTTCCTAACCACAAACACCCCTCCCTGTTAAGATGGCTACCTACCTGTTAGTTTGAGGAGTGCAATGCAATGGCTGCCACATGGTTCTGGCTGTGGGGAGTGCTCCATCCTGCTCAGCTGTGGGACAAGGAGGCCTGGTGGGAGTTGGAGTGCTGGCTTCCTAACCACAAACACCCCTCCCTGTTAAGATGGCTACCTACCTGTTAGTTTGAGGAGTGCAATGCAATGGCTGCCACATGGTTCTGGCTGTGGGGAGTGCTCCATCCTGCTCAGCTGTGGGACAAGGGGGCCTGGTGGGAGTTGTAGTACTGGCCTCCTAACCACAAACACCCTTCCCTGTTAAGATGGCTACCTACCTGTTAGTTTGAGGAGTGCAATGCAATCGCTGCCACATGGTTCTGGCTGTGGGGAGTGCTCCATCCTGCTCAGCTGTGGGACAAGGGTGCCTGGTGGGAGTTGTAGTGCTGGTTGCCTATCCACAAACCCCCCTCCCTGTTAAGATGGCTACTTCCCTGTGAAGTGGAGCAGAGGAAGGGAATAGGTTACATATGGCTCTTGGGTGGGGGGAGTATTCCATCCTGCTCAGGGGTGAGACAAGAGAGCATGAGAAGGCTACCTACCTGTAAGTTTGATTAGAACAATGCAATGGCTGCCACATGGTTCTGGGTGGGGGGAGTACTCCATCCTGCTCAGCTGTGGGACAAGGGGGCCTGGTGGGAGTTGGAGTGCTGGCTTCCTAACCACAAACACCCCTCCCTGTTAAGATGGCTACCTACCTGTTAATTTGAGGAGTGCAATGCAATGGCTGCCACATGGTTCTGGCTGTGGGGAGTGCTCCATCCTGCTCAGCTGTGGGACAAGGGGGCCTGGTGGGAGTTGGTGTGCTGGCTGCCTGTACACATGCCCCCATGGGAATATTGCTGGCTACCTTTGAGGTGATTGGGAGGTAGGAAATGTTAGATATGTGAGACATGTGTTGGGGAGAGTGTGTTGTACGTAAGTGCATTTGTGTCTAGGAAGTGTAGCTTTCTAGTTGTGCTAGACAGTACATAGCAGTGTAATGGGAGACATTTGATGGTACTTACCAGCCTCCACTCCCCCGGGTATTCCTGTGAGACTCTCTGGATGCAGTATGGCAAGCACCTTCTCCTCCTATTCGGTGAGTGTTAGTGGTGGAATGGGAGGGCCACCGCCAGTCCTCTGAGCCAGCTCATGGTTCTTGTTGGCACGCTCTTTCACCCTGCTCTTGAGGTCATGCCACCTCCCTACTGCATTGACTTTGTGACTATCCTTTCCCACATTTGATTTTTTCTGGCTACTGGTGTCTGTTGGACCATGCTTTCAAACAAATGTGGTTCTACTCTGATTATCTCATCTACCATCACTGACAACTCATTGTCAGTGAATTTGGGCATCTTCTTCTGTGACATGGTGTGTGATGTGCAAATGGGTGGAAGGTGCAGGTGTGAAGGTGGTGGTGGTGATGTGTGTGTTGTGTGTGTGGTTGTGATGGTGTGATGTGTGCTGATTTGCCTCTCCTTTGTGCTGTGGGGTTGGGCCCTTCAGTTCTGGAGTTGTGCAAAGGATTCTGGGCAGGGAATGGGTTGGTTTTATACTCAGCTATGTGGGTGGGTCAAAATGGAGTATTCATGTCAGTGTGTTGTCTGGGTTGACCTGGGATTTGTATATTTTACTTGCCATGGGGATGTGTCATTGGGGAGTGTCAGATGTTTTTTGAGGCTGAGCCAGATATACAGCCATACTTGGTAGCCTTGTTGTGTGGTTGTTTTCGACCCCCATTATTCTTTCCGTGCGACCGCGGCGGTCTGAATGCAATGGTCCTTCTGCCGGCTCTCCCATTCATCATTTCTTGCGATCGGAAACAACTGATCGTTCCGCTGGCACCGCCATCGTATCATAATTTCACTTGTGGTCATTCCGCTGGTTGAACGGCGGTTTTTGATCTTTCCGCAACAAATCCGACCGCTGCGGACGGATTTTCAGCTTTCCCGGACGTTCCCGGCGGAGTTTCGTGGAATCCGTCTGCCGCGGTCGGATTTTTCTGGCAGTGCATCATAATCTGACCTCCGGATTTGCCGTGGTACATGCGGACGGTTACTTTCCGCTACCACGGCGGTCGGAATGCATTTCCGACCACCATCGTGATCGACCCCCTAGTTTTTATGGGGAAGATGGTGTGGGTGACAAAATCAACAGTGTTTTAGTTTCTGACCTTCAAGTAGAACCAGCTAACTCCACTAAAGAAACACTGGTTCTTATACAAACTAGACTTAATGCTACTCTTGAGAAACTTATTAGCTCCGCTAAGAAACAATCTTTTCAAACTGACCGGTTAAGCAGCATTGATGAAAAATTCCTCCACACGACCCGTTAAAATAAAACATCAGATTCTACTATAATCACCCACTTCTTCATTTCTGGAGATCCTTACAGAGTAACAGGCACACAAATATACATAGAACTGACTGAAGATAGACACAAAAAGGAAACCAGCACTATTACTAATACTCAAGCTAAAGCAAAGGTTATCTCAATGATGTTGGCTGGTGAAGAGCCATCCTAAAGGATGAATCCTGCCATCTGCAAAGAGGAGTAGGTTAATATTGTGGATCCAATTGTGAACAATATAAAATCTGAAAGTCCTGTTTGAAATGCCAGGCGAAGAAGGAGGTTTCTCCAAAAACACAATGAGCTTGATAGTATAGACAAAGACCTTAAAATAATAACACAAAACATAATCTCCAGTCATAGTAAACAGACACCACTCTCTCATTAACCAATGGTTACGTCCAAAATACAGGCTATTGCACTACAGATCCCCAGCAATAATCCTGTCTAGACATCCCTGATACTGGGAGGGGGTAATTGCGGGATTTTAACCTAATTGAATCATGTTCTCTTTTTAGGTTCAGGGATAATGGGATTTAGCAGGCAGGGACTTTTCAAGGATTGTTGATTAACTATGCTGTATTTCTTTTTCTTTTTATATTTTGTGATTGTCGTTTATTCTTTTAATTAACTATTAAACTATATCTTCCTCATCATCATCTGTCTTGACATCTACTCTTCCATGTTTTTATACGTCGGCCGGTGCAGAAGAGCTCTCTAGTGATAGTTCAACTACAGTTTAGCTTTCAAATACCAGTAATAACAATACGAAAGGAACCGCTTTACACCATAAGCCCTACTCCGACTCTTGGGAATGTTCCACATGCTAAAATCCCTAACTAATACAGACAATGAATCAATCAATCACAGAATTTGTAGAGCGCACTACTTACCCGCGAGGGTCTCAAGGCGCTGGGGAGAGGGAAGGGGGGGGGGGGTGCTGCTACTGGTCGAACAGCCAGGTCTTGAGTAGATGCATTGGGTTCGTGCTGGACAAGAAAAATCAGGAACACACTACAGTTGCAGTTGGATTTATTCACCCTTCATTTGCAAAATGGTCAGATAAGTCAGAAACTTCCTTCAAAAGCACAATATTAATTTAACCTCATATGAGGTGTGTAGCCACCCGTATGACCCGATGTAATATTAGTCAAAGGGTCATTCAGCCCACAGGTAAACTGTTCTAGTATCTGAGCTATTTCAAGAAAATATACAAAATAAACCACCTAATGGTTCTTTGGATAGAATTAGAGTTACTTTATCTCATAGGGAGCATAACCATTAGGACATCATGTCACGCACTCGGCATCTAAAGGCACAAGCTGAACTCTCTTGGACGTTTTGGTCAGCAGACTTAATCTTAAGCACAACTCTGCACCTGATGACTGTCATCTTACCTTGGATCTTTTGCTCATCTTTTGGAATATCTTCGGCTTCCAAAGATGTTTCAGCAGTATTGATTTAAATTTATGTTTTTATCTGATATCATTATACGAGAGCCTTGGAGTACTCCCAACTTGACTCTGATTGATTCAAATACTATTATAAATCAGCAATTCCCATCTGTAGAGGGCATCCACATGGAGGGCTTGCAAAAGATGAAATGCAAGAGTACAATCATTTCAACATGCAGTGACTCTTGTTTTTGTAGTTTACAAATTTGCAGCTTACATCACTGCAATTAAAATTGCTTTCAGTATCATTTATTAGAACATTGGAATGTTGAGAGGTTCACTGAAGACAATGGAGTAGCTCTGGGCTTATCATGGCTGGTATAAGCCTGGCGCTCCAACATTCCAATGTTTGTCTTCATGTTTCTCCTTTTTAAATTTAGAACATTCTATCCTTAGTGGGTGGGATGTTCTAATTCCCTTATAGCCCTTCTGCCTCGGGCTACACTGGTTGTTAAAGGCCCTCTCCCTCATTACAGGCCCTTGCTTGGGCTCGGGCCTGTACATGTTCCTTTGAAACATTTATAATCTCCATGCTCTATATATCCTTAATTTTACAGAGCTGTGCAAACTCAGCAAATAAAATGCATCAGTATTCAAGTATTGTAAATGCAATTGCTCATGCAGAATTTGATTCAATCACAGTGATTTTCAAATAATCCTTTGTTCATTGCACTTTCCCCTTTAACGGAACTAAACGGTTATGTACACTCAACTGAAACCCTGCATCACCTTCTTGACAGTTCACAATCGCCCTTTCACATCGTTATTTTCCTGTTAGCACATTGTTTGATTCGTCAAATTTTTTCAGATGTCGCAATTCATTGTACAGGCATTATTAGATAAATTGCTAAATTAGTGCTAAATCGCTAAAGTGCAATTGAGAGCAAACGTGTATAACAATTTCTTTCAACAATCCTAAAATCACCATGCTCTAAATGATCATTATATCCGCCGAGCTGTGCAAACTTCGCAATCAAATTTCAACAATGCTGAGGTATTGTAAATACAATTATTCATGCAAGATTTGAATCACTCAGACGACCTTTATTATTATTATCTCACAGTTCTTACTAAATGCATCTAGTTCATCGATTTATGCAAATATACTAATGAGCAATTGTTCAACCCAGTGATGGTCACTATTAGTAAAACATATATTGTTTCTAATGAGTTCTCCTCTTGCTCATCCTTCGCAGATTCCGCTAGATTCCATGTGACCGAATTAATATCTGTCTGGGCATTCCTGTGTTCTAGTACTTTCCATACTTCAGATGTTTTTGGACTTCAATCACTTACAAAACGTGAGAATCCAGTGTCTGTTTCTTCACAATCTTAAGGGTTCTTTCCAAAATCACTCATAATCGGGTCACATACCAATCTGTAGGGTCTAATTGATTAATCAAAGTGCATAATGCAGATCAAAGTGCTAATGCAAAAGGAACATCCTCCTAAAAGTGCATATAACCAATGTGATAAATATATACGAGAAATATATATAAAAGATATAAATATGTATAAAAATCACAAAAAACACCTGAAAATGATTTAAACATTCCAATTCAAGCACTGTTCCTCATATAGCTCCTTTTATAGTTTTCTCACAGGACTCCCATACACAAATCTTTTATCACCTAGTTTTTCACTGTTGACATTATTCTATGACACTAGAGATGATTCACACTGCTGCTTGAGTATACCACCATATACAATAGCTCTCATATATGCACGTGTAACTCAGCATCCAGATTGTGTCCCCATGGTTTTTCTGTTCCCAAAAGGATTATCATATTTGATTCACATTTCCGGAGCTCAAGTTCTCTGTTGCCTTTTCATGGATGAGCCTTGATTTTTTTTTTTTTTCCTCATTTGCCTCTTAACACCATTCCACTTGCACCTTGACTGGGGTGCCCTTTTTGCTGGGAAAGAAAAGGAGAAGATAGGGGGGGTTTCACACTTTGCCACCCTCGGTTCTAAATACCCCCCTTCTTCAATTTCACACTTTCTCTATAAGCAGTCGTGCTTCTTTAGAAAAGTGCCAGCCGAGGCGGAATAGGCTTAATCATTGGACCTCTGATTCACATCTCTATCTTGTTGCTCACACCACCTGAGCATGGGTAGCCAGAATTCATGTTTTCTATGCCCCGACATAACCAAGCTGGCTATATGCTTAACAGAAAGTATCCAGTCATCACATCTGGGAGGAGCCAAGGCCACCCATTGTTTACATATCTCTCTGCGTGCCAGTAATATTGAATAAAGGATCAACCTTGCCTGATTCTTGGTGATTTTTAGTTGTGGGTCTTAACATCCAAAAATAACGAGCAAGACGCTTACCTTGATATCAATCTCCAGAGTACTAGATATGGCCTTACTCACATCATTCCAGAATGTCTGGATCTCTGGGCAGTCCACAAACATATGCACATCATCTTCTCTCTTACTAGCACATTTCGGGCAAGCTACTTCGCCTCCTTTCCCAAACTTCGACAGCCTCTGCGGGGTCCAGTAGGCCCTGTGAATGGTGAAAAGATGATTTCTCCTCAGGTATGCTGGTTTAACTACTTTATACATCATAGACATAGATACTTGCCATTGGTGTTCCAGCGATGTGTCCGGCAAGCATCTTCCCCACAGCTCCATTGGCAAAGTGAAAGCTCCATCCTCCAATTCGACCATCAACCAGTACAAGATCGCGGGGGCGTGGCTAGCAGCCGTTCATGGTGGACGTGATTTGAACGAGCTCCGGAGCCCGAGCGCTGCTATCCTGCGGTACTGCCGAATCCTGGCCCCATCGTGCCATGCCATGAGGGCAGGTTGAAGAAGGCGTAGGGCAGCACGCATCTTGGTGCCAGAACCGCACTTACTCGCGGCACGAAGCGAAGTCCGGGCTGCGGCCTGCGAGATGGCTGTCTGCTGGGGAGTGGCGAGAGAAGACGCCGGAGGACGGCGAGGCCCACGCGGTGATCTGCACCCCTGTCCAGCTGCTGAGGACTGCCCTGCCGAGATCGCTAAGGGTACGGTACCCCATCTATGGGAGCAGTGCGGTGACGGGGCTGGGCCCCGGGGTCCAAATCCTGGATAGACGTGACGCGGCCTACAACTGCTCCCGGGGGCGCCAGAACTGCATAGCTGGAGTGGAGTGGATGCCGGGGGTCGGCCTGGACTGGGACACGACGACAGCCTGTGGAGCCTCTTCGGGTGAGTGCTGCCCCGTGTCCTGAGGTCGGGGGGACTGTGGGGTGCTCACCCTTTGGCGGCGGCCCGCTGCCTATGGCCTCAGTATGGCGGACACGAACTGCGGGACTAGACCCCCCCCCACCGGACTGGGCTGAACACAGGCGCAATCATCAGCACCGAGTGCCGCCTGGGGTGCGGCGCGCTCACGGACCCTACCGATACGTCGGCCTGCTGTCGGGGATTCCTATCCTTTCTCCCCCCCCTGAGGAATGGTAGGGGCCAACAGTGAACCAAAAACAAGTGCCAGCTGTAGGACCGGACTTTCTACTGGCCCTGCCTGTGCTCAGGGGCAGCGCACAGTAACACATGCAGCATCGAATGCGAGGGGCACGGCGATCCGGCTTTGCACACCAGTCTACTGTGCCCCCCTCCCCCACCACCCTGGTGATGCTGATGGTGACCCTGAGGCGCGGTCCAGCCAACAATATCCACTGTGCCCACTGACTAGGTCGCTAGAAGCAGCGGAAGCGGCTTGCGGAGTCACCCCCCTTACACTAAGTTACCACAGTGAGTAAACTCAACCCGTTGGGGGCTAGACATAGCAGAGTTCATTATCCAAGGAGGCCCTAGTTTTCTCTGCTTTGCCATAGGGTGAACTTTGGAGGAGTGATTGACGTGGGATCCTGGCAGTGTACCTTATGCGCTGCTATCCCCGTGTCTGACTGGGGGTACGACACTGGTCAAACTAGGACTGGGCACCTCAACCCATATTGCCTACCCCCCCCCTGTTCCCCCCTCCTTCTCTAGTTGCGCAGATGGGAATGTACACACTGGACATTTTGGACACAGAGGAGTCCTGACAGCGACAGCGGCCCTCGAGTAGTACAAGATTAATTTACGTTGGGAGGGCGGTGACCGGTGGGGCATGTTCGCTGTGGGCTATGGGCCGCCCAAAAGGAAAGCCACAGGACGCGGCCACCAATGCCTCACACGACACAGACGAGCAGGACTCCAATACAAACACGCAATCACCTAATTCTGTCCTGCCCACGAACGAAATGGGAGCCCAGGACAAATTGGATTTGATACTATGCGAGGTCAGGGAGTCCAGGAAAGCAATAGAGCAGCAAATAGGTACCCTCACCACTGGCTTCACACTACTCAAGGCGGAGCATGACAAATTAGTCACCACAGTGAAAGACCACAGTTCAACCCTGGAAGAAATACTGCCTCAACATAAAGAACATTCGAAGCTAATCCAGTCCCTCCAGAAGCAAGTAACAGGGCTAATAGATAGGGTGGAGGACGCAGAGGGCAGGGCAAGACGAAATAATATACGCGTCTTTGGGCTTCCGGAACGAAGCGAGGGGTCGGACGCGGCCACCTTCATGGAGCAATGGTTCCGCACACATGTGGCCCCCGACGGCCTTTCGGACTTCTTCTGCATCGAGAGGGCGCACGGTATCCCTACAGGAAGGCCGAGGGTGGGTGCACCGCCGAGACCATTGATAGTAAGGATCCTTAATTATAGGGACCGTGATATTCTTCTCCAGAAGGCGCGAGAGAGGCCACAGATCCAATTTGAGAACTGTCAAGTATCACTGTATCCCAACTACACGTTAATGGTCCAATGTCGTCGATCCTCCTATCAGGCGGTAAAGAAGAAGTTGCACACCCTGAATCTTAAATATGCACTACTATTTCCCGCACGTCTGAAGATAATCTATGACCGAAAAACATACTTCTTTGAAAGTCCGGAGGATGTCGAGGAGTGGATTGAAGTCATGGACCCAACACAGTTATCTGGTCAGACTCTCCGGAAACCGCCACGTAGCCCTGGGGGATCCCAGGGCCATTGCTCGCAACGTATTGCTAAGGCCACCGGTGTTTCAGCATTTCCCGGTCCTACACAGGAGCAGGTACAGAAAGGAAGGGAGATGGCTCTGGCGGTTGCGAACACTTTCAGAGACAAAGCTACCCGTCGTGACTCGGAATCGTCCGACAATAGCACAGTGTGCTCCGACTGGGAGAACAGTCTGACACTATTTCCCACTGTGACACCACAAACGGCAGATGACTTGTTGGGTCAGTAAATGCATCATAATCTCCCCAGTGACAGCAAGTGCCGCGGAACAGTGTGGCGATGGCACGAGGACTCCAGGACAATTATATCCTTTTGCTCCACAAACGGCATTGATGGCGCTAGACGCCTCAATGGCCTTCGATAGTATCGA
Organism: Calotriton arnoldi; assembly: GCA_963921515.1. Lineage (NCBI taxonomy): Eukaryota > Metazoa > Chordata > Amphibia > Caudata > Salamandridae > Calotriton > Calotriton arnoldi. The sequence continues at coordinate 5,365,316 of CAWUFW010000025.1, read as the reverse complement.
GTGGCCCTATTTGTTTATGGTTCTCCAGCGGCTGGGTTTCGGTCCGAATTTTTGTAGCTGGGTTAGACTTTTGTACGAGAGGCCCACGGCCCGAGTGCGTGTCAACGGGGCGGTATCCAGATCCTTCCAGCTGCGCAGGGGTACCAGGCAGGGTTGCCCCCTGTCCCCACTCCTCTTCGCTCTTGCGCTGGAGCCACTGGCGCATTGGATCCGTAGAGACCCCATGATCTGGGGAATAGCGGCGCCGGGGTGATGGGAAGAGCGTATTTCTCTCTACGCTGATGATATCGTTTTGTACCTGGCGCGACCGTACTACTCAATAGGGCGAGTACTGCATATCTTCGAATTGTTTGGTAGTTACTCCGGCTACAATATTAACTGGTCGAAGTCAGTGATTTTTCAACTGTCGGGTCCCCCCCCAGGGTTCCGACACGGTGTTCGGCCCCGGTGGTGATAGAGGGCTTCAAATATTTAGGCGTTTTTGTCACGTGAGACAGGAAGGTGTTCCTCAACAGGAACCTCGAACCCCAAATTAGCCGCCTGGGAGCGGATGTGAGTCATTGGTGTACCCTGCCACTCTCCCTCATAGGTAGGGCCGCAGTATTTAAAATGATGACACTACCGAGGCTCCTCTACATTCTACAGAACACACTGTATCCTGTCCCCCCGATTGTTTTTTAACGAATAGCACAGGCGGTTAGAACTTTGCTGTGGGAGGGAGGGTCCCCGAGAATTGCGCTCCACAAGCTACATAAGGGAGTGTACGATGGAGGCCTGGCTGTTCCGGATATCCGGCTCTATTACTGGGCCTCGCAACTTCAGGTGATAAATGATTGGGTATACGTAGACGTCGATGAGCCAGCCTACAGAGTAGACAGAATGGTTATGCCGGGAGGAAACTGTGAATCCCTCCTGTATGCTTGGAGGCCACGCTCGGAGTGGCCCGAACACACTAAGGTGGTGCTGCAGTGCTGGAGAGGCTAATAAACTCCTAGGGTGGGCGGGTAAACTGACTGGTAGAACCCCACTGTGGATGGGCGATCAGCTGCGTGAAGCGGCCGCTCTGACTGGTTTCAAGGGGTGGAAACTGATAGGGATCGAATATTTAGGAGATGTATGGAAAGGGGATTCCCCCCTCATGTTCATCGATCTTCAGAGGGAATACAATCTCCATCAGTCACAGAGCTATCATCACATTAGACTCTTGCATGCTTAGCGAGCACACATACATAGTGGTACATCTATTCCAGATTTTTCCCCGTTAGAAGATAGGTTGTTACTCGACCCCATCCCTGAGAAATCGACCTCCACGATCTATCGTAAACTGATAAACAATGTACCGGACCCCCTGATCACACTCCGGGAAGCCTGGGCCAAAGACCTTGGCAGCATAGATGATGAGGACTGGCATGAGGCACTACAGAGCCCAAGGGAGATCGCAATACGCGCTAGATTCCGATTAGTACAGCTGAAGATTCTACACCGCACCTACTATCCCCGCACACACCTTTACTCATGGGGCAGGATTCCGTCAGCGCTGTGCGTTAGGGGATGCCAGCAAGAGGGTATCTTCCTGCATATCCTATGGGAGTGCCACAAGATAGTTTGCTTTTGGAAGCAAGTTACCGATACCATGTCCAGGGTGGTGGGGGAGACGGTCCCGATGGAGCCGAAATGGCTCTTGCTGATGATCAAAGGTGACACGGACTGGTCTAGATATATGGGAATATGGTTGGCCCTGGCTGCGGGAATCGCAAAACGCAACATTGCTAGGGGGTGGGGGTCGCCGACACCTCTGCAGCTGGAGGAATGGAAACGTGATCTTGACTGGTGCCAACGGGCCGAAGAAACGGTGTATAAAGCAGGGGATGTGCTAAAAAATGGAAAAGAGTGTGGGCGCCCTGGCGAAAATGCAGGGAATTTGGGGTGTTTACATAGATGTGTGCTGGATGGGTATCTCTCTATTGCCATCGTTGTTCCCTCATGAATATATTGCTATTGATATCTGTGGTCTCTTCATGGATGGATTTACGGAACTGTCTTGTACTGTATGGTCTCTCGAGCACTTGTTAATAAAAAGAATTAAATTTTTTTTTTTTTAAACATTATATAGCGAACCGCCGCCATTAGAAGGGTCTCACATTGACTAATTTCTTACAGACTTGCCCTACCCACCAGTGCCAGAGGACATGCAGGACACCCTGGCAGGACCTATCACTAGAGTAGAAATTAAGGCAGCCATCAACGGGCTCTCACGTAACAAAGCGCCGGGTCTGGATGGACTGCCGGTGGAATATTTTGCTGTTTACTCGGAGATATTAGTGCCGCAGTTGGAGGAGGTATATAAGAAGTCGCTCAAATTGGGATACCTCCCTCGCACCACCGTCCTGGCGCTGGTGGTATCATTGCCTAAACCAGGTAGGGATTTGTCTGACATGTCGGGCTACCGCCCTTTGTCACTGTTATCTACCGAATACAAAATCTTAAGTAAAATTCTGGCAAATAGAATCCAACCATATTTAAACAGGTTAATCCACAATGATCAATGCGGATTTATACTGGCACGAAGCACGTCACTGAATATACGAAGGTTACACCATATTATGTCGACGGATCTCACAAGTTACCAGCAGGCTGGTTGTATAGCACTGGACATGAGGCAGGTATTCGACATGCTATCATGGGAGTACATGTTCAAAGCCATTGTATGTTTTGGCTTACCCCCCGATTATATTAAATGGGTGCGATTGTTATACGAAGCCCCAACGGCGAGGGGCAGGTCCGGAAAACACATCTCACGGGAATACTGTGTCCACAGGGGCACACACCAAGGCTGTCCCCTGTCCCCAATATTGTTCGTATTGGCACTGGAGCTGTAGTGTGGATTGTGGCCTCATTGTCGACATTGCTAAGTTAGCTTAGGCCTAGCTGCCATGATGCCTCCTTTGCACACGTTACTCTGTGACTTTGTTTTTCCAGACTCTGCTTGTGACCGTTCACATTAGAACTGTCTGCCTTTTTGCCTTTCACCTTTTCTTATGTTCTCTGTGGTTTTCGTCTGCACACAATGTACAAGGTCGAAAAACAACGTCCCTTGTTGTTGCTGTTCTGGTCAGCCCCTCGCACTTAGACATAACATTAAATACAGCTGCACTGGAGAAATTCGTGTGCTTTTAATATTGTGATCTCCCTGTTGGTGACACTTGGAGAAAAACCTTTCCAGGGAGAAGAGCTGTGCTTGTCCGATGATTTAAACCTTGCATCTAGTTCTTGAGGTATGGGGGTCCCCCTGACAAAGCCTAGAGGACTTCTATTTTTATAATAAACTAGTTACTAGCACGGGGAGGGTGGTAAGGCATTTTAGTCCTATATCCACTGTCTTTATAAAATGCTGTCCCCGTTTGTATTCTATGGAATTGTAACAATGCTTACTGTTTTGTCTTTATGCATTATGCTGCTAGTACTGGCACGTGTACTGTGTCTTAGAGCACGTTAGTTGAAATAAACATTTTAAACTATTCTGTGTCTCTTAATACGCATGTTGTGGACAAGTATGAGTGAGTAATGAAAGAGTGTTCTTGCTCCCGCGATTCCTGTAAGAGTCCATGTTCTGGGATGTCTAATCATTGGTAGCTTCGCTGTAGTACAGAGAACGAATGAGACACTATAGCTAGTCGGATTGGGATTTTGGGTACTAAGGGGTATGGTTGGTACACCACTATACACTGAGGTCCTGTTTTCCTTTGCATAGTTCTGTATATGTGCGGAATCCCCGCAACATGGCACCACCAACGTGGTGGGCTTCTTATCTGCGAGACGCTTGAGTAGTACTTGTGCTTGTCCACAATTCCCTTCACTTATGTTTCCGGAAACATTTGTGAGGGTGTAACCTCCTATATTGATGTTTTTATAGGTTCTTTCAAGCTTGAAGTTATTAAAAGGTGTTCTCTTTAATATTAACCCTACATTGCGCTGCCACGCACTAGGTTGTTTTTCATTCTTGGTCTTAATGGCTGTGAATATAAATATCCCGGCACATAGCGGCGCTGCGCTCCGAGCTCATTTGACAGCGTATGGAGTGCCTGACGCGGGTGTCGCCCTCATCTTTGTGGTCCAAGCTGATCCGGCTTACCACTTTGAGGTGTTTTACTCATGGGTCACTTTTCCGGCGGTGGAAGGAGCTGACAATTTGTTCCACGTTTACGCTCCCACCGCCCTTCCTAATGTTTATCGCCTTATCAGGCTCTTGAAGTACCGCTCACGGCATGGCAACACCGTGTTTGGTTTAATGGCGCCCTCCCACATCTGGTCACCCCGATTCGTTTAGGCCCCTTATCGATAGATGGGGCCACTTGGCCTGTTTTGGCCGGGTATACCCCTCATCCACGTCATTTAGCGGTTCCGGTAGATGAACTGCGCGTGCTGCATACGTCTTTAATACGAGCTTTAGTACAATATGTTACAGGCAATGTCCAGATGGCCCCTCCTGGAGTTGCGGCGCATCCAGCTGGACATGGCGGTGTGACCATAAGTCCCGTCATGGTTAATTCGGTGATGGGCAAGCGCCCACAGAATAAGGATGATTTGCCTTATTGGCTTGCAGAAAAATTTGACCAGCTGGAGGCGGTGTTTCCAAATACCTCTCCTGTGGAAAAACACAGGATTTTGACTATTAGCTTGCCAAAAGACTTAATTCCAGAGTTGACAGAAGGCAACAACTGGGGCAAGGTATTCGCAGCAGTGTATGCGAAGTGTTTCGGCACTCCATCCATGACGGTCCTCCCCACCGTGATTAAGCGTGTACAAGATGAACATGGCCCTGAAGCGGCTGTGGAACTGGGGATGAGACTGGTGGGAGTGTTCGATGTAGTGGATGATCTAATCCTTGCGAACGTCAAGGGTGATGCAGTCAACTTTCAAGTCGCTAATGCTTTGGCTTTAGTCCCAGACCCGGACAAGCCTTGCGAATTACCAAAAATTATTGCACAGGCTTATAAAACCATTGCCCGCAATAGTTTGGGGGTTAAGCCTTTTGCTAAAACGCAAGCTCAATCACAACCACAAAAAAAATCTCAGTCTGATAAAGACGAGAAACCGTTCTTTTCTAAAAAGACCTGGAAGTTAAAGAAACAGGGAAAGCAACAACCAAAACCAGGGTCGCATGCTGCATCACCGGTTTCCGTGTCTTCTGAATGCACTTATGATTTGCGCGATAGAGCGAGAATTAAGTCTCCTGATAGATTTCAGGTCCCTGACCAGCGTTCTCCTCGTTCTTCGCAGGCACCATCGACCTCACAGGCTGGTGGAGGAGATCGCCAGGAAAGAGGCAGGGCTCGTGACGCCCCACAGGGACGAGACCAACCTCAACAACCTGGCAGAGGGAAACAAGAAGAATTTCCCCGTCCACGCCCACAGTTTCAGAAGAAAAAAGTTGCCGCTTTAACAGCAAGATATGCCACAGACGGTGAGAACGAGACTCCTGAATTGGACGTGGGCAGTGACACTGCTAGACAGCGCCGCGGAAGTTACCATAGTGCGGGAGGCACTACGTTCTCATGTGGAGGCGACAGCAACTGACACTTTCATTACTGTCGAGACAGCTGACACCCGAGTGGCACCACCTGACAGACTATTTAATATTGTCCTTCAAATTGAAGGTGACATTGAGCGTGTTATTAAAGGGATTTTTTGGGAAAATCTGACCTCTTCCTACGACATTTTATTGGCGGAGGCGGATTGGCCGCCCCCATTTGTTCTCGCTGCTCCTAGAGGGGAGGAGGTAATCCTTCCAAGCTTTTCTCATCATGTCCCCAAGGACAAAGCGGAGGCTCTCGCAGCTGAATGGGCTGTGGCCCAGGCCCCGGCACTGTACCGTAATCACGTGGGCTGGGATGAGGATTCTCCCCCCCATGATATACCGTTGCGGTCTCTGCCACAGCCTCAAGCCCAATATCCCCTCCGGCGGGAAGCTAAGGGTCCCGTTTCCGACATTCTGACACAGTTAGAATATCAAGGGGTAATTGAAACATGCGTGTCACCAATGAATAATCCCCTTTTCGGGGTTTCTAAACCCGATGGGTCTTACCGCTTGGTATTGGACTACCGGCATTTGAACTCCCATTGTCGAACCTTTGCGGTACAGAATACCCATGGTTCTGCGCTCGTAGACAGTCTTGTTTGTAAAAGATATAAAACGACTCTTGACCGTTCCAATGGTTTTTACACTCACAATTTGTCCCCGGACTGCGGTCAATGGACCGCGTTCACTTCCGGTGGAAAACAATTAAAATTCCGGCGTTTGCCAATGGGCTACAAAACAGCCCGGGAGTCTTCGCCGCCTGTGTTGTCTCTTTGTTGGACAGCATAGACCCAGATGCGTATTCGTACGTGGATGATATATATCTGACAGACGACTAACTATGGCCGCATCTTTCACGAGTAGACCGCATTATTCTTGAGTTCGCGGTCTTAGGATACAAATTTAACTTTGCCAAATCTCACATCGCAGAATACACTGTGTTGTTTTTGGGCTATGAGCTCAACAATGAAGGTAGGGGCTTAGCTCCCCACTTCTTGGAGATGTGTGCACTTCTGCGCCCTCCAACGACCCTGAAAAAACGTCAGTCTTTACTGGGATTTTTAAACTTCGGGCGCTCTTACATTCCTGAATATGCCCAGCGTATCAAGCCTCTCTATGGCCTGATAAAACCTACCTTTTCGAAGTCATGCTGGCTTCCGGAACATTCGCTTATTCTGCAATCTTTGCAGTCTGATCTACTTGAATCTAAGTTCTTGTTGACACGTGATAACCACACGAACCTGGTGATCAGAATAGTGCCAGGGGCAGTGGGTTTCACTTACTTGACGTTTAACGAAGGTGACACAGTACCTATTGCCTACAAGTCACATCTTTACACTTCTGCCGAGTTGCGCTTTTCAACTGTGGAGAAAGTTTTGACTGCAGTGCAAATGGCGATTCTTAAGGAACGCGCACTGGCACAGGGAAAACGCTTCTTGGTTGTCACCCCCTATCCTGCCCTTGAGGCAGTGACAAAGGCAAGTGTACCAAACTCTAAGGCTTTGCACCCCCGTTGGATACAATGGGCTACTTCTTTGACCTCTCCGGATGTCACCTTTATCTTTGATTCCTCTCTTCAGACACAGGAGTTCTTACAGTATGAATTTGTTCATCCTCCTCCTCTGTCTTTGCTGCCGCTTGAGGAGTACAAATGTATCATTTACACCGATGGTTCGGCGCAACCTGCCACGGGTTCTAAGCATGCGTACTCAGCAGCATGTGCTATTGTGGCAGGTCACATGGTGAACAGTGAGTTCAAATCGAGTGTTGTGCACACGCAGGCACTGGGGGACAGTACCGCACAATTGGCCGAGCTGCGTGCTTTGGTGCTCGCACTTGAGTTTGCAGATCCGGATGTGACTACACTTATTGTATGCGATTCTTACTACTGTGTCCAGGCTTTTAATGACAACTTATTCTTTTGGTCTCAAAACGACTATAGAGATTCTAAGGGCAGCGCAATTAAGCATAAAATGCTTTGGGTTCGAGTGGCAGATCTTAAACAACGTCTGCCTCTCACACAGGTGATTCACACTCTTGGCCACCAGCGTGTGGGCGCACACGCGGTCGGTAACAGTTTGGCGGATGAAGCTGCCAAATCAGCAGTAGCCACGTGCTCAGTAGCGGCAGTTACAAGATCCATGACAAAAATAGATAATGAGATTTTGGCAGCTATTGCTGCAACCAAGGAAGGCTCTAATTACCCACAGGGTTTCCCTTCCAAGTACTCTTATCACTTAAGTCCCGACCATGTTCCTTATGTAAGAATTCCGGACGTTGGTGATCGGCTGATTCCCAACGCGGACCGCAGAAATTCTTTGATAACAGCCGCACACGAAGGCTTGGCTTCGGCCCATGCTGGCGTGTCTGCAACTGTATCAATCTTGCAGCAGCGTTACTGGTGGCGTGGTTTATATAAACAGACCCGTACTTATGTCCTTTCTTGTGACATTTGTCAACAGATTAAGCCCTCTACGGTTACACGTCCGCCACAAACACAGCTCTGCATTTCTAATAAACCTTTTGGTTGTGTATACCTTGATCACTGCGGTCCATTTTCTTCTGACACTGCATATAAATATATCTTAGTTGCAGTTGATTCGTGCACACGTTTCATCTGGGTTTGGCCACAACGCAGTGCTGACGCTCGAAATGTCATCAGGGATTTGCGTGTCTTTGTGGGAATTTTTGCCCGTGGCACCTTCCATTCCGACCAAGGTCCAGCGTTCGCCTCTAAGGTGTACAAGGACGCAATGAGGTCTATGGGGGTGCTGGTGCAATTTTCGTCTCCATACAGGCCTGAGGGCAACTCAATTGTGGAGCAAATGAACCGTGACTTAAAGCAATCCTTGACAGCTAGAGTCTTAGGTACTGGCAGGAACTGGCTGGCCCACTTGTATGGCGTGCAACGTGCACTTAATAATCTCCCTAGAAGATCTCTGGGTGGGCGGACCCCATACGAAATGCTCTTTGGCATACAGATGTTTGTGCCAGACCTTGATGGTCTAGACTTGGCGGCGACTGCCGCAATCTTTAACGTAGATAATCATTCTACTATGTTGCAGGACTTACAAGAGACCCGTGACAGGCTTGCAAACGAACACTTACCTTCAGCCACTGACGCTGCGTTGCAGATTCCGGTTGCCGGCTGGCTTCCGAAGATTGGAGATCTGGTCCGAGAGAAGGTGGAGAACAAAAAAGAATTTGGCCCCTCTTATCGTGCACCGGTTCCAGTTCTTGGCTTGAAGGGTACTCGTACAGTCATCTTACCAACGCTTCCTGGTCGCAAAGACAACAGATACATCTCAGTGGACAATGTCAAGCTACAACATCTGGCCGATCCTGAATAGTGTAACACCTGCGGTATCATGTCCACCAATTTCAAGAAATCCAGTTCGTGACACTCCGGTCTCCACAGGCGCTGATGTTGCCATTGGGATGGTCGCTTTGCCAGATCGCCTGCTCAACCTCCCGGCTTCCTCCTGCAATGAGGAAACTGAGTATACTTACCCCGCAAGTGAGTCAGTGGCTCATTTGCCTACAACACCACTGAACCCAACTCGTTTTTCCTTTGATTCGTCTTTCACCTCATCATTTATCCCGACCAAATTTAGTATTTTTGTATCCTGGTTCAGAGACAATTTTTTGGTCCCTCCATGGACATACATCTGGTTGGTGCTATTCCTGATTTTCCTGTTCATGTCCATTGGCTTTGTGACAGTTTTTTTCTTGCTCATTAATGGTCATTATTTGCCAGAACGCTCTGCGGTGAACTCTGTGGCTGGAACTTTGGCTCCGCATTCTTCTTCTCACGTCATGAAGCGTGACCACACATTTGTGAACATTTCCGCCTTTCCAGTTGCAGATGGCATCGTGTGGGATGCAGTGAATTTCCAAATCCGTGGACCGACAGAAATTATTAATGTCCCTAATGTGCTTCGTGTTTCCATGGGTGATGTGGTAAAAAGGAATATTCATTCCGACGATTGGGATGTGCATGCCATTGAATCGTTATTTTCAGATTTGAAATATTATGCTGCTTTTAATGCTGAGGATTTGTACTTAAATTCTGCTAATTATGCCGATATATATTGCTACCAGCATTACGGTAACCATTTTCTGCATAAACCAAGTACACTTCGAGGTAGTTTCAATTATACCCAGTGGGAACATTGCCCGACCCCTCTGCAAGGTAGCTCGCAGACACTTATAAATAAATGTACTTACTTTACAGACTTTGATAGATCAAACCCAGGGTTCTATTATTTTAAATTGAACATTTCTTCAAATCAAAAAGTTATGTTGACCCACACCAAATTGCTATATTCCAGTTCCTTTTTGGACTCATTAGCTGTGGGTGGCTATGAGCACTGGAAGAACACCATTGACTTGAAATCTATATGGGGCACTAAGGCTTGGCAGGTACGCGGTACAGAAGCTTTGCACCGTGCTTGCCTCATCCCCACCCTAATATTATTTTTAAATAGTACTATATATCAAACAACTTGTTTGGGTTTGGCTACTTCCAAACAATTAAATGCACCTTCCACTCCTGCGTTATCTTCCTGGCCAAACAGAAGCTTGCATTTCAATATTTCCCTTGAAAGTTTGCAAGCGTTGTTTCAAAATAATTCGTTTAATGTCTCTGCAATAGATCAGTCAGCCTGGTTTGTGTGGCCCATAGCATCTAACGCCTGCCAACTGCGTTTTCATAACTCTGCTCCTGGTTACAAACAGGATAGACCAGATCCACGGTTTTCTGACTCACGTACGGTTACAACATATTCGGTTGGTAAATTATGTAAACAGTGGTTGCAGCAGTCTACATTAGATTCTGTAAAACAACATTTATCCCTCCTATCAGGCAACATTGATCTGGCCGACTTTGTTCTAGGGCCTCGAGGTCCAAGACCTAAAAGATTTGTTCATGCGTCTTACAATGAAATCTGGAAGCTTTCACAATTAGAAGCTGCTTCCCGTTTACTGGAAATAGATCAAGCAAATCTAGAAAAAGTGCTTGCTGTTGTCGACAATAGTATTAACACCCTGTCTTCCCGCATTTACACATTAGAGAATATTGTTTCATCTGTTGTTGATATTGTACAAGATGACGTGTCTGTGTTATATCATGGTCAGAATCAATTGCGTTCAGTAATGCAGTTTGCATGGACTTTGCAAACACTGAAAATGGGGAAGGTTCCATGGCATTTTTTAAACACATCTGCCTTGTTCTTGCCGTTTAATTTAACTGAGAAACAGCAGTTCATGTCCATGAAAGATGCAACATACACTCTTCAACATATCGAAAAAATTGATCCTTTACCGTTCTCTGTGGCGGAGACTGACTCTGCTGTGTGGCAGGTACATGGGGTATACTGGGTACTGCCACTCGAATGAGTGGTATCCCTCTAGGCACAGCAGAAATCCTGCGCAGTGCAGGTTAAAAGTTCAATACAAAATTGAATTGCGAAAGATTGTAGGAAGTTCAAAACTTCTTCATCAATTCTTTTTATTCATGAATTTGCTTCATTCATAAATGCATTGCGGAAATTCGTTAAGCTCAAGTTCCAATAACCGAGAAGCAATTTCCCGATGCATTTCGGGCATGCAAGCCCTTCGTCAGGGGAAAAGATCTAAAACAATGCGGAGAATAAACAGAGCGTCACTATACTCCAAATGTGAACAATATACATGGTAAATAGCAACAATAACAATGTCTGAACTGGCAATGTGCAAGCGGTGGACATATGTATAAAGCGCGAGCACCAACCGAGGCCCGCGTGAGGTGTTCAATTACTGTGCACTTAAAACGACTGATAAAATAGTGAAAAATGATAGACCAACCGTGCAGCGGTGCCGAAACAGTGTATATAGCATGCCGATGTCTACAATCCGTGAAAATGATAAATGAAGAACCTGAATGAAAAAATAAATCAGACCGCAAACGGTGTAGAAATGTTAATGAAGTCGGTGAATCTCGCGTCCCGTTCACAATAGTGATCAGGACTTGGTGCTCAGAATTTCACATGCACGGGTAAATGTGAGGTTGGTCTAAGAACGCGAAAGTGAACAATGGTTGAGGGACTGTGCAGGAAATAACGAGAGTCCAAAAAGGAAACTTACATCAACTCGGCTTGTGAGCTACGTGCTTCGATGCGTCTGAAAACGCTAAGCGAGCGTTCACGGCCTAATTAAAGCTGAACGGTGCAAGTACATGCATAGAAATGAAAAGGTGGAAGAGGTGTGGCGCAGCGGCCAGGGTGCCTGACTCCGGACCACGGGGTTCACGGTTCGATCCCCGGTGCCGGTGGCAGGTTAGCCCAGCACCATGTGACTCTGGGCAATAGCTCGCTTAATCTTCCCGACGGCCCCCAGCGCCGGGACACCTCTCCGGAGGTAGCTGTGCGCTTTACAAATGCTGGTATTTCATATTTCATTTCATTTCAAAGTGTGTGACAACAAAACTTGAGTGCCATCTTGAAATGGTTGAAATGGATAAAACCGGCAAGTAATCATGAACAGAATATGAAGAACAGTTCAAAGAGTACCCGAGTGACAAACAAATAAAAGAAAGGACAGACTGGATATATGAAAACGCGACAAAACAACATGAGAGAGATTAGAAAAGATTCAGATTCAATGAAATATGACTATGAAAGTAGAAATGTGTGTGAAAAAGACAAAGAAAATATGTGACAGAAGATACAGTGAAACATAGACCACCGACAATAAACAGGCACAGAGGTAATGGTATCGCAGGTAGCATTGGAATTCCATTCGGTCGTTAAGCCCGTTGGGTTCTATAGAGTCCAGAAACTTTATCCAATGGTTTTCCCTTTGTAAAATAAAATCATTGTTGTTTCTGCCTTCGCGTCTGTTGATGGTTTCCAAGATGGCGAACTGCAACTGGCTGATGTTGTGTCGATGTTCGGTGAAATGTACAGCAATGACAGATTTGGTGTTGTTGGTGCGAATATTACTCTTATGTTCATTCACACGGGTTTTAATCTTTCTCTCAGTTTTCCCGACATAAACCAGCCCACAGGGGCATTTAAGCATATAATTGACGTTTTTGGTGTCACAATTAGCATTCACTCTTAGCTTGATTTTAGTGCCTTTCATGGGGTGTGTTATAACGGATCCTTTAATGATGTTGTAACAGTTATTACAATTGAAGCAGGGTGTGTTGCCTTTGTAAACTGACGTGGACGGTGATACTGATTTTTGGGAAATGAGTTCTTTGATGTTCTTCCCCCTTGTATAGGCAAAGGTCAGTAGAGCGTGGAAGATACTTTTGAAATCTGGTTCCATATCTAAAATTGACCAATGATTTCTAATCGATTTCTTGTATAGATGGCTGAGAGTGGAAAATTTGGAAACAACCACTGTGCGTTTGAGTGTTGCCTTACTGGTGGGTGTCAAAAGCTGCATTCGGTTCTTTTCACTGCATCGTTTTCTGGCTTGTTCGAGAATCTCCTGGGGATATCCATGTTTTCTAAATTTGTCTAGCATTTCCACAGCTCGTTGGTCAAAGTTGTCTGCATTAGAAACGATTCTCTTAACTCCGGAGCAGCTGCGAGTATGGTAAGTTGTTCTTGAGGGGTGTCTGGTGGAAACTTTGATAGTGCAGTAAGTTGTTCCTGTCGGTGCTTTTTCTGTAAATTTTGGTATCAAGGGTGGTACCTAACCTGTTAATCAGTACATCCAAGAACGCTATGGATTGATGATCAATTTCAAAGGTGAACTGGATCCGGTCGTTGATGGTGTTGAGAGAGTTCAAAGCCTTCAATAAACTAGTGTGGGAACCCTTCCAAATGATGAAGATGTCATCGATATACCTGAGAAAGGTGATGGCATGTTCTTTCCACTGCGAGTCATTGAGTATGTTGTGCTCCTCGAATTTACACATGAAGATGTTAGCATATGAAGACGCGGCACAATTGCCCATTGAAGTTCCAGAAAGTTGGAGGTAGCACTGACCTTCCCACTCAAAATAACTCTGATATAAGGTGAAGTGCACCAGTTCCATCAGGAAAAGCTGAAAGTCGGTATTCATGTCAGAGTTGAGTAACGTTTCTTCAATGGCCTCTAGGCCCAGGTTGTGAGGAATTGAAGTGTATAGGGACTTCACGTCCACTGTGCATAACCAAATTTCATCTTCTAATTGAAACTTGACGCTCATGATTTTAGAAAGAAAATCTGTGGTATCTCTTATGTAAGTTCTTGAGCTCGTCACGAACGGTTGTAGATATTTATCTATGAATTTCCCCACTGGTTCGTGTAAGCTGCCTTTGGTAGAGACTATGGGTCGAAAGGGAGGGTGACGAAGATCCTTGTGGACCTTGGGTAACATGTACAGAGAAGGAGTGCGTGGAAAAGTCTGTGTTAGGTATTTACCAGTCTTTTCAGTTATAGTGCCATAGTCAATGGCCCTTTTGATTAAATTGTTGAGAATGGAAGCAAATTGTTCAGTGGGATTGAAATCGATGGTGCAATACGTGTTGATGTCAGAGAGGTGCATCTGAACTTGTTCACGGTAAAAGCTGGTGTCCATTATAACAATCGCTCCTCCTTTGTCTGCGTTTTGACAAGTGATGTTGGGATTCTTGGCTAGATTATTCAACACGGCAAACTCTTTGTTGGACAAGTTACGGTGTTTGGATGTGCGCTTAAAGTTGAATTTGCGAATGTCCTGTTTCACGAGGTTCTCAAAAGTGTCCAAACTCTTATGACTCACTGGGGCCATATAGGTGCTCCTGTATTGTAAACCACGGAGTTGATCATCTTTATCACCAATGTGGTCAGTGATGACATTGTCAAAGAAATGTCTCAAACGGAGATTACGCATGAGATTGAATAAACTGATCTCCAATTTCAAACAGTTGGTATGACTCGTAAGAACGAAAGACATTCCTTTTTGGAGGATGTTCATTTCAGTAGTCTGTAATTGATGTGAGGAAATGTTGATCACTAGGTTGTCGATGTTTTCTTCCCTTTGGCGCCCTTCTTCTGGGTCTTGAAGCTCCTCGTGTCTCTCTCCACTTCTTTTTCTTTGTCTTTTTCCCCACTGGGGTCGTCTTTGTCCTTGGGGCCTGATTCTAAAAAAGAAACCTTGGTTGATGGTTGTTGAATCATACTGGTGGAAGGTGCAGGATGTTCATTGGGAATTGTTCTGGATTTGCGTCTGATATCGTCCTCAGATGACGATGTTTCCGTGTCAGTGTGCTGACTGTATGGCTTATGTTGACGACGTCTGGCATAGACCTCTGCCCAGGAGTATACCTCCCCCAATTTGTAGTCTATAGTATCTCGTCGATACTTACGAATTTTCCTTTCATTTATCTCCTGGGTATATTTGTCTAACTGGATATTAGTATCCTCCAGTATTTTAGACCATTCTTCTTGTGGCACCATATCGGAAAGTTCCTGTTTAATCAGGACGATTTCTTTGTTGAGTTCCTCTAGAATCTTAGATAGTTCTTCGACTATCAGAAGAATCAAGTCAAGCGAGCATTTATTCAAAATGGAATACCATTTCTCAATAAACTTGGGATTATTCTTACATAGAAGAGGTTTCAAAGAAATGCGTAATCCTCTGGGAATCATTTGCGCTCTGTGATATCGTACCAGTGTGCTGGCATGCAAACGCTGGTTAACCTCTCTCTTGGTCAGATATAATAATTGCCTAATGTTGCTGTCTTTGCTCTTCTTCGTGGCTGCTTGGGAAGTGACCTCTGGTATCAACGCATAAATTTTGTTGACATCGTCTTCGGTAAAGGCAAAAGTTTCAGCCCTGATGTCAGTAAGGGTTGTAATGTCCGCATATGACATGTTGATAAAAGGGTTGGGTAGGCGTGCAAAGCTGAAAAATCCAGACAATGAACAAAAAACAAGTATATGAGCATGCACAGCTTTGATAATGTGCTGAAGATGTGCGTTTGAGGCGTGCTCTAGAGGTATCACCCTCTGGGAAGGGTGTCAGGTGAAGCATACTGGGTAGTGCCACTCGAATGAGTGGTATCCCTCTAGGCACAGAAGAAATCCTGCGCAGTGCAGGTTAAAAGTTCAATCCAAAATTGAATATGCGAAAGATTGTAGGAAGTTCAAAACTTCTTCATCAATTTTTTTTATTCATGAATTTGCTTCATTCATAAATGCATTGCGGTAATTCGTTAAGCTCAAGTACACGGGGTTATCACCTTGCCTTTTTCTTTATTTGAATTCAGTTCATGCATGAAACATTATCCGGTTGGCCGTTTTGAGCCTTTGGGTAGTGCCTTTTTGCACGAACTTTGGTCCCTATCTTTCACATACAGATGACTTAGGGATGACAAGGAGGTATTTCTCACAGGAGAGTCTTGCGATTCTACAGTGGGTCATTCCCTAGTTTGTAAAAACATTAAATTGCACGGGGCTTGTAATGTTTCTGCCCCGAATCTTGCTTGTGTTTTAAAGGGTATTCCTGTTCCTGTTATATCACCTACTTTCACTATGCTTGCTAATGGTAGCTATCTCCTTTTAAATAATCAAGACTGCTGTGGGATGCAAGCAGGCATACCCTACATTGTAACAGTTTCTCAACGTGTAGTGTGCTGCAAAAATGTGCTTTTTCCACCCCCGCGTGGGAAGTTAGATAGTTCCATTTGGCCTTACATACCGACTTTGAAGGCAGATTTCAATAAATTGAGCAGAATAAAGGCGCTATTATTAAACCAGGAGGTTATGCTCACTTCCGCACGGGAGACCTTCGTACTCCAGGTGGCCAGCACCCACAGTGATACAGGCCCCTTTGAACACAAACCTCCCCCAACATTTCGGTGAACTGATTCACCGTATATTCAATGCTTCTAATACCGAAGGTCTTGTACACTTTTTTAAAGTTGTGGGCTCTGGCCTTTTGACCTCTTTTCAGACTATATTTGGTGTAATTCCGGCTTTTATTCATTCTATTTTTTCCAGCGTCTTCAGTGGCTTTCCATTGATCCTAGCCTTAGCTGCTGGAATATTGCTTTTACTTTGTCTGTTGCGCAATGGCTGCACCTCCTGTGGGCCTACACAACCCAGGGCGACTGCGGATGCTCCGTGAACGCATGGTTAACAGCTTCGGCATCCTGCCGCTGGCGACACTCAGCGTATCTTATGGACTTTCCAATCGCTTTGCGTATTTCACTTGCGTGCAACCTGTGATGTCCTGCTTACGATGTCCGTTCTCTTGGTCCTTGGATATTTGCCTCTCCAATACGTCTTGTTCGGACCTGGATTTCGACCAGTTGATGGGCCCCTTAGTGGCCCATGAACGGGAATGTTCCGGTGCTGGATTAATGGCACGTGCGGCTGCACTTGGGGTCTTGGCGCAATGGGATATCTGGGCGGCTGCTCAGAATCTCCTACAACTAAGTTATATCGAGTATCACGCAAGTTGTCCCGCAATGCTGATCGCTGCTCCCTATTATGAGGAGCATGAATGCAGTTTTGATTTGTTGAATTGGGTGGCATCTCTTTATTCAAACGATGACAATGATGTCTTTTTGGAAGGTGTTGCAGTGTTCTGCTCATTGACTCTCAATGAACTGTATAGCGGGATTTGTTTCTTGTCTTTGAGTGACCTATTGTCTGGCCCTATCTAGGATTTTTTTTTTCCAACGTTTTTTTTCCCTCTCCTTTTCCTTCAAAAGGACATTTCCCACCTGTAGACGTTTACATTCTGCTCCATCTGTTCGAACTCTGTTTTCGTCCTATGTCTTGACCTATGGACTGACCAGGGGAGGGTGTAGTGTGGATTGTGGCCTCATTGTCGACATTGCTAAGTTAGCTTAGGCCTATCTGCCATGATGCCTTCTTTGCACACGTTACTCTGTGACTTTGTTTTTCCAGACTCTGCTTGTGACCGTTCACATTAGAACTGTCTGCCTTTTTGCCTTTCACCTTTTCTCATGTTCTCTGTGGTTTTCGTCTGCACACAATGTACAAGGTCGAAAAACAACGTCCCTTGTTGTTGCTGTTCTGGTCAGCCCCTCGCACTTAGACATAACATGAAATACAGCTGGACTGGAGAAATTCGTGTGCTTTTAATATTGTGATCTCCCTGTTGGTGACACTTGGAGAAAAACCTTTCCAGGGAGAAGAGCTGTGCTTGTCCGATGATGTAAACCTTGCATCTAGTTCTTGAGGTATGGGGGTCCCCCTGACAAAGCCTAGAGGTCTTCTATTTTTATAATAAACTAGTTACTAGCACGTGGAGGGTGGTAAGGCATTTTAGTCCTATATCCACTGTCTTTATAAAATGCTGTCCCCGTTTGTATTCTATGGAATTGTAACAATGCTTACTGTTTTGTCTTTATGCATTATGCTGCTAGTACTGGCACGTGTACTGTGTCTTAGAGCACGTTAGTTGAAATAAACATTTTAAACTATACTGTGTCTCTTAATACGCACGTTGTGGACAAGTATGAGTGAGTAATGAAAGAGTGTTCTTGCTCCCGCGATTCCTGCAAGAGTCCGTGTTCTGGGATGTCTAATCATTGGTAGCTTCGCTGTAGTACGGAGAACGAATGAGACACTATAGCTAGTCGGATTGGGATTTTGGGTACTAAGGGGTATGGTTGGTACACCACTATACACCGAGGTCCTGTTTTCCTGCACATAGTTCTGTATATGTGCAGAATCCCCGCAACAGAGCCATTGGCACTCCGACTACGGCTGGAGGCTACTCAGTGTGGTATAACAATAGGCACCTCCACGCACCTGGTATCGGCATACGCGGATGACTTAATTATCTATGCGACAGATCTCCTGGGGGGCTGGACCCAATTCCAAGAATTTTTGCTGACTTTGAAAAGATCTCTGGCTTAGCAATTAACAAGTCTAAATCAAACGCCTTCTTTTTTCAAGACCAACTACACCCGGATAGGGTTGACTTTTGGAGGCTCACACTACCGACGGCCTCACACACCTTCAAATATCTGGGCATCAACATATACCGCTCCCAAGCAGATATGCTGGAAGGTAACCTAAGTAAGGCTATTAGGGGTATACGGTCCCAGGTGGCTTTCTGGACTACACTGCCTCTCTCGGCCAAGGGCTGAGTGGCAATATCTAAGATGGTAGTGCTCCCGCGTCTTTTATATTATTTCACAAACCTACCGCTGATGGTACCACCGATTATTTTCAGTACACTGGATACTATCCTATTGGATTTTATCTGGGGAACGGGTCGCCATAGAATAAGCCTTAAGAAACTGCAAATAGACACAAGGGCAGGTGGCCTGGGCGCACCGGATTTTAGAGCTTATTACTACTCATGCCAATTACAGTGGCTATCCTACAGGACGGCAGGACGTAACTTGCAGGAGATTGGCTACACTATGAGGCACATCGACCAGGGACTGCTGCACACTCTATTGTTGCCACACAGCAAACTTCCCCCGGTACTACCGCCATTATTGGAAGAAAGCTCTGAAATATACATCCAGCTGTGGCCCTTATGCAGGCAATATCCCGCTAGTGGGGATACCATTGGCGAGCGGCAGGCTGACGAAGCAAGCACTCGGGCCATGGTTGGATGCAGGGGTGGAAACGATTGGGGCACTCTTTGGTGGAGAGGTGCTCATGGACCACGAGAACTTTGTACAGGAAACCAGGGCTCCCAACACATTATACATGACACATGCAGCGCTGCTACATTATGTTAAAAAACAATGGTCCCCTAACAGGGCAGAACGCCAGACGCACGAACTGGTTAAGTCTCTATACTATATGGGACAGGGGAGCCACCTCATTAAGTGGTTTTATTTAAGCATCCAGGTACATGTAAAGCTCCCCCTTGACACTCTTCGGGCGCAGTGGGTGGTCGACATGGGACGGGACTTTACAGACAGGGAGTGGGCAGATATTTTGGAATACCCAAGGAGGATACCTCGAAATGCAAAATTCAAGTTCATACAGTGCATGATTATACACAGAGCCTACCTGACCCCACACAGATTACAGAGGATGTACCCGACCACTACCCATCAATGCCCCAGATGTAAACTGTCAGAGGCAGACCTGCTCCATATGCTGTGGGCGTGCCCATGTATTGGAGAGTTCTGGGGAGGGGTCAGACGAATAATAGAAGAAGCCACGCACCTCTCCATAGCGGGTGCGGCGCTGGAGTGCTTGCTGGGCCTCAGTAGATGCAGGAAAACACACAACGTCCAGTTACGTTTTCTGGATTTGGCGCTTTTAGTGACTAAGAGGTCTATTACCATGCATTGGAAATCAGCCAAACCCCCTGCACTGCATACATGGCACAGGGAACTGACCAGATGGGCGGGGGCCGAAAGTGCAGCCTTGCGCAAAGAGGAAGCCCGAGGACTCCGGAAAAACCCAATCTCCCTGGACTGAGACACAATGCTGGAAGCCCTTAAAGGCAGTAACCCGGACGATATTCCTGGTGATCCACATACACAGTAGTTAGTGATGTGCTAAGGTGGTGCAGGGATGGTCTGCAGTAGGCGAAGGGGGGCCGTCGCACGGACCAAGGTAACGACCTGATAATGATTCTGGACAGGAACGAGAATTAGAGTTTTGAAACTATGGGCCCCATTACGATGGCGGGCGGACTTTGTCCGACCGCCACCGTAACGGAAAATTGGACCGACCGCCAGAGGTGCGGCGGTCCCACGAGGCAAATTGTGATGTGCCCGGCACACTGGCGGGCGCATTCTGGCCTTTAACATTGCGGACGGTGCTGCTGGGTGCAGCTCCGTCCGCAATGTCAAAAGTGCATGGTTTGCATTGCCATGCACAACATGACAGGCACCACGCGGTGCCTGCCACCTTGTGTATGGCAATGTAGGGGGGTACCATAGGTACCCCTCAAGTGCAGCCCCCCACCCCCCCACTCCCCCGGGGGCCCGTAACGGGCCCCCAAAGCAATTTCCGCTGGCCTTTCCATGGCTGCATCGCCGCCGTGGAAAGGCCTTTAAATTTGCACATAATAATATGGATGGCGGTGGGAAGGAGTGATTTGTGGCAAGAGGGAATGTAGCCAGGAGGGTTAAAAGGGTTTTTAAGGGAAGGTAAAGAAAGTAGATGGAGGAGGGTGGGAACGAGTATAACAGCGATGCAGAAATGGAATCATAGTATGGAGGATGGTGAAGCATGTGAAGTGAGGTTTGGGTGGGGAAGTTTAAAGAGGTTATGGCTGGGAATTAGCAACCGAGTGAATAGAATGTGGGGAGGGAGCTCAGCTACCAAAAAGAAGAGGGATATTTAGTGAAACACATTAGACAGTATGTTGACGGTAGCTAGGTAGGAGAGAAGAGTTGTGTAACCTACAGATAATGTGCATTATAATGAGTTTAAGTTTACATATTCGGAGGTGTGGTGTTTAACCCCTTGACCGCGATCGGAATTCCGCTCGTGTGCTGGACATTCCGATCGCGGGTGTGGTCGTGACGAGCTCAGCTCGTCATGCGCACAGCGCTACCGCGCAGCATGACGAGCTGAGCTCGTCACGCGCATCGAAGGGGTTAAAGTATGTCTTATTGTTATTTACAGTTCCCCTGACGAAGGACCCGTGTGGTCCGAAATGCATTGGGTTACAATAAACTGCTTTTGATGAATCTTGCCTTTGTACGTGTTTTGTGGAGAGAGGTTCGGATGGCCCACCAGAACATGAGAAACTTGGGAAATTCGCAGTTCCTTGCATGAGGATATGTTCGCTTTAAAAGAGAGTGAGAGGATGAAATAACGTGCAGAATGGATTAAAAAGGATGAAAAGATAATTCAGTATTAAGTGATAGATGCAAATGCAGAATTACAAAAGGCTGTCGCCACTGGATTTGGGGCAATCAGGAGCCCCAATACGATGATGTTTGGTTCAACACGTGCTGTATGGGCTAGACACGTCACCAGTGAGCACGCAATATGAAGAAGGTGTTTGTTTAAACAGGATGAACTCGAGGAAGAAAAAAAGAAAAAGGTGTGCAACCCGCTCCTATATGATGTTGTTGATGTTTGCCCCATCGGGTTAGCGCCCATTATGACTAAGAAACTTTGTGAAAATTTTACGGTATCTCCATGCAAGGCGGAACATCTTGGTTCATTAAGCGCGTTTATTTTGAAGGGAGTCAGATGAACATTATAAATGACAACAGGAGACATTGGATAAACCATAAACCTTTTTCATGAACTGTTAACATTAACTTTTTATTAGATTGCACAATTTTAAAGACACATGTTATTTAGAGCTACAGATTATCTAATGATGTTACAGGATTTAAGCGAAGTGCAGTATGGGAGTTGTAGTATTCCGGGTAGATTTGGGCGGCTCAGGTGGAAGTTATGACATGGGATTAAGGGGAGGGTACAGGAAATGCGGGTGATAGGTTGTATTTAAAGCAGGGTGGGATCGGAGAAGGAGAATCTTTCGTTCTACGAGAGGGGAGGATGATTACGTTTCAGCAGGTATGTGAGGGGACATTGTCATCGAGTGTGAAAAGTTGAGGATAATGGAGGAGGAGAGGTCGTGGGAAGGAGTGATTTGTGGCAAGAGGGAATGTAGCCAGGAGGGTTAAAAGGGTTTTTAAGGGAAGGTAAAGAAAGTAGATGGAGGAGGGTGGGAACGAGTATAACAGTGATGCAGAAATGGAATCATAGTATGGAGGATGGTGAAGCATGTGAAGTGAGGTTTGGGTGGGGAAGTTTAAAGAGGTTATGGCTGGGAATTAGCAACCGAGGGAATAGAAGGTGGGGAGGGAGCTCAGCTACCAAAAAGAAGAGGGATATTTAGTGAAACACATTAGACAGTATGTTGACGGTAGCTAGGTAGGAGAGAAGAGTTGTGTAACCTACAGATAATGTGCATTATAATGAGTTTAAGTTTACATATTCGGAGGTGTGGTGTTTAAAGTATGTCTTATTGTTATTTACAGTTCCCCTGATGAAGGACCCGTGTGGTCCGAAATGCATTGGGTTACAATAAACTGCTTTTGATGAATCTTGCCTTTGTACGTGTTTTGTGGAGAGAGGTTCGGATGGCCCACCAGAACATGAGAAACTTTGGAAATTCGCAGTTCCTTGCATGAGGATATGTTCGCTTTAAAAGAGAGTGAGAGGATGAAATAACGTGCAGAATGGATTAAAAAGGATGAAAAGATAATTCAGTATTAAGTGATAGATGCAAATGCAGAATTACAAAAGGCTGTCGCCACTGGATTTGGGGCAATCAGGAGCCCCAATATGATGATGTTTGGTTCAACACGTGCTGTGTGGGCTCGGCACGTCACCAGTGAGCACGCAATATGAAGAACTTGTTTGTTTAAACAGGATGAACTCGAGGAAGAAACAAAGAAAAAGGTGTGCAACCCGCTCCTATATGATGTTGTTGATGTTTGCCCCATCGGGTTAGCACCCATTATGACTAAGAAACTTTGTGAAAATGTTACTGTATCTCCATGCAAGGCGGAACATCTTGGTTCATTAAGCGCGTTCATTTTGAAGGGAGTCAGATGAACATTATAAATGACAACAGGAGACATTGGATAAACCATAAACCTTTTTCATTAACTGTTTACATTAACTTTTTATTAGATTGCACAATTTTAAAGACACATGTTATTTAGAGCTACGGATTATCTAATGATGTTGCAGGATTTAAGCGAAGTGCAGTACGGGAGTTGCAGTATTCCGGGTAGAATTGGGCGGCTCAGGTGGAAGTTATGACGTGGGATTAAGGGGAGGGTACAGGAAATGAGGGTGATAGGTTGTATTTAAAGCAGGGTGGGATCGGAGAAGGAGAATCTTTCGTTCTACGAGAGGGGAGGATGATTACGTTTCAGCAGGTATGTGAGGGGACATTGTCATTGAGTGTGAAAAGTTGAGGATAATGGAGGAGGAGAGGTCATGGGAAGGAGGATTTGTGGCAAGTGGGAATGTAGCCAGGAGGGTTAAAAGGGTTTTTAAGGGAAGGTAAAGAAAGTAGATGGAGGAGGGTGGGAACGAGTATAACAGCGATGCAGAAATGGAATCATAGAATGGAGGATGGTGAAGCATGTGAAGTGAGGTTTGGGTGGGGAAGTTTAAAGAGGTTATGGCTGGGAATTAGCAACCGAGTGAATAGAATGTGGGGAGGGAGCTCAGCTACCAAAAAGAAGAGGGATATTTAGTGAAACACATTAGACAGTGTGTTGAAGGTAGCTAGGTAGGAGAGAAGAGTTGTGTAACCTACAGATAATGTGCATTATAATGAGTTTAAGTGTACATATTCGGAGGTGTGGTGTTTAAAGTATGTCTTATTGTTATTTACAGTTCCCCTGACAAAGGACCTGTGTGGTCCGAAATGCATTGGGTTACAATAAACTGCTTTTGATGAATCTTGCCTTTGTACGTGTTTTGTGGAGAGAGGTTCGGATGGCCCACCAGAACATGAGAAACTTTGGAAATTCGCAGTTCCTTGCATGAGGATATGTTCGCTTTAAAAGAGAGTGAGAGGATGAAATAACGTGCAGAATGGATTAAAAAGGATGAAAAGATAATTCAGTATTAAGTGATAGATGCAAATGCAGAATTACAAAAGGCTGTCGCCACTGGATTTGGGGCAATCAGGAGCCCCAATATGATGATGTTTGGTTCAACACGTGCTGTATGGGCTCGGCACGTCACCAGTGAGCACGCAATATGAAGAAGGTGTTTGTTTAAACAGGATGAACTCGAGGAAGAAACAAAGAAAAAGGTGTGCAACCCACTCCTATATGATGCTCGGCACCGCCACCATATTATGCCCCAGTTCCGCACGGCAGGCAATCGTAACGATTGCCTGCCGGCGGAAAAGCGGCGGACGGTCTTTCCGTCCGCCGCGGTACCCCCGCCATACTAATATGGCGGAGGGTAAATCAGGTACAGATGGCGGGCGGATCGCCACCGCCGGCCCGGTGGTGGCGATCCGCCCGCCATCATAATAGGCCCCTATGTAACTAGAGCCCAGGGGGGGAGGGTTTGGGAGGGGGGGAGTTGATGGGTCAAAGAATAGGTGTATGGTAAACACATATTGTTAACACAATGATTCGTAAGGATGCATATCACAATTTGGGGTTTTGTCTTTGACTGGTCAATTTGGGGGAT
Source organism: Calotriton arnoldi (assembly GCA_963921515.1). Lineage (NCBI taxonomy): Eukaryota > Metazoa > Chordata > Amphibia > Caudata > Salamandridae > Calotriton > Calotriton arnoldi. The sequence goes on along the minus strand of CAWUFW010000025.1, from coordinate 5,340,631 downwards.
ATAATTCTTTGCACGCAGAGCCCACATGAAAATTATTAAATGTATATCAGGTGAATCATATTGGAGTGTATTTGAAACTTGCAAAACCCAATAAAATTTGTTTTAAAAAAAAAAACAGTACAAGATCGCAATTTCCTACTTGGCAACAACCCCTTGCGTGAGTCGACCTTCAAGCTCATTTTGTTCTCCTATTATCGTGCCGGGAGCTTGATACCAACTCTGTATTTGAAGGTATTTGAATCTAGAGATCCTATGGTCTGATCTTTGTTTACACATTTCCCACGAAATCAAATGTCCTTCATGTATTATATGCTCCCATCGTGTAATACCTGGCTCAAATAATGGAGCTGCCAAAACATCTTTTGTCCATTCTGGGGAACCAGGAGAGCCCCAAATAGGGGTGAGTAGGCTAAAGTATGGTAGTTTTAATACCTTTTTGATCTTGTACCATGTCTCAGCCAGACCCTCTAACATTTTTAGCCTGACCTTTTTAAAGTATTTGGGGTCCGCGTATTTATGCATAAATCCATATTCACCCCCCTCCTACTGCCTCGACATCACCGCCAGGAGTTTCCCAATCTCGGAGACTGTGGATCTATTTAACAGCATTTTCCCATTCTTTCATAAGAAAGCCCAAGAGTAGAAAAGCAGATCTGGTAGTGCTAAACCTCCTTTTTCCGCCCTCCTTCTCAATTTCTTCCATGCTATCCTTGGGCCTTTACATGATTATATAAATCTGCTGATCTGACTTTGCATCTTTATGAACCATTCCTTCTTAAAAGGGAGGGGAATTACGTCAAAGAGAAAAGTGAACTTGGGGAGGACTATCATTTTTACTAAGTTTACTCGTCCGAATAAGGTGAGCGGAAGGTGAGACCAATTTTTCAATAGTCCGCCAACCTCTTTCTTAGCTTTTTCAAAGTTAACTTTAGTTAGTTTCGTAATGTCCTGAGGTATCATAACTCCCAGATATCTCATTTCCCCTCTGCTGACATCATCCCCTACCTCCAAGTTCCAGGTCAAAATCTCTGTCTTATCTCTGTTGATATCATAGCCTGAAATCTTCCCAAAATCTGCCATCAGGGTCATAACAAGGTTCAAGGTATTTTGTAGGTGAGTTGTATAGATTAGTATGTCATCTGCGTATAAACCTAATTTCTTGTTCCAGCCATCATATTGAAAAGGTACGATATCTGGGTCTTTCCTAATTTTTCTGGCTAAAGGTTCGCTAGAGAGATTGAATAAAAGTGGTGATAGGGGGCAACCTTGCCTCGTACCCCTAGTAATACGTACAGGGTCTGTCAAAGAGCCATTGACCAATACTCTAGCTTCTGGTGCTGCATAAAAACCTGCCAGGGCTCTACAGAAATTTGTCCCGAGATTTAAAGACTTCACCACTCCTTGTAGGTAGGCCCAGTTGACCCGGTCAAAGGCCTTGGTGGCATCCAGTGCCACTACCGCAAGCGGGAGCTCATAGGCAGTGGCAACATCTATGGAGCCGATCAGGGTGTAAGTCAACTCCTTCAGTGATCTTCCTCGAATAAAACCTTTTTGATCTTCATGTACAAGCTCAGCCATCGACCCATTGAGCCTATCGGCCAAGATTTTTGCATAGATTTTATAGTCGCAGTTTAGAAGCGATATTGGCCTATATGAGTCACAGTTTTTAGGACACTTGCCTGGCTTCAGAATTAGCGTGATAGTAGCATCTTTCCATGATACAGGCATTTCAGCTCCTGTCAAGAACAGTTCATTAAAAATTTCAGCTAAGATAGGTGTTAGTGTATTTGCCAATGCTTTATAGACTTCATGAGGCAGGCCATCGGGTCCAGGGGTCTTCCCTTTCTTACCTTATCCTATGGCCTGTTCTACTTCCCTCATATTGATCTCGCCATTCAGGTGACCACTCCTGTCTGGTGTAAGGGGATCAGCCCAGCCTTGCCCTAACCAGGTCTTCGCCTCTTCTTCTGTGGTTTTCAACTCTTCCTGATAGACTTTGCTAAAGTAGCTATGAAAGGCTTGCTCGATCCCTTTATTATCTCCAATTAGGGCCCCAGTCTGTACACATTTGACCTGGTTTATCCTGTTTTTCACCTGCTCATTTTTGGCTTTCCAAGCCAGCAACTTGCTGCATCCCTCGCTGTATTCAAAATGGGCCAACCGACTGACCTCCCATCTTTTTCTGACCCTGTCTTGTAAAACTGCAGTCAATTTAGATTTTACTTCTGTTATTCTCTGTAACAAACCTTCCCGGACCCCCGGGTTAATCAGATCCCTTTCTAATGAGCGGCCCTGCTCCTCTAATGTTGAGACCTCTTTGTAATATCGCCGCCTTTTTCCCGCAGCTAATGCGCCCAATCTGCCCCTTAAAAAGGCTTTATATGCATCCCAGATCACACCAGTCGCTGTAGAACCACGGTTGATTTCAAAGAACTCTTTTGTCTCCTTACTTAATGCCTCTATAACTTCCTCCTCCAGCAAAATCGTACGATCCATGGTCCATCTGGTTTGACCAGCCCCCTCGCCTAACTTTAAGCGAAGCATCACTGCAGAATTATCTGACAAATGTACCCCCACATGATCTATTTGTTGTACCCAATCCTTCATACTACTATCTATTAAGAAGTAATCAATGGGGCGTGGCTTCGGCACGAATGGAGTGAGACGCGTCTCTCCGGGTCTCCGCTCCGCTGAGTCCTGCGATCGCTGTTGCTCCCTGCCACCGAGCCTGCTAACCAGGGCAGGGTGAATAGACTACTGCGGAGAAGCGGTGGCTCCAGTTTAGTCGGCGGCGAGCGGCCCCGCGAGCCTTGGGCGAGTGTGATCCCCGATTGGCCGCAGTGCGGATCCCTCTGGTCGCCATTTTGTCTGGAGCCTGCGGCGGTGGCATGTCCGCTGGGCACCAACTCCAGCCCTGTGCACTGAGTGCGAACTGCCCGTACGAGGGGGCCTCCTGTGCCGGCACAGGGCCCCCAGGGGCATTGTGCTGCTGGACACTTCTGGGGGTCCCTTGAGCTCTGGCACTGCTCAGAGGGGCCGTGTGCTGACCCGGCTGCTCAGCCCTGTGTGCGGCCTGGAGGGGAGCCGCATCGAGGTTTGCAGCGGCCATCACTGCGCTGTGGAGAGGACTCTGTAGTGCATGAAAAATACCACCGCTGACGATCGCCAGGGTCCTGCCAGCTGGGAATTCTCTGTCCTGCGGCGCCTGACCTCCTGGGGCCTCCCTGCGGCCTAGTGTGTTCCCGACCCTGGCTGTAATGTCCCCGGGCCTCATCATCGGGTGCGAGGGGGACCTCCTGGAGGGGGCTCCCCGTGGGAGTGCCTGCCTCGCGCTGCACTGTTTGCCCTTGGAGGGGCCTCCAACCAGAGTTGCCAGTGAGAGGGCCCGGATTGACGTGCCTGAGTTCGTGGTCCCGGGGACGGCCACGAGCGGCGAGGATCACAGTGAGTGGGAGAACAGCGATTTGCCTGCGTGGGCCCTGGGGACTGAGAGGTGACTTTGTGCTACCCCTGGGCCAGTTGTGCCGCCTCCCCCTCTGAAGTATACCCGTTGGCTGCCGGCTGGGGGTCCCCTCGGTACCCTGGGAGCTGCTGCTGCTTGCGGGAGGATTCCCCCCTCCCTGGTGTTTGGCCTCCATTTTATCCCTCTGCCTGAAGTACTGCATCTTGCTTCTGGACCTCCCTGCAGGCTATTGGAAAGGGGTGCGTGATTCTGCCTGTTCCCTCGTTTGGCGGAGATCACAGGCGTAGTCGGCTGCTCTGCCTTGGGGCGCATTGAGGCGACTATCGAAGCTGTCTTGCAGGCGCGCTCCCTATGCTTGGCGAGTGCCCCATATTTGCGGCATTGCATTCTGTGCAGTGGACTGTGTTGGGGGACTTCTCTCCAGTCACCCCTTTATCGGTGGAATTGGAGTGGGTGCCCGGGGACCCTCGATGGGGCCCTCTTGCGGCGGATCATTGACTAGAGGGGAGATAGCTGGACGCTTTTGATCATACTCCCTCACCTCCCGGACCGGGACCTGGATTATTCTACAACTTTGAGGCAGTAACTATTGCATTTACCCTCCCTGCCTTTGATTTGGCGAGCTACCTGGAGCTTCCTTGTCTGACCTCCATAGCAGACGGAACACCCATATCGAACGGCGTTGGACTTCCGCCTTCTGTTGCCCCGCGGCCCTGTCCCTCAGGGCTGACCTCCCTTCTTCGCTGGGCCCTCGGCTCTCATAGTAACCGCTGACATGCCGCCCAAGAATAAGGCCAACAAAGACCCTGACGCTGCGACCTCCTGTGACAATCCGGTCAGTCTCTTTGGTCCAAGACGACCTCTCAAATGCAGGAGGACCCTACTTCTTCGGCAGCGCCATCTGGGAAGTCCGCCTCGGACGTGCCCATCACCCAAGCGTTCATGACATCCTTTCTGCAAGAAATCAAAGAGGAGATTGGGTCACTTCGACAAGACTTTAAGGCCAGTCTCCAAGAAATACGTAGGGAGGTCACAGAGATTGGCGGCAGGGTCGACGATCTCGAACGCACTATGGACACCAGGACGGAGGACCTCGAGAACCTCTGGAAAAGGATGACGGAACTTGAGGATCAGAACATCACCCTACAATTGAAACAAGAAGACCTGGAAAACCGCAGTAGGTGGAACAACCTACGCATCAGGGGGGTTCCGCTGGGAATGGAAGGGAAGGACATTCTAGCATACACAGCGGACCTCCTACACGCCATCCGGGAGAACGAGGACGCCTCCCCGCCTATGCTTGACAGGGCTCACCGGGTCCCTGGCCCTCGCAATCGACCTGACTTTATCCCAGACATTCTCACGAGGGTCCACTTCTTTGCAGACAAGGAAGCCATTTTGAAAAAGGTGCAGGGGATCAAGTCGGTTTCTTACAATGGCCTATCGATACAAATTTTTCAGGACTTGACGCCAGCCACACTCAGACGGAGGAAAGATTTCAAACCTGTCACAGACAAATTGAGAGACCTTAATATTAAGTACCAGTGGGGCCACCCCTTCGCGCTGATGTTCACTTGGGAGGGCAAGCGACGGACTCTACGTTCGCTGAGAGAGGCGCAACAGGTCCTGCATCTCCCTGTCGAGCCTGACGGAGGTGACCTTTCTTCTTCGCGTGATCGCCGGTCCGGACCTCTTCGCCCGGAGTGGTCCGCTGTCCTTCCTCCTAGATCCAAACGCCGCATACAGGAACTTGAATCCTCACAAACCAAGCAAGACATCATCAGTCATATCCGCTCTCTAAGTGACTCTTCCTCTCCAACGTAGTCGCCAAATCATGCTGAGTGATATCCCGCTGGTAGTGCCAGCCCATGATATAACTATGAACCCCTCACATCTCATATTGACTGGTGGGCTTGTCCGGTTCTCTGCGATAAGGCTTGGCCCTGGTGGAATATGATATATGGAGTGGTCCACCGCACACGTCGGAGGGCTGCAATTGGCCCTCCTTGTCAGAATAGCTGTGCCTTCGGAGGGTGTCCCTACAATCTATATGATCGATCTCTTTGGAATGGCTCGGTGGCCGGAATGAACATTGCTTATTCTACACTGCCACGGGATGTAGGTGACGGAGACCTCTGAACTTCTATGTGTCTGCCACCCCCCCCACATCAGAGTCCCTCAGGAGAGTGACTTTTCCGGAATGGCCCACCTGAGTGACTCCGGGCTGTTCCCAATAGACTCTGAAATTGTTTGGCCCAGTTGGTCATCTGTTTTTGTCTTTGTTATCTTTCCTTTTCTTCCCTTTTTTGTTGCATGCTTTCTTCCCTTAGAGGCGCTGATTTTAGGGGCTGAGATGTTGCAATTCTCTGGGGTTGCCTCGCTGGGACCTGCTCGAATATGTTCTGTCCGATTGGAGATCGGGGCTGTCTTTCTAACTCTCCTAATGAGGTGGGTGATGGTTGGGGGGTATGGTGGGTTCAAGATACCGCTGTGCGGGTGATGAGATACGCATTCCCCTCTTTATACTATGACCAATCCTATTAAATTTCTCTCTCTAAACGTGAAAGGGCTGAACTCCCCTAATAAACACCGCCAGGTATGGAGATATTTGCTCCACCAGGATCCTGATGTGGTCTTTATTCAGGAGACCCACTTGCCTCCCGCCGACACCCGCCTCATGTCACACCCCAGATATCCCATTCAATACTGGGCGTGCTCCTCTTCTAAAACGGGGGGGGTGGCCATATTTTTTAAGCCAGTGTGGCGAGCGGTGGCTCCCAAGATTACGGCAGGTGACGGGGAGGTTTCTCAAAGCACACATGGCTTGTGGTAGGTGGTCTTTAACCTTTGTTAACATATACGCTCCTAATCAGAATCAGGATGCGTTTCTCCGTTTGCACCTTGGGGATCTCCTGCAGCCAATAACCACTCCTATTGTCCTTGGGGGTGACTTCAATTTGGTTTGGAACCCAGAGTGGGACCGCACTGCGCAAGCGCATCATACAGCCAGGGCGATGTCGGCGGCACTGCGGAACGCCATCACTGACTTCGGTTTAGTTGACGCCTGGAGACACCTACACCCGGACTCTAGGGATTACTCCTTCTTTTCTCATGCGCACCGATCGTATTCTCGTACAGATAATTTTTTTCTTTCTCTCCCCTTGATACATATGCTGTGTAACGCGGAGATCTCTGATATATCCATATCGGACCATGCACATGTCCTGCTCTCGCTCCAACCCCCTGATACACGTAGGGAACCCCTACCTCGATGAAGACTGCCCCCTCAGGCCCTCCGGGACCCTGTGGATGTGGCGGATATCCGTAAGGAGATTGAGGCCTTCTTTCTTGCCAATTCCCTCTCTGATACCCCTGAAGAAGTTCGATGGGACGCCTTCAAAGCTACTATCCGAGGGGTCATCACGTCTATATCAATTGACCGGACTCGGAAGGCTCGGTTGGTCGAATCCACTCTTTCTAGAGATATTAAAGCTTTAGAACGTAAAGACCACGTGCATCCGTCCCTTCGCAACAAGCGGCTTCTTGCCGAACTCCGTGGCCAACTGCGATTACAGCGCACCAATAAGGTGGAGCGGCTCCTAGTCACCCTCAAACAGAAGTTCTATCCGGGGGGGACAAGGTCGGGGCGTGTCTAGCACGCCGACTCCGGGCTCAGACTACACAAGCTCACATTGCTAAGCTCAAGCATCATGATGGCACTTGGGCCATCTCGGAGGCGGACAAAAGCCTTGAACTGGAGAATTTTTATAGGGCTCTCTACTAAAATGCTCCTTGTTCACCTGACACTGTCTCAGCTTTTCTTGACTCCTGCCCTTGGGACCCTATTGATCCTTATTTCACGAAATTGTTAGATGACCCTATTACCCACGATGAAATAGCCAAAGCGCTAAAGCAGCTCCCGATAGGCAAAACCCCGGGACCTGGCGGTTTGCCGGTCACTTTTTATCTGGTTTTTTACCCGCAACTTCGGGACCATATGCTCCATCTTTTTAATAGTTTCATTGATAGCTCTGGTCTCTCCCCCACAATGAACGAGGCGGAAGTAGTGCTTATTACCAAACCAGGAAAGGACCATACTCTGTCCGCATCCTTTCGCCCTATTGCCTTGTTAAACACCGACGCCAAGATATATACGAAAATCCTGGCAAACCGCTTGGAACCACATCTTCCGGGTCTTGTCGACCCCGATCAGGTGGGGTTTATTCGTCACCATCAGGGAGCGGACAATATCCGCCGGATAGCCCATCTGGTGGAGAAAGCGCGATTCCAAAATATTCCTGCCTGTCTGGTGTCCCTAGACGCGGAGAAGGCCTTCGATCGCGTGGATTGGGGTTTTCTCAGGGCAGTTCTTCGGAAGGTAGGTCTGGGACCTGGGTTGATCTCTAAACTGATGGCTCCCTATGCGAAACCCACTACTCGCATTCGATTTAATGGGCATCTTACGGCCCCTATTCCTATCCATCGCGGCACTAGACAGGGGTGCCCGCTCTCCCCCCTACTATTTGCACTCGTGGTGGAACCCCTGGTTATTGCTATACGTCGAGACCAGGATATACGGGGTATCCCCATGGGTGGCTATGAGCATAAAGCTTCCCTCTTTGCTGATGATCTTCTCCTATCCCTGTCATCTCCACCGACCTCCCTTCTTGCTGTAGCGACGCTCCTCAGGTCCTTCGAAGACGCTTCTGGATATCGGATCAACCTCACTAAATCTCACGCCCTTAACCTTACGCTTCAGGCCTCGGAAGTCCAGGAACTGCGGGATTTGATTCCGGTTCAGTGGACCGATGTGTCGATTTGATACTTGGGCCTGGATCTGACCCCTACACTCTCGACTTGGACCTCGTCTAATTGGCCCAGATATAGGAAAACCATACGGGAGGAAATGCGTAGATGGAAAGGCCTCCCCCTTGCATGGTTAGGATGCATCAACACCATTAAGATTTCTCTTCTCCCTAAAATCCTCTACCTTTTCCAAACCCTCCCCACCCCAATACCACAAGCGGATATCTTGGCCCTGCAGCGGGACTTTACCAAATTTATATGGGGGAACTCTCATCCTCGCTTTTCTAATAAGATCCTTATGCTCCCCCGCAGCCGCGGTGGCCTCGCCTGCCCCAACCTTTTGGAATACTACTGGGCTTGTCACCTCCGGTTTATATCAGAATGGATAGTTTGTGAAAGCGAAAAACACGGGTTTCATTTGGACCGGGCGGTATCCTGTAGGTCTTTGTGGGATCTGGCATGGCTTCCGCGAGGGGCTCGCCCCCGCAGCGTGTACATAGCTACCCCTACGAGAACAGTTTTGGAGATCTGGGATAGACTGGCGGTATCCCGGGGCCTAATGACGTTTCCCTCTCCTAACACACCTATAACGCGTAACCCTATGTTCCCCCCTGCCTTGCAACCTCAGGCATTTGATGCATGGACGGTGGATGAGCGTCGAGTTATTCAAGACTTTTTTCAGGGCAACGACTTCTGTACGTTTGAACAATGCAGACAAACCTTTCATCTCTCGGAGGGGGCGCGTATGCAATACTACCAGTTACGGCATTGGCTTAGCTTCCAGACGTATATTCAGGAGGCCACCAGACAACTCACCCCCTTTGAATCTCTGGTTCGCAAATTTGAGGGGTCAAAGGGTCTGATCTCTAAAACCTATTCAGTTTTACAACACTCTCAACGACCCACATCCCATGGCTACCAGACACGCTGGGCCTTAGACCTGGACGAGGATATCCCCCCGGAGGGGTGGGCTCGACTGTGGAGGGACATCCCCAGGGTGTACCAGAGTACACCGCAACGTGAATCAGCATACAAACTGATGACACAGTGGTACTACACCCCAACCCGTCTCCATCAAATGTTCCCAAACTCCCCCCCGACTTGCTGGAGGTGCATGAGTGATAGAGGGGACTTTCTGCACATTTGGTAGTCCTTCCCCGGTCTCACACTATTTTGGAAGGAGGTCCTCAATCACATTAAAGAAGTGGTGGGTTTCCCGGTTCCTTCCTCCCCAGTAGTGGCGATTTTGGGCATTAAACCCAGCACGCTGAAAGCCATGACAAATGCAGAATGGCACCTGATTCTCCATTTGTTAGGAGCGGGTAGACAGTCCATTGCCTTATATTGGAAAAAACCACACCCTCCCCCCATTGCCATTTGGTTTCTTCGGTTGTGGGATGTCTTAGCCTTAGAATTGCTTACAGCCCACATTAACCACACAGACACACGATTTGAGCGCATTTGGCAGCCACTTATACAACACTTCTCCAAGATTGAACACTCCCGATTGGTTCCCCCCAAACTACGAGCTCTACAGCTGTTTGAAGACTCCCTGGAGCCTTTCTCTAGGGGTCGGAAGCCGGAATCCCCGGAATGACTCACCTGAAACAACAGAGATGCCTTCTCACCCCCTGAACTCCCTTCGGCCCCCAACCTGGGCCCTAGATCCCTACAGCGCATCCGGCCTCTGTCCCCTCCCCCTTTGAGGGAAGTTCCCTCTGATTGTTTCTCCTCATTTGTTCTTTTTTCTTGGGTTTTTTCTTCTTTCTTTTCTTTGTTTTGTTTCATTGTCTCTATAAAAGTGGCGATAGTTCTCTAGTATTCTCACAGTTTAAGGCGCTTCTTTTAAATGATGAGAAGGTCTTACCTACGATAAGGCTAAGCTTAACATGTCTCCTAACGAATGTATGGCTGTGTTAATGACGCACTTCTTCACAGGACGACCGGACTATGGAATAGCTCTTGTTCCCTAGTTCTCTCCATATATACTCCCTCGGAATTGGGAATACTGTTACGCTGATTGAGGTCTGGGAGGGTACCACGCATTGTTTTTCTGCAATTTGCCATACTTTGTAAGGGAGGGATTGATACTCTTTTGCATAGTCCGGCCTATGCTTCTTGTGGGTTGACTTTCTCCTGTTGTTTTGATGTGCAGCTTGGACGGTGATATTATTTTGCTGCTTCTCTTCCTGAGACATGTGCCCTCCACTTGTTTGGCCTTTGTATCTGCCTTATTTTCAATAAACAGACTTTACAATAAAGAAGTGATCAATCCTTGACTGATGTCTATACGTTTTATTATAAAATGTGAACCCCTTTTGTAGCCCTGCCCTCTGACGCCAGATATCACCCAGGCCCAACTGCTCCATCATTTGTTTAATAAGCCCTGACATTTTGAGATTTACCAAGGCCCTACTATGTGTGGATCTGTCTAGGGTGTAATCTAGAACAGCATTAAAATCCCCTGCCATAATAATTGGGTCTGAAAAGTTAAGTAGTTCAGTAAGTTGCTCCTCTAGGGGAGTAGTATCATCCTGATTTGAACCATAATATCCCACCAGGGTAAAGCCACGACCCAGGATCTTCAATTTAGCCACAAGCCATCTTCCGGATTTACTGAGACATGGTCTTCTATACAGATTTGTGCCCCTTTTTTTACTAGTACCGCAAAACCCTTCATTACGGCTGATTGCCCTGTACATACTGCTTGGGCGATCCATTTTTTGGCCTTGAAAAACTCCAGACCCTTCTTCTCCGATAAATGCGTTTCCTGTACAATAATAATCTGGGCCGGACAATCTTTTAAATATTGCAATATTCTCTCTCGTCTTCCCCGTACCGTAAGGCCATTTACATTCCCCAAAAGAATTTTTATTACATTCTCTCGCTTCTCACCCATCCCCACTAAAGTTTAAAAATAGGCACCAGTTCAGTGTTAATGAGGCTTCTGAGGATATTTTTTTTTCTTTTTTCTCCCACATGCTCCCCACCCTGTGCTCCCCCAACCTCCCCCCTCCATTGAAAACCCACCCCTGACTCTTCATGGCTTAGAGCCCCATGGGTGCTCCCCCAGAGTGTGCATCTTAATCTAATATTTGTTTGTAAATGAGTGAATAAGAAAATTAAGAGATAAAAAAAAGTTTGAACAGCCCTGTACATTTAGGACAACTGGTCATGCCATATCATGAATCATATATGAATGGCCTAGATCCTATTCCAGAGTTACTAACCCCCTGGCTGCAGGCTCTCAATAAAATCGTCTACCTCTTCACCAGAGTGGAAGATGTGCATCTTATTATTGAACATCACCTTCAGGAATGCCGGGAACCTCAATTGCACCGAGGCGCCCAACCTCCTTAGTGGTTCAATCCTTTTTCCAAGGTCCCACTGCCTGTTGGAAGTGGCGTTTGAGTCGTCTGATCTGAGTTTGTATTTAACCCCATCTACCTCAATCGACTTCATGCTCAAAGCTTTGGACAGAATCTTCTCTTTTAATGTGTAGGTTAGGAAGTTAAGTAGTATTCTCCAGGGCTTAGTCCTGTTAGCATTAAGTCTAAAGGGGTCTCTATGAACTCTCTGAATATCCTTAGCAATCTCTTGCTCTGATTCCTCCAACTGCAACTCCCTCTTAATTAATTGGACTATATAGGTTTTTATATCGCCCCCCTCTCTGCCTTCCGGAACTTTCAGGATCTTCAAATTATTCAGTCTCTAGAAGTTTTACAATCTTTCTACTCTCTCTTGCTGCTCCCTCTCCTTTGTTTTTAACTTTACTATTTCAGCGCTATTGGCCTGTATCGTATCTCTAAGCTCTTTTACCTCCCCTTCTAGAGTTGTGTTTCTATTGCTTAAATCGTCCATTTTCCTCTCCAGAACTTCACAGGCAGACCTAATCTCCTTCTAATTTACCTCCGATGTCTCAAATTTGCTTTTAATCTCAGCAGTCAGGGCTACTAGGAGAGCTCCGATGGATGGTTCCTCCTTATCAGAATCTTTGGAATTCTCCGCGGGCCCCTTGGCGCTATAATTTGGATGAGCCTTGATGTGTTTGATACCACAATATTGCAGGCTACTCAAGTTCCCTTGGTGCACCTCACAAAAAGGTTTTCCCATGGAATAGGTTCTGTCCTAATGTTTAATGGCCCTTATATGTTGTAAAATTCAAACCCTCACTTTATTTACAGTCCTACCTAAATATCGCATCTTGCAACCGCATTCAAGGATATAAACAACAAACTCTGCCTCACATGTAATTCTTTCTTTGATGGTGCATGTTCTTCATTTAAAAATGTCAAATGATGTTCTATTGACTCCAACATTACAGGCTTTGCAGCTGTTGTATTTTTTAATCCCCAGAGTTTTTCTGGTTAACCATTCTGTTCCATCACCATCAATTAACATCGATTTTGTCAAAATGTCACCTAGTGACGGAGCTTTGTGATATGTGATATTGGGATGTGAGCCAAGATGGGGTTTGAGATGCTCGTCATGTTGCAACACTGGCCAATTGCGAGTTAAAAGAGAGCAAATTTGATGATGTTCATCTTTATATTCAAGAAAAAAGTGTGTGATTTCATCCTTGCGTCCTGAGTCTTGTGACAAGTATTTCCGTTTCTTGTGTTCTTTGTTAAAGAGCAATTCATCTCTGTCTTTTAACGACACTCTTTGGTGGGCTTCCCTTAAGATTTTTCTGGGTACTCTCTATCCAAAAATCTTTTTATCATGACTTTGGCTTCAGTTTGGTACAGGGCGTCTGTAGAGCAGGTTCTTTGAGCTCTAAGTAGCTTGCTGTAGGGTATGCTCCATTTTAGAGCTTTGGAATGCCCACTATTACCATGTAGGATGGAGTTGCATGATGCTTCCTTAAGGAATATGGTGGTCTGAATTGAATCATCAAGAACTTTCAATTTGACATCTAAAAAATCTATTTATTTTCTACTTCAATTAGCTGTTAATATATTGAAGGCATTCTTGTTCAAGACGTCAATATATTCTCGTAAGAGTGCCTCATCAACATCTCACAGTAAAAAAGATCATTGTTGAAGCGTACCCATAATACAATGCTGTTCATGTAATGCACATTGCTGCCAGCCCATGCCACCTCTTTCTCCCACCACCCCATACATAAGTTGGCATATGTGGGGGCAAAAGATGCCCCCATGGCTGTACCCTGTTTTTGAATATAGATTTTCTTGTCATAAAGAAAGGTGTTGTGGGTGAGGCAGAAAGGTTAATATCGTCATAAGCATGGTGGTGTGTTGTGCATTTGCCAACGAACGTGATCTCAAAAAATAGTGGCAATCCTCTGTTCCAAATTGATGTATTATTGATGTATATAATTAAATAACATCCGTTGTTACCATGATATAGCTTTTGCGCCACAGTATGTTGTTGATTTTACACCAAAAAATAATTTGTGTCCTGAATACAAGATGAGAGACTTGTCACATATTGACACAAGAAAAGATCCAGGAATCTTGATGCATTCTCAAGGAGCGAGCCCACCATGCTCACTATGGGTCTCTCCAGTGGATTCTGCAGATGTTTATGTATTTTTGGAAGAAAGTAGATCATCGGATTTCTAGGGTGATCTACTTACAATTGTGTGGGGTAAGTGAGTACCTCCTCCTCCTTTTCTCAGTTCATTCTAGGTGAAGAAATGCTTTCTGAATCCCGGTTGTGGTTTCACATATGTTTATTTTTCCAATATTCATTGCATATTGAAACAGAAAGAGCTTTTTAAAACAGCCTTGAAACAGAAAGAGCTTTTTAAAACAGCCAATATGCAATCAATATTGGAAAAATAAACATATGTGAAACCACAACCAGGATTCAGAAAGCATTTCTTCACCCAGAATGAACTGAGAAAAGGAGGAGGAGGTACTCACTTACCCCCCACTGATCATTGACTGAGGTACAAAAAGGTTCAATACCTCGAGATTCACCTCCTCCAACACAAGATACAAGGCTAAAACGTCCAGGAGGGGAACCTTTGAACCTTCTCTTATTACCTAACCTTGTACTTACAATTGTGTGTATTCTTCCAATGATAAAAGCCCCTGATCCAACCAACCTTTTAGCATCGCATGATATTGTATTTGAAATTCATTGATAGGGTTGAATTTTAACTCCTCATAATGATCTTTACCTCTCAGTTGTCTATTTCCTCTCTGATGTACTGGCTCTTATTCATTATGATGATATTGCCGCCTTTGTCGGAGGGATTAATGATGATGGAATTGTTCACTTTAAGTGCATTAAGCTCGGGCCACTCATTCACTGTGAAGTTGTTACAGTTCCTGCATCTTGAGACTGTACTAAATTTGTTAATATCATCCACTACCAGCTCATAAAATACATCAATGAGATTACCACTGGGTAACTGAGGAATGAATTACTACAAGGTTTCAAACCACTGTCAATGGTGCAGTCCATAGAGAACCCCATCCGTTCAAGTTGTGCCACATCCGTGTCACCCTGCATCTGTGGAGAACTAGTACTAACTTCATCATCATCCAAGCTATTGATAGCCAATAATTCAGGAATAGCCTGATGGTAAACTGAGTTATTGTTCCTTTGAGATTGTTCTCACATTTATTATCCTTTTTGTCTTTTCATGGCATGATATTTGCGCAGTTTTAATTTCCTTTCAGACTTGTATGTTTCAATATGAAGTTTGACAAGATTTGGACCTGAAGAGGGACAGAAACTTAAACCATAATTCAATATTTTCTCTTGCATAGCAGCAAGTGAAAGATTGGATATATTGACAACACTAGCATTGCCACATATATCTTTATTGTCCATATTGGCAGTTTCCTCAGAGACTACTGCTTCTTGTTTTTTTGTCGATTTTTCCTTTTGCCACTTCTTGGTTTGTGCCTCCTCGTCCACTGCCCCTTCCTCTGCTACGTTGGGCATCACCATTCTTATTAGACACATCTCCTCATTAAAATCCAGCACCTCCCTGGGAGTTTCATCTACTGAGGAGCCTGGTTCGGAGCTGGCATCTGGGTCACTTCGGGCTCTGAGTGTTTGTCCAATTGTATTCAACTTCTCCTTTGCTCGAAGAGGTTCAAACTTTTTGGCAAAGGAATATATTCTCCATTAGATGTGGAGCGCAGTTTCGCTCCAATCCCAGTCGCACAGCGAATCCATTGATACACATAATACTCCAACTCAATTAGGTAATTCAAGTTTAACCAATTTATTCCACTTCATCCAGTGTTTTTTCACTTTTTTCATCATCCACATGTAAGGTTGATGCTTTTCCATTGCTTCTCATGCTAGAGATATGCCCATCCGGGCCTTTTTCAAAAGCATGTGTAGAAAATGCATAGTTCATCCAAGGCAGTCATATTAACCCAATGCATTTCGGGCTTGGGAGCTCTTCTTCAGGGGTAACTACAAATTTAAAAACCACCATTACTTATTTTTTCACATTAAACATATGACACGCTTTATGCATCTCTCATTACGTTGTGAAAGAACTCTAATTCATGCATAAAAGGAACGTGACTTTACGTCTGTCAGCGCTATTCAGTAATGTTTATTTAAACCCACAGCAACTTAACTGTTCCCAAAATTTTCCCCAAACCTAATGCTCTCCCTCCTCTAACCCGTCTAATTTCCCCGGTAAAACCACCCCTTTAGTGCTTCTACACAACGCTTCCATACCGTGCCCAAATCAAAAAAGCAACCAAAACTTCCAAAGAATTCAAGCCAAACTTCCAAATAATACCTGCAAGAACTTCGCCCCGCTTTCGAAAAGAAAACAGCCTCAACCGCTTTTCCAAAACTCCACCGTGATAATGTTTCGTACATATATATATATATATGTAAAGATATATATACACATACATACTTATATGTATGTGTGTATAAAAATACATATATACACTTTCCTGGGACAATTAACCAGGTTGATCAAGTCACGAGGCAGGACATACACACATAGACAATACACCACAACACCCTTGTCATACACCACTAATGTAGATAATGTTACTTAACACCTTCAAGAACACAACACACTGGGGCACTAGATCCTTCAGCGCGCAGCCTGCTCTTAATCGATCCCTAAGACACTCAAAATGTGAATTTAACATCCAACAGTTATTTTGCAATTTGCATGAATTAGACATTAAGTTTGCAACTTTTCACTCACTGTAAGCACTAGTATTTCTTTTATGTTTTTTGTCACGTGGTATGTTTGACCACTCATGAACCTTTAAAAGAGTCTATGACCAAAGATGGGGTCAGGTGACCAAGACCACGGACGTGGTCGAAACGCGTTCCTTTGTCAACAAAAAATAAAACTTTACAAACCTGATTGAGCGGGCTCGTGGATTTTTCCTATCCTGGTATCCTGTTACGTGTGGAATATACAGGTGGCAGCGACCACCAACGAATCCCTGACTCGTGTGGAAGGGCTTTTCCATTTCTGTCCGAATTGCATGTGGTTTCTGCATCGAGAGAAACGCCCGCCGGAGGACTGCGGTTACGACATCCAGGGAGAAGACTCACTCGCTTGAACTGAGGCGGCGGCAACGAGGACAGGTAAGCGGCCGTAACCGCGAGGCTGCAGCTTCTCTCCCTACCTCATTCCCTGTACGCGTCATAGAAAACTGCCGGAGGAGTGTTAGCCGCGGCTGCGGAGGTACCCCGATCCGACCCCTGTCGTATCACAGTGTCCAGAGTTCACATAGGCTACTGCAGCTGAAACGTGCAACCAGGCTTGGAGGGAGGGAGCTGCACTCCCCCCGAAAACATTTAAAGTTAAAAACCAAGGCATATTCGAGAATGGCAACCGAATTTCTAAAGGGGCGTGAGGCCTCAGCAAAAGCTATATTTTCCAGCATGAGGAGTGCAGCATCTACTAGCAATACGCAAACCCATTTGCTAGAGACACCAGCGACGAACATCAAACAAAAATACAACACCCTGGAACAACTGCGCAAAAAAGAGATAAGCCGATGGTGGGAGGCGACCTCCCTCCAAAACTACCTAGAGGTAAACAGAATCCTGAGAGGGCTAAGAATATTAATCACCCCAACTGTGTCAATCCCAAAACCACAAATGATGAAGGACTGGGTAGACAATACAACTATGTGTTCTAAAAGGATGCTGGAAATCCTGATTGCCAATGCGTGGGAGGAGCACAAAATTCTAATGACCCAGATTGACGAATTGATGGAGGAACTGAGCAAGGAAGCTGACCAAACGGAGTCCAACAAAATCTTGAAACTGGTGGATGACAGGGTAAAAACACACGAAAAAGAAGTGGTAGCGATAAAACAACAGAAATTCTTGCGCGATGAGCGAGATTATGCCACAGGGAGAATACTAACATTCGCCAGGAAATTCGATAAGGCAAGAACGGCACTTGCAAAGGACAAAACTCTGGGCACCCTGGAGGCGAGCGGAGAGGGATCAAACACTGACCTGAGTTCAGACCAAGGCTCAACGGACAGTCTCTCGTCCAGTTTAAATGAACAACATTCTTTTTCCGAGGAGCTACGCCTCGTACAGATGACAAAAGAACACTTCACCAAAGGGAAAACAAGAGGACGAGGGTGCGGAACAAATGACAAAACTGGAAAAGAAGGATCAGAAGGATCAGAAGGAGAAAATTCAAAGAGAATTGGCATGGGAACACGAGGCCAAATGAGCAAGAAACCATAATGTAGGACAATACCACTCAGCTAACGGTAATGAACCTTACTGAGAGAAAACTATCAGTAGTAGAGGAGAACGTACTTAAACTAGGGTTGTCCTTTTGTCCAGACATTGGTTTTGACTTTGCGCAAACTAGAGTTGATCTCGATAAATTGGAGAGAAAATTAAAACCGTATAAACTACATCTTGACAAAAACACAGAGACAGGGAGAGACAGACACCATGATACGCCTAGTCCAAGAACCAGGCTTGCCATTGAAGACATACCTATGCTAGAGTTATTGACTGACTTGGAGGTTGACACTGGAGCAAACACCACAGACGAAGTGACTGATCCCTTCAACCCCATACACATACAAGAGATAACACGCAAATTTGGGATAGAAACACGAGAAACCGTGACAACGGAGTTCAGAGCTGGGTCTAAATTTGTACCGATTACACCGAAAGACAACATTGATATTTTTAGCGACCTAGTTGCCCAAGACCTTGAGAAATTGATACATATGACCCCACAGAACAGGAACATGACCAAATCCCAGTGGGAAGCAGTCAAGGACCTACAAAATGACAAAGATCTGATAATAAAACCATCAGACAAAAGGCGGCAATGTTGTCCTTATGACCAGAACCATGTACACAAAGGAGGCCTACAGACAACTGAACAACCCACAATGCTACAGCAAAGTGGACAAAAAATATCTGACTGATTTACAACACAGATATCTTGTGAGATTAGACGACTGGCATGAGGGTGGCCTTTTGACATGGGATGAGATGAGATTCCTTAAAAACGAAACACCGACCACCCCCACGTTTTATCTACTGCCTAAGGTGCACAAAAACGCCCAAGAACCTCCTGGCAGACCAATAGTCTCCTCTAAAAATAGCCTTCTTGAAAAGACGTCGACATTTGTGGACCACTTTCTATTCCCCTATGTAAAAGACCTGAACTCTTACATTAGAGACACAAGTGACTTCCTGGGAAAGATCAAGGACGTAGTCATGACGAACAACCATTGGCTAGTAAGCCTAGATGTAGAGTCACTTTATACTAGCATAAGACATGAGGACGGACTCAAGGCATGTAATTTTTTCCTCAAGAAAAGAGACATCCATCTATTAGAACATACGCATATGCTCATAGAGATGATTAATACATGCTTGAAAGAGAATGTTTTCATGTTTGAAAAGAACCATTACAGACAGTTGCAGGGGACTTCCATGGGCACCTGCTTCGCCCCTAGCTATGCCAATCTCATGGTAGGCTGGTGGGAGAAGAAGGTGCTCTGGAACGACCACATGGAAAAATGGTACTGTAACGTCAAAAAATGGCTGAGGTATATCGATGACGTCTTTTTTGTGTGGGAGGGGAGTGAGCAGGAACTGAATTTATTTATTGATCTTCCGAATGAAAATGATGTGAACTTAAAATTTACTAGAAACTACAGTAAGGAGACAATAGACTTTCTAGATCTAAAATTGTCAGTGGAAGAAGGATTGATTTGTACTAATCTGTTCAGAAAGAAAACTGCAGGTAACTCTATCCTCCATGCGAGTAGCAGCCACCCGCCCAGTTTCAGATGGGGGATACCTTACAGTGAGTTCCTCAGAGCAAAGAGGAACTGTAGCACGATGAAAGCATTCGAACAGACAACACTAGCCATGAAAGCAAAATTCAGGGAGAGAGGTTACTCAACTAAAGCACTGAAACAAGCAGAAGCGAGGGTTAGAGAACCCCAGAGAGAGGAACACATGCTGAAAACTATCGCGACTACTACTGATAGACAGGCAACTCCAGAGCCAGTTTGTTTCATTACGAGATACAGCAGTCAGGCGGCACAGCTACGAAAAATCCTGAAACACAGGTGGGGGATCTTGAGACAGGACCCCATATTGAGGAACAAAATAGGACCCAATCCCTCTATATCATACAGAAGGAGCACCTCACTGAAGGACATGTTGGTACATAGCCACCTACAAACCAAAGAATCCAACTGGCTCAAACAAGCCAAGGGTTTCCGCAAATGCGGAAACTGTAAGGCATGTAAACACAGTAACAACATAACAGAGATCACACTGGGAAAGGTCAAAGCCCCGTGGAAAATCCCGAAGCTAATAACGTGTCACACTGAATTTGTAGTGTATGTCATAGTTTGTCCCTGTAACCTGTGGTACATTGGTTCCACAACATTTCCAGTGAAGAAGAGAATTCTCGAACACTGGAGAGCAATAACAAACAAAGACCATAGTTACAGCACAGCAAGACACTTCACAGCAGAACACAATGGGGATTGGACCAAGGCCAAATTCTTTGGGCTTGACAGTGTAAACCAGAATCCCAGAGGTGGTAATAGGGTAGGAGCTCTCCGGAGACTGGAGTCAAGCTTCATTTTGCAAGCAGGTAGCAAGTTCCCAGGAGGGTTGAATTTAGATGAGAAAATGCATTCACATCTTTGATAGAGTAGCAGGAATAAGGACCAGTCACAACTAGCCTCACGCACCCACCCCCTTCCTCCCCCCTCTGTCCCCACTTACTCAGTTCACTCTTACCTACTAGTCTTACACATGTATATAGTCGTATGAATTTAATGTTGCAACAATGGGGAATGTGTAAATTAATGAGATTTTATTTTCTTGGATTGTTTGCCCAAGTGTCTGCCAATGCAAATAGAGCAATCTGTTGTTTTCAAAGTATGTTTGCTATGATCGATACAAACGTATGATTTTGTACTCTTCTTTACAGGGAGACAACGTTGATGGTGCTCGAGGGACTCACTCACCTGCGATAAAAGTATGCGCACTCAGAGTGGAAGGTCGACCCTACCTGCTTCTCACTCTTTGATAGTCTGACCCGTAGCTACATCTTTAGATCACCAACATAGCACTAGTCAATTGCTGTGACTTGAACAATGGTACTAAACCAACACTTTCCTGGGATAATTAACCAGGTTGATCAAGTCAAGAGGCAGGACATACACACATAGACACTACACCACAACACCCTTGTCATACACCACTAATGTAGATAATGTTACTTAACACCTTCAAGAACACAACACACTGGGGCACTAGACCCTTCAGCGTGCAGCCTGCTCTTAATCGATCCCTAAGACACTCAAAATGTGAATTTAACATCCAACAGTTATTTTGCAATTTGCATGAATTAGACATTAAGTTTGCAACTTTTCACTCACGGTAAACACTAGTATTTCTTTTATGTTTTTTGTCACGTGGTATGTTTGACCACTCATGAACCTTTAAAAGAGTCTATGACCAAAGATGGGGTCAGGTGACCAAGACCACGGACGTGGTCGAAACGCGTTCCTTTGTCAGCAAAGAATAAAACTTTACAAACCTGATTGAGCAGGCTCGTGGATTTTTCCTATCCTGGTATCCTGTTACATGTGGAATATATATATATATATATTACCTACTGGCGGTCGCCAGTAGGTAGTTATAGTTAGGACCTAGTTTCCATAGGAAAAGTGTTTTTTGATTTGCCAATAACTTTGGCGCCGTTTGACGAATCTTCACGAAATTTTCAAAACTAGTGGGGCGCTCCGGTCAGCTCCTGTCTTGAAAGTTTCGGGGTGATTCATCAAGCGGGGGCTGAGAAAAAAGGGAGGTCCCAAAATGCGTTTTCCCCATGTTAATTTCCATAGGAAACTTTAGACAAAGCTACAGCCCGAACTGCTGAATATATATATATATATATATATTGAAAAAACCAAAGGTTACTGGGACGTTATAGTTAGGCTCAGATTTCGCTCGTACAAAACCATTGAAATTCAGCAGTTGTAGTTACCTGAGCTAACTATAACTTATGACCCCACAATGCACTGCTTATGACCTCACATATACATCACTCAGGACGTGGTCATTAAATTCTATGTCCTTACTATAACGTTCCTGTAACCATTGGTTTGTTTAAGTGAATTTCTATGTTTTTTAACTGCTATGTGCGTTTGCACAGTGACGGAGAAAGGGGGCGTGTCCTCTGACAACCTCTCAGCAATCCCACAGTGTGGGACTTACTGGAGGTGACAGGGGAGCTAGTTGGACCCCAACAACCCTCTGGACTCAAGGGGATTTCTCCCCAACTTGTAGTGCGCGAGGAGCCATGTTTGCAGAGTGGTGGTGAAAGGGGGCGGGCCTCAGGCAACTTGCAGCCCACCTTTTTAAAAAAAATATTCCTTTTATTAGGCAAGGGGGCCGATTTCGGCCTTGGGGACCCCATCCTCCGGGGCCCGACCTTTTTTTCATTGTTTTTTTATGGGAGGGACGCCGTGCGGCCCTTCTTCCCGTGCCAATTTTGCCCCTGTGGACCCTGTCCCCCGGGGCCCGGCCTTTCTGAATGATGAGGGTGGCCAGACTAGCACACTTGCACAAATCCCACACATTCAGAAAAACAGATCTGGAAGTCGAGCCTTCTTCTACACTGTTATTAAAGGGTGGAACAACCTGTCACTACACACCGAGCCTCCTCTTAACCTGTCTCTGCGAACAGTCACTCTTAGACCTAAGCTGGCTAGATTCTTACCAGCTCAGAGCCAGGATACCCTCCTGGATAATGGTGCACTTTACAAATCACCTTAACATAACATAACTCGAGCTACATTGATTACATTGTGTTCCAAGTATAGAGTCTTTAAACAGGAAACCAATAACAATCACTAATGGTTTGCTCAAATTGAAAGAAAAAGAATTGTCTTTTAACAGTGATTTGGCCTTCATCAACAAGAAAAAACGATTCAATATTGTATAAAGCATACCTTTGGAATTTCACTGTACTTGACATTCATTCTGAGCCTTGAACTGCATTGCAAACATCTGCTCTAGAATGTGAGTTCAACAAAGTTGACATACCAAGGTTGAGGCACATTCTTTACTTAGGTGTTATTGTTCTCTCCAAAGCCCAGATGTTCTTGCATATATATGATGTTATGCCCTGCTTTTAAAATCTTATGGGTAAAATACTTGAACCTTTTTTTATCTGCTCAGTTGCTGCTGCATTTAGATTTGTATTTAAATTGAGAACAGAGATGTCTGTCATAGCCGTTGTTGTATATCTCAGTGCTTGCAAGATGATTTTGATGTGATGTTTTTATTATTTTTCTATTGAGTTTGTAACTGTGATTGCTATCCATGAAAGGTATTATACTTCTTTTTAGGGACTAATAATTCTAAATAAATTATTAATTGAATTGAATTGAAAAATGGTTGAGCATTGATTTAGTGTGTGTTATTTTTGTGTGTTGCTCAGCTCTAAATTTCTAAGCCGCAAAGTCTTTCTGAGTCAGCCCTTGTCTGCTCTGCCTCTTTACCCTAAGAGTCAGGTTTTACATTGTGAACTTTTTCACAAATGCAGTACTATCTGACAAATGCAAGAGGAAAGGTGTTTACACTGAATACTTTGTGACAAGTACAATAATAGGAATAACTTTCCATTCCTTGATGAGCTATTCATTGTTGAACATGAAGAGACCTTTTGACACAGACCGCTAGTTCCGGTTTAGTATTTAGTTGTGTGTGAAAAGTAAAAACAGTAGGCATTAATTTATTAAGAATTATTATGCACTTCATGGAGTTCTTTAATTTAGGTATGTGGACTTTTGGCCATGTTGTTTCTGCAGATGGACATTTCACCGCCTGCACTCGAGTGCCAAATTAAATAGGGCTTCAGTCAGTCGTGGCTGCTGCCAATATCCAGTGGGGGGGCAGCAACGGCGGCGGGGGAGGTGAATAAAAAAATTAACACTTACCTGATCCTGCATCCGCCTCGCACTTCATTGCTCCTTCTTGGCTACAGCTCCCGACAGTCCTTAGGACAGACTCCCCAACCAATCCAGGCGCTGCTCTCATGCTATGAGAGCAGCACCTGGATTGGCTGAGCGGGCTGCTAAGATGCTCCGCTTAGACACAGCGAGTCTGGAACGTTTCTCCATCTGGCTGTAGAATACAGCTGGGTTAGAGAAACCTAACAGGGCATGTATGTTTGGCCCTCCTGAGACGGCCAGCCAAACAAAAATGCGCAGTTAGAAGTGCACAACCACTCCTCCCTGTGACCCCAGCCCCGCCCCACTGCACACACTGGCTCGGGCCGGCAACTGAAAAATAAAACGATAGTAACATATTTTCAGCTACTGGCTCTGAGTTAGTGGGGTGAAGCTCCTCCGCCATTGCGGCGGAGCCATCGCTGGGTGCAGTTGTCGGTGAGGAAATGCCTGTCAGAAGGTTCGGAAGGGGAGCAGAGATTTGGGGGGGCACCCCTTAAAAAAAAAAGACAAAACAGCAACCACCATGGGGAGCAAACACCAGCGCCGACAGTGAGTCTGAGTTTGCCACACATTGAAATGTCAAAAAAATCACTTATTTAACAACTTTAGTTGCTTTAATGTATTCATTTGTCTTTACTTTTTGAACTGTGTTGTTGATATTCAATTACTGATACAGTACAGTGGTAGTAACTATTACTTCCCCCCTTAAACTTTGGGAATCTCATGCTGCAGTTGCATGTTTATTGGCCAACAACATTTTGCAGTTGAACGCAGAAAAGACACAGGTGTCGGGTCTAGGGAATCATCCTTAGAGCTGGACCTCAGATTGGTAGTCAGTGGCTCTTAGCCCACCCCAGTCACTGCTTTATGGCTAAAAATGCTGAGTGTTTCCATCAACACTGATCTTACCTGCTGCTTGCATGTCAACAATATCGCTGGTCCATGTTACTTCCTTTTGAAGAGCTTTAAGAAAAGTCTTCCTTGCTCTGAGTTGAAAGGAGAAGGTTGATGATTCAGGCAGCTACCGCACCCTGTTTGAATTATAGGAATGCAGTTGTCTTGCCTTACTAAAAATCATATCTATCACCGTTAGATTGTTCACAATTCGATTGCCAGGTGTTACCTAATGTACCTCTGCATGCTTCTTTCAAATCCCTTTTGGACTTCCTCCACAAGGTACAAGTGAATAACTTTTCATGGCAAACTAGCACTATGCGCCAACTCACATGCTTCGCTCCTCTTCCCATGTACTTTTTGTATTGCCCATGTTCCAGCGCACCAGAGCAGGCAGATACCCATTGTAAAAGATTCGGTCCTTGTGAGTGCAGAGTTAGTTGTGTGTTTGAGAGATTGCAGGGTGCAGCACATAAAAGCCAGACATTTGGCCAGATGATCTTGATACTTTGAAGGTACATAAATGTGGAGTTAAGAACAGTAAACCTATAACTACCAATACATACTTACCTTGGGGAAAGGTGAAATTGGGAAACAGGAAAAACAGGGAGGGATAAAGATGAGAAGAGACCTCCGAAACCCCTAGACATATTAGCACAAGAGCTAAGAGGAAGAAGGACAAAGATACAGTGAGGTGAACACGAAACTGTGGGAGGTAGATGTCTGTGGAGTGCAAAGGTGTGTCTGGGCAAGGCTGGAAGTGATTGCTAAGGGCTGAAGTGATCAAGAGAAAATGGAGCCGGGATGTGGCAAGATTGACAGTTTTGTACAGGGGTCTCCAACCTTCTCTGTAATAGGAGCTACTTATGTTAATTGAAAATCATCTAGCGCTACTAATATTAGTGTCATAATACTTACCACGCCAGACAAGAGAACACTAGTGTCCACCCCCTGCATGTTAGCGAGCAATAATCACATCAGAGCATCAAGCAGGGCAGTGATGAAAAAAAGACTGCTAATTTGAAATGCCATACATGATTAATACATAACAGCCATCGCTGCAATGCCCCTGACACCAAGGTAGTAATGCTAATTATAAGTTTCCCGAATGCCACAGATTTATCACTCAAATATCAGCTTTAAAAAAATTATGGAAATTAATCAATTTTTTCCCAAGCATCAGCTTATGAGTTCTGAAAATACACACATTTTAATCTTGAATACACAATTTACAATTTTGTAATAGAGATATTAATTCAGCCAAGCAAAAGCTTCTACTTTATTAGTCTGGACTGTACATAGGAGAGCTACTTACAGGTAGCTGGAGAGCTACCAGTAGCTTACAAGCTACTCGTTGGAGAAGCCTGGTTTAGTAAGTATGCTCACAGGAGATAGAGAAGAACCATGGGAAGGGAGATCTGGGTAAATTGGTGAGGTGCTTCAGGACTAAGGAGTTTCCCTTGGGGACAGGGCATCAGAGAGGAGCTTAATTGCCTTTCTGCATTGATTTTGGAAGAAACAACGGACTAATTACAGCATCAAATAATGTGTGTCTTCTTGACCCCTATGATGGTTCTACTGGGTTTTAAACAGTAAGCAGTAATATGCATAATTCTTTTACTTCTGACCTCCAATCCTTTGCTAGTGGCATTTTGTAACAGCACATAAGTTAGCTGAGAATGAGAGAAGTGTTCTTCTCAGATAGTTTATTTGAAGACATTTGTTAATAAAGGCCATATATAAAGTGCAGAGTGCCTGTTAAAATGATAGCCAGTGTAATTCCTGCAACATTGAAATTGCATGCACAAAGCAGGGTGCCCCTAAGTACAAACAGGCCGCTGTATTTCCTACATGTGGCACATGTGTCTGAACCTGCCTGGCTCTGATCCCATAAATGGGACACAATGTCCTATTAGCTGCAAGTAGACCCCAAAAGAGATACATTGGTACATTTTACAAGGTTTTCTAGGTCAAGAAAGAGACTACCAAAGGCTCCTGATAGCAGACAAGATGGTTCTGGCTAAGAACACACTATGTAAGGGGCAACATATATAGTGCCCATTTAAGAAGATAAGGTGAAGAGTATGTCTGAGCTAGTGAGCAACAAATGATCAGGCAGACCTGTACATTACAACCTGGTCTCCTCTCCTAGACATGCTGGGCCCAGACTGGGCAAATCCCATAAATGATATTGACAGGAACTGACTACCAATTGCATTAGCACATTTGTAGACTCTGATAAGGCGTGTTGAGCAGTATTTTATGAACTGAACTCAAATAACTATGGGAGCTGGGACCGTAGGTGCGCCAGTCCCGCCCGCCCTATTAGGATGCACCCGCCACAGTGGCGGGCGCATCCTGGTACATTAACATTGCGGACGGTGCTGCTGGCTGCAGCACCGTACGCAATGTTAAAATTCCAAGTTGTGCATTGCCATGCACAACGTGGCAGGCACCGCCCGGTGCCTGCCACCTTGTGCATGGCAATGTCGGGGGGTACCATAGGTACCCCCCCAGTGCAGCCCCCCACCCCCCGGGGGCCTGCAACGGGCCCCCAAAGTCATTTCCCGCATGCCTTTCCATGGCGGAGTCTCCACCATGGAAAGGATTACCCACCGCAGCCATCATAATATGGATGGCGGTGCCTGCAAGGCACCGCCACCATATTGTGGGCTTTTTCCGCCCAGCCGGCAATCGTGACGATTGCCGACCGGCAGAAAAGCGGCGGATGGACTTTCCGTCAGCCGCGTTACCCACCGCCATTGTAATCTGGCGGTGGGTAAATCTCATTGCGATGGCGGGCGGATCGCCACCGCCGGGCCGGCGCCTATGTCTTTTTACAATCATTTCCTTTGCAGTGGGGTGAAATGTTTGAATTGATACATCTTGCTTTTGGTTTAAGTTCTGTGCTTTTAATACTTATTCTATTTTAAAATACAATAACGCACCAAACCAACAGATTTAAATTGCAAGGGTTGCAAAGATAACAGACATGCCTAATCTTTAATCTGAGGTCCCGATTCACAAAGGTAAACTTACAATTTTACTCTGTATCGGTATTCAAAACAAACTATTTAATAGTAACTTTATGACTGAGGAGACTCTGCAGTAGAGGTGGAGAACTCCGCGCATAAAAAGATAGGACTGTCCTATCTTTTTATGTGTAGAGTTCTTTGCCCCGACTGCGGTGTATCCACAGTCGTAAAGTGTAAGGAACTTTTTGCATGATCACCACCAAAGTTTTTGGATTGATGCTGCAGGTTTTTCAACTATAAAAGTGCACTGAAGCCTGCTAACAATACCTCAGTGCCAGTGCTTTGTCCCCTAAGAGTGTAATGTTAGATTGGCTATACCCAATTGTCAAAACTTTACTTAATTATAAACCCCTAGTATATGATACCAGAGGAACTCAGGCCTTTAAGTTAAAGTGTCCCCACCAGGGCGTGGAGACAGAGAGGGTAGACCACTTGCCAAACCGTTTTTTCTGTCGGCGTGTAGCCTTCAGGTAGCCATACCTCTAGGGTGGGTTTCGAAGCTCCATACACCGAGAGAGGGGTTCTGCCATGTTGGGAGTGGGCAGAATAGGGCCCTCTGGGATAGCTAGATGCCACACTTCACAGGGAGTCATCATCAGGCAGGCAAGTTTCTACTAGCCGATTGGCCAAGGAGCACCACATCCCAAGGGCATTTTCTTGGCATAAATATGGCACCCCTTGTATCTAGACCTCAGATCCCATCTGGACTAAAGAGAAGACTGAAGAAGAACTGCCTTGCTGTTCCCTGGACCTGGCAAGAGGGGCTGCACCAACCGCTAAACTGCATCTGCTGATTCTTGGACTAGCAAAGAGAGGACTGTGCCTGTGGCGTCTGGTCACTCCAGAGCCCCAGACGGTGAAGGTGAACTCCAAGAGTCAGTTGGCTGACTTCCTGTTACAGCACCAGAGCCACAAAAGCTGAAGTAGCTCATTCTGGCAGGGCAGTAGCCAAAATCCCTTAACCTCCCCTGACCGCCAAAGTGCAGCCCTGACTGACCAAGTCCTGATGCTCAAAAGTTGCAACCAAGTCTGCTGGCCTGGAAGAGTTATTGAAGTGCAGTTTGGTCATCCAAAAGGTACACCAGCCTTCACCAAAGAAAACCGCTGGTTTCGGTGTAAACGGAGACCAGTAGCCCAGTGGTGACTGGACTTTTGCTAGACAAAAGAGGACTTCAAGGGACAACTGCCTTTGTGGCCAAAGTAACTGCTTCTGGACTTTGGACCAAGGAGTAGCCCCAGAAAGACCCCCATCGACCGCACAACATCCTCAGCATCTTCAACAACCTCTTTCCCTTGCATCAGGACCACTCCATTGAAGTCTGTGGTGGTTCGCCTGTAGAACCTGGACTTGGGCTTGAGACTGCCTTGGTGCCAAGGCAACTATCCTACTACTCCTCACTAGTCCCCCTGATCTTCTCCCCTCCAGAGTTGGTTGCCCAAAGCGGGCCAGAGTAGTCAAACATAACGCTTTCAAATTTTTACTAAGTTTCCAAACTTTGCAGTTACCAATGCTTGTTCATGTTTTGAAGAAAAAGGCTGAGATTTACATTTCACTTAAAAATGTATATCTTCGGAGCCCTACAGTGGATTTTGTTACTTTTGGTGCCTGCAAATTCATAAAAATATAATCTATTTTCATGAATTTTGTGTTGCCTTACTTTCTTATTCTATTGTTTGGTACTTCTTATTTCTTTACACTTGTTCCTTAGTTTAAGCCTGACTGCATGAAGCCACAGCTACCCAAGGTTAAGCAAAGGTTTAACAAATGAGCCTGACTGGACCCAATTTCTGTTTGTGAGTGTATTCCATGGTGAAGTGGCATCACCACACCATATATTACTCCACAATTCCTCACATAAAAATGTTATTAAATTGTTTGTGAATAACAAAAAAGGGCAAACTTACACAAAAGTGCAAGTTTACCTTTGTGAATCAGGCCCAGAATGTTTACACCTACTGAAATGCTTGCCATAAACAGGGGTGTAACGGGCCCCCTCAGCACGTCTGTGCAGTGGCTCTCTATTGCAGCTGCAGTGTGCAGCATACTCTGAGCTGACACCATGCAAATCCAGGACTGAAAAGAAATAAAATAAAGTATTTGTTTCTCTTCAGTCCCTGTTGGGTACCTTACATTAGTGGGTGGGGCCCCTTGAAGGGCAGCATCCCCGACAGAGCACTGCTCCTCTTAGAGGGGAAGAGGCAGCACAGAAATGACTAGAGCTGAGGTAGGGTTGCCACCTTTCCCAGAGAAATTACAGCTCTCTCTCTTCATGTTTTAAGATTCTGCAAAGGCCTGCCCATGATTCTTAAGTAGAACTTTATATGAAATAATCTGTATTCATTTTAACATTGCCTTTCTGTCTTTTGTTTATTTAAGTTATCAGTCAGGGGCCATTAGGGCAGCTGAAAACACATTTTAAAGCGTTTTCTTCTTCCATAAACTGTTAAAGGTATGTATTGATAAGGGAAAAAAATACCAGCTAGGACATTAAATCCTAGTCATTGCAAGTTATTTCCCAATGTTTCTATTAAAGGATCTGGATAGAGCCCCAGAGTTCTTGTTTCCCTCGGGCATGCTTTGAATAAGGTGTCAAGCAAAAGTTAAAATCAACATGCAATTCATATATACAGTTTAAAAATAATTGACAAATATATACCAATAAAAGCACAACATTGAAAAAAGAAAGTGAACAGCTTTGCTTAACCCCTTCATTGGCAGGCCTCTACACCCCCACCCTGTGCCATGCCTTTTGTTGGCTATTTGGGGTAGTTCACACTTAGGCCCCCATAACTTTTTCTCTACATAAGGTATCCAGGCCAAATTTGCATCCTTTTTTCCAACATGCTGAGGATTCTAAAGGTACCCAGGGTTTGTGGATTCCCCCGGAGAGGACCGAGAAATTAGCCAAAATACAGCAACATTTTGTTTTTTGGGGAAAAAAGGGGAAAAAGTGCTGCAGAAGAAAGCGTCTGGTTTTTTCCCTGCAAATGAAGGGTTTGCAGTGCTGAATTTACCATCTTCCCAGCTTTAAGGAACAGGCAGACTTTGTCAGAAAACCTACATTTTCTACACAGTTTTGGCATTTTACTGGGACAAAGCCTATTTGTCCTAATTGTTGTGCTTTACATCTCCTTCCAGTTAGTGGTAGAAATAGGTGTGAAACCAATAATGGATCCCAGAAAGCTATACCTTTATGCAAAGTAGAAAAAATTCTGAATTAAACAATTGGTCGTTTGTGTAGATCCTTCAAGGTTTTCCTATAGAAAATAACAGTTGAATTAAACAAATATTGAAATGGAGTTGAAAAAAACAGCCATTTGTGCCTACATTTTCATCTGTAACTTTTTTTTAACTATGGCAGATTTTTTAAAGCAATATACCGTTACATCTGCTGTACCCTTCCGGCTGCGGGCTTATATAGGGCTTGTAGGTTCACTAAGAACCCGAATTACCCAGAGCCAATAACTGAGCTGCACTTTGTGTACCGGGTATACAGCAATTCATTTGATAAAATATAAAGAGTAAAAAATAGGTATCAAGGGAACCTATTTATTTCCAAAATGCGAACAGGTATTGAGTTTTTTGCACATCTCTGAATTTGTGGGTACCCATACTAGCATGTGAATTAGAGGGCATTTTTCAAAATGACTTCTTTTTACACACCGTCTTACAAATACAGTACATTACAACGCAATGTATTACATCACGAGCTATTACAACGCGGTCGTTACAACAACTGCGGTGTTAGTACGCCATGCATTTACATCGCAAGTCATTAGAACGACTTGCTGTAGGAGACGCTGGACTTAGGAATAGTATTATTTACTATTCCTACTCCAGTTCTGCGCAACAGTAGGGAAGGTGTTGGTATTAATTTCCAATACCTCAGCGCCCCCTACAGCAAGTCGTTGTAATGACTTGCGATGTAAATGCATCGCGTACTAACAACGCAGTCGTTGTAACGACCGCCTTGTAATAGTCTTACGATGTAATGACATTGTTGTAAATGCTGTTTCCCCTGTCTTACATTTGGAAGGCAGAAATGCATATAAAGACAATTGGTAATAAAACTTGTTCTACTATTCTGTGTTCCCCCAAGTCCCCCAAGTCTCCCGATAAAAATGGTACCTCACTTGTGTGGGTAGGCCTACTGTATGCGACAGGAAACGGCCCAAAATGCAACGTGGACACATCACATTTTTCCACTGAAAACTGACCCTTTTATTGTAATGTCCCTAGCTGTGGATTTTGGGCACTAGCTCAGCTGGCACCTAGGGAAACCTAGCAAACCTGTATATTTTTGAAACCTAGACACCCATGGAAATTAAGGATGGGGTAACTATTGTGGCTCTCACCAGGTTCTGTTAACCAAAATCCCTTGCAAACCTCAAACTTTGTCAAAAAACCCAAAATGTCCTCAGATTTCTGTAATGCAAAGTTCTGGAATCTGTGGGAAGCCACAAACTTCCACCCACCCAGCATTTCCCCAAGTCTCCTGATAAAAATTGTACCTCAGTTGTGTGGGTAGTCCTAGTGCCCGCGGCAGGAAATGGCCAAAACACAACATGAACACATCACATTTTTCCAGTAAAAACTGACCCATTTTTGCGATGTGCCAAGCTGTGGATTTTTGACCCTAGCTCAGCCAGCACCTAGGGAAACCTAGCAAACCTGTACATTGTTTTTAAACTAGACACCCAGGGGGATCCAGAATGGGGTGACTTGTGTGGCTTTCACCAGGTTCTGTTATCCAGAATCCCTTGCAAACCTCAAACTTTGTAAAAAGAATGCACATATTCCTCACATTTCTGTGATGGAAAGTTCTGGAATGGTCTGAGAGCCACAAACGTCACCCAGCCAGCGTTCCCCCAAGTCTCTCAATAAAAATGGTACCTCACTTGTGTGGGTAGGCCATGTGCCTGCGACAGGAAATGGCTCAAAATGTATTGTGGATACATCAAAATTAGCTATCACAAAACGAGCTGGTTTTGCAAGGGGATAACCTGTGTTTTGGGCTCAGCAGCTATGTAGGGAAACCTACCAAACCCAGATATTTCTGAAAACTAGACACCCAGGGGATTCCAGGGAGGTGAGGCTTTCGTGGATCCCCAGTTTCCTTATCCAGAATCCCCTGCAAACCTCAAATTTATCTTTAAAAAATCACATTTTCTTCACATTTCTGTGTGGGCTTGGCAGTTCGGGCTGGACTGTTCCCACAAGGAACAGGGTCAAGACTGATTTGCATATGGCTGGGTCCACACTGGGGTGGTGTGGTGAGCAAAAGAATGATGGATTTAACCCAGATCCTTGTGACTGGGGGTGAATGTTTGCATTGTCCAGCATTCCGTCCATCAATTGTTTCTTTTGCATTTGTTGCCCTAAGTGGGAAGGGTATGCCCAGACGTGGGTCCCGTGCTCACTACACCACTGGATTCAAGCTAGCCTGGCTGAAGAAGGGTGATGCCCTGAAACCGGTCCCAGGATGCTTGTTTCCGGTCCAGGAGGACCTGGCTTGGCAGTTCGGGCTGGACTGTTCCCACAAGGAACAGGGTCAAGACTGATTTGCATATGGCTGGGTCCAAACTGGGGTGGTGTGGTGAGCAAAAGAATGATGGATTTAACCCAGATCCTTGTGACTGGGGGTGAATGTTTGCATTGTCCAGCATTCCGTCCATCAATTGTTTCTTTTGCATTTGTTGCCCTAAGTGGGAAGGGTATGCCCAGACGTGGGTCCCGTGCTCACTACACCACTGGATTCAAGCTAGCCTGGCTGAAGAAGGGTGATGCCCTGAGACCGGTACCAGGATGCTTGTTTCCGGTCCAGGGAGGACCTGGCTTGGCAGTTCGGGCTGGACTGTTCCCACAAGGAACAGGGTCAAGACAGATTTGCATATGGCTGGGTCCAAACTGGGGTGGTGTGGTGAGCAAAGAATGATGGATTTAACCCAGATCCTTGTGACTGGGGGTGAATGTTTGCATTGTCCAGCATTCCGTCCATCAATTGTTTCTTTTTGCATTTGTTGCCCTAAGTGGGAAGGGTATGCCCAGACGTGGGTCCCGTGCTCACTACACCACTGGATTCAAGCTAGCCTGGCTGAAGAAGGGTGATGCCCTGAAACCGGTCCCAGGATGCTTGTTTCCGGTCCAGGGAGGACCTGGCTTGGCAGTTCGGGCTGGACTGTTCCCACAAGGAACAGGGTCAAGACAGATTTGCATATGGCTGGGTCCAAACTGGGGTGGTGTGGTGAGCAAAAGAATGATGGATTTAACCCAGATCCTTGTGACTGGGGGTGAATGTTTGCATTGTCCAGCATTCCGTCCATCAATTGTTTCTTTTGCATTTGTTGCCCTAAGTGGGAAGGGTATGCCCAGACGTGGGTCCCGTGCTCACTACACCACTGGATTCAAGCTAGCCTGGCTGAAGAAGGGCGATGCCCTGAAACCGGTCCCAAGAAGCTTGTTTCCGGTCCAGGGAGGACCTGGCTTGGCAGTTCGGGCAGTACTGTTCCCACAAGGAACAGGGTCAAGACTGATTTGCATATGGCTGGGTCCAAATTGGGGTGGTGTGGTGAGCAAAAGAATGATGGATTTAACCCAGATCCTTGTGACTGGGGGTGAATGTTTGCATTGTCCAGCATTCCATCCATCAATTGTTTCTTTTGCATTTGTTGCCCTAAGTGGGAAGGGTATGCCCAGACGTGGGTCCCGTGCTCACTACACCACTGGATTCAAGCTAGCCTGGCTGAAGAAGGGTGATGCCCTGAAACCGGTCCCAGGATGCTTGTTTCCGGTCCAGGGAGGACCTGGCTTGGCAGTTCGGGCTGGACTGTTCCCACAAGGAACAGGGTCAAGACTGATTTGCATATGGCTGGGTCCAAACTGGGGTGGTGTGGTGAGCAAAAGAATGATGGATTTAACCCAGATCCTTGTGACTGGGGGTGAATGTTTGCATTGTCCAGCATTCCGTCCATCAATTGTTTCTTTTGCATTTGGGATCAGCATGCCAGCACAAATTTCCTACCACCCAGCATCCCCCTTAGTCTCTTGATAAAGATGATACCTCACATGTGTGGGTGGGCCAAGTGCCTGCAACAGGGAAGGGCCAAAAACATGTACAGATTGGAGGGGTACCAAAACGTGTCCATAGGGCAGTTTTTTTATATGTTTTTTTGGCTGACTCACACAATTGAGGCATCATTTTTATCAGGAGATCGAGGGAGACGCAGTGTGGTAAGAAATTTGTGCCGGGCGCAGAGATCGTTTAACTTTGCCACACAGATGTTTTTGAGGTTTGCAGAAGATTCTGGGTAAGAAAACCCTGAGGGATCCACGCAAGCTACACCGCCAGCCTACCCACAGTCCACACACACTGCCAGCCAAGCACCAGTCCACGTACACTGCCAGCCAAGCGCCAGTCTACACTCACTGCCACCCAGCGCTAGTCTACACACACCGCCAGCCAAGCCCGTCCACACACACCGCCAGCAAAATCCCAGTACATACAGAGCCAGCCAATTGCCAGTACATGCAGACCATCAGCCGAACTCCAGTTTATAAACACACAGTAACTTTCCCTTGTATCTAGTAGTTTTCTGCCCCCCCTTGGGGGCAGATGAGCCTAAAAATAAAGCTGATCTGCCCCCAAGGGGGGCAGAAACAGCTAAAATGTGTGCCTAAAAAAAGGGGAGCGAACCTTGACTATGGGGCCACTCCCTAACATGCCCATAATCATATCCCTGGTGCCAATTGGGCTTTCTGCCCCTACCCAGGGGGGCAAATCTGGTGTAATAACCACCATATGCCCCCAGGACAGAAAGGCTGTGCCTATGTTCTGGGGGGTGAGGCATTGACATGCCCTTTCTGGGCAGACCCCACCCCTACACTAAGAAAAAATAATAATCCCTGGTGCATAGTAGGCTTTCTGCCCCCCCCCCAGGGGGCATATCAGGGGCTATTGCCTCACCTGCCTCCTAGGGGAGGCAGAACAGTCCCCATTTATGTGGGATGGAGGCAAGGCCATGCCTATTGTGGGCAGCCCCCACTCCTCTTTTATAAAAAAAAAAAATCCCTGTTGTATAGTGGCCATTCTTTCTGGGTAATGACAGCCATCTGCCCCAGGGCAGGCAGAAAGACTTCTGTTGCAATTTATTTTGGGTGGGGGCATGGTCTTGCCCATTGTGGGCAACCCCAACCCTCTTTTATTTAAAGAAAAAAAATCCCTGGTGTCTAGTTGGCTTTCTGCCCTCCCCGGGGCAGATCAGGGGGCATTAACCCCCATCTGCCCCCCAGAGTGGGAAGAAAGTCTGTCCCTTTTTTGTTTTGGGGGGTGGGGGCATAGGCATGCCCATCTTGGGCAGCCCCCACCCCTACATATTCCCCAAAAATTAATCCCTGGGGCCTAGTGGGCTTTCTGCCTCCCCCCCCGGGGGACAGACCACAGACTACTGCCCCCATCTGCCCCCCAAGGTGGGCAGAAAGACTAATCTGGCCAAAAAACATGGAGGGAGCAAAAGCCCTTGCCCAAGAGGCCGCTCCCGCCTCCCTGGTGCCTAATGAAGTAGATCACTGTTTGGAGATCTCCCTCCTGCGGCGATCCCCAAGCAGGGATCCACTAGGGAGTGATACATTTGGAAAGTGGAGATTCTCCCCTTTCCAATGAGACCCTCCCGTCTGCCTAGTTGCTCGGGGGGGGCAGATTGGCTCATTTCAATTTCACTTTCAATGTAATGACGTCAGCACGCCATGCGCATGATGGTCATTACATTGAGAAAAAATGCCTCTGGAGGTTGGGGAAGCTCAAAGGGATTTCTGGATGGTGTGCAGAGGACGTAACGGTTACATTCTCAGCACACCAGCGCCACAGCCAAGGACGTAACCATGACGTCCTCGGCATAGAAAGAGGTTAAAGTGCTTTGCGTATTTTTAAACCAAAGTAGTCTACAAAGCAGATTGCCTTTTTGTTACATAAAAAGATTTAGTGAATTCAATATCTAAATAGCGATTTTAAGTTGCAGTATTATAATGCAAAGATCTCAACCTCTCTCTTGTCAGATGTATCTTTTTTTGCAACTTGGTTCTTGTTATATTGCTTTTCCCATTATAGATAAGACTACAAGTACCAGAATGCATTGAATCAATTACTCACACCTTAAATGGAAAAACGTGAGGTTACTGTGTAGGGTCTAATGGATGATTTCTTGTTCACATATGGAGCATGAAAGCCTTTTTCTTCATTGTTTCCAAAAAGTAGGTTTGTGTTTTCATACTGGAATCACAGGAATGTACAGCAGCATTGCAATTTTAGTTTTTTAGGTTTCCAAACTAAAATCCTTCTCTTATGTATAACAAGGAGTCCATGATACCAAAGCAGTGCTTATGGGTCTGCAAGTAAGGGAACCAAGAACATGACTTTATTGGGTGTGTGATTATAGTGGCAATCGGCTATACGAGAATTATTGCTGAAAGGGCAGTTATGATATTGTGAGAGGTCCTAATGTAGTCAATTTGTGTTGCTAGGTACAATCCCAGGCACAGTTAGGGTAACCTACCCGCAAAGGGTCCTTGAACGTGCCGTGGAAAATTCCTGCTGCATGTGCATAAAAATGATCTGCTTGGGTCAAAGACAAAGTTTTCCCTAAGGTGTCACTCAGAGTATCACATGTGCAGGGGTATAAAGCACACCCCCGATGATCCTGTGGTGGGTGGGCCCCCACCCCTCTCAAAGCTGAAGGGGGCCCCCTCGGATTACTTGTGCTGTGAATGAAAGTAACAATGGGCCAGGTGCATGTGTATGGCTGTGCAGCATGCTTGAAGCTACTACCCCGCTCACATATGCCTGAAGAGAAAAAAAATTACTTTTAATTTCTTTTTCAAGCAGAGCGTAGCTGTGCATTTGGGAGAAGGCCTTTGAGAGACGGCTGTGCCCCCTCATAAAGAGATTACCATCAATGGAGCAAGTGAGAGAGAAATAGGGAACACAGAAAAAAGCTATCATTCGAACAGGGAAAATGTGCAACTCTAGCAATGGGAGCAGAAGTAATCACTACTAAGAGGTGACAGAAAATTAAATTTCAGATTATGACAAGGTTGGGGGTAAGTCTGTGGCAGGTACAATACAGGTGTAGCAAAAACCCTTCAGGATAAGGAGGGTTGGAGGCATTGCTACAATTTGTGCAGCAGATGCAGAGGCACCAGGGCCCATGGGGTGTGACTGATCCACTGCAAACCAATTTTGGAGTTACTTTGCTACTTGCTTGCATTGAGGGCCCATCTGTCCAAACTACACTACTGGTGGTGGGTGGGGTGGCAGGGTTGGAGTGGACTTCAAAACGTATGTTTTAATCAAGCATAAAAACAGTGAAAACTTGCATATGACAACTCTCAGAGCCCTACAGCCATAACCAAACCATGAGTATTTGTATTGATGTTGCACCATTTAGGTTGCTTCTTTCAGATGTTTCCCTTTAATCTAGTGACACACTGCTCTCAGAACAAACTGGTTGTCTTTCCTGCAGGCTCTCAACTTTTCTTATAGAGGGTCTCCTCCTCCTCTCTCTTCTCTCTCAATGGCCAGTTTTCCTCTCTCTACGAAAGTTACTTAATTGTCTCTCTCCCCATCTCTGTTGCTGAGATATATCTATCGTCTCTCTCCTTCATCCATATTGCCTCCCCAAATCTAACTGCACTTTGCCAATCTTTATCTCTCCACATTCTCTCTTCATTGGCAGCCACTTCAGAACTGTAATGCCCATACTCAATCTCTTACCTGTCAAGATACCCGCATTTGGCCTGTGCCTCCCTCTTTTAAACTTCTGTTCACTCAGCTGACAAACAAAATGCCTCTAAAGACTTTTCTGGGGTCACCAGCTTTTTAAAACTATATTATCCTCCAAAACAAGTGTTCATTCTCCTTTTACCTTAATGAGACCCCCTCTAAAATGGCTGATTTGTGCTGGATTTTTTAGTAAAGAGATTCACATCTATGCTATCTCTTTTCTTCTCTCTTGCCCACTCATTCCTCATCGCTCCTCTTGGTTTTTCTTTTTCTCATACACTTTGATATTTATCTCTTTGATCATTTCTCTTATCTGTCTCACTCTTCCTGTATCTCTCTCTTTATTTTACACTGGCATTTACTTTATTTCTCATCGACTGTGCTCGCTGTCACTTTCACTCATTGGTTGTCTTTCATAGTCTCCCTTCGTCCCCATTTCCTTGACTGATTCTTCAATCTTCATTTTGTATCACTCTGTCCTCTTCGGCCATCTATTTCAACCTGCTGTTACTTCTCTCTTCTCATTTTGTCTTCCTTGTCCCTTCTCAATTGTCATCACTCTCGCTCCTTGCAATCTCATCCTCACTGGCTTATACATTTTCTCACTCTCTCTCTATCATGCGTTTGAACTGGACTTCCTTGGTGTCTCCTTGGCTGCCAATATGCATTCTCTATTTTCACTTGTGTTAATCTTCTTTACTTTTCAAATTATGGTGCCAGAGTGACATGTCTTCAACAAGTCGATCACGAGCTACCAGTAGCTCATAGACACCTTCCGAGTAGTTCACAGCCTTGAGTTCATTTTTAAATAAGCACAGGGTCACATTTTCCTTTTAAAGTTAAGGGAAGGCTGTGTTTTTAAAAAATTATTATATTCAGGCTGCAGATAGCATGGCCTGATAATGAGCACTGCCAGAGTCAGATTTATGAACCAGGGCACCGAGGTGAAGAACTCAAGCACTAAGGTATTTACATCTTAAATAAAAGTCCTTGTCAACTCAATATTGGAACATGAGAACAAAATTATGTTTCTGAATGCTTTTAAATTTGAGGAAATTAAAATTAAGAGTTAATTTAATGATTAAGTTAACTCTTCATTTTAATTTTATCCCATTTCAAAGTGTTGCATTTATAACCAGCAGGCCTCCTGCTCCCAGTGGCCAGTAGACACTGTGGCATATTTATAAATGAAAGATACTGTAATTTTCTTCCAAATGAGAGAAATTTAAAGAGGATAAAAATATTTCTATGAAACGGTGAGTCAACGTTTTTTCCCCACTTTCACTTAAGCCAATTATATCTTAATATTATATGAAGCATATTTCTTCACTTTAAATTCCTCCTATTTTAAAAAGATTTATGTGTTTTTCTGTTATAAATATGGCACCGTGTCTACAGGTCACTGGGTCCAAATACAACACTTTGAAATGGGAGAAAATGTAAATGATGATTTTATGGAATCCATATAAACATAAAGTTAACTTCAGTTAAATGTTCTAACATTTGAAAGTGTTGCATTTACACACAGCAGGCATCTTGCTCCCAGTGGCTGGTAGAATAGTGTCATATTTATAACTGAAAAATACAGCCATTTTTTAAGTGGGAGACATTTTAAGTGTAGAAAAATGTTCCATATTATGAAAACATATTTTGCAGAACATTTTTCTGCACTTTAAATTCCTCCCATTTAAAAAAAATGGTTAAATAGATGTTTGTGTTATACATTTAACAGTGCCACATATGGCAAAAGATATGTCCTGTGCCATAAGTACACACAACACAGATTCTTATTACCCATACACATATATCTCATTCAAACACTCACATGTGCATACATCCCCAAAGACAACGCTCTTACTGACACACGTGGCAGCCCTGTCATAGTGCCCCTAGTCAAAGTATTTTGTTCAAAGCATAGTCTTTGGCTCTATGGACAATTGGCTTAAATTCAATTAAACTGGACGTGGGGGGTGTCTGGTAACATTGCACGAGTGACTTGGCCTTCAGTAGTTCACAATGATTTTCACTGATCAGAAGTAGCTCTCACTACAGAAAAGGTTGGAGACTACTGGGCCAGATGCTGTGTGTGTTGAGGGGGTGGGGTGTGTTGATGATGGACTGTGCTAGTTGGTATGACTCTACAGTACAGGTGAATTACCCTGTTAGGGGTTACTCTGTCTGAAGGAGTGATAGACAGCACTGGCTATTTAAACCACTAGCACTAAGAGATCATTGTTTTCTGCTTCCGCAAATATGTTTTTAGGAACCCCAAAGAGTAGAACCAGTGCTTATCTTTCCCCATTTTAGTAAGTGGAACATTTCATGAACCTGTGCAAGCTACACAGTTTTGTAGTAGATGCATTTTGGAGTTGCATGCATAAATCTATTCACCTTCATAGTTTACTTTTAGTGCCATGAAGAGAATTAAACAAGGCAGTGTTTTAAAGTATATGGTTCGAGTAGGGGGCTGCAGAAAGGAGGCTGAGGCACAATGTAAATGTCTGGCATCAGCAGCTCTAATTCTGAGTCAGTTTGGTTTTTATTTTGGAAATATGTACCTATTTTCATAATGCCATTTTCTATTTTGTCATGGGGATTAATGGTCATATTATAATAATTGCGTAACATGGTTGTGCCAAGAGTGCTATGTGTGTGTGTGAAACAAAGACAGGGCAAGAAACAGGAGGTGTGTTAGAGAGGCAGGCAAAAATTCGGTTGTAATATTAGAGTGTGAAGTATGCGTAAGAGCGAGTAAGCTATGTGTGAGAGCAGTGAGCATTTGTGTGACCATGCATTACAGTAAATCAATGTATTCGAGTGTGAATATGTGTCAAGAGCATCTCAGAGAAAATGGGAGAAAGAGCATGTAAAAGAATTAAAAAAGAGAGTGCTCTATTGCTTGGTATATGGGATTTGGCATTAGTGCTTAATTAGTATGTGATCACTGCTTTACAATGCTATTTGGTGGATCCTCTATCTAATCATATCAATAAAGTTGTCTTTAAACACTATCATGTCTTGATCAACTTGTCTGACCCAAAATATGCACTTAAAATGCTCATCTAATTTGCTTAAAAATGTACACATCTTCACTTGTTTTGTTTTTTAAAACCTCTGAAGGGATCTTCTCAGTTTCCTCCAAATTGCTATTAATTCCTGTGAAGTTTAGAACAGTGTTACTTGGCCAAAGTGCTTTACAAAATCACCTCCAGCATCCCACAAAAAAACTCAAATTAATTCTTCTGAACTTCACAGTCAACTGAGGTTTTTGTGTACTTTTGCACAAACTGATGGTTGGGAGGATACAGACTAATGTTGACAAATTACAATGCAGGGATCCCAGCAGCCCCTCAAAGTTTCCTTATGGCTGTATGACGGAACCACAACGGCATTTACAATGAATGCCTTTACAACCACTCCGGAAAAAGGACTAAGGGGTCCATAACGATGGCGAGCGGACTTTGTCCGCCCGCCATCGCAACGGAGAAAGGGACCGCCCGCCACATGTGCGGTGGTCCCGCAATTTGAATTAGGATGCGCCCGCCACACTGGCAGGCGCATCCCCCATACTCAGCATTGTGGCGGGCGGTGCTCACAGCACCGCCTGCCACAATGCTGGAAATGCATGTTGTGCATTTGCATGCACAGGGTGACAGGCACCACGCGGTGCCTGCCACCTTGTGCATTCAAATGCAGGGGGTACCATAGGTAACCCCCATGTGCACCCCCACCCCCAACACCCTGGGGGCCCGCAACGGGCCCCCAATTGCAATTACTGTATGCCTTTCCATGGCGGCGTTGCCGCCATGGAAAGGCACACCTCCGCCAGCATCGTAATATGGATGGCGGTGTCTTGCAGACACCGCCGCCATATAATGCCCCTTTCCGCCGGTCGACGAGTCGACCGGCGGAAAGCGGCGGACGGTTTTTCCGTCCGCTGGGTCCCCCGCCATAGTAATATGGCGGGGGTAAATGTGTGGCGGGCAAGGGAAATAGCGAGCGGATCGCCACCGCCATATGGGCGGTGGCGATCCGCCCGCTATTGTAATGACCCCTAAGTCTTTACAATGAAAGCCTTTACAACTACATTTTTTATCATGAAAATGCCTTTCCCATGAAAATTTAAGTATAATATTTTACAGGTAAGTGTAAACCCATGTATGTGTGGATATATATATACATATATATATATATATATATACATATATATACATATATATATATATATACTTACCTGTTAATTTTCTACCACACATGCCTTTAACATGCAACTGAAATGTATGTATTTTATAGGTAAATCTAAACCTATTATATATATATATATATATATATATATATATATACACACATATTTATATATATACACACATATATATATATTTATGTTCAAGGACCGTCACACTCAATGTTCTCCTTTTTCAAACACCTTTATTAGGTAGACACCCCTGTCACACCAAGGCGTTTCGACCTCACAGGGTCTTTCTCACGGTAGGTGAGTCCTTCTTTCCTTGTGGTTTTTATATCATCTCCCATCCCCAGCTCATTATGCAGTATGATGGGAGTTGTAGTTCATTACATTACTTTACAGTTTTTTAAAGTGAAAAGATTTTGCTTTTACTTTCGAGACACACATAATAAAATTTGTATCAATCAATTTGTAATGTATAATCACATATTCATACCGGCTGATTAGTCTGCCCTTACTCAATAGTGCATTGATTCTTCATATTTACCACAATTCACAAAAGGTCTAGTACCCATGTTTGTGCATTTGTGTAAACGTTTGGTCAACCCATGTGAACATTTTTGTACATAACCAGTTGTATTGTACTTTAGCGTGCATTCAAATTAATACAATCTATGTAGTTTTATATCTCACAATCTTCAAAAGGAGTGACCAAACGATGTCCTATGGTTTTTTCAGTGAACATATATATATATATATTCACAGAAAAACCATAGGTTTTAGGGACAGTTATAGTTAGTTGGACATTGCACTCGTACAAAACCCGTGAAATTCCCCGTTATAGTTAGTTCAGCTAACTATAACTCGCGCCCGCAATGCACTGCAGATGACATCACATATTACATCACTCATGACATGGTCAGTGACATCACTGATGACATCTCAAATGACATCACTGATGACATCATCCAGTGACTGTGTGTTTCTGTAAAGTTTAAATATGTTTAATATATATAGGTAAAGGCGTATTGAAGAATGAGTGGGTGTATAAGTGTCTGAATGGATGTTTTACTAGGTGTGTGACTGACTCTATAAGTGAGTGGTTAAACATATGTTACTGAATGCATGGGTTAGTGACTAAACTGTGTGAATATCTGTATCCGTCTGTCTGTTGGTGTGTAAGTGACTGCATGGGTTTGTGAATAACTACATAAGTGTCTATATGAGTTATTGATTGGTTGTCTGAGTATGTGTATGGGTGCCTGAGTGTTTGTGTGGGTGGGGTGTGTGTGACTCTGTGCATAGATGCGTGAGTGGGTGATTCACTGGGTGCATAGTTTGAAGTGTGCATCTGTGATGGACTGTATGGGTGGGTGAGTGTGTGTATGGGTGTGTTAGTGAGTGAATGTATATCTCATTTGTACATGTGTAAGTAACTACATATATAAAAGGCAGTATATATGTGTGTTAGAGTATATAAATGTCTATAAGTGAGAGTGTGTGATTGTGAGAGTGGCTGCATGGATGAGTGTTTGCTTGTATCAGTGATTGTATAAGAACGTAAGAATGTGCTAGTATTTGTGTGACTAAGTGAGCTGGTGTGTGTATAACTGTATAGGTGAGTAAAGGGTAGTGTGAATAATTATTTGCATGACTGACTAGGTGTGTAAGTACCTCTATGGATGAGTGGCGGTGTGTGAGTGTCTATGTAGGTGTATGAGTGCATATCATAGTCCTGTACTGAGTGACCATAAGTATGAGTGACTGTACGGGTGAGTGAGTGGATGTGTGTGTAGACCTAAGAATCAGTGAGTGGGTATGTAGTTATTGGTGTTGGAGTGTCTATGGTTTTGAGAATGGCAGTCTGTAATTTAGAGTGGGTGTATCTAAAGTTATGTTAGGGTGTGAGAAGATGCATGAAATTATCACATGGATGATGTCATCAGTGATGTCATCAGTGATGTCATTTGAGATGTCATCAGTGATGTCATCAGTGATGTCACTGACCATGTCATGA
The DNA here is from genome assembly GCA_963921515.1 of Calotriton arnoldi. NCBI lineage: Eukaryota > Metazoa > Chordata > Amphibia > Caudata > Salamandridae > Calotriton > Calotriton arnoldi. The sequence goes on along the minus strand of CAWUFW010000025.1, from coordinate 5,295,997 downwards.
GTGATGTAATATGTGACGTCATCAGCAGTGCATTATGGGCGCGAGTTATAGTTAGCTGAACTAACTATAACTGGGGAATTTCACGGGTTTTGTACGAGTGCAATGTCCAACTAACTATAACTGTCCCTAAAACCTATGGTTTTTTCAGTGAATTTCTAAGGTTTTTTAAATGCTAATTTCTAACTATAATGTGCCTGAAACCTATGGTTTTTTCAGTGAATTTCAAAGGTTTTTTAAATTCTAATTTCTAACTATAACGTGCCTGAAACCTATGGTTTTTTCAGTGAATTTCAAAGTTTTTTCAAATGCTAGTTTCTAACTATGCCTACAGAAGTAGGACATGTGAAGAAAGAAGAAAAACACACAGAAAGAAGCAAAAGAAATGCAGAAAGAAGCAACAGAAGTCCTCAAAGACGAAAAAAGTGCAGGAAGAAGCAAGACATGTGCAGAAAGAACCAACAGAGGAGCAGAAAGAGGCCTTGTTACAAAATCATCCTCTGCCCTCAACTTTTTCAGACGGGTACTGGTGGTAACTGACTCTGACTAACCAGGCCTAGAGCCAGTGGTATGCTAAAAGACACTTAGAATACAGTGAAAACACCTACATACACTAGGGAACACTATGCGTTGGGGTACCCCTGTGATTAGCATGACCTCCTCTGTAAGGCCCTAGTACATAATAGGGCAGGGGGATTAAAACTACCTCTTAAAATGCGCCACGGCCGCGTTTGCACACTGGTGAAGGGAGGGGGGGCCTGAGGTGACATGTGTGCAAACACGCCCTGTGGCCGTTTTAAGTTGGGGGATAAAGCCCCCTTGAATCCTGAGGGTCCCTGGGGGCCAACTAACCCACCAGGTATGTCCAGTAAGTGCCACAGAGTTGCATTGCAGAGAGGTGTAAAATGGGGCATGGCCTCGGACCACCTCTCTGCAACGCAGCTCTGTGGTGCTTACTGGAGGTACATGGTGGGCTAGTTGGACCCAGGGACTCTCAGGATTAAAGGGGACTTAATTCCCCAACTTAAAACGCGCCACAGGGCGTGTTTGCACACGTCACCTCTGGCCCCGCCCTCCCTTTACCACTGCGCAAAGGCACCCTGTGTCACGTTTTAAGTTGGGGAATTAAGTCCCCTTGAATCCTGAGAGTCCCTGGGTCCAACTAGCCCACCATGTACCTCCAGTAAGCACCACTTTTACACCTCTCTGCAATGCAACTCTGTAGCACTTACTGGACATACCTGGTCAGTTAGTTGGCCCCCAGGGACCCTCAGGTTTCAAGGGGACTTAATTCCCCAACTTAAAACGCGCCACAGGGCACGTTTCCACACTTGTGACATCAGGCCACGCCCCCTCCCTGCACCACTTCGCAAACGCACCCCCTGGTGCGTTGTAATTTGGGGATTAAATCCCCTTGAGTCCTGAGGGTCCCTGGTGGCCAACTAGCCCACCACTTACCTCCAGTAAGCGCCACAGAGTGGTGTAAAAAGGGGCATGGCCTGGGCCACCTTTCTGCAACGCAGCGCAGTGGCGCTTACTGGAGGTAAGTGGTGGGCTAGTTGGCCCCCAGGGACCCTCAGGATTGAAGAGGAAATAATTCCCCAACTTAAAACGTGCCACAGGGTGTGTTTGCACACATGTTACCTCAGGCCCCGCCCCCTCCCTTCACCACTGTGCAAACGCACCCCGTGGCGCGTTTTGAGTTGGGGGATAAAGTCCCCTTGAATCCTGAGGGTCCCTGGGATCCAACTAGCTCACCAGGTACCTCCAGTATGCGCCAGGGAGCTGCGTTGCATAGAGGTGTTCAGAGGCCACACCCCTTTTTACACCTCTCTGCAACGCAGCTCTGTGGCGCTTACTGGAGGTACCTGGTGGGCTAGTTGGACCCCAGGGACCCTCAGTATTCAAGGGGACTTAATCCCCCAACTTAAAACGCACCACAGGGCGTGTTTGCACACATGTCACCTCAGGCCCCGCCCCCTCCCTTCACCACTGTGCAAACGTGCCCCGTGGTCCATTTTAAGTTGGGGGATTAAGTCCCCTTGAATACTGAGGGTCCCTGGGGTCCAACTAGCCCACCAGGTACCTCCAGTAAGCGCCACAGAGCTGCGTTGCAGAGAGGTGTAAAAAGGGGCGTGGCCTCTGAACACCTCTCTGCAATGCAGCTCCGTGGTGCATACTGGAGGTTCCTGGTGGCCTAGTTGGCCCCCAGGGACCCCCAGTATTCAAGGGGAATTACTTCCCCATCTTACAACGCGCCAGGGGGCGCGTTTGCAGAGTGCTGCAGGGAGGGTGCGGGGCCTCCGGCGCGATGCCGGTCTTTTTTTTTTATTCATTTTTTTAAGAAGGGGAGCTGTGTGGCCCCCCTTCTTTTCCTATTTCCTATTTCCTATTTTAATAATGGAAGGGGGCCGCGTGGCCCCCCTCCCGAGGCCATATTCGGCCCCGGGGACCCCATCCCCCAGGGCATGGCCAGTGTTTTTTTTTTGTTAAAATTATTGGAGGGGGGCTGCGTGGCCCCCCTCCTCAGGCCATTTATGGCCCCGGGGACCCCATCCCCCGGGGCCGGCCTTTGCGTTTAAAAAAAAAATGTAATCATGGGGGAGGGGGGCCGCGTGGCCCCCCTCCCGGGCCAATCATGGCCCCGGGGCCCCATCCCCCGGGGCATGGCCTCTCGTTGGGGACCGTGGGGGTCCCCAATCCCCCACGGTCCCGCCGGCTCCCCGCGTCCTGCGGGAGCCGGGCATTGCTTTCCACAAGGGGAGCTGCTGACATGCAGCTCCCCTTATGGAAAAGTACTTGCTTTGCTTCACTGAAGCGAGAGCAGGTTTCTGCTCTCGCTTCAATGAAGCAGCAGAGTTTGCAATTACAGGGCGGGAGCCGCGAGGCTCCCGCCCTGTCATTGCAAACAGCAGTGTCCTGGGGTGGGCACCCCGGGACACTGCGAGGAGCCGGCCCTGGGGGTGGCGGTCCCCAGGGCCATGAAGGGTCTCCAGGAGGGGGCCGCGCAGCCCCCTCCCAACAATTGCACAGCCCCGGGAGGTGGTGATCCTCGGGGCCGGGGTCCATTACGGACCCCTGAATTTAAATACTACTGCCCCGTGGAGGTGGCGGTCCCCGGGGTGTGTGGGGGGGCTCGAGCCCCCCCCCCCACACAGGTCTTTTATTTTTTCAAAAAAAGCCCCGGGGGTGGCGGTCCCCGGGGCTTGGGGGGGCCTTTGAGGCCCCCCCATACATTAAAATAAGAAGCCCCGGGGGTGGCGGTCCCCCGGGGCTGCGGGGGGGGCTGTGTGCCCCAGCAAATATTTATAGAAAGCCCCGGGGGGTGGCGGTCCCCGGGGCTGCGGAGGGGCCATGAGCCCCCTGCAAATATTTATGGAAAGCCCCGGGGGGTGGCAGTCCTCGGGCTGCGGGGCCTCCCTGGGCCCCCGCTATTAAGGCCTCGTATGCCCCCGGGACTTGGCCCACCCGGGCTAAATATTAACGAAGCGCGGAGCTCACGCGCTCGTTTTTTTTCTTCACGGCGGGATGCGAGGATCCTACGCACATTTCGCCGTTTAAAAAAAAAATATATGCTTTTTTGGGCCCTGGGGGTCCTTGTGGGACCCTCTGAGCAGGCCTGGGGGGTCAGGGTGTTTCTACCCTGCCACCCTTTTCTTGTTTTGCGCCTTAGTTTTTGTCTTTTCTTGTTCCTCGGTTCTACCGAGACACAAGATGGCTGCCAACACTTCCTGGTTTGGAGTGTTGACAGCCAATTAGCATGAAGCTCGTGATCGGGAGGGTGAGCGGATCCACCGCGGCCATAGATATTGAAACTTTTATTTTTTAAATTTCTCAGGAACTACTGCATTTTTAAAAAAAGGGTGCTTTCTGAACCAAGCACTACCTTTTTGCCAAATTTGGTGTAATTCCGTTCAGCAGTTTTGGCTGTAACCGTGTCTAAAGTTTCCTATGGGAAATTGATTTTTTGACCTCTATTTTTTTAATCTCTCAGGAACTACTGAACGGATTTACATCATTTAAAAAAAGGGCGCTTTCTGAACCAAGGGCTACCTTTTTGCCAAATTTGGTGTAATTCCGTTCAGCAGTTCGGGCTGTAGCCGTGTCTAAAGTTTCCTATGGGAATTAACATGGAGAAAACACGTTTTGGGACCCCCCTTTTTTCTCGGTCCCCGCTTGATGAATCACCCCGAAACTTTCAAGATAGGAGCGGACCGGAGCGGGCCATAAGTTTTGAAAATTTCGCGAAGATTCGTCAACCGGCGCCAACGTTATTGGGAAAAGAATGTTACGAATTTCCTATGGATAATAGGTCCTAACTATAACTATCTACTGGCGACCGCCAGTAGATAATATGTTCACTGAAAAAACCATAGGTTTCAGGGACGTTATAGTTAGAAATTAGCATTTAAAAAACCTTAGAAATTCACTGAAAAAACCACAGGTTTCAGGGACGTTATAGTTAGTTGGACATGTCACTCGTACAAAACCAGAGAAATTCGGCCGTTATAGTTAGTTGAGGTAACTATAACTCACGCCCCCGCAATGCACTGCTGATGACGTCACATATTACATCACTCATGACATGGTCAGTGACATCACTGATGACATCTCAAATGACATCACTGATGACATCATCCAGTGACTGTGTGTTTCTGTAAAGTTTAAATATGTTTTATATATATGTTGGACTTGGCCCTTTTTGCAGGGTCATCCCTAAACTTTTTGCCTTCCTCCTATATTTTTTCTGACCTGTTGTTGGCTGTTTTATGACTCTGGGCATTTTACCACTGCTGATCAGTGCTAAAGTGCATATGCTCTCCCTATTGTAAATTGTGTTATGTATTAGTGACTCCATGATTGGATGATTGGTTTACTTGTCAGTCCCTAGTACCGTGCACTGAGTGTGCCCAGGGCTGGTAAATCCAATGCTGCTGGTGGGCTTGCAGCACTGATTGTGCCACCCACAGAAGCAGCTTGTAAAGTGTGTCTCAGGCCTACAATTGCAGAGCCTGTGTGCAGCCTAGGGCTGCCATGTCGACTTGGTCAGTGCACCCACTTACCAGTCCCTAAACCTTCCCTTTACTACATGTTGGTCACCCCTAAAGTAGGCCCTAGGGCAGGGTGCATTGTAAGTATAAGGTAGGACATGCCCTGGTGTGTGTGGCACGTCCTAATAGTGAATTACAGCCATTTTCGTTTTTCACTATTGCAAGGCTACCTGTTCCCCATAGGCCAGAATGGGCAGTTTTGATTATTACACCTTATAATCCTAACTGACCCAGGGAACATGGTAGAGAAACGAATTTAGTATGCCTGAACTCAGAATGATAAAATACATATTTTAGTGAAGTTGATTTTAACATTCTGTGTTTGAAAATACCACTTTTAGAAAGTAGGTATTTTCTTGCCTAACTATCCAAGCCTGCCTCTGCTAGGTTGTGTATTCCTTGTCTGGGTTTGTGAGTGACAGGGGCTGGGGGACTCCAGGAGACAGGGTGAGTCAGCACAGGGCTGAATAGAGAGATCTGCATGGAGATAGGTGGGAGGAGTTGCACCTGGGACCTGAATAGGGCTGTGCCTTCCCTCCACAATGCTGGCTCCACCTCTTGTGGTGTGTCTGATGTCCCTGGCCTACTCTGTGAAAAGAAAGAAGGAGTCCTGTAAACAAAGTGCTCCAGGACTGACCAGAACTGGTTTTGGACTAGGCAAAGGCCTCTCTGCCTTCAGAGAACAAAGAGAAAAGGTGTATAAAAAGGGGACCCAGACCCCTAGGAAATTAGATCACTTTTGGGAAACAAGAAGCAACCTTTGCTGAGGAGTGGAACCAAGAAGAAACTGAGAAGACTATCCCTAAGCTAGAGGGATCTGCCTGCAGTGGTTGCCTGACTGCCAAAGAAAGGAGAAGGGAACTTTGTGTGTACTTTCATCAACTTGTGAAGGATCTCCAAGGGCTTGATTTCAGAGCTTGCCTCCTGCTGAAGTCTCAGGGACAACAGACTTCACCCACCAGCTCTCCTGTATTCCCTTGCTGGGAATTTGGACCTTCTGAAACACTTGCGTGTCGCTGGGAGCTGGAAGCGCGACTCAAGACGAAGAAGCTTGTCGCCGCCGCAGCCGCTGCTTCTCGCATCGCCGGAGAAGAGTGTCGACGTCGCATCAGACGCCGGTGCATCCCCGAAGAAGCGCGCCGCTGACACCCTCGCATCCTTCGAAGCGCCTCGCAGCACCGGAGAAAAGTGTCGCCGTCGCATCAGACGCCGTCGCATCCCCGGGGCTGAGCATTGACCTCGCATCAGACGCCGACGCATCGCAACACGAGGCGCCCCGCATCCCAGGAGAAGATCGTCGACCTCGCATCAGACGCCGTTGCATCACCAGGGAAGCGTGTCGCAGGGCCTGTCGCGGCTCCAAAGATTCATCGAAATTGCCGCACGGCCGTCGGGCATGCACGCATCACCCCTTCGTTGTCGCAACATCAAGAAGACGCCATTTTCTTTCTTTGCACCAGATCTTCGTCGCATCACAGCGCTGCTTGTCGCATCGCCACAGAAGCGTGTAAGGAACCGACGCATCACCTTCACTGCACCACTTTTTGTTGTATCGCGTTACGCATCTCAGGTACATTGAACGCAAAGTGTCGCATTTCCATTTTAAGAGACTCAAGCTAATTCTACCATCTTTAAAGTACAGTATTGTGGATTATTTTTGTCGTTTATGGTCTTGTGGTAAATCTATATAAAAGATACTTATTTTTATAATACAACCTGTGTGGTGTCCATTTGTAGTGTTGTCACTGGATTACTGTATGTGTTCACAAATGCTTTACACACTGCCTCTGAACTAAGCCTGTCTGCTAGTGCCAAGTTACCAAGGGGGTGAGCAGGGGTTATTTCAGGAGTATACCCCCTTACCCTGACTAGACGCAAGGGTCCCTATTTGGTCAAAGGTACCTACCTCTGCCAACTAGAGACCCCCAAATCTAACAATATATATATGCCAAGGTGTATTGAAGAATGAGTGGGTGTATGAGTGTCTGTATGGATGATTTAGTAGGTGCATGACTGACTGTATAAGTGAGTGATTAAACGTGTCTTACTGAATGCATGAGTTAGTGACTGTTGGACTTGGCCCTTTTTGCAGGGTCATCCCTGAACTTTTTGCCTTCCTCCTATATTTTCTCTGACCTGTTTTTGTTGGTTTTATGATTCTGGGCACTTTACCACTGCTGATCAGTGCTAAAGTGCATATGCTCTCCCCATGATAAATTGTGTTATGGATTAGTGACTCCATGATTGGATGATTGGTTTACTTGTCAGTCCCTAGTACAGTGCACTGAGTGTGCCCAGGGCTTGTAAATCCAATGCCGCTGGTGGGCTTGCAGCACTGGTTGTGCCACCCACAGAAGCGGCTTGTAAAATATGTCTCAGGCCTGCCATTGCAGAGCCTGTGTGCAGTCTGTGACTGCCATGTCGACTTGGCCAGTGCACCCACTTGCCAGTCCCTAAACCTTCCCTTATCTTCATATCAGACACCCCTAAGGTAGGCCCAAGGGCAGGGTGCATTGTAGGTATAAGGTAGGACATGCCCTGGTGTGTGTGGCATGTCCTGATAGTGAATTACAGCCATTTTCGTTTTTCACTATTGCAAGGCTACCTGTTCTCCATAGGCCAGAATGGGCAGTTTGATTATTACACCTTATAATCCTAACTGACCCAGGGAACATGGTAGAAAAACGAATTTAGTATGCCTGAACTCAGGATGATAAAATACATCTTTTAGTGAAGTTGGTTTTAACATTCTTTGTTTGAAAATACCACTTTTAGAAAGTAGGTATTTTCTTGCCTAAACCATCCAGCTGCCTCTGCTCAGGTTGTGTATTGTGTGTCTGGGTTTGTGAGTGACAGGGGCTGGGGGATTCCAGGAGGCAGGGTGAGTCAGCACTAGGCTGAATAGGTCTGCCTGAAGGAGGATGGGTGGGAGGAGTTGCACCTGGGTCTGAATAGGGCTGTGCCTGCCTTCCACAATGCTGGCTCCACCTCCTGCCGGGCGTCTGATGGCTCTGCCCCTCACTCTCAAAGGAAAGAAGGAGTCAGAAAAACAAAGTGCTCCAGGACTGACCAGAACTGGTTTTGGACTAGGCAGAGGCCTCTCTGCCTTCAGAGAACAAAGGGAAAAGGTGTATAAAAAGGGGACCCAGACCCCTAGGAAATTAGATCACTTCTGGGAAATCAAGAAACCTGTTGCCAAGGAGAAGAACCGGAGAAGCTGAAGGAGGAGTACTGCCCCTGTGCTGTTTTGCTGATTGGGGTTGGCCTGCAGTGGTTGCTTTCTGCCAAGGACAGGAGAAAAGACTTTGCTGTGCTTTGTCATCTTGAAGAAGGGAATCTCCAAGGGCTTGAACTGAGCTTGCCTCCTGCCTGAAGTCACAGGGACACAAAGACTTCACCCCTTCTGTTTGCCTGCATCTGGAACTGCTGTTTTAGCTGCTAACAGAGGGAAATTGCAACACCGACGCCGACGAGCGACGCCGTAACCTGCACCGAAGCCGTGGGCACCGCTCGTGAAGAGCACGACGCACCGCCCGACTTGCACCGTAGGCCCGACGCCTGCCGACGCCGTGCGACATCGACTCCGGGCCGCCATCGAGGCCGCTGCCTGCACCGGAGCCGAGGACACCGCTCGTGACGCTCACGACGCACCGTCCCGACTCGCACCGCAGCCCCGACTTCACCGACGCCAGGGCTTCATCATCACGGAGCCGATCCTCGACGTGGGTGACCCCGAATCCATCGACGCCGCACCATCGTAAGGAACCGACGCCTCGCCGCCATCCGTGACGTCACCTCCCCGACACAGTAAGGAACCGACGCTCACCTCCCTGCGCTGCAGTAAGGAACCGAGACATCACCTCCCCTGGGGTCGTAAGGAACCGACGCCGCCGGCGCCAACGAAGCATCACCTCCCCGACGCCGTGCACCGTCTTTGTTTTCATCGAATTCCAGGTACTGTTCTTTGTGGGTCTGCTCGACTCCAGGCCCGACGCCGCGCACCTCGCGGTCGGCGCCGTACTTTGGGATTTCCACCGGTCACGACGTCGTGATAACTCCAAGTGGAGTTATTTGTTGCTACAAGCTTTATTTTAATTGACTATCCTATTTTTGAAGATAACGTGAACTGTCTCTATCATTTTAAGTCTATTTTTGAGTACTGTATTGTGGATTTTTGCTATTGGGTCTTGTGATAAGTCTATATAAAGATTACTTATTTTTACATAAACAACCTGTGTGGTGTCCATCTGTAGTGTTTTCACTGTATTACTGTATGTGGTCACAAATGCTTTACACACTGCCTCTGAGATAAGCCTGTCTGCTCGTGCCAAGCTACCAGGGGGTGAGCAGGGGTTATTTTAGGAGTGTTTCCCCTTATCCTGACTAGAAGCAAGGGTCCCTATTTGGACAAAGGTGCAAACCATTGCCAACTAGAGACCCCCAGTTCTAACATTGGTGGTCAGCGGTGAGGATTTGGACTTGCATTTGTGATTCATATACAGTGATTGGTGTACACTACTAGTGAGTGCAGACCAATACGCGACCACATACATTTTGATAGGACTTTTTTCCTTGGAACCTTTATTTTTGTTGAGAACTGCCAATTTTTACCATGAGCAAAAAAGGATCCATTGCACCTGCAGATATTGAATTTGAAGAAGATAGGGTTGATACCTACACTGTGCCAGAACTCAAAGCTGTTTGTAAAAAGTTTAAAATCTCTATGAGAGGCCTCACCAGGAAGGAGGAGTTTCACAAGGCGCTAAGGGCCTGGTTGGAAGCACGGAATGCCAGTGGGCAGTCCGAGGAGCCTGTGGAGGAGGCAGAGAATTTAGATGGGCAGCTTGAGGGGCCATTGGGCTTACCTGGGAGGGGAGTGCCTTCCAGGGAGGGCAGCAGTGTTTCTCAAAGGGCCTGTCTCCAGAGGAGCTGGAGGACAGGGATAAAAGCAGGATGCATGAAATGGAAATGGCCAAACTAAAACAGGGAAGCCATGATAGCCTTGAGCATAAGAAATTGGAGTTGGAAAGTAAGAGGTTGGCCATGGAAGAAAGGAAGATGCTTTTAGAGCATGAGAGAATGATGAGGGTGTTGGAGTTCAAAGCCAGGGGCTTAGGGATTCCTCCCTCTGGTGGCAGCAAAATTAAGTTATTCAGTGCTGAGAGAGTAGTGCACACACCCAGAGATGTGGCGCCTGACTTGGAGGGGGTTAACATACACCGGGAGGTTCAAGGACATGAGGTAGCTCCAGTAGTGCGCAGTGTCCCTGAGAGGAATAGGGAAACTGACGCAGGGATTCATGGTCCTAGTGGTGGGAGGGACACTCTACTGACTCTAGATGAGAGGTGCAGGGAGAGGGGTTCCCCCATGGTTGAAGTCCTGGTATGTGAGTGTGAAGACCGCCCAGAAGAGTGTGGGTTGAGTGACAGAGACAGTCAGATACTGTCTTGCCAATCTCAGAAGAGTGGTGTGGAGTACGTGTGTGAGGCACTGGATGGTGAGGTGAAGGATAGTTTGGTTAACCCCTGTGGGGGACTGTGTGATCCAATTTTGGGAGAGCATATTGTAAGTCCCTGTTTTCCAGAGCTATGCCAACGCCTGTTGGAGAGTGAGTTCTCTGACCCCAGGGAGCTCACGAGGGAGGAAGACCTTTTGGTGGTTTCCAGAGGGTCTGAAAAGGCATTGGGGAGTGACCCTAAGAGGAGTGGCTCAGGTATCTTCCAGCCCAGAGTGGTGGAAGTGGTTCAGAGTAGCCCAGCTAGGTCCCGGTGTAGTGGGAGGGGTGTAGGGGCTCACGTCCTGTCTCAGTGGAGAAGGAGTGAGTGTGGGGCTGCGTGTCCCAAGGTGCCCGAAACCCAGTCTCAGAGCCTGGATGGTTCTTTAAGGGAACACCAGGTAGGGAGCCTAGGCTGTCCTGATGGGCCGCCTCTTGAGGAGGATCTCCTAGTGTCTAGAGAACCTGGAGCGTCTGTAAATGGAGCTCCAGTGTTTCTGGTATCTGGCAGTGCCGCTCCACTTGGGAGGGTGCAGAAGCCCAGAGTGAGGGGTGAGAGGGGGAGAGAGTCCCCAGTGGAAGAACCAGTGGGTCAGGGACCAGCCAGAAGGGCTGAGTCACCAGTGAATGACCATGGTGACACCACTTCTGTCCTGGGGGATCTTCGCGCGCTGTCAGATGGACAGGGGTCGGGAGATCTGCGCCAGGCGGACTGTCACACAACACATGAGAGATGTGTTACCCTCTGGGGGGCATGCGTGCTCCCCAGGAAGTCCTGGTGCGCCAGGCAGATTATTACACAACTCAAGAGGAGTGTGTTTCCCTTGGGGGGTTGGTGTACCCTCCCGGAAGTCCTGGGTTGCCAGGCACAGGTCCAGCCTAAGGGTACAGACCCTGGGTTGGAGGACCAGGTTCAGGGTGTCCCCCTGACCTGGAGGAAGGGGCAGCTGCTAACAGTGCCCCTACCAGTTTGTCTTCTGGGGGCACCGCTCCAGGTGGGAGGGTGCAGGACCCCAGTAAGGGGGCGGGAGAGGACAGCCTCACCCCTGGCCTCTGCCCAGTCTAAGGGTACAGACCCTATGCTGGGATCCCAGTTGCAGGATAGAACCCCTGAACTGGTGGGCGAATTGTGCAGGACCCCTGCCACAGGTGCCCTGACAATTCTGGAAGGGGGTACAGCTCCAGGTGGGAGGGTGCAGAGCCCCAAGGAGGAGGACCAGGTGTGGGAGAGCCCACCCCAGTCTCCTGTCCAGCCGCCGGTTACAGGCCCGGGGCTGGTGGGTCAGTGTCAGGATGTCATACCTGACCTGACGGTTGGGAGAGTGGACAAAGGGTGCCAGGCACCTGGGGCTACTGCCCCCGCTCTCTGACACCACAGAGGTTGGAGAGCCATGAAAGGCCTGGGGCCTGGCTCTCATCACTGACGGCTGTCAGTGGCCACTGTGGCTTGCTGTCCTGGTGGACAGAGTTGCCCCTGGGAGGGGGACAGAAGTCACACCCCGGGGGTGGACTAGGCCACACATTTGTGTTGGCCATGTGGGTACTGTCTGTCGGTTGGGACACACCTGTGAGCAAGCTAAGGTTAGGTGCTGCACAGGTGGTGTCCACAGTTGAGGAGAAGGGTTCCCCATGGGTTAGCTGGGTGGGCCCTGAGAGTATGGACAGAGGGATCCAAATAGGTTCAGATTGGCGTAGAACTGGAGTATGCCCCTGCTGTTGTGGGCCAGGGTCCAGGTTCTATCGCCCAAAGCAGAGAAGCCCATCAGGGTAGTGATTGGTCTCCCTGCGTTTTGGCTGGAAGGGGTTGTGTTGGACTTGGCCCTTTTTGCAGGGTCATCCCTGAACTTTTTGCCTTCCTCCTATATTTTCTCTGACCTGTTTTTGTTGGTTTTATGATTCTGGGCACTTTACCACTGCTGATCAGTGCTAAAGTGCATATGCTCTCCCCATGATAAATTGTGTTATGGATTAGTGACTCCATGATTGGATGATTGGTTTACTTGTCAGTCCCTAGTACAGTGCACTGAGTGTGCCCAGGGCTTGTAAATCCAATGCCGCTGGTGGGCTTGCAGCACTGGTTGTGCCACCCACAGAAGCGGCTTGTAAAATATGTCTCAGGCCTGCCATTGCAGAGCCTGTGTGCAGTCTGTGACTGCCATGTCGACTTGGCCAGTGCACCCACTTGCCAGTCCCTAAACCTTCCCTTATCTTCATATCAGACACCTCTAAGGTAGGCCCAAGGGCAGGGTGCATTGTAAGTATAAGGTAGGACATGCCCTGGTGTGTGTGGCATGTCCTGATAGTGAATTACAGCCATTTTCGTTTTTCACTATTGCAAGGCTACCTGTTCTCCATAGGCCAGAATGGGCAGTTTGATTATTACACCTTATAATCCTAACTGACCCAGGGAACATGGTAGAAAAACGAATTTAGTATGCCTGAACTCAGGATGATAAAATACATCTTTTAGTGAAGTTGGTTTTAACATTCTTTGTTTGAAAATACCACTTTTAGAAAGTAGGTATTTTCTTGCCTAAACCATCCAGCTGCCTCTGCTCAGGTTGTGTATTGTGTGTCTGGGTTTGTGAGTGACAGGGGCTGGGGGATTCCAGGAGGCAGGGTGAGTCAGCACTAGGCTGAATAGGTCTGCCTGAAGGAGGATGGGTGGGAGGAGTTGCACCTGGGTCTGAATAGGGCTGTGCCTGCCTTCCACAATGCTGGCTCCACCTCCTGCCGGGCGTCTGATGGCTCTGCCCCTCACTCTCAAAGGAAAGAAGGAGTCAGAAAAACAAAGTGCTCCAGGACTGACCAGAACTGGTTTTGGACTAGGCAGAGGCCTCTCTGCCTTCAGAGAACAAAGGGAAAAGGTGTATAAAAAGGGGACCCAGACCCCTAGGAAATTAGATCACTTCTGGGAAATCAAGAAACCTGTTGCCAAGGAGAAGAACCGGAGAAGCTGAAGGAGGAGTACTGCCCCTGTGCTGTTTTGCTGATTGGGGTTGGCCTGCAGTGGTTGCTTTCTGCCAAGGACAGGAGAAAAAACTTTGCTGTGCTTTGTCATCTTGAAGAAGGGAATCTCCAAGGGCTTGAACTGAGCTTGCCTCCTGCCTGAAGTCACAGGGACACAAAGACTTCACCCCTTCTGTTTGCCTGCATCTGGAACTGCTGTTTTAGCTGCTAACAGAGGGAAATTGCAACACCGACGCCGACGAGCGACGCCGTAACCTGCACCGAAGCCGTGGGCACCGCTCGTGAAGAGCACGACGCACCGCCCCGACTTGCACCGTAGGCCCGACGCCTGCCGACGCCGTGCGACATCGACTCCGAAGCCGTCATCGAGGCCGCTGCCTGCACCGGAGCCGAGGACACCGCTCGTGACGCTCACGACGCACCGTCCCGACTCGCACCGCAGCCCCGACTTCACCGACGCCAGGGCTTCATCATCACGGAGCCGATCCTCGACGTGGGTGACCCTCGAATCCATCGACGCCGCACCATCGTAAGGAACCGACGCCTCGCCGCCATCCGTGACGTCACCTCCCCGACACAGTAAGGAACCGACGCCTCACCTCCCTGCGCTGCAGTAAGGAACCGAGACATCACCTCCCCTGGGGTCGTAAGGAACCGACGCCGCCGGCGCCAACGAAGCATCACCTCCCCGACGCCGTGCACCGTCTTTGTTTTCATCGAATTCCAGGTACTGTTCTTTGTGGGTCTGCTCGACTCCAGGCCCGACGCCGCGCACCTCGCGGTCGGCGCCGTACTTTGGGATTTCCACCGGTCACGACGTCGTGATAACTCCAAGTGGAGTTATTTGTTGCTACAAGCTTTATTTTAATTGACTATCCTATTTTTGAAGATAACGTGAACTGTCTCTATCATTTTAAGTCTATTTTTGAGTACTGTATTGTGGATTTTTGCTATTGGGTCTTGTGATAAGTCTATATAAAGATTACTTATTTTTACATAAACAACCTGTGTGGTGTCCATCTGTAGTGTTTTCACTGTATTACTGTATGTGGTCACAAATGCTTTACACACTGCCTCTGAGATAAGCCTGTCTGCTCGTGCCAAGCTACCAGGGGGTGAGCAGGGGTTATTTTAGGAGTGTTTCCCCCTTATCCTGACTAGAAGCAAGGGTCCCTATTTGGACAAAGGTGCAAACCATTGCCAACTAGAGACCCCCAGTTCTAACAGTGACTAAACTGTGTGAATGTCTGTATCAGTCTGTCAGTTGGTGTGTAAGCGGCAGCATGGGTTGGTGAGTAGCCACATGAGTGTCTATATCGGTTATTGATTGGTTGTCTGAGTTTCTGTATGGGTGCCTGAGTGTCTGTGTGGGTGGGTGGGGGGTGACTTTGTGCATAGATGTGTGAGTGGGTGTTTCACTGAGTGTATGGGTTCAAGAGTGCATCTGTGAAAGGCTGTATGGGTGGGTGAGTGTGTGTATAGGTGTGTTGGTGAGTGTTTAGATGTTTCAGTGGTACATGTGTGAGTAACTACATATGTGAAAGGCTGAATATGTGAGTGTTGGACTATATAAATGACTATATGTGAGAGTGAGTGATTGTGAGACTGGCTGTATGGATAAGTGTGTGCTTGTGTCAGTGGTTGTATAACAGAGTAAGTATGTGTTAGTATCTGTATGAATAAGTGAGGTGGTGTGCGTATAATTGTGTAGGTGAGTAAATGGAAGTGTGATTGATTCTTTGCATGACTGATTATGTGTGTGAGTAACTCTATGGGTGAGTGGCAGTGTGTGAGTGTCTGTATAGGTGTATGAGTGCATATGATAGTGCTGTATTGATGAGTGACTGCATGTATGAGTGACTGTATGGGTGAATGAGTAGATGTGTGTATAGACCTAGGAATCAGTGAGTGGGTATGTAGCAACTGGTATTGGTGTGTCTTTGGGTTTGAAAATGGTAGTCTGCATTTTAGAGTGGGTGTATCAAAGGTTATATTAGGGTGTGAGGAGGTGCATCAGATTATCACGTGAATGATCTCATCAGTGATGTCATTTGAGATGTCATCAGTGATGTCATCAGTGATGTTATTGACCATGTCATGAGTGATGTAATATGTGACGTCATCAGCAGTGCATTGCGGGGGCGCGAGTTATAGTTGCCTCAACTAACTATAACGGCCGAATTTCTCTGGTTTTGTACGAGTGAAATGTCCAACTAACTATAACGTCCCTGAAACCTGTGGTATTTTCAGTGAATTTCTAAGGTTTTTTAAATGCTCATTTCTAACTATAACATCCCTGAAACCTATGGTTTTTTCAGTGAATTTCAAAGGTTTTTTAAATGCTAACTTCTAACTATAATGTCCCTAAAACCTATGGTTTTTTCAGTGAATTTCAAAGGTTTTTTAAATGCTAATTTCTAACTATAACATCCCTGAAACCTATGGTTTTTTCAGTAAATTTCAAAGGTTTTTTAAATACTAATTTCTAATTATGCCTACATAGGTAGGACATATGCAGAAAGAGGAAGAAAGGCGCAGAAAGAAGCAAGAGAAATGCAGAAAGAGGCAACAGAAGTCCAGAAAGACAAAGAAAGGTGCAGAAAGAAGCAAGAGATATGCAGAAAGAACCAACAGAGGTGCAGAAAGAGGCCTTGTTGTAAAGTCATCCTGTGCCCCCAACTTTTTGCTGACGGGTACTGGTGGTAACTGACTCTGACTAACCAGGCCTGGAGCCAGTGCTATGCTAAAAGACACTCAGAATACAGTGAAAACACCTACAAACACTAGGGTACACTATGGGTTGGGGTACCCCTGTGATTAGCATGACCTCCCCTGTAAGGCCCTAGTACATAATAGGCCAGGGGGATTAAAACTACCTCTAAGTCACAGGTGCAGAAAGAAGCAAGAACAGTGAAGAAAGAACTAACAGAGATGCAAAAAGAGGCAAGAGGGGTGCAGAAAGAGGTAGGAGAGATGCACAAATTGGCAAGAGAGGTACAGAAAGAGGCAGGAGGGGTGCAGAAAGAAGGAAGAGAAGTGCAGAAAGAAGCAACAGAGGTGCTGAAAGAAGCGCGAAGGGCGCAGAAAGAGGCAAGAGAAGTATAGAAAGAAGCAACAGAGGTACAGAAGGAAGCAAGAGAGGTACAGAAACAGGCAGGAAAGGTGCAGAAAGAGGGAACAAGGGTGCAAAAAGAGGCAAGAGAGGTGCAGAAAGAAGCAAGTGAGGTGCAGAAAGAGGCAACAGAGGTGCAGAAAGACGCACGAGAAGTGCAGAAACATGCAAGAGAAGTGCAGAAAGAGGCAAGAGAATTGCTGAAAGAAGCAACAGAGTTGTAGAAAGAAGCAAGAGAAGTGCAGAAAGAGGCAAGTGAGATGCAGAAAGAAGCAAGAACAGTGCAGAAAGAACCAACAGAGGTGCAAAAAGAGGAAAGAGGGGTGCAGAAAGAAGTAGGAGAGGTGCACAAAGAAGCAATAAAGGAACTGAAAGAGGCAGGAGGGGTACAGAAAGAAGGAAGAGAAGTGCAGAAAGAGGCAAGAGAATTGCTGAAAGAAGCAACAGAGGTATAGAAAGAAGCAAGAGAAGTGCAGAAAGAGGCCAGTAAGGTGCAGAAAGAAGCAAGAGCAGTGCAGAAAGAACCAACAGAGGTGCAAAAAGAGGCAAGAGGGGTGCAGAAAAAGGTAGGAGAGGTGCACAAAGAGGCAAGACAAGTACAGAAAGAGGCAGGAGGGGTGCAGAAAGAAGGAAGAGAAGTGCAGAAAGAAGCAACAGGTGCAGAAAGAGGCACAAAGGGTGCAGAAAGAGCAAGAGAAGTGCAGAAAGAAGCAACAGAGGTACAAAAAGAGGCAAGAGAGGTGCAGAAACAGGCAGGAAAGGTACAGAAAGAGGGAACAGGGGTGCAAAAGATGCAAGAGAGGTGCAGAAAGAGAAAACAGGGGTGCAAAAATAGGCAAGAGGGGTGCAGAAAGATGCAAGAGAGGTGCAGAAGCAAGCCAGAGAAGTGCAGAAAGAGGGAAGAGAATTGCTGAAAGAAGCAACAGAGGTGTGGAAAGAAGCAAGAGAAGTGCAGAAAAAGGCAAGTGAGGTGCAGAAAGAAGCAAGAGAGGTGCAGAAAATGGCAAGAGAACAGCAGAAAGAGGCAAGAGGGATGCAAAAAAGGGAAGAAGGGTACAGAAAGAAGCAAGAGAGGTGCAGAAAGAAGCAAGAGAAGTGCAGAAAGAGACAACAGGGGTGCAGATAGAGACAACAGGGGTGCAGAAAGAAGCAAGAGAGGTGCAGAAAGAGGCAATAGAAGTGCAGAGAGAGGCAATTGAGGTGCAGAAGGAGGCAAGAGAACTGCAGAAAGAGGCAAGTGAGTTGCAGAAACAGGCAAAAGGGGTGCAGAAAGAGGGAACAGGTGTGCAGACAGACGCAAGAGAGGTGCAGAAAGAGGGAAGAGGGGTACAGAAAGAAGAGAGTAAGGTTCAGAAAGAAGCAAGAGAGGTACGGAAAGAGGCAAAAGAAGTGCAGAAAGAGGCAAGTGAGGTGCATAAGGATGCAAGAGAACCGCAGTAAGAGGTAAGAGAGTTGCAGAAACAGACAAAAGGGGTGCAGAAAGAACCAACAGAGGTGCAAAAAGAGGCAAGAGGGGTGCAGAAAGAGGTAGGAGAGGTGCACAAAGAGGCAAGAAAGGTACAGAAAGAGGCAGGAGGGGTACAGAAAGAAGGAAGAGAAGTGCAGAAAGAGGCAAGAGAATTGCTGAAAGAAGCAACAGAGGTATAGAAAGAAGCAAGAGAAGTGCAGAAAGAGGCAAGTAAGGTGCAGAAAGAAGCAAGAGCAGTGCAGAAAGAACCAACAGAGGTGCAAAAAGAGGCAAGAGGGGTGCCGAAAAAGGTAGGAGAGGTGCACAAAGAGGCAAGACAAGTACAGAAAGAGGCAAGAGGGGTGCAGAAAGAAGGAAGAGAAGTGCAGAAAGAAGCAACAGAGGTGCTGAAAGAGACAAGAAGGGTGCAGAAAGAAGGAAGAGAAGTGCAGAAAGAAGCAACAGAGGTGCTGAGAGAGACAAGAAGGGTGCAGTAAGAGGCAAGAGAAGTGCAGAAAGAAGCAACAGAGTTGCAGTTAGAGGCAACAGAGGTGCTTAAAGAGGCAAGAGGGGTGCAGAAAGAGGCAAGAGAAGTACAGAAAGAAGCAATAGAGGTGCCGAAAGAGGCAAGAGAGGTACAGAAACAGGCAAGAAAGGTACAGAAAGAGGTAAGAGGGATACAGAAATTTGCAAGAGAGGTGCATAAAGAAGCAAGAGCAGTGCAGAAAGAAGCAAGAGAAGTGCAGAAAGAAGCAAGAGAGGTGGAGCAATAGGGAAGAGGGGTGCAGAAAGAGGCATGAGGGATACAGAAATTTGCAAAAGAGATGCAGAAAGAAGCAAGAACAGTGAAGAAAGAACTAACAGAGATGCAAAAAGAGGCAAGAGGGGGCAGAAAGAGGTAGGAGAGATGCACAAATTGGCAAGAGAGGTACAGAAAGAGGCAGGAGGGGTGCAGAAAGAAGGAAGAGAAGTGCAGAAAGAAGCAACAGAGGTGCTGAAAGAAGCGCGAAGGGTGCAGAAAGAGGCAAGAGAAGTATAGAAAGAAGCAACAGAGGTACAGAAGGAAGCAAGAGAGGTACAGAAACAGGCAGGAAAGGTGCAGAAAGAGGGAACAAGGGTGCAAAAAGAGGCAAGAGAGGTGCAGAAAGAAGCAAGTGAGGTGCAGAAAGAGGCAACAGAGGTGCAGAAAGACGCACGAGAAGTGCAGAAACATGCAAGAGAAGTGCAGAAAGAGGCAAGAGAATTGCTGAAAGAAGCAACAGAGTTGTAGAAAGAAGCAAGAGAAGTGCAGAAAGAGGCAAGTGAGATGCAGAAAGAAGCAAGAACAGTGCAGAAAGAACCAACAGAGGTGCAAAAAGAGGAAAGAGGGGTGCAGAAAGAAGTAGGAGAGGTGCACAAAGAAGCAATAAAGGAACTGAAAGAGGCAGGAGGGGTACAGAAAGAAGGAAGAGAAGTGCAGAAAGAGGCAAGAGAATTGCTGAAAGAAGCAACAGAGGTGTAGAAAGAAGCAAGAGAAGTGCAGAAAGAGGCCAGTAAGGTGCAGAAAGAAGCAAGAGCAGTGCAGAAAGAACCAACAGAGGTGCAAAAAGAGGCAAGAGGGGTGCAGAAAGAGGCAAGAGAGGTACAGAAACAGGCAAGAAAGGTACAGAAAGAGGGAACAGGGGTGCAGAAAGAGGTAAGAGGGATACAGAAATTTGCAAGAGAGGTGCATAAAGAAGCAAGAGCAGTGCAGAAAGAAGCAAGAGAAGTGCAGAAAGAAGCAAGAGAGGTGGAGCAATAGGGAAGAGGGGTGCAGAAAGAGGCATGAGGGATACAGAAATTTGCAAAAGAGATGCAGAAAGAAGCAAGAACAGTGAAGAAAGAACTAACAGAGATGCAAAAAGAGGCAAGAGGGGGCAGAAAGAGGTAGGAGAGATGCACAAATTGGCAAGAGAGGTACAGAAAGAGGCAGGAGGGGTGCAGAAAGAAGGAAGAGAAGTGCAGAAAGAAGCAACAGAGGTGCTGAAAGAAGCGCGAAGGGTGCAGAAAGAGGCAAGAGAAGTATAGAAAGAAGCAACAGAGGTACAGAAAGAGGCAAGAGAGGTGCAGAAACAGGCAGGAAAGGTGCAGAAAGAGGGAACAGGGGTGCAAAAAGAGGCAAGAGAGGTGCAGAAAGAAGCAAGTGAGGTGCAGAAAGAGGCAACAGAGGTGCAGAAATACGCTAGAGAAGTGCAGAAACATGCAAGAGAAGTGCAGAAAGAGGCAAGAGAATTGCTGAAAGAAGCAACAGAGTTGTAGAAAGAAGCAAGAGAAGTGCAGAAAGAGGCAAGTGAGATGCAGAAAGAAGCAAGAACAGTGCAGAAAGAACCAACAGAGGTGCAAAAAGAGGAAAGAGGGGTGCAGAAAGAAGTAGGAGAGGTGCACAAAGAGGCAATAAAGGAACAGAAAGAGGCAGGAGGGGTACAGAAAGAAGGAAGAGAAGTGCAGAAAGAGGCAAGAGAATTGCTGAAAGAAGCAACAGAGGTATAGAAAGAAGCAAGAGAAGTGCAGAAAGAGGCCAGTAAGGTGCAGAAAGAAGCAAGAGCAGTGCAGAAAGAACCAACAGAGGTGCAAAAAGAGGCAAGAGGGGTGCAGAAAAAGGTAGGAGAGGTGCACAAAGAGGCAAGACAAGTACAGAAAGAGGCAGGAGGGGTGCAGAAAGAAGGAAGAGAAGTGCAGAAAGAAGCAACAGAGTGCTAGAAAGAGGCACAAAGGGTGCAGAAAGAGCAAGAGAAGTGCAGAAAGAAGCAACAGAGGTACAGAAAGAGGCAAGAGAGGTGCAGAAACAGGCAGGAAAGGTACAGAAAGAGGGAACAGGGGTGCAGAAAGACGCAAGAGAGGTGCAGAAAGAGAAAAAAGGGGTGCAAAAATAGGCAAGAGGGGTGCAGAAAGATGCAAGAGAGGTGCAGAAGCAAGCCAGAGAAGTGCAGAAAGAGGGAAGAGAATTGCTGAAAGAAGCAACAGAGGTGTGGAAAGAAGCAAGAGAAGTGCAGAAAGAGGCAAGTGAGGTGCAGAAAGAAGCAAGAGAGGTGCAGAAAATGGCAAGAGAACAGCAGAAAGAGGCAAGAGGGATGCAAAAAAGGGAAGAAGGGTGAAGAAAGAAGCAAGAGAGGTGCAGAAAGAAGCAAGAGAAGTGCAGAAAGAGACAACAGGGGTGCGGAAAGAGACAACAGGGGTGCAGAAAGAAGCAAGAGATGTGCAGAAAGAGGCAATAGAAGTGCAGAAAGAGGCAATTGAGGTGCAGAAGGAGGCAAGAGAACTGCAGAAAGAGGCAAGTGAGTTGCAGAAACAGGCAAAAGGGGTGCAGAAAGAGGGAACAGGTGTGCAGACAGATGCAAGAGAGGTGCAGAAAGAGGGAAGAGGGGTACAGAAAGAAGAGAGTGAGGTTCAGAAAGAAGCAAGAGAGGTACGGAAAGAGGCAAAAGAAGTGCAGAAAGAGGCAAGTGAGGTGCATAAGGATGCAAGAGAACCGCAGTAAGAGGTAAGAGAGTTGCAGAAACAGACAAAAGGGGTGCAGAAAGAACCAACAGAGGTGCAAAAAGAGGCAAGAGGGGTGCAGAAAAAGGTAGGAGAGGTGCACAAAGAGGCAAGAAAGGTACAGAAAGAGGCAGGAGGGGTACAGAAAGAAGGAAGAGAAGTGCAGAAAGAGGCAAGAGAATTGCTGAAAGAAGCAACAGAGGTATAGAAAGAAGCAAGAGAAGTGCAGAAAGAGGCAAGTAAGGTGCAGAAAGAAGCAAGAGCAGTGCAGAAAGAACCAACAGAGGGGCAAAAAGAGGCAAGAGGGGTGCCGAAAAAGGTAGGAGAGATGCACAAAGAGGCAAGACAAGTACAGAAAGAGGCAAGAGGGGTGCAGAAAGAAGGAAGAGAAGTGCAGAAAGAAGCAACAGAGGTGCTGAAAGAGACAAGAAGGGTGCAGTAAGAGGCAAGAGAAGTGCAGAAAGAAGCAACAGAGTTGCAGTAAGAGGCAATAGAGGTGCGGAAAGAGGCAAGAGAGATGCAGAAAGAAGCAAGTGAGGTGCAGAAAGAGGCAAGAGAAGAGCAGAAAGTGGCAAGTGAGGTGCAGAAAGAGGCAAGAGAGGTATAGAAAGAGGCAAGATAAGTGTAGAAAAAGGCAAGAGAAGTGCAGAAAGAAGCACTGGAGGTACAGAAAGAGGCAAGAGAGGTACAGAAAGAGGCTTGAGAAGTACAGAAAGAGGCAAGAGAAGTGCAGAAAGAAGCAACAGAGGTGCAGAAAGAGACAAGAAGGGTGCAGAAAGAGGCAAGAGAAGTGCAGAAAGAAGCAACAGAGTTGCAGAAAGAGGCAATAGAGGTGCAGAAAGAGGCAAGAGAGATGCAGAAAGAAGCAAGTGAGGTGCAGAAAGAGACAAGAGAGGTGCAGAAAGAAGAGAGTGAGGTTCAGAAAGAGGCAAGAGAAGAGCAGAAAATGGCAAGCGAGGTGAAGAAAGAGGCAAGAGAGGTATAGAAAGAGGCAAGATAAGTGTAGAAACAGGCAAGAGAAGTGCAGAAACAGGCACTTGAGGTGCAGAAAGAGGCAAGAGAGGTACAGAAAAAGGCAAGAGAATTGCAGAAAGAGGCAAGAGAAGTGCAGAAAGAGGCACTTGAGGTGCAGAAAGAGGCAAGAGGGGTACAGAAAGAAGCTCGAGAAGTGCAGAAAGAGGCAAGAGAAGTGCAGAAAGAAGAGAGTGAGGTGCAGAAAGTGGCAAGTGAGGTGCAGAAAGAGGCAAGAGAGGTACAGAAAGAGGCAAGGGAAGTGCAGAAACAGCAAGAGAAATGCACAGAGGCAAGAGAGGTGCAGAAAGAGGCAAGAGGTCTGCCGAAAAAAGCAACAGAGGTGCTGAAAGAGGCAAGTGAGGTGCAGAAAGGGGCAAGAGAAGTGCAGAAAGAGGTAAGTGAAGTGCAGAAAGAAGACAGTGAGGTGCAGAAAGAAGAAGAAAGGTGCAGAAAGATGCAAGAGAAATGCAGAAAGAGGCAAGAGAGGCACAGAAAGAAGAGCGGTTTGTGCACCATTAGTACCAATTTAACACCCACATTTAGTAATAAGTAGCACATGACCATTCCAGCTTTGCAAAGGGCCTTCCACCACGCTGTAACACGTGAAGCTGCATTTCTGGGAACATTTGAGGCGTTTGAGCTTGAAACAAGGCTTTTTTTTTCAAATCTGCAGATTAGGCAGCAGATGATGGAATATTTGGCAAATGCGGAAAATGTTCAATTATGTGAAAATTGGTGCAGCCGAACAGTCACATAATCCCAGTGGCCCTGCTCATACCTCCGACTAGGTCCAGAAGTGCTCCTCAGTGGTTCCTTCTTTTTTTGTGTCTCATTGAGTTTATAGTTTAGCTTCTATGGAAACGAGGAAGACTAAACCTGAGGTTACCACTCCACAACACAGACTACAATGCCACATAATTACTCTCCAAAACACATAATCCCAATCCACATAATTCCTATACACTAAATACCACATACTTTCTATTCACATAATTTCAATGCACAACATACCACATAATTCCACTACACACAACGTACATCCACTCTACACCAAAAAACATTAGTAAAAAACTTTTACATTTACAACGCCAATAGCTCTAACTCTCGCAAATGCGAAACCTGTTACATTGCAAATGCTTCTTTAACTAGTAGTCGCGTTTGCAGAGTGGTGGAGAAAGGGTGCTGGGCCTCTGACCAGCGCTCAGGAATTCCACTGCGTAGGACTTACAGGAGGTACCAGGGGGGCTTCTTGGCCCCCAAAGTCCCTCAGGAGTAAAGTGGACTTCATCCCCCATCCCGCAATCTACCAGGAGGTGCGTTTGCAGAGTGGTGGAGAAAGGGGGTGTGGCCTCCAAAGACGTCTTAGCAATCCTACTGTGTGGGACTTACTGGAGGTAACAAGAGGGGTAGTTGGCCCCAAGGACATCCTTGGGGGCCAACTACCCCATCTATTACCTCCAGTAAGTACCACACAGCAGGATTGCTATGTTCTCATAACAGGCCACACCCCCTTTGCCCACCACTCTGCAAACGTGCTCTCTGGCGCGCTCTTGGATGGGGATTGAAGTCCCCTTCGCTGCTGGGGGTCCTTAGGGGCCCACTAGCCTACCTCTTACCTCCAGTAAGCTCCACACAGTGGGATTGCTGAGAGGTGGAAACAGGCCATGCCCCCTTTCTCCACCACTCTGCAAACGCGCCTCCTGGCGCGCTCTTGGTTGGGGGATGAAGTCCCCTTTCCTCATGAGGGTCCCTGGGGGCCAACTAGCCCTCCTGTTACCTCCAGTAAGCCCCATACAGCTGGTTTGCTGAGAGTGCTCAAAGGCCACGCCCCCTTTTTACACCACTCTGCAAACGCTGCTCCTGGCGCACTGCTGCTTGGGGGATGAAGTCCACTTTTGTCCTGAGGTCCGCAGGACACAAGAGGACCTCATCACCCCACCAGCAGTGAGCCAAGAGGCGCGTTTGCAGAGTGGTGTAAAAAGGGCCATGGCCTTTGACCACCTCTCAGCAATCCCACGGTGTGGGGCTTAATGGAGGTACCTGGTGGGCTAGTTGGCCCCCAGGGACCCTCGGGAATGAAGGGGACTTAATCCCCCAACTTAGAATGCGCCAGGGGGCGCGTTTGCAGAGTGGTGCAGGGAGGGGTGGGGCCTCTGACGAGATGCTGGCTTTTCTTTAACCCCATCCCCCAGGGCCTGGGCATTTTTTTTTTAATTAAAAAAGGGACGGGGGCCGCGTGGCCTCCCTTCCCTGGGCCACTATTGGCCCCGGGGACCCCATTCCATGGGGCCTGGCCAGAATTTGTTTTTTTTTAAAGTTTGGAGGGAGGCCGCGTGGCCCCCCTCCTGAGGCCAATAATGGCCCCGGGGACCCCATCCCCCGGGGCATTGCCTCTTTTTTTAATTTTTTTAAGTACAGGAGGGGTGCCGCGTGGCCCCCCTTCCCTTCGCCACTTCTGGCCCCAGGGACCCCATCCCCCGGGGCCTGACCAGCCTGCCTCCTAAGGCCAATTATGGCCTCGGGTACCCCATCCCCCGAAGCCTGCCCAGCCTTTAAAAAAATATATATATATATATGTATATGAGAGGGGGGGGCGCGTGGCCCCCTTCCCTGGGCCACTATTGGCCCCGGGACCCCCTCCCCGGGGCCTGGCCAGACTTTATTTATTTATTTTTTGGAGGGAGGGCCACGTGGCCCCCCTCCTCAGGCCAATTATGGGCCCGGGTACCCCATCCCCTGGGCGGGCCTTCCATTTTTTTTATTATAAATAAAATAAAGGGGAGGAGGGCCGAGTGGCCCCCCTCCCGGGCCACTTCCGGGCCCGGGGACACCATCCCCCGGGCCAGCCCTCAAGTTAGGGACCGTGGGGGGAGCCCCAATGCCCCCAAGGTCCCACCCGGCTCCCCGCCTCCTGCAGGAGCCGGCATTGCTTTTGGGCAAGGGGAGCTGCTAACATGCAGCTCCCCTTGCCCTAAAGCAATTCTGCTTTGCTTCTTGGAAGCGAGAGCAGGTAACTGCCGCTTTACTTCCTTAATGGCATTCAATGTTGGATTTAGGCAAAACCACCCTTGTTTCACTGAGCACCGCTCGCAAAGGGAAACATAGATTTAATGAACACTGTTTGTTCTAAGGATTTAACCTGATGAAAAACGAAATGATGTGCTTACCTTTGCTGTACAAAAACGAACTGTGAGATAAAGAACTAACTGCCTCTTTAAAAATTGGAAAGAAATGGATATTGTCCTTTTTCAATGTTGTTAGTTACGTTTTTAAAAATGCTAACGAACCCACCTGGACACAGTGGTATATGATGAAGACTCAGCCGAGTCGAAACGCGTAATGCCTGCATGCCTATCTTTGCCTCAAATAAAGAAATTGCTGAGCACGTTTGGAGTGGCCTGTTTTCATGCTGCAAGGGCAGTGTGTTTTCGTATGGAATATGTGAGGTGTCTGACACACCTGAGACAGGCCCCGACGCGTGAGGTTGAGGCGCTCCTGACTGTCAGTTTGTCGTCTGGAATTTTATGGAAGGAGCGCCCACCGGCTATGACACTGGACATAAACGAAGTTTTGATGGTAGGGCCACGATCAGAGGCCCGCCTCTACTTGGAGAGTGAACTTTGCAGCAGCCAGGGTCTGCAGAAGGGATTTCCCTATGCACTGCGCGCTCGAGGTTACCAGCTGAAAGGCAAGTGATGAACTATAAAAAACTTGGTGGTAGCTGAACTCTCTTTTGAGTTACTGTGACCGTTTATGGAACTTTCCTTGTAAAGCAATTTTTGCGAGCAGTGCACAGTGAAACATGGGTGGTTTTGCCTAAATCCAACATTGAATGCCATTAAGGAAGTAAAGCGGCAGTTACATAGCATTATGGGAATTGTGGTCTTTCACCACATAAGAAAACGACAAACTAATGTTTCAACAAAGGGAAACATAGATTTAATGAACACTGTTTGTTCTAAGGATTTAACCTGATGAAAAACGAAATGATGTGCTTACCTTTGCTGTACAAAAACGAACTGTGAGATAAAGAACTAACTGCCTCTTTAAAAATTGGAAAGAAATGGACATTGTCCTTTTTCAATGTTGTTAGTTACGTTTTTAAAAATGCTAACGAACCCACCTGGACACAGTGGCATATGATGAAGACTCAGCTGAGTCGAAACGCGTAATGCCTGCATGCCTATCTTTGCCTCAAATAAAGAAATTGCTGAGCACGTTTGGAGTGGCCTGTTTTCATGCTGCAAGGGCAGTGTGTTTTCGTATGGAATATATATATATATATATAGATAGATATATATAGATATATATTTCAGTTGCATGGTAAAGGTATGTGTGGTAGAAAATTAACGGGTCAGTTTAAATCCATATATATATATATATAAATATATATATATATATTTAATCCTATTAGCCCACAACCCCTAAATCCTAAAAATTCCCTTGCCACTCAAAAATCCATACCCACTCTAAACCCTAAAAATTCCCTTGCCACCCAAAACCCCATACCCACCCTAAACCCTAAAAATTCCCTTGCCACCAAAGAACTCATACCCACCCTAAACCCTAAAAATTCCCTTGCACCCAAAAACCCATACCCACACTAAACCCTAAAAATTGATGTCACTGACCATATCATGAGTGATGTAATATGTGATGTCATAAGCAGTGCATTACGGGGGCGTAAGTTATAGTTATCTCAGATAACTATACCTGCTGAATTTCAGTGGTTTTGTATGGGTGAAATCTGAGCCTAACTATAACGTCCCTGTAACCTTAGGGGCTGACTATGGTGGTACACCCGACGGCTAGACGGTCGGTCCCCTTTCCGTTAGGGTGTCCGCTCGCCATCCTAATCGGGCCATTAGTTTTTTTTAGTGAATTTCTAAAGTTTTTTTTTAAATTCAATTTCCTAACTATAACATCTCTACAACCTTTGATTTTTTAAGTGCATTTCTATGATTTTTTAACTAGTAGTAACGTTTGCAGAGTGGTGGAGAAAGAGGGGAGGGCCTCTGACCAGCTCTCAGGAATTCTGCTGTGTCTGACTTACTGGAGGTAAGAGGAAGGCTTTTGGGCCCCCACGAATCCTCAGCATCCAAGAGGACTTCATCCCACAACCAGCAGTGTGCCAGGAGGTGCGTTTGCAGAGTGGTGAAGAAAGGGTGTGTGGCCTACGTAGACCGCTCAGCAATTCCGCTGTGTGGGACATACTTCAGGTAACAGGAAAGCTTGTTGGCCTCCAAGGACACTTTAGAGCCAAAGGGATTTCATCCCCCAACCAGCAGTGAGCCAGGAGGTGCGTTTGCACAGTGCTGTGGAAAGGGGGCGTGGCCTCCGAAGTCCTCTCAGCAAATGCACTCTGTGGGACTTTCTGGAAGTAACAGGATGGCTTGTTGGCCCCCAAGGCCCTTCTTGAGCCAAGGGGACTTCATCCCCCAAACAGCAGTGTGCCAGCAGGCATGTTCGTAACAGTCACACTGTGTGTGACTTACTGGAGGTAACAGGAGTGCTTGTTGGCCCCCAAGGACTGTTGGCATCCAAGGGGCCTCCATCTCTCAACCACCAGTGCACCAGGAGGTGCATTTGCAGAGTGATGGAGAAGGGGGGCATGGCCCCTGAAGTCCTCTCAGCAATTCCACTGTTTGGGACTTACTGGAGGTAGCAGGAGTGCTTGTTGGCCCCGAAGGACCCTCTGCAGCCAAGGGGACTTCATCCCCCAAACAGTTGTGAGACAGGAGGCACGTTTACAGAATGGTGGTGAAAGGGGGCATGGCCCCCGGCAACTTGCTGGTTGGTTTTCTTTTTATTAGGGGAGTGGGGCCGAATGGCACCCCTTCATCCCAGGGCCAGGCCTTTTTTCAATGGTGGAAGGTGGCACGTGGCCCTCCCTTTCCCAGGCTTATTTGGGCCCCAGGGACCTAAACCCCAGGGCCCAGCCTTTAAAAAAAAAATTGTTTATTAAAGGGAAGTAGGCCAAGCGGCTCCCACTTCCGGTCTGATTTCAGCCCCTGGGACCCCGTTCCCCAGAGCCAAGCCTCTTCTTTAAATTTGTATTTAAATAAATAAGGGGCTGGTGTGCAGTCCCCCCTCCTTGGATGATTTCAGCCCCGGAGACCCCATCCCATGGGTCCTGCACTCTTTTGTGGATTCCCCCCATGGCACCCACTCTGTTGGGGATCATGGGGGAGCCTCAAGGCCCCGCGATCCCGGCCAGCACCCCATCTCCTGCGGGAGCTTGCATTGCTTTTACGGAGAGGGAGCTGCTAACATGCAGCTCCCTCTCTGTAAAAGCAATTGTGTTCTGCTTTCAGCAAGCGAGAGCATTTCTGCTGAAAACGAGCTCAGTTTTCTATGGCTTGGCAGGAGCAGTAAAGCTCCCGCCAAGCCATAGTAAACAGCTATGTGCCGGGGTGGGCACTCCGGGACGTAGCAGGAGCCGGACCTGTGGGGTGGTGGTTCTCAGGGCCATCTATTGCTCCAGGAGGGGGGCCGCGGGGTGGTGGTCCCTGGAACTGCGTGGCAGCCCGCACGGCCCCCGCACTGTGTAAAGATTAAGTCCCAGGGAGGTGGTGGTCCCGGGGGGGTCCATTGGTCCCCCCCAATTTTAATTGAATGAGCCCCAGGGAGGCGGTGGTCCCCGGGGCTGCGGAGGAGGCCATACAGGCCTCTCCCACAATTCTTATTAACCAAGCCCCGGGGAGGTGGTGGTCCTCGGGGCATCAATGAACCTCAGGAGGAGGGGCGTGCACCCCTCCTCATTTTTTAAAATGTCCCCGGGACCTGGTCCACCTGGGGGCCAGTTAGAAATGAAGCGAAGGAGCCTGCGCTTCTTTTTTTAAAACAATTTTGGTGGGATTTACGGATCTAGGGCGACTCCCACCGAAATGTTTTTTTAAAAAAATGCTTTTTTTGGCCCTGTGGGACCTCCGCCCCGAGAGGCTTAGGGAGTCAGGGTGTTTCTACCCTGCCCCCTTTTCTTTTTCTTTTAATGTTTT
The DNA here is from genome assembly GCA_963921515.1 of Calotriton arnoldi. Lineage (NCBI taxonomy): Eukaryota > Metazoa > Chordata > Amphibia > Caudata > Salamandridae > Calotriton > Calotriton arnoldi. The sequence goes on along the minus strand of CAWUFW010000025.1, from coordinate 5,266,419 downwards.
TTCTGTGACTCTGCTTAACCGAGACACTAGATGGTAGCCAACACTTCCTTGTCTGAAGTGTTGGCAGCCAATCAGATCTCAGCACAGATCAGGAAGGGTTGCAGATCCTCTGCATTCCCTAGATATACAAATTTGGATTTTCCTTAATATTTCAAAAACTACTAAATGGATTTACACCAATTAACAGAAAGGCCGCTTTCTGGAACAACAGCTACCTTTCTGCCAAATTTGCAGCGGCGGTCCATGCAGGTAAGCGCAATGGGGCGCTGGGACGGGGCAGGAGGGGGGAAGTCGACAGACGGCGGAATAGGGAAAATTAAATAAATAAATAATTTCTATTCCGTTGTCTGTCAACATCCCCTTGCCCTGCCTCACCATACTTAATTGTACGGACCGCAGCTGCAAATTTGGTGTAATTCCGTTCAGCAGTTCTAAAGATTCCTATGGAAATTAGCATGGAAAAACATGTTTTGGGACCCCCTTTTTCTCGGCCCCCACTTGACGGGTCACCCCGAAATTTTCAAGACAGCAGCTGATGAGAATGGCAAACTCGTTTAGAAAATTTTGTGAGGATTCATCAAACAACGCCAAAGTTACGGGCAAATGAAAAACGCTCTTCCTATGGAAGCTAGGTCCTAACTATAACTACCTACTGGCGACCGACAGTAGGTAATATATTATATATATTATTTATATTATTAATATATATTATATATATATGTATATTACACTTACCTGCGGAATACTTAAATTTTTGTTGTAAAGGCATGCGTGGTAAAGGCATAGTTGTGGTAAGAAAAGTCATTGTAAACACTTTCGTTGTAAAGGCATTGTCACTGTTAATGAGTTAAGGAGTTGTTGTTAAGGTAAGTCGTGGTTCAAGCATCGTGGTAGATGCTGTTTCACTTTCCTTATGGTGGAGGCTTATTTTGACATAGACCAAAAATCATCGAGCATAGAAGAAAAGATACTGTGAGAGTAGCTTTTGAATGTCTTGTGTTAGATGATGCTGCTGGTACTGTTCCCTGATGGAGAAGCGGCCCTTTGAATGGAGGTGATCAGTGCACCTCCATTGCAGGCAGTTGATGCTCCACTATGCATGCACTGCATCAAAAGCACTGCTCTGGCAAAGGAAAAATATGTGATGGGTGCAACTACTTCCTGCTAAGCTGCATGGTCTTTTTGCCACTCAAGTAATTTTAATTTAGTAGTGCTAGAGAACAGCATTGTGATATCAGAGTAAGATTCCCCACTGGTCATGATTCTGCTTAGAGCTTTTTTAATAGTGGTCCTTAAAGGAAGCATTGCTGCCTTCTAAAGAGAAATGTTTCCATTTGGTAAGACGTCTTGGGGACATCCGATTGTCCTCCCTTAAGCTGCCTGACACAATTCCTAAAGGGGAAACGGGCCATTGGGGACAGCTTCCACTTTGTGACTGGTTTATCATCTTGTTTCCATCAATAGTTTGCTACCATAACTGCGGGCACAAACTACTGGCACATACTGTTGGAAATCACAAATAGGAGGGGATGCACCTGTCACACCCCCTCTGTTTTGTGATGTGGAAAGAGTTGGTAAGGACACTTTGCAATTCAAAAAGGCTTTACTGAATTGCAAAATGAGTTTAGTGCATATTAAAAAGCAATTTTGTGGTTGCAAACCCTATGACTTTGTGAATCGCAGGGACTGGAAATCCAAACTGGTTGTTGGGCTCTATGATATGTAAATAATTAATTTATATTTAAGTGGTATGTTGTGGTTAAAGATGTAATGTGTTTTAACCCCTTGACCGCGATCGGAATTCCGCTCGTGTGCTGGACATTCCGATCGCGGGTGGGGTCGTGACGAGCTCAGCTCGTCATGCGCACAGCGCTACCGCGCAGCATGACGAGCTGAGCTCGTCATGAGCACGGAAGGGGTTAAATTGGACTTTTATCATTTTTCAGGAAAATATTTACTTTTCTGTTTTGTGTACCCGAAAGCAAAATACAAATATAATAAACAAAAGCTAGGCCTGTTGGTTTCACTATGGCAAACCAATATCTAGACTATAATTCATCCCACAAATATATATATACTTACCGGATTTATTGGAGTGGGGAGACATGTGGTGGGAGCCCCATCAGCATATCTTGTAGGGGGGCCCCCTCAAGTTTCGGATCCACTGACCATAAACTTATATTTTCAAAACCCAGTATTGATGTGATTCACCGCAAAACACTGAAGCCTTGCTCAATTACCCTTCTCTTATCATTTGGATGCTCTTAAAGCTTCTTAAGAAACATGATAAATGTTCAAAACTGATGACAGCAATTAGCATTAATCACATTCATGCATACTTTAAAGACCTCTAAAATGCAGGTGGTGCTATTATACGCATCACCATGTTAGAAAAGAAAGCATGCACCTGGTTGAGAGCTACTGAGCTGCAGCACTACAAAACAGTAATACACCTCTGGGTAAAGTATGCGCTATATAAAGACGCATAAATAAATAGATAAATATATGTATGGCTATGTCATGACGCTTATTTGTAATACGCTGTATTCTGCAGTGAAGAGCCTCAAAGTGTGGGGGAAATTAGAGAGGTGTATAGGAAGGGCCAGGAGAGAGGAACCGGTGGACACAGAGGTGGGGCAATGAAGGGGCAGCAGAGAAAATATCATGAGCATCCGCATCTACCGATGAAGTAATGGTGCTGACATGCATGACACCCGGGGTATCAAGTGCACTTAAATCCCAATTGCAGAACCTCAATTATTTCAGTACTTTGACCCACAATCATTGCACCTTTCTCCTCATCTGCAGCTTCCCTTGTCTTATACATATAAATACATCTTCTGAATCATCTCACTCCTAAATTTGGAATATTTTGCATTTCTTATGTTAATACCCAGAGTAGAATATTTCGCATGGATAACTCTTATCTGATTCATGAGCATTTTACTGATTTTTGTGAATTCATTGTTCATAGGTCTGACGTTCACCAAGACCTTTTGATTTTTCTAAAATTATATATATAATTTACTTACTTATTAGGGCTTTAAGCCACCCCTCTTCACCAATTGCCTGATTTGGCATCATTGCAATTTTTCTTTCCCCTACTACAGCATGGGGTAGTAGGACAGCCTACTTCAGCCGTTGGATAACCTCGATGTGAGTGATGGCATTCTTCACAGGGATGCATAAACACACACAAACTAGTTCCCCCCGCCAGACACTAGAACGATAATTTGTGCTTTTTGAGAACATATTTTTGTTTTTAGCCATTTTTATTTAATATTGATAAGGACCCAGCAGCTCCCCTACAATAAAGTTTCATAAAAACCATAGCAAAAATAGAAACATTGACAAAGCCAAAAGGCTGGTAGTTGCTGCTAGATCAATTGGCTTTGCCAATGCTTGTATACGTTCCGCCCCCACTCACCTGAAAACCAGGTGCTGCAGGAACGAAGAATGTCCCGTTCCTCACCCTGTGCCTTATCCCTTCATGCCCGAAAGTATAAAGACATGAGCAGAAAACGCACCGGCGGAAGGTAGGAAAATAAGGGAAAAGAGGAAAAAAATGTAATCCACGCCTGGGCGTCTCTCTCTGGGATATAGTAGAACCAAAGTAGGCACCAGTATCTTAAAAAGGTAAAAAGAAAAGAAAGGATTAATAGCATGAATTAGAAACACAAAAAGAAAACCTTTTGTTGTCACTAAAGACACAATGAAGTGGAAAATCGCTCTTTTCTTTGCTCACCCTTCAATATATTAATCGTAGTTCTTAGCAGTCTTTGTCCCAGAAGAGAGAAGGAACATATCGTAAATAAGGCACTAGCCTTAAGGGAGTAATGTCTTGGGATAATTGCGGAAAAAGGCCAAGTAGGCAAAGAAACGCACTTAGTGCACTTCCAACGAAGGGATCCCTCGTTACTATAAGAGAATTACAATGCCTCGGAAACAGAACCAAAAATCACAAAACGAGGCAAATGGGTATAACAAAAAACGTGCTGAAAACCACGTTGAATCCAAATCCAAAGAGAGGGAGGAAATACGATGATCCCGCTAAACGTGAGTCCGCCCGCCATCAAGGTGGTGAGTGGGACCGGCCGCCTGTATGGCGGCGGTCCCGCATGTGAAATTACGATGCGACCGCCACTGTGGCGGTCGCATCTTGCATGTTTACCATTGCGGCGGGTGCTGCTGGGTGCAGCACCCGCCGCAATAGTAAAAATGCATGTAGTGCCTTTCCCTGCACTACGTGGCAGGCACCATGCAGTGCCTGCCACTCACTGCAGGGAAATGGAGAGGGGTACCTTGGGTACCCCCCACTGCACAGCCACCTCCCCCAACACAAGGGGGGCCCGCAATGGGCCCGCAAAACGAATCCCCGCCAGCCTTTCAATGGTGGTTTACCCCCACGGAAAGGCTGGCTGCGGCCAGCATCCTAATCTGGCGGGCGGTGCCTGCTAGGTACCGCCACCATTTTACTAATGCTGACCGCTCGGCAAGGCAATCGTAACGATTGCCTGTGACGGATCCGTGGCGGGCGGTCTTTGCGCCCGCCACGGTTGCGGTCAGATTCCCACCGCCATCGTAATGCGGCGGGGGGAAAATTGCTTTCCGATGGCCACTATATATACATATATGTATACATATATATATATATATGATTAGCCCTTATGTATGCTATGTCCCCCTCCTTCTCCACCGCCTTCAAATTTAATGTTCCTTCTGCTTCCTCCCTACCCATTACTTCTTTATAGTTATTTGTCAATGAGATACTTTCCTAATTTATTATTACATGTTAATGAAAATTTGCAATTTGTTCTAATGGTTAGTTAAAATTGGATAACATTGATAACACTTCTCTTGTAAAATGGATATATAAAACACTTAAAATTCCGATTGAAAGTATCTTGTATTAGAGTGCAGTTTCACATATATCTAGACATGTGTCCATTGAATGAATTCAAGACTTTGAGGAGTCATCACTCTCATAAAATTTATCCTAAATGGAAACTGATGGGCTGTTCCAGCTTTTGCATTCATTTATCCCTACTCTTCTGTGGTGTGTAAATAGCAGTACCGGTTTTACCTTGAGTACTGGACGATTCCATTCGTACATTTTTTAATAAATTAGCTAGATGCCGAGACTCTGGAATAATATAAATTTGCAGTTCCAGCAAATCCCAGGTAATTAGGCATTTGCTGTGCCTACCATGTAATGCACCATCTGCCGAATAAGCTAGTGATTTTAGGAAAAATATATGGCCCGATTCACAAAGGTAAACTTTCACTTTTGTGTTAGTTTACTACTTTTTGATATTCACAAAGCCAAGCTTAGACCAAAAGTCTAACTTTACTACTTTTCAGTATTCACAAAGTTAAAAGTCTAAGGGGTCGATTATGATGTCGGTGGGAAAGGCTCAGAATGGCATTCGGTTCATCCGAATCCGATTCGGAAGCCTTGTTTCCGAACGACTCGGAAACATTTCTGAACGACCGATTATGATGTTCGGAAACCGTTCGGACTTTCCGACTCAGTTCTGAACGGCATTCGGAGTAACTGAGTCGGTCGGAGCCAACTCGTACAGGTCTACGAACCGCGTGTCCGAACGAGCGATTAGGATGTCGGATTCGGACAGCCTTTCCGAATCGGTTGTTCTGACACTGATTGACTGTCGGAATCTGACTTTGGGGGCCCATAGCAGGGCCCCCTTTATCTGAGGGGCCTCCAAATCGGGCCAGTGGGTGTACCCATGGGTCCCCCCTTTCCAGCCATGCACAGTGTGGCAGGCACCTTGGGGTGCCCGCCACAGGGTGCACGATTTTCAGCAACCATACCTTTCTGCATCTGAAGCACCAAGCATCTGTCTCTGGGTACATTTTTTGAATTTTAATACTTGTGTAATATAGCATCCATTTACTAAAGAAAGCCATCCATCTTCAGGGAGCCTGTGTAGTTGGTCGGAACTAGGGGTGGGCGGAATTTGCGTAGTCGCGCTACGCAAAGCTCCGCGAAACGGTAAAAAATCTCCGCGAGCACGCAAAAGTTCTGCGAACACGCGGAATTGCTTGTTCCGCCCGTTCGTGATGCTTTTTTCCTGTTCGCGAGCGCTGTTTGCGTGCTCGTGGAGAAATATCTTGCAAACACGCATTTTGAAAGCGCGAACAAGCAAAAACTCCGCGAAGCCGCGGATCGCGGAATTTCTGGCAATTCCGCGTTCTCCGCGGAGCAGCGAAATTACCTAAATTACGCAAATTCCGCGCGGCGGAACGGAATTTACCGCCCAGGCCTAGTCGGAACACAGGCTCCCGTTGAAGTCAATGGGAGTCCAACCGAACGGTGTTCAGAACCATCGTAATCGGTCAGTCGGACTCCCAGAATCCGATTCAGTCGGAAACCATTCCGAAACCGATTTGGTCGGAATGCTTTCTGAACAACATCGTAATCGACCCCTAAGTCGGGACCATAGTTTCTAGGTTAGAAGCATAAAAAATAAATGCATTTGCTGTTTGTGAAATGTATTTCAGCTCTTTTTTTTTATTTGTATTTTTCATCCAGGATAGACAAAAAAAGAATCATCATATAAACAACAAAGTACAGTGAAGAGAAGACCAACAAATTTGCAAAGCTGTTAATTGATTCCACTTTGCACAGCATACAGCAATTCCTTCAACTTGAACGGCCTGAAGTTCATTCCCTACTCACCCTCTCCCAGATGCTCCAAATTCTATCTATACGAGTTGTTGCTCCCACGCTCAAAGCATACATAATTTCTCGTGCTTGAATTTTTTCCATCTTTAGAACCCACTGAGAAACAGATGGCATAGCATCTGATTTCCAATTGGCCAAAATTAATGATCTAGCCACCAATGCTGCAATAAAGAACAATTGGCGCTGAGATATCATCATCCTAGAACAGAGGTCTTCAATCTGTGGGGGGCGACCCCCAGGGGGGCCCTGGAGTCCTGAAAAGGGGGTCGCGCATTCCCCAGCTTCACTTGTCTGTGCAATCCAAAAGGTTTGCTTTCCTTTCGGAAAAAGACAGCTGTCCTGGGAGGGCTAATTTAGATCCTTATCAACTGCTTGCCTCAATGAAATGCAAACCAGTTGATCTGCAAGTGTAAAGGATGAGCAATTCTGGCTTCAATTGATCAAATGACTCCGGGGTTTGTGACAAAAAAATAAATCTTTGAGTGGAAGTACAATTGGGCTGGGAAGTGCTTGCTTTTCATTTTACTGCATTTACACAGCCCTTAATACCCCTGCAGAGATGTTGAAGGGACCCATATGTAAAAAAAAAAAATTGCATTACATACACTCTAGTATTACTAAAATCTACATTTTGGAAGCACCGTTTTGTAGTAAAACTACTTGCACGTTTTGCAGCATTTTATTTTACACTGTGTGTAATGCAAGTATAAAATAATGACTTGCATATTTTTTACAGTGCTTTCTGTCACAGGCTGGGACCGCTTTGCACTAAAAATACACAAGTCACTATTCTCCACTGCACCAAACCAGATTTAATTCTGTGGCTCTCTGGTTACACACAGACCTCTGCAGTGCATTAGAAATATTTACAGCTTTACTGGTAAAAGTCAAATCTGGATCTCCAAAGGACTGCTGCCCCCCCTGGATTCTGAAGGAAGCATTTACTGCCTGCCCAAGTCCAGCTGTGACATTTTTAAACGAGTCATTGCGCCAGGGTCAGGTACCGGATTCTTTTAAGGAGGCCATTATCATACCCCTTCTAAAAAAGCCAGGAGCTGATCCAAAAACCCTAGCTAATTATCGACCAATTTCACTGCTCCCTTTTCTAGCCAAATTGATCGAAGCACATGTAGCCAAAAGCCTTTCCACCTTTCTAGAGCAATCTGAATATTTGGATGCACATCAAGCAGGTTTCCGCCCAGCCCACTCCACAGAATCAGTGATACTATCAGTATTGGATACTCTGAGAGGAAAGGCGGATATAGGTCTCCTCAAGCCCTGGTGTTACTGGATCTCTCCGCTGCCTTTGACACGGTCGACCATAACATCTTGATCGACCGTGTCAGGGATGCGGGTATCGAAGGAATAGCCCTGGAATGGACTAAATCCTTCCTAACAAATCGATCCCAGGCAGTCCATCTTGGCGGTTTTACTACCCCCATGATTAAAACTACCTGTGGAGTCCCCCAGGGATCCTCACTTTCCCCTCACTTATTCAACTTATATCTACTTCCTTTGATTCATGCATTAAAAGAAAGGAATATCCAAACCTTTAACTATGCTGATGATTTTCAATTGGTATTTTCCATCAATGACTCCCCGGCCTCCATCCACGAATGCCAGTCAACAATGCTGTTCATCCGTGACTGGATGAACAGCAACCAATTAAAATTGAATCCAGATAAGACAGAACTGATCCTCACGGGAGGCTCTCTTAACCCCTGGAATTCCCAGTTCTGGCCTAAAGAACTGGAACAATCCCGACCCCATCTAATCAGGCTAAAACTCTGGGAGTCATAGTCAATAGCGATCTCACCATGAAAACCCAAATAGGATCTGTAATTTCTGCCTGCTTCTTCCAATTAAGGAAAATAAAGAAAATAAGTAGATTCCTAACTCAGGAAGCAAAACTGCAGGCAGTCCTTGCCATGGTGATCTCGCATATTGACTATGCTAACTCCTTATATTTTGGAATCCTGGCCTATCTCATTCACCGTCTCCAACTGATACAGAATCAGGCGGCCAGACTGATTCTACAGGAAAACAAACGTCAACACATCTCTCCCCTTTTGAAGAAACTACATTGGCTCCCTATAGCACAGAGATGTGCATTCAAGACGGGATGCATCATTTTTAAATCCCTGAATGGCAGAAACCCCAAATTTATTAACAGCCTGATTGACAGATACAATCCAACTCGCAATCTGAGATCCGCTCACATACACCTCCTGACAACACCCTCCTTTAAACAGAAACGATTTGGCGGATCCAGGTTCTCCACACTGGGTCCAAGATACTGGAACTCTATGCCCCTAGAGATCAGATCCTGTACAGATTTCATAACTTTTCGTAAACTTCAAAAAACATGGCTCTTTCAACAGGCCTTCGCGTAATTCGTGGAATTCGTGCATCACTTGAACAACGTGTATTCATCTCCTTCCTGAGCAGCGCCAAGAAACCAATCTGGTGTACGAGCGCTATATAAATTAGGTATAACATAACATAACATAACATTAACTAATAGAAGTTTCATAATGTACTGCAGTGCATTTCACACTGAGTAACAACTCTTTTATTTATTTTTAATTTACGCTGCCCATTATTTTATATGTAGATAGCTGATGGTGAAAGACCTAAAAAACCTTCAGAATATTTTGGTGCTTATTTATGAGAGGCTTGCATCGCCAGAGCATCACTTTTTTTTTACGCTCCGGTGGCGCAAGCGTCTCAACCATACCTATGAGGCGGTGCAAAGTCACCCTGCATGGCTTTGCATGGCCTCATAGATGTGTAGTAAGACATAGCAACGCAAGCCACTGCGTTGCCTTATCCTGCCCAAGGAGGTGTTCCATGGGCTTTGCGTGGGGTTCCCACGCAACACCCATGGAATTTGATGCTACCCCATATTTACAAAATCACATAAACCTGGGGCAGCTCCAAAAACGGATGCCTCCCCAGTGGAGGCGTAACAAAGAGAAATGTTTTCTTTTCTCCTCGTTTTTCCTCTTTCCATGTGCACTGCATTCTGCAGCTCACATAGAAAGTGGAAAACGTCTCTCGGGATTGTTTTTGTGAAGTAAGGTGCCCCTTCCTGAACATAAACAACCCTGCCTATGTTGGTGCTAGGCAGCGATTTGTGCGCCAACGCAAGGGAAAAGGATAAGAATGCACCGTTTTTCATAAATATGGTGCATTCCTGCCCTTTCACATTGGCACAGGGCAGCGCCGCAAGAAAACGTGCAGCACTGCCCTACGGCAATTCCTCACAAATGAGGCCCTTTGTTTTTAGCTACACCTATGACTACCCCCCCACGCTCACTGGTTTGCTAAACACTGCTTAATATTATTTCCCCACCGTAAACATTATTTGCTGTGGGAATTGGGGGATTTTATGGTTGTTGATGATGAGGAGTGCCAGGTTCTAGAACTTTTTGTCAGAAGGGGGTCCTTATGTCTAAAAAAGTTTGACAAGGGGGTCTCGGCATCAAAAAGTTTGAAGACCTCTGTCCTAGAAGGAGTTGGTGCAATGCCAAACAGTGTCCCATACGTATTTGGAATGATGTTGTATCCAAGTTTTATGCTTAATTTTAAAAAGGCACCAAGCCAAAAATCCTTAAGGTACCTGCACATAAATATCATGTGCAACCAATCCCTGTTTGATTCTGAAGCACCAAGAATCTGTCTCTGGGTACATTTTTTGAATTTTAATACGTGTGTAATATAGCATCCATTTACTAAAGAAAGCCATCCTTCTTAAATTAGCAGCACTCAGTGTCTTCTGATTCATACGATTATATAGCTGCCATTGATTGCTATCCAACCGACACCCTCTTGAATCTTCAATAGACTGTAGCAGCTCCCTAATCAATATCTCACTCCGCTTTGGCTGCAGTTCTCTATGCCAATTGCTTATCCCCTGTAGTTTAGTGTCCCAAGTCTATCTCCAAAGAATTCTACACTTGGTCTATAACCCGAACAAAAATGTTGAACCTGTAAGACTATAAGCCAGAGATCGACCTATATCAGGATTAATCTCCACCAGTTGTTCCACCTGATAATTTCACCATTCAAATAGAAATTGTGCACTGTCTTAAAGTCTAAACGAACCCAATGAAAACACGTGGAAGTGGACATATGTAGACCTAGCGGTAAACAATCCACTAGTTTTCAACTGAGAATGAAGCCTAGGAATCTCATACTCCCCAGATTCTATTAAAACACTCCTTATTATTCTCGGGTCTATATCTGTTTTTTAGGTGGCCTTGAAATTTCTAAAAAGGGGGGAAGACCAATTTCAGAGTCTTTTAACATAAGATTAAGATAGATGTTTCAAGTCTTGGAGCTGGAGGAAGCAGGCCTGGTTAACAAATCTAGAAACATTGCCTGATAGTAGGTCTTAATACTAGATAGCGCCAATCCTCCTTTTTTCCTATCTAATTGCAATGATTGAATTTTCTATCTGGGCTTCTTTTTTTGCCAGATAAATTTCCTAATTTCTGAATTCACCGCTTGAAAAAAGAACTGAGGAACTTTAATCATAATATTCGCAAACAGAAACAATAATAGCGGAAGAATGCTCATTTTGACTACAGCTACTGGCCCCATGATCGGTAAAGGAAGATTCTGCCACAGCTCCAATAAACCGGAAATCTTTTTCAGTGTAGGCCAATTTTTAAGGGCATATAGGTCATCTACCTTAGAGGTAACATGAATATCAAGATATCTTCTTGGAACACCCTCCAAATAGTGAGCTTTAAGTGAATCCTGCAGTACATCGGCAGAGCTGTTAAGTAGAATCATATCTATGCCTAGGCAGAGTTCGCGGAGCTCCGCAAGTGGCGGAGTGCGTTAGAAAAATGCCGTTCACGGTCATTGTCAGCGCCGGGTGTTTGCCCACGCTGTGAAATTATCGCGAACGGCACCATGCACAGCGCAAGCGGGCACTGCTTCCTTTCTGCCGCTCAAGTAGATTTTCTACTGGAGCGGCAGCTTTCTAAATGCGAACAGACGGTTTCTCAACGTGAGCGGTCGCGAGCATACGCGGCCACCGGCATTGAGAAATCCGATCGCCCGCATTGAGAAATCTCGCCAGGAGGTTGATTTCCCTCACTCGCGCTTACCAACTTGACGTTGATGAGCGCGAATGAGGAAAAATCTTGCCGGGAGGTGGATTTTCTTCGCTTGCGCTTGCCAACTTGATGTTGACGAGCGCGAGTGAGGAAACAAACTCTGCGAGCTTCGCGTAATGTGGAGTGCGGAAAAATCTGCAGCGGAGCGGAGTTCACCGCCCAGACTTAATCATTTCTGATTTTCCATAATTAATCTTATACCCCCCAATTTGCATATATTCGCTAATTTTAGCAAGAGTCGAAGCAATATTAGCCTTATCGTCTGCCAAATATGCCATGTCAATATGCCATGTCATCAGCAAATAATTTCAACTTTGATGCACCTACAACAGGTGGCTGAATAGATTGTCCTTTTCTTATAGCATATGCTAATGGCTCTATAAATAAAGTAAATATTATCGGAGCAAGTGGGCAGCCTTGCTGTGTTCTTCGACTTATCGTAATCTTACCTGTTGATTCACCATTTATAATGATAGTTGCCTTAGCATTAGGATAGAGGTTTTTAATAACCTCAACAAATCGGGGAGGAAAGGCGAACTTCAACAAAACTAAAAACAATACCACCCACTGTACCTGATCAAATGTCTTTTCGGCATCAAGCAATGTGATTGCTGTCTTAGTATGAGCAGAAAGGAACTCAATTGCTTGAGTCAGTGTAGGAAAGTAGATCTGCTTCTTATGGTTACCCCCACTTTTTGCTTTTTGCACCCACTGTTTTGACTAGTCTGGCTGGGATCCTGCTATCCTGGACCCCAGCCTATCTGCTTTCTCCCTTAAATTGATATGTATGAACTTTGGCACCACTCCAGATTGGATACTGGGGTACCCTTATCAGTCCCTAGTATATGGTACACAGGTACCCAGGGCATAGGTACCCCAGAGGCCTCCCATGGGCTGAAGCATGTATTATGCCACCCCTGAGAGGTCATGCAAAATGGAACCCTAGGTCTGCTACTGCAGCCTGTGTAAGCCGGTGCTTGCACCACTTACGAGAGATATAGGTTCACTATATCTATATATATCACTACACTTAAAACCTTATAAGTCACCCCTATAGCAGGCCTTAACAATCCTGAAGGCAGGGTGCTGGATTTTACGTGAGAGGGTGCTCCTGCATGAGCAGGGCCCCTCTGCAGTCTTCGGAGACCATTCTCCTGGGATGTACGTGATACTACCAGATATATGGGTAGAGGTGCATTATAACCTTGCGGTAAATTCTATCTCGAAAACGACTGCAACGAAGTATGTCGTGTTTGGTGTCAAACACCTTGGAATCATACCTCCACACCAGTAACTGGTGTGGGAGGTATGATTCCTCCCCTCAGAACCGAGGTTCTGGGGGTACCTAAGTCTACCGGTACCAACTTTCTCGAGCCTTACAGCACAAAATGGATGATGCCAACCACAGACATGAGTCGGCTCTCCTGCTGCTGAGCCAAGCTCAAGCAGGGGAAGGCAGCACAATAGGCATCCTGTAACAGGGAGGTGTGACCAACTCCCAGTCAGGATTTAGTGTATTGGGGCTGGGTGGGTGCACTGTTACAGTGCCAGAAAGTCTGCACGAGGGGCACACTTGGTGTCCCTGTGCATAGTCCAGTTCAAACCAGTTCTAGGAGCCATTTGCTCCTGCTCTGGTGCGAAACTGGACAAAGGACATGGGTGTAGCCACCCCTCTGTCCTGTCCCTCCCCTAGGAGGGTCCCTAGAATCTGTCCAACCCTTTCCCGTGGGTATAACATGGGTTACCTGGCTACAGGACATTAGATTTTACGTGGACAAGATTCTGCAAGAAGATACCACTACACTTCGACCGTCTGGACACGCTGGACTTCGCTGGACCTCCCTTGGGCTCGACTTCGTCTTCCCTTGCCTTCCCCAGTCTCGCCACTGTCCGTGATCCACACAGGTTCCGTGCAGGACCCTGTAGACCTCGAAGACAACAGAAAAATCTCCCTTGGAGTGAAGGAGTCACTCCCCTGCAAACGCAGGCACCATAACGCATCTGACCAGTTTGCTGATCCTGAGCTCCTGCAGACTCCGAAGGGTCCAGGAACACAGGAGGTGGGTTTCGGAAGGTCTCTGAGGTTGAGCTGCCTTCTCACTGAGTTTGAGGTGGATATCCCTCGTGGGGACCGTATACCCGTACCCCTGTGCACCGCGTGTATTTGCAGCTGCACATGCTTGTTGCCATGCAACAATTCCGTGCATTGGGCCATTTGTAGCTGTGACCACAGCGCATCTTTTCTGAGAAGGACTCTGGCATCCTCATACGCTGTGTCCTGCTAGCTGGTATCCTGTGAAACCACCTGAGGTCCCCTTGCGACTACTGTGCCTTCGGCCTGTGGGTCCACTTGAGGGTCAACTTTGCTTTATTTGGGCTTCCCTGGTTGCTCCAGGTCTGGCCTGACTTCCCTTGCTGTGGTGAGTCTCCTGGTCCTTGCTGGACCAGATCGACACCGAATTTGACCATCTACGTTGTTTGCCGCTGCCAAGGCTTGATTGGTGCTCCCGCCGGACACCGACCCCTCAGCATTCGACATCCTTTGTGGGACCTAGAATCCACATTTGGATTCCACCGGACACTTTTCTTTCTTCCAGCAGCAGCATTTCTTTGTCGACATCCATAGAGAACGACGAGGGTTTCCGACGCCACTTCGCACCTATGCACCCGGCTCCTCTGGGATAGGTAACTCTGGTACAAAGGTATCCACGGGTGGGGTGGCCCTCCAAACCCTTACGTTCCAAGGGTTGTCTTCGTAATCTGCTGGGAAGGGTCGTTAATCTCTGATTTTCCAACCGCGACTTTCCCATTGAATTGTACGGAGCACGCAGTCGTGTTCCCACACTGCACCCGTCCGCCGTGGGGTCCCTACTCACTCACCTGGGGTGGTTCCTTGGGGTCCCAGCGATTCTACACCTTCTAGACTAGGTCTAGTCCTGAGTCGTGGTTCTTATACCACTTATTTAGTATATGGTTTGGTCTCCCCGGGAGCCCACTGTGTATTGTGCTACTTACGTTTGATTCTTTGCAACTGTGTTATTTGATTTGTGTTCTATCCTCGTGTAGAGGATACTAGAGAGTGTTATATATAATAAATACATATTTTTATAACTACTGTGTGGTTTCCCTTTCATTTAACCAATACTATAAGGTTGCATTCTGGTAAAACAAGGTACTTAACATTCCTTCAAGACTTAGCCTGAAGGCTGCTCTCCATAGCTACCACTAGGATAGCTTTCAAAAGGTTATCTTTGACCTAATCACCATAAGGGTTGTTTGGACTGGTACAAGGTGCCCACTTTAATTAGTGGACAGCATATACCAGGCCAACTTCTCACATTGGTGTGCAGCGGTTGGGATTCAAGCCTGCATTGTTTTACCAGAAAATCTTTTGTATTGATTAACTGAAAAACCACTAGTATCTAGGAACATATAACACTAGCTTAAGATAGTAAGTTCTACTGAACTTGGGGTTGGGTAAGTCAAGGGTCTAGCACACCCTTTCTCCAACCTAAGAGAGTTTAGTTCCCACTAGGTTAGGTAGGTGCCTACACCACACCTCACTTAGTATGTCTTCTACTGGGAATGCCACTGGTGGCATCCTGCCTACTAAATATGATAGCTTTGCATTCACTGAATTAAAAGCTATGTGTGTATCTAGGAAGCTGAAGACAGGGAGAAATGCCAACACTCAACGTCTCATTGATGCATTACTGCTAGATGACATTAGGAAGACTCCTGGGTCAGATGAGCAGGATAGAGTGGGTGGTACAGGGGAAGAAGATAGGTCAGGAGGGGACACCTTCTATGACCTAGAGTCAAACCCTGGACAGGAGGATCAAAATGATCCACCCCTGAACAACTCAGATCCCCAGGAGGAAGAAGAAGAAGAGGGTCAAGAGGACCATCACTTTATTCCTCCAGGGAGAGTGCAGAGTTTACCAAGGAGATCTAGGTCTCCCTCTGCTGAGTCAGATCATTCTAGACATTCTATAGGGACCTCTGTTTCTAGCAAGAGGGACAACTCTTATGACAGGGAGTGCCAATTACTAGAGCTTGAGAAAGCTAAGTTTAGGCTCAGGCAACAGCAATTGGCCCTGGATAAAGAGTCCCTAGAAGTCCAGAAGGCTAGAAAGAAATTGGGACTAGAGTCCCATGGTGGCAGCTATAGTGTCCCTAGGGTTAGGGAACACACCTTTGATCATAGGAACCTGAGCAAGATTGTCCCTCCCTTCCATGTAGGGGATGACATCCAGAAATGGATAACTGCTTTGGAGAGGGCCTGTAAAGTTCAGAAGGTCCCTCAAGAGCAGTGGGCAGCTATCTTGTGGCTCTCCTTTGCTGACAAAGGTAGAGATAAGCTCCTCACTGTTAGAGAAGAGGATGCTGATAATTATTCAGTCCTGAAGAGTGCTCTCATTGAAGGGTTTGGCTTAACCACTGAACAGTACAGGATTAAGTTCAGAGACACCCAGAAGACACAGACTCAGGACTGGGTAGACTTTGTTGATTGTGCCATTAAGGCTCTGGAAGGCTGGTTACTTGGTAGCAAGGTGAATGATTTTAAAGGATTGTACAACTTGATTATGAGGGAGCAGATCCTTAATAATTGCCAAAACCAGTTGTTGCATCAATACCTGGTTGACTCTGATCTGACTTCTCCCCAAGAATTGGGAAAGAAGGCAGATAAGTGGGTCAGAACCAGGGTGAAGCAGAAAACTCAGACCAATGGTGGTGACCAGAAGAAACCAGACTCTAAGAACTCAGATAAGGGTGGGGACAAAAATAAAGATCAAAAGTCTTCATCAGGGCCCCAAAAACCTGCATCTGGGGGGAGTCACAATCCAACAAGGGAAAAGGCAAAAGGAAACCTTGGTGTCACATCTGTAAAGAGAAGACCCATTGGACAAAAGATGCCAATTGTCCAAGGGCCAAGGATTCTACTCCTACCACCACTGCCCCTAAGGCAACTGCTCCCCCTAGCACAGTTTCAAGTGGTGGTACACAGAACAAGGGAATAGTGGGGTTAACCTTGGGCTCTGAGATGGGTTCTGGCCTAGTCAGAACTCCAGCTCAGGCTGTTCTAGTCTGTGATGGAGGCATGGATATTGCCTCCTTATTTGTTAGTCCCAGTAACCTGGGCAAATACAGACAACAGCCTTTAATAAATGGTAAGGAGGCCATGGCATACAGGGACACAGGTGCAAGTGTCACAATGGTGACAAAAGATCTTGTGGACCCTGACCAGATCATACTTGGTGAGATGTACCAAGTGACCAATGCTAGCAATGTCAGGACAGACCATTCCTTGGCAGTTGTTAATTTCACCTGGGGAGGGGTAACTGGCCCTAAGAAGGTTGTGGTAAGTTCAGACCTCCCTGTGGAATGCTTGTTGGGCAATGATTTGGAGACTTCAGCCTGGGCTGAAGTGGAACTCAGGACTCATGCAGCAATGTTGGGCATCACTGCAGATGTGTTTGCTGTGACCAGGTCACAGGCCAAACAGAGAGCCACTGAACAGGCCCTGGATCCTGAAAAGATGGACCAGGTGCCTTCCAAGAAGAGGAGCAGGAGGGGTAAGGCTGAGTCTTCCCCCCAGGCCCAGAGTGAGGGTCAGTCTTTTGAGGAAGATGACTCCAGTCCTATAGAAGGAACTGTCTCAGATGAACTTGAACCTGATCAGGTTGAGTTTTTGGGGACAGGGGGACCTTCTAGGGCAGATCTGAGCCAGGAGCAGCAAACCTGCCCTCTCTTGAACCCCTCAGACAGCAAGCTGCTGCTGAGGCTGCAGGGAATGTCAGTGGGTCCCACAGGATCTATTGGGATGAGGGACTTCTATATTCAGAGGGTAGAGACCCCAAGCCTGGTGCCACCAGGAGGTTGGTTATACCTCTGAAGTTTAGGGGCTTCCTACTCACCCTAGCACATGACATTCCCCTAGCAGGACACTTAGGCCAAAGCAAGACTTGGGACAGGCTTGTCCCTCACTTTCACTGGCCTCATATGTCAGAGGACACAAAGGAGTTTTGTCGCTCCTGTATCACTTGCCAAGCCAGTGGTAAGGCAGGTGGTACTACAAAGGCCCCCTGATACCACTACCTGTGGTGGGGGTTCCCTTTGAGAGGGTTGGGATTGACATAATTGGTCCCATGAACCCTCCAACAGCATCTGGACATTCTTACATCCTGGTGGTGGTGGACCATGCTACCAGGTATCCAGAAGCTATTCCCCTTAGGACCACCACAGCACCTGTGGTGGCAAGGGCCCTCCTGGGGATTTTCTCCAGGGTGGGTTTTCCTAAGGAGGTCTTAACAGACAGAGGTACAAACTTTATGTCTAGTTACATAACTGCAATGTGGAAAGAGTGTGGTGTAAACTACAAGTTTACCACACCCTATCATCCTCAATGCAATGGGTTGGTTGAAAGGTTCAACAAAACCCTAAAGGGCATGATAATGGGGCTCCCAGAAAAGCTCAGGCGAAAATGGGATGTTCTGTTGCCCTGCCTTCTCTTTGCCTACAGAGAGGTGCCACAGAAGGGGGTTGGCTACAGCCCTTTTGAACTTTTGTTTGGTCACCCAGTTAGGGGTCCACTGTGTTTGGTGAAGGAGGGATGGGAGTTACCTCTCAAACCTCCTAAACAGGATATTGTGGACTATGTACTTGGTCTCCGCTCCAGGATGGCTGAGTATATGAAGAAGGCATCCAAAAACCTTGAGGCTAGTCAGGAATTGCAAAAGGCCTGGCATGACCAAAAGGCTGTCTTGACTGTTTACCAGCCAGGACAGAAGGTGTGGGTGCTGGAGCCTGTGGCCCCAGCAGCTCTCCAAGACAGGTGGAGTGGACCCCACACCATACTTGAGCAAAAGGGAGAGGTCACTTACTTGGTGGACCTTGGAACTCCCAGGAGCCCCCACAGGGTGCTCCATGTGAACAGGCTCAAGCCTTATGTTGACAGGGCAGACATGGGCTTGCTCATGGCTACTGATGAGGGACAGGAGGAAGAGAGTGACCCACTCCTGACCTCCTCTCACAGAACCCTGATGATGGCTCAGTAGATGGTGTAGCTTTGGCAAGCAGCCTCACTGAGCAGCAACAGTCTGATTGCAGGAAGGTCCTCAATCAGTTTAGGCACATGTTCTCACTGACTCCAAGTCAGACCACCTGGTGTACCCATGAAGTGGACACAGGTGAGAACCTACCTGTGAAGAACAAAATTTACAGGCAACCTGACCATGTCAGGGACTGCATCAGGACTGAGGTCCAGAAGATGCTGGAATTGGGAGTCATTGAGCCCTCAACTAGTCCTTGGGCTAGTCCAGTGGTCTTGGTACCTAAACCTCACACCAAAGATGGTAAGAGAGAGATGAGGTTTTGTGTTGACTACAGAGGACTCAATGCAGTCACTAGGACTGATGCTCATCCTATTCCAAGGGCAGATGAACTCATAGATACTTTGTCCTCAGCCAAGTTTCTGAGTACTTTTGACCTTACAGCTGGCTACTGGCAAATCAGACTAGCTGAGGATGCCAAGCCAAAAACAGCATTTTCAACCCCTAGTGGGCATTACCAATTTGTGGTGATGCCTTTTGGCTTGAAGAATGCACCTGCCACATTTCAAAGGTTGGTGAACAAAGTTCTCACAGGCCTGGAAGACTATAGTGCAGCTTATCTAGATGATATTGCTGTCTTTAGTTCCACCTGGGAGGATCACCTGGTCCACCTGAGAAATGTTTTGGAGGCCTTGCAAAAGGCAGGCCTCACTATCAAGGCTACTAAGTGCCAGATAGGGCAGAGTCAGGTTGTATACCTGGGCCACCTTGTGGGTGGAGGCCAGGTTCAACCATTGCAGAGCAAAATCCAGACCATCATGGAATGGGTTGCTCCAACTACCCAGACTCAGGTCAGAGCTTTCTTGGGCCTGACTGGGTACTACAGAAGATTTGTAAAGGATTATGGGTCCATAGTGACTCCCTTGAATGATCTTACATCAAAGAGAATGCCCAAGAAAGTTCAGTGGACAGTTAGCTGTCAAAAGGCATTTGATGACCTCAAGCAGGCCATGTGCACTGCTCCCATTCTGCAAAGTCCTGACTATTCCAAACAATTCATTGTTCAAACTGATGCATCTGAGTTGGGGGTAGGGGCTGTGTTATCACAATTGAATGCAGAGGGTCAGGATCAGCCAGTAGCTTTTATTAGCAGAAGGCTGACCCCCAGAGAGAAACGTTGGTCAGCTATTGAGAGGGAAGCCTTTGCTGTGGTTTGGGCTCTGAAGAAGTTGAGGCCATACTTGTTTGGAACTCACTTCATTGTTCAGACTGACCACAAGCCCCTCTTGTGGCTAAAACAGATGAAGGGTGAAAACCCCAAACTTTTGAGGTGGTCCATTTCCCTACAGGGGATGGACTATACAGTGGAACATAGACCTGGGAGTAACCATGCCAATGCAGATGGACTCTCCAGATATTTCCACTTAGAACATGAGGACTCAACTGGGCAAGGTTAGTCTCATCTCCTTTCGTTTGGGGGGGGGGGTTGTGTAGGAAAGTAGGATCTGCTTCTTATGGTTACCCCCACTTTTTGCTTTTTGCACCCACTGTTTTGACTAGTCTGGCTGGGATCCTGCTATTCAGGACCCCAGCCTATCTGCTTTCTCCCTTAAATTGATATGTATGTACTTTGGTACAACTCCAGATTGGATACTGCGGTACCCTTATCAGTCCCTAGTATATGGTACACATGTACCCAGGGCATAGGTACCCCAGAGGCCTCCCATGGGCTGAAGCATGTATTATGCCACCCCTGAGAGGCCATGCATAATGGAACCCTCAGGTCCGCTACTGCAGCCTGTGTAAGCTGGTGCTTGCACCACTTACGAGAGATATAGGTTCACTATATCTATATATATCACTACACTTAAAACCTTATAAGTCACCCCTATAGCAGGCCTTAACAATCCTGAAGGCAGGGTGCTGGGTTTTATGTGAGAGGGTGCTCCTGCATGAGCAGGGCCCCTCTGCAGTATTCGGAGACCATTCTCCTGGGCTGTACGTGATACTACCAGACATATAGGTAGAGGTGCATTATAACCTCGCAGTAAATGCTATCTCGAAAACGACTGCAGCGAAGTATGTCGTGTTTGGTGTCAAACACCTTGGAATCATACCTCCACACCAGTAACTGGTGTGGGAGGTATGATTCCTCCCCTCAGAACCGAGGTTCTGGGGGTACCTAAGTCTACCGGTACCAACTTTCTCGAGCCTTACAGCACAAAATGGATGCTGCCAGCCACAGACACGAGTCTGCCCTCCTGCTGCTGAGCCAAGCTCGAGCAGGGGAAGAGCAGCACAATAGGCATCCTGTCACAGGGAGGTGTGACCACCTCCCAGACAGGATTTAGTGTACTGGGGCTGGGTGGGTGCACTGTTACAGTGCCAGAAAGTCTGCACGAGGGGCACACTTGGTGTCCCTGTGCATAGTCCAGTTCAAACCAGTTCTAGGAGCCATTTGCTCCTGCTCTGGCGCGAAACTGGACAAAGGACATGGGTGTAGCCACCCCTCTGTCCTGTCCCTCCCCTAGGAGGGTCCCTAGAATCTGTCCAACCCTTTCCCGTGGGTAAAAAATGGGTTACCTGGCTACAGGACATTAGATTTTACGTGGACAAGATTCTGCAAGAAGATACCACTACACTTCGACCGTCTGGACACGCTGGACTTTGCTGGACCTCCCTTGGGCTCGACTTCGTCTTCCCTTGCCGTCCCCAGTCTCGCCACTGTCCGTGATCCATACAGGTTCCGTGCAGGACCCTGTGGACCTCCAAGACAACAGAAGAATCTCTCTTGGAGTGAAGGAGTCACTCCCCTGCAAATGCAGGCACCGTATCACATCTGACCTGTTTGCTGATCCTGAGCTCCTGCAGACTCTGAAGGTTCCAGCAACACAGGAGGTGGGTTTCTGAAGGTCTCCGAGGTTGAGCTGCCCTCTCACTGAGTTTGAGGCAGATATCCCTCGTGGGGACCGTATACCCTTACCCCTGTGCACCATGTGTATTTGCAGCTGCACAAGCTTGTTACCATGCAACAAATCCGTGCATTGTGCCATTTGTAGCCCTGACTACAGCGCATCTTTTCTGAGAAGGACTCTGGTATCCTCACACTCTGTGCCCTGCTAGCTGGTATCCTGTGAAACCGCCTGAGGTCCCCTCGCAACTAATGTGCCTTCGGCCTGTGGGTCCACTTGAGGGTCAACTTTGCTTTATTTGGGCTCCCCTGGTTGCTCCAGGCTTGCCCTGACTCCCCTTGCTGTGGTGAGTCTCCTGGTCCTTGCTGGGCCAGATCGACACCGAATTTGACCATCTATGTTGTTTGCCGCTGCCAAGGCTTGATTGGTGCTCCCGCCGGACACCGACCCCTCAGCACTCGACATCCTTTGTGGGACAGCTTGCCTCCTGCTCCTGGTCATCCTAGACATCTCTGGGTCCTCACAGCTGAAGAGTCAAGATCACCGTCAACACACCTGAAGCACCCACCATCGGTGGGCATTCGTCTACTGAGCCCCTGGTCACTCCAAAGTGACCCAGACTCTGTCCCCTCTGCTTTCAGGTTCTTCTCATCTAGAATCCACATTTGGATTCCACCGGACACTTTTCTTTCTTCCAGCAGCAGCATTTCTTTGTCGACATCCATAGAGAACGAAGAGGGTTTCCGACGCCACTTCGCACCTATGCACCCAGCTCCTCTGGGATAGGTAACTCTGGTACAAAGGTATCCACGGGTGGGGTGGCCCTCCAAACTCTTAAGTTCCAAGGGTTGTCTTCGTAATCTGCTGGGAAGGGTCCTTAATCTCTGATTTTCCAACCGCGACTTTCCCATTGAATTGTACGGAGCACGCGGTCGTGTTCCCACACTGCCCCTGTCCTCCGTGGGGTCCCTACTCACTCACCTGGGATGGTTCCTTGGGGTCCCAGCGATTCTACACCTTCTAGAATAGGTCTAGTCCCGAGTCGTGGTTCTTATACCACTTATTTAGTATATGGTTTGGTCTCCCCCGGGAGCCCACTGTGAATTGTGCTACTGATCCAGCGGGTTACTAGCAACAAGCATTCATACACAAAATACTCACTTGGGCCCATACATTCATACTACGCTAGCAATTTCCGCTGGTGGGTCAGTTGGTACTCTTTATCAAAATCCCTGCTACCAATTACCTTCTGATTGAAGAGTAATGACTTACCAATGAATCCTTTGCTAATTGGAAAGTTTAAAATGAGTGACGTTCCATACAATTAATAAATTTCTAAAATAATCACTGAGTCAAGAAGTTTTAAAATGTTTATCTAAAGATTTAGCAGAGTAAATACAAAACCACATGACACTTAAATCGTATCGCAAGGAGGAAGCATAAAAATGAATTATCGATTAATGACGGTCCCTTAGGAAAGAGAGAGATAGAGACAGCAGCGCAACTAAGGTTTGCATTTATATTTACCTAAAGTGCGAGAACCAAACCCCTTGGCCAAGGAGTTGGAAAGATAGGACCCTGGAAGGATGAAGAGCAAAGACCTCCTCCCGGATCAGGACAGGACCGGTGACCTCTCTATCAACGACGCCTGCGTCGTTCCCCTCTCTGGTACTTCGCTTCTCCTCGAATTCTCCCGTGACTTCCTTCTAATGGACTCCGCCGCCCCCTCTCAGGACCTCTCTGGACAGCGGTTCAGTCTGCGATCGATCAGCTTGTACGTCTGGAGCCTATTCTTCTCAGCGTCTAGTCTCTCTTAGTCTCTCAGGCTAACTAATTAGCTAATTCTATATCTATTATACCCTTCTACGCCCATGTACCTCCCCTAAATGTTGCAGAGTTATGGGGCCACTACTTCTGATTGGACGGTGACAGGGGGTTGATCCTCACACCATATTGATTTAATTCATTTTCTTAAAGCCCTTTGTTTTAGGATACCGCCCCTCACTTTTAATACATTTGCTTTATTTCCCACCCGTCTCATGACAAAGTTTATACATTCTTCATGTACATTGTAACGTTTTTGTAGGACATTTATGAATACAACAATATTGGGCATCAGGTCGCGGCCTTGGACGACGTCCAGGTTGACTTCATCCCTTTCCTTCTGGGCAGCTATTCAAGGAGCATGCGCAGAACCAACGTCACACGAGTTTTCAGTTCACCAACCCCAGGCCCAAATTTACGAACTAATAAAGTCAAAGAAGAAAATATTAAAATCACAAATAAAATGTTTCACTGTATGCCCACTCTTTCTACTCTATTCCCATTTACTTATAAACTTATCCCTGCATTAATAGCGTTAGAATATTACAGTTTAAACAAAACATAAGAGCAAGCTGTAGCATGTGAAAACATATAGCAGCCATTTTAAATCACACTGCGCAGAAGCAAGAATTTTCCCACCAAGCAAAGAAAGACGTCACACCACGTGATATGGTTGAGACATGCGCAGTAAAGTTCCCACGCTTTGGCGGCCATTTTAGAATAGACAAGCGTTACTTGTTAGTTAAAATACATAGGCAAGCTTCCTTGCTACTTATATTTGTGTGTGCAATGGTTAGTATGAACAATACAATTTTAATACATTAATACTTTTAAGAAGATTGCATCCGAGCAAGTCTCATTTGTGAGTCCTTGCTCCATCACTACTTACGTTTGATTCTTTGCAACTGTGTTATTTGATTTGTGTTCTATCCTCGTGCAGAGGATACTAGAGAGTGTTATATATAATAAATACATATTTTTATAACTACTGTGTGGTTTCCCTTTCATTTAACCAATACTATAAGGTTGCATTCTGGTAAAACAAGGTGCTTAACATTCCTTCAAGGCTTAGCCTGAAGGCTGCTCTCCATAGCTACCACTAGGATAGCTTTCAAAAGGTTATCTTTGACCTAATCACCATAAGGGTTGTTTGGACTGGTACAAGGTGCCCACTTTAATTAGTGGACAGCATATACCAGGCCAACTTCTCACAGTCAGATAGTGTGTGTTGAAGGCCAGACTCCTTCCTACCACAAATCCACTCTGATCGTCATGAATTACTAAGGGGGCCATAGCTGACAAAGTATTTGCCATGATTTTCACAAGCAACTTAAAGTCACAGTTGAGCAGGCTAATAGGTTGATAGGAGTTCAAATCGGTTGCTGTCTTATCTTTCTTTAAGAAACTAACTACTACCCACTCTGTAAAAAAAATCCAGAATATCTGACCCTAATAAGATTGTATTAAACAGCCTGACTGGAAATTCCTTAATTTGCAGTAAGAATAATTTATACACTTCTGCTGGGATTCCATCAGCACCACAAGCTTTTGCACTAGAGCTGTTTTCAATTGCCTGAACTACCTCCGTCTGTGTAATAGCTTTGTTTATATCCTCTCCCTGCTCAACAGTTATTGAGGGAGTATTAGGCCACTCTATAATCTTTTCCGTTGGCACATTCTGTGGATTAGAATAGAGTCTTGTATAATGTTTATGAAAAGCCTTACATATATCTAGTGGTTGGGTCTGTAGACCCACCACATCCGGATCTAAAATCAGTTTTATCAAATTGGTATTAGTTCTGCGTTTGGCTGACCATGCCAAGTATCTCCCTATATGCTCACTCTCCATATCTTTTTTGCATCGTTGCATTGTGGTTTAAAATTTTCTTGGAGATAAAGTGTTTCTGATAATTTACTCAGCTATAGCCACCCCATCCTTAGTTACCTTTGTAGGAGAGACTTAATGATCTGCTATTGCCTGATTGAGAGCGCTACTTGAAGAGACTGAACCTTAGCTTCCTCCCGTTTTCTTGCCTCTACCTGAAATGCTATAACCTCTCCTCTAAAAAATGCCTTAAAGGCCCCCGTATTGCAAAATCGGAAGCTGTATTATTGTTACACTCAAAAAAGGCTTCTAGAGCCTGGCGCATTTGGGTCACCCATTGATTGTTAGCTAATAAAGTTTTATCAAATACCCATCTATAGTTTAGGGGAGGATAGTCTACCATATGAAAGTCTAATGAGACGACAGAGTGGTCCGAGAATGGATTGTATATTATTTCTGACTGAGCTCTCTGGAGTGAATAGGGTACAAGAAAATAGTCAATATGTGAAGATGAATGAAATCTTCTCGAATGAAAAGTGTAGAGTCTTTGGTCGAGATAATCACTCCACCAGAGATCTATTAGAACTAAATCTCTCATTAATCTACTCATAGCTTTAAGCGCCTTAGATTTATTTGGGGGCTTATTTAACCTAGAAGTTACAAACGTAACATTTGGTAAGAGATTAAAATCCCCTCCAATAATTAAAAGACCAGACTCTTGTTTCGCAAAATTATAGAGGTCTTCCAGGGTCTGTGGGGAATCCTCAATAGGGTCATAAAACTAACCAAGTTATATACTATGTTGAAGATGCTAACTTTCACCCAAAGCCACCTAGCGCTGGGATCTCTATACATTTTAATTATTTTACACTGCAATCCCCTTCCCATAAGAACAGCTACTCCCATCCCCACTGCATTGGCAGATGAGAAAAAGGTATGTTCCACAAATCCTTGTATTCGTCATGTGGGAGCCTTATCCTTTAAATGCGTCTCCTGAAAAACAATTTAGCTTTATATCCGAACTTCGTATATCGAAAGAGGTAATAATTCTCCTCAATACAAGTCACTAGAAATGCAGCATCATCCGCCGCTGACCAGCTAAGGCGAGTACACCCCGTGGTTCAATTATCCGGCACCAAGTAAACCGGAAACAATCATTGTTTAAAGCTAAATACTGGACATAACACACCTTCTGTTTTTAGATTGCCAACCACGAGAAGAGGTTTTGGTTTCTATAATTGGCTTTTTAAGACCCGCTGGGTTGGAATTATCACCAGCTGAAAGGTCTGAGGTACGACCATTACAATTGAAAGCCCTGAAGAAGTCTTGGGTTTTACACCCACTGACGAAACACGTGTTGGCTGGCCGTTTGAAGTAATCTACATTAAATCAATACTTGGAGGACAAGAACTACTTTCTATTTCTTTTCTGTTTGATAAATGACTATTGATTTTCTGACACTTTGAAGCGTGTGCACAGGATTTGATGCAACTTGATTATTAAAACCATTGACATTACACAAAATAATTTTCATCGGTCTAGAAGTCATCATAAATGCTAAATAATCCGGCTTCTCTTTGCTTATTTAGCCACAATCTATTTTTGCTGCAATTTTTACTATCCTTGCTGCCATCCCTTTCCCCCCCTGTACCCCCCCCCACATCTTCCTCCCTCTCCCCCCGATCCCTACCCTCACCCACCCCCTGTGGACAAAACCCCCCTGAAAGCTTCACCCATCCCGGGCTCTCCTGAGTGGGTAGCCTAAACCCGCCCCCCTCCCATCCTCCACTTCATTGAGTGCTCTGCAATGGCACTTGATAACCCATCTTCCTGGGCTAGCCACCATTAAATCCCACATGCTCACTGCTGGACCCTCTATATCTACTCTCCTGGACATTCAGCTCCTGACTTCAGAAGAGGATAGTCTGCTATTTACTAGTTGAAAACTATAGTCAGGCAGATTGTTTGTGCTGTTGCTGTTAATATCTTTGGTATAGTGCTTCAAGAGTCCTGGGAAAGTCATTTGCGTTTCCACAGTATATTGAAACAAAAACACCACCAGGTCATTCACAAAGTTTTTTTCTGGTAGAAGTTATACATCCACTGGAAAACAGTCACAATGCATGCATGCACAAATTATGCATGACTCACAGACAGAGTGTAGTGCATTTGCAGGAATGGTACACACCACGTATATTATACACACATTGAGTGGCTGTATGAGTGAGGGTTAACCACCATGAAACGGTCGGCGGAAAGGAACATTGTAATCTCTACGGCAGTGCCTGAGCAGGCACCGCCACTGTTGTAGGGATACAAGTCCCTCTGACGCGTCGGATCCATGGCGATCGGTCTCTCCGACCGACTGCCATCCGCCCGCCATTGTAATGTGGCGGGCGGTCAAGCGGTGTCCGAAGGTGGTCAGACCGCTAACAACGGCCTGACGGTGGTGGTCCCACCACCATCGTAATGAGGCCATAAGTATCTTTCCAGGAGCATTCTGGTGAATGTGATTCATCTTTGCAAAATTGCATTTCTTCTATTAGAGCAAAGGTTTATAACTGTTAATTTAAATAAAAAACTTCATTTTTCTTAGCATAAGACATGTTTTTCACTCTTCATGAGCTCTTCAAGAGTGCACGGCAGGTATTGAGCATCAAACTTGTTTGAAGCATAACATTAAAAAACAAACATTGGCAAAGCCAATAGGTCTCGCCTTTGGGAAAGGTTCTATTTTTGTTTTCTCTGTTCTACAGTAATTGTGTGGATAGTAAGTGTAGATTGTTTGTGTTTGTGTTAATAAAATCGTTTTTAATGTTTTGCTGATTAAGTGATGTAAGTTGGATGTTTTGTCTGCCTCAGTAGACCTACTGGCTTTGAAAATGTTTTATGTCGATGTTAGCCAGCTACAGCATTAATGCCCTGCACAACCTCAATGGCATGGGAAACCATTACTGCAGATTACATAAGCTCCCTTTGACATGTGTTCCGCAACCTATAGTACGAGAGCAGGAGAGGGGGTCTTATCTTTGCCTCCATTCAGTACAAAAGTTGCACACATAAGGTATTTATATATAAATAGGGCTCCTGGTTTTATGGTATTTAATTTTTTTAACATTTCGGTCTGTATTTATCCATATCTATTTTTTGGTCATTTTATCTGTATTTATCCACGTTTATTTTTGGTGCAAGCAAAAAAATATGCTTTAGCTAGTATTTTTTCACATTTATTTAAATATGCAATGCACACTTGGGTGCAAATTTACTAAGATTTTATGCCGTGTTGTAACGCAAATCGGCACAAAATATGTTTGTCGGATTTTCTTTCCTGCACTAAATTACTTTAGCGTTGGAAATAACATGAAAGTAATGCGAATACGCTGTTTTGCATTACTTAGCGCCAAGGGGGGCGTACCATGGGTGGTGCATGGGCGTTCCCATGTAACCAGCCAAGCTTTCTGATGCTAAACCCAATTTACTAAATAAAGTTGACAGGGTTTAGCGTCAGAAAATAGCGCCCCCTTCAACCAGGCGATATGAAGTAGAAATGCTTTTTTTCTCTATTATTTTCCGACTTCGCATGTGTGCTGCACTGCACAGCACACATACAAAGTGGGAAAAAGGTTTAAAATTTGTCTAAGCATACTATGTTGTACTAGAAGGGTATCCTTCCAGTACCTAACTTATGGTTGACTCTCTGAGACACCCTTGCACTATGGCGCAAAAGTGTCTCCATGGGCGCATAGCAGCTGATTTTAGCGTCAGCACTAGGAAGAGGGGAGGAGACTGCCATATTTCAGTAAATTTGGCGCTCTCTTTCTCCCTCCTTCTCACGCAGAGCAGCATTTGTGGCCGCTGCACTGCGCTGCATGAGAAATTGGTAAATCGGGCCCCTGGATGTTATAGGTTTAGATATATTTATGTAGATGGATAAATGGGTTGCTGCTTTTAACAAAGAGATCCTTTTGTTGCTTGCAGTTCATAAATTGTAATCCTTCTAATATAGCACATTGAGCTATGAAGGGCATGTGGCTCCTATGAATATGACAAGTTACAACGCGTACTAATACCATGCTTGTCATTACAACGCGGGTATTACTACGCGTTGTCATTTACCACGACCTACCATTCCATCGCATACTTTTACCACGAATATGCCTTTACCACGCATGCCATTACAACGCAAAGGCATGCATGGTAAAGGTATGGTCTTGGTAAAAGTATCTAAGGTAAGTTACACTACCCTGCCCTACCATAAACCCTAATTTAGTATCCCTGCACGACCGTCCCCCGACCCCCAGTCCTCTCCCTACACTAAAACACTACCCTGCACGACCCCACCGACACCACCCTAAACCCTAAAACACTACCCCCTGCAAGACTCTCCCATGACCCCCAGTCCTCTCCTTACACTAAAACACTACCCTGCACACCCCCAACACTACCCTAAACCCTAAAGCACTACTCCCTGCACGACCCTCCACCGACCCCCAGTCCTCTCCCTACACTAAAACACTACCCTGCACGACCCCACCGACACTACCCTAAACCCTAAAACACTACTCTCTGCACGACCCTCCCACGACCCCCAGTCCTCTCCCTACCCTAAAACACTACCCTGCACGACCCCACCGACACTACCCTAAACCCTAAAACACTACCCCCTGCACGACCCTCTCCGACCCCAGTCCTCTCCCTACACTAAAACACTACCCTGCATGACCCCACCGACACTACCCTAAACCCTAAAACACTACCCTGCACGACCCCCCGACCCCACCCTAAAACAGTACCCTGCACTACACACACACCCCACCCCGACCCCATTTTTCCCTAAAAAAGTAACCCCCACCCCAGGCCCAATCCCCCTTACCTCTCTCTCCTTGTGGTTCCTCTCTCTCCTCCTAGTACCTGCTGCACGTCGGGTCCGAGGGGCGGTGCACGTAGTTGTGAGGAAACGGAAGAACCTCTGTTTCCTCACAACGAACTGGATCGCCAATATTTTTTCACATCGCATGTGCTTTTACCACACATGCCTTTACAACGAAAGTCGTTGTAAAGGCATGCGTGGTAAAAGCTCATGCGATGTAAAAAAATGCGTAGTAATGACTACGCGTTGTTACATCGCATGCGTGGTAACGCTTGCGATGTAACGGTATGCGGGGAAACAGCCACGTTGTAATGGCTGTTTCCCGGCTCCTATAACCTTGTAACCCTCACTGTCTTATGTAACACATCCTACACATTGATTTATGCACATTTGATTTATTTTCACTGTATAATGTGTACATGTGATGTAAAGTGCTCTGACTCCCTGCATGGGGATGAGTAGCTCTATAGCGCTACAAAAGAAATAAAACAAATTAGCGGTATTTAAATTGTTAATTGTGTAAATACTGGGACAGACCAACACAACAAACATTCCTAAAGTGCATGCATATCTCTTGGATCTAGGGACTGAACAAAGTCAAAAGCATGCCTCTCTTAAGTAGCTGTGATATGATAAGCTGTGTGCATTGGTTTTCCCTCCATTGCTTTTAGGTGTGCAGCTCTCCCCCTCCACCCCACCCATAGCTCCCAACCAGGACAGTACAAGAAAAGGAGGTCTGACGGCCCTTTAACTTTGTCCTTTGTTATGGGCCCAGCTGAAATCGGATAAACCCCCTCCCCCCCCTGCACCGGACAGGCTCGTCTAAGTAAAAACCCTGCGGTGAGAGGTCAATGCCGCACAATTTGTTTCATCTGATGGGAGCGGTGCTTTGTTGCAGGCAGTAGCAAAGTGCCTGGTGCAGGACATAAAATAGAGCTCTGTTTAACGTGCCTGGCTGCCAGGTCTTCGTGACCCAGGTACACACCTGCACTGGGCCCTGCCCAGTGACTACTGAGGATGTTAACCATGGGGGGCAGGTGTGACCAGCGATGAATTTTAACAGGACATTTAGTAAGGATACTTTTTATTACTCTGTTTTAATTTACTAATTATGGTACTGAAAGATGCTGTTTCAGATGGTGCAGAGTCAAAATATCGAACCAGAAATATCAAGTGACATGGATATCGAGTCAAGAATTTCGTGGAAGAAGAATATTGAGGTAAGTAATATTGAAGTTAAAAATATCAACATTTGTGTAAGTATGAAATATCGAATTTGAAAATATCGATGTTAAAAAATAGTTGTTCATAATATCGATTTTTTTGTAATTTTATTTTGAAGTATAATATATGTTTATTTTGTTGATGTTATTTGTAGTTATTATTTTTAGGAAATAATAAATTTTTAAAGATTTTTGATTTATATTTTCAAGGATCAGGATTTTGGGTTTATAGGGGATAAGGGTGGGGAGTAATTTAAAATATATTTATTTTTGTAATTAATTAAAAAATAATGTTTTTAAATAAAATAATTTCTAAATAATATAAAAAATGAAGTTGTTTTTGGATTTAATTGTATTTTGTTTGGTTTTGAGGGGTTGATTATAAA
Source organism: Calotriton arnoldi (assembly GCA_963921515.1). Taxonomy (NCBI): domain Eukaryota; kingdom Metazoa; phylum Chordata; class Amphibia; order Caudata; family Salamandridae; genus Calotriton; species Calotriton arnoldi. The sequence goes on along the minus strand of CAWUFW010000025.1, from coordinate 5,234,492 downwards.
AAAAAATTATGAAAATTATTTTAGCTTTATGATTTAAAAATGTATTTAAATTTTTTAAAAAATAGTTTTTGTTAGTTCAAGTTATATTTTAAATATTTTAATTTATTCAAGTTTATTATATGACTAATATACATTAAATATGTTTAGTAGTTGTAATTGGTGTCTTAAAAATTCTACCAAACATTTAAAATTTTGAAAAAAACAAAATGAATTGGTGTTTTTTATAATTTTTACAAACATTTATAAATTTTACATTTAGAAAAAATGTATTTTTTTAATTTTACAAAAATGTATACATTTTAAATTGATAAAAAATGTATTAACATATAAAAATATTTGTGGAAAATTAAAATTAAATAGATTTTCAAATTATTTACAATATAAATTTTTATAATGCTGCTGTATATATTTAATTGAAAACATTATTACAAATTTTAAATCTTTTTTGTTGAAATGTTAAAAAATTGTGTAAATTTTAATTTTATCTGCATTTTTATTACTATGTTTATTTGTAAATTAAAGGCTTATATGCATATTTTTGTTTTGTCACATTTTTTAATACTTAATAAAAAAACAATTTTAGGTTACTATATGATAATTTTTTTGTATTTTTTTGGGTAGGAGCAGTATTAGTATACTTATCATTTTATTCATTATGTATTTAGAGTTTCATTATGATGTCAGACGGAAAGCCTCTGCCTGACAGTCGGAATTTCCTAGACCGCTTCGGAACCCTTCAGAACGACTCGGTTGGTTTACAATTCGCCCGACCGATTACGATGTTCACGGTCGGAAAGTAAGCCGCACGGTCATTCCGAATCGGTTCCAACTGGCTCTCGGAGTATCCGCGTCGGTTGGAACCGCATCGTGCACCTCTATGGACAGCTTTTCCCACCGACCAATTACGATATCGATTTCCAACAGCCTTTCCGAGTCGGCCTGTACGACACGAAAATGCTGTTGAAAAGTGACTTTGGGGGCCACTAGCAGGGCCCCCTTCATCCTGCGGCCTCCGGTTGGGGGCAGAAGGAGTACCTAAGGGACACCCCTGTAAAACCCTGCACTGTGTGGCAGGAACAATGGGGTGCCTGCAACAGGGTGCAGGGTTTTCCGCACACACCCCATTTCCCCATAGGAGCCCATGTTATGGCTGGTTGTCGATTGGAACACAGGCTCCTATAGGAAACAATAGGACTCCGACCTAACAGTGTTCGATCGCATCGTAATCAGACGGGCGGAACAGCCAACCGCGAGTCGATCGGTTCAGAATCCGAGACGGTGTCGGCCGGAAAGTTTCCGCCCGCCATCACACAGGAAATTCCCACCGCCGAATTAGGATGGCGGTGGGAATCCCAATGTATCCGTGGCAGACGGAAAGTCCGTCCGCCACAGTTCCGCAAGGCGGTCCTTTTCCGCCCGCCTTGTGGAACCAGGACACAGGGCAGCATTGCGGCGGTGCCTTGCAGGCACCACCGTAGGGATTACGAAATCCCTTTCCGCCTGTCTTTTCGCGGCAGTCATCCCACTGCAAAAAGACAGGCGGAGGCTGCATTTGGGGGCCCGTTGCGGACCCCCTCTGTGAGGGGGGGTGCACTGAGGGGGGTACCTACATTTCCATGCACCAAGTGTCAGGCACCACGTGGTGCCTGCCACGTAGTGCAGGGAAATGCAGTGCAAGCATTTTTAACATTGCGTACGCCGCCCGCAATGTTAAAAGCCATGGATACACCCGCCAGTATGGCGGAAGCATCCTAATCGCAGTGGTGGGACCGCCGCATGTCTGGCGGGCAGTCCCAAACACCGCTACGATGGCGGCGATCGTAATCAGCCCCTTAACCCCTTCGCTGCTAGGCCTTTTCCCTCCCTGTGCTAAGCCTTTTTTTGGCTATTTGGGGTAGTGCGCGCTTAGGCCCCTGTAACTTTTTAACCACATAAGGTATCCATGCCAAATTTGTGTCCTTTTCTTCCAACATCATGGGGATTCTAAAGGTACCCAGGGTTTGTGGATTCCCCTGGAGGGGTCCCAGAAATTAACCAAAATACAGCTAAATTTTGGGTTTTTGGGAAAAAATGCGAAAAAGGGCTGCAAATGAAAGCGTCTGGGTTTTTCCCTGAAAATGGTATCAAAAAGGGTTTGTGGGGCTGAAATCACCATTTTCCCAGCTGTTAGGAAATGACAGACTTTTGTCAGAAAACCAATATTTTGTACACAGTTTTGGCATTTTTCTGAAACATAGCCTATTTTTGCTATTTTTTGTGCTTTTAACCTCCTTCCAGTTAATGGTAGAAATGGGTATGAAAGCAATAATGGATCCTGGAAAGCTATACATTTTAGAAAAGTAGACATAATTCTGAATTCAGCAAGGGGTCATTTGTGTAGATCCATCAAGGTTTCTTTATGGAAAGTAACAGTTAAATATAGGAAAAATTGAAAATTAGTTGAAAAAAACAGCCTTTTGTGTCAACGTTTTCACCTGAAACTTCTTCTAATTATGACAGCTCTTTGAAAGCAATATACCGGTAAATCCGCTGGACCTTACTGGTTGTGGGGATATATAGGACTTGTAGGTTCACCAAGAACCCGACGAACCCAGAGCCAATAACTGAGCAGCGTCTTGCAATGGTTTTTTATTATGTACCGGGTATATAGCAATTATTGTGGGAAAATGTATACATGGAAAAATCGGTATGAAAGACACCTATGCATTTCTGAAATGGGAACAAAATATAGAGTTTAGAAACAGTAGATATTTGCACATTTCCGAGATTGGGAATACTCATACTAGCATGAGAATTATCGGTTATGTTTTTTAAATGACTTCTTTTTTACACAATGTTTTTCATTTGGAAGGCAGAATGCATCGAAAGTCAATAGGTAATAACAGTTGCTTTACAAATCTGAATTACCCTAAGTCTCCCGATAAAAATGGTACTTCACTTGTGTGGGTAGGCCTAGTGCCCGTGACAGGAAACGGCGCAAAACGCAACGTGGACACACCCCAATTTCACAGTGAAAAATGACCCTTTTTGACAAAGTGCCTAGCTGTAGTTTTTGAACCCTAGCTCTGCCGGCACCTAGGGAAACCTAGCAAACCTATACATTTTTGAAAACTAGACACCCAGGGGAATCCAGGATGGGGTGAGTTGACTGCCTCTCACCAGGTTCTGTTACCCAGAATCCCTTGCAAACCTAAAAATTGTCCAAAAAAACATTTTCCCCACATTTCTGTGGTGGAAAGTTCTGGAATCTGCGTGGATCCACAAATTTCCACACACCCCGCGTTCCCGAAAGTCTTCAGAGAAAATGGTACCTCACTTGTGTGGGTCGGCCTAGTGGCTGCGACAGGAAACGGCGCAAAACACAACGTGGACACACCTCAATTTTGCAGTGAAAAATGACCCTTTTTTGGCAAAGTGCCCAGCTGTAGTTTTTGAACCATAGCTCTGCCGGCACCTAGGGAAACCTAGCAAACCTATACATTTTTGAAAACTAGACACCCAGGGGAATCCAGGATGGGGTGACTTGACTGCCTCCCACCAGGTTCTGTTACCCAGAATCCCTTGCAAACCTAAAAAAGTGTCAAAAAAACCACATTTTCCCCACATTTCTGTGGTGGAAAGTTCTGTAATGTGCGTGGATCCACAAATTTCCACCCACCCCGCGATCCCCAAAGTCTTCCGAGAAAAATGGTACCTCACTTGTGTGGATCGGCCTAGTGCCCGCGACAGGAAACGGCGCAAAACGCAACGTGGACACACCTCAATTTCGCAGTGAAAAATTACCCTTTTTTGGCAAAGTGCCTAGCTGTAGGTTTTGAACCATAGCTCTGCCGGCACCTAGGGAAACCTAGCAAACCTATACATTTTTGAAAACTAGACACCCAGGGGAATCCAGGATGGGGTGACTTGACTGCCTCCCACCAGGTTCTGTTACCCAGAATCCCTTGCAAACCTAAAAAAGTGTCCAAAAAATCACATTTTCCCCACATTTCTGTGGTGGAAAGTTCTGTAATCTGCGTGGATCCACAAATTTCCACCCGCCCCACGATTCCCAACACTACCCTAAACCCTAAAGCACTACCCCCTGCACGACCCTCCCCGACCCCCAGTCCTCTCCCTACACTAAAACACTACCCTGCATGACCCCACCAACACTACCCTAAACCCTAAAACACTACCCCCTGCACGGTCCTCCCTCGACCCCCAGTCCTGTCCCTACACTAAAACACTACCCTGCATGACCCCACCGACACTACCCTAAACCCTAAAACACTACTCTCTGCACAACCCTCCCACGACCCCCAGTACTCTCCCTACCCTAAAACACTACCCTGCACGACCCCACCGACACTACCCTAAACCCTAAAACACTACCCCCTGCACGACCCTCCCCCGACCCCAGTCCTCTCCCTACACTAAAACACTACCCTGCATGACCCCACCGACACTACCCTAAACCCTAAAACACTACCCTGCACGACCCCCCGACCCCACCCTAAAACAGTACCCTGCACTACACACACACCCCACCCCGACCCCATTTTTCTCTAAAAAAGTAACCCCCACCCCAGGCCCAATTCCCCTTACCTCTCTCTCCTTGTGGATCCTCTCTCTCCTCCTGGTTCCTGCTGCACGTCGGGTCCGAGGGGCGGTGCACGTAGTTGTGAGGAAACGGAAGAACCTCTGTTTCCTCACAACGAGCTGGATCGCCAATATTTTTTCACATCGCATGTGCTTTTACCAAACATGCCTTTACAACGAAAGTCGTTGTAAAGGCATGCGTGGTAAAAGCACATGCGATGTAAAAAAATGCGTAGTAATGACTACGCGTTGTTACATCGCATGCGTGGTAACGCTTGCGATGTAACGGTATGCGGGGAAACAGCCACGTTGTAATGGCTGTTTCCCGGCTCCTATAACCTTGTAACCCTCACTGTCTTATGTAACACATCCTACACATTGATTTATGCACATTTGATTTATTTTCACTGTATAATGTGTACATGTGATGTAAAGTGCTCTGACTCCCTGCATGGGGATGAGTAGCTCTATAGCGCTACAAAAGAAATAAAACAAATTAGCGGTATTTAAATTGTTAATTGTGTAAATACTGGGACAGACCAACACAACAAACATTCCTAAAGTGCCTGCATATCTCTTGGATCTAGGGACTGAACAAAGTCAAAAGCATGCCTCTCTTAAGTAGCTGTGATATGATTAACCCTGGGCAAAGCACTACGCTAAGCTCGCGTAGTTTGCGAAGTTTGCGCTACTTCGCACAACGCGAATTGCACGTAGCACAGTGCAAACACGCGTAGCGTAGCGTAGTGCAGCGGTCATTTTTTGCTTGCTCGCGGTCCTCAACGTCAAGTTGGCGACCGCGAGCAAGCAAAATGACATCCCGGCGAGACTTTTTCCTCGTTCGCGATCAGCAACATCAAGTTGCCGATCGCGAGCGTGGAAAATAAACCTCCCGGCGAGATTCTCAACGCGGGGAGGTCAGGTTTCTCATTGCGAGTGGTCTCATATGCTCGCGACCGCTCGCGATGAGAAACTACCAGTCCGCGTTGAGAAACTGCCGCTCGAGTAAAAATCTACTCGAGCGGCAGTAAAAGACAGCTTGCACTGTGCAAGATGCCGTTTTCAATGATTGCACAGTGCGGACAAGCATCCGGCACTGTGCAATCATTGCGAACAGTGCACTACGCAGTTCGCGTAGTGCTACGCGTAGCTCGCGTAGTGCGAACTGCACTTTGCGTAGCTTCGCGTAGCGCTACTCGCGAACTACGCCCAGGCTTAGATATGATAAGCTGTGTGCATTGGTTTTCCCTCCATTGCTTTTAGGTGTGCAGCTCTCCCCCTCCACCCCACCCATAGCTCCCAGCCAGGACAGTACAAGAAAAGGAGGTCTGACGGCCCTTTATCTTTGTCCTTTGTTATGGGCCCAGCTGAAATCGGATAAACCCCCTCCCCACCTGCACCGGACAGGCTCGTCTAAGTAAAAACCCTGCGGTGAGAGGTCAATGCCGCACAATTTGTTTCTTCTGATGGGAGCAGTGCTTTGTTGCAGGCAGTAGCAAAGTGCCTGGTGCAGGACATAAAATAGAGCTCTGTTTAACGTGCCTGGCTGCCAGGTCTTCGTGACCCAGGTACACACCTGCACTGGGCCCTGCCCAGTGACTACTGAGGATGTTAACCATGGGTGGGGGGTGGGGGCAGGTGTGACCAGCGATGAATTTTAACAGGACATTTAGTAAGGATACTTTTTATTACTCTGTTTTAATTTACTAATTATGGTACTGAAGATGCTGTTTCAGATGGTGCAGAGTCAAAATATCGAACCAGAAATATCAAGTGACATGGATATCGAGTCAAGAATTTCGTGGAAGAAGAATATTGAGGTAAGTAATATTGAAGTTAAAAATATCAACATTTGTGTAAGTATGAAATATCGAATTTGAAAATATCGATGTTAAAAAAATAGTTGTTCATAATATCGATTTTTTTGTAATTTTATTTTGAAGTATAATATATGTTTATTTTGTTGATGTTATTTGTAGTTATTATTTTTAGGAAATAATACATTTTTAAAGATTTTTGATTTATATTTTCAAGGATTAGGATTTTGGGTTTATAGGGGATAAGGGTGGGGAGTAATTTAAAATATATTTGTTTGAAATAAATAATTTTATAAAATTCTGATTTGTATTTATTTTTGTAATTAATTAAAAAATATTTTTTTTTAAATAAAATAATTTCTAAATAATATAAAAAATGAAGTTGTTTTTGGATTTAATTGTATTTTGTTTGGTTTTGAGGGGTTGATTATAAAAAAAATTATGAAAATTATTTTAGCTTTATGATTTAAAAATGTATTTAAATTTTTAAACAAAATAGTTTTTGTTAGTTTAAGTTATATTTTAAATATTTTAATTTATTCAAGTTTATTATATGACTAATATACATTAAATATGTTTAGTAGTTGTAATTGGTGTCTTAAAAAATTGTACCAAACATTTAAAATTTTGAAAAAAACAAAATGAATTGGTGTTTTTTATAATTTTTACAAACATTTATAAATTTTACATTTAGAAAAAATGTATTTTTTTTAATTTTACAAAAATGTATACATTTTAAATTGATAAAAAATGTATTAACATTTAAAAATATTTGTGGAAAATTAAAATAAAATAGATTTTCAAATTATTTACAATATAAATTTTTATAATGCTGCTGTATATATTTAATTGAAAACATTACAAATTTTATATCTTTTTTGTTGAAATGTTAAAAAATTGTGTAAATTTTAATTTTATCTGCATTTTTATTACTATGTTTATTTGTAAATTAAAGGCTTATATGCATATTTTTGTTTTGTCACATTTTTTTAATACTTAATAAAAAAACAATTTTAGGTTACTATGGGGCCCATTACGATACCCGGCGTAAATAAATCCGCCAGGCATGGAATCGGCAAAATACCGCCCGCATACACCGTCTGAACACCGACCACGCCATTACGATAACACAAACCGAAAACCGCCATCGGCGGAAAAACCACACTAAATACCGCCCGCCATCGTCCGAGTCGGAGTCAAACCGCCCGCCACGGACGGAAACACGCCCGACAACACAAAACCGCCCGCCCTCACGGCCGACACACCGCACGTGAAATTACGATCGCACCGCCATGAGCGCGGGAAAACCACAAATAAACCGCCCGCCAGCGCAAACAACGCCGATGCCAATCGACACGGCAGAAACCATGGCGCCCACGTCCCTGCACAGAAACCATCCGCTCACAAAACCAATAGCACACAACATGGCCAATAACTCCACACAGCAAGGCACGCACAAATACACAAGCACAGTACACATCCCGAAAACACCCCCCGGACAAACAAAAAATACAAAGGCCAGAACCCCAGACACAACACACCTGAAAACAACAGACCATGAGGACACACCCACATAGGTGAGTACAAAAGCAGCACTCCCACAGACCACAACCCCTTGCCACATTGCAAACCAGAGAGGAGAGGAGAGGACACAGTGACACAGCAAGGACAGCAGCACACCACAGAAACGCACACATCACAACCACCACCATCACCAAACACCGGCACCACAAACCCCCTGCACATTACACAACACACACCGCACCAGCACCACAAACACCATGGCACCACATAGAATGCCCAAGTTCACGCCCATGGAGCTGACGGTCATGGTCGACGAGATCATCAAGGTGCACCCACAAATCTATGGGAACATGGTCCAGCACACACCACTAGCCACCAGAAACAGAATGTGGAACCGGATCGTAGACCAGGTCAATGCAGTCGGGACCCTGCCCAGGAACAGAGTCGAGATAAACAAACGGTGGAATGACGTCAAGAGCCTGGTCAAGAAGAAGGAGGGCAAAAACAGAGAGCTGGCTGCCGTCACTGGCGGAGGGAATCCCGCGCTCTTTAAGACCTTCAAAGCGTGGGAGGAGAAGGTGCGAGTCGTAATACATCCGGAGATCCTCGCCGGATTAGCAGGGGGAGTGGAGGCTGGTAAGTACAAACTAATGTATACCAGCACACCGCTATGTACTCACATGCACTACCACCATGCCACAGCTCCCAGGGACAAACACCCCCATGTCCAGCACACAATACACAACACATCACACACACATGCAACAGACACCACCACACACAGCCCAAACAGAACAACTGCAAGATGCGTGGGGACATGTGTACACTCAGCCAGCCACGTAACCACCAACAGGTCCCCAAATATGCCAGAAGCGCCACAACGAGCACCCACCACACCCATGTGTCTGCCACAGCTGCACCAACCGACAAGTAACAGGTAAGTGGCAGGAACACAAAGTGCAGTGGGTGGGACGGTGGACAGCCCAAGTACAACACACACCAGGCCCCAGTCCCACAGCACAGCAAGGAGGAGCATCCCCCACACCCCACACCCACATGTCAGCCACCGCAGTGCACAACGACAGCCGAAAGGCAGACATCACGGTCCACAGCAATCGGTGTCAGTGGGTATCCAGCCACCCCCACGACCCACAACACCCTCCCACCCCCACAGACCTGCAACATGGAGCACCCCCCGCTTAGAGCCATGTGGCATCCAGTACAGTGCACGCACGAACAACTTGCAGGTGGGAAACTGGACAGGGCCGGATTACTGGAGGCATAGGACCGTAACACGACCAACACATGGGACATGTCACGTAGCAGACGAACACGCAGGCCCGCCCACCGTCACGAACAAGTGAACAATGTGCACACGGACATGAACAACAGACTCACACCCCACATGACCCATCACAGACATAGCAACACCCAAGGAGCCACGTCTGCATGCACAAGCCACACTGAATATAGTCCCACACGGCAGCCACTGTGCAACCCATCACACACAACCGAAACACCATTGAAGTCCAGTTCATGTAGCCCCTACTGCCTGTCAACCATACACCCCACAACTACGCCTATGTAAGACAAACAACACTAGACGCAACAGAGCGGAACACCAGAAATGCACACGAACACCACTGAACCCATCAAACACACAGACACACCATGCACATACAACATACCATCCATCCCATCCGTCAGCCCCAGTCCCATGAAAGGCATGTCATCCGCACAGCTGCCACACATACAGCAGTCACGCTAAGACACATGCCCATGACCAACCATGTGCCAGAAGTCAATTAAGCGCACGACACACTGTGAGCAACAACACACAACATGGGACACCCCCCCCCGAGCACTGCAGTGATGCACATGGCACAGGGCAGCACGCACACCAAGGAGATGGGACAACTGCAATACGTTGGCTGGCACACAACCAACACTCACTCATAACGATGCGTCCAATGCCATGTCCAGTAATCACAACAGACAGCAAATATGCAGGCCAAGTCAGGCATGCACACACCTCAGACCATGCACTGTCATGCTGCCACAACACATGTCACGTTCGGCACCCATGGCTTACAGCATGTACCCCAAAAGCATCTTCCCTCCCAAATGTGAATCTGGGGCATGGCCCCCATGTTGCCATATGCGTTCCTAAGCGTTCCATATGAACCCCAAAAGCAAAGTACAAACCAGACCCAGGATGGGCCAGGAGCCCGCATACACCAGAGTCACAATGAGTAGGGGCACAGCAACACACCCATCGGCATGGCCAATCCGTCCCATGCCACATGTGCACAGCACACAGTCCCATTGCCTAGCACACACAACTACAGATGCCACAGCCACACACTCGCCTCCGGGAAACCCATGTACGAGAGTGCACGAACTGCCAATGTCAGACGACAAATACATACTTCGCCAGGTGCAACACAATAACAAATCTCATTCTCTCCACAGGTGACGAACTGCCGGATGCTGGGGATGGAGACAGCAGCCAGCACAGCCAGCCCACAAGCCCCCAACGAGGACACACGGATCTGGAGGATCTGTCCTCCTCTTCGGACACGGACCACCAAGCAGGCACATCTGGTGTGGCAGGGCCCAGCCGCTCCCCAGGACCCCTCCTACCCACCAACCCATCATCCAGGGCTGCTGAACATTCCCAGCCCCCTGCTGCCACTGTCGTTGCGGCCACACCCACGGTCATTGCGGCCACACCCACGGTCATTGCGGCCACTACCACTGCCGCAACCGCCACCATCGCCGCACCGACCACCACCGCCACCACCACCACCACGTCTTCGCTGGCACCAGCCCCAGCGCAGGTGGTGGCCCGGCCGACTGGATCCACCCTGGGAGCCACAGCGAGGACCGTGGTGTGCAATGTGGCTAGTGGGCAGGCCGGTGGCAGCAGGACTGGTAGGAGGAGCAGGGTCAGGGAAACGCCAGCCTCCCCTGGGAGCCATGCCCTGCCTCAAATGGCCAGAGTTCTTGGGGCCTATGAGGAGGCCCAAGAACAATGGGTCAGGTCTGCTACAGACACGCGGGAGGTGCTGGGGGTGCTGAGGTCCATGGACGCCCATATGGGCCAATTCGTGTCCCGTATGGACCAACTCGTGGACCTCATGGGCCAGCTGGTGGTGGCGGTGGGGTCACAGGCAAGGCCAGCAACACCACCTCCGCCACCACCTGCTAGGGCGCAGGGTCGGCCAGCAGTGTCCACTTCCCCTGCGTCCACAGCCAGTGAGCACACCTCACCCACCACCAGCAGGTCGCCACCACACACCCCCCTCCCAAACGTGGAAGGGGCCGTCCGAAGAGGAAACAGGTCTCCCGGGAGGACTTCGCACGCTCCAGTCGCAAGTGAGGCAGCCAGCCAGCCTTCCGCCAGCCTTCCTTGACCAGCCACTGCATTGACTTGCTCTACGATCCCACTCCACACAGCCAGCTGGATGGCATGTGTGTGTTGGACTATGGACATAGAACCAGTGGGTACACCCTGCGCTTCACGCAGCCATGACCGACAGCTCATTGTCACTGCACGCACCACTTTTGTCATCACCTTACACACAATCACATGTCACAGTTTGTAATAAATGCACCTTTTTCACTAACTGCTGTTTGTGCCCTGTGTTTTATTTGTACGGAATACAACGGCCACCTTGGGCGGAAAGGCACCTGATGCGTGGCATGGCAATGGAATCCGGAGGGCCTGTAGGGACCTAGGGGTGGGAGACAGAACAGGAGCACATTCAATGAGTGTGTCACACACCCATCACACAGTACATGTCAACAACTACAAGCAATGTACACACATCGCACAGAGCAATAGGGCACAATGCCACAGTCACCAACAGTGGCATACTACCCTGGCCATGGAGCGTTGACACACTGCACGCAGTGAACATACGGCCACCCTGACACAGCACACACACACCTGCACAGATACAGACACATCATCCGTCGTACATGGACACTCACCGTCAAGTGAAGTAGCGGGCGATGAGCTGCTGGCGCACATTCCCAGCTTCCTCCTCTCCGCTGTCCACCTCACTCGAGCTGTCCTGGTCTGCGGGCTGGGGCCCTGGTTGATCTCCGTCATCCACAATGAGGGGGATCTGCTTCCGAATGGCCAGATTGTGCAGCATGCAGCACGCCACCACTATCTGGCACACCTTCTGTGGGGAGTACGCCAGTGCACCCCCGGTGCGGTCCAGGCACCTGAACCTGGACTTGAGGAGGCCAAAGGTACGCTCGACCACACGTCTGGTCCTCCCATGTGCCTCATTGTATCGATCGTCTGCTGGGGTGCGAGGATTCCTCAATGGACTGAGCAGCCATGCCCCATTCGGATACGCAGAGTCACCTGGGTGTGAGGGACACAGAGAACCGTTGCTATTCCAACTGGACAGGGGACAGCATCGCACAACCAGCACGCTACACCACTCCACATACTCACCGACAATACAGCCACGATCCTGTTGCAGATTGGCCATCAGTCGTGGCAAGATGCTGTTGCGCATTATGTGTGCGTCATGGGCCGAGCCTGGAAACTTGGCACACACGTGGGTGATCACCATGTCCGCAAGGCACACCACTTGCACATTCAGGGAGTGCGTGTGCTTCCTGTTGCGGTACAGGTGCTCAGTGGCCTGTGGTGGAACAAGGCCAACATGAGTGCAGTCAATGGCTCCCACGACGTGTGGGATTCTGCCAAGGGCATAGAATGCACCCTTCACTGCCGCCAATTCACGAGCCCTGGGGAAGCGGATGTACCTGTTCCGGTACAGCATCATGGCTGCCAGTACATCCCTCAGCACCTTGCTGAACATGGGCTGGGACATCCCTCCTCCACTGCCCACTGTGTGCTGGAATGACCCAGTGGCGAAGAAATGCATGGCGGCCATCACCTTAGCCGTGGGGGTGACAGCAGTCGGATACACCCTGCGGGGACGGAGATGGGGCTCTAACATGGCACACAGTCGATGCAGAGTTGGCCTGTCCAGCCGAAACTTCCTGATTACCTCTGTATCGTCCATGTCCGCCAGCAATTGGTATGGGCGGTCAATGTTCGGTCTCCGCCTGGGGAAAATGGCAGAGGACACATGTCAAAGCAACACGGCACATAGCAATTTCGCATACACATCACTGACATGACTGAGCAAGCACATGAGCCACAGCCCAGCTGTCAAGCTGGGACGGCACGGCCACAATACACTTACACAGGTCTCCCAACAATGGCAATGGCAAGTGAGACATACCACTGCCATGTGCATGCACATGGGGATCTAGGCCCCAATGACTTGCGGGGCGTGCTGATGGGGACTGACTGCATATTCGTCAAGCGGCAACGCCACGGCAACATGAGTGTCTGCTGAGCATGGAACTGCTTCCGAGGCTGGATGAGTATGGCACACGACGACGACGATGTGGGCACGGGCTGAGCGGCCAATACAAGTGGGACCTGTGGCACGAGGGGATATGAGACAGTAGTAGGTGTCAGCACTGCACCCTATGTACAGCACTGTACGGATCACAGCTCCCGAAACATTGACTGGTGTCCACATTGACAGCCCCATGCCAAGACGGCTGTGTGCTTGCAGTCACACGTCACAGGTGAGAGGTTACATTGCACGTGCCAGGTGGCAGACGTACATAGTGGGAGCTGGCATGTGTGTGCATGTGTCTCCTGTTCAGGATCCACCAGATGGGCGCTGACTCTGTACTGACCATTGGACACAGCATGTTCCGTGGAAGGCTTGTGTGTGTGGGATGGTGGCACTGGATGTGCCTCCGTTGGGTGGGGGGCCATGCACAGGGCGGGTACGTCGATGATTGCGCATTGTTGGTCACGGTGGGTGCACCAACTAAGATGTGTTGCCCTGTGTTCAATTCCTATGTCCGCATGATGATGGACTGTGGATGTGGGCAGACTACACATTGGTCGATGTGCTGTCTATATGCATGTGCCTTCACACCAGGCACAGCTGCCCCTGCACATGTGACCCCTGCTGGACTCGCTGCTGGGTCTGTGGAGCTGATGCACCTTCTGCGCGTGGGGCGGACAGCTCTCCTCACTTCCCTCATTGCGCATGTCATGTCTTTGCCGCAGGTGACATGGATCATGGAGGGCCCACATGTACGCGTGGGTAGGCTACACATGATTGTTCACTGGTCGCCACCCCCAGTCAGTGTTTCGAATGGGAAGGTTGTCGTGCTGGTGGTATGTTCGATGTGGCGGATGGGCGGGCCTAGGTGCGAGCTTACATTCCGGACATGGGGGGGTAGTCGGATTGGCGACTAGTTGCAGTACACACGGGACACGTCTCTTCCTTTCCACATCTGGGTCATCCCTTGTACTAACTGACAGTGATACAGTCATCTTCGCCCCAGCCCTCATGTCCTCCCCTCGCCCCCCAATATGCATGCTCACCTGCGAGGCTAGCGCTTGCACAGGCAGCCCCAAGCTCGCACCAGAGAGGGCAAGGAGTGTATGTGTGGGTCCAGGGTATGATGTGTGGCGGGATGCCGTCCACCTGCGTGGTGCCCCAAATGGAGACCCGGCCTGCATGGACTATGCATCACAGTCTTCGCCTTCCGGATCCGCCACCTGCGACACCCAGTGGCTGTGGCTGCCCTTGCGGCCAGGCCGCGTCCGTCTGTGGCTGTTGGCCCACACATTCACTCTTTGGCCTCTCTGGGGAGGGCTCGGGGGTGGTGGCGCACGCGCTTGCACTTAGTCGCAATGGCATGTGGCGTGGTTGGTATGATGGGCAATGGATGGGATGGTGCGAGCCACCTCCCGTGACGTCAGTGCTGCTCGTGCTGTGGTGCGTCCCCCTACACTTCCATGTGACTTGTGCCATGCTAGACGTTGAGGTTCTATTGCCTGCGTGATATGACCAGGAGGAGCGCGAGGAGACCTCTCACACACCATGCTCCACTGCCATCCCGTGCCCTGTATCGCCTGTGCGGCTTGACTATGTTGGGGTTACACCTGGTCGACTGGGGCTGTGTGTGCCTTGTCAAGGGGCATGGCGGGCGCACAACAGGATCCAGCTTGTCCACAGAGGGTGGGCTGAGGTGCGCCTGGTACTGCTTTGTACGTGTGCCCGGCTGCTGTGCACACACGTGTTCACTCCCCCCGACAGGTGTCCTCTCACAATGCCCAGGGAAGCGGTGGTGTACTGTTCATGAGCCCTCCCAACACGGCGTGCTCCAACTTGGCATGTGCGCATCTACCCGTCGCACCCACCCACCTGAGCACTGCGTCCATACGACTTCACACGACACATGTGTGTCTTCCACAGTAGTGCTACTCATTTGCGTTGACATCCAATACCAGTGGACTACATGGTCATGTCACGACTGCCGTGTACTTCACATACTCTCATCCTCTCTCATTCGTACTTGTGAAATGAGTCAGCGGAGACAGTTCTGGTTTCAAACATTATATTGAGTCTTCTGTCCTCTGTGATGCAGTATAGTGGACACTACTGGCAGCGGAATACATGTTGAGGATATACTGAGCATGATAACAAATGGGATAGGGTGTGGGGTTACATCTGCTTGGCCAAGGCTGTGCTAATGTACATTTACGTATAGCTGCGGAGCTGCGGACTTTGACACAGACGGTATACATGTAGCCTACCAGACCGCTTGGCATCATGGGCACAGTCCATCTCAGTTCCATGTGACAGGTTTGCTGCGGTTGTTCCTCATGCACACGTGCATGTGAGATGACATCAGGGCATGTGCTTGCGTGCATGCAGCGGCGTGCCACTTGTTGTTGCACTGTGGTGGTTACTGGACATGTCACAGTCACTGGGGTCGTGTTGTTGTTGTATGCACTTGTCGTCCATGCAAAGGTCCTGGTATGGGATTCCCGGGGCGGGGGTGGGAGGGGTGCAGCACCCACAGACTCCAGGCGACCTATTCATGTCCACTGAGCGGTGTGTGTGTCCATGTGCGCTGGATCCATGTCGTGTCCTGGTTGTTCGTGCAGTTCCGTCCATGTGGGTGCGATGCACAGAGCCCATGCCACTGCCTCCCACGATGCATGCGGTGTTCCTGGATGTGATGGGGAACAGTGTGCATGTCCCGGTCATATCCGATGTCATGGCGATGTCGTTGATGGTGTGGTTACAGTTGCCGGTCGTTTGGTATGGCTGTTGTGGTGGTGACTGGCCAGTCCGTGCGGAAGCTGAGCATGGGTGCGGGGTTGGACTTCATAGGTCAGTCGGGGAACCTGCGTTGTGGTCCGACGTATTTACAGGTTGTCAGGTATGCGATGCCGTCCAGCAGGGCTTCCATGTCATTGGTGGTGTACATGTTTGCCAGCCAATGAAGCGGATGGTGGCTGTCAAGGTGTTGTTCGTAGGTTGTCCCTTGGAGGACCATGATGGGGCATGCTGGGTGACATTCGATGTAGCTGTTCTCGATGATCCGTCGTGTGGAGGCACAGTGGTTCCATTTCAGTGCGCGTGCGATGTTGGCCACATACGCCATGCCCCCATAGGCAGAGCAGGCCCTGTCGTGTGCGTCCAGAGGGAGGAGTAGTGGTAGCAGGTCCGCCTTCAGACATGCCGGGTTGGAGAGGCATATCTCGACGGGATGCTGGTAGGGACACCTCCGACAGTAGAAGACGGGCATGACGCAGCTGAACAATGTGATGCGGTAAGTCAGTCGGTAACTTACGTTCAGCAGGGACAGGAGATCGCATCCCAATGTATGGCACAGGTTGGTTTTGTACAGCTTGAGCTCTTCGGCGTAGTTGGGTAGGTGTGTTGCGGTTGCCATTTCGCAGCGGTTCGTAGAGGTGGCGTGCTCCGGCTGTGTGTGCAGTCTGCAATGTGCACGCTCCGGGGTTGCTGTGAGCTCTGTGTAGTCGTGGGGAGACAGGACTTGTGTTCTGTTGGCTTGTTTGGAGGACACGGGCCCTCTTCCCACATGCTTCTCAGACAGTTCAAGGTCGGTGCTGTGTGACTCCTTCCAATTAACTTGCATGTGGCCGACATGGGGGAGTGTTTTCTTCTTTCTTCCCCGTCCGTTGTGTGCTTCTGTGATATGCGCTATCTGCCCTGTGGTCGGTCTCCTCGGCATGCCTGTGTTGGTCTATTCTTGGACAATGGCTGTATTCACCGGCTTCTGTCGTAGGGCTGTGGTTTCGGTGTTGGAATGGAAGGTCATTCAGTGCTGTCTGCTCTCCCTTGTGTGGGCGGCAGCCTGCCTTTCCGCTCTGCGTTGGGCCTTGTGTGTGGATGTAATTCTTGGGCCACCTGTTGTCGGTCCCCGGGCTCTTTGGTGTTCCGTTTCATGTGTCTTGTTCATATGTGCAGGGTGGTATGGGTTTTTCAGTGTGGTACTGGCGTTCCTCTTCCCGAAGGGGCCCTGCTTCTCCTAGTTGGTGTTGCCGCCGCTGTGTGCTTCGCCATGTTTGTTACACTGGGGTGTGTCCTGCTGTTGCGTGACTTCACTGACATGTGTGCGTCGGTTGTGTGGCGTTGGGTGTTGTCCGTGAATTGGGCGTTGGGGACATGTCTGTGGCAGGCCTGTCACGTGTCATGTGCGTTCGGGGTGGGGCTGATGTGTGTGCTGCTTGGTTGTGTCCCTGTGTCTGTGTGCGACGCATGCATGGCGCTGCGGTTGGCCTCTGCGTTGTGCGCATGTGTGGCGGCGTCATCGGCGCTTTGTGGCCGTGACGGGGTGGTTGGTTCCTAGTCCCAGGTGGTGTGTACACATGTGTTCCGCGATGTTAGGATTTGGCCTGTGTGTCATATGTGGATGCAATGGTGGATGTGTAGTGTACACGCGCTGGTGGGGGTTGTCCGCTTTTTCCGCCCTTGCACTGTGTGCGCTGTTTGCGTGCACTTGTTGTGTGTGTGCCTACCTGCGTCTCCGCGGTACGTTGCGTCCTTGGTGGTGCATCAGCAGAAGCATGGGAAGGGCCTGCAGTGCTGGATTCATGCTCGGGATGCCGCTTCTTCGTTTTCCGTGCTCTGCGTCCGTGTTACCGCCTCTCTTTCACGTGCGGTGTCTCTTAGCCGTGGGAGCCGTTTGTTTGCGGCATCGTAATTTATACGCCGGGCGGGACGTGTTTCGTCGGACGGTGTGTGTCAGTTGTGCTGCGCCGCTACGTGTACGGGCGCACTTTGATGGCGGACGGTGTTGCTGGCTTGCCGGCGGTGTTTGGCCTACTTTACGCATCGTAATTGGACGGGCGTGTGGACTGCTGCGTGCCGGCGGTAACTGGTGGTTTTTGCATCCGCCAGCACGGCGGTTGTGCTTCCGCCCGCCATCGTAATGAGCCCCTATATGATTATTTTTTTGTATTTTTTTTTGGGTAGGAGCAGTATTAGTATACTTATCATTTTATTCATTATGTATTTAGAGTTTCATTATGATGTCAGACGGAAAGCCTCTGCCTGACAGTCGGAATTTCCTAGACCGCTTCGGAACCCTTCAGAACGACTCGGTTGGTTTACAATTCGCCCGACCGATTACGATGTTCACGGTCGGAAAGTAAGCCGCACGGTCATTCCGAATCGGTTCCAACTGGCTCTCGGAGTATCCGCGTCGGTCGGAACCGCATCGTGCACCTCTATGGACAGCTTTTCCCACCGACCAATTACGATATCGATTTCCAACAGCCTTTCCGAGTCGGCCTGTACGACACGAAAATGCTGTTGAAAAGTGACTTTGGGGGCCACTAGCAGGGCCCCCTTCATCCTGCGGCCTCCGGTTGGGGGCAGAAGGGGTACCTAAGGGACACCCCTGTAAAACCCTGCACTGTGTGGCAGGAACAATGGGGTGCCTGCAACAGGGTGCCGGGTTTTCCGCACACACCCCATTTCCCCATTGGAGCCCATGTTATGGCTGGTTGTCGATTGGAACACAGGCTCCTATAGGAAACAATAGGACTCCGACCTAACAGTGTTTGATCGCATCGTAATCAGATGGGCGGAACAGCCAACCGCGAGTCGGTCGGTTCAGAATCCGAGACGGTGTCGGGCGGAAAGTTTCCGCCCGACATCGTAACAAGGCTCTTAGGGGCTCATTACGATGGCGGAAGGACCTTCCGCTATCACACAGGAAATTCCCACCGCCGAATTAGGATGGCGGTGGGAATCCCAATGTATCCGTGGCAGACGGAAAGTCCGTCCGCCACAGTTCCGCAAGGCGGTCCTTTTCCACCCGCCTTGCGGAACCAGGACACAGGGCAGCATTGCGGCGGTGCCTTGCAGGCACCACCGTAGGGATTACGAAATCCCTTTCCGCCTGTCTTTTCGCGGCAGTCATCCCACTGCAAAAAGACAGGCGGAGGCTGCATTTGGGGGCCCCTTGCCGTCCCCCTCTGTGAGGGGGGGTGCACTGAGGGGGGTACCCATGGTACCCCCCTGCATTTCCATGCACCAAGTGTCAGGCACCACGTGGTGCCTGCCACGTAGTGCAGGGAAATGCAGTGCAAGCACTTTTAACATTGCGTACGCCGCCTGCAATGTTAAAAGCCCTGGATACACCCGCCAGTATGGTGGAAGCATCCTAATCGCAGTGGTGGGACCGCCGCATGTCTGGCGGGCAGTCCCAAACACCGCTACGATGGCGGCGATCGTAATCAGCCCCTTAACCCCTTCGCTGCTAGGCCTTTTCCCTCCCTGTGCTAAGCCTTTTTTTGGCTATTTGGGGTAGTGCGCGCTTAGGCCCCTGTAACATTTTAACCACATAAGGTATCCACGCCAAATTTGCGTCCTTTTCTTCCAACATCATGGGGATTCTAAAGGTACCCAGGGTTTGTGGATTCCCCTGGAGGGGTCCCAGAAATTAACCAAAATACAGCTAAATTTTGGGTTTTTGGGGAAAAAATGCGAAAAAAGGGCTGCAATTGAAAGCGTCTGGGTTTTTCCCTGCAAATGGTATCAAAAAAGGGTTTGTGGGGCTGAAATCACCATTTTCCCAGCTGTTAGGAAATGACAGACTTTTGTCAGAAAACCAATATTTTTTACACAGTTTTGGCATTTTTCTGAAACATAGCCTATTTTTGCTATTTTTTGTGCTTTTAACCTCCTTCCAGTTAATGGTAGAAATGGGTATGAAAGCAATAATGGATCCTGAAAAGCTATACATTTTAGAAAAGTAGACAAAATTCTGAATTCAGCAAGGGGTCATTTGTGTAGATCCATCAAGGTTTCTTTATGGAAAGTAACAGTTAAATATAGGAAAAATTGAAAATTAGTTGAAAAAAACAGCCTTTTGTGTCAACGTTTTCACCTGAAACTTCTTCTAATTATGACAGCTCTTTGAAAGCAATATACCGGTAAATCCGTTGGACCTTACTGGTTGTGGGGATATATAGGACTTGTAGGTTCACCAAGAACCCGACGAACCCAGAGCCAATAACTGAGCAGCGTCTTGCAATGGTTTTTTATTATGTACCGGGTATATAGCAAATATTGTGGGAAAATGTATACATGGAAAAATCGGTAGGAAAGACACCTATGCATTTCTGAAATGGGAACAAAATATAGAGTTTAGAAACAGTAGATATTTGCACATTTCCGAAATTGAGAATACTCATACTAGCATGAGAATTATCGGTTATTTTTTTAAATGACTTCTTTTTTACACAATGTTTTTCATTTGGAAGGCAGAATGCATCGAAAGTCAATAGGTAATAACAGTTGCTTTACAAATCTGAATTACCCTAAGTCTCCCGATAAAAATGGTACTTCACTTGTGTGGGTAGGCCTAGTGCCCGTGACAGGAAACGGCGCAAAACGCAACGTGGACACACCCCAATTTCACAGTGAAAAATGACCCTTTTTTGACAAAGTGCCTAGCTGTAGTTTTTGAACCCTAGCTCTGCCGGCACCTAGGGAAACCTAGCAAACCTATACATTTTTGAAAACTAGACACCCAGGGGAATCCAGGATGGGGTGAGTTGACTGCCTCTCACCAGGTTCTGTTACCCAGAATCCCTTGCAAACCTAAAAAATTGTCAAAAAAAACTAATTTTCCCCACATTTCTGTGGTGGAAAGTTCTGGAATCTGCGTGGATCCACAAATTTCCACACACCCCGCGTTCCCGAAAGTCTTCAGAGAAAAATGGTACCTCACTTGTGTGGGTCGGCCTAGTGGCTGCGACAGGAAACGGCGCAAAACGCAACGTGGACACACCTCAATTTTGCAGTGAAAAATGACCCTTTTTTGGCAAAGTGCCTAGCTGTAGTTTTTGAACCATAGCTCTGCCGGCACCTAGGGAAACCTAGCAAACCTATACATTTTTTAAAACTAGACACCCAGGGGAATCCAGGATGGGGTGACTTGACTGCCTCAGGGTGCAGGGTTTTCCGAACACACCCCATTTCCCCATAGGAGCCCATGTTATGGCTGGTTGTCGATTGGAACACAGGCTCCTATAGGAAACTATAGGACTCCGACCTAACAGTGTTCGATCGCATCGTAATCAGATGGGCGGAACAGCCAACCGCGAGTCGGTCGGTTCAGAATCCGAGACGGTGTCGGCCGGAAAGTTTCCGCCCGACATCGTAACAAGGCTCTTAGGGGCTCATTACGATGGCGGAAGGACCTTCCGCTATCACACAGGAAATTCCCACCGCCGAATTAGGATGGCGGTGGGAATCCCAATGTATCCGTGGCAGACGGAAAGTCCATCCGCCACAGTTCCGCAAGGCGGTCCTTTTCCGCCCGCCTTGCGGAACCAGGACACAGGGCAGCATTGCGGCGGTGCCTTGCAGGCACCACCGTAGGGATTACGAAATCCCTTTCCGCCTGTCTTTTCGCGGCAGTCATCCCACTACAAAAAGACAGGCGGAGGCTGCATTTGGGGGCCCCTTGCGGACCCCCTCTGTGAGGGGGGGTGCACTGAGGGGGCTACCCATGGTACCCCCCTGCATTTCCATGCACCAAGTGTCAGGCACCACGTGGTGCCTGCCACGTAGTGCAGGGAAATGCAGTGCAAGCACTTTTAACATTGCGTACGCCGCCCGCAATGTTAAAAGCCCTGGATACACCCGCCAGTATGGCGGAAGCATCCTAATCGCAGTGGTGGGACCGCCGCATGTCTGGCGGGCAGTCCCAAACACCGCTACGATGGCGGCGATCGTAATCAGCCCCTTAACCCCTTCGCTGCTAGGCCTTTTCCCTCCCTGTGCTAAGCCTTTTTTTGGCTATTTGGGGTAGTGCGCGCTTAGGCCCCTGTAACTTTTTAACCACATAAGGTATCCACGCCAAATTCGCGTCCTTTTCTTCCAACATCATGGGGATTCTAAAGGTATCCAGGGTTTGTGGATTCCCCTGGAGGGGTCCCAGAAATTAACCAAAATACAGCGAAAATTTTGTTTTTTTGGGGAAAAATGCGAAAAAAGGGCTGCAAATGAAAGCATCTGGGTTTTTCCCTGCAAATGGTATCAAAAAAGGGTTTGTGGGGCTGAAATCACCATTTTCCCAGCTGTTAGGAAATGACAGACTGTTGTCAGAAAAACAATATTTTTTACACAGTTTTGGCATTTTTCTGAAACATAGCCTATTTTTGCTATTTTTTGTGCGTTTAACCTCCTTCCAGTTAATGGTAGAAATGGGTATGAAAGCAATAATGGATCCTGGAAAGCTATACATTTTAGAAAAGTAGACAAAATTCTGAATTCAGCAAGGGGTCATTTGTGTAGATCCATCAAGGTTTCTTTATGGAAAGTAACAGTTAAATATAGGAAAAATTGAAAATTAGTTGAAAAAAACAGCCTTTTGTGTCAACGTTTCACCTGAAACTTCTTCTAATTATGACAGCTCTTTGAAAGCAATATACCGGTAAATCCGCTGGACCTTACTTGTTGTGGGGATATATAGGACTTGTAGGTTCACCAAGAACCCGACGAACCCAGAGCCAATAACTGAGCAGCGTCTTGCAATGGTTTTTTATTATGTACCGGGTATATAGCAATTATTGTGGGAAAATGTATACATGGAAAAATCGGTATGAAAGACACCTATGCATTTCTGAAATGGGAACAAAATATAGAGTTTAGAAACAGTAGATATTTGCACATTTCCGAAATTGGGAATACTCATACTAGCATGAGAATGATCGGTTATTTTTTAAAATGACTTCTTTTTTACACAATGTTTTTCATTTGGAAGGCAGAATGCATCGAAAGTCAATAGGTAATAACAGTTGCTTTACAAATCTGAATTACCCTAAGTCTCCCGATAAAAATGGTACTTCACTTGTGTGGGTAGGCCTAGTGCCCGTGACAGGAA
Organism: Calotriton arnoldi; assembly: GCA_963921515.1. Lineage (NCBI taxonomy): Eukaryota > Metazoa > Chordata > Amphibia > Caudata > Salamandridae > Calotriton > Calotriton arnoldi. Next base: position 5,211,282 of record CAWUFW010000025.1, on the reverse strand, counting down.
ACGGCGCAAAACGCAACGTGGACACACCCCAATTTCACAGTGAAAAATGACCCTTTTTTGACAAAGTGCCTAGCTGTAGTTTTTTAACCCTAGCTCTGCCGGCACCTAGGGAAACCTAGCAAACCTATACATTTTTGAAAACTAGACACCCAGGGGAATCCAGGATGGGGTGAGTTGACAGCCTCTCACCAGGTTCTGTTACCCAGAATCCCTTGCAAACCTAAAAAATTGTCAAATAAAACACATTTTCCCCACATTTCTGTGGTGGAAAGTTCTGTAATGTGCGTGGATCCACAAATTTCCACCCACCCCGCGATCCCCAAAGTCTTCCGAGAAAAATGGTACCTCACTTGTGTGGGTCGGCCTAGTGCCCGCGACAGGAAACGGCGCAAAACGCAACGTGGACACACCTCAATTTCGCAGTGAAAAATGACCCTTTTTTGGCAAAGTGCCTAGCTGTAGTTTTTGAACCATAGCTCTGCCGGAACCTAGGAAACCTAGCAAACCTATACATTTTTGAAAACTAGACACCCAGGGGAATCCAGGATGGGGTGACTTGACTGCCTCCCACCAGGTTCTGTTACCCAGAATCCCTTGCAAACCTAAAAAAGTGTCAAAAAAATCACATTTTCCCCACATTTCTGCGGTGGAAAGTTCTGTAATCTGCGTGGATCCACAAATTTCCACCCGCCCCACGATTCCCAACACTACCCTAAACCCTAAAGCACTACCCCCTGCACGACCCTCCCCCGACCCCCAGTCCTCTCCCTACACTAAAACACTACCCTGCATGACCCCACCAACACTACCCTAAACCCTAAAACACTACCCCCTGCACGGTCCTCCCTCGACCCCCAGTCCTGTCCCTACACTAAAACACTACCCTGCATGAACCCACCGACACTACCCTAAACCCTAAAACACTACTCTCTGCACAACCCTCCCACGACCCCCAGTACTCTCCCTACCCTAAAACACTACCCTGCACGACCCCACCGACACTACCCTAAACCCTAAAACACTACCCCCTGCACGACCCTCCCCGACCCCAGTCCTCTCCCTACACTAAAACACTACCCTGCATGACCCCACCGACACTACCCTAAACCCTAAAACACTACCCTGCACGACCCCCCGACCCCACCCTAAAACAGTACCCTGCACTACACACACACCCCTCCCCGACCCCATTTTTCTCTAAAAAAGTAACCCCCACCCCAGGCCCAATTCCCCTTACCTCTCTCTCCTTGTGGTTCCTCTCTCTCCTCCTGCTTCCTGCTGCACGTCGGGTCCGAGGGGCGGTGCACGTAGTTGTGAGGAAACGGAAGAACCTCTGTTTCCTCACAACGAGCTGGATCGCCAATATTTTTTCACATCGCATGTGCTGTTACCAAACATGCCTTTACAACGAAAGTCGTTGTAAAGGCATGCGTGCTAAAAGCACATGCGATGTAAAAAAATGCGTAGTAATGACTACGCGTTGTTACATCGCATGCGTGGTAACGCTTGCGATGTAACGGTATGCGGGGAAACAGCCACGTTGTAATGGCTGTTTCCCGGCTCCTATAACCTTGTAACCCTCACTGTCTTATGTAACACATCCTACACATTGATTTATGCACATTTGATTTATTTTCACTGTATAATGTGTACATGTGATGTAAAGTGCTCTGACTCCCTGCATGGGGATGAGTAGCTCTATAGCGCTACAAAAGAAATAAAACAAATTAGCGGTATTTAAATTGTTAATTGTGTAAATACTGGGACAGACCAACACAACAAACATTCCTAAAGTGCCTGCATATCTCTTGGATCTAGGGACTGAACAAAGTCAAAAGCATGCCTCTCTTAAGTAGCTGTGATATGATTAACCCTGGGCAAAGCACTACGCTACGCTCGCGTAGTTTGCGAAGTTTGCGCTACTTCGCACAACGCGAATTGCACGTAGCACAGTGCAAACACGCGTAGCGTAGCATAGTGCAGCTGTCATTTTTGCTTGCTCGCGGTCCTCAACGTCAAGTTGGCGACCGCGAGCAAGCAAAATGACATCCCGGCGAGACTTTTTCTCGTTCGCGATCAGCAACATCAAGTTGCCGATCGCGAGCGTGGAAAATAAACCTCCCGGCGAGATTCTCAACGCGGGAGGTCAGGTTTCTCATTGCGAGTGGTCGCGAATGCTCGCGACCGCTCACGATGAGAAACTACCAGTCCGCGTTGAGAAGCTGCCGCTCGAGTAAAAATCTACTCGAGCGGCAGTAAAAGACAGCTTGCACTGTGCAAGATGCCGTTTTCAATGATTGCACAGTGCGGACAAGCATCCGGCACTGTGCAATCATTGCGAACAGTGCACTACGCAGTTCGCGTAGTGCTACGCGTAGCTCGCGTAGTGCGAACTGCACTTTGCGTAGCTTCGCGTAGCACTACTTCGCGAACTACGCCCAGGCTTAGGGGCCGATTACGATGGCGGGCGGTGTCAGTACCGCGGTGCCGGCGGTGCGGAAAAATGCCTTTTACCGCCCGCCAGCAGCGGTCCTCACGGCCGCCATATTATGAAGGGCAAATATGCCCCATTTCCCGACCTCCGCGGTGCAACGCCGACCGCCATGAAATTGCGCCCGCCACCGCGCCGGTGGGAGCCAATGGAGACTCACCGCCGTGCGGAATGACGTCCCGTCCGCTCAACAAATTACGATGCGCCAAACAACCCGTCGAACCGCAGGGGAGAAACCGCCCTTCCAGACACGGCGGAATCTCGACAGCGGAGCGTGAAACGAGACTTCTGAGCCCTCCACCCGGAGCCGAACGCCATGGATCCAGCACTACACGTCCTCCCGGTGCTGTACGTGATACATCACCAGGCCAACATCGCCCGCCGCGGACGCCGCCGCAGGTACGTAAACAAAACACAATACAACACAAAACAGAACACAAATTCCACGGGCCGAAACAGGGCACCTGGCCACACCAGACACACTGGTGTGGACAGGAACACATCCATCAGTGTACCCACACATGTCTCAGCTGGCACCAATTCACACCCTACATCAAGCCCACCAAAAGTACCGCGAACATAATGTAATGTGTTGCTGACGACACCGCAGCGGTGAGCATGCGGGAAATCCATCGCACAAAGCAGAATGCATGTACAGCAACGGACAGGCCAGAAAGACCACAGGCCACCACCACCACCCACCACCCACAGCTCCGCCGCACACAGCAAGAAACATGCCAATCCCCCCTGTGCACCCCCATGTCCAACACCAAGCGAGCTAAATCCACACCCAGCAGCACACAACTAACACCTAGGGAGACAGACACAGCAGCATTTGGTGTAGATCAACACACAGCACAGAGGCACAGGCCCAGGGCAACACACACACACACCACAACACCACATACATGGCAAGAAAGCAGAATACAAGCACAAAATGAACATACACACAAGGAACATACAGACTACTGGACACACACCCTGCCAACTCACACAGACATACCCCACACCGACACACAGCCACATACACAGACTACATGCCACCAGCAATGGAGCACAACATAGAGGAAAGCAAAAATGATGTGCACACAAATTGGAGGGCAAGGAGACAACCAACAACCAGGTGAACAGACACATGCAGGACAAGGAACCCAGAACAACATCCACACCCCATCCAAGCACATGGCTGGCACAGTGAGTGAAGTCAAACAACAGTCACCTCAGTGCAACAACTCAGGGAGACAGCAAGGTAACCCATGTATAGGGACAGGGATGAAAGGAAGGACCTCAAGTCAAACAGTGAACAGCAAGTACACATGAGTATCACACAGGGCACATTGGCACACTCAATGACTGCCAAACACAAGTAGGAGTCCCCAAACATACCCCCTCATATCTGCAGCACACAATCCCAATGCCAGACACACAGAAGGGCCTACATAATGTCCAGACAAGACACAGACAAACAATCAAACCCCCTGGGGGCATCCACAAACATCACACACACATAGGGATTTCAGTACCAACGTCTGCACCAAAACAAAAATGGCAAACACAATTCAAAACAGAAACACATACAGAACCACAAAAATAACACACAGCACCTGTGCAGCCAAACTAGGGGAAGGCAATGGGAGCACACACACAACAGGAGTGCACCACCTCATCAGTCAGGAAAAATGCATGGGCTACATACCACAACACAGACAAGAAGTGCACCATCACAGAACAACACAGACACATCAAACACACAACAGATGCACAACACCACAAAACACATAGCAAACACAGCAGTACATCAGGGGATGTACACTAGGACAGCACAAGGCAACATACACCCACAGCACTGAATGCACAACAAGCAGTGTATGCACACAAACACACAACAGTCCCACACAGCCATGAGTCACATGCCAGTAACACACACATCAACACACACGACAAAGCCACAACCAACACACCGTACAACCCTTGACCACCCAAATGCACACCATGTAAGTAACCGTTGTGACTAGGATGACTGCCCATCACAACATGACTACACATCTACACTGCTAGGCATACATGAAAGCAAGAACGCACATACATGTTGAGCCTGGTCAGCCTGCCTGCAATCCCGTGTATAAGACCCCTCTATGTGTTTGCAGTGCCCACATACCAGGATGCAGTAACACATAGCCAACAGCAACAAGGAAGGAACATGAGTCTGGTATGTCACCGAAAACAACATCAATGAGCCCACAAGTATCCGAGTCATGAAGAACTGAAGTCCCCGTCACCCCTGTAAAATAAATCATAAGTCAAACAAGCCAGTGGCACAGTTGAAGTGGCACACAGAGCATGTGGCACAGTAAATGTGAGACATACAGGAAAAGCCTTATTCAGTAAGGACAATGACACAACTGACAACATGAGCAACTGTTTTTATTCACAAATAGCACTGATAGGAAACAATATCAGACAGGACCAAGGCACAAGATGCAGAGCCTGAACATGAGAAGCTGCACAGGCAGGGGGCAAACTGCAAGGCCAGTGGCCAGTCCAAGGTGCAGACAGAGACAATGAGAAGCTGCACAGGCAGGGGGCAAACTGCAAGGCCAGTGGCCAGTCCAAGGTGCAGACTGAGACAATGAGAAGCTGCACAGGCAGGGGGAAAACTGCAAGGCCAGTGGCCAGTCCAAGGTGCAGACAGAGACAATGAGAAGCTGCACAGGCAGGGGGCAAACTGCAAGGTCAGTGGCCAGTCCAAGGTGCTGACAGAGTCAATGAGAAGCTGCACAGGCAGGGGGCAAACTGCAAGGCCAGTGGCCAGTCCAAGGTGCAGACAGAGACAATGAGAAGCTGCACAGGCAGGGGGCAAACTGCAAGGCCAGTGGCCAGTCCAAGGTGCAGACAGAGACAATGAGAAGCTGCACAGGCAGGGGGAAAACTGCAAGGCCAGTGGCCAGTCCAAGGTGCTGACAGAGTCAATGAGAAGCTGCACAGGCAGGGGGCAAACTGCAAGGCCAGTGGCCAGTCCAAGGTGCAGACAGAGACAATGAGAAGCTGCACAGGCAGGGGGCAAACTGCAAGGCCAGTGGCCAGTCCAAGGTGCTGACAGAGTCAATGAGAAGCTGCACAGGCAGGGGGCAAACTGCAAGGCCAGTGGCCAGTCCAAGGTGCAGACAGAGACAATGAGAAGCTGCACAGGCAGGGGAAAACCGCAAGGCCAGTGGCCAGTCCAAGGTGCAGACAGAGACAATGAGAAGCTGCACAGGCAGGGGGCAAACTGCAAGGCCAGTGGCCAGTCCAAGGTGCTGACAGAGTCAATGAGAAGCTGCACAGGCAGGGGGCAAACTGCAAGGCCAGTGGCCAGTCCAAGGTGCAGACAGAGACAATGAGAAGCTGCACAGGCAGGGGGAAAACTGCAAGGCCAGTGGCCAGTCCAAGGTGCTGACAGAGACAATGAGAAGCTGCACAGGGAATGTGTGTCACCAAACTCCGCCATGGTCAGCAACACAGTCTGGTGTGACACGATGGGCAGCACAGGTACCGGTGTGGGAGAGACAGGTCTGTGACATTGATCAACATTCAGAGCTGGCTGTCAGTCTGACTGGGAGCTGACTGTGTGTCGGGCACAGTTGGACCACTTGACTGGGGAGTGAGACGCCCAGCTGAGGAAGAGCTATCAGTGGCCTTGGACGCTGGAGGGCTGCTTGGACCAGGTGGTGTAGTGGCACGTGGAGGTGGACTCAGGCCGACATGGGACACAGTGTGGGAGGGAGACAGTGGAGGGGTGCCTTTCCACTTCTTGGGGATTCTAAATGGCTTGCCTGTCTTCGTATCAATGGGAAGTGGTGTGGACACAAACGGCACACTCAGCACCAAGGCTGCCGCAGGTGCACACGCTGGACCTCCCTTTGGGGATGTGCTGGATCCAGAAGGACGCTTAGCCTGGCATTGCCTCTGCCCCTCCATCCCCTCTTTACCATGTGTGCCCCCTACAGTGCCCTCCTGTCCCTGCTTCACTGGACTTGGAATGGGAGTAGAGGTAGTTGGTGAAACAGCCTTGGATACCTTACTATGTGTAGCCTTGCCAGGCCCCACCTTCACAGTGGGCATGGAGAGTGTCTGCATGCCTTTGCGAGACGTTTTTGGGACCACAGAGTCTGTGGCCGGGGATTGCTCTGAGGCTTGTGACCCTGAGTACTTCCTCCTTGAATCATGTGCCTTTGCAACGCCTGACGGGCTCTTCCCCTTGCGCTCTGGGGTTGTTTTTCTCTTTGTAGGGGAAGGTGTCTGTGACCTTGACCGCTTGGGCTGCTGCGTGCTACGTGTGCAGTATCGTGAGGTTGAGGTGTGTGAAGCGTGGTCACCGTCGTCAGACGTCGCCACTGGCATGGGGGTGGACAAAGGGACTGGAATTGGACTACGAGATTGAGCCAGTTGAAGTGCAGCCGCCATTGTGGAGGACATTGTCTGGACAGTTCGGTGCAGCCCACCCACGTTTGAATGGATGCCTTCCATGAAAGCTAACACCTGTGCCAATTTGCGGTCGTGGTCTGACAATGCATTGAGGAGCCCTGTCTGCCCCACACACAGCTGGCGCATAAGGTCCACACACTCTGCACTGATGGCAGCAGGGGGCACAGGGGCAGGGGCAGCGGTGCCTGGAATGAAGGACACCCTTCCCCTCTTTGTGGTGCGAACACGGGCAGCAACAGAGGAAGTGGCTGGGAGGGTGGGCACTGCACGCTGTGTGCTGGGAGATGTAGCAGACTCTCCGTTCCCTGTGTCCTCCAAGATGTCTGCACCACCGCCGTCATCAGATGATGTTGAACTTTGCGTCTCGGGCTGTGATTCCTCCAGCATACTCCTATCCCCCTCCGAGGCGCTGGTCACATCTGTGTCACTGGGATCCTGTGCAGCTGTTGTGCTTGTTTCACCACCACTGGTGTCCGTCCCCTGTCCCTCCGTGCCCACGGGAGATGCTGCATAACAGAGAGACATGTAGGGTCAGCAAAGTGACAGCAACAGGACAAACATATTCAAGCAAAGCAACACTGAGGATGACAAAGTCTACATGTTGCAGGCCACCCCGTGCAATCTCACCATGCAGACACACATCACTACCTCAAACAGTGCGTACAAACATCTAAACACGGCACAGCTGAGCCATGTGATGGGCAGACAGCACAACATCATGCATGTTGGGGCGTACAAACACTAACACCAATGGACCAGGCCTGCAGCACACCACCCACAATGCCATTGAAATTCCCAGGATTGGAAAAACATCAGTAAGTGCATGTATGTAATATCCGTGACTGCCACACCCAGCACAGGGGCCACTTACAACCCACTGCATCACAGTAACCACATCACGTACACCAGCGCAGGTACAGGCATGGTACACATGCAGCCACTCACAGACAAAATCAACCTTCACAGAAAACTCACCCCTAGCTTGCTGTTGATGCTCCTTCAAACGTGTGTCCAGCTCAGGCTGTGTCACAGCCAAGATGCGGCACATCAGTGGTGTCAAGCTGCGTCGTGACAACCTGCCACTGCGAGGGAGTATCCCCAGTGTCATCTCGGCAACGTTCTTTGCCAGTCGTGATATGTCGTCCCACCTCTTCTGGCAGTGGGTGCGCCGGCGGTTCGACACTCCCAGAGCCCGCACCTTGCTTGCAATGGACCTCCACACGGCCTTACGCTGGTGTACCTTGAGCTGCAGGTGTGGGAGACAAGAGGGGGAAAACATCAGTGACACACTCTCATGGTAAAACCTCTCTCTCTGAACAGTGGCATGACACGGACTCATCACCACACGGCAGATATGGGTCATTGATGTACACTCTTGCGAACCACACACCTATCACACTCTGTACAGTCAGTGATGTGTCCTTGTCACATTGGGCGTGGACAGTCCATGCCAGGTAGAATCACACAGGGATGGACAACGAGGACCCACACAAACAGTCACATGAACAATAACTGTCCAGAAACATGCATCACCAGATAGCAGTCACACCATATGGAGGTGTACACAACACATGTCCATCCACCCTTCATGTCCATGCATTGAATGTGTGGGTTGCATACACCCCCTTAACAACTAGGAAACAGCATGTCAGCCAGTGCATGACACAACCCCACACTGTCAGGCACATACACCATCTGATCGACTACATGTGTGCCCCCTTGCACTCACACCCCCACTGTTGGAGACTTACCACAACATTTGGGCCACCATATAGCCGTGGGTACTGTGTCAGCACCTCGTCCACCAGGACATCCAGCTCCTCGCTTGTAAATGGACTGGCACGGATCTTCTCCGTCCTAGCCATCACTGTGGACATGAGACGTCAGCGGCGGCAGTGGGCGGTGAGGGGTCCCAGGCAGCAGTCCCTGGAGGCAGCAGCAGGTGAGGGGTCCCAGGCAGCAGTCCCTGGAGGCAGTAGCAGGAGAGGGGTCTCAGGCAGCAGTCCCTGGAGGCAGCAGCAGGTGAGGGGTCTCAGGCAGCAGTCCCTGGAGGCAGCAGCAGGTGAGGGGTCTCAGGCAGCAGTCCCTGGAGGCAGCAGCAGGTGAGGGGTCCCAGGCAGCAGTCCCTGGAGGCAGTAGCAGGTGAGGGGTCTCAGGCAGCAGTCCCTGGAGGCAGCAGCAGGTGAGGGGTCTCAGGCAGCAGTCCCTGGAGGCAGCAGCAGGTGAGGGGTCTCAGGCAGCAGTCCCTGGAGGCAGCAGCAGGTGAGGGGTCCCAGGCAGCAGGCTCTGTGAGCAGTGGAAATGTGGTGCTCCCTTCCACACATATATAGGGCCCTGGACTCGTTTCAGTGGTCATAGTCTTCTGCCATTGGTGTTCCAGGTCAGCCTTCTTCAAAAGCATCCAATGACCGCCTCCGCGGGGCTGAGCACGCCTACCGCGATTTTTGAATCTGCATCATGCCACCGCGATAGCGGTCCCCATTGGCTGCAAGGGCATGGTTCATGGCGGTGACACACCGCGGGGTCCTGGGCGGCGCTACCGCGGTGGTGCATCTTACAAATGCATCCTATCTCCGCATCCGCTGGGGCGGAGCCCGCCTACCGCGATTTTTGAATCTGCATCATGCCACCGCGATAGCGGTCCCCATTGGCTGCAAGGGCATGGTTCATGGCGGTGACACACCGCGGGGTCCTGGCCGGCGCTACCGCGGTGGTGCATCTTACAAATGCATCCTATCTCCGCATCCGCTGGGGGCGGAGCACGCCTACCGCGATTTTTGAATCTGCATCATGCCACCGCGATAGCGGTCCCCATTGGCTGCAAGGGCATGGTTCATGGCGGTGACACACCGCGGGGTCCTGGCCGGCGCTACCGCGGTGGTGCATCTTACAGATGCATCCTATCTCCGCATCCGCTGGGGCGGAGCCCGCCTACCGCGATTTTTGAATCTGCATCATGCCACCGCGATAGCGGTCCCCATTGGCTGCAAGGGCATGGTTCATGGCGGTGACACACCGCGGGGTCCTGGGCGGCGCTACCGCGGTGGTGCATCTTACAAATGCATCCTATCTCCGCATCCGCTGGGGGCGGAGCACGCCTACCGCGATTTTTGAATCTGCATCATGCCACCGCGATAGCGGTCCCCATTGGCTGCAAGGGCATGGTTCATGGCGGTGACACACCGCGGGGTCCTGGCCGGCGCTACCGCTGTTTGATTGCCATAGGGTGACATGGGTGACCGGGATGTGGCTGGTGGAGCATGACAAACGCCATCTGCAGCTATGTGGAGGGCCATCACTAACACCAATGTGTCATGTGCAGCACATGACACACTTGCGTCAGTGGTGGGCATCGACACAGGTACAAATGGTGGTTGGCATGCTCCGCCACCCAATTCACGGACAGTATGTGCGTCCGCCATGGGGAATATGCAGCACCACATCGTACACTCTGTGCGTCATTGTGTTTATGGGGCACGTTTAAGGCACCTACGGACAGTTCTTGTTGTGTGTGGATCAATGGTCATTACTGTGCTACACACAGTGGATACGTACAGTGGCACATGGCACTGGATAACATTGATATGGTCTCCTGTCACAAATGTCAGCCACTGTGTAACATCTCACACCAAATGGAACACTGTACTCCATTATGTCGATCAATATTTACACACAATGTCGTATCTGCCACCCATGCTGACCACTATCTCACACCTGAGCCCATGTGTTACACTGAAAACCCAGATGAACTCATTCATTCAGCATGACTGTCATCATTGGAAACAGATGTCACCCTGTTGTGTTATTGCTAAGACCAATTACATGCCGCATGTTATGTCTTTGTACACACTGGCAACTCCTGCAGTGTATGTCCACATGTACAGGGGGGCTCGACCTGCTAAAGGATGACGAGTACTTCAGCACCACACCTGGCATCCGTTGCATTATTATTGTTTGTCACTTGGGTAGACGGCCAGAGCAGATGTCTTTGCTACATGTCTGCCACCTGTAACCACAGGGACCTATGTGGTAGTGTCAGGTCTGTGCTCATGTTGTTTGGACTGTTGTATGTGAATCAGTGACATGTACATTTCAACAATGGTGCTTAGCTACACTATGTTTTTGAGTGTTGTGCTGTGTTCCGGTGCTACTCACCTGCCACCAGTGCATGTCCATTGTTCACATCAGGAATGTTGCGTTGGCAGATGGACTGCATGCACGGTTGTGGATTGTGCTAACTGTATGGAATATAGTATGCGACATTTGTCCACAGGCTATGGGTGTCCAGTTTTGCCCGTGCAATGTGTGTGCACTGATTAGCGGGAATTGTCTGCAATGTTGGATGGTCAGCACAAGTGGCACACGTGTGCAGTGTGTTGCCACCAACACTAGTGTATGTGCATGCTATGGGGTGCTAGCCATCCTTGCTCACCATCTATTCCAGCACTGTGTGGGTGGATCACATCTGCTGGTGTATCATGATAGTGTGGGCACCCAAGACAGGTGAGATGTACCTTGACTGTTGTGCCTGTGACACTCATCCAACTCCGACATTTGGTCAATGTGAGGTACCAGTGTCCCACTACTCATGCACAGCCAGCATGTTTGTTAGATGTGTGATATTGATTGTATGCTGTGTTGGGCCTGACAGCCTGTGTGGAATGAGGGTCAGGATGCATGTCCCTTGGGACATGTGGTGTAAAATTACATCCACTGTTGTCAGGTGTCTGAGCCAGTTGTCCATATGTAATGCATACAGTCTGTTCATGCATAGACTTGTTGGCATACTGGCTTGGCATTGTCCATGTAGTGTTGTATGTATGTGTTGTGGCACTGTTGTGTCTTGAAACAGCTGGATGTGTATCACCATGGTATGTGTTGTGGTGCACATGTGTCCTTGGGCAGTCCCTCCTTGATGCTGCATGTAAATGTCCAAAATGGGGGAAGGTTAAGGGTGCATACAGGCCCTGCTGATCACGTCCCTCATCTATTGTTAATGTGTGCCACATTGGCTATCTGTGTGCTTGTAGAGAGTATTGGGCAGTGGGGTAATGGTGGCCTGTTACAGTGGTACACATACTCTGCACAGGCGTGACATCATCTGTCACTGTCCGACTTTGTATTCAAGTCAGCAGCAGATATGGCCTGTGTACTGATGACATTGGCACATGTATGGGTTTGGGATGTGAATGTCATTGAATTTGAGTGTGTTCGAAGTGGCACTGAGTACAAAGACAATCCCAATGATCTATCCACATTGTGTTGTTGATGTGTCCCCTGCAATTATTGGCCAAGGAGGTGTGGCAGGTACAGCAGCAACGTGGAAGCCAGCATTGTCTCTGCTTCACACATGTCCTGTGTCATGTACACCCAAGGCTGAGTCCACCTCAGCTCGATATGTGACTCTTGGCATTCACATAGACAGTGTTCGTATTGTGTCTACTGACTGTGCACATCCATGACAGTTGTACAATTAATCTGTCTCATGTTGGGACAACACTGAATTGCACTGTGTGCTTTCAGGGATGACAGTCAATGTTAGCGCCGTGACAGGACAGACTTTATGAATTTGTGCACATCCTAATTTATGTTGCTATGACGTGTCCCCTTTCATCTCACCTAGGAGGCGACCTAATGTGTTTCGTACCTTCACCCTGCTGGCTAACATGGAGGATACCGACATCATAATGCAATTCCGTCTGGATCGGACAAACCTCCTGGAACTTTGTGCACTATTGGAGCCACACCTGCTTCCACGCAGGACATACCCAACAGCACTCACGCCAACGGCAAAGGTGATGGCATTCCTACATTTTGTGGCTACGGGATCCTTCCAGCAAACTGTGGGCATTGCAGGGGGATGTCCCAACCAACATTCAGCATGGTGCTACGTGATGTCCTGTTGGCTATGATGCAACACAGGGACCAATTCATACATTTCCCCAGGCGGCATGAGTTGGCGGATGTGAAGGGCGAATTTTATGCACTTGGACACGTTCCTAATGTAGTTGGTGCAATAGATGGCACACATGTTTCCCTGATTCCACCCCAAGCACGGGAGCATATTTACCGAAATAGGAAACATTATCATTCCATCAATGTGCAGGTGGTGTGCCAGGCAGATATGGTCATCTCACACGTCTGTGCAAAGTTTCCAGGTTCAGCCCACGATTCACACATAATGCGCAACAGCATTTTACCACAGCTGATGGCCAATCTGGCGCCGGAGCGGGCATGGATTGTGGGTGAGTACAAAGGGTCGAGTCGTGTGCTGTTTGTGTGCCATGCTGTCCTCGGACACATGTCAGACACTCAATCTGTATGTGTCTTTCACACATAGGTGACTCTGCATATCCCAACGGACCTTGGTTGCTGAGTCCACTTCGCAATCCCAGGACACCAGCTGAAGTGCGCTACAACAATGCCCATGGGAGGACACGTCGGGTCATTGAGCGAACATTTGGACTCCTGAAATCGCGTTTTCGATGCCTCGACAAGACCGGAGGGGCTCTGCAGTACTCACCCGTCAAGGTGTGTCAGATAGTGGTAGCATGCTGCATGCTACACAACCTGGCCGTGCGGAAGGGGATCCCCTTAATCCAGGATGATGATGACCAGCCACAGCCCCCACCTGCAAACACCCAAACGTCAAGTGACGAGGATAGTGGAGAGGAGGAAGGTGTTGGACAGCGTCAGCAGCTCATCAACAACTACTTCACTTGATGGTCAGTGGCAATGTCAATACTGGCTGTTGTCTGATGATGTTGTGCTTGGTGAATATGTGTATGTGAGTTTTGTGACTACAGCATGTTGCTGAGTCAGTGCTGGCTGCAGGTGTGTATGGCAAGGGATCTTCTGACACAGCTACTTGATGTCTATGTTGGTACAGTTGCTCCTTGTGACATGTGCAGATTGTCGTACCTTGATGTGCTGTGTTGTGTGATGGTTGTTAGTCCACCACCTGAGTAGCAACTGATGTTCTGTTGTGTTTTCCTAGGTCCCTTCAGCCTCTACTTGCCTGCGGAGTATCCCTGCTCCTGTGACATTGTAATCATGGGTGTGAGTTAACATACTGTGATGAACATGGAACAGTGACAACTAAATTGGTGCGTTATTAGTGTTTATTTACAGTGGATACATGTGATGGTGCTGTGGATATTGACAGATTTGTGAATGGTGAATAACAGATTTGTCAGTGATGGTAGATGAGACAATAGAGTATACACTAGATCAGTATGGCAACACAGTCCAACAGTCATTTGCCATTCCCACGCCATTGTGTGTGGGGACAGTCTGCAGGGTACACAGCAGGGTGAAGAGGGGTGCCATCATGGCTGGCTACTTGACTGGCTTTTGCCAGGTGCTTTGCCACGGGATGCTCCCAATGATTTTTCGGGCGGCCCCTTGCTCTTTTGGCAGGGGGGACACAGGTGCATGGCCAGTGGTGTCTGATGAGTCCCCATGCTCGCTGGACGCAGGGGAGGGTGGGGGTCTGTCATCCTGCGGCACAACGGAGGGAGCTGTCGGTGTTGGCGGTGCCGCATGCCTGTCCCTGAGGACCTCCACTAGCTGGCCCAGGAGGTCCCTGATTTGGCCCATGCAGGACACGAGTTGGCCCATGCGGTTGTCAATTGAGCGCAGCATCTGTTGTTGCTCACGGGCATCCTGCTGAGCCTGCCTCGACTGTCCCTGGGCGTGTTCATAGGCCCCCACAACTCTGTGAATGTGTGCCAGTGATTCTGTGGCAGGGTCTTCTTCCCTTTGGGTCAGCCTTGTCCTCACACCTGGCCTGCTGTCACGGCCCTGTTGCCTCCCTCCTGTGGGCACCGGCCTACTCTCCCGTGCCTCCGCAGTTGTTGTGATCTGGTTGGCCTGTGGAGCAGGGCGAGTGCTGCAGGCAGCAGTGGTAGTGGTAGTGGTGGTGGAGGTGGTGGTGGTGGCACAGGTCGTTGCAGCAGGGCTCTGCGTTGATGTTGTTGCTGAGGGTTGTGGGGCTGTGGGGTCCTGGGACACATTCCGCCCTGCCACACCAGATGGTCCGGGTTGGTCCTCCTCCTCCTCATTATCCAGGGAGTCTGCATCCGAGGGGAGATGTTCGGGAGCTGGTGACTGGCTGTGCTGGTTGAGGTTGTCGTCCTCTGCAGTCAGTTGTTGGTCACCTGTGGGACAGGAAGTAGATGGTAATTGCCTTACACACCTCAGGGTTGCTGTGTTTGATGTCTCTTATTTACATGTTATGCTACACACAGTTGCCTTTTTCACACATTGTATGTCTGCACAGTGATGTGCCTCATGCCATGAAGTGGAGTTACATTCATCATTTCACAATGGTGTGACCTGTGATTGGTTAGCATGCCACACGTCTAGTATTGGTGATTTCAATGTGAGGTTGTCATCTGACATTTGGCATGACTACAAGTTGATGTTCAGCATCTTTGCTGATCACTCTGCCTGGCAGACATTACCTGTGTGCATGGACTAGCCATTGTCATCACATGCATACCATTGACATGTCCTGTGCTTGTATTTCTTGATACAGCAGACCATGCTAGTTTGGTTTTCCCATGGTCCTTCATGATCAGCACCCATGTACGCTACAGAGGGAAGTCTGGGTGATGCATGTCAGAGGCCCGTTTTCTTGGACATATTTGTT
The DNA here is from genome assembly GCA_963921515.1 of Calotriton arnoldi. NCBI lineage: Eukaryota > Metazoa > Chordata > Amphibia > Caudata > Salamandridae > Calotriton > Calotriton arnoldi. The sequence goes on along the minus strand of CAWUFW010000025.1, from coordinate 5,195,674 downwards.
GGGAGTCACAGTTCTGTTTCTGTCACAGTTACGTACGCTGAGCTGTCTGCATCCTGTCAATGGCTGTGCTTTACTTTTCTATTTTTGGGTGTAGTAGAGCCTCATGTTGTCATGTCTCCCACTGCTTTTTTGAGTGATGGTGGTGTGCATGCACTGTCTGATTACCTGTGCAGTGTCACTTTGGTTTTTACTTACAGACACATGCTTCTGGGTGGGGTGCCCCATCCTGCTGAGGGGTGGGGGAGGGGGCCTGTTGGGAGTTGTAGTGCTGCCTCCAGATACACATTCCCCATCCCTGTTAAGATGGCTACCTACCTGTTAGGTGGGGGGCAGCGTTCAATGGCTGACACATGCTTCTGGGTGGGGTGCTCCATCCTGCTGAGGGGTGGGGGAGGGGGCCTGTTGGGAGTTGTAGTGCTGCCTCCAGATACACATTCCCCATCCCTGTGAAGATGGCTACCTACCTGTTAGGTGGGGGGAGCGTTCAATGGCTGACACATGCTTCTGGGTGGGGTGCTCCATCCTGCTGAGGGGTGGGGGAGGGGGCCTGTTGGGAGTTGTAGTGCTGCCTCCAGATACACATTCCCCATCCCTGTTAAGATGGCTACCTACCTGTTAGGTGGGGGGAGCGTTCAATGGCTGACACATGCTTCTGGGTGGGGTGCTCCATCCTGCTGAGGGGTGGGGGAGGGGGCCTGTTGGGAGTTGTAGTGCTGCCTCCAGATACACATTCCCCATCCCTGTTAAGATGGCTACCTACCTGTTGGGTGGGGGGCAGCGTTCAATGGCTGACACATGCTTCTGGGTGGGGTGCTCCATCCTGCTGAGGGGTGGGGGAGGGGGCCTGTTGGGAGTTGTAGTGCTGCCTCCAGATACACATTCCCCATCCCTGTTAAGATGGCTACCTACCTGTTAGGTGGGGGGAGCGTTCAATGGCTGACACATGCTTCTGGGTGGGGTGCTCCATCCTGCTGAGGGGTGGGGGAGGGGGCCTGTTGGGAGTTGTAGTGCTGCCTCCAGATACACATTCCCCATCCCTGTGAGGATGGCTACCTACCTGTTAGGTGGGGGGGGAGCGTTCAATGGCTGACACATGCTTCTTGGTGGGGTGCTCCATCCTGCTGAGGGGTGGGAGATGGGGGCCTGGTGTGTGTTGTAGTGCTTTTTGTCTGTACACATGCATCCCAGTTGGTTTTGTTTAGCTTTGTGCTTTTTCAGGTTGAGTGGTGCTTACATCTGTGTGACCTGTTTTGGGTATTGTGGGTCAGACGAATGTCCTTTGGCCTAGGGGTTATAGGTTTGAATTTGTGCAAGACGGTACATGGCAATGTGATGTTATACATTGGTTTGTACTTACCAGCTTCCAGTCCCCCGCGGATTCCTTCAAGACTCTCTGGATGTAGGATTCCAAGGACCTTCTCCTCCCACGGACTGTATGGTTTGGGTGGGATGGGAGTGCCTCCACCAGTCCCGTCAGCCAGCTGACGGTTCTTGGCCCTCTTCCTCTTCACCACGGTCTTCAGGTCATGCCACCGCTTCTGTATTTCCTGCTTGTTGCGGGGGGTGGTCCCTACTGCATTGACCTTATTGACTATCCTCACCCACATTTGGGTTCTTGTGGCTAATGGGGTGTATTGGACCATGTTGCCATAGAGTTGTGGTTCAACTCTTATTATCTCATCTACCATGACTGCAAGCTCTGCATCAGTGAATTTTGGCATTTTGTGTGGTGCCATGGTGTGTGCTGTGCAGATGTTCTGTGGTGCAGTTGTGTGGGTGTTGTGGTTGTTGTGGGTGGTGTAGGTGGTGTGTGTGTTGTGGTGGTGCTGTGTGCAGGTTTGCCTCTCCTTTGTTCTCTGGGGTTGGGACCTTCAGTTGTGGAGTGTAGCAAAGGATTGTGGTCAGGGAGGGGCTGGTTTTATGCTCGGCTATGGGGGGTGTGGCAAGCTGGTATGTTGCTGTCAGGTGTGTTGTGTGTGTTGTCCTGTGATTGGTTATTTTGAATTTCTGGGGCTGTTGTCATTGGGCACTTTTGGTTTGTGTTGGGACAGGTCTACTTCAGTGTGTGCATTGTTTTTTTTTGTTTTTTTTTTTCAACGTCCGCCATTTTTTTTGCGGTTCCTCCGCAGCGGTTCCTTGGCAGCGGTGGCTATGCTGCGGCCCTTCCGCCGCCTATCGGATTCGTCACTGTTCGCGCACGATGCGGTCGGATTCATAGGTGGGTACCATGGTGGTAGCGGGGATGTCATAATGTCACGGGCGGTTACTCCGTGTGCATGGCGGCGGTTCTTGGCTTTTCCGCTGAGTATCCGGCCGTTGCGGTCGGATTTTGAGCTGGTCCGGCGTGTGCGGGCGGTTTTTCGTTGTCTCCCGCCGCCGCGGACGGATTATTGTGGCGGTTCATCGTAATGTGTGCGGCGTTTTTCCCGGTGGCCATGCGGGCGGTATTTTGCCGCTACCATGGCGGTCGGTATGTTTTTCCGACCGCCATCGTAATCGACCCCTTAGATATGATAAGCTGTGTGCATTGGTTTTCCCTCCATTGCTTTTAGGTGTGCAGCTCTCCCCCTCCACCCCACCCATAGCTCCCAGCCAGGACAGTACAAGAAAAGGAGGTCTGACGGCCCTTTATCTTTGTCCTTTGTTATGGGCCCAGCTGAAATCGGATAAACCCCCTCCCCACCTGCACCGGACAGGCTCGTCTAAGTAAAAACCCTGCGGTGAGAGGTCAATGCCGCACAATTTGTTTCTTCTGATGGGATCAGTGCTTTGTTGCAGGCAGTAGCAAAGTGCCTGGTGCAGGACATAAAATAGAGCTCTGTTTAACGTGCCTGGCTGCCAGGTCTTCGTGACCCAGGTACACACCTGCACTGGGCCCTGCCCAGTGACTACTGAGGATGTTAACCATGGGTGGGGGGTGGGGGCAGGTGTGACCAGCGATGAATTTTAACAGGACATTTAGTAAGGATACTTTTTATTACTCTGTTTTAATTTACTAATTATGGTACTGAAAGATGCTGTTTCAGATGGTGCAGAGTCAAAATATCGAACCAGAAATATCAAGTGACATGGATATCGAGTCAAGAATTTCGTGGAAGAAGAATATTGAGGTAAGTAATATTGAAGTTAAAAATATAAACATTTGTGTAAGTATGAAATATCGAATTTGAAAATATCGATGTTAAAAAAATAGTTGTTCATAATATCGATTTTTTTGTCATTTTATTTTGAAGTATAATATATGTTTATTTTGTTGATGTTATTTGTAGTTATTATTTTTAGGAAATAATACATTTTTAAAGATTTTTGATTTATATTTTCAAGGATCAGGATTTTGGGTTTATAGGGGATAAGGGTGGGGAGTAATTTAAAATATATTTGTTTGAAATAAATAATTTTATAAAATTCTGATTTGTATTTATTTTTGTAATTAATTAAAAAATAATTTTTTTTAAATAAAATAATTTCTAAATAATATAAAAAATGAAGTTGTTTTTGGATTTAATTGTATTTTGTTTGGTTTTGAGGGTTGATTATAAAAAAAAATTATGAAAATTATTTTAGCTTTATGATTTAAAAATGTATTTAAATTTTTTAAAAAAATAGTTTTTGTTAGTTCAAGTTATATTTTAAATATTTTAATTTATTCAAGTTTATTATATGACTAATATACATTAAATATGTTTAGTAGTTGTAATTGGTGTCTTAAAAAATTGTACCAAACATTTAAAATTTTGAAAAAAACAAAATGAATTGCTGTTTTTTATAATTTTTACAAACATTTATAAATTTTACATTTAGAATTTTTTTTTTTTTTAATTTTACAAAAATGTATACATTTTAAATTGATAAAAAATGTATTAACATTTAAAAATATTTGTGGAAAATTAAAATAAGATAGATTTTCAAATTATTTACAATATAAATTTTTATAATGCTGCTGTATGTATTTAATTGAAAACATTACAAATTTTATATCTTTTTTGTTGAAATGTTAAAAAATTGTGTAAATTTAAATTTTATCTGCATTTTTATTACTATGTTTATTTGTAAATTAAAGGCTTATATGCATATTTTTGTTTTGTCACATTTTTTTAATACTTAATAAAAAAACAATTTTAGGTTACTATATGATTATTTTTTTGTATTTTTTTTTGGGTAGGAGCAGTATTAGTATACTTATTATTTTATTCATTATGTATTTAGAGTTTCATTATGATGTCAGACGGAAAGCCTCTGCGTGACAGTCGGAATTTCCTAGACCGCTTCGGAACCCTTCAGAACGACTCGGTTGGTTTACAATTCGCCCGACCGATTACGATGTTCACGGTCGGAAAGTAAGCCGCACGGTCATTCCGAATCGGTTCCAACTGGCTCTCGGAGTATCCGCGTCGGTCGGAACCGCATCGTGCACCTCTATGGACAGCTTTTCCCACCGACCAATTACGATATCGATTTCCAACAGCCTTTCCGAGTCGGCCTGTACGACACGAAAATGCCGTTGAAAAGTGACTTTGGGGGCCACTAGCAGGGCCCCCTTCATCCTGCGGCCTCCGGTTGGGGGCAGAAGGGGTACCTAAGGGACACCCCTGTAAAACCCTGCACTGTGTGGCAGGAACAATGGGGTGCCTGCAACAGGGTGCCGGGTTTTCCGCACACACCCCATTTCCCCATAGGAGCCCATGTTATGGCTGGTTGTCGATTGGAACACAGGCTCCTATAGGAAACAATAGGACTCCGACCTAACAGTGTTTGATCGCATCGTAATCAGATGGGCGGAACAGCCAACCGCGAGTCGGTCGGTTCAGAATCCGAGACGGTGTCGGGCGGAAAGTTTCCGCCCGACATCGTAACAAGGCTCTTAGGGGCTCATTACGATGGCGGAAGGACCGCCACCGCCGGGCCGGCGGTGGCGGTCCTTCCGCCATCACACAGGAAATTCCCACCGCCGAATTAGGATGGCGGTGGGAATCCCAATGTATCCGTGGCAGACGGAAAGTCCGTCCGCCACAGTTCCGCAAGGCGGTCCTTTTCCGCCCGCCTTGCGGAACCAGGACACAGGGCAGCATTGCGGCGGTGCCTTGCAGGCACCACCGTAGGGATTACGAAATCCCTTTCCGCCTGTCTTTTCGCGGCAGTCATCCCACTGCAAAAAGACAGGCGGAGGCTGCATTTGGGGGCCCCTTGCCGTCCCCCTCTGTGAGGGGGGGTGCACTGAGGGGGGTACCCATGGTACCCCCCTGCATTTCCATGCACCAAGTGTCAGGCACCATGTCGTGCCTGCCACGTAGTGCAGGGAAATGCAGTGCAAGCACTTTTAACATTGCGTACGCCGCCCGCAATGTTAAAAGCCCTGGATACACCCGCCAGTATGGCGGAAGCATCCTAATCGCAGTGGTGGGACCGCCACATGTCTGGCGGGCAGTCCCAAACACCGCTACGATGGCGGCGATCGTAATCAGCCCCTTAACCCCTTCGCTGCTAGGCCTTTTCCCTCCCTGTGCTAAGCCTTTTTTTGGCTATTTGGGGTAGTGCGCGCTTAGGCCCCTGTAACTTTTTAACCACATAAGGTATCCACGCCAAATTTGCGTCCTTTTCTTCCAACATCATGGGGATTCTAAAGGTATCCAGGGTTTGTGGATTCCCCTGGAGGGGTCCCAGAAATTAACCAAAATACAGCTACATTTTGGGTTTTTGGGAAAAAATGCGAAAAAGGGCTGCAATTGAAAGCGTCTGGGTTTTCCCTGCAAATGGTATCAAAAAAGGGTTTGTGGGGCTGAAATCACCATTTTCCCAGCTGTTAGGAAATGACAGACTTTTGTCAGAAAACCAATATTTTTACACAGTTTTGGCATTTTTCTGAAACATAGCCTATTTTTGCTATTTTTTGTGCTTTTAACCTCCTTCCAGTTAATGGTAGAAATGGGTATGAAAGCAATAATGGATCCTGGAAAGCTATACATTTTAGAAAAGTAGACAAAATTCTGAATTCAGCAAGGGGTCATTTGTGTAGATCCATCAAGGTTTCTTTATGGAAAGTAACAGTTAAATATAGGAAAAATTGAAAATTAGTTGAAAAAAACAGCCTTTTGTGTCAACGTTTTCACCTGAAACTTCTTCTAATTATGACAGCTCTTTGAAAGCAATATACCGGTAAATCCGCTGGACCTTACTGGTTGTGGGGATATATAGGACTTGTAGGTTCACCAAGAACCCGACGAACACAGAGCCAATAACTGAGCAGCGTCTTGCAATGGTTTTTTATTATGTACCGGGTATATAGCAAATATTGTGGGGAAATGTATACATGGAAAAATCGGTATGAAAGACACCTATGCATTTCTGAAATGGGAACAAAATATAGAGTTTAGAAACAGTAGATATTTGCACATTTCCGAAATTGGAAATACTCATACTAGCATGAGAATTATCGGTTATTTTTTAAAATTACTTCTTTTTTACACAATGTTTTTCATTTGGAAGGCAGAATGCATCGAAAGTCAATAGGTAATAACAGTTGCTTTACAAATCTGAATTACCCTAAGTCTCCCGATAAAAATGGTACTTCACTTGTGTGGGTAGGCCTAGTGCCCGTGACAGGAAACGGCGCAAAACGCAACGTGGACACACCACAATTTCACAGTGAAAAATGACCCTTTTTTGACAAAGTGCCTAGCTGTAGTTTTTGAACCCTAGCTCTGCCGGCACCTAGGGAAACCTAGCAAACCTATACATTTTTGAAAACTAGATACCCAGGGGAATCCAGGATGGGGTGAGTTGACTGCCTCTCACCAGGTTCTGTTACCCAGAATCCCTTGCAAACCTAAAAAATTGTCAAAAAAACCACATTTTCCCCACATTTCTGTGGTGGAAAGTTCTGGAATCTGCGTGGATCCACAAATTTCCACACACCCCGCGTTCCCGAAAGTCTTCAGAGAAAAATGGTACCTCACTTGTGTGGGTCGGCCTAGTGGCTGCGACAGGAAACGGCGCAAAACGCAACGTGGACACACCTCAATTTTGCAGTGAAAAATGACCCTTTTTTGGCAAAGTGCCTAGCTGTAGTTTTTGAACCATAGCTCTGCCGGCACCTAGGGAAACCTAGCAAACCTATACATTTTTTAAAACTAGACACCCAGGGGAATCCAGGATGGGGTGACTTGACTGCCTCAGGGTGCAGGGTTTTCCGAACACACCCCATTTCCCCATAGGAGCCCATGTTATGGCTGGTTGTCGATTGGAACACAGGCTCCTATAGGAAACAATAGGACTCCGACCTAACAGTGTTCGATCGCATCGTAATCAGATGGGCGGAACAGCCAACCGCGAGTCGGTCGGTTCAGAATCCGAGACGGTGTCGGCCGGAAACTTTCCGCCCGACATCGTAACAAGGCTCTTAGGGGCTCATTACGATGGCGGAAGGACCTTCCGCTATCACACAGGAAATTCCCACCGCCGAATTAGGATGGCGGTGGGAATCCCAATGTATCCGTGGCAGACGGAAAGTCTGTCCGCCACAGTTCCGCAAGGCGGTCCTTTTCCGCCCGCCTTGCGGAACCAGGACACAGGGCAGCATTGCGGCGGTGCCTTGCAGGCACCACCGTAGGGATTACGAAATCCCTTTCCGCCTGTCTTTTCGCGGCAGTCATCCCACTGCAAAAAGACAGGCGGAGGCTGCATTTGGGGGCCCCTTGCGGACCCCCTCTTTGAGGGGGGGTGCACTGAGGGGGCTACCCATGGTACCCCCCTGCATTTCCATGCACCAAGTGTCAGGCACCACGTGGTGCCTTCCACGTAGTGCAGGGAAATGCAGTGCAATGCTTTACAACATTGCGTACGCCGCCCGCAATGTTAAAAGCCCTGGATACACCCGCCAGTATGGCGGAAGCATCCTAATCGCAGTGGTGGGACCGCCGCATGTCTGGCGGGCAGTCCCAAACACCGCTACGATGGCGGCGATCGTAATCAGCCCCTTAACCCCTTCGCTGCTAGGCCTTTTCCCTCCCTGTGCTAAGCCTTTTTTTGGCTATTTGGGGTAGTGCGTGCTTAGGCCCCTGTAACTTTTTAACCACATAAGGTATCCACGCCAAATTTGCGTCCTTTTCTTCCAACATCATGGGGATTCTAAAGGTATCCAGGGTTTGTGGATTCCCCTGGAGGGGTCCCAGAAATTAACCAAAATACAGCTAAATTTTGGGTTTTTGGGGAAAAAATGCGAAAAAAGGGCTGCAAATGAAAGCGTCTGGGGTTTTCCCTGCAAATGGTATCAAAAAAGGGTTTGTGGGGCTGAAATCACCATTTTCCCAGCTGTTAGGAAATGACAGACTTTTGTCAGAAAACCAATATTTTTACACAGTTTTGGCATTTTTCTGAAACATAGCCTATTTTTGCTATTTTTTGTGCTTTTAACCTCCTTCCAGTTAATGGTAGAAATGGGTATGAAAGCAATACTGGATCCTGGAATGCTATACATTTTAGAAAAGTAGACAAAATTCTGAATTCAGCAAGGGGTCATTTGTGTAGATCCATCAAGGTTTCTTTATGGAAAGTAACAGTTAAATATAGGAAAAATTGAAAATTAGTTGAAAAAAACAGCCTTTTGTGTCAACATTTTCACCTGAAACTTCTTCTAATTATGACAGCTCTTTGAAAGCAATATACCGGTAAATCCTACCGCTGGACCTTACTTGTTGTGGGGATATATAGGACTTTTAGGTTCACCAAGAACCCGACGAACCCAGAGCCAATAACTGAGCAGCGTCTTGCAATGGTTTTTTATTATGTACCGGGTATATAGCAATTATTGTGGGAAAATGTATACATGGAAAAATCGGTATGAAAGACACCTATGCATTTCTGAAATGGGAACAAAATATAGAGTTTAGAAACAGTAGATATTTGCACATTTCCAAAATTGGGAATACTCATACTAGCATGAGAATTATCGGTTATTTTTTAAAATGACTTCTTTTTACACAATGTTTTTCATTTGGAAGGCAGAATGCATCGAAAGTCAATAGGTAATAACAGTTGCTTTACAAATCTGAATTACCCTAAGTCTCCCGATAAAAATGGTACTTCACTTGTGTGGGTAGGCCTAGTGCCCGTGACAGGAAACGGCGCAAAACGCAACGTGGACACACCCCAATTTCACAGTGAAAAATGACCCTTTTTTGACAAAGTGCCTAGCTGTAGTTTTTGAACCCTAGCTCTGCCGGCACCTAGGGAAACCTAGCAAACCTATACATTTTTGAAAACTAGACACCCAGGGGAATCCAGGATGGGGTGAGTTGACTGCCTCTCACCAGGTTCTGTTACCCAGAATCCCTTGCAAACCTAAAACATTGTCAAAAAAACCACATTTTCCCCACATTTCTGTGGTGGAAAGTTCTGGAATCTGCGTGGATCCACAAATTTCCACACACCCCGCGTTCCCGAAAGTCTTCAGAGAAAAATGGTACCTCACTTGTGTTGGTCGGCCTAGTGGCTGCGACAGGAAACGGCGCAAAACGCAACGTGGACACACCTCAATTTTGCAGTGAAAAATGACCCTTTTTTGGCAAAGTGCCTAGCTGTAGTTTTTGAACCATAGCTCTGCCGGCACCTAGGGAAACCTAGCAAACCTATACATTTTTAAAACTAGACACCCAGGGGAATCCAGGATGGGGTGACTTGACTGCCTCAGGGTGCAGGGTTTTCCGAACACACCCCATTTCCCCATAGGAGCCCATGTTATGGCTGGTTGTCGATTGGAACACAGGCTCCTATAGGAAACAATAGGACTCCGACCTAACAGTGTTCGATCGCATCGTAATCAGATGGGCGGATCAGCCAACCGCGAGTCGGTCGGTTCAGAATCCGAGACGGTGTCGGCTGGAAAGTTTCCGCCCGACATCGTAACAAGGCTCTTAGGGGCTCATTACGATGGCGGAAGGACCTTCCGCTATCACACAGGAAATTCCCACCGCCGAATTAGGATGGCGGTGGGAATCCCAATGTATCCGTGGCAGACGGAAAGTCCATCCGCCACAGTTCCGCAAGGCGGTCCTTTTCCGCCCGCCTTGCGGAACCAGGACACAGGGCAGCATTGCGGCGGTGCCTTGCAGGCACCACCGTAGGGATTACGAAATCCCTTTCCGCCTGTCTTTTCGCGGCAGTCATCCCACTGCAAAAAGACAGGCGGAGGCTGCATTTGGGGGCCCCTTGCGGACCCCCTCTGTGAGGGGGGGTGCACTGAGGGGGGTACCCATGGTACCCCCCTGCATTTCCATGCACCAAGTGTCAGGCACCACGTGGTGCCTGCCACGTAGTGCAGGGAAATGCAGTGCAAGCACTTTTAACATTGCGTACGCCGCCCGCAATGTTAAAAGCCCTGGATACACCCGCCAGTATGGCGGAAGCATCCTAATCGCAGTGGTGGGACCGCCGCATGTCTGGCGGGCAGTCCCAAACACCGCTACGATGGCGGCGATCGTAATCAGCCCCTTAACCCCTTCGCTGCTAGGCCTTTTCCCTCCCTGTGCTAAGCCTTTTTTTGGCTATTTGGGGTAGTGTGCACTTAGGCCCCTGTAACTTTTTAACCACATAAGGTATCCACGCCAAATTTGCGTCCTTTTCTTCCAACATCATGGGGATTCTAAAGGTATCCAGGGTTTGTGGATTCCCCTGGAGGGGTCCCAGAAATTAACCAAAATACAGCTAAATTTTGGGTTTTTTGGGAAAAAAATGCGAAAAAGGGCTGCAAATGAAAGCGTCTGGGTTTTTCCCTGCAAATGGTATCAAAAAGGGTTTGTGGGGCTGAATTCACCATTTTCCCAGCTGTTAGGAAATGACAGACTTTTGTCAGAAAACCAATATTTTTTACACAGTTTTGGCATTTTTCTGAAACATAGCCTATTTTTGCTATTTTTTGTGCTTTTAACCTCCTTCCAGTTAATGGTAGAAATGGGTATGAAAGCAATAATGGATCCTGGAAAGCTATACATTTTAGAAAAGTAGACAAAATTCTGAATTCAGCAAGGGGTCATTTGTGTAGATCCATCAAGGTTTCTTTATGGAAAGTAACAGTTAAATATAGGAAAAATTGAAAATTAGTTGAAAAAAACAGCCTTTTGTGTCAACGTTTTCACCTGAAACTTCTTCTAATTATGACAGCTCTTTGAAAGCAATATACAGGTAAATCCGCTGGACCTTACTTGTTGTGGGGATATATAGGACTTGTAGGTTCACCAAGAACCCGACGAACCCAGAGCCAATAACTGAGCAGCGTCTTGCAATGGTTTTTTATTATGTACCGGGTATATAGCAATTATTGTGGGAAAATGTATACATGGAAAAATCGGTATGAAAGACACCTATGCATTTCTGAAATGGGAACAAAATATAGAGTTTAGAAACAGTAGATATTTGCACATTTCCGAAATTGGGAATACTCATACTAGCATGAGAATTATCGGTTATTTTTAAAATGACTTCTTTTTACACAATGTTTTTCATTTGGAAGGCAGAATGCATCGAAAGTCAATAGGTAATAACAGTTGCTTTACAAATCTGAATTACCCTAAGTCTCCCGATAAAAATGGTATTTCACTTGTGTGGGTAGGCCTAGTGCCCGTGACAGGAAACGGCGCAAAACGCAACGTGGACACACCCCAATTTCACAGTGAAAAATGACCCTTTTTTGACAAAGTGCCTAGCTGTAGTTTTTGAACCCTAGCTCTGCCGGCACCTAGGAAACCTAGCAAACCTATACATTTTTGAAAACTAGACACCCAGGGGAATCCAGGATGGGGTGAGTTGACTGCCTCTCACCAGGTTCTGTTACCCAGAATCCCTTGCAAACCTAAAAATTGTCAAAAAAACAAATTTTCCCCACATTTCTGTGGTGGAAAGTTCTGGAATCTGCGTGGATCCACAAATTTCCACACACCCCGCATTCCCGAAAGTCTTCAGAGAAAAATGGTACCTCACTTGTGTGGGTCGGCCTAGTGCCCGCGACAGGAAACGGCGCAAAACGCAACGTGGACACACCTCAATTTCGCAGTGAAAAATGACCCTTTTTTGGCAAAGTGCCTAGCTGTAGTTTTTTAACCATAGCTCTGCCGGCACCTAGGTAAACCTAGCAAACCTATAAAAAAATTTGAAAACTAGACACCCAGGGAATCCAGGATGGGGTGACTTGACTGCCTCCCACCAGGTTCTGTTACCCAGAATCCCTTGCAAACCTAAAAAAGTGTCAAAAAAATCAAATTTTCCCCACATTTCTGTGGTGGAAAGTTCTGTAATCTGCGTGGATCCACAAATTTCCACCCGCCCCACGATCCCCAACACTACCCTAAACCCTAAAGCACTACCCCCTGCACGACCCTCCCCCGACCCCCAGTCCTCTCCCTACACTAAAACACTACCCTGCATGACCCCACCAACACTACCCTAAACCCTAAAACACTACCCCCTGCACGGTCCTCCCTCGACCCCCAGTCCTGTCCCTACACTAAAACACTACCCTGCACGACCCCACCGACACTACCCTAAACCCTAAAACACTACTCTCTGCACCACCCTCCCACGACCCCCAGTCCTCTCCCTACCCTAAAACACTACCCTGCACGACCCCACCGACACTGCCCTAAACCCTAAAACACTACCCCCTGCACGACCCTCCCCCGACCCCAGTCCTCTCCCTAAACTAAAACACTACCCTGCATGACCCCACCGACACTACTCTAAACCCTAAAACACTACCCTGCACGATACCCCGACCCCACCCTAAAACAGTACCCTGCACTACACACACACCCCACACCGACCCCATTTTTCCCTAAAAAAGTAACCCCCACCCCGGGCCCAATCCCCCTTACCTCTCTCTCCTTGTGGTTCCTCTCTCTCCTCCTGGTTCCTGCTGCACGTCGGGTCCGAGGGGCGGTGCACGTAGTTGTGAGGAAACGGAAGAACCTCTGTTTCCTCACAACGAGCTGGATCGCCAATATTTTTTCACATCGCATGTGCTTTTACCACACATGCCTTTACAACGAAAGTCGTTGTAAAGGCATGCATGGTAAAAGCACATGCGATGTAAAAAAATGCGTAGTAATGACTACGCGTTGTTACATCGCATGCGTGGTAACGCTTGCGATGTAACGTATGCGAGGGAAACAGCCACGTTGTAATGGCTGTTTCCCGGCTCCTATAACCTTGTAACCCTCACTGTCTTATGTAACACATCCTACACATTGATTTATGCACATTTGATTTATTTTCACTGTATAATGTGTACATGTGATGTAAAGTGCTCTGACTCCCTGCATGGGGATGAGTAGCTCTATAGCGCTACAAAAGAAATAAAACAAATTAGCGGTATTTAAATTGTTAATTGTGTAAATACTGGGACAGACCAACACAACAAACATTCCTAAAGTGCATGCATATCTCTTGGATCTAGGGACTGAACAAAGTCAAAAGCATGCCTCTCTTAAGTAGCTGTGATATGATAAGCTGTGTGCATTGGTTTTCCCTCCATTGCTTTTAGGTGTGCAGCTCTCCCCCTCCACCCCACCCATAGCTCCCAGCCAGGACAGTACAAGAAAAGGAGGTCTAACGGCCCTTTAACTTTGTCCTTTGTTATGGGCCCAGCTGAAATCGGATAAACCCCCTCCCCACCTGCACCGGACAGGCTCGTCTAAATAAAAACCCTGCGGTGAGAGGTCAATGCCGCACAATTTGTTTCATCTGATGGGAGCAGTGCTTTGTTGCAGGCAGTAGCAAAGTGCCTGGTGCAGGACATAAAATAGAGCTCTGTTTAACGTGCCTGGCTGCCAGGTCTTCGTGACCCAGGTACACACCTGCACTGGGCCCTGGCCAGTGACTACTGAGGATGTTAGCCATGAGTGGGGGGGGGGGGGCAGGTGTGGCCAGCGATGAATTTTAACAGGACGTTTTGGGGCCGATTCCGATCTCGGCCGGTAGTGCTCCGAATCGGATTCGGATTCACCGGATCCGATTCGGAGCCCTGTTTCCCGACCGAATCGTACGCGGGTCCGGCCGAGCGAGTACGATGCAAGCACCCGCGAAATCGCCGACCGACTCGAACGCGGCTTCAACACGCTCCGACCGACTCGCATGGACACGACTCGCACCGCGCTATGGAGACGTTTCCCGGCCGGGTAAGTACGATGCGCGCCGCGAGTAGTCCGACCGACTCGCGCCCGTCCGGCTCGAAAAAGCTGTCGGAGCCGGACTTTGGGGGTCCGCGTCGGACCCCCTGTACGCGTAGGCACGCGAGTCGCACACAGGGGGACCCATGGGTCCCCCTACCTGTGCATGTACACCGCGATGCGCTCGGACGCGTACCCGCTGTAGGGGGCGCCCTTGTTCGCCTCGCACCCATTGAGTCAATGGGAGCCCGCGTACGCGTTGTACGACAGGCTCCCATTGACTTCAATGGGAGTCCGACCGACTCGAGTCCAATAGCATGCGTGCGCATCGTACTCGTTCGGTCGGACTGCTAGGGTCCGATTCGGTCGGAATTCTCTCCGGGTCCGGCTCGGTCGGAGAGATTTCCGGCCCGAATCGGAATCGGCCCCTTAGTAAGGATACTTTTTATTACTCTGTTTTAATTTACTAATTATGGTACTGAAAGATGCTGTTTCAGATGGTGCAGAGTCAAAATATCGAACCAGAAATATCAAGTGACATGGATATCGAGTCAAGAATTTCGTGGAAGAAGAATATTGAGGTAAGTAATATTGAAGTTAAAAATATCAACATTTGTGTAAGTATGAAATATCGAATTTGAAAATATCGATGTTAAAAAAATAGTTGTTCATAATATCGATTTTTTTGTAATTTTATTTTGAAGTATAATATATGTTTATTTTGTTGATGTTATTTGTAGTTATTATTTTTAGGAAATAATAAATTTTTAAAGATTTTTGATTTATATTTTCAAGGATCAGGATTTTGGGTTTATAGGGGATAAGGGTGGGGAGTAATTTAAAATATATTTGTTTGAAATAAATAATTTTATAAAATTCTGATTTGTATTTATTTTTGTAATTAATTAAAAAATAATTTTTTTAAATAAAATAATTTCTAAATAATCTAAAAAATGAAGATGTTTTTGGATTTAATTGTATTTTGTTTGGTTTTGAGGGGTTGATTATAAAAAAAATTATGAAAATTATTTTAGCTTTATGATTTAAAAATGTATTTAAATTTTTAAAAAAATAGTTTTTGTTAGTTCAAGTTATATTTTAAATATTTTAATTTATTCAAGTTTATTATATGACTAATATACATTAAATATGTTTAGTAGTTGTAATTGGTGTCTTAAAAAATTGTAACAAACATTTAAAATTTTGAAAAAAACAAAATGAATTGGTGTTTTTTATAATTTCTACAAACATTTATAAATTTTACATTTAGAAAAAATGTATTTTTTTTAATTTTACAAAAATGTATACATTTTAAATTGATAAAAAATGTATTAACATTTAAAATATTTGTGGAAAATTAAAATAAAATAGATTTTCAAATTATTTACAATATAAATTTTTATAATGCTGCTGTATATATTTAATTGAAAACATTATTACAAATTTTAAATCTTTTTTGTTGAAATGTTAAAAAATTGTGTAAATTTTAATTTTATCTGCATTTTTATTACTATGTTTATTTGTAAATTAAAGGCTTATATGCATATTTTTGTTTTGTCACATTTTTTTAATATTTAATAAAAAAACAATTTTAGGTTACTATATGATTATTTTTTTGTATTTTTTTTTTTGGTAGGAGCAGTATTAGTAATAGTATACTTATCATTTTATTCATTATGTATTTAGAGTTTCATTATGATGTCAGACGGAAAGCCTCTGCCTGACGGTCGGAATTTCCTAGACCGCTTCGGAACCCTTCAGAACGACTCGGTTGGTTTACAATTCGCCCGACGAATTACGATGTTCACGGTTGGAAAGTAAGCCGCACGGTCATTCCAAATCGGTTCCAACTGGCTCTCGGAGTATCCGCGTCGGTCGGAACCGCATCGTGCACCTCTATGGACAGCTTTTCCCACCGACCAATTACGATATCGATTTCCAACAGCCTTTCCGAGTCGGGCTGTACGACACGAAAATGCTGTTGAAAAGTGACTTTGGGGGCCACTAGCAGGGCCCCCTTCATCCTGCGGCCTCCGGTTGGGGGCAGAAGGGGTACCTAAGGGACACCCCTGTAAAACCCTGCACTGTGTGGCAGGAACAATGGGGTGCCTGCAACAGGGTGCAGGGTTTTCCGCACACACCCCATTTCCCCATAGGAGCCCATGTTATGGCTGGTTGTCGATTGGAACACAGGCTCCTATAGGAAACAATAGGACTCCGACCTAACAGTGTTCGATCGCATCTTAATCAGACGGGCGGAACAGCCAACCGCGAGTCGGTCGGTTCAGAATCCGAGACGGTGTCGGCCGGAAAGTTTCCGCCCGACATCGTAACAAGGCTCTTAGGGGCTCATTACGATGGCGGAAGGACCGCCACCGCCGGGCCGGCGGTGGTGGTCCTTCCGCCATCACACAGGAAATTCCCACCGCCGAATTAGGATGGCGGTGGGAATCCCAATGTATCCGTGGCAGACGGAAAGTCCGTCCGCCACAGTTCCGCAAGGCGGTCCTTTTCCGCCCGCCTTGCGGAACCAGGACACAGGGCAGCATTGCGGCGGTGCCTTGCAGGCACCACCGTAGGGATTACGAAATCCCTTTCCACCTGTCTTTTCGCGGCAGTCATCCCACTGCAAAAAGACAGGCAGAGGCTGCATTTGGGGGCCCGTTGCGGACCCCCTCTGTGAGGGGGGGTGCACTGAGGGGGGTACCTATGGTATCCCCCTGCATTTCCATGCACCAAGTGTCAGGCACCACGTGGTGCCTGCCACGTAGTGCAGGGAAATGCAGTGCAAGCACTTTTAACATTGCGTACGCCGCGCGCAATGTTAAAAGCCCTGGATACACCCGCCAGTATGGCGGAAGCATCCTAATCGCAGTGGTGGGACCGCCGCATGTCTGGCGGGCAGTCCCAAACACCGCTACGATGGCGGCGATCGTAATCAGCCCCTTAACCCCTTCGCTGCTAGGCCTTTTCCCTCCCTGTGCTAAGCCTTTTTTTGGCTATTTGGGGTAGTGCGCGCTTAGGCCCCTGTAACTTTTTAACCACATAAGGTATCCACGCCAAATTTGCGTCCTTTTCTTCCAACATCATGGGGATTCTAAAGGTACCAAGGGTTTGTGGATTCCCCTGGAGGGGTCCCAGAAATTAACCAAAATACAGCTAAATTTGGGGTTTTTTGGGAAAAAATGCAAAAAAAGGGCTGCAAATGAAAGCGTCTGGGTTTTTCCCTGCAAATGGTATCAAAAAAGGGTTTGTGGGGCTGAAATCACCATTTTCCCAGCTGTTAGGGAATGACAGACTTTTGTCAGAAAACCAATATTTTTTACACAGTTTTGGCATTTTTCTGAAACATAGCCTATTTTTGCTATTTTTTGTGCTTTTAACCTCCTTCCAGTTAATGGTAGAAATGGGTATGAAAGCAATAATGGATCCTGGAAAGCTATACATTTTAGAAAAGGAGACAAAATTCTGAATTCAGCAAGGGGTCATTTGTGTAGATCCATCAAGGTTTCTTTATGGAAAGTAACAGTTAAATATAGGAAAAATTGAAAATTAGTTGAAAAAAACAGCCTTTTGTGTCAACGTTTTCACCTGTAACTTCTTCTAATTATGACAGCTCTTTGAAAGCAATATACCGGTAAATCCGCTGGACCTTACTGGTTGTGGGGATATATAGGACTTGTAGGTTCACCAAGAACCCGACGAACCCAGAGCCAATAACTGAGCAGCGTCTTGCAATGGTTTTTTATTATGTACCGGGTATATAGCAATTATTGTGGGAAAATGTATACATGGAAAAATCGGTATGAAAAACACCTATGCATTTCTGAAATGGGAACAAAATATAGAGTTTAGAAACAGTAGATATTTGCACATTTCCGAAATTGGGAATACTCATACTAGCATGAGAATTATCGGTTATTTTTTAAAATGACTTCTTTTTTACACAATGTTTTTCATTTGGAAGGCAGAATGCATCGAAAGTCAATAGGTAATAACAGTTGCTTTACAAATCTGAATTACCCTAAGTCTCCCGATAAAAATGGTACTTCACTTGTGTGGGTAGGCATAGTGCCCACGACAGGAAATGGCTCAAAACCCAACGTGAACACACCACATTTTGACAATGAAAAATTACCCTTTTTTTGCAAAGTGCCTAGCTGTAGTTTTTGAACCCTAGCTCTGCCGGCACCTAGGGAAACCTAGCAAACCTATACATTTTTGAAAACTAGACACCCAGGGGAATCCAGGATGGGGTGACTTGACTGGCTCCCACCAGATTCTGTTACCCAGAATCCCTTGCAAACCTAAAAAATTGTCCAAAAAACCACATTTTCCTCACATTTCTGAGGTGGAAAGTTCTGGAATCTGTGTGGATTCACAAATTTCCACCCACCCCGCGTTCCCCAAAGTCTTCCGAGAAAAATGGTACCTCACTTGCGTGGGTAGGCCTAGTGCCCGCGACAGGAAACGGCGCAATACGCAACGTGGACAAACCCCAATTTCACAGTGAAAAATGACCCTTTTTTAGCAAAGTGCCTAGCTGTAGTTTTTGAACCCTAGCTCTGCCGGCACCTAGGGAAACCTAGCAAACCTATACATTTTTGGAAACTAGACACCCAGGGGAATCCAGGATGGGGTGACTTGACTGCCTCTCACCAGGTTCTGTTACCCAAAATCCCTTGCAAACCTAAAAGATTGTCAAAAAAAACACATTTTCCTCACATTTCTGTGGTGAAAAGTTCTGGAATCTGCATGGATCCACAAATTTCCACCCACCCCGCGTTCCCCAAAGTCTTACGAGAAAAATGGTACCTCACTTGTGTGGGTAGGCCTAGTGCCCGTGACAGGAAACGGCGCAAAACGCAACGTGGACACACCCCAATTTCACAGTGAAAAATGACCCTTTTTTGACAAAGTGCCTAGCTGTAGTTTTTGAACCCTAGCTCTGCCAGCACCTAGGGAAACCTAGCAAACCTATACATTTTTGAAAACTAGACACCCAGGGGAATTCAGGATGGGGTGACTTGACTGCCTCCCACCAGGTTCTGTTACCCAGAATCCCTTGCAAACCTAAAAAGTGTCAAAAAACCACATTTTCCCCACATTTCTGTGGTGGAAAGTTCTGTAATGTGCGTGGATCCACAAATTTCCACCCACCCCGCGATCCCCAAAGTCTTCCGAGAAAAATGGTACCTCACTTGTGTGGGTCGGCCTTGTGCCCGCGACAGGAAACGGCGCAAAACGCAACGTGGACACACCTCAATTTTGCAGTGAAAAATGACCCTTTTTTGGCAAAGTGCCTAGCTGTGGTTTTTGAACCATAGCTCTGCCGGCACCTAGGTAAACCTAGCAAACCTATACATTTTTGAAAACTAGACACCCAGGGGAATCCAGGATGGGGTGACTTGACTGCCTCCCACCAGGTTCTGTTACCCAGAATCCCTTGCAAACCTAAAAAAGTGTCAAAAAAATCACATTTTCCCCACATTTCTGTGGTGGAAAGTTCTGTAATGTGCGTGGATCCACAAATTTCCTCCCACCCAACGTTCCCCCAGGTTTCCCGATAAAAATGGTACCTCACTTGCGTGGGTGGGTCAAGGACCCGCAACAGGCAAGGGCCCAAAACCTATTGAAGCAACATCAAAATTACCTATCACAAATCAACCTGGTTTCGCATGGGGGGTCCCATGAGTTTTTGGCCCGGGGCTCGGCAGCCATCTAGGGAAACCTACCTAACCCACACATTTTTGGAAACTAGACACCCGGGAGAGTCCAGCGAGGTATGGTTTGCGTGGGTCCCCCATCATTCTCCTACCCAGAATCCCCTGCAAACCTCACATTTTACCGAAAATTTCACTTTTTTCTCACATATGTGTGGTGGAAAGTTCTGGAATCTGCGTGGATCCACAAATTTCCTCCCACCCAGCGTTCCCCCAGGTCTCCCGATAGAAATGGTACCTCACTTGCGTGGGTGGGTCAAGGACCCGCGAAGGCAAGGGCCCAAAAGCTATTGAGGCGACATCAAAATTACCTATCACAAACCAACCTGGTTTTGCATGGGGGGTCCCATGAGTTTTTGGCCCGGGGCTCGCAGCCATCTAGGGAAACCTACCTAACCCACACATTTCTGGCAACTAGACACCCGGGAGAGTCCAGCGAGGTATGGCTTGCGTGGGTCCCCCATCATTCTCCTACCCAGAATCCCCTGCAAACCTCAAATTTTACCGAAAATTTCACTTTTTTCTCACACATGTGTTGTGGAAAGTTCTGGAATCTGCGTGGATCCACAAATTTCCTCCCACCCAGCGTTCCCCCAGGTCTCCCGATAAAAATGGTACCTCACTTGCGTGGGTGGGTCAAGGACCCGCGACAGGCAAGGGCCCAAAAGCTATTGAGGCGACATCAAAATTACCTATCACAAACCAACCTGGTTTTCCATGGGGGGTCCCATGAGTTTTTGGCCCGGGGCTCGCAGCCATCTAGGGAAACCTACCTAACCCACACATTTCTGGAAACTAAACACCCGGGGGAGTCCAGCGAGGTATGGCTTGCGTGGGTCCCCCATCATTCTCCTACCAAGAATCCCGTGCAAACCTCAAATTTTGCTGAAAAATTCACTTTTTTCTCACATTTCTGTGGTGGAAAGTTCTGGAATCTTCGTGGATCCACAAATTTCCTCCCACCCAGCGTTACCCCTGGTCTCCCGATAAAAGTGAATGAATGAATGAATTTTGTTACCTAGACTTAATTTGGCTCCTGGATTTTTATTTACGTGAAGCACGCTTTACTCTTACATAAAATAGAGTGGACTGGACTTGCCTATTTCCTTGTGCTGTTTTTATCCATCACGGACACCCTGACGTTACATGTTAGGAGTGCCTTATAGATGCCCTGAAGAAGTCCATTTGTTTGGACGAAACACGTTGGCTGTTCATTTCAACTTGATCTGTTTAATATTTTGAATAAATGAAGATTGGAAGAAACAACTTTGGACATGGATCTAATAACTTGCTGTGTGACTGTTCATAAAGTGGTGCAGCCTTTTGCTCTTGTTAAACATGACCCAATCACTGCTTGGGGACAACTTACCTGTCAACATCGGACACCTTGATGGACACAGGAACCTATAGCCATGTCACAGCAACCATGCCACGCACAAAGGGCCATTGTCACCTCATCAGCGGGGGCACCAATTTGTGCACAAAATGCAGCCATCTGGGCTGGCCGTGGCGGTCATGTCACAGCAGCGGCGAAGCGGTGGGCAAAGATGTCCATTTGGATGCAAGTGATCCGCAGACGAGTACAGTGTTGCCAGATTCTAAGAGCATTCTCGAGCCCACAGCCAACCAAAAAGTAGCCCAAAGTAGCCCAGCATAGCTACTCCAAGGAAGGAGGGGCAGGGACAGTGTTCATTGTGAGATCATAGTTGGGATATGAGGTTATGGATGAGCAATAGGAGAGATGGAGGAGGGAAGAGTCTCTAGAAAGGGACTAGGGAGATCATTGCAGTGAAATGAGGTTAGGCCTGATCCAAGGAGGAACAGAGGAGGGCAGAGTAAAGAAAATGTGAATTTGGAGATCACAGTAGTACAATGAGTAATGTGATGAGTCACAGAGTGGAGGTAGATGGCATATCAAGAGAGGTACCATGACATATAATCACAGGCCATATCATACCATAAGCAGACATTGACAGGCTCATACCATACAATGGCAGACCATACCACATAATGACAGGCCATACCATTCACCCCCCCAGAATATTGTTGTCATGACCTGTAAACTTCATGGCACCAACAGTGGCTGTTGGGCTCATTTGTGTCTTCCAGCACTATATTTTTCCATGAGGGGTTGTCCTGTACCACAAAAACACTGACTATACAGCTAATCTACTTAACTCCTCCAACCCAGCACTCCCCATTTCCAAATGTAGCAGAAAGCACAAAAGCAGATTTGAATGCCAATGTGTAATGAAGAGGCTAGTAAGAAAGCAGTGATACATGACCGAAGCACCATAACAAACCTCCTCATTGTCACCCCTGCCTTTCCCTTCTGTGAATAACCTTGCACAATTGAATAATGAATAACTGACTTCACATGTTCCCAACCTTTCACTGGTCGGTCTGCATGTCAGCTCCATAATCCACTCTCTGCAAGCCTTTAACTCAGTTTCCTCTGCCTCATCCCCAATGTGTAAATCATCAATACTGTTTAAGAACAAGTAAACTGTTCAAAAGTGGAGCAAGCACTGCACGAAATGTCTGTAGAAATGAGTGGCAGCATATGTTCATGTATTGAAAGAGGTTTCACATTGGACCAGGGCGATTAACTCCGCTCCGCTCGCGGAGTATGCGGAGTTTTCGGAACTCCGCGTTACGTGGAGCTCGCGGAAATCCGAAAAACTCTGCCTCGCATACCGTAGCGGAGTTTTCTTCCTCACTCGCGTTCATCAACGTCAAGTTGGCGAGCACGAGCATGGAAAATAAACCTCCCGGCGAGATTTCTCAACGCGGGGGGGTCAGGTTTCTCATTGCGAGTGGTCGCGTATGCTCGCGACCGCTCGTGTTGAGAAACTGCCCGTTCGCGTTGAGAAAGCTGCAGCTCGAGTAAAAATCTACTCGAGCAGCAGAAAGGAAAGTAGCGCCAGCTTGCGCTGTGCATGGTGCCGTTCACGATGATTGCACAGTGCGGACAAGCATCCGGCACTGAAAATCACTGCGAACTGCATTTTTCTATCGCACTCCGCCGCTTGCGGAGCTCCGCGTAGCACTGCGGAGTTTTTTTTTTCACTTCGCGGAGTTTCGCGTAGCGCAACTCCGCGGACTCCACCCAGGGTTATTTCACATATGAGACATCTACTGACCTTTGTGTAGGCAGAGATGGAAATAGAAGGAAAGATATCTTCAGTGCAGTATCACCGGGATCCAGCCATGCAAGGAAGCCATTGGACCCTAATAATTGCACATTTTCAATTGCCATCCAGGGATCTGCACTCTATTTGTCTTCACTAATCATCCATGTGTATGCCACTGGCACACTTATCATGCCTCTCTATGGCCTTCCCTGTTAGGAATACTGCAAAAATCCATTTACTCTTACCCCTCACTTACCCATCCATCACCTTTCCTGATCTACACCCTGCCCAATCTCCCATGATGTCCCTGCTCCAGAATGCCTCAGACTGGTGGGTACACCGAATTCGCTGAGCCCAGGTCAAGAACTTCAGTTGTAATCCTGTACTCAAGGCAATTGCTAAAGACTTTTATACAGACCACATCAAAATACGTCCCCAAACTATGGGTATGTGTAGCAAGAGAGGGGACAGACCAATATGCTCCCAGTTCCCCCCGGAACAGATACAAGCTTTTCAGATGTCTAACCGCACAGACCACAGAAACCACACACGCCAAATTTGCCATGCACAACTGCTACATTTAACCCGAATTGTGCTTGATCTATCCCAATCTGGCAACACTGCAACAGACACTCCACCGGTCACAAAGGGCCCGTGGTGTCAGTCCCCCTCCCAAGCATGAGCAGCCACAATCCAGACAGCAGATTGGTCACAGACAGGAGGACAGAGTACAATTGGGCACACTCACATAGCAAATGAACAAGACTCCACATTGCCTGATTTGACATGCACAAAAGAAATGCACATCACAAAAGCAACACTCATCTCAGTGCACTCAATGACACACACTCCTTACACACACACTCTCCTGTAATGACAACAGAACACACACATGTACTGGTCTGTGGAAAGAGCCAATACACAAAAAACACAGCATTCATCCCATTCAAACTCATTACCCATTCCCATCCAAATACATCCCACAGAAACCATAGCTGGGCATGAGGGGGCCTCACACCTGTCAAGGCCCATGGATCAGCCACTGGCAGCACTGCATGCACACAAAGCAGTGTGCGAACACCACTACAACCAGGGACACACATATCTGATCTCACCATCAGGAACAACAACATCACAAATCATCACAGCACACAGATCACTCTCCATTATCCATGAGTTACTCTCAAAAGACCGCTCATTGCACTCTCACAGTCCACCCTCCACATGCATCCCAATTAAGATCCACAGGTACAGCACATCTGTTACTAGGAGGAACATTACCATCACCACACTGCACACTCATAACACATCAGACCAAACAGTGAGTATCTGTACATGTCAGGGTGCCAATAACACACATACTGACTGAGCTTCCACATACACTCAACATCAACACACCAAAGACTATCATATCCAGAGACAGCATACATAAAACATCTAAGCAGCTGGTCATGCAACATATAACACCCCCACTCTAGAGCATCAAAACAGTGAGAAAGGTCTTGACTCCCACATCCATGCACAAAAGAAATCCACTCTGATCATGTATGCAACTTCTCAAACACCAGACCCCCACTTACATGTAAGTTGCTCACCCTTTGTCGACACAAATCACTATGGACAGGCCAACACAAATCAACCAAACATCTGTGCCCACACCACAAACCCTTTCTGTACAGTCTGCAGGCAACAGTCCTCACTTACTGCACATCCTCGCAAATGAGAGAGCCTGCATCTCATGGCACAACCTCCAATGCATCCTCCCATACGTCACATACTCATCTACAATAAACATCAGGATGGGTGGCAGTTGCTCAACAAACACCTCTACACTGTGGATGTCACCTACTGCTCTACAACTCCAGAAACTACATATGCAAGTGAGAAGCCTAGAGGACAGTGTTGCAAAGTGAAGTGTACTGTACTGGATTTGCCCTCACTGGAATGTCGTAGAGTCAAATTGCATAATTTAAATTGACAAACAGTGCTGATGGGCACAATGGATTTAGGCAGAATGGATTGTGCCACAGTATAGTGTTACACACTGGAGTGGTGTGGAGTGGAGTGTCAAACACTGGCATGGCATAGAGTGGAATGTTGTAGAGTGGAGTAGTGTAGATAGGAGTATTGTACAGGTGAGTTGTGTACAGTGCAATAGGACATAGTGGAGTATCTCACTTGGAGTGGCGTCCAATGGAGTTGTGTTGACTGTAGTGTCATACAGTGGTGACAGGTACCCTGTAACAGCATACAGTGGAGTGGCGGACACTGGGCTGGTGTATAGGACTGGTATGGAGTGGAATAGCATGTAGTGGAGTGTATACAGTGTAAAGTGACATCAATGTATGAGTAATGGTACCAATGAAAGTATGTTTGGCAGAGTTAGTCAGCACAGTGAATTCACATGTACAAAGGAAAGGCTGAAAAATGTCAGATCCACAACCCATTGTCTCACACATTTGAGTAACACTCTCCCTACTCATAGCTTAGGTGGCTCACAAGTATCTTGACCCTAGTACAGCTAGGTCACAAGGACACACTGCATATAGCAGACAACCTGTTGCATGTGTCTGAGATTGCCACAAATCATGCCCTCACAAACTGGCACATACATGTGTGAAAGGTTTAAGGTCAAGTCCCCAATACACATTCCTACAGCTGCATTTTCCATGACAATAATTATACATTGCTTGTCAAGTTCACACATGGAAATGTACACATGGGCCTGTGAAGCCATACATATCAAAGACAACTGTACACCTATCCAGGTGTATACACATCAAATCAAATCACTCACATATGATGCACCCTGTCCACCCCACAAGTCATCCGGTAAATCCAAATAGCTGGTGTTGATGTAGAGGAAACAAAGATGACATGCGTACCAAAGCAGAGCCCATACAAAGCAATGTAGAAGCCAAGAGTAGCCCATCACAGATATGCATCATGACCCCATTTACCCTCTGAGTCAATAAGCACATTACCTGCTCCAAGCTCTGGGGACACCTGCAACTGCAAAAAAAATTACATGCCACTCTTAAAGTGGTACTTCTATACTGGAACAGGTCATCTTATACACATACATTGTCCAGCATCAGTAGCAAGGCCAGCGACAAAGCTCGTAGGCAATATATACCTTTAATCAAGGACAAAAACGATAAAATAAAGTGCAATACAACAAGGTCAATGGCCAGTCCAAAGATAAGTCTGCACTTGTGTGCTGGAAAACTTGCCAAACAGTTCACTGCCAGGGCAACCTCCCCAGGATAGGGGCATCAAATGAGCACTCCAGGCACCGCTCAGGATGGATATGGGTGGGAATGGAGAGGCTGGGTCAATCCTTGGGAGGACTGGACCTGGGAGGGGGAGGACTGGCTGGGGTAGTGGGAGGACTGGACCTGGGAGGGGGAGGGCTGGCTTGGGGAGGGGGAAAGCTTGGTTCGGTATGGGGAGGGCTGGCCTTAACTATTTTGGGAATTCGATAACCCTGAAGCTGACTCAGGCGAATGGTAATTGAGGTGGCTACATCAGCCACCTTCTTCTCAGAACGTGGGGCAGGTGGTGGGGGTTCTTTTGTTTGATGTTTCCCTGATTTGGGTGTAGGATCGGGGCAGGTGGACCTTTTCCCCTTTCTCCTCTGTTGGGAAGGGACATCCTTGTCTTGTTTCTTGGGGCCACCCTTCTCAGGGGTGTGGCTGGAAGTTGAAGGTGGAGGGATTTGGGGCAAGCCAGCCATCTTAACTCTGGTTGGGGGGGCAGCAGTGGCAGGCCAGAGGTCCAGGGCACACAGGGTAAGGGTCTTTAAAGATGTGGGAAGAGGTGTGGTGATGGGTGGGGTTTTGGAAGGAGAGAAATCTGAGGTCTGAGACGTGGAAGCATGCTTTCTGTGGGTATGTCTCTGAGTGTCCTGGGATGGTGTTGTTGGTGTTGTGTCTTAGGTGCTTGTAGTGTGTGTTGTGCATGGTGTGGTGTGTTTGTGTCTCTTGGAGTGGTGTTGATGTATACTCCGTGTGGACGTCTGGGTCCCTGTGTGCTCAGGTATGCATGTGATCTGGTCAGGTGGGGGCATTGGGAGGGTGGAGGGGGAAGGGACAGGAGCTCGGATGGGAGGTTGGTAGCTCTGGATGGCTGCCATCACTGTGGAGGCCAGAGACTGGGCAGATCTCTGCAGGCCAGCCATGTCCGAATGAATGCCCTCCAGGAACGCAACAACCTGGGACAACTTGTTGCCATGATCCTGGAGGGCATTCAGGACTGCAGTCTGACCCACAGAGATATGCCGCAGGATGTCTATGGCCACCACACTGAGGACAGCAGGGGAGACAGGGGCAGGGGCTTCAGTGCCTGGGGGGAATGAGACTCTACCCTTCTTAGGGGAGCGGGCCCAGATAGCAGGTTGGGGAGCAGCAGGGAGGGTGAACACAGGATGTGGTTTGGCGGACAGAGATGCAGATGTTGAGCTTCCTTGGTCCGCCAATACCATTAAGTCGCTACTGGAGTGTGATGTCATTGAGCTAGGTGTTTCGGCTCCTGTCTCCTCCAGGGCACTCCTGTCCCCCTCCGAGGCACTGGTCCCCTCCGTGTCGCTCAACTCCCGGGGACCACTCATGCCAGCTACTTCCCCAACAGCATTGGGACCCTCTCCTTCCCTGCCCTCGGTAGATGCTGTAATATAGGGAGACATAGGTTCAAAACAATGGCCTTGGCACAAATATTAAATCAAAGACAAATACAACTCATTACACGTCAGAAGAGGAAATTACTCGTAGAAGTATTGGCTGCATCAGCACAACCTTTGGCATGATTACATGATGTATTGACACATGACTTGTGTACATTCATGCAACATGATGCGTTGACAATGCCAAATCCAATTGCATGTGCCAACATTTGCATCTCACATCCAATTGTGTGTAGCTACACCTACATGCTTCCTATCAAGTGAACTACATATACAATTGTGTAGTGTCCCTCTGACGTTATGATGAAGTTCCCTCACCACACACACAAACTGAAACATGCAAATAGGTAACTGACCTTACATTAACCCTGGGCAGTGATCTCCGCTCCGCTCGTGGAGTTTGCGGAGTTTTCCGCACTCCGCGTTGCGCGGAGATCGCGGAGTTCCGAAAAACTCTGCCCCGCGGAGCAGAGTTTTTTACCTCGCTCGCGTTCGTCAACATCAAGTTAGCGACCGCGAGCGAGGAAAATCAATCTCCCTGCGAGATTTTTCCTCGTTTGCGATCGCCAACATCAAGTTGGCGAGCGTGAGCGTGGAAAATCAACCTCCCGGCGAGATTTCTCAACGCGGGGGGTCAGGTTTCTCATTGCGAGTGGTCGCATATGCTCGCGACCGCTCGCATTGAGAAACAGCCCGTTTGCGTTGAGAAAGCTGCCGCTCGAGTAAAAATCTACTCAAGCGGCAGAAAACGAAAGCAGGGACCGCTTGCGCTGTGCATGGTGCCGTTCGCGATGATTGCACAGTGCGGACAAGCATCCGGCACTGTGCAATCACCACGAACAGCATTTTTCTATCGTACTCCGCCGCTTGCGGAGCTCCGCGTAGGGGGGCGGAGTTTTTTTTGCACTTCGCGGTGTTCCGCATAGTGCAACTCCGCCCAGGGTTACCTTACATGCATACACTAATATCTCTTAGTACTGCAGAACACCTACTTGGGATCATTGGCTTCACAATCTAAATGCATCACTGACATGGAAGTGGACGCCACACCTGTATCACACCCCCATTCATCATGCTCACTGCTGTCCACTGCCAGATGATGCAATTGAGATATACACATCAGCAGACTTGACATGTGTCACACGTAGTTTGGATAAATGTAACTAAGCACCACGTACAAGTGTTGATAAAGATCAATGCATATTTGCCTGTCTAAGGCAATCTCAGTCAAGGGCCTTGCATATAAGCAGAAATCATATACCAGACATGTGTCAATGTCAGCCAAAGCCTTAAAGGACAGAAGGCATCAGAATGAGTCTTTCAGGGAAGAATAGAGTGGCCTCCACAAGGACAGGGAATGTGTGGTCAAAGCTAGTGTCTGTCATCCCTTTGTTGTGCTGACTGCTGACACACAGGGCACATCAATGTCTCAAAAGCTCACTCCCTGATGCAAAACAGTAGCCACAACATGACCGTGCACTGATGCATATGTACACCCCTCCTCAATGCACACACTGTAAGCACTGCCTCTCAGATTGACATAGGATTACTTGCTTTCAATGTACAGTACATTACTTTTGAATCACAACAACTTTCCCTACACATTCATCCCATACAACCATGTCAACCCTTACGGGTGAATAATTTCACCCAATACCCACATACTGCTTGTTAGAACTGGGGGTCTCTAGTTGGCAGAGGTAGGTACCTTTGTCCAAATAGGGACCCTTGCTTCTAGTCAGGGTAAGGGGGTACACTCCTGAAATAACCCCTGCTCACCCTATTGGTAGCTTGGCACGAGCAGACAGGCTTAGTTCAGAGGCAGTGTGTAAAGCATTTCTGAACACATACAGTAATCCAGTGACAACACTACAAATGGACACCACACAGGTTGTATTATAAAAATAAGTATCTTTTATATAGATTTACCACAAGACCATAAATGACATAAATAATCCACAATACTGTACTTTAAAGGTGGTTGAATTAGCTTGAGTCTCTTAAAATAACAATGAGACACTTTGAGTTCAATGTACCTTAAGATGCGTAACGCAGGGCAACGAAAAGTGTTGCAGGGAAGGTGATGCGGTAGTCCCTTACACGCAAGGACGGTGATGCGTTGAAGATCTGGTGCAAAAAGAAACAAAGTGGCGTCTTCTTGAGGTTGCGACAATGAAGAGGTGATGCGTGCACGCCCGACGGCCGTGCGGCGATGTCGATGAGTCTTTGGAGCCACGACAGGCCCTGCGACACGCTTCCCTGGCGATGCGACGGCGTCTGATGCGAGGTCGACGATCTTCTCCTGGGATGCGGGGTGCGCCTCGTGTTGCGATGCATCGGCGTCTGATGCGAGGTCGATGCTCTGCCCCGGGGATGCGACGGCGTCTGATGCGACGGCGACACTTTTCTCCGGTGCTGCGAGGCGCTTCGAAGGATGCGGCGCGCTTCTTCGGGGATGCGCCGGCGTCTGCTGCGACGTCGACACCCTTCTCCGGCGATGCGATACTCAGCGGCTGCGGCGAAACGCTTCTTCATGTTGAGTCGCGCTTCCAGCTCCCAGAGACACGCGAGGGTGTCAGAAGGTCCAAATTCCCAGCAAGGGAACACAGGGGAGCTGGTGGGTGAAGTCTGTTGTCCCTGAGACTTCAGCAGGAGGCAAGCTCTAAAATCAAGCCCTTGGAGATCCTTCACAAGTTGATGAAAGTACACACAAAGTTCCTCTCTCCTTTCTTTGGCAGTTAGGCAACCACTGCAGGCCAATCCCCCAAGCAGCACTTCAGCTTAGGGAAAGTCACTCCTCAGTTTCTTCTTGGTTCCGCTCCTCAGCAAAGGTTTCTTCTTGTTTCCCAAAAGTGATCTAATTTCCTAGGGGTCTGGGTCCCCTTTTTATACACCTTTTCTCTTTGTTCTCTGAAGGCAGAGAGGCCTTTGCCTAGTCCAAAACCAGTTCTGGTCAGTCCTGGAGCACTTTGTTTACAGGACTCCTTCTGTCCTTTCAGAATGTGGGGCTCAGCCGCCCGGCAGGAGGTGGAGCCAGCATTGTGGAAGGCAGGCACAGCCCTATTCAGACCCAGGTGCAACTCCTCCCTCCACTCTGGATGCAGATCTCTCTATTCAGCCCTGTGCTGACTCACCCTGTCTCCTGTAGCCACCCCCAGCCCCTGTCACTCAAACTCCAGACAAGGAATACACAACCTAGCAGAGGCAGGCTTGGATAGTTAGGCAAGAAAATACCCACTTTCCAAAAGTGGTATTTTCAAACACAGAATGTTAAAACCAACTTCACTAAAAGATGTATTTTATCATCCTGAATTCAGGCATACTAAATTCGTTTTTCTACCATGTTCCCTGGGTCAGTTAGGATTATAAGGTGTAATAATCAAACTGCCCATTCTGGCCTATGGGGAGCAGGTAGCCTTGCAATAGTGAAAAACGAAAATGGCTGTAATTCACTATTAGGACATGCCACACACACCAGGGCATGTCCTACCTTATACTTACAATGCACCCTGCCCTAGGGCCTACTTTAGGGGTGACCAACATGCAGTAAAGGGAAGGTTTAGGGCCTGGTAAGTGGGTGTACTCACCAAGTCGACATGGCAGCCCTAGGCTGCACACAGGCTCTGCAATGGCAGGCCTGAGACATATTTTACAAGCTGCTTCTGTGGGTGGCACAACCAGTGCTGCAAGCCCACCAGCGGCATTGGATTTACAAGCCCTGGGCACACTCAGTGCACTGTACTAGGGACTGACAAGTAAACCAATCATCCAATCATGGAGTCACTAATACATACATCAATTTACAATAGGGAGCACTTGCACTGAGGCACTGAATAGCAGTGGCACAGTGCCCAAAGCATCTAAACCAGCAAAAACAGATCAATAACATTGGAGGCATCATAAAAAAATGGAAGGGAGACCCACGCCAAGGATGCCAGGTCTAACACGTGTCCCCTCCAGCTGAAATGTGGGGAGAACTACCCTACCTCATGGGAGTTCTCTTCACTAAGGCGGAAAAATCTGGACAGACCATCAGCATTGGCGTGTTCTGTACCAGGGCGGTGTTCCACCGTGAAGTCCATCCCCTGTAGGGAAATGGACCACCTCAACAGCTTTGGATTCTCACCCCTCATCTGCATCAACCATCTGAGGGGCCTGTGGTCTGTCTGAACCCGGAAGTGAGTCCCAAACAGGTATGGTCTCAGCTTCTTCAGTGCCCAGACCACAGCAAATGCCTCACGCTCAATAGCACTCCACCTCTGTTCCCGTGGAAGTAACCTCCTGCTAAGGAAGGCTACAGGTTGGTCTAGGCCCTCCTCATTCATCTGTGACAAAACAGCCCCCACACCATGCTCTGAAGCGTCTGTCTGAATGATAAACTCTTTGGAGAAGTTGGGGGCCAGGAGCACGGGCGCTGTGCACATGGCTGTCTTCAAGGTGTCAAAAGCTTGTTGACAGGTGTCAGTCCAAATCACTCTCTTGGGCTGCTTCCTGGAAGTCAGCTCTGTCAAGGGTGCAACCATGCTGCCATACCCCTTGACAAATCTCCTGTAATACCCGGTGAGTCCTAGGAAGGCTCTCACCGCTGTCTGGGTCTTGGGGGGCTCCCAAGCCAGAATGGTATCTATCTTGGGCTGTAGGGGCGCCACCTGGCCGCTCCCAACCTGGTGTCCCAAGTACACCACAGAACCCTGCCCGATCTGGCACTTACTCGCCTTGATCGTGAGGCCTGCCTTCTGCAGCGCCATCAACACTTCCCAGAGGTGGCGCAGATGTTCTTCCCAACTGGCGCTGAACACTGCGATGTCTTCCAGGTAGGCGGCACTGAACTCTTCCAGTCCAACCAACACCTGGCTGACCAACCTCTGAAAGGTGGCTGGGGCATTCTTCATTCCAAAGGGCATCACCCGGAATTGGTAGTGCCCATCTGGTGTGGAGAATGCTGACCTCTCCTTTGCCCCTGTTGTAGGGATTCTGCACATATACAGAGCTATGCACAGGATAATAGGACCTCGGAGTATAGTGGTGAGCCAACCATAAACCTTAGTACCTACAATCCTAATCCGGCTAGCATTAGCGTCTCATTAGCAGCATAGCTACCAATGATTAGACAACCCAAAACACAGTATCTCTCTCTCAGGACTAGCGGGAGCAAGGACACCCTTTCGTAACTCACTCATACCTGTCCACAACTTGCGTAATAAGAGACACTGTATAGTTTAAAATGTTTATTTCAACTATCGTGCTCTGAGATACAGTACACGTGTAAGTACTATCAGCATAATGCATAAGAATAACATAATAAGCATTGTTACAATTCCATAGAATACAAACGGGGATAGCATTTTATAAAGACAGTGGATATAGGACTAAATGGCCTGTCCACCCTCCCCGTGCTAAGAACTAGTTTATTATAAAAACAGAAGACCTCTGGGCATTGTCAGGCAGACCCCCATACCTCAATATCTAGATGCTGGGTTTACATCATCAGACAAGCACAGCTCTTCTCTCTGGAAAGGTTTTTCTCCAAGTGCCCCTGACACTGAAATCACAATATTAAAGGCACACGAATTTCCCCAGTGCAGCTGCAATCAGTGTTATGTCTAAGCTCGAGGGGCTGACCAGATCAGCAAGAACAAGTGACATCGCCTTCCGACCTTGTACATGATGTGCAGACATGACCCAGAGTTATCAGGAAGAAGGATAAAAAGGCACGCAGTTCGAAAATAGCAAAGTCTAGAAAACAAGGGCACAAAGTAACGTGCGCAAAGAGGCATCATGGCAGCCAGGCCTAAGCTAACTTAGCAAAACAGTCTATGAGTCCACAAACCACACGACACCCTCCCCTGGTCAGTCCAGTGGCATAGACATAGGACAAAGATAGAGATCAAATAGATGGAGCAGAATGGCAAAGTTCAATGCGGAATAGGCCCCAATGAAGGACATAAACCGGAATTTTTAAAAAAAACAACACACAAAAAAAAAAAATCCAGTGGGGCAGAACGTGGAACGTGGAGACCCCTCAATCAAAAAGAGTATAAGTGCAGAAAAACGCCACACCTTCCAAGAGGGCATCGTTGGAATCGCCAGAAAAAAGAGATGCCATCCAGTTCAATAAATCAAAACTGCATTCATGTTCCTCACAAGAGGTAGTAGCGAACAGCATTGCGGGACAACTTGCGTGATACTCAATATAACTTCGTTGTAGGAGACTCTGAGCAGCCGCCCAGATATCCCATTGTGCCAAAATCTCAAGTGCAGCCGCATGCGCCATGTAGCCAGGTCCGAAACAGTCTCGTTCATGGGCCTCTAAGGGACCCACCAACTGGACAAAACCCGGGCGAGACAGAGACGTATTGGAGAGGCAATAATCCAAGGACCATGAGAAAGGACAACGGATGCAAGACATCACAGGTTGCACGCAAGTGAAATACGCAAAGCGAAAAGAAAGTTTGTAAGATACACCAAGTGTCGCCAATGGCAGGACGCCGAAGCCGGCAAGTAGACGTTCACGGAGCACCCGAAGGCGTCTGCGGTCGAGGTGGGCTCCATGAGGTGCAGCCATTGCGTAGTAAACAAATCAAAAGTTGTATTCCAGCAGCTAACGCTAAGATCAACGGAAAGCCGCCAAAGACACTGGAAAAAATAGAATGAATAAAAGCCGGTATTACACCAAATATAGTTTGAAAGGAGGTAACAAGTCCAGAGCCCACAACTTTAAAAAAGTGCACAAGACCTTCAGTGCGAGATGCATTGAAAACGCGGTGAATTAGCTCACCGAAATGTTGTGGGAGGTTTGTGTTTAACAATGCCTGTATTTCACTGTGAGTACTCGCCACCTGGAGAACAAACGTCTCCCGGGCGGATGTGAGCATAACCTCCTGATTCAATAATAGTGCCTTTATTCTGCTCAATTTATTGAAATCTGCCTTCAAAGTTGGAATGGAAGGCCAAATTGAACTATCTACCATGGCATGCGGGGGAGGAAACAGCACATTTTTGCAACAAACAACTCTGTGGGAAACTGTTACAATATAGGGTATACCGGCAAGCATGCCACAACAGTCCTGATTATTTAGAAGGAGATAGCTGCCATTAGCAAGCACAGTGAAAGTAGGAGAGATAGAAGGAGCAGGAATTCCCTTCAGAACACAAGCAAGATTCGGAGCTGAAACATTACAAGCTCCGTGCAATGTAATGTATTTACAAACAAGGGAATGACCCACAGTAGAATCGCATGACTCCCCCGTGAGAAAAACTTCCTTCCCGTCCCTAAGACATCTATACATGAAAGGCAGGGACCACAGTTCATGCAGGAAAGCACTTCCCAAAGGCTGAAAATGACCGACAGGAAAATGTTTCATGCAGGAACTAAACTCAAACAGAGAAAAAGGCAAAGCTATAACCCCGTGTACTAGCCACGCAGCAGAATCCAATTCTGCTACTGAGAATGGTAATGGCTCTATCCTCTCAATATGTAATAGAGTGTAAGCTGCATCTTTCATGGACATAAACTGTTGTTTGTCAGTTAAATTAAAAGGTAAGAATAAGGCAGAGGTGTTTAAAAAATGCCAAGGAACTTTCCTCATTTTAAGGGTTTGCATAGTCCATGCAAACTGCATTACTGAACGCAATTGATTTTGACCATGATATAACACAGAAACATCATCTTGTACAATATCAACGACAGAGGAAACAATATTCTCTAACGTGTAAATGCGAGAAGCCAGGGTATTAATACTATTATCAACAACAGCAAGCACCTTTTCTAAATGTGCTTGATCTATTTCCCGAAGACGGGAAGCAGCTTCAATTTGCGAAAGCTTGCAGAGTTTATTGTAAGTCTCATATATGAATCTCTTCGGTCGAGGACCACGAGGCCCTAGAATAAAATCGGACAGATCAATGTTGCCTGATAGGAGGGATAAATGTTGTTTAACAGAATCTAAGGAAGAGTGCTGCAATCACTGTTTACACAATTTACCAACAGAATATGTTGTAACAGTACGAGAGTCAGAAAACCTGGGGTCTGGCCTATCCTGTTTATAACCAGGATCCGTGTCGTGAAAACGCAGTTGGCATGCATTGGATGCTATGGGCCAAGCCAACCAGGATGACTGTACAACCGTAGACATGTTAAATGAATTGTTCTGGAACAAAGCTTGTAAAATTTCAATGGAAATATTTAAAAGCAAGCTTTCATTGGGAGTGGAAGACAATACAGGAATAGAGGGTGCATTTAATTGTTTGGAAGTAGCCAAACCCCAACACGTTGTTTGATAGATGGTTTGATTCAAAAATAGAATCTGGGCTGGGATAAGGCAAGTACGGTGCAAAGCTTCTGTGCCTTGTACCTGCCATGCTTTGGAGCCCCAGATAGATTTTAAGTCAATGGTATCCCGCCAATGTTCATAACCACCCACAGCTAAGGCATTTAAAAAGGAACCCGAATAAAGCAATTTGGTATTGGTCAACATTATTTTCTGAGTACTTGAAGTGTTTAATTTAAAATAATAGGACCCAGGGTTCGATCTATCAAAATCAGTAAAATAAGTAAACTTATTTTTAAGAGTCTGGGAGCTACCTGGTAAAGGGGTCAGACAATGTTCCCATTGTGTGTAATTAAAAGAACCCCTAAGGGTACTTGGTTTATGGAGAAAATGGGTGCCCCAATGCTGGTAACAATATAAGTCGGCATAACTTGCAGAATTTAAATACAAATCCTCAGCATTAAAAGCAGCATAATATTTCAGATCAGAAAATAACGATTCAACAGCATGTACATCCCAATCGTCAGAATGAATATTACTTTTCACTACACCACCCATTGAAACACGGAGGACATTTGGTACATTAATAATCTCAGTTGGGCCATGAATTTGAAAATTTACTGCATCCCATACGATGCCATCAGCAACTGGAAACGCTGTAATGTTCACAAATGTGTAGTCACGCTTCATGATGTGAGAGGAAGAATGTGGAGCCAAAGTTCCAGCGACACAGTTCACAGCAGAGCGTTCTGGTAAATAGTGACCATTGATAAGTAGAAAAAAGACTGTGACAAAGCCAATGGACATGAACAGAAAAATCAGGAACAGTACCAACCAGATGTATGTCCATGGGGGGACCAAAAAATTGTCTCTGAACCAGGATTCAAAAATACTGACTCTGGTCGAGACAAGTACTGAAGGGGAATCCGAGTCAAAAGAACAACGTGTTGGGCTCAATGGTGTTGTTGGTAGATGTGCCACAGAATCGGTGGCGGGATCATTATACTCGGTCTCCTCGTTGCAGGGGGAATCCGGGTAGTCGAGCAAACTTTCAGGCAAATCAACCATCTCAATGGCAACATCAGTGACCGTTCGGGCTGGAAGACCACAAACATTTGTCCTTGAAATGACTGGACAAGAGACCGCTGGTGTTACACTATTCAGGATCGGCCAGATGTTATAGCTTGACATTTTCCACTGAGATGTATCTGTTTTCCTTGCGACCAGGAAGCGGTGGTAAGATGACTGTACGAGTTCCCTTCAAGCCTAGGACTGGAACCGGTGCACGATAAGAGGGGCCAAATTCTTTTTTGTTCTCCACCTTTTCTCGGACCAGGTCTCCAACTTTCGGAAGCCAGCCGGCAACCAGAATCTGCAACGCAGCGTCTGTGGCTGAAGGCAAATGTTTAATTGCAAGTTTGTCTCGGGCTTCTTGTAAGTCCTGTAACATAGTAGAATGATTATCTACGTCAAAGATTGCGGATTGCGCCGCCATGTCTAGCCCATCAAGGTCAGGCACAAACATTCTTATGCCAAAGAGCATTTCGTATGGGGTCCGCCCACCCAGAGGTCTTCTAGGGAGATTATTAAGTGCACGTTGTACGGTATACAAGTGGGCCAGCCAGTTCCTGCCAGTACCTAAGACTCTAGCTGTCAAGGATTGCTTTAAGTCACGGTTCATTCGTTCAACGACCGAATTGCCCTCAGGCCGATACGGAGACGAAAATTTCACCTGCACCCCCAGTGAACCCATTACGTCCTTGTAAGCCTTAGAGGCGAACGCTGGACCTTGGTCAGAATGGAAGGTGCCACATGCGAAAATTCCCACAAAGACACGCAAATCCCTGATGACATTTCGAGCATCAGCACTCCGTTGTGGCCAGACCCATATGAAACGTGTGCACGAGTCTACTGCAACTAAGATGTATTTGTATGCAGTCAGACGAAAATGGACCTCAGTGATCCAGGTAAACACACCCAAAAGGTCTGTTTGAAATGCAGAGCGGTGTTTGTGGTGGTCAGGTAACCGTGGAAGGCTTAATTTGTTGACAAATGTCACAAGAAAGCACATAAGTACGGGTTTGTTTATATAAACCCCGCCACCAGTAACGCTGCTGCAAGATGGAACCCGTCGCAGACCTACCAGCATGAGCCGAAGCCATACCTTCGTGTGCGGCAGTTATCAAGGAAAGTCTGCGGTCCGCGTTGGGAATCAGCCGATCCCCAACGTCCGGAATACTTACATAAGGAGTCTGATCGGGACTTAAGAGATAAGAGTATTTGGAATGGAAACCCCTTGGGTAATTAGCACCTTCCTTTGTTGCAACAATTGCTGCCAAAATATCTTTATCTATTTTAGTCATGGATCTTGTAACTGCTGCTACTGTGCACGTTGCTACTGCTGATTTGGCAGCTTCATCTGCCAAACCGTTACCGACAGCGTGTGCGCCCACACGCTGGTGGCCAAGTGTGTGTACCACCTGTGTGAGAGGCAATTTTTGTTGTAAATCTGCCACTCTAACCCAAAGCATTTTATGCTTTATTGTGCTGCCTTTTGCGTCTCTGTAGTCATTTTGTGACCAGAAGAAGAGATTGTCATTGTAAGACTGAACACAGTAGTATGAATCGCATACAATAAGAGTGGTCACATCCGGATTAGCAAACTCAAGTGCTAGCACCTATGCGCGCAGCTCGGCCAATTGTGCAGTACTGTCTCCCAGTGCTTGAGTATGCACCACAGTTGATCTAAATTTTCCGTTCACAAAGGAACCTGCAACAATGGCACATGCGGCTGAATAAGCATGCCTGGAACCCGTGGCCGGTTGTGCCGAGCCATCGGTATAGATAATACATTCGTATTCCTCAAGCGGTAGCAATGACAGAGGAGGAGGATGAACGAATTCATACTGCAAAAACTCCTGAGTCTGAAGTGATGAATCAAAGATAAAAGTGACATCCGGAGACGTCAATGATGTTGCCCATTGTATCCAATGGGGGTGCAAAGCTTTAGAGTTCGGAACACTTGCTTTCGTCACTGCCTCTAGGGCAGGATAGGGTGTTACCACCAAAATGCGCTTTCCCTGTGCCGGTGCGCGTTCCTTTAGAATCGCCATTTGCACTGCAGTTAAAACTTTCTCCACAGATGAAAAACGCATTTCTGCGGAAGTGTAAAGATGTGACTTGTATGCGATGGGTACTGTGTCACCTTCGTTAAAGGTTAAGTACGTGAAACCCACTGCCCCTGGAATGATTCTAATCACCAGGTTGGTGTGGTTGTCACGAGTCAACAAGTATTTAGACTCAAGTAAGTCTGTCTGCAAAGACTGCAGAATGGAGGAATGCTCCGGAAGCCAGCATGACTTCGAAAAGTTAGGTTGTATCAAGGAATACAGTGGCTTGATACGCTGGGCATATTCGGGAATATAAGTTCGCCCGAAGTTCAGAAAACCCAGCAAAGACTGAAGTTTCTTCAGAGTAGTAGGAGGGCACAGGAGTGCATATTTCTCCAAGAAATGGGGTGCTAAGCCCTTACCTTCATTGTTGAGCTCATAGCCCAAAAACAAAACGGTAAATTCAGCAATGTGAGATTTGGCAAAGTTAAACTTGTAGCCTAGAACCGCAAATTCTAGAATAATGCGGTCCACTCGAGAAAGATGCTGGAACAATTCGTCGTCCGTCAGATAAATATCATCGACGTACGAACATGCATCCGGGTCTATGCCGTCTAACAAAGAGACAACACGGGCAGCGAATACACCTGGACTGTTTTGTAGCCCATAGGGAGACGCCGGAATTTGAATAATTTAAAACCGGAGGTAAAAGCGCTCCATTGGCTACTCTCCGGGGCTAAGTTGTGCGTGTAGAATCCATTGGATAGGTTAAGTGTCGTTTTATATTTTTTATGAACAAGACTGTCTACTAGCGCAGAACTATGTGTGTTTTGTACCGCAAAGGTCCGACAATGAGAGTTCAAATGCCGGTAATCCAAAACTAAGCGGTATGATCCATCAGGTTTAGAAACCGCGAAAAGGGGATTATTCATTGGTGACTCGCATGTTTCAATCACTCCCTGATATTCCAACTGAGTCAGAATTTCGGAAACGGTACCTTTGGCTTCCCGTTTGATGGGATATTGGGGTTGTGGCTGCGGCTGTGACCGTAAAGGTATTTCATGGGAGGGTGAATCCTCATCCCAACCCACGTGATTACGGTATAACGCCGGAGCCAAGGCTACAGCCCATTCCACTGCAAGTGCCTCCACTTTGTCCTTGGGGACATGGCGAGAAAAACTGGGAAGGATTACCTCCTCCCCTTTTCGAGCAGCAAGTACGAATGGGGGCGGCCAATCCGCCTCCGCTAACAAAATGTCATATGAAGAGGTTAGATTTTCCCAAAAAATCCCTTTAATTACACGCTGTATGTCACCCTCAATTTGGATGACAATATTATATAGTCTGTCAGGGGGTGCCACTCGAGTGTCAGCTGTCTCGACAGTAATGAATGTTTCAGTTGCTGTCGCCTCCACATGAGGACGGAGTGCCTCTCGCACTATGGTAACTTCCGCGGCGCTGTCTAGGAGCGTCACTGCCCACGTCCAATTCAGGAGTCTCGTTCTCACCGTCTGTGGCATACTTCGCTGTTACAGCGGCAACTTTTTTCTTCTGAAACTGTGGGCGAGAACGCTGAAATTCCTCTGGTGTCCCTCTGACTTGTTGCCGAGGTTGGTCTCGTCCAGGCGGGGCCTCACGACCCCTACCTCTATCCGGGCAATCTCCTCCACCAGTCTGTAACGACGTTGGTGCCTGTAAAGAACGAGGAGAGCGCGAGTCAGGAACATGAAATCTCTCGGGAGATTTTATTCTCGCTCTATCGCGCAAATCATATGTGCGTTCAGAAGATTCCGAAACCGGGGATGCACCTCGTGATCCTGGCTTCTTCTGTTGCTTACCCTGTTTTTTCAATCGCCAGTTCTTTTTAGTAAAGAACGGTTTCTCATCTTTTTCAGATTGAGTTTTTGGTGATGGTTGCGAAGGAGCTTGTGTTTTAGCAAAAGGTTTAACTCCCAGGCTATTGCGGCCTATAGTTTTATAGGCTTGTGCAATATTTTTTTGGTAATTCGCGTGGCTTATCTGGTTCTGGGACCAAAGCCAAAGCATTAGCTACTTGAAAGTTAACTGCATCACCCTTGACATTACCAAGAATTAGTTCAGCCACTACATCGAACACTCCCACCAGTCTCATCCCTAATTCCACGGCCGCTTCAGGGCCATGTTCATCCTGTACGCGTTTGATTACAGAGGGAAGAACTGTCATGGAAGGAGTGCCGAAACACTTCGCATATACTGCTGCGAATACCCTACCCCAGTTGTTACAATCTGTCAACTCGGGAATTAAATCTTTTGGCAAACTAATCGTCAATATCCTGTGTTTATCCACAGGAGAAGTATTCGGAAAAACAGCCTCCAGCTGGTCAAATTTCTCTGCAAGCCAATAAGGTAAATCATCCTTATTTTGTGGGCGCTAACCCATCACCGAATTAACCATGACAGGACTTATGGTTACGCCGCCAGGCCCAGCTGGATGTGCCGCAACTCCAGGCGGGGCTGCCTGGATGTTGCCCGTAACATACTGTCCTAAAGCTCTATGCACACGTATCAAAGACGAATGCAAAAGACGCAGGTCTGCGACCGGAAGCGTCATGTAACGCGGATGTGGACTATACCCGGCCAAAACAGGCCAAGTGGCCCCGTCTATCGATAAGGGGCCTAATCTAACCGTGGTGACCGGTTGGGGGAGGGCGCCATCAAACCAAACACGGTGTTGCCATGCCGTGAGCGGTACTTCAAGATATCGATAAGGATTGTATTGATTTGGAGGTGCGGTGACTGTATATTCATGGAACGTATGGTCAGTCCCATCCACCGCCTCAAAGGTGATCCACGAGTAAAATATTTCAAAATGGTAAGCAGGATCTGCTTGTACCACGAAGATCAGTTCGACACCCGCGTCTGGCACTCCATATGCTGTCAAATGAGCTTTGAGCACCGCGCGGCTATGTGCCGCAATTTCTACAGCCATTAGGGCTAAGAATAACCGACAACCTAATACAAGGCAGCACAATTCTGGGTCTATATTAGCACCTTTTAATAACTTCAAGCTTGAAAGAACCTATAAAAACATCAATATAGGAGGTATCACCTTCACACCCGTTTCCGGAAACGTATGTGAAGGGTGCTGTGGACAAGCACAAGTACTACTCAAGCGTCTCGCAGATAAGCAGCCCACTTCGTTGGTGGCGCCATGTTGTAGGGATTCTGCACATATACAGAGCTATGCACAGGATAATAGGACCTCGGAGTATAGTGGTGAGCCAACCATAAACCTTAGTACCTACAACCCTAATCCGGCTAGCATTAGCGTCTCATTAGCAGCAAAGCTACCAATGATTAGACAACCCAAAACACGGTATCTCTCTCAGGACTCGCGGGAGCAAGGACACCCTTTCGTAACTCACTCATACCTGTCCACAACTTGCGTAATAAGAGACACTGTATAGTTTAAAATGTTTATTTCAACTATCGTGCTCTGAGATACAGTACACGTGTAAGTACTATCAGCATAATGCATAAGAATAACATAATAAGCATTGTTACAATTC
Source organism: Calotriton arnoldi (assembly GCA_963921515.1). NCBI lineage: Eukaryota > Metazoa > Chordata > Amphibia > Caudata > Salamandridae > Calotriton > Calotriton arnoldi. The sequence continues at coordinate 5,153,055 of CAWUFW010000025.1, read as the reverse complement.
CATAGAATACAAACGGGGATAGCATTTTATAAAGACAGTGGATATAGGACTAAATGGCCTGTCCACCCTCCCCGTGCTAAGAACTAGTTTATTATAAAAACAGAAGACCTCTGGGCATTGTCAGGCAGACCCCCATACCTCAATATCTAGATGCTGGGTTTACATCATCAGACAAGCACAGCTCTTTTCTCTGGAAAGGTTTTTCTCCAAGTGCCCCTGACACTGAAATCACAATATTAAAGGCACACGAATTTCCCCAGTGCAGCTGCAATCAGTGTTAGGTCTAAGCTCGAGGGGCTGACCAGATCAGCAAGAACAAGTGACATCGCCTTCCGACCTTGTACATGATGTGCAGACATGACCCAGAGTTATCAGGAAGAAGGATAAAAAGGCACGCAGTTCGAAGATTGCAAAGTCTAGAAAACAAGGGCACAAAGTAACGTGCGCAAAGAGGCATCATGGCAGCCAGGCCTAAGCTAACTTAGCAAAACAGTCTATGAGTCCACAAACCACACGACACCCCATCAGTCAAGGCGATCTGCCAGTACCCAGATGTTAAGTCAAACGTACTGAGGTACCGGGCAGCCCCTAACCGATCTATGAGCTCATCAGCTCTGGGGATGGGGTGTGCATCAGTCCTGGTGACGGAATTGAGTCCCCGGTAGTCCACACAGAACCGGAGTTCGGGTGTGGCACCAGGCGTGGCAGCCTTTGGGACCAAGACCACTGGGCTGGCCCAAGGGCTGTGAGAGGACTCAATTACCCCCAATGCAAACATCTTGGAGACCTCCTCCTTGATGCAAGCTCTCACCCTGTCAGTCACCCTGTAAGCCTTGTGCTTGACAGGAAGACTGTCCCTAGTGTCCACATCATGGACGCACCAGTCAGTGACACTAGGAACCAGGGAGAACAGGTCAGGAAACTGCCCCAACAGTTGGCGACAGTCACCTTGCTGCTCAGGTGTCAGGGAGGTAGAGAGGTTCACACCCTCCACTGATCCATCTTGCTCTTGGGCTGGCAGGAGGTCAGGAAGAGGCTCAGTCTCCTCCTCCATCCCAGCATCTGTAGCTAAGAGCATGCCCACTTGGGACCTCTCCAAGTGGGGCTTCAGGCGGTTGACGTGCAGGACCCGCAAGGGGTTCCTGGGAGACCGCATGTCCACCAAGTAGGTAACAGGACTCTTGCGCTCCACCACCTCAAAGGGTCCGGTCCACTTATCCTGGAGCGCACAGGGCTCCACTGGGGCCATGACCCAAACTTTCTGACCAGGTTGAAGCTCAAACAGAGTGGCATTCTGGTCGTACCACCGCTTCATTTCCTCCTGGCTGGCTTCCAGATTTGCCTCAGCAAGTTGCCTGAAATGCCTAGTTTGGTTCCTGAAGGCCAGCATGTAGCTATATACATCCTGGGGAGGTTTCCTGGGAGATTGCTCCCAGTCTTCCTTGACCAAACTCAGAGGTCCTCTCACTGGGTGACCATACAGAAGCTCAAAGGGGCTGAACCCTAGAGACTTCTGTGGCACCTCACGGTATGCAAAAAGAAGGCATGGCAAGAGGACGTCCCACTTACGCCTCATGGGTTCTTCCAGACCCATAATCATGCCCTTCAGGGTCCGGTTGAATCTCTCAACCAAACCATTTCCTTGGGGGTGGTAAGGAGTGGTGAACTTGTACGTTACACCGCATTCCTGCCACAGGGACTTCATATACTTGGATATAAAGTTAGCACCTCTGTCAGACACCACCTCTTGAGGGAACCCCACACAGGAGAAAATTCCCATCAGTGCCCGTCCCACCACGGGGGCCGTCACTGTCCTCAGAGGGATGGCTTCAGGGTACCGGGTGGCATGGTCCACCAAGACCAGGATGAACCTGTTGCCCATGGCTGTCTTGGGGTCCAGTGGCCCCACAATGTCAATACCCACCCGTTCAAAGGGGGTGCTGACCACAGGGAATGGCTGGAGAGGAGCCTTGTGCTTCCTCCCACTCTTTCCACTTGCCTGGCAAGTCTGACAAGTCCTGCAGTGAGTGGCGGCACTCCTGCGCATCTGGGGCCAAAAGAAATGGGTGACAAGCCTTTCAAAGGTCTTGTCCTGCCCCAGATGTCCTGCTAAAGGCACATCATGAGCCAAACCCAGTAGGAAGGCTCTGAAGCGCTGGGGTACCACCAGCACACGGGCTGACCCAGGCTCAGCAACCTTAGGCTCGCTATACAGGAGACCATTCTCCCAGTAGATCCAATGTGATCCAGACTGATCACCTGCTGCCTGGTCTGTGGCCTGTTGCCTCAGACCCACGAGAGAAGGGCACTTGTTCTGCTCCTCGCAGAATTCCTCCCTGGAGGGTCCTCCATCTTGCTGCCAATGATTCAGCTCAGGCAGGTCCCCCAGTTCAGCTACCTGTTCCCCTGTAGGCTCCAGGGCATCCCCCTCAGGGTCTTCCTCCTCCTGGACCGTGGGAACTTCGGTGGCCGGTTTCCCGCGCCCCCTGCCTCTTCTCTCTCCGGCAGGCACCTGGGCCTCCCTCTCAGGCTCCAGGTCCTCTTGAACACCTCTGGCTGCCATGGACCGGGTGGTCACACACGCCCAATCAGGCAAGCCCAACATCTCCAAATGAGCACTCCGCTCCACCTTAGCTCAAGGGGAGCTCTCCAAATCGTTCCCTAACAAACAGTCAACAGGCATGGCTGGCCTCACAGCTACTTGAAGAGTACCAGAGACCCCCCACTCAAAGGGAACCTGAGCCACCTTGCAGTGGCTCTCTGTGTTGTCAGCGGCAACAACTGGATAGAATGCATCAGGGACCACCTGCTCTTTAGACACCAGGTGACACTTGACAGCTGTCACACTGGCTCCTGTGTCTCTCAGAGCCTCCAACCTTTGGCCATTGATGGTCACCCACTGCCTGTATTTCTTAGTGTTCTCAGGCAGTTGGGTCCTAGGGACCATCTCAGAGTCTCCTAAAGAGACAAGGGACAATATTACAGGATCCCACCCACCTTGGGCACCCACCTCCTCCCCCAGGGCTACACTAGCCAACTGCCGGGGACTGCACCAGGGGTGCTGGCTTTCCAAACAAAGGGCACTGGGGTTCATTGGCCCTGTGGCCTAGGGCGCCACACCTGTAGCACATCAGGGGTCCCCTATGAACAGGTGGACCTGTCGGGCCCCGTGCTTTTTCTCAGGGGAGGCTGGGAACCTTTCCCTTGGTTCCCTTGGGGTTTACTTTGGGGCCCTCTCTGGAACTCCCTCTGTTTACCCTTGTCCCCCCCACTCCTCTGCTGGGGACCCTGCCCACCCTTGGCGGAGTCTCCCATGTGACCCTTGTGGACCCGGGTGTTCACCCAGCGGACCGCCTCCTCAGCAAGCTGCCTAGGGTTAGTCAGCCTACTGTCAATCAGGTGCTGGCGTAGCTCAGGAAAACAATTACTGGACAAGTGCTCCCATGCAATCAAATCAAAGAGCGCCTGAAAATCATTTGCTTTGCTACCCTTTACCCAACCATCCAAGGCTCTGCAAAAAAAGGTCACATATTCAACCCAGGTACTGTTTTCAATCTTCTTACAGTTCCTGAACCTCTGCCTATAGAGTTCAGGAGTCAACCCATACCTGGTCATCAATGCATTTTTCATGTGGCTGTAGGAATTATAGACTTCAGAGGGCAAGTCCAACAAGGTATCCCGTCCCTCACTAAGGAACCGACCCCACAACCCCGCTCCCCAATCCTTCTCAGGGACCCGGTGGGAAGTCATGGCTACCTCATAGGCCTTGAACCATTGCCCAATATCATCATTCTTAAAAAACTCCTTAACCACATCCTTAGGAATATACACCCTGGCCTCACCAGGCACTGACGGTGTGCTGCCACCAGAGGGAGTAATCTCTAACTTCTTGGCTCTAAACTCCATCTCCCTCAAACTTTTTTCATGCTCATGATCCATTCTTTTCTCCTCTAAGGCCAACTTTCTAGATTGCAATTCAAATTCTAACTGCCCCTTGAACTTGAGCTTGGTCAGCTCTATTTCATGCATCCTACTCCTTTCTCTGTCCTCCAGCTCTTCTGGGGACAGACCTTGGGCAGAAACACTGCTACCTATGGGGGAAGATGCTCTCCTCTCCCCTGGACCCACTGGCCCATCCAGCTGCTCGTCTGCATTATCAGCCCCCTCCTCATTCTCAGGGGTTTTCCTTGCTTCAACCCAGGCCCTCAGCGCCTTTTGGAAATCATCCTTCTTGGAGATTCCGGTCATAGAAACTTTGAACCTCCTGCAGAAGTGCTTGAGCTGGTTAACGGTGTAGCATTCCAGTTTCTCCTCTTCCCAATCATTATCAACAGATACTATGGATGCTGCTGTATCCATGGTGATTAAACTTGGCAGTTTTTAGCAAAAATAGAAAGTCCCAGAAAAGAATATCTACCAAAAGTATGTGGCTGCGTTATGGTCTGCACTCACTAGGTAGTGTTCACCAATCACTGTACATGAGTCACAAATGCAAGTCCAGAATCCCCACCGCTGACCACCAATGTTAGAACTGGGGGTCTCTAGTTGGCAGAGGTAGGTACCTTTGTCCAAATAGGGACCCTTGCTTCTAGTCAGGATAAGGGGTACACTCCTGAAATAACCCCTGCTCACCCTCTTGGTAGCTTGGCACGAGCAGACAGGCTTAGTTCAGAGGCAGTGTGTAAAGCATTTGTGAACACATACAGTAATCCAGTGACAACACTACAAATGGACACCACACAGGTTCTATTATAAAAATAAGTATCTTTTATATAGATTTACCACAAGACCATAAATGACATAAATAATCCACAATACTGTACTTTAAAGGTGGTTGAATTAGCTTGAGTCTCTTAAAATAGCAATGCGACACTTTGAGTTCAATGTACCTTAAGATGCGTAACGCAGGGCAACGAAAAGTGTTGCAGGGAAGGTGATGCGGTAGTCCCTTACACGCAAGGACGGTGATGCTTTGAAGATCTGGTGCAAAAAGAAACAAAGTGGCGTCTTCTTGAGGTTGTGATAACGAAGAGGTGATGCGTGCACGCCCGACGGCAGTGCGGCGATTTCGATGAGTCTTTGGAGCCGCGACAGGCCCTGCGACACGCTTCCCTGGCGATGCGACGGCGTCTGATGCGAGGTCGACTATCTTCTCCTGGGATGCGGGGCGCGCCTCGTGTTGCGATGCGTCGGCGTCTGATGCGACGGCGACACTTTTCTCCGGTGCTGCGAGGCGCTTCGAAGGATGTGGCGCGTTTCTCGGGGATGCGCCGGCGTCTGCTGCGACGTCGACACCCTTCTCCGGCGATGCGATACTCAGCGGCTGCGGCGACACGCTTCTTCGTGTTGAGTCGCGCTTCCAGCTCCCAGAGACATGCAAGGGTGTCAGAAGGTCCAAATTCCCAGCAAGGGAACACAGGGGGAGCTGGTGGGTGAAGTCTGTTGTCCCTGAGACTTCAGCAGGAGGCAAGCTCTAAAAACAAAGCCCTTGGAGATCCTTCACAAGTTGATGAAAGTACACACAAAGTTCCTCTCTCCTTTCTTTGGCAGTTAGGCAACCACTGCAGGCCAATCCCCCAAGCAGCACTTCAGCTTAGGGAAAGTCACTCCTCAGTTTCTTCTTGGTTCCGCTCCTCAGCAAAGGTTTCTTCTTGTTTCCCAAAAGTGATCTAATTTCCTAGGGGTCTGGGTCCCCTTTTTATTCACCTTTTCTCTTTGTTCTCTGAAGGCAGAGAGGCCTTTGCCTAGTCCAAAACCAGTTCTGGTCAGTCCTGGAGCACTTTGTTTACAGGACTCCTTCTGTCCTTTCAGAATGTGGGGCAGAGTGCTCAGCCGCCCGGCAGGAGGTGGAGCCAGCATTGTGGAAGGCAGGCACAGCCCTATTCAGACCCAGGTGCAACTCCTCCCTCCACTCTGGATGCAGATCACTCTATTCAGCCCTGTGCTGACTCACCCTGTCTCCTGTAGCCACCCCCAGCCCCTGTCACTCAAACGCCAGACAAGGAATACACAACCTAGCAGAGGCAGGCTTGGATAGTTAGGCAAGAAAATACCCACTTTCTAAAAGTGGTATTTTCAAACACAGAATGTTAAAACCAACTTCACTAAAAGATGTATTTTATCATCCTGAGTTCAGGCATACTAAATTCGTTTTTCTACCATGTTCCCTGGGTCAGTTAGGATTATAAGGTGTAATAATCAAACTGCCCGCACTCTGGCCTATGGGGAGCAGGTAGCCTTGCAATAGTGAAAAACGAAAATGGCTGTAATTCACTATTAGGACATGCCACACACACCAGGGCATGTCCTACCTTATACTTACAATGCACCCTGCCCTAGGGCCTACTTTAGGGGTGACCAACATGCAGTAAAGGGAAGGTTTAGGGCCTGGTAAGTGGGTGTACTCACCAAGTCGACATGGCAGCCCTAGGCTGCACACAGGCTCTGCAATGGCAGGCCTGAGACATATTTTACAAGCTGCTTCTGTGGGTGGCACAACCAGTGCTGCAAGCCCACCAGCGGCATTGGATTTACAAGCCCTGGGCACACTCAGTGCACTGTACTAGGGACTGACAAGTAAACCAATCATCCAATCATGGAGTCACTAATACATACATCAATTTACAATAGGGAGCACTTGCACTGTGGCACTGAATAGCAGTGGCACAGTGCCCAAAGCATCTAAACCAGCAAAAACATATCAATAACATTGGAGGCATCATAAAAAATGGAAGGGAGACCCACGCCAAGGATGTCAGGTCTAACACGTGTCCCCTCCAGCTGAAATGTGGGGAGAACTACCCTACCTCATGGGAGTTCTCTTCACTAAGGCGGAAAAATCTGGACAGACCATCAGCATTGGCGTGTTCTGTACCAGGGCGGTGTTCCACCGTGAAGTCCATCCCCTGTAGGGAAATGGATCACCTCAACAGCTTTGGATTCTCACCCCTCATCTGCATCAACCATCTGAGGGGCCTGTGGTCTGTCTGAACCCGGATGTGAGTCCCAAACAGGTATGGTCTCAGCTTCTTCAGTGCCCAGACCACAGCAAATGCCTCACGCTCAATAGCACTCCACCTCTGTTCCCGTGGAAGTAACCTCCTGCTAAGGAAGGCTACAGGTTGGTCTAGGCCCTCCTCATTCATCTGTGACAAAACAGCCCCCACACCATGCTCTGAAGCGCCTGTCTGAACGATAAACTCTTTGGAGAAGTTGGGGGCCAGGAGCACGGGCGCTGTGCACATGGCTGTCTTCAAGGTGTCAAAAGCTTGTTGACAGGTGTCAGTCCAAATCACTCTCTTGGGCTGCTTCCTGGAAGTCAGCTCTGTCAAGGGTGCAACCATGCTGCCATACCCCTTGACAAATCTCCTGTAATACCCGGTGAGTCCTAGGAAGGCTCTCACCGCTGTCTGGGTCTTGGGGGTTCCCAAGCCAGAATGGTATCTATCTTGGGCTGTAGGGGTGCCACCTGGCCGCTCCCAACCTGGTGTCCCAAGTACACCACAGAACCCTGCCCGATCTGGCACTTACTCGCCTTGATCGTGAGGCCTGCCTCCGCAGCGCCATCAACACTTCCCAGAGGTGGCGCAGATGTTCTTCCCAACTGGCGCTGAACACTGCGATGTCATCCAGGTAGGCGGCACTGAACTCTTCCAGTCCAACCAACACCTGACTGACCAACATCTGAAAGGTGGCAGGGGCATTCTTCATCCCAAAGGGCATCACCCGGAATTGGTAGTGCCCATCTGGTGTGGAGAATGCTGACCTCTCCTTTGCCCCATCAGTCAAGGCGATCTGCCAGTACCCAGACGTTAAGTCAAACGTACTGAGGTACCGGGCAGCCCCTAACCGATCTATGAGCTCATCAGCTCTGGGGATGGGGTGTGCGTCAGTCCTGGTGACGGAATTGAGTCCCCGGTAGTCCACACAGAACCGGAGTTCGGGTGTGGCAACAGGCGCGGCAGCCTTTGGTACCAAGACCACTGGGTTGGCCCAAGGGCTGTGAGAGGACTCAAATACCCCCAATGCAAACATCTTGGAGACCTCCTCCTTGATGCAAGCTCTCACCCTGTCAGTCACCCTGTAAGCCTTGTGCTTGACAGGAAGACTGTCCCCAGTGTCCACATCATGGACGCACCAGTCAGTGACACTAGGAACCAGGGAGAACAGGTCAGGAAACTGCCCCAACAGTTGGCGACAGTCACCTTGCTGCTCAGGTGTCAGGGAGGTAGAGAGGTTCACACCCTCCACTGATCCATCTTGCTCTTGGGCTGACAGGAGGTCAGGAAGAGGCTCAGTCTCCTCCTCCATCCCAGCATCTGTAGCTAAGAGCATGCCCACTTGGGACCTCTCCAAGTGGGGCTTCAGGCGGTTGACGTGCAGGACCCGCAAGGAGTTCCTGGGAGACCGCATGTCCACCAAGTAGGTAACGGGACTCTTGCGCTCCACCACCTCAAAGGGTCCGGTCCACTTATCCTGGAGCGCACAGGGCTCCACTGGGGCCATGACCCAAACTTTCTGACCAGGTTGAAGCTCAAACAGAGTGGCATTCTGGTCGTACCACCGCTTCATTTCCTCCTGGCTGGCTTCCAGATTTGCCTCAGCAAGTTGCCTGAAACGCCTAGTTTGGTTCCTGAAGGCCAGCATGTAGCTATATACATCCTGGGGAGGTTTCCTGGGAGATTGCTCCCAGTCTTCCTTGACCAAACTCAGAGGTCCTCTCACTGGGTGACCATACAGAAGCTCAAAGGGGCTGAACCCTAGAGACTTCTGTGGCACCTCACGGTATGCAAAAAGAAGGCATGGCAAGAGGACGTCCCACTTATGCCTCATGGGTTCTTCCAGACCCATAATCATGCCCTTCAGGGTCCGGTTGAATCTCTCAACCAAACCATTTCCTTGGGGGTGGTAAGGAGTGGTGAACTTGTATGTTACACCGCACTCCTGCCACAGGGACTTCATATACTTGGATATAAAGTTAGTACCTCTGTCAGACACCACCTCTTGAGGGAACCCCACACGGGAGAAAATTCCCATCAGTGCCCGTCCCACCACGGGGGCCGTCACTGTCCCCAGAGGGATGGCTTCAGGGTACCGGGTAGCATGGTCCACCAAGACCAGGATGAAGCAGTTACCCATGGCTGTCTTGGGGTCCAGTGGCCCCACAATGTCAATACCCACCCGTTCAAAGGGGGTGCTGACCACAGGGAATGGCTGGAGAGGAGCCTTGTGCTTCCTCCCACTCTTTCCACTTGCCTGGCAAGTCTGACAAGTCCTGCAGTGAGTGGCGGCACTCCTGCGCATCTGGGGCCAAAAGAAATGGGTGACAAGCCTTTCAAAGGTCTTGTCCTATCCCAGATGTCCTGCTAAAGGCACATCATGAGCCAAACCCAGTAGGAAGGCTCTGAAGCGCTGGGGTACCACCAGCACACGGGCTGACCCAGGCTCAGCAACCTTAGGCTCGCTATACAGGAGACCATTCTCCCAGTAGATCCAATGTGATCCAGACTGATCACCTGCTGCCTGGTCTGTGGCCTGTTGCCTCAGACCCACGAGAGAAGGGCACTTGTTCTGCTCCTCGCAGAATTCCTCCCTGGAGGGTCCTCCATCTTGCTGCCAATGATTCAGCTCAGGCAGGTCCCCCAGTTCAGCTACCTGTTCCCCTGTAGGCTCCAGGGCATCCCCCTCAGGGTCTGCCTCCTCCTGGACCGTGGGATCTTCGGGGCCGGTTTCCCACGCCCCCTGCCTCTTCTCTCTCCGGCAGGCACCTGGGCCTCCCTCTCAGGCTCCAGGTCCTCTTGAACACCTCTGGCTGCCATGGACCGGGTGGTCACACACACCCAATCAGGCAAGCCCAACATCTCCAAATGAGCACTCCGCTCCACCTTAGCCCAAGGGGAGCTCTCCAAATCATTCCCTAACAAACAGTCAACAGGCATGGCTGGCCTCACAGCTACTTGAAGAGTACCAGAGACCCCCACTAATAAGGGAACCTGAGCCACCTTGCAGTGGCTCTCTGTGTTGTCAGCGGCAACAACTGGATAGAATGCATCAGGGACCACCTGCTCTTTAGACACCAGGTGACACTTGACAGCTGTCACACTGGCTCCTGTGTCTCTCAGAGCCTCCACCCTTTGGCCATTGATGGTCACCCACTGCCTGTATTTCTTAGTGTTCTCAGGCAGTTGGGTCCTAGGGACCATCTCAGAGTCTCCTAAAGAGACAAGGGACAATATTACAGGATCCCACCCACCTTGGGCACCCACCTCCTCCCCCAGGGCTACACTAGCCAACTGCCGGGGGACTGCACCAGGGGGTGCTGGCTTTCCAAACAAAGGGCACTGGGGTTCATTGGCCCTGTGGCCTAGGGCGCCACACCTGTAGCACATCAGGGGTCCCCTATGAACAGGTGGACCTGTCGGGGCCCCGTGCTTTTTCTCAGGGGGAGGCTGGGAACCTTTCCCTTGGTTCCCTTGGGGTTTACTTTGGGGCCCTCTCTGGAACTACCTCTGTTTACCCTTGTCCCCCCCACTCCTCTGCTGAGGACCCTGCCCACCCTTGGCGGAGTCTCCCACGTGACCCTTGTGGACCCGGGTGCTCACCCAGCGGTCCGCCTCCTCAGCAAGCTGCCTAGTGTTAGTCAGCCTACTGTCAATCAGGTGCTGGCGTAGCTCAGGAAAACAATTACTGGACAAGTGCTCCCATGCAATCAAATCAAAGAGCGCCTGAAAATCATTTGCTTTGCTACCCTTTACCCAACCATCCAAGGCTCTGCAAAAAAAAGGTCACATATTCAACCCAGGTACTGTTTTCAATCTTCTTACAGTTCCTGAAACTCTGCCTATAGAGTTCAGGAGTCAACCCATACCTGGTCATCAATGCATTTGTCATGTGGCTGTAGGAATTATAGACTTCAGAGGGCAAGTCCAACAAGGTATCCCGTCCCTCACTAAGGAACCGACCCCACAACCCCGCTCCCCAATCCTTCTCAGGGACCCGGTGGGAAGTCATGGCTACCTCATAGGACTTGAACCATTGCCCAATATCATCATTCTTAAAAAAAACCTTAACCACATCCTTAGGAATATACACCCTGGCCTCACCAGGCACTGACGGTGTGCTGCCACCAGAGGGAGTAATCTCTAACTTCTTGGCTCTAAACTCCATCTCCCTCAAACTTTTTTCATGCTCATGATCCATTCTTTTCTCCTCTAAAGCCAACTTTCTAGATTGCAATTCAAATTCTAACTGCCCCTTGAACTTGAGCTTGGTCAGCTCTATTTCATGCATCCTACTCCTTTCTCTGTCCTCCAGCTCTTCTGGGGACAGACCTTGGGCAGAAACACTGCTACCTATGGGGGAAGATGCTCTCCTCTCCCCTGGACCCACTGGCCCATCCAGCTGCTTATCTGCATTATCAGCCCCCTCCTCAATCTCAGGGGTTTTCCTTGCTTCAACCCAGGCCCTCAGCGCCTTTTGAAAATCATCCTTCTTGGAGATTCCGGTCATAGAAACTTTGAACCTCCTGCAGAAGTGCTTGAGCTGGTTAACGGTGTAGCATTCCAGTTTCTCCTCTTCCCAATCATTATCAACAGATACTATGGATGCTGCTGTATCCATGGTGATTAAACTTGGCAGTTTTTAGCAAAAATAGAAAGTCCCAGAAAAGAATATCTACCAAAAGTATGTGGTTGCGTTATGGTCTGCACTCACTAGGTAGTGTTCACCAATCACTGTACATGAGTCACAAATGCAAGTCCAGAATCCCCACCGCTGACCACCAATGTTAGAACTGGGGGTCTCTAGTTGGCAGAGGTAGGTACCTTTGTCCAAATAGGGACCCTTGCTTCTAGTCAGGGTAAGGGGGTACACTCCTGAAATAACCCCTGCTCACCCTCTTGGTAGCTTGGCACGAGCAGACAGGCTTAGTTCAGAGGCAATGTGTAAAGCATTTGTGAACACATACAGTAATCCAGTGACAACACTACAAATGGACACCACACAGGTTGTATTATAAAAATAAGTATCTTTTATATAGATTTACCACAAGACCATAAATGACATAAATAATCCACAATACTGTACTTTAAAGGTGGTTGAATTAGCTTGAGTCTCTTAAAATAGCAATGCGACACTTTGAGTTCAATGTACCTTAAGATGCGTAACGCAGGGCAACGAAAAGTGTTGCAGGGAAGGTGATGCGGTAGTCCCTTACACGCAAGGACGGTGATGCGTTGAAGATCTGGTGCAAAAAGAAACAAAGTGTCGTCTTCTTGAGGTTGCGACAACGAAGAGGTGATGCGTGCACGCCCAACGGCCGTGCGGCGATTTCGATGAGTCTTTGGAGCCGCGACAGGCCCTGCGACACGCTTCCCTGGCGATGCGACGGCGTCTGATGCGAGGTCGACGATCTTCTCCTGGGATGCGGGGCGCGCCTCGTGTTGCAATGCGTCGGCGTCTGATGCGACAGCGATACTTTTCTCCGGTGCTGCGAGGCGCTTCGAAGGATGCAGCGCGCTTCTTCGGGGATGCGCCGGCGTCTGCTGCGACGTCGACACCCTTCTCCGGCGATGCAATACTCAGCGGCTGCGGCGACACGCTTCTTCGTGTTGAGTCGCGCTTCCAGCTCCCAGAGACACGCAAGGGTGTCAGAAGGTCCAAATTCCCAGCAAGGGAACACAGGGGGAGCTGGTGGGTGAAGTCTGTTGTCCCTGAGACTTCAGCAGGAGGCAAGCTCTAAAAACAAAGCCCTTGGAGATCCTTCACAAGTTGATGAAAGTACACACAAAGTTCATCTCTCCTTTCTTTGGCAGTTAGGCAACCACTGCAGGCCAATCCCCCAAGCAGCACTTCAGCTTAGGGAAAGTCACTCCTCAGTTTCTTCTTGGTTCCGCTCCTCAGCAAAGGTTTCTTCTTGTTTCCCAAAAGTGATCTAATTTCCTAGGGGTCTGGGTCCCCTTTTATACACCTTTTCTCTTTGTTCTCTGAAGGCAGAGAGGCCTTTGTCTAGTCCAAAACCAGTTCTGGTCAGTCCTGGAGCACTTTGTTTACAGGACTCCTTCTGTCCTTTCAGAATGTGGGGCAGAGTGCTCAGCCGCCCGGCAGGAGGTGGAGCCAGCATTGTGGAAGGCAGGCACAGCCCTATTCAGACCCAGGTGCAACTCCTCCCTCCACTCTGGATGCAGATCTCTCTATTCAGCCCTGTGCTGACTCACCCTGTCTCCTGTAGCCACCCCCAGCCCCTGTCACTTAAAATCCAGACAAGGAATACACAACCTAGCAGAGGCAGGCTTGGATAGTTAGGCAAGAAAATACCCACTTTCTAAAAGTGGTATTTTCAAACACAGAATGTTAAAACCAACTTCACTAAAAGATGTATTTTATCATCCTGAGTTCAGGCATACTAAATTCGTTTTTCTACCATGTTCCCTGGGTCAGTTAGGATTATAACCATTCTGGCCTATGGGGAGCAGGTAGCCTTGCAATAGTGAAAAACGAAAATGGCTGTAATTCACTATTAGGACATGCCACACACACCAGGGCACCTTATACTTACAATGCACTCTGCCCTAGGGCCTACTTTAGGGGTGACCAACATGCAGTAAAGGGAAGGTTTAGGGCCTGGTAAGTGGGTGTACTCACCAAGTCGACATGGCAGCCCTAGGCTGCACACAGGCTCTGCAATGGCAGGCCTGAGACATATTTTACAAGCTGCTTCTGTGGGTGGCACAACCAGTGCTGCAAGCCCACCAGCGGCATTGGATTTACAAGCCCTGGGCACACTCAGTGCACTGTACTAGGGACTGACAAGTAAACCAATCATCCAATCATGGAGTCACTAATACATACATCAATTTACAATAGGGAGCACTTGCACTGTGGCACTGAATAGCAGTGGCACAGTGCCCAAAGCATCTAAACCAGCAAAAACAGATCAATAACATTGGAGGCATCATAAAAAAATGGAAGGGAGACCCACGCCAAGGATGCCAGGTCTATCACTGCTCCATTGCATCAACGTTACACTGTCTGACCATCACAAAGACATATTGCCATGTACACAATGTCCAAATTGACATCACCTAATGCAGAACTGTACTCATTACCATCTACACCATCAGCGCATGTGTGCAGCTGCTGTGATTGTGGCAGGAAAACAACTATTGTGATGCCATGCTGCAGGTAGTCAATTAAAGGTTGAGCTGGGATGCTGTCATCTGTATCATTTGGCTCTGCACACCACATAGGACAAGTGTAACCTCTGCTACCTCATTGCACCCTGAGACCTCAATTGGCCATAACTCAAGCCACTGCCACCCCATAACATGAGTCACAATAGTCTGGGAGCCACACTGCACACACAAGGATGACAAGTGTCTGTACTAGACAATTCACAGCCTTATATTCATGTGTCTGGATGGGTCAGTTCAGACATCATTCTCCAGATGGAATCTGCAAACATGGTAAGATTATTTGGGCTGACACTGGTCATGCCAATGATACATGATTTGGAAACAGTTGTATACACCCGGCACCTCCTGCCATTCCCGCACAAGCAACTTTCAACAGATTGCATCACACATCTGAGCTTCCTGGGTTGATGATGGCTGTAATTAAGGAAGTCAGTCATGCACAAAGTCACACTCAGCCCAATACTCACCCCCTTACTTGCTGCTGTTGGGCCCTCAAGCGTCCATCCAGCTCAGGCTGGATCACCACCAAAATGTGGGCCATTAGCGGGGTCAAGGTTCGGCACACCAACCTGCCACTTCAAGGGGCAAGACCCAGCTGCATTCATGAGACGTTCTTGCTGAGGCGGCAGATGTCGTCCCACCTCTTGTGGCAGTGGGTACATCTTACGGCCGTTGGCCCTCCATATGGCCGTGTGCTGATGGACTTTGAGCTGTATGCATGGGAGACATGTAGAACAAGTTTTAAACAATGCGTAGTGGACCTTTGTGTGCCAGTTTAGAAGCAATTCTACACATACAACACACATTGATCCATGGACAGCATAGTCTCATAGACCATGTCACATTCTACGCTCTGATCAAGCTTGATGAGTACAATGGCAACGTCTGTGAAGATGGACCTACTACCTGGTCATTACATACACATGCCACTTAGATCAGGGTGAGCAAGGACATAATCTGTGGTGCGTAATGTGAGTGACCATGACAGACAGTGCACTGTAATTGGAACCTCGTGGAAATACTCACTGTGTCTGACACTACATACACCATTACGTCCAGGCCCATGGCATAGCAGCACATGGTATTAAGGGCACAGAAAGGTACATGGCACTACATTCACTCACTTAGGTGACAAGGTTAAGGGCTGTCATGTGTACAAATGATAGCTATATCTGTTTGTGTCCAAATAGGAGGGTGCACTACTCAGATGGGTAAGCAAGTCAGCTGTGAGATGTGGACTTTCTATATTGTGCTTTCACAGGACAGCCCTTTTGCCAATTGTGACACTGAAACTGGGATGCCATCACAATGCTCCCCTGCATGTGGAATGTGAATGATGACACAGTACATACACATGTGATCCTCACCTCAATATGGTATCAAAACTAGGATTAAATCTCCACTGTACATTTCTCAGATGTGTAAGAGATGAGTTCAGAGAAATATAGACAGTTACAGATACAGGCCTTGATCTCGTGGGCAGACAGCACTCATCTCCATTGTGTCACTGTATACCTATTTAAGTAACTTATCTGTACCCTCAGCCCAATCGACATGTCCAATCTCCATGATGTTGACATAGTAATTGTGAGATTGATTTAGCAACACCTCACAGGGAACAGGTGCACAAAGTGACGATTGCCCCAGTCATCAGTGTAACTGTACAGTTGCTAAACCTCATTCTGTCTAACTCCTCATTGCATGCAGTCAGGGGTCATGGGGAAGAAGGCTCTACACACCATTGCACCATTACCGTTAAGTAATTATGCAGGTCAAAGTAGATCAGGATTCTGAGCCATGCGGATAACAATATCTGAGGTTAAAGTGTCAAAGAGAGCTACACTTCTCGCAATGGTGCCATCCTCGCCACAGACTTAAGTGCAACATATGGAATGTCATGTATGGGCCATGTAGTGGTCCAACGATGAAGACATCTACATTGGCTTTCATTCTGAGGCACATACTAGTGTACAGGTACATAAGCTAAGCATAGTAATGACTCCAAATAATGTACACATTCACTTACCAATACCTCTGGTGCACCATATAGCCGCCCGTACTGGCCAAGGACCTCGTCCACCAGGAGCTCCAGCTCCTCTGGGGTGAAGGGATGGGCCCTAATATTCTCAGTACGAGCCATGAGTGATCCCAGAGATGAAAAACAGCAGCAGGTGATGGGGAGGTATGGCAGGCAGCAGTGTCTGTAGGCAAGTGTCAAGTATGCCCATTTGCCACACATATATAGGTCACTAGGGTGGTTTCAGTGGTATTCCGCCATTGCCATTGGTCCGCCTCAGTCGCATTTATCAATTGTGTCCAATGGCAGTGACCGTCTTGGCTGAGCACGCCTACTGCGATTTTCAAATCCTCAAATGCTGCCCGCGACAACATGTCCCATTGGTTGCCATGTTATCCGCATAGGCGGTGTCACACCGCTGGGGTCAGAATCTCTCCACCGCATTGCTGGCATTTTACAATTATCTCCAACGGCAGTGACCGCAGTGGCTGAGCACGCCTACCGTGATGTTCAAATCCTCAAATGCAGGCCGCGACGACATGTCCCATTGGCTGCAATGTTATTCGCATAGGCGGTGTCACACCGCGGGGTCAGAATCTCTCCACCGCATCGATGGCATTTTACAATTGTCTCCAATGGCAATGAGCACAGTGGTTGATACCTACCGCACGGGTAACACCATCTGGCGTTTGCGGTTCTTGAGTTACAATTTGCAGCATTAATCTCCACACAAAATCAGACATCAATGGCACCTTGTGAAGGGACTCGAGAGTGTGATATTAATTTTTCTCATCCAACACATGAAATGGCAGTTCCCAGTGGATTTACAACATTGCTTTGCCCTTCCTCACAAGTCAGTGTCATCCATGTGTGCATGGACACACATTACCAGTGGAATTGTGTTTCCTTGTTGTGAATGTGGCAATGTGTGTAATGCAGACTCATCACACAGGCATAATGGACTAAACACAAAATTGTGCATATATGCTGTACACAGTGCTGTGAAATAATGATGTCTTGTCCTGTTTTGTCAATGGGGGACTATAGGGATGATGTTGTACATCATTTACTTCAAGTTGTGTCAGGTTAAGAGACAACAGGTATTTCCATTTCTGGCTTAATGCTGTGTGCCACCTGTGGTGTGCTCACTACCCACATGGCTGGGTACCCATGAATTTGCAACATACCATATGTCTGTCACCTTTTCCATTAAACCCATTCTGGTAGTCTGTATGTACATCTTATCAACCTAATCAACTATATGATGCCAATGTATGTGTACAGGTCACACATGCATGACAATGCATCAACATGACTGTAAATCTTGTGCTGGCGTGAGTCATCGTGTCTGCTGTAACAACATATCATCTTTGCCTATTTCCACACATGTTTACTCTGCCAGAGGGAGAAGGAGACAAGCGCCTGTCTATCGGCTGTTTCCAGACCTGTTGACCATAGAGAAGCGAGACATCATCAAGAAGTTCCGACTGTATCGCCTGACATTTCAAGAGCTATGTCGGCAGTTGGCGCCTCAGTTAAGGGCTCATTGAACCTATCCCACAGCCCTGAACCCAACAGTGAAGGTGATGGCCACCCTGCATTTCTTTGCCACTGGTTCATTTCAGTACACGGTGGCTACATCAGGTGGCTACATGTCACAACCGATGTTCAGTATGGTGTTGCGTGATGTCCTGTCTGCATTGATGATACGCATGCACAGTTATATACATTTCCCAAGAAGAGAAGAATTGACAACTGTGAAGGGTGACTTTTATGACCTAGGTCGCATCCCACATGTCGTAGGAGCCATCGATGGCTCATACAGTGTCCTTGTTCCACCTCAGGCACGTGAGCAAATCTATTGGAACCGGAAACATCATCATTCTATCAACGTGCAAGTTACATGCCTAGCAGATTTGACCATTTCACATGTCTGTGCAAAATTCCCAGGGTCTGCCCATGACTCCTATCTCATGCGGAACAGCAACATACCCCAGTTGATGTCACAGCTTCAACCGGAGAGGGCCTGTCTTGTTGGTGAGTAGGATGTGTCAATATTTTGTTTGTGTGTGTGACATGCTGACCTCCCCATCAAAAATATTGGTTCTGATTGTACATCTGTGTGTCTCACAACTAGGTGACTCAGTGTATCCAAACCAGCCTTCGTTGCTAACCCCACTGAGAAATCCAACAACGCCAGGGGAAATCCGCTTCAATGATGGCCATAGGAGGACACATTGGGTAGTGGAGCGGGCTTTTGGGCTCCTGAAGGCCAAATTCTGGTGTTTGGACAAGACCGGTGGAGCCCTCCTCTACTCACCCAGGAAGGTGTGTCAAATCACAGTCGCCTGCTGCATGCTCCACAACCTTGCATTGCGCAAGGAGATTCCTCGGATTCTCGAGGATGGTGACCAGTAGGAGTCCCCGGGTGGGAATCCTGACATGGACAGTGAAGATGATAGTGGTGAAGAGGAAGGTCTTGACCTGCGTCGACAGTACATCATCAACTACTTCCCTTGAGTGTAAGTATGCAGCAAGATGGCATGACTGCGACAGTTGCATTTGCTGTCGTGGTGAAGCAGTGAGGATGTGGTGGGATGCTGACTGTTTTTTGTGCACAGCTGTGGTGTACTTTGTTCATACCTGTCATTGAATGGATGGACTCTTAACTGATGTATGCGTTTAAGGTGTAGGTATGGGTTGTGTCAGGTTCCGGGGCTCCTTAACCCTGACAATACGGAAGACGAAGCAGGAATACCTTATTGCCCCATGCCTTTGCTTGCCTTACAGCCCTCGAGCCCTTCTAACCCCGTCATGTATGCTGTAGACGACCCGCAGGAAAATCCCTACGGGCCCTTTAAGATATGGAGGCCAAGCGAACCCGAGGGAACCAGGCGCACCCCCTGGTGGGAGGAGTCGCCGAAGCCGGGAAGTGAAAGCCATGCGAACGAAGCAGAGACGTGGTCGGCGTTGTCGTGGAGAACCAAAGAAGGCAGTCGGATGACCAGAGAAGCTGCGGAATCCACAGGAGCTGAAAACGACGACCGAGTCGGGATACCGGAGGAGAAGGCCCACCCAGAGGACCCGACGAGAGTGCCTGGAGGCCAACGACCCCACGAGCCGCCCGGCCATGTTCCTGGAGGAGCGTGGCTCACCCAGGTGCGTGCTCTGTTTCGTGGGCGGGGGTGGTGGGCGGTGGGTAGGAGAAAGACGAGGTCTTTCCAAGGGGGGGAGTCCTCGAAATACCACCCCACGAGACCTACCTAGGTCCCCTTGCACTATACGCTTACTGGTGACGGTTATTTCTACACCAACCTGCATGACGGGTGTATGTCTCCCTCACTCCCTCCCCTACGACTGCGAGGTAATGCGACCAGAGGCCTAATGCCTATGTTGTCTTTCTGTTTTTCTTTTGGGGCATAACTGGATCCTACCTCACCCCGGATCCCATGGTGGAGCATACCGGCTGCTAAAGAAGACGGCTAATCCCCCTTTCGTCCTGAGAATCGGAGAACAGAGACTTTCAGTTATTGTATGAACTGTTGCAAGTAAACAGAAATAAAAGCGTTTAGTACCGGCCTTCTGCCTTGTCTCTTTTGCCCCGCGACAGGTTGCCTGATCTGATCCGTGTGCTGTGACATCATAGCACTGATAAAGTAAATCTCCTTGTTGTGTCGTTGTAGGTCCCTTCGTCCTGTCATTTTCCAATCTGACATGTCGGTGTAATGATATCATCTGCAGAATGATGCTGACTTGCCATGCAAAATGGACATAAGGTGTCCCTTGGAATGTCTGACCCAGACTTTGTGAGTGCAACTCATCTCTGCAAGCTACTTGCACTGCAATGGATGGATGTTCCAGGTACAACTTGCTATTTCTCATGTGCTGTGTGTTGGTGCCAGGGCACAAGTCCTAAAAAAAGAAGTGGGGGGACTAACCTACTTAATCAGAATGCAAGTGGCATCACGGCGCGTGACATCACGGCGTGATGTGACATCACGGTGTGACATCACGGCGCATGACATCACAGGAAGTGGCATCATAAGAAGTGACATCAGATCTTGAGCCCTCACATATGTTTAGCAGGTCTATCATGAGTACATTGGAGCACATTTCGAGTATACACGCAAACCCTCCTGATTGAGGCAGAAGATTCACACTTTTGAAAGCTACGCAAAAAACAGTGTTGCCTTTTGTCAGCGCAAACTTCCTCTACCCATAGTGCTTTACAAGAAAAAATAGTGGTACTTAAATTATTTCAACACCTCCTAAGGGGTAGTAAGCACTATATAAATTAAATGTATTTTGTGTAAATACAGGGAAAGACCAATGCATCTGACATTCTTACAGTGAATGCATATCTTGTAAACAGGGACTGAACAAAGTGAAAAGCTGCCTCTCTTAAGTATGTGTGAAGTGCTAACAAGGTGTGAGCCTTTGTTTCCCCTCTGCTGCATTTGCTTCTAAGTGTGAGGCTCCTGACTGCTGCCAGCCAGGAGACTCGAACAAAAGGAGGCCTGATGGCCCCTCAAATTGGGCCTTTGTTATGAGCCCAGCAGGAGTTTAAAATAAGAAAGCCCCGTCCCGTCTGCACGTTGTTGCGATTGAAAGCAGACAACAACGTGCAGGCGCTGCTGAATGTGTCCCGATGTTTGCAAATAACACCGGGATGAATTCAGCATATTTTTCAGTGGGGCCCAACTTCTCGGCAGGGTGGACGGCGTCCACCCTGTGAAAATAGTGGGGGGACGCCGTCCACCCGCGTGGTACCCCGACTCGTGCCCTGGTGGTGCATATCCTATGTGTTCCATCGTGTTCCTCATCACATTGTGTCTGCGGGACAATACATGTTGTCAATGTTCACCTAGGGTGATACCTCTCTGTGTGTGAACTGGATGTAGGTGACCATGTGTGTCATTATTGTATGCGACAGAAATCATGTGACAACACATACACATGTCCTAAGGATATCCAGAAGATACGGCCACACCTGTTTGGCGTGTACCAGTGCAGAGTTGCAGTTTTGACTCCCTGTTGCTGTGACTGTTTGGCTGTGTGAAGTTTCTTGGGGCCTACTTGACATGTCTCCGTCCGCACAAATGAAACACCAGTGTGATTACTCTGGCATTGGACAGTACATGATGTTTCCTAAACATATTTGTATCTGAGATATTATGTCTAAACTGTGGTACTGCATGTTCCACTTGTGACACGTATGATGTCACTGTGTGGATGTGCTTCTCCTCCTAAGCACCTATGGGTGTGGCACTGTAATAAAGATATGTGTGTACTTTAGACTTCAAGGTCTGTTCTTGTTGACATGTTTGGTATACTCATCTGCAGTGTTAGGTTGCGCTGCACCTAGTGACTGACTAATTTGTTTTGCACATGTTATTGGGTGGCACAGTCAAGGTCAAGTTCATATAGTACTTAATCTGAAAAACATACAACATAAACAAAGGGATGTATTATAAGTGTATTTATTTAAATGCATATGGTGAGTTCAAAAAAGTGAAAAACAGTGGGAAGGTGAACACAGAGGGGTTCAGTTGTCAGTGATGGTAAAAGAACACATTAGATTTGTTTCCACATCTGGAGTAGTCCACAGTCCAACAGACTCCTGCCATCATAATAGAAATGTGTGACAGGATAGTCCACAAAGTCAATGTCCTGCGCACAACTGGTGACATTATGGGAGGCTCTGCTTCCTGGCATGGGTTGGTGCATTCTCCTTATGTTTGCATTGCCACTGGAATCTCCCGTCGGGTTTCTCGGACGTCCCAGCTTATGTTTGGGGGTTTCCACTGCTGCAGGCCCTGAGGTGCCTGAGGACACAGCGTATGACAGCTCCTCCCTCCCTGTGGCAGCCACAGAGGTTGATGTTGTAGCTGTGGGCTGGCCACTGGATGATGTTGTTGTGGGGGGAGGCATGCCTTGAGCTGCATTGATGTCCCTCAGCACCCCAACATGCTGGCCCATGATATCGATTAGTTGACCAAAGCGGTTGTCCATGGACCGCTGCAGCAGCTTGATCTCCCGGAGTTCCTCAATGATCTGGCCTATCTGCCCTTGGTTGTTTTCATAAGCCCCAAGGACTCTGGCGATGGTGGCCAGGTCTTCAGTGTCAACAGTGGCCTCCGTGCTTGGCCCCCAGTGGCCCTCCCACCAGCCCTGCCCCCCGGACCTGTGCCCTTTGCTGGGCCTGCACCCGCACACTGTCCCCTGCATCTTCGGTGAGCATGGTGTTGTTGCTCA
Organism: Calotriton arnoldi; assembly: GCA_963921515.1. NCBI lineage: Eukaryota > Metazoa > Chordata > Amphibia > Caudata > Salamandridae > Calotriton > Calotriton arnoldi. The sequence continues at coordinate 5,130,591 of CAWUFW010000025.1, read as the reverse complement.
CCTCTGGGACGGTTACTGTGGTGGAGGCAGCGGTGGGGGTGGTTGGTCCGCAGGTAGTTGGGGCATTGCACAGCATTGTTGTAGCTGCTGTGGTGGGAGTTGTGGTGGTGGGGCCAGTGGGACCCACTGATTGTTGTCGCCCTCGCTGGCCAGAAGGGCCAGGTTGGTCCTCCACGTCCGAATGTTGGGGAGATTCAGCATCCGAGAGTTCACGAACCAGGGGTGGAGACTGGCTTTGCTCGGTGGTTGGAGTCTCTGCTGCTGTTGATTGAGATCTGCCAGTTGGAGAAATGTTACATTGTCAGGATTTTTAGTTCATTCCACAAACTTTGTAACACAGTGAGTAATGGGTTGTAGGAGACAAAAGGCTTGGGATTAAACATAATGACCATCATCCATGGGGTTAACCTGTGTAACATGAAATAGAGGTACATCCATTACTTGTTTGTTAACTGACATGGACATAATGATTATTGCACATCTTGCTGTTTCCTGTTTCAATAGTCATGTCATCACCTACCAACTTGATGCTCAGCCACTGTAGTTTTTGCATGTGTTTTGTTCATTTTGCAATACCATGTTTTCTATATGCAGGCATGTTCCAATTTGTGTTGTCCATTTAGCAGTGCTCATCATATGTGCTGTGTTCTTTGAATGTGTGTCCATGCATGTATTATGGCCATATCACCTACATGCCTTCCATCCTTCGTGTTTGCACATATCATTGTGCACATATTGTGATCTGTATCAACATTTCTTTCCTGGAGCCTTGGCGATTGAAAGTATGAGTAGTCAGATATGTACACATGGCTGCCAAGTGAGGATTGGTGTGACAGCAGTGTTACATCCTGTTCAGTGATGAGTCAAGAGGGCCTGTTGGGAGTTGTAGTGGTGTTCTCCTGTCCCAACACCCCCCCCCCTAGTAAGATGGCTACCTACCTGTGAGGGTGTACTGAAGAATAAAATGGCTACCACATGGATCTGGGGTGGGAGGAGTGTCACATGCTGTTTGGGGGTGAGGCAAGAGGGCCTGTTGGGAGTTGTAGTGGTGTTCTCCTGTTCCAACACCCCCCTAGTAAGATGGCTACCTACCTGTGAGGATGTACTGAGGAATTAAATGGCTATCACATGGCTCTGGGGTGGGAGGAGAGGAGTGTTACATGCTGTTTGGGGGTGAGTCAAGAGGGCCTGTTGAGAATTGTAGGGGTGTTCTCCTGTCCCAACACCCTCCTAGTAAGATGACTACCTACCTGTGAGGATGTACTGAGGAATGAAATGGCTGCCACATGGCCCTGGGGTGGGAGGAGTGGTCCATGCTCTTTGGGGGTGAGGCAAGTGAGTATAAGATGTAAGGTTAAGCAGAGAAATGAAATGACTACAACATGGCTCTGGGGTGGGAGGAGTGCCACATGCTGTTTGGGGTGAGGCAATAGGGCCTCTTGGGAGTTGTAGTGGTGTTCCCCTGTTCCAACACCCCCTACTAAGATGGCTACCTACCTGTGAGGATGTACTGAGGAATTAAATGGCTACCACGTGGCTCTGGGGTGGGAGGAGAGTCACATTCTTTTTGGGGGTGAGTCAAGAGGGTCTGGTGGGAGTTGTAGTGGTGTTCTCCTGTCCCAACACCCCCTAGTAAGATGGCTACCTACATGTAAGGTGAAGCAGAGGAATGAAATGGCTACCACGTGGCTCTGGCGTGGGAGGAGTGTCACATGCTGTTTGGGGGTGAGTCAAGAGGGCCTGTTGAGAGTTCTAGTGGTGTTCTCCTGTCCCAACGCCCCCCTAGTAAGATGGCCACCTACCTGTGAGGGTGTACTGAGGAATGAAATGGCTACCACGTGGCTCTGGGGTGGGAGGAGTGTTACATGCTGTTTAGGGGTTAGGCAAGAGGGCCTGTTGGAAGTTGCAGTGATGTTCTCCTGTCCCAAAACCCCACTAGTAAGATTGCTACCTACCTGTGAGGATGAACTGAGGAATGAAATTGCTGCCACATGGCTCTGGGGTGGGAGGAGTGTTCCATGCTCTTTGGGGGTGAGACAAGTGAGTGTAAGATGGCTACCTACCTGTAAGGTGAAGCAGAGGTATGAAATGGCTACCACTTGGTTCTGGGGTGGGAGGAGTGTCACATGCTGTTTGGGGTGAGGCAAGAGGGCCTGTTGGGAGTTGTAGTGGTGTTCTCCTGTCCTAACACCCCCCTTTTAAGATGGCTACCTACCTGTGAGGATGTACTGAGGAATGAAATGGTTACCACATGGCTCTGAGGTGGGAGGAGTGTCACATGCTGTTTGGGGTTGAGGCAAGAAGGTTTGATGATAGTTGTAGTGGTGTTTTCCTGTCCCAACACCCCCCCTAGTAAGATGGCTACCTACCTGTAAGGATGTACTGAGGAATGACATGGCTGCCACATGGCTCTGGGGTGGGAGGAGTGTTCCATGCTGTTTGGGGGTAAGGCAAGTGAGTATAAGATGGCTACCTACCTGTATGGTGAAGCAGAGGAATGAAATAGCTGCCAAGTGAGGAATGGGGTTAGAGCAGTAGATACAACATTTGTGAGCATTGGACGTGATAGTCTATATCTATGATTGTGCAAAACAGTACATGACAGTGTTTTGGCAGTTTTGTAGTTGGTAATTACCAGTCCCCACTCCCCCAGCTATTCCTGTGAAACTCTCTGGATGCAGGATGGCAAGCAGCTTCTCCTCCCATTCTGTGAGTGTTAGTAGGGAAACAGGAGGGCCCCCGCCAGTCCTCTGAGCCGCCTTGTGGTTTCTGTTGACCCGGTCTTCCACACAGGCCTTGAGGTCATGCCACCTCTTTTTGATGTCACGCAATGTGCGCCGGGTGGTCCCTACTGCATTGACTTTGCTAACTATCCTGTCCCACATTTGATATTTCCTGGTAAGTGGGGTCTGTTGGACTAGGGTTCCAAACAGATGTGGTTCAACTCTAATGATCTCTTCCATCATCACTGGCAACTCCTTCTCTGGAAATGTGGGCATTTTTTTTTGGGAACATGGTAAATGGTGTGAAAAAGGGATACTTGTGAAAATCAGAATGTGGTGGTGAAGGTGTAAAAGGTGTGTCAGGTGTGTGGTTGAGAAGGGTTGGTGTGTGGAGATAGGTGGGTGCAATGGTGTGCAGTGTGATAAGTCTCCTCTCCTGGCAGTTGTGTTGTGCTGGCCTTCAATGCTGTCTTTTTGCAAAGGATGCTGGTCAGGGAAGGGGTGTGTTTTATACTCTGCAATGTGGGTGTGTACTCCTTAGGAATGACCATGAGCTGTGTTTTTCATTGATGACTTTGCTATGGGCATTTTTTAATGTTGGCTTTTAATGTGGCAGGACCGCGGCGGTCGGAACGCAGAGTTCGTTGCGACAGGACCACAGTCTCATCATTATTTCCTCAACGGTCATGCCGCTGGGGAATCGGCTTTTGGTTATCGGAAAAATCCTTTTCCGTCCGCCTGGGTCGGAGTTTCAGGCTTTCCGACAGTGGCGGACAGAGTTTTTGAAAATCCGACCGCCGCAGACGTAGTTTTCGGTCCATGTATTGTAATGGGACCTGGCAGGCGTTTTTTTTCCAACACCACGGCGGTCAAAAGGCTTTTCCGACCGCCATCCTAATCGGCCCTTTAGTTAATTTGGAGTTGGAATAGTAATTTTTAAGGTTTTATTGTCCAGCACTTTCCCTGAATTTAGTTAGTTTGGAGTTGGAATAGTAATTTTTCGGTTTTATTATCCAGCACTTTCCCTCTATTTAGCTTGTTTGGAGTTAGAATAGTAATTTTTTATCGTTTGGTGTCCAGCATCTTTCTAGAGTTTGTTTTGTTTGGAGTTGGAATAGTCTTTTTAATGGGTTAGTGCAGAGGTCTTCAAAGTGTGGGCGCGCCCCCTGGGGGCGTGGATGGGTTCCCAGGGGGCGCAAAGGCCTCTGTAAGCACATGTAAATGAAGACGCCTGGAAGTGCGGCGATGTTTATTTGCTGCATTTCCAGGCTGTCTTCATTTACTCCGAAGCCCTCAGAGTGCCCTGGGGCCGGAGGTCAGTGAGTGTGCTGCTGGGGGCTCCGCTGGGCAGTGTCTGGAGTCTTATTAAGACTCCGGCATGCCCGAGTTTTCACAGGTCTTTAAGGACCATTTGCATACCTTTAGAAACTAGTTACCGAGGCTTAGTTTTTATTTCTGTTTCCAGTACCCCTGGGCCCCGACTCTGCCTATTCCTTACATTTGTATTTTAAATTTACTGCTGTAGTGTGAAAATGCATTTCATGAAAAGGAATATAAAAAGGGTTGCCAATAGAAAAATGCCCACCATGTATGTTTAAAGAGCCTGCAAAGACCTTGTTTTGACAATAAACAGGGTTTTAAATAAAAAAGTATGTATTCATTTGTAATCTGACTTTGTCTGTTCCCTTTATTTTCATTCATGAATCATTCAGGCAGCCCTAGAACACATTTAAAAGTGCTTTCTATTTATATTTGCTTTTCGAAGTACGCACAGATAAGTGCTGAAAATAGGGCTTTAGGTGACTGTGTATTTTTGTACCGTCTGAGACATCAAAATAATGAGCTGGCAATCCTAATCATAAGACTGGAAGTTTGTTGCACGATCAGCACATTATTTATTTCCTCCACCCTCGATCCCAGATTAATACCATAATAGCAATAGTTTAATTTATATCTGAAACCCTACACCCCGTCAATAACATGCTGATTTACTTCAAATGTCTGGGAATGCACTCTGCATTCAGACAACTCACTCATTCTCACCCTTCACTTTCACGCTCACCCTGCACTCACAGCGCATAGTTATGGATTTACCGCATTTGCCATATAATCCATCATCTGCTGCATAATTTGCAGATAAAAAAAAATGCAGCAACACATGTTACCTCACAGTGGAAGGCCCTTTCTAAAGGTTGAATGGTCACCTTTCTGTTGCTTATTGCTATATGTGGGTGTTAATGTGATACTTATGAGGGGCAATAAAGGCCAGGACAGTGTTAACAAGTGTAAAAATAGCAAAATAATGCAGCAATGCTATCACAAAATATGCAGCATAATTCACCTTTGCTTGCTGCTGAATTTAGTCAACCATGCTGCATAATCTGGCCTTCTCCGCCGCATAATTCCAATGGTACTGTTTATAGTGCTATGAGGTCCCAGCCTGTGGCAGAAAGCACTGTGAATATGTAAGTCATTATTTTAAAACAGTATTTACATACTCTAAGCTAGGCTGCTGCAAAATGATGCAGTGATTGAGATAAAACAAGTTCTTACAAAATATACTTTTTAGTAATAATTAATCAAACTGTATCTAATGCAGACATTTTTGTAAGTGTCTCCACTATCACAGATCTCAGCTGATAACACCCTTACATTACATCTCAAAAAGAATAGATCTTTGCCACCATGAAGCTTTAAGCAGAGCCACTGGAATTATTCAGCAGAAGAGGACAATATTATGTGGCGGGTTTGACTAAATTATGCAGCAAGAAAAGGTAAATTATGCGGCATAATGCGCCACATTTTGTGGTTAGCATTACTTCATTATTTTGTAATTTTAACTCAAGGTAACCCTGTCAGGGGAAATAT